>OZ007590.1:307844073-309256573 GCA_963931845.1 Maratus michaelseni
TAAATAAAATTAATTATATATTTTTTGACTAACATAAATTGATTAGTTTAATTATTCAGGTGAAAATCTGATATCATATTCCTAATTCAATTTTCTGAATGACTTGCATTCATTTTTCTTTAGCAATTACTTATTAGCATTATTACGTGCATAAGTGGTTATTGTACAGATTATCAGAAAAAATGATTTGATATCCTTATATATAAATATGATGTTTTACTTACATTTATTAAATATTGTATTTCCATTTTAATATTTTTTAGAATATTTATTGCAAAGAAATTGGGTAAATAAATAATTATTCTGCGTTTAATTAAAAAGAAAAAAAAGTTACTTTATGAACACATTGTCTAAAGAAAATATTGCAATCATAATTTGTATATGTGTGCGCTTGTGAACATTATAACTTTTAAACGGTACTTCCCGTTCGAAAAAATATGTTATTGACCACTGTTGCAAGAATTATACAGATTTTCGTAAAAATCAACCGATGGATTTATTCATTAGTAAACCATTTTCAAACTGGATTATTTTAACACAATTATTTACTTTTATTTTTTATTTTAATTCTACAAATTATTTGTATTATGTTGTATATCATTATTTATTTATATCAAACTATCATTTATTTACACTAGATTAATTTTGACACAATTATTCAAATTGGTAAAGTAATCATACAAGTTGTAATTCCCAACTGGACGAAAAATGTCCGGGCCAGGATTCGAACCTGGGATCGCTTGGCTGAAGCCGCCACGCTCTACCACTGAGCTATCCCGGTCGAATCTGGAGGGCATAATTCATCCAGTTAACCTTATTGATCAAAGCATCTGGTCTGATATTTTAATCAGCTCAACAGAAAAGATCGCAGGTAATGGAACTCCAGTAAACGCTGGATCCAGCGTTTACTGGAGTTCCATTACCTGCGATCTTTTAACTGGATGAATTATGCCCTCCAGATTCGACCGGGATAGCTCAGTGGTAGAGCGTGGCGGCTTCAGCCAAGCGATCCCAGGTTCGAATCCTGGCCCGGACATTTTTCGTCCAGTTGGGAATTTACAACTTGCATTTTCAAACTATTTTTAGATCGATTCTACATTGAAAATCACTAAGGAAATGGGACAGAGTATAATTCATAGATATTGCAGGGATGCAATCAAGCATTAGTAAAGCAAAGATAATGTCGCCAGTTTCAGAACTACAGGTCCAGCGTTCGAATTCAGCTGATTTCCTTGTAGCAGAAATTCATAAAACCTTTGTTTTTCACCTTCTGTAAACGTACATCCATGTTTTGAAAGCCGACTGTATTAAATCCAGGTTTTTTAAATAATAATTAATGAGAAACTTTTTCTTCTTTTTTTTTATCTTGTCCATATATTATTGAATTTATCATGAATATTTCTTAATCTGTCGAACCCTTGGTAACAATTCTGTGTTTTTAACAAACATATAATTCCGCTCAGTATTTTTCAACATAAATGCAATGATGTTAGACTTACATATGATTTGTAGAAATGTAATAGAGCAATAATTAAACATCATATTTTTACGCGTTTGTTATCTCCTTCAATTTGAATATTTATAATACCTTCTCCTTTGTCAGTTATCAGTTTCCATAACGCCTACACCGTAAAAAAAAGACCAATATTTCGAAATTTTCCTATTTAATTTCTTATTAAGTAATGGAATTACTAAATTGGGTGAAAAGATTCGAGATTGAATGTCCAAATTCTGGTGCACAATATTTTATAAAACATGCGTAACTATCCGAACATTTTGAGAAAAACAAAAGTTTCGGGACTGAGAAACTCTGCGAACGCTTCTAACAAAAAGAGGCACGTGTTCTCCCGTGTAAAGTTTATTTTATCCGTTGAATCAATATAAATAAGAAATAACAACAATTTTGAAAATATTCACGTTTATTGTATAAGTATTACTTATTGTCACATTCAAAAGTTTTATCTTGACTTAGCTTTGTCTTAAAGAAAGAAAAGCTATGCAGAGAGAGAGAGAGAGAGAGATGCAAAAAAGATTAATACGAGTATTAACAATTGATTTAAGAAATGGTATTGAATAATTAAAATATAGAAAAATGCTTAAGTGATACAAAGAGAAACAAAAACGGCTTATAAAAACCTTTTAATGATCGACATATGTTTCAGAGTACACGGCGCCATTTTCAAGATATATAACGATAAACAAAAATATTCTCGCAAATTTTGAAAATAAACTTGGAAACATAAATCACAAGTTCATATATGTAAAAAAGCAGGTGCTTGAAATATTCAACTGTAAACGTGAAAATTAATATTTATTTATATCTTTTTTTAAATTGAAAAGTAGCCAAATTTTAAGTAATTCAAACGAGACGGATTCATTGCAAATGTTAACGTTACGCATATAGATGTCTATTGATTCATGGATAATAGATGGGAAACAAAGCCTTGATGGTTAAATTATTTTACTATTTTAAAATCAATTTTTAAAGTCTCGGTTCTATGTAGTATTGCCAGTGATGTAGTACTTCTGTCATATGTGATTATATTATTGATTAATTCATAACATGCAAATAAAGTTAATTCCATATTTTTTGGCTAATATAACATGATTGTTTTTGCTCGTTCGTGTGAAAATAAGTGATCACATTCCAAATCAAATTCTCCAAATTAGTTAGTATTAATATTTTTATCTATACATTATTAGTGAGGTTACATGCATAACTGACTATTTCATAAATTTGGAAAAATCCTTTTCACCATTTTTATTGTTTTAATTCTGTTTTATTATTTTTAGATAATAATTATTTTTATTAAAAAATAAAACTTTTAAAAACGCATATAATTCCTACTTTTAATAATTTAATTGTTCCAGTTACATTAAAGGTAAATGATAAAAGTAGAAATTTAGTATAATTTTTCAAAAAAGTGAAGCAACAGAGAGACAGAAAAAGAAAGAAAAAATCCATACGAGCGTTAACAATTAACTTACCAAATGTTAACAATTAATCCGTAATGTGGAGAGAAAATACATTACATATTTTTTTACGACTGCAAATTAATTGGTTTGCTTATTCATGTAAAAATCTGTAGCATCATTTCCGCTACCAAATTTTTCAAACTAATTAGTATTTATATCTTATTTTTAGCGATCTCTTATTAGCACTGTTACATGTATCAGTGGCAGTTTTATAAATCGATATATGTTAGAAGGACTTATCTGATAGCTTCAAATAAAAATTAAATTTTAGTTTGCTTTTTCCGTGTTTCAATTTAACTTTAATTATTTTTAGATAATAAATTAGTTTCGCTAAAAAGAAAACTTTCATATATTTATATATCTTTTAATTCCTACTTTTCACACCTTAATTTTTAAAGTTATATTAAAGGAAAAAGAATTAGAAATTTAGTATTTAAGAATTTTTCAAAAAAAAAAAAAAAAAAAAAAAAAACAGAAGCAATATAGAGAGAAAGAAGAACGAATCATACGAAAGTTATAATGTGCAAAAAAAAAAATAATAATAATAATAAAATAAAAGAATTAACGAATTAACGAATTACATTTTTTTGATTAACGCAAATTAATTGGTTTGCTTAGTTATGTAAAAATCTGTATCATATCCCCTACCAAATATTTCAAACTAATTAGTATTTATATTTTATTTTTAGCGATCTCTTATTAGCACTGCTACATGTATTAGTAGCAATTTTATAAATCGATATGTTTTAGAAAAACTTATCTTGTAGCTTCGAATAAAAATAAAATTTATGTTTGCTTTTTTTCGTGTTTCAATTCATCTTTAATTATTTTTAAATAATAAATTTGTTTGTCTAAAAATCGAACTCTCATAAACTTATATATCGTCTAATTCCTACGTCTAACATCTTAATTTTTCAAGTTACAATTAAGAAAAACGATAAAAGTAGAAATTTAGTATTTAAGGATTTTTTTCAAGAAACAGAAGCAACACAGACAGAAACAAAAACGAAGCATACGGGAGATAACAATTCATTTAACAAAGGTTACATTTAGTTTATATTAGGCAACGAAAATGAATTACATTTTTTTGACTAACCCAAATTAATTGGTTTGCTTACTCATGCAAAAATCTGTATCATCCCCTACCAAATTTTCAGAACTAATTAGTATTAATATTTTCAACAATCTCTTATTAGCAGTGTTACATGCGTAAGTGACTAATCTGCAAATTATGGTTTTTATAAAACTTTATATGATAAACTCGAGTAAACGTGAAATATTAGTTTAATTATATTTTAGTATTTTATTTCCGTTTTGATATTTTTACAAATTATGTCTGGGAAGTAAATTGTGTAATTAAGTACTTATTCTGAATTTTATTAAAAATAAACAAGAATGAAAAATCATGAAATAGGTATAGATTATGAAACATTTTCCTACAAAAAGATAATTTAAAAAAAAATCCTTTTTATCCTAGAATGAAATGAGATATCTAAATAAATAATAATAATAATAATAATAATAATAATAATAATAATAATAATAATAATAATAATAATAATAATAATAAAACGCAACTCAGTAAAAATCCATTTTTAGCATTTGCTGTCCGTATCCGGTAATGTGCTGGAGTTCATTCATGTAGCCCTATATGGTGTTTAGAATTTATACACACCGCCTAATGCACTCAAAATTAGCTAAGTTTAAAAATGCATACGGCAGCGGGAAACGCAGTTCCATCAATTATCGATCAGTCATCGAATTCTTTGTGTGTCTCTGTAAATGAACGATAAATGCTATGCACTCCATAATCTATAGAAAAACTCATGTAATGTTCTTCAGTGATTTCATTATGTTTCAAGTACAGTGTTGTGCAAGGCGACGTCACGAACAGATTTCTGCTGCTGCTGTAGGACAGATATCGGTACCTTTATCAATGCTTTTTCTACTATATGCTTTATATGCTATATCTGCATTCCATGTAAAGTACACATTTTCTCTGTTATCCATAACAGAAATAGTTTTCGTCTTCCTGCGGAACATTTTAAAGTTTCTTCATTTTTTACTAACAAACAAATTCGTACAACCAGAAGTATTGTAAAGAAAATAATAATAATTGCATACAAACGACTTTTTTTAATAATTCCATTTATACAAGAAATTCTGTAAAGGAAGAGGAAAGTGATGTCATACAGAAAAATTCTTTTATTGTTAAACAAGAATTTATTATGTAAGGTAGAAAACTCTCTTTTTGTTGAACAGGATTACATTTTCTATCAGATGGAAACATTTTTCTTTAATTTAACAGAACTACAATGTTTGTAACATGGAGAAATTCTGTTTCTTACAGAGATTTTAGCAGAGATTTTACAGAGACTTTAACAGAATTTCTCTGTAAAATTACAGGGGGAAGTACTAGCATTGCTAACAGAATTTTGTTTGTTTGTTTTGTTTAACAGTTTACACAGAATATTAATGCTATAAAATGCATAAAAATGTAAATTTTTTTACATAAAATATAATATGTGTAAGTCTAATTATAGAGTATATTTTCATAATTGTATTAAAGTATCGATTAAGTAAGTTTCTTTCTTTTCGGATCGGTTTATGGTTCAAAAGTGTCAGGTTTGGGTCGGAATTTGGGATCAACGGAATTTGTTTTTGTAATTTGGTATCGGGTTTCTTGTTGATACAAATAAATTTTCGGTTCTTGTATAGCCCAACCCATGTAGGGCTCTAATGTGTATAAGAATAAAGTGTTGTCACAATTAAAAAAGTAAAAAATAGTTCCTTGAAGCCGACTTTATTTTTTTTTCTTAAAATTTATTTATTTATTTATTTATGTTTACGTCAATGATAACTGAAATTAAAACCCGAGTTAGAAATTTCATTTATTTATTTATTTTCATATTTTAAGTAATGTACATACGTGACCCAATTCTGGATTTCAGTTAAATCAATCTTTTTTAATGACATTTGGAAAAACGCTATCAATTTAAATATTAGACGTCAGTAGGATAAAATATCATCACTAGGAAATGAAGAAATATTATTGAATGAGATAATTTAAAAAATAAGGCTGCATAATTAAAGCAAAATTTTGTTAAGCCACAGATGATAAAGTATTTACTCGCTACTACTTTAAAACTGTAAAATTCAACAGTTTACAAAGTGTGTTTTTAATATTTGAAATTTTAATTCTTTGAAATAACACGAGAGTTTATAAAACGAAATAAAATCTTTCTGATACTGAACTAAACAAAAAATAATAAGACATTCCATTCACTGGTGAATAAAAGTCAAATTAAAAGCTCAAAAGAAGCTTTTTTGACTTATGCCAAATAAATATTGAAGATTGCTGTAGACTAATGATTTCTGTAAACTTTTTCCAGTTAAAAGAACTAGGGCATCCAACCCGAGCTACCCGGGATAGAGACTATATGTGAAAAACCATTTTTTTTTCAATTGAAAACTCTAATAGATTTTTTACATGTAATATATATATTTTTTAAATTGTCCGCTAACAACACCAAAGAACATTTTTATATTGAATATGTCAATTATATATTCAAATAAAATTTTGAAATTTATTAAAAGCAGTAATTTCCTATTGGCCTTGTGCCAGAAGTTAATAGCTGAAGAAATCGCTAAAAATTTCGTTATCTACACCATGTTTTTATTCTGATAATTTCAGCAGTTTTAAGCGCTAATTTCGATCACATGTCTGCTAAATTTGTGTTTTATTTATACTATTTTGTTTATTGCTTAATTAAATTTTAATTTCGTTATGGAATATTAGCTGGAAACAAACGCTGAACTTTTTATATTGTTTAAAGTGCAAACGGATTAATATTCTGAAATCGTCTGCAAGTGATAGAGATAGATAAAAAAAATCATGCTTGAAATTTATTTAAATACTATAATAAATGAGTAAATTGCGATACAGTTTTAAAAAAAAACTGCATTTGAAAGTCGATTTTTTTCTCTATATAATGGTGTAAAAATTAAAAATATTCGATGTTTAGAAATTAAAAAAATTGCAGTAGCAAAAATCGTAAAACCGAAATTTTATCGTCAAGTGTTGCCATTCGCAAAATGACGTCAGCGTTACGCACGGACACGTTTGTCCTTTATAATATAGATATACATCTATTGTAATTTAATCTTGGTTTTTCTCTTTTTTTAAATATAGTCAAATAGCATTATAACATAAGAAACAGAAATGGGGACTTGCTAAATTTAACAAAGAGAATTATTTAATGCGTGAGCAGACACCATCCAAGATATCCGAAGTATCTGTCATTATTTAAATTCGAAAGAAAAATTGTTTTCCTCATCTTTTATTATACAGACTAATAACCGGCTTACCAAGCAAGAATAATACAGTTTAAAAATATACTGAAGAAGCTATTTGTTTGGACAATATATAAAACCCTTCAAGCTTTCATGAAAATTGAGCTTCTTAACTTTGCTGCAAGGAAAATATGTATGAAGGCTGGTATATCGATTTGCCGTTCATTCATGCTTCGCAGGAAAATCCTGTATAGAAATGATGTTTGTTAAGGAAAATTTTACTTGGTATTCAATGCAAATATTTACTCCCGGACGAGAGGATAATTTTATGGAAAGTTTCACCGATCTTATGCAGATTGAATTCCCGGAATTACCATATTTGGGTTACATGTTATTGTTGTTTTACTTAAATTCAAGCTTATTATACAATATTTCTATTAAAATAAGCTTTTGTTTCTGCTTCAAAATCATTCGAAATAATTTAGGAAAGTGACGCAACTTTTGAGTATTAAAAGATTTTATTGGGGAATCAGTCCTATTTTTTAATGAAATGTTTGCTATTATATAACTGTTGCATCACACATTACATTTTGCCAAACATATTCAGTATACACATACTCCAACCCTTCCTCCCCCTCCACTCCAAAAGAATAAATAAAAATAAACAACAACTAGTTGGATGTGTCAATCTCAAAACTTTCTTCTATCTCACACAGCTTTCGCATACACTAAAAAGAATCAGCACCAATTTATATCAAGGTCTAACTGAAGCTCAAGTTTTATTCAATTCCGTGCATTATTTCTTGAGATATGACTATCGCTAAAATCGTGTAAATCCTGCAAAATGCTGAATAGCAGGCGATTTTTACCAAAAATTAATCAGCACCAATTTATATCAGAGACTAACTGAATATAAAGTTTTATAAAATTGCGAGCCTTAGTTCTTGAGATAGAGCTATTGCAGAAATCGCAAAAAAGTGCTGCATAGCAGCGCTACCTGCTGGGCGATTTTCACCAAAAACTACTCAGCACCAATTTATATCAGAGACTAATTGAATATAAAGTTTTATTAAATTCCGAGCGTTAGTTCTTGAGATAGAGCTACTGCGGAAATCGCGAAAAATGCTGCATAGCAGCGCCACCTGCTAGGCGATTTTTACCAAAATCTAATAAGCACCAATTTATATCAGGGACTCATTGAATATAAAGTTTTATTAAATTCCGAGCATTAGTTCTTGAGATAGAGCGCCCACGAAATTTTTGACACATACAGACAGTCAGAGTCACAGACAGACATGTTCTAAAAATAGTCAAATCGTGTTCAGGACCTTCGAAAACGTATAAATCCGTCAAAAACCGGAAGTCGAAAATTTTCATGAATCCAATACTTTCTTTTTGTAAAGATAGAAGAAAGTAAAAATATTAAACGCAATTCATAACTTATTTTCTGAAACTCCCATGAAAATATGTTTGCACCAAAGTTTCTTTTGTATGATTTTCTATATTCCTATCATACTAAGAAAAATATTTTTGAAATTTTCTGGAGAAGCTATTTGTTTCAACAAAATGTAAAACATTTGAACCTTTTTTTTTTTTAGATTCTTCACTTTTCTCAACAGAAAATATGTATGAAAGCTCGCATATCGATTTACCGTTCAGTCATACTTCGTTTGAAAATTCAGTATAGAAATGATTTTTGTCAAGGAAAAATTCACTTGCTGTTCAATGCAAATATTTACTCCCGGACGACAGGATACTTTTGCAGAAACTTTCACCAATCGCATGCAGATTAAATTCCGGAAATTAACATATTTCATTTATGTATGAATATTGTTCGGCCCAGAATTCACACTTATTAGGCAACAATTCTACCAAATATATATATATATATATATATATATATATTTTAGGTTACAATTTTTTGAATGTTTTGAAAGATCAATAATTGAAAGGTTTTACTTATGAATTTGAGCAACAATTTCTTTTTGGAATTAAATATTTGCTATTATATATATTTATTACGCATTATAGTTTAGAAAAGATATACAGTCTAAAAAATAAAGAAACTGATCTTCTTAAATTGCAATGAAAATAAAAGCGTCGTCAGATTGACATATATGTTCTCTTTATTCTCTATTCTAATGAAAAATAATTTTAACCATCTCCATGTTGAAATACGAAAAAATTTAAGATTTTCTATACTAACACCAGACACCAGAATACGAATCTTGGCTCTCAAAGTAGCTTAAATATGTTATGAAGTCTGGCATATCAATCTATCAGTGAGAATTAAAAATACGTATAAAAATGATGATTAAGAGAAAGTTACTTAGTTTTCAAAACAAATACTTACTTACATGTGACAGGATAATTCTGTAGACTGTTGCACAAATCTAATGCATATTGAATTCTCAGAGTTAAAATATTTCGCTTATATCTTACTGTTATTCAATACAAAAGCCATACTTATTACACAACGTTTCTCCAAAAAATCGAATGACACCAGAATATGAATTTAGGCTTACAAACTAGCTTAAATATGTTATGAAGTCTGGTGTAACTATCTATCATTGAGTCATTTTTTAAAATAAATATATGTATGAAAATGATGTTTAAGAGAAATTTACTCGGTTTTCAATGCGAATACTTACTCCCAAGTGACAGGATCTGTTGAACAAATCTGATACAGATTAAATTCTTAGCGTTAATATATTTCACTTATATCTTATTGTTATTCAACATAAAATCAGACTTATTAGACAGCGTTTCTCCAAAAAATCGAATGATACCAGAATACGAATCTAGGCCTTCAAACTAGCTGAAATATATCATGAAGTCTGGTATATCAATTTATCACTCAGTCATGCATCGAAGTAAAAACCTGTATAGCAATAGTGTTTAAGTGGAAATTACTTACTTTCCAATGCAAATACTTACTCTCAGGTAACAGGATAATTCTGTTGCACAAGTGTGATGTAGATTGAATTCTCAGAGTTAACATATTTCACTAATATCTTATTGTCATTCAACAAAAAAGTCAGACTTATTAGACAGCGTTTTCCTAAAAAATCGAATGATACCAGAATACGAATATAGGCCTTCAAACTAGCTTAAATATATTATGAAGTCTCGTATGTCAATTTATCACTCAGTCATGCTTTGAAGTAAAAACCTGTACAGCAATGGTGTTTAAGTGAAAAAACTTAATTTTCAATGCAAACACTTACTCCCAGGTACCAGGATAATTCTGTTTCACAAATCTGATGTAGATTGAATTCTCAGAATTAACATATTTCGCTAATATCTTATTGTCATTCAACAAAAAAGTTAGACTTATTAGACAGCGTGTCTCCAAAAAATCTAAGGACGAATATCGTGAAATACAGTTTTCGATTATCTAATAATTAATAATGCATGAGTTTTATTTATTTATTTATTTTTAATTTTTCTTAATTACAGATACAATAAAGGAATCTTGAGTTTTTATTCAAACATTATAAATGAACTTTGATAAATCGAAATCATTGAATCATAGGAGTTATTTCTCATTAAGTAATTATTATTATTTTTTTTACTATCAAAATAAGAGTGTATGAATTCTATAAAATGGGTATTTCTTTCTATCATTTTTCTTAATGTTCATTCGTGTTTTTCAGAAAACCCTAGACAGAAATAATATTTGTTAAGGAAAAATTCACATGGTATTCATTGCAAATATTTCCTCCCAGACGGCAGGCTAATTTTTTGAAAAGTTTCATCGATCATATGCATACTGAATTCTGGAAGTAAAATATTTGGTTTATAGGTTATTGTTATCAGACACAGACGTTCAGGTTATTAGATAAAATTTCATCAAAATCAATTTTCCTGTTTCCTTTAAAATCCTTTGAGAAAATTTTATAATATTAAGTATTAAAAGTTTTTACACATGAATTAGTCCTATAATTTGTTATATGAAGTAAAGGATTGTTAATATACAAACGTTATATCACACATATAAACCTTGTCACGGGATAAATAATTCTCTATGACTGCTGTTCCCAAACTCTTTTCCCTCTCGTACCCCTTTCTTAGGCTTTTCATTAATGAGTACTTATTTCTTCTGATAAATTCTCTCACACCCCTACCTCCTCAAATTTACTTTTTTTTGTTAGTAATGTTCCTAGGTTAGTTAAATAACCAAAATACACAAATAAAGTTTAAAATATTTATTGGACTTTATGTATATATCACCTTACATTTTACAGGTATTTTAAAACATTTTTCGCAACAACAGCCTAACATCAAAACAAATAAAAAGAGCAATAAAATAATTTTTAACTACATTAACCTATGATGAAAGTTTAATAAATTTATACATCTTGATATGCATGTGTTCAAATGTAGCTCTTAAGCATTCTATATTGATTATGAGCTTGTAACATTAGGCTGAATTTCTGTATTTTCATTTTAATCTTTTATTTTGTGTGTTTTCTTCCATTGCCAATATTATTTTCACGTAGCCCCAGGTAGTCCGTTGTGTACCTCAGTTTGGGAACCATTGCTCAATATCAACTGTGAATATCAATAAGCTTCATTAAACAAATTAACATATTTCACTTCAATTCTATTGTTATTCGACGCAGAATTCAGACTTATCAAACATTACTCATTAAAATAAATTTTCCTATCTGCTTTAAAATCATTTGGGAAACTTTCATAAGATTCTGTATTAAAAATATTTACTTATGGTAATTTACGTTCAGTAATTTCTTATTTAAAGTTCGAATGTGTTATTATTTAAAACTTGAACAACTCATACAATTTACTAAAACTGAAGATGATTTATTATATATAAACAATTTCTGACATGTAAAATGAAGTTCTCATGTTTAAATAACATGTGTCTATGAAACAAAACCTCCACCACTCTTATTCAAGCAGTGATTGAATGTTGCATCTAGAATGGATTTATTGATTTCTACTTATTAACAGGTATAAAAAAGTTGCCTTAATCTAAGTTTTCGTTGAAATTTTATTTAAATTATGAACTATAATAGGGTATTAAAAACGTTATATTTCTATCTTAAAATTTTGAATAGTTATTTATGAATTATGGGTGATATTTAAAATATATTCTCTTTGTAGTACCCATAGTTGCCAAGTCTCCGGATTTTTGTACACCAGTATTTTTTTCGAGAAAGTGTTGTTCTTTTAAATTGCAGAATGCACCGATTGAACAAAATAACATTTTCTGTACTAAAATACTGGTATCCAAAAAGCCGGAGACTTGGCAGCTCTGGAGTACCTATAAACATAAGACATTTTAACGGTAGATTTAATAGCAAATCACTCTTATGCTACATGTTTATGGCATATACAGTTAGTGAGACATGACAGAAAAGGAGTTGGTACATTTTCGGTTCAAAACGTGCTTAGTATTTGGCTTTATTTTTGTGATATCATTATACAAAGTCATTTACTTTTATATATCTTAATTTCTCCTAGTTCTTTGAGTTTTCACTTTTTATGCCTCTTTCAAGGTATCTTTCATTTTACGTACTAGAAAATAAAAATAAATAATTAATTATTTAACATTTTAAAAAGTTAGAAACTGTTGACAGTTAAGATGGGATTTAACGCAGTACAATATAAACAGTATGATATAATATATTATATTTTATTATATTTTATAATGTATTGTATTTTTAGATAAAACAAAGTTTTATGCACCAGACCTTTTTATTAAGTGCAGACTAGTTTCGGTAGCATTCAATATACCGTCATCAGAGCAAAAATTAGTGGAATTTAGCCCATATATATGGAAGAGACGCGGATTTGGGGGATAGATTTATTGATCAATATCATTGCAGAAAATTATGGAGAACAGCCAATAGAATTGTTTAGGGAAAGAAACTGGTGATGTGAAAAATTGCTGATGTCGGTACGCTTAGTTTTACCAAAACTAGTTTCCAATTAGCTAAAAGTTAGGGTGCTTAAAATGATCGTTTATCTGTGGTAATAAAAAAATGTTGTTTTCTAAATTTTTATAAACTTCTTAATGGGTCGTTGTTATTGTTTCCTCGTTTTTGCGAAATTTGTGTCGTTGGTCAAATTGATAGTACCAGGAGCTTAAAATCGGATAATTATTTTCTACTGATTCAGTTCAATATGGCTATGCGCATACAACAGACAGGCACTTTAAAATATTAGAAAACTCTGTGTGGATTATAAGACACAAACTGAAGTGTGAGTTTGTGAAACATTCTCCGCTTCTTTTAATGGCTTCAGGTGTTGGAATTACAATTGAAGCTATGATCTTTTATCCAGATTTCCACAAAAAAAAGTATTATACAGTATTAATTATAGGTATGAGATTTTGAAGCATTTTCAGTATAGTTGAATATCTGGACGAATATTGAGCACCTAATCATAGTAAATGGTTAAATGATAAAATTATGTCTTGATTCAAACTTTATATATAGATCGCAAATTTGGTTACTTAGACCTTGGGGAGCTACTTGGACCCAAAACACATCAAAACAAAAAATCATGCATTAGGTATAGATTATGACACTAGTAAAACAATATTAAGAAATTTAATTTTTTCCTAGATATCTAAATAAGCGACTTAAAAAAAAACACATAACTCAGTAAAGATCCATTTACAGCAATTACTGTCCATATTCGGTATTGTGTGCATATTATTTCGTGTGGTCCTGCATGCGATTTATAGAATTTATACACACCACCTAATACACCCAAAATTAGATAAGGTTAAGAAAACCTTTTAGTTTTATCACAGCGGAAAACGAACTTTAAGCAATTATCTATTTTAGTCAGTCCTGTAACTGAATTCTTTTGTGTGTCTCTGTAAATGAACGATGAACGCTATGCTCTCTATAATCCAAAAAAAAACATGTTATAGTGCACTTGAGTGATTTTATTATGTGTAAAGTATCATAATGTCATTAAAATCCACCGTAAACAATCATGCCTCGTAGATCATAATTTAATGGAATACTTTTGTGCGTCCCTGTAAACAAACTAAAAATGCTACTCCTTTTATACTTCTGAGAAAGCATGTTGTAGTCTATCTCAGTGATGCATATCAATCTCATTATTTCTGAAATATCGTAACATCAGTAAAAAGCAACGCAAAAGATTTTCCCCCATAGACCATAATGTAACGGAATTCTTTTGTGTGTCTCTGTAGACGAACTATAAATGCTACACACTTAATTTGCAATACCGAATATTCTATAGCAAACCTCAGCCACAGATAAAAATTCATTGGCAATCTTAGTATATTTACAAGAGTTAGAGTACGTGCAGTCAGACAAACTGAATTCATGAATGTTTTTCAGTTATGTTGCAAAGTTTTAACAACTGTTTGGAAAGCTTTAAAAAATCAGTCCTAGATCTTTTGTATTAAGAGTATTGACGTGATTCGCCAATTTTCTACAGGCAGAGTTGCCAAGTCTCCGGCCTTTTGCACACCAGTAATTTTTTAGAGAAAATTTTGTTCTTTTAAATCGTAAAATGCTCCGATTTAGTAAAAGAACATTTTCTGTACTAAATTACTGGTGTCCAAAAAGCCGGAGACTTGGCATGTCTGTCTACAGGTAACAGTACTAACTAGTAACATGAAACGGTACTTTTGTGTTATAGCGGCACTCAAGCATGAATCGCCAAGAGACTAACATTTATTGCCAAATTACAAAGCATATATGACATTATAATAATTTATGATTCATAATATTTCGTGACGTACATGGCCCAGTTATAGTCTTATATGACGCTTATATGACATGTGTATAACATGTATATGATGTATAATATGGCATATAAGATGTAAGTAATATGTAATATAATGACGTATATGACACATATATGAGCGTTTTTAGTATATATATTCGTATATATGATGCATACATAGGCTTTCTGATCATCTTGGTGAAATCGTAATTGCAATCTTGGCATAATCGGCTGAGCCGCTATAACCCGATTTACACAGCAAACCACCAGGTTTGATTTAAAACATTTTTTATTTGGGTTCAAATATCTCCCTACTGGGTCCAAATAACCCCATTACGGCATATAAATTTTAATTGTTACTTAACACAAAGCCTTTTATTAATATAATTTTGTAAATCTGTCAGGACATTAGCAGTATATTCAAACACAGATTCCATAATTGTAATTTGGGGCATTGAGAATAAAGAATAATATGTTATGTAATGTTTAAATTCATTAGAAATTAATTGAATATTCACTAATTACAAGATTGAACATATATATTTATAAACAACCTATCCATATTTGCACTTTTGCTATATTTTAAACATAGGAAACTTGAGAATTTTACGATTTCCTATTTAAATTTCTCGTATCAAATTAAAACAATGGAATAATCTTATTATCTTGTTCTATCCGTTTCATATGTTTATAACCAAAATTTGATGTGTAGTCTTGTATAAAGCAAGTAAATTTAATTACATGTTAAAGCTCATTGTGTTTTAGAAAAATTACTTGCCTTCGGTATAAAGCATTCATTTATTTCTTTAGAATAGAGAAATTTTAGTAATTAACAGCCTTTGTGCAATTATATTCAAGAGCGCTCAAGTAAAAGGAACAATTAATGAGCATTCAGTCAGTAAGCTATTCATGGTGGGTCATTTTAGCGTTTGTCAGAACGCTAATTTTCTTTTCAGTGCTGTATGGTCTGATTTTTATTTTTATTGAAAGAGATCTTCTAAAATCTGATTATTTCATAATCGAGGAAAAATCTGTATATCGCATCGTTAATTCTTTTTTAACAATACACTGGCAACTGCTGATATAATAATTCCTAAAAATTAATCTTTAATTTAATACCTATTTTTAAAAAAATAACAGAAATCTATTTAAAAAATAGAATCATATAGCCGTTTAAAGGTAAATCGTTATTGTTTGAATTACAAAAGTATAATGGTTTCAAAAAAGGAACTTAAAAAAAAATAATAATAAACTATACACTTTCTGAAATTACTTTATCTATGTTTTTTATATTAACAATAGCCTTCAAGAACTTTAAAATGAAATCCACAGGAGTTATTATTTTTTTTATTCTAATCTAACTTGAATTTTTACTTAATAATTGAAATAATTAGAAATTAACTGAATATTCACTAATTTATTAGATTTGCAAATATACATTAATAAACAGCTCATGCATAATTGTACTTTTAAAGTGTAAAAAATCTGAGAAAATTATGATTTCGTATTTAAATTTATCATATCAAATTATTACAATGGAATATTCTGGTTATCTTTTGCTAATCGTTTCATATGTTTCTAACCATAATTTGCTGTATATTCATGTATAAAGCAAGCAAATATAATTAAATGTCAAATCACTAAATTGAGTGCTTTCTTAAATTATTGCATTTACGTTTAATATTCATACATATTGTATACATAATGCATACATATAAGTATACATAACCATAATTTGCTGTATAGTTTTGTATAAAGCAAGTGAATTTAACTAAATATTAAATCACTAAAATGAGCACTTTCTTAAATTATTGTATTTACGTTTCATGTGTTTTTAACCAAAATTTAGAGTATAGTCTTGTAACAAGCAAGTAAGTTTAAAGCAAATTGCGTTTTAGAAAAAAAAAATATTTATAATTAAAACCATGTATACATTACTTCTTTAGAATCAAGGGATTTTAGTAATTATCTGTCTTTGTGCAATTATGCTCAAGTGCACTCAAGTAAAGGGAACAATTAATGAGCATTCAGTCAGTAAGCTATTCATGGTGTGCCTTTTTAGCGTTCGTCAGAACGTTAATTTCCTTTTGAGTGCTGTTTCATGTAGACACTAATTCTAATTATGGTCGGATTTTTATTGAAAGAGATCTTTTAAAATAGGATTATTTCATAACTGAGGAAAATTTTGTTATATCACATCGTTAATTACCTGTTTGACACTACACTGGCAACTGCTGATATAGTCATTCGCGAAAATTACCAATTAAGTAAATGTCAAATAAAAAAAAATAACAGAAATGTATTTTAAAAATAGAATCAATTAGTCAGTTAGTAATAACTCGTTATTGACGAATTACAAAAAATAATGAGTTCAATAAATACCACTTAAAAAATACTAAATTAAGTTTTTTCTTAAATTATTGTATTTTTGTTTTTAAGTATTGTATTTTTTAATGATAGATAATGAACAAAAACAAATGCGATCTGCTGCTATTTAATACTGCGATAATAGTAAACAAACTCTTGGAATATTTTTTGAATTAATAAAATAGTATATCCAGATTACTCATAATAAATAAATTGAAAATTGCATATAAAATTTTTAAAATAAATGCACGTAAAAAATAATCGATAAAATCTGAATATCACCGGCATAAAATCAGCTTTACTTATGTAAGTAAGACTGCTATTGAAAATTTAGTGAACTACAATAATACATTAAATAAATAACACTATTTAAATAAGCACAGAAAGGGAACCTACACTTTTGGAGAATAAAATAATTATATGATTTAGGTTAGTAACTATATTAAAATACAAACGGATAAAATGAAGTTTTTAAAAATATATAAAAGTGAAATAAAGCATATCTAAGGAATAGGGATATTTGTTTTATTTTTCTTTTAATGGGATACGAAGTAAATAATAATAAAGTCCTATGAGAAAATGCTAAATAAATTACTTAAAAATTAGATAAAATGCTAAAATAATGTTTTGGTATAGTGGAAGCCAAAATATTTAATATTTATGCAAGGTTTGACGTGAAAGTTTATATACACGTGGTCAAAAACGAAATTTGTATCTTACATTATATAAAAGAACTGACTATTTTATGGTTATTAAATCAATTACACAAATAAACATAAAAATTAAACTTATCCTTAGTTTTAACAATATTTATCCAGTCTCTATGCTCTAGTTTGTGTATCCAAAAACGACATTATGAATTGCAATAATAAGCAGCATATGAAGAACGACGCTAAATCGAACAACACCTAACGCCAATAATATCCTAGTCCCACTTCACGTTCACACGCACCTGTGCGTATCTCATTTGGACTGCGGTAGGAGTGCTTTCGTTGATCTTATAAATATGGCGATTTCTGTAAATCGGTATTGCAATTACAAAAATGCTGTTTTTTAATGCTAGTGAAGCTATTCACAGCAAAATCAGCAGTATTTTTTCCCGTTTTTTTTTTTTTTTTTTTTTTTTTACAGTGTACACCGATTATAAAACACCACTTTTAAATGGAAACCTACATTTTTATTCATAACAATTAAATGTACAATCATTACATGAAAATGATGTAATTTGCTTTGCTTTGCTAGTTAGTGCGGATCTTAATTTGAATATGCATTAAGTGTTTTTCGTAGAAAGTGACGTCATATTTCGGGTTTTATTATTTTCTTTCCTGAAATTGAACATGCCAAATTACTGTAGTCATCTAATACAATTACATTAATAAATAATAATCAATTCCAAATACATTTACATGAAAGTACTTTGTCATTTTCAAGCGCTTACAGTAAAAATTTTTAATTTTATGTACGAAAAATGCGCATTATATGTAATGATGTCAATTTTGGATGCGAAAATAAATCGAGTTTGTCTAAATTTTTGTCGGCTTAGAAAATACACGAGTAGACATGGCAACAGGAAAGAAAAATACTCCACTTGAAAAGAAAAATGGATTTGTATAAACATATGTTATTTCTGGTGTTTGAAAAGAAAGAGATAATGAGAGGCCTGTAAAATTTGTTTTAAAAAAAATAAACACTGTAACTTTTCAATAATGTAATATTTTCCAGCTATGTAAGTTATTTTCAGTATTTTAATTTTTAAAAATTATTTTTCAGTCCTGTTCATTCAATCATTTATTTTATTACTAAATTCAAATGACAAAATTTTTGTGTTGCCCGATGCAAAAATGTATTAAAAATACATTGTTTTTAAATATTTTTTCAAAATCTTTGGAAGATAAAAGCTTCTTACAGCTGTATTTATTATTATTATTATTATTATTATTATTATTATTATTTTATTTTTTTTTTTTTTTTTTTTTGCAGCGTCCTCTAACATGTAAAAATTACTGCTTAATTTATAAAAAAAATATATACCTGGTTGAACATTGTAATAAAGAAAAAAAAATTGAAAATTTTAAATAACTTTAAAACTAATATGTATTTTGTCTTATTTAAATTTTTAATATACGTGAATAATAATAATAATAAACACATAAACATGAAAGATATAAGTAATCCTAAGCTCCCTTTAATGAATCATTTTACTACAATTTGACTTGTTTTAAAATGAAAGATGTTTTCTAAACGAGATGTTTAAAATATTTATTCTGTGTCTTTGTATTACTTTGTTTCTAATTTTTATTTACTTGTACAATGTATGAGAAAGAAAAATCACTTTTTAATAACTTTACATAACATATCCTTTGAAACTTTCAGCTAGTTACGCTCATCCTTATTCTAATGATGAAATCTTTAAAATGTTTATGCAAAGATCACTAAAGACAACGAAAAAAAAGTAACATCAATTTATTTGAATAGTTTAAATACAAAATATAGTGTAGGAATACTTGAAACATTTATTTTCGTCTGCAGTGAATTATTTTCTAATACACTACTTTCTTCTAGCCGGAAGTCATGCAATTTTATTTTCATTTTTCTTTTTAGTATGATTATTTTCGTCTTTGTTGAATATTTCCTCTTCTAATAATAAGTTGCGACATTTATTAAAATGCACTTTGACAATAATAATAATAATAATAATAATAAAACTGCACATTGCACATTAAGTAATTAATTGTAAACGTATTTTCAATTGTTTTACGAGACACAAAAAGTTGTGATATAATGAAGGACATTTTAAAATACAATGAGTGATAAATAAAACATTGAAACATAAAACTTAGATTTTGTTCTTGGCAAAAAGCAGAATGAATATCAATAAATTTACTTTGTGAACCTTTTTACTTTTATGTAGCTTTTAGTATTTTATTATTTTAAAAGTTAGATCTTTATAATACATAATTACTTTCTTTATTTTTTACTTTACTTTTATTTTCTTGAACATTTTATTTAAATCTTATTGCACGTAATAGCGAAACATTCTTCTCGTAGAGTGGTAGGTCGAATAACTGTCCTATTCACATATTGTGCCAAAAATGACTAATATATATTGGGTCATCCGGAAAGTTCTGCGGCTTTTCAAAGCGAATTGCAGTTTTGTCTGCTTATATTTTACTGCTGCTGATAAGGGATAACCTTGAATGACCCAAATGTATAAGTTCGGTTACTTCTGCTTGCGTTGCATGATTCTTGCTTGGGTTATGGCATAATTTTTGCTTCAATGCACTGATAAGAATGGAGAACAAAAAAAATTCATTTTCGTAAATTATGCTCTTTTATATCAAGGTACAAATGCTAATCAGACTGTGCGTAAAATTTCTGTTGTATATGGACAAAGCGGTGTTTCAGATGACACAGTTCGAAGGTGGTTTGAGAAGTTCAAACGCGGCAATTTTAGCCTCGAAGATAATGCCCGATCTGACCGACCATCATCATCTATAAAAGAAGACCTCTTAAAAGAAGCTATCAAATCATCATACACTGCACTTTTTGGAATATTAGTCTGTGTGATAGCTCGTGAACTGTGTAACGTGGATTTTCAGCGACAGCTTCTTTTAAGGTGTTTCTTTACAGATGATGGTCGTCCAAAACGGTATCATCTTCGAGGCTGAAATTTCCGTGCTTAAAATTCTCAAATCACCTTCGAACTGTGTCATCTGAAAAAGCACTTTGTCCATATACAAGATACAACACGAATTTTTCAAGCAGTCTGACTAGCATTTTTAACTTTCTTGAAATAAAATAGCATAATTGATAAAAATGAACTTTATTTTAATTAATGAACCAATTTTAACACTGCACTGAAACAAAAATTATGCCACAATCCAAGCAAGAACTATGCAACTTAAGCAGAAAAGATCATATTTACATATCTGTGGGCATTCTAGGTAACTTCTTATTAGCAGTAGCAAAATAGCTAGACGAAACCGCATTTCGGTTTGAAAAACCGCAGCACTTTCCGGATGACCCAATACTTGGTGAACTGTTAAAATTTTCCTAATTTGTTCTCATATAATTAAGTATTAATGAGTTAGTATTTGTTCATACGATCAATTAATTCATCGAAAAAGTCTTAAATTACTCTAAAAATCTTCTTAAATTACTCTAAAAATCTTTATTATTTAGAATGATTACGTTCGTACTGCTTCTAAATAATATCTATTACAGTAGATAAGAACTATTAATAACTTGTTAAATACATTTACATAAAGTACGCGCAAATTTTTAAATTTTAATATAAATTCTTGCATTGAAACTTTTATTTTAGATAAATGTATATTGCAGGTGTTTCAAAAGTCCAGAAAAAAGTAAAACTCAATAAAAAGAATTAACAATCTGTTAGTCGGATGGTTTTGTGATTTGCAGGTTAATATTTAACACGATGGAGGATTTTGTATGGCATAAAAATAGTTAAAGATCTCGAAAATAGAAAGCGAGGGCGCTGTCATAAGCAATTACATGGAGAGGTAGCATGCATATAAACTAGATAATGCTAATTTAACATAACACCAAATTACACCGTATCATTTCTCTTTGTGAGGTTGCCTATAATAATGCGTTGCTAGAAAAAATTTCTAAGCTTTAGCAACACTGAAAACGAAACATGGCAGGAGCTAACAGCCGATCCCGTTGATGTGCTGTTTTATGCTACATCAAGGATGTACCACGACTGTCTTCCGTACTGGAATGTGGTGGTAATAGATTGAGAACTTGCAGCTGTAAATCCAACTGAAAAACACATTTATTATTTCGCGATTATTACCTCTCATTACATTTTGTTAGCAGAACCCTCTACTATCGAGATTTTTGTATTTTTATTTATTTATCATTCATAAAAAATAATGCCCTATCACAGTTAATGTGCTGCAAACCGCAAATATTTTTGACCTATACATAAACCTTTTTCTATCGCATTTTGCTTTTGCTCCGGACTTTTGAAACGCCCTTATTTTAAATAATTAACAATTCACATTGTCTATATTTACTTCTAATTCATAATAACATTGTGTTTTTCTTCTATTCTAGGTAAGCATAATTTAAATTCAAAGAAACTACATTTTCTCAAAGTGTTTAACGTCAAAATGGGTGAATATGTTCTGCATGTTTTATTTCTTTAATATTTCATGTTTTGTATTTATATTTGCTACTTTTTCTCTTTATTATTCTGTGAATTATTTTAATGTTGATCATACAGTAATTTTGAACTCTCATTTATAAATGTTCTTTCGATTTTACCTTAGAAAATACAGCAATATTTTGTGTAGCTTTATAAAAACTGGTAGTTATTATGCATAACATCAAATTGATGTTTGACACAATTTTAGCACAAATTCATCAAATTTATGGTTGTATTATTTACTTACGTAATTGTTTACAAAATGTGAACTAGCGCATCATATATTATGTGTTCTATTCTTATAATATATTAAATATTATTTAACTACTTGAATTCTTTATTTTTCACAAATATATAGTGAAATGTTAAAAATAACATTACATTTCATTAAAAAAATTCTCTCTACTTTACGAAAAAAAAATTAGTATCATTCTGTGTAGCATTGTGAAAACTGGGTAAAAAGCTATTATACAGAACACCAAATTGATTTTTGTTTTACTGAATTATCTTACGCTTAAGGAAATCTGAACTATCGCAGTGTATAATCTGTTCTGTTCTAAAAATATATTAAGTATTATTTTACTACTTGAATTCCTTAGTTTTCGCAAATATATAGCAAAATGTTTAAAGTACCATTTCATTTCATTAAAATGTTATCTCCATTCTACGATAGAAAATGTGGAATAACTCTGTACAGATTTACGAAAACTGGGTAGCAATTTACCATGTAAAACACCAAATTGATGGTTGTATTATGGGATTATTTAATGTTTAACAAAATCTCTATTACCGCAGTATATAATCTGTACTGTTCTGAAAATATATTAAATATTATTTTTAAATTGAGTTTCGTTAAATAGTCCGTTCTTGCATTATTTTAGTTAACATCGTGGCATAATATACAGGTGATAAAATAATAAAAGAGTAACTTGTTCATGGCTTAATCTTTTAATGGAAAAAATCCCAAGCTGCTATAAAAATATTTCTTGAACATTATGGAGTAAAAATTTCATATGTATTATAATTATTAAGAACAAATTATTAATCATTATAGGAGGCCATTTTGTTTCTGCTACAAAAGTTAACGATAAATCATTAATGTTATGGGTCATTAGTTTAATTTTCAGGGGGGTTCTCTGAAATTTTTGAGATAAGGGGAGACAACACAAAACACATACAAAAAAATTAGTGGTCAGATATATAAATTTGAAATAAGTTATGTCCGTAGACAATAATTTGTGGCAAAAATTGCAATTTAGCTACCATAGAATAAAATTTGAAAGAAAGGAAAATGAAGTTGAAGCAAGAATGTTTTCGTGATATGCTTTTCCATGATTTTAACACTTTGCCTGCCGGGTCCGAAGCATGCTCGGAGTTAAATATCTAACCCTGTGTATGGGATCCGAACACCTTCCCAGCACGTCTGTATATTTCCAGGGTTTCTCTTCACCGCCGGCACCTGCATACGCTCCTGCTATTTAAGGGTGGCACAGTATCACCTATCCCTTTATGCTATAAAGTTGGTTCGAGCAAATCTTTTATATTTTAATATTTACGACGACATTTCTCATCATTCTATGTAGGTAGTTTAAAATCACTGTTTTTATATTAATTATGAGTAGATTTCATTTGTTTTCGATTCTTTATATAATCACAAACTATATATATAGTACACCTCAACTATTATACACAAAAATTACAAAAGAATTATATGTACCGTAATATATTGTACATAACCCGCGGTTCAAATAAATTGGTTTCGAACCAGAAATTTTATTTAATAAATTGTATCTCGTTTCTACTTGGTACATATTTGGCTTTATTTAATATAAAAAAATTCTGGTTCGAAACTGATTTATTTGAGTCGCGGGTTATATACCAGAAATTACGGTATATAAATATATTTTGCTATTTTTTTATATTATCTTATAAAGCGGCGATTGAAACAATAAATAAATAAATACACACCCACAGAACATATATATACATACTTATAATGCATTATGGCAAATTTTTTTATTTGTAAGAATTATGTAGGAAGAAAAAAAGAAGGTGGCACCTGGGGACACGTATTTTGAAAAATGGGGCAGCAGCCAAAGTGTTAAAGTAGGGCAAAATCAATAAGAATGTCTTCGACGTCTACATTTAGCGTATGAAAATGGAGCTCCATCTCCTGTCACCGTATTCAGATGGTTCACGGAATCTCATAGTATTCGAAATTCTCTCCTGGATGAAGAACATCCAAAGAGACTTTGTCAGCTGTTGTCCCAGAAAGTGTACATAAGCTATGCGAAAAATGTTAATTGATGATAATCGATGTACCTACCAAATGATGCAGAGGTAACTTCGCTTTCAATCTGAAGCTATACACAAAATTATTCATGAATAACTGCAAATTAAAAAGTGCAATTTGTCGCTGGGTTCTCCGTAATTTAACAGACAACCAAAACGCGGAACTTGTCAAAATCAGTAAAGAAACCCTAAAATTACTTAATGATGGCGTACACCGTATTATTTTTAAAATTGTAACTGGTTAAGAAATGTACAAACAGAGTTTTCGGCGTTCCAACATATCAAGAAAGTATAGTATGGGTCTTTGAATGCAACCCCAAATCAAAAATGGTGAAAAGACAACGAGCGATGAAAAATTAATGATTGCTGCTTTCTTCAGAAGCACAGAACTGGTCAAAGTCATAAAGCTAGAGGAGCAGAAGTCAATTACAGATAACTGGTACACAATTAAATACCATTCTTAAATTCTTCAAGAAGTGAATCTAAGTGGCCTCAGCTTCACCATTATGATCTAATTTTCAGCAATTTCTAGCATAAAAAAACGCTTTTTTTCATTTTTAGTGTCAGAAAATGCCAAAAACTCACAAAATTCAAAGTATTATAATTCGGAAAATTTGAGTCACAGAAAAATGGAATTTTTACTGTTTTACTTGTGGAAAAAACGTCGATTTTTTTTTTTTTTTTTTTTAAAGAAGTTTTATATGGAAGAAGCTTTTCTAAATGCAACTTATAAAGCTCAAGGGCCAAATAATAATTTCAAATTCGTAACTTAAAAAAATATTACTTTGACGTAAATGGATTTTCATATGATGAAGAACAATTAATGAAACATTTTTGAAATTGGCATTATACCTATAAAACTGGCAATTCCGAATTTAGCTATTTATTGACGATAAGAAATGGACATCCTCTTTCCAGCATTTAAAATAAAAATATTAATAAAAATATACAGCTATAGAGATCATATTTATATCCCAAATAGGGTTGCTTTTCAAATATTTTGTGCTACTTGTAACCTACCTTTACTATATCTTATCTTTATATATCATTAAGAATAACTGCGCCCTTTTCCTTAATATATTTTATTAGATGCCGAGAGTCGTTGACATTTTGCCTTAGAATTAATGGCGGTGTGTTCCTTCAACTGGTGTCCGGTAAAATATTTGAAAGACTATTTCTCTCCATTAGTAATCTTTTCTCCGCACGTAAACAGTCCCGGAAAATGTCTTTCCATTCCAACGGCTTTACGAGGAGAGGTAATTGGTTACTGTGTGCTGACTTAAGGTATAAATAAAGACGTTTTACTAAACTTGAACTTTGACGAAAACTCGTAAAATGAAAGCCATTCTGGAAAGATATTCGGAAACTTAGATTCTGCGGAATTAATGTTTATAAAGTCAAGAATTCTCAGACGCATGGTTAGGAAAATTTGTACAGTAATCTCAAGAAATTGAAGATTTCTGCTATGTATATGTTAAAGCTGATATGAGATTTTTTATTTTAATGCAAAAGTTCTTTTTATGAATGCAGGGCATATTAGTGGTAATATATTAGCAGTTCAGTGATTTGTTTTAGAGATAGTTTATTTATTTCCTGTTCTTGATTTTTGTTTTTGGTACAATAAAAATATATTTTTGACATTTTAAGTGTTATTGTACTATTCACAAATCTTTACGCAGGATTACTATTCTTTTTAGTCTAAAATTTGTTACCTATTGTTTTTCAAAACCCCTCTATGTAACATTTAAAATAGAAATATTGCTATTGGGATAACACTTAATTAGAAATTATGATAAATCATTTCTCAAATATCCGATGATCAGAGTATATTCCTTTTTTTCTAATCTACATTTTCTTTATATCACTTTGTGAATAGCTGCACTTTCTTCCTTAATATATTTAGGATATGTCGATGGTCGTTGAAATTTTCCATAGTATTAATGGCGGTGAGTTTATTTAACTGGTGTCCTGTAAAACTTTTTAAAGACCATTTACCTTTGTTAGTATATATTGTTTTTAATTTAAAATTTACGAAAACCGCTGTATATAACATTGAGAACGAAACTATTACTGTAAGGATGAAATTCCCTTCTTATATCACTTCTATCCAGGTCTATTTTACTCACACTATCTTACCTTTAATTTACCTTAACTTCATATATATTTATAAAAAAACTACGCCATTTTCCTTAATATATGTTATTGGATGAGAATAATTGACATTTTGCTTTAGAATTAATGGCGGTGTGTTTCTTCAACTGGTATCTGGTAAAATATTTTAAAGACTATTTATCATATTCAAATTTTAATTGCTTAATAGGCGTATAGCCAACATAGTGAAAAAGTACCCAAGCCGGGACTCGAACCCGGTCATCAGATTAGCGCACTGACGTTCTACCAACTGAACCACTTGGGAACGATACTCAGCCTGGAACTTTTTCACCATAACGTGTTCGCAAGGCTACAAACGCAGCACAAGATGGAATATTTTCCGTGAGCCGCCAACAGTGGGGCAAACACGAAATCAAAGAGAATCCAGCATCGATAATTGAATAAATTCATATTTAATACTTATCGCTGAGTATCGTTCCCAAGTGGTTCAGTTGGTAGAACGTCAGTGCGCTAATCTGATGACCCGGGTTCGAGTCCCGGCTTGGGTACTTTTTCACTATGTTGGCTTTACGCCTATTAAGCGAGTATTAAATATGAATTTATTCAATTATCGATGCTGGATTCTCTTTGATTTCGTGTTTACCCCAGGGTTGGCGGCTCACGGAAAATATTCCATCTTGTGCTGCGTTTGTAGTCTTGCCAACACGTTATGGTGAAAAAGTTCCAAGCTGAGTATCGTTCCGAAGTGGTTCAGTTGGTAGAACGTCAGTGCGCTAATCTGATGACCCGGGTTCGAGTACCGGCTTGAGTACTTTTTCACTATGTTGGCTATACGCTTATTAAGCAAGTATTAAATATGAATTTATTCAATTATCGATGCTGGATTCTCTTTGATTTCGTGTTTGCCCCAAGGTTGGCGGCTCACGGAAAATATTCCATCTTGTGCTGCGTTTGTAGCCTTGCCAACACTTTATGGTGAAAAAGTTCCAAGCTGAGTATCGTTCCCAAGTGGTTCAGTTGGTAGAACGTCAGTGTGCTAATCTGATGACCCGGGTTCGAGTCCCGGCTTGGGTACTTTTTCACTATGTTGGCTATACGCCTATTAAGCAATTAAAATTTGAATATTATGAATGCAAGGCGTGAGAAATTTTCTCTGGAAAAATTTCCAAGTATTAAATATGAATTTATTCAACTATTTATCATTATTAGTATTTTTCTTCATTCAACATTTTTGAAAACACTATATATAACACTTAGAACAAAACCATTACTGTAAGGATGGCAAGCACTTCTCATATCACTTATGTCGACGTATATTTTGCTTACTCTAACCTATCTTTAATTTACCTTAACGCCATATGTATTTATAACAAATTAACACTTCTTCCTCAACACACGTTATTTAATGCCGAGAGTCATTGACATTTTGACTTAGTATTAACGGTGGTGTGTTTCTTCAACTGGTGTCCGGTAAAATATTACAAATACTAATTATCTTTATTAGTATTTTTTTTATTGAAAATTTCTGAAAATCCCTGTATATAACATTTAGAACGAACCTATTACTGTAAGGGTGACATTCAGTTCTCGTATCACTTCTATCCAGGTATATTCTGCTCACTCTAACATATCTTTAATTTACCTTAACTTCATATTATCTATATGAAAAACTACGCCATTTTCTTTAATATATGTTATTAGATGTCGAGAGCCATTGACATTTTCTTAAGAATTCCTGGCGGTGTGTTTCTTAAACTGATGCGGTGAAGTAGGTTAATGACCATGCATTTAGTATACTTTTTATTCAAAATTTCTGAAAAACCCTGTATACAAAATTTAGAGCGAAAATGTTACTATAAGGATGACATTCACTTTTCATATAAGTTCTATGCAGGTATATTCAGCCTACTGTAACCTATCTTTGTTTTATCTTAACTTCATATATCTTTATGAAAAACTACGCTCTTTTCCTTAATATAATAGAGTCATTGTTATTTTACTTTAGAATTATCGGAGTGTGCATCTTCAACTGGTTTTTGGTAAAATATTTCAAAGACCATTTATATCTATCTTAGTATTTTTTATTCAAAATTTCTGGAAAATGCTGTATGTAGAACATGTATGGAAAATGTAGTATGTACATTTAGAACGAAAATATTATTGTATGGATGATACTCACTTCTCATATCACGTCTATCTAGATATATTCTGCTTACTGTGACCTACCCTTAATTTACCTTAACTTCATACAACTTTATGAAAATTACGTCCTTTTCCTTAATATATGTTACTAGATGACGTGAGTCATTGACATTTTGCCGTAGAATTAATGGCAACGTGTTTCTCCAACTGGTGTCCGGTAAAATTTTTTAAAGATGATTTATCATTATTAGTATTTTGTTTTATTCAACATTTCTGGAAAAAAAACTGTATATAACAATTAGAACGAAAGAATTATTGTAAGGATGACTTTCACTTCTCATATCACTTCTATCGACATATATTCCGCTTTTTATGAAAAATTATGCCCTTCTCCTTAATATATGTTATTCGATGCCAAGAGTCATTGACATTTTGCCTTAAAGTTAATGGCGATGTCTTTCTTCAACTGGTGTCCGGTAAAATGTTTGAAAGACCATTTCTCTCCATTAATAATCTTTTCCCCGCACGTAAGTAGTCCGGGAAAATGTCTTCCCATTCTAGCTTCTTTACGAGATGAGGTAATTGGCCGCTATCTGCTGACTTAAAAGTACAGTCATTTTACTTAACTTCAACTTTGACGAAAACTCGTAAAATAAAAGCGGATCTGAGGAGATATTCGGAAACTTATATTCTACGGAATTAATGTTTATGAAGTCAAGAATTTCTCAGACGCATGTTAGGGAAATTTGTACAGTAATATCAGGAAATGAAATATTTCTGGTATATTATATATTAAAGCTAATGTGAGATTTTTATTTTAATGCATCAGTTCTTTCTACAAACGCAGGGCAGATTAGCGGTAACTATATGTTAGCAGTTCCCTAAACTACTTTAGAGAGAATTCATTTATTTCCTGTTCTTGATTTTGTCCGTTGATACGATAAAAAAAATATTAACACGTTAGTAAAATTTGTACAATAATACGTGAAAATGAACGATTTCTGGTATATTTATAAAATCTTACATGAGATGTTTTGTTTTAATCCCCAAGTTTCTTCTACGAATGTAGGGGAGGTTAGTGGTAATTAAGTGTGAAAATCTTATTAAAATTTTTATTTTGATAACTCGGAAATTATTTGAAATTTCGAAGTTTAAGAAGTTATTCATCCGCGGTCCTTATAAACAATTTGTCTTCTTGTTACCTTAAAATTCGTCGTATTCTACAAGATTTTTGAAAATTCCTATATGTAACACTTAGAAGGAAAATATTGCTGTAGGAATGGCATTTAAATAAAACTTATAAAAGTTCATTTCTGGAAAACGTCTTTCCATTCCAGCGGCTTTACGAGGAGAGCTAATTGGCTACTATGGGCTGACTTGGGAGAAAGCAAAGTAAGAAAGTAAAAAGCATAAAGTAAAGTAGTTTTACATAACATATGCTTCGACGAAAACTCGTAAAATGAAAGCTTTTCTGGGGAGAAAATCAAAAACTTAAATTCTACGGAATTAATGCTTATGAAGTCAAGAAGTTTTCAGAAGCATGTTAGTGAAATTTGTATAGCAATATATGAAAATGAAAGATTATTGGTACATATATATTACAAAATTTGAATTCTATACCTTATTAAATTTATTGTTTAAAAAATTGTTTTTATTAATTTTCCATTTACAACACTAGTTTATTAAAATATTAAATTTCTCAAAAATATTCCATTACTGTCCATATTTAAAACACTTTTTATCCTAATCTACTTAAATTAACTTTTTATTTCCCGACAAATAAAATGTAAAAATAGCATTTCATAAGAATATTTCTTCTTAAAAAACCTATTTTCTTATATCCTTTATTATATTAAATATTTCTATTTATTCCCGCATTTAAATCTGTTTTATTTCTTTTAATCTGTGTAAATTCGTCATTTTTCCTTTCCTAATAGTCTACAAAAAAATCATTCTTTTAAATTGTTTCCTCAATAGGCAAAAGCTGTGCTTTATTCTATTAATAACTCTCGTTTTTTAATTTCCACAATGTTCCAGAATATTCTTTTCCCGCCAAAAGCATAGGAGAGATGTATTTCTTCAATATCAATTCACAGAAAAAAGTTAGTACGCGGCAAAAGTTGAACATGCATTGCTTAAAGTACGTGTTACGAAATTCTCCTTGCGCGTTCCTCGCTTAAAACGAACTAACCGAGAGAAGAGGGAGGGATTTTGCCGTCAAAGTGAGTGTTAAAATAAACTGCTGCTAGAGTTGTAAAGTTCTAATATGTTTCAACATAAAGATTTGGCCGTCGAATTGGTGTCTAATAAAATATGATGTTGTTCTTTAAGGTGGATATTTGTTAAGAGTATCGTTATGTAAGGAGAGCACTCCCCAATAAATTAAAATGATTGGATTCAAAAAATGGATTCGAGTACAATCGAGTTTCTTTGTTTTCTTCTACCTACACTTTCTCGGCTACTACTAATATCTGGATTTCATGACACGACTGCATTTCAGTTACGGGATGTTTGCCATATATTTTCTTCGACTGCTGAATGCAGTTAAAAAATAGCAAAATACAACATATATATACCGGGCGGTTATAATATAAGTATCTCTATTTGGAGCTATGTATAGCTTGAAGGAATAACCCGAATGAAACCAAAATCGGTACTCTTACTATTCGAGAAGGGAGAAGAAGAATGGAACAAAAAAAAAATAGTTGCAACAATCGCAGACAGATGGCGTTTTTGAGTGTGAAATGTATTGTGTAATACAAGAACAAAGAATTAAGGCTTTACCTAAATTTATTGGAAAATGTCACAGTGAATGTGGTTACCTTTTCGCATGGCGGTGCCAATCAAGTTCAGGTTCCACATGGCTGGAGGTCACAATCCAGGCGGTGCACGACGTGCTCAACTGCGGAATGTAACGCATCAGGAATGATGTTTCACACATGTTGTGATATGCGATATTTTAAGTCATTGAGGTTTGCGACACTTGGTACACAATAGATTTTAAGGTTACGTAGCGCCATCTGTTAGCAATTATAGCAACTTTTTTTATTATTATTCCATTCTTCTTCCTCCTTCTCGAATTGTAAGTGTACCGATTTTGGTTTCATTCGGGTCAACCCTTCAAGCTACAGATAGCTCCAAATAGAGATACTTATAATATAACCACCCGGTACATTAAATCGAATAGGGTACTTCTATTTTAAAGCATTAGATCTTTTTTTCGAACTTAGGGCAGAATAATGTTAACGAAATGAATTTTTTTAGAGATAAATTATCTGTTTCCTTTTTTTAGAATGTAGTCGTTGATACAATGAAGAGAATACATTGAATGTCAAAATCGTTTTTCCTTTTTTAATTTCGATAGCTTGGGAATTATCATTATTTAGAAATTTCGAAAGTTACTACAACATTCTTAGATCCTTTCGAATATAATTGATATTTTTATCTGGAAATACGTCATACACTTTACTGCAAAACTTTTAAGATATCTCTATATACCACTTAGAATGAAAATATTGCTGTGCGGATGTCATTTAATTAAAACTTATAAAAAATATTTTTCAAAAAGCTGCTTATCCAGGTATATTCTGGTTATTCCAACTTATCTTTAACCAATCACATCATTATATTTCTTCATGAATAACTGCGCTCTTTTCCTTAATATATTTTATTAGAGGCCAAGAGTCGTTGACGTTTTGCCTTAGAATTAATGGCGCTGTTTTTCTTCAACTAGTGTCCTGTAAAATAGTATCTACAAAAACAACTTTTCAAAAGTAAAAAAAAAAAGCCAAGCGTAAAAAAAAAAAAAAAAAAAAAAAAAGTTGTGGCTAAAAAATGGTGTGATATCAAATTTCCAAGCTATTATATTACTTTTTTAACTTTTTTCCATTAAATAAGTTATCATATATATAAGTCGAGTGCCTACGTATATGTTAATAGAAATCGTTTTCTCCTGTACTAAATACATCCTAACGAGTTTCTGAAAATTCAATTTTTTTCAAATTATGCATGATGGGCTTGGCGGCCATCTTTGCATATTATTCACAAAATTCTAAGCATCCAAATCCGTAGTTAAAATTCGAAGTTCAAAATTGTTATTTAAGCAAATATTTTAAGCGTTTCATTTATAGATTTGTATGATCTGAAAATTGTGTCTTAAGATAATGATGACTTATCTTAAAGATTCATCTTATGATTTATTTTTTACAGTAATTAATAATTTCAAACTAGTAAAAATCAGTTTCTCAAAATATCAGTCTTATCTAATTTATCTGTCCGTAGTTAAAATCTGAAGTTCGAAATTGTTATAAACATATTACATTGCAAACATATTACGCTTTTACTTTAGAAATTTGGGTGCTTAGAAATATGAAAAGATGGCCGCCAAGCCCATCATGCATAATTTGAAAAAAATTGAATTTTCAGAAACTCGTTAGGATGTATTTAGTACAGGAGAAAACGATTTCTATTAACATATACGTAGGCACTCGACTTATATATATGATAACTTATTTAATGGAAAAAAGTTAAAAAAGTAATATAATAGCTTGGAAATTTGATATCACACCATTTTTCAGCCACAACTTTTTTTTTTTTTTTTTTACGCTTGGCTTTTTTTTTTACTTTTGAAAAGTTGTTTTTGTAGATATCATTTCTTTTTTTTAAAACAGAATAAACATAATTTAAATAATCTAAACATGAGAAATAATTTAAAATTACATTTTACTTTCAGTCATTGTTTAAAAGGTTAACTAGAAATACCAGTATATTTTTAAATTAAACTAATAACAACATACTAAATGTGGCTTGTTATAATACTTGTTATCCCCCGTTAAAAAATATCACTGACTTATCGATGAAATGAATAAAAATGCAATACGTACATAGCGTGTCAGCGCTGCATTTGAAATCAAACGTGATATCACGCTCTTTTATTATTAGCACTAGCTGGCTTCGCCCGCTAGCGGACCCCTAATTTATATCGGGGCCTCGAATCTTGTAAAACCTCGAATAAGATAAACCTCGAACGGAACGAACCTCCGACCTGGTTCTCCGCTGTCTTCGGCACCGGATAATCCCTTAATTTGCACATCGAATAGTATAAACCTCTAACCAAACTAACTTCCGACACGGGTCCCCGCTGCCTTCGGCACCGTATAGCAGTCGTGCTGCGCACGCTCAAGTTCCATCTTCCACCACCAGGTAGCGCAATCTGTTCTGTATGAACCTCGGGCACTGAAATCGTTAAGGCTATAGATGTCGAGTCGAATGAACTGTACCCCGTCGTGATCTAGCCCATAGAACCAGAGATAGAAAAGTGCCCCCTGGTGGTGAAAAAACGAACTAAAATCGGAAAGCTCTATTGATGTCGAGTCGAATGAGCCATACCCCGTCGTGATCCGACTCGTAGGAACAGATATAGGAAAGCATCCCCTGGTGGTGAAAGCTAATCGCGCTTGGGGGGCAAAAGAGGGGATGAACACCGGAGACGCATAATAGGATTAAGCGGTCACAGACCTTTCCAACGATGTATCACATGAGGGGTATGTGCAAAATTTAGAAAATACCCCCCCCCCCTGCATATTATGATTAAGCGTTCACAGACTTTTCCAACGATATATCACATGAGAGGTGTCGGCAAAATTTAGAAAAGTGTCCCCTTTGGGTGGGAGGATGGACCCCGAAGATACATAATATGAATAGCGGAACAATTTTTAGAATTTCTGAAAGCTGATTTTTATTTATTTATTTATTTATTTATCTATTTTTTATTTTTTGTTTATTATTATTTAATTTTTTTTTGTGCGTTGCCCTGTGCATGTTTGGAATTTCTTAGCAATTTCTTAGATTTACCTTATTTTATTCAATTAAACATTGTACTGTTACAATAAATTTAAATGGAAACTTCACTTCTAAAACAAAAATAATTTAACAACTGGATTTCATTAATTTATAGGAAAACTAGCAAGCTACGCCCGCTGCGCCCGCTGCGCCCACTGCGCTGGTCGGCTTCTACAAATGAACCCTGAATCAAACGAAATATATCGTTTAATTTGACCTTGTATTTGAAAGCAATCTGTATATTTACGTGGAATATCCTTCCACATTACTGAAAAATGACGCGATTGCGCTATTATATTTTCTAATGTGCAGTCAAAATTTTAGCTGTTAAGGACAAACTCTTTTATTTGGTCATTTACAGTTAGGGTTTGCTAAACAATGATAAAACTATATGCAATATACTAAAACCATCACTAAAAATTATCGAAATAACAATGCAAACAAATTAACTAACAAAATCCATTCAGAAGAAGTTTTTATAAAGGCTAATCTTTGATAATCTGATTATTGAACTTTTCCACATAATTCTAAAACAACAAAACGATATAAAATATACTAAAACAATCCTTACAAATTATCTACTTAACAATGCAAGTCGCAAAAAATACGCCCAGTAAAAACTATCAAAAAGGCTAATATTTCGGAATCGGGTTCACTTGACTATATAACCTTCACACATAACTGTTGGACTAAGCAACGTAGGACAATATATAGTACATTAACACCATTTCTGAAATAGCATCTAACTAACAATACAATTCTCATCAAAATTCGTTCAGTAGAACTTTTTTAGAAGGCTAATCTTTCATAATCGGAATCAAATATTGAAAAGGCTAATATTTGATTAAAAAAATGGTCACCCGATTTTCGAATTTTCCCCTATAATTCTAGAACTAAGCAACGTTATATAATAAAACGTTCCCTAGAAAATTATTTAACAGTATAGGTTCCATCGAAATACATTCGGCAAAATCTTTTAAAAAGGCTAATCTTTCATAATCGGATTGTCTGATTATAGAACTTCCCAGAATAATTATATAACTAAGCTACGTAGAACGATATGTTATACATTAAAACCTTCCCTTAAAAATTATCTTAGTTTAAGTTCTACGAAAATGCATTCAGCAGAACTCGAGTTATAAGCAGCCGGAACGAAATTTCATATATGTAGAAGTAAATAGAAGTATATTGCCATTAATATAGTTTGCATTTGAATAAAAAAAGGTACTTTTCGGTTAGCCGGGCACCAGTGATATATGAACACACACACACACACACACACATATATATATATATATATATGTATATACATGTATTTGTGTAGATATATGTGTATATATGTGTGTGTATATATATATATATATCACTGGCGCCCGGCTAACCAAAAAGTACCAAAAAAAAAAAAAAAAAAAAAAATTACTGCGAAAATGCAGTCGTACACTTGAAAAAAAAACACCTTTTGGCCTAAAATCTCTCATCAAAACTGTTTTTCTTTTTTTTCTTTTCTTTCTTTTAAAAAAAAATAAAATTAGTAACAGTTTTTTCTTTTATTTTTCCAGATGTATAGCCATTTCAATTCTTTCTGCAACAAAAAAGACACTTTTTGGCTTAAAATCAAATTGTTTGGGGTCAAAAGTAAAATCAAAATCGCCAAAAACAAAAGATAAATCGCCAAATTTGTTTCAATAGAAATCTTGCCCCTTGAATAATGTTTTAAGCATTATGAACATTTCTAATCATGTTTAAATTAAATATTTTCGTTTTATAATATTCTCTCATCAAAACTCTTTTTTTTCTTTCTTTCTTTTTTTTTTTTTTAAATGAAATTAGTAACAGTTTTTCTTTTTTTTTTTCGAGATGTATAGCCTTTTCATTTCTTTCTGCAACAGTAATGATCGCCAAAAAATTAGCAATGGTAACCTTTTCGGCCAAAATAACAGAACTTTCTATCATAATTCGATAGCTATTATACGTAGAACGTTGTGTTACATACTAAAACCTTCCCTGAAAAATTATCTCTCGAACAGTGCAAGTTCCATCAAATTCCATCCAGCAGATCTCGAGTTATAAAGGAACGGAATGAAATTTCCGTTTGTGTTTTATATATATAGCGAGGCTAACGAAAAAGACAGGCTACCGCGGTGCGTTCCACTTATCTTTTTTTTACAGACCGCTAGAGTGATGTGATGCTCTTTTCGTACACCTGCATAGGTGGATTCGAGCCTCACGTGAATCCCGCGGTCTGTAAAAAAAGATACGCGTAAAGCACCGCGGTAGCCTTTCTTTTTCGCTAGCCTCGTATATATAGTAGATGACGTGAAAGGTATTCCTGCGAACGAAATGCCTGTCCTTTACCGTGTTTTTTTATTTTTAGAAATAAATGAATCACATTTAATTCATTTCAAAATTTTTGTTTACGTTTGGAAAGAAATTTTAAATGGCGATAACTCTTAATGTATACATTTTAGAAGGTACATCTTCCCTCAAAAACTAATTTATTTTTAAAGATCTTTCTAAAAACGTAAATTATATATTTAAAATATTTTTAAAGTATAAACACTACGTCTGATTACTTTATTTTACAATATTATAAGAACACGCATTTTACCAGACAATTAAATACACTAAACAAACATGAGTGAAAAATTGACCTGGGCCTGGACTCGAACCTGGGACCTTATGCGTACCATGCCGACGCTCTGCGACTGAGCTACCCAGATCTATATTCGTAACCGGCAATTTCTCATACTTATTCATGTTAGAAACAATCATCTGCCACAGTTTGCAGTCATATTTAATTATTTGATAAAATATGTGTTCTTATAATTGTGAAGTTTTATTTAAAAAAAAAAAAAATATCTTCAGAAGAAAATGGCTGACTTGCAGATGAAATTTGATGTGGTTATATTATAACCTGTAACTGATTTGTGCTATTTTAATACAGATGGTACATGGTCGTTGGCGGGTTTTATCTCTGTTTTGGCATAATTTTTTAATCGCCATGTTAATTAACAGTTTTTTGCTAATTAAGGATAGAAAATAATATTTTTTTACACTGAATTTTATAAAAGCACATAGATTACGTAATTACTTGTCCAAAAATGCAATCCTTTTTTTATTCTGCCGAATATTAAGGTCTGTAGGTTGTTTGAAAAAAAAAGTTTGACGAAGAAAAAAGTGATCATTTTAAGTAACTCGACGTTTTTAAAAAAAATCTATATCTCTGTTTATAAATCACTTATGAAGATGAGTTTGGTCTTAAATTGAAGAAATTCTTCATTAGATTCTTCTAGTTTTCGTTTTTTATTTCGGCGACGCTTGGTTTATTATATATCTGATATTTTAATCTGGCATGTTTTGTCGATTTAACATTGCGAAGTTGATTCCTGTAAATAAGCAGTAGCGGTCTAGTTCAGTTCTTGGCGTTGTTTGTGTGGCGTTTTTTTTTTTTTAAGCTTGGCTTGGCAGAGCGACCGCCCTGCTTGATAAGCAGTAGCGGTCTAGTTCAGTTCTTGGCGTTGTTTGTGTGGCGTTTTTTTTTTTAAGCTTGGCTTGGCAGAGCGACCGCCCTGCTTGATTTGAAAGACCGTTTCTCTCCATTAGTAATATTTTATCCGCACGTAAGTAGTCCGTAAAAATGTCTTTCCATTCGAGCTTCTTTACCAGGCGAGGTAAATGGTTTCTGTGAGATGGCTTAACAGTAGTTGTTTTGCGTTGAACTTCGTAAAAATTCGTAAAATAAAAACAGTTCTGTCTAGATATTTGAAAACTTATATTCTACGGAATTAAACCTTTGATTACGGAATTTTTACATTCATTTCGTCCCACGATTTACAAATATTTTCTTTTCTGATAGATTTCTTTTGAAAATATAAGTTAGTGCATGACAGAGATTATTTTTTCAAAAAGTGGTGCGAATAGAATAAAAAATAGTCCAGTGGACCGTATATGTCACAACCCGAAGTTAAAGGCTTAATTCTTCTGCAGTCAAAAACTTTTCAGATGCATGTTAGGAAAATTTGTGCAGTAATATATGGAAATGAAATATTTTTGGTATATACAGGGTGATCCCGAATTCAGAGTACTAACTTAAAGGGTTGGTACAGGACACTGTAACAATCATTTATTGTTTAGGAAATCAGGGTCAGAAATCTTTCCATTTATTTAGTCAAAATTACAGGGCGTCACACCGCAATCCGAAGTCACGTTTTCGTACGTAACTTTAACAGTAGTGAAGATATTTTTAAAAAATTCACAAAAGGTGGAATGGATAGGTATGAATTGTAAAAATATTGTAAGGATTTCATTAAAGTATCTTCACTGTGACTTCGGATTGCAGAGAGACACCCTGTAATTTTCACTAAATAAATGAATTTCTGACCCTAGTTTCCCATACAATAAATGTTTGTTACACTGTCCTGTACCAACCCTTAAAGTTTATACCATGAATTCAGGATCACCCTTATTATAATAAAGGTATGAGATTTTTTTTATGCATATGTTCTTATTGTTCAACTAGTTTTGTTGAAATAAATTAGCTTAACTAAGATATAAATTTATCGTATTTTATAAAAAATAATTTTTTCATTGTAATCTTTGATGCAACAAATAAATAATCTTATATTAAAAATTAATTTTTTGTTAAAATGCAATTCCTTTGATATTACAAGGTAGAATATCTCATGTCATTTTTATGTAAATCCATAATTGTTTTCGTTACAATTTTAATTCAAATAATTTTAAATATAGAATTTATGTACAAGGAAGAATTTATTAAAAATTCACATATATTATTTTACTATATTGAAGTTAATGAACAGTGAATTAAAGTTTTAAAATTTTGGGTATTTTTTTAATTTTACGCCAAGAGTCGAGCTTGAATACAGCATGGTTATATACAACATTTAAATTCAGTAAGATACTGCTTAAATAACAAGTTGATTTCGTTAATTCTGTTCTGACGTAATTTAATATTACAATTCAAATGCTGATCGATATAAAATCTACAATCTAATATATATTTTTAATTTTTTTCACGTATTCACCAGTAAAATGTTTACTTAATGCTGAATTTTTAACATTTAACATACAACAATTAGAATTTATGCTATATTTAGCATACATTTTTGCATCAATAAAATTTTATATATGAGACATTGTGAATAAATTAAACTACAATTACTTAATTTTTTTTTAATATTGATTCAATCCCACAGATAGATCGGTCAGTTTGAAGTGTTTTATAACACTCTATCGCGTGATTTTGTATATGAAAGAACACAATTTTCACTTGCGTTTTATTTTATATATTTTTATCTGTTTTATATCTTGTATGCAGTAAAAAGCACAGGTTTATTAGTAAGAAAGTATTTTTATTTTCTTATTGAAAATTAAATATTTCATAACAAATATATAATATGATTTTTTTACTGTCTATTTTTCTTAATAAGGAAAGTAGCTCAACCATTTAAAAATTATCTAATATTCTATAATCGTAATGTTTATATGTCTTTTTAAAGTCTAACAATGTATCTATGCTTGTCGGTGATCGGATTTCAAACCTTTTAATTTGATAAAGTCTCTTTTTGATTTTATTTATAAATTATTCTACCAATATTTAATTTGTTTTTTCTTTTGTAATTGAATCGATATTTTCTTCTATAAGTTATTCAATTACAGGATTGAAAATTATATTTAATATACCAGTTTAAGTTTTGATTACATTTATTATTTTTATGAAACTATTAATTCCCTGCTTTAATATTAATGCAGTTCGTATTTTATTTTAACAATATTTGCCATATTTATACACAATATTTGCCATATTTATACACAATATTTGCCATATTTATACACAATATTTGCCACTTTTGGAAAACAAAATTATAAAAACATATTATAAACTAAATATTATTTTTCGTATCTTTAATCGAAACTTAACTCTCTATTTTTTATGTATAACAAAATACTGTACACGGTAAAAAACAGAAATGTTTCTCAGTATACGAAAATAACCACGAACTAAAATATACAATAACCTCCTCAGAGTTTCCCATCACTCCAAAAAGCACTCTTTATCATTAGAAACTTCAGAAAGTGCTATATTTTGGAGATTTAAACAAGCATTTATAAATATATTAAGCATATTATTACAAGCATGTTACAAAGTTTGTTTTTCTGTCACTGATTTTCTGAAACATTTCTGAGTACTTTTTATAGTGTAAATCAGTTTTCTCAACCCGGAATATAGGTTTATTGGATGCTACCAATTCTGAAGTGAACTTTTTCATCTTCAACAAACATATTTTGCAGACAACTACGATAAATTAACGGTATTAACATTAATATTAAAACTAATATTATTTTGTTTTTCTCGCATGTATGAATTCAGTTACGCATCTGAAAATGTTTACTTGAGAAACCGATATTATGGTTTGAGAAAACTGTTTAATATGCCTTAAAAACTACTCTAAAAAGTTTCCGAAGGTCAGTGACATCAAAAGAAACTTTGCTTTTACAAAAGGCTTTTTTAAATGTTGAAAATACACTGCTCAAAACAATTAAAGTACATTGAGTATTAAAGTATATTATGGATCTTGCGTCTGGGAAATTGTTTAGATGATTGATACATGATCGACAGACGTGGTAGGCTATATGAAAAAAAAATTACACATGTTTGGTGGAAAAAATGCATTGCATTGAGCATTTGGGTACAAAAGGAAAAAACACAATTTGCGCTTATGAGAAAAACGAATAATAAAAGGTGTTTCCTTCAAAGAAAATTGTTTTTAGTAGGGGGTATGGTTTCCACGGAGGGCCAGCAATGTTGAACACCATTGAGGCATGAAGTCAATAAGGCTATTAATAAGGAGCTGTGGTATACTATCCCACTCCTCCAGAAGAGATCTTTCCATCTCTTGGCGAGTTTGTGAGGGTGGTAGACGGCCAGCAACTCGTCTACCTAGAATGTTCCAACCGTTCTCTATTGCGTTCATGTCCGGAAAACACGCTGGCAATTCCATTCGTATAATTCCTTCCTCTAAAAAGAAATCATCCACCAAGTGAGAACAATGTGGCCTGCAATTGTCGTGCATTAACATGAAGTCATCTGAAATTGCTGCAGCGTAAAGGACTACAATAGGTCTGAGGATGTCATCCCTATATCGTTGACCAGTCAAAGCTCCATTTCAAATGATGTGGAGGTGGGTGCGCCCATCAATGGAGATGCCAGCATAGACCATCACTCCCCCACCGGCAAATCTCATACGTCCTTGCACGAACTCAGGCTGGTTTCTAGTGCCAAGTTCCCTCCAGATTAAAATACGCCTATTATCAGGATGAACAGAAAAACCGGACTCGTCAGAGAAAAGAATATTGCGTCATTCATTTCTCTTCCACTTCACATGCTTTGTTGTCCACACCCTGTGGGCGCCACGGTGTCTTGCTGTTAACGTAACACATACCATTGGTCCGCGAGCATACAGACCTACAGCGTTTAGCCGGTTTCGGACAATTTGAGTCGAAACTGTGGTGCCAGTAACCAAGCGAAGATGTTGTTGATGAAAAGTGGCATTCATATTTCGGTGTCTCCAAGCCGTTAAATATCGATCTTTACTGGGCGTTGTTGCATGTCTGCGACCTTGCCCTGGTCTTCATCCTGCATTTCCAGTCTAAAAAAAACGTTCCAGATCCTGGAAATCACACTTTGTGAAACTCCAGTGGCTTCTGCTACTTTGGCTTGTGTTTGCCCTCTCCCCCTCTAACCTACCAACAACTTTCAAGCTTCTGATACGGTTACATGACTTCGTTGATACTTTGCACTCATCTAAACAAAGCACTTACTGAATGTCGATCATTGTTTTTCGCTTTGTCTTTCAGTAAGTTGAAAGCATATTTCATTCATTGCCGTTAAAGCGTCGTTTTTGACGTTAAACACAAAATTTCCATACTCCGAAGTTTGAAAATTAGAAAAATTTGCATTTGTGACTATCTTCTTCCATTTTCTGCAAAAAAAAAAAAAAATCGCTTATACGTTATTTTTTATAATACTTACAATATCCTTTAATTGTTTTGAGCAGTGTATATTGGTTTCTGAGGTTTCTAAAGATAAAGGACTCTTTTTGGTATCGCAGGTAACCCGGAAGTGATTATTGTATATGTTCTGTTGAGGTTATATTATATTTTCACATATCAAAAAACATTTTTATAGTGTAGCTTTAATGTAATTTCTATATTTAACCCTTATGAACAATTTAGACTTTTTATTAAGAGACGGTTAATGTATTTATCAGAAATAAATTATACAGGCTGTTTCTTTCTACAAATTTATATATTTTTTGAGAAAGTATGTGTTTTAATTTTGCCACATGTTACCTATTTAATTAAAAGTATTAGCAATGATGAAACATATGCTAACAGAAACATTTATGATATGGACTAGATTAATAAAGAGATAATATATAACATGCGGTCTATAAGATTACCTAAGATTAATATTATCGCATTTATTTTCTCCTTCTTTATCGGATCAACTTTTTTTTTGTCATTTGCTAGGTTGCATTAATTTTATTTTTGTATTATATTTTTTCCTCCCTGTACTTTGCTCCGTTTCTTGTGATCTTAACTGCATATATATTCATTTCTTTGCTCGGGCGACTAGCTGTTTATAATAGTATATCACAATAAAGTAAAATATTGTGTTTAATCAGGCTGAAGAATAATTTACATTTACGTGTTAATTAGAGACCTTAATAGTTTTAAAAATTACTTTTTTGGTTATTTTCTACAAAAATAAAGATTAATTAGATAAGCATTCATATTTTCTTTATTTTGTGTGTGATTAACTATAATTACTGTATAAGTTGTAACGCTGCACACTGTGATGCACTGGCTTTTTTTGCAAACATTGACAAAGTGCTTTTCAGTGTTTATCGAGACGGTTCAAAATTCCAAATCACGACACGTTTTGTTAATTTTATTATACAATGTGGTAATTTTATACATTTTTAATTAAAAAAAATTAAATATTAGTTATCTTTAAATAAAAAAGTATAGTTTTTTTTTTAATTGACGTTTATGCAGAAGCATTTTATTTTTTTACGCGGATTTTCATTCAATAAAACACCGCTAACTTCTAAAGTTGTACCTGGACGCATGTAATCCCAATGTTTCTCATTCCGCAAATGCCGGCAGAAGAGGAATGTACCAGCGATTTTGCTGGGTATAGCGGGATATTGACTTTACAAGACGAAATTGTTGAAAATTAAAAAATATATACAAAAAACAATTTGTAGGTATCAAAACCCAATTATTTTTTTTAAAAACTGGGCTCAGAATATTGCTCAGAACACGAAAAAACATAATTTACAATATATATATATATATATTTAACTTACATAACATTTTCATCAGTTATTCATTTTTGGTTTTCACCTATTTTTCCTACTTTTCAAACTTAGTTTACAACTTACAGTTTATAACAACTCCACAGAATTGAGAAATCATGGAAAATTACATACAATTTTCACCTATGTCGTCAACATTCGTCGTTTAACCCCACTGTGCGCCGGTGATGACGTGGTCTCTCATTTTCTTAGATTAATGAATACGCAAATTTGTTCTTACAGCAACTAATACTGACAATTGTTTAAACAAAAAAGGAAAATAGCTGTGAAAACTGTGGCTCAGAAAAGTTTAACTAATTCAAACTTGTAATTGAAAGAATCCCTTAAATATATGCCAAGCTGCTTTAAAATAAACTTACTTAAGTATGCACATTAAATGTCAATACAATATGACTAGACAGGTCCAATCCACATATATTTTAATCTTCAAATAATATACGATTTAATGGAAGTGCCATGAACTTCTGGAACAGCTTGGAACAAATTAAATCTTTAAATCTTACCACTTCAAAATCCATCACTAACACACTCTCAGTAACAATTTTAAGCGAGCTAAAATGGCTGACACACACCAATTTAGATGAATGACAAGTTCCGCGTAGAGTAGGACGGAAATATATCCGTAATTGCTGCGACTTATTATATGGAATAAGATTCCAGTGGAATAAGACCAGTAAGATTGGTTGTTCAAAATCAGTTCGACACAGCGAATGCTTCCCATTTTAAAGCAAACAGCCATGTGTTATAGCAGTTAACATAAATTCACAAATTACTAAAAACATTCCAGTATCACCGAGCACTTTCAAACTTAACAAAACTTAAAGTAAGACAGCAAATGATTTATATACACGCACATAAGTTAGCTCGCAAGACAGGAATTAATTACAAAACCGAATAGCCCATAGGGTGCCCTCACACAAATAAAAGCAGCAAATCCACTGATACTATCTACTACCGCACTATATATAGCTTCTACACAACCGCAGTTACCTAATTAACATACCATTGTAACACCATGACAACCAGATACCCGGATACGTATTTTCCGAAACTTAAAGAGATGACAGAACAGATCTTATTCGCGCACCAATACTAGGATTCCGGACACCACGATCACACGCAAAGTCTCAAAACTCACTCGTCCACTAGAGTCTTCTTATAAAAGAGCAGCAAGACACTCTACTACAGGTTTTACGGTTGCCACTTACGGTTGCTATTCTTTGACAACGAATATTTATTATTAGCCCTGCTTAAGTTGTTCGTACAGTTTCAACAGACACTTTTTTTGCCTGGATTGATCATCATAACAATGTTGTGTGGGCGTAATTAAAAAGTATTTTTTATAAACATTTCCAAATAACTTAAAAAAAATTATGATTAATAACTGACTATATCATAAATTAATTATGCAATTTTTCCACGATCCCTCATCTTTTCCTGACATTTGTAACTCCGTCAACATAGCAATTTCTTTTCAGAAGAACGAAGATTTTTCGCATTTAATTCTCTAAACTTAGAATCTTTATTTTTCTTTTAAACCATCTCTTAGCCTTTTCAAAATAAATTATATATTTTTTTTGTATTTGACAGCATATTGAGTTTATTTTATGATTTAAAAATTTTAAAAGGCACATAAAAGCTAAGTACTAGCTTAAAAAATTCTCGTTGAAATTCTTTAAGCACGTTGTTTTAAAAATGTAATTTACAAAAGCACAGTGAATTGCTCAAGAGACAAGTGCACATATTGAAACAGAGTATATTTAAACAAAGCGTAAGCACTTGAAATTTTTTCTAAGATTTAAATTTTTTGTTTCTTTTGTATGCTTAAAATTTGTTTCAAATCTGTTATCCTGAGATCAAGCACATTTCATATATTACCTGAAGTATTTTAAAATGCAAAATACTGTCTCAATTTTAATATTAAATTAAACTTTCATAAAAGAAAATACTTTTTTTTCTTTCTAAATGTATAATGGCGTCATTTAGAAAATAGTCATAATTTTTAGCTACTTTGTAATTGCATAGATGCCAACTTCTACGATTTTCAAATCCCACTATTCCCGCTAATCTTCACATTATTTAACCGGGGATATTATTATTTGTAAGTAGTGGTGAAAAAATCGTAGAAATTGGCAGTGGATTGTTTCAACCAATATATTCATTAACCTTTTCTCAACTTGTGTAATGTGAACTTTTGATGTACTTTGTATGTTTTTCGCTGGCAAGAAATCACACTTTTTTCTGAAATAAAACAGATTTTAATTTTGTGTTGCATTTTACAAATGATATTTGAAACTTTTTACTGTAAGATAGTCAGTTACGAAGAAGTCGTCCAGTTTGAGCGAAAAGTGCATAAAATTTTCATTTACGCAAAACTACCCATATTTTTCAGCATATAAAAAAAAAAAAAATATTTTCACAAAAAATTTCTACTACAGACCAATAAGAAATAAAAATACATAGAAAAATAGAAAAAAAGAACTTATCAAAAATTTATTGGTTTCTTTTCTAACAAACGGTCTTACTTATAAGACAATATAGAACAATAAACTACTATAAATTGCGTACATCTTTTTTTGAATTTATACAGCAATGAACCTTGTTTTACTCAACAATAATATGTAATACTTATCATGATTAAAATTCAAGAAAATGTTAGCATTTTTTTTAACATAATTATTTAAATTTTGACCGATTAACGAACGAATGCTGCCCTATTCGCGACAAACATTTTTTATTGTCCAAATGTATTATTTCCAGTTATTTCTGTTTGGCGCCATGTTTTCTGAGAAACTTCTTTTGCATTATTTAATTGTTGATATTTTGAGATTAGATAAAGTGAAGTTTTACATGAAAAAATACTGGTGTCCGATTGTAAAGGTCACATTTGGAGGGGAAAAAATGATTTATTGTGAATATCGCAGAATACGTTCGATAAGGGTTTTAAAAAAAAAGTTAATGCCATTTTAGATAAAAGAGGACGGAATACGTACAATATATAGGACAATAAACTATTATAAATTGTGTGCATCTCTTTTGCATTTATTCAGCAATACTTAGTTTTACTCAACAATAATATATAGGACGTATCATAATTAAATTTGAAGAGAACGTTGGCAGTTTTTCCACATTTTTTTTTTTTTATTACTTAAAAAAATAAAATGTCATGCCAAAAAAGAGAATAAGACTTAGACAAATTCAAAAATCTAAAAAAAATGAAGTTATTCAAACTGAGCATAAAATTGTTAAAAATGCCATTTATCCGATTTTAACATAGTAGCGGAGAAGAAATAAATAATGCTATAATACATCCAAAAATTCAAATTCGATAAATATGAGCTGACCTGTATACAGGACGATAATAATGTATGGGTTAAACAGAACTCTAATTTGGCTTTGCAAAAACAGTTTATTTATGTTCATACGTTTATTATAAATGCTTCTATACTTTAATAATGATTTTAAATGCAGATATTTTTTGTACACGTCCCCCCCCCCATTTAAAATACGAAAACTGAAAATATTATGGTAATATTTTATGAAACTTTGCAAATATTATCAGTCTGTTGCTTTCTACTACTCCTCAAAAATGATTTTCATCGTTTGAATATTTTTTAAGTTATGATAAATTGTTCAACTATTTGCAATGTGAGATGTGCAAAGCCTTATATAATCTATGAATCTCTTTTATTTTTTTATTTATTAATAAAGTTTGTATTATGGCAGGTATTATATTCCAAAAAAGCGTGCAGTTTATTTTGATGATAAGTTTATTCGAAAAATTTAAAATGGGTTTTCATGCTAAGTTTTTTAAGTCTTTGAAAAGTTCAGTAAACATTAATGTAAAAAATACATGTATGAAATATTAAATATCAATGCATAATATTTTCCAATTTTTAAAAGTGCAGTTTTGGTGTTTTCTCATAATTAGCACAAATATATATAAAAAAAGGTGAATCATCATTTTAATTAAAATATATCATCGTATAAATACAGTTTATCGGATCATTCTAAAAATACAAACTAACGAATATTATATACATATAATTTTTATTACCAATTATCTTAATCGGTCTTTGAAAGAAATATTTAAAATTCATCCTATATTTATCGGTAAATTTAATGATTTCTACAGATGTATTTTAGAATTTTTTAAAATTATTATTTCATTGACTAGCATAAAAGTTTGCCACAAACAAAATAAAAAGCTATGTAGAATTTAAAATAATTTGCAGTATTTTTTCAGCAGTAATAAAACCGTTATATAAATTCGAAAAGACTGTTATATTTCACATTAATGAATTAAAAATATGAAATTCAAATTTTTCATTTTTACCCTTTATGTACCAAATTATGAATTAATGAAAATTTCGCCTTCTAAATTACTTTTTCTAATTATTTGAAAATATGTTAGTAGATTTCTGTAATCATTGTTAAAATTTAGATATTTTTCATTTATTAAAATGTAATTAACTCAATCAATATTTACAGGGATTATGTAGATTATTTACAACTCTACCCAAATCAACCCAATACAAACTACCCTTCAGGATATTGCCTTTAGCATTTTATGGAATTAGGAGCTGTACAAAAGTAATGACCTTACATATAAACATAGACGTTTTTCAGAAGTGAAACTTGCAACTAAATCTCTTTCAACATCAAAAAAGCTGTGCAGTTGCAGTTGTAAAGAGAAAATATCCATTTAAATTATTTTTACTTTGTATACCGATTAATGCTTTTGGAACATGATAAAGTAAAATGTCTAGAGCCTATGCTAACTTGCATTACTGGCAATAGATGTGTCAAATGAATTTTATAACACATTTATTTAATGGTAGTAGTACCGTCGGTGGATAAAGGGTTAATTAAGAAACTGAATAATGACTTACATTCATATCATACCGGTTCAGGGAACTTCATTAAAAATATCGTAATACAAAAGGTATACGTCTGAATCCAGTTTTTTTCTAGCCAATATTTATGTTTTGCCAAATATTTTCCTATATTAATTTATTTCCTTTGAGATTCAACTGTTGTTTCTATTTCAATTGAAGTCACGTTTTTTAATACTGAACAAAAACAGGAGAAATGTTTTAAGCTGTTTTATACTTTTGGATTTGCGCTAAAGGGGGCTTACTTCATTCAATGCTTAATGTTTAAATCTAATTTTCATACAAACATACAAATTTTGTTTTGCTTATTGCTAATTTGCGTATATAGATATTGTTTAATTGTCAAATTTTAGAAAGGGAACTATCCAACACATCTTTCTGATAAACATTTTTTATTAAAAAGTTTAATATATGCAAGAGGGTTTAAAAATATATTCCACAAAAATAAAAGAACATATCAGACAAACAAAAGTACACAGAAAACCAGGGGCGCTATTTGAGAACTTTCTTGGGGCGCAGTAAGTAAATAAAAAATATATTAGGCAATGTTAATAAAACAACTGCAAGCAAGTTAGAAATTAAGAACCAGACATATAAAGTCGCTCTCATTTCTTGTTTAATTTTACTTATCATTTTTTTTTAACTCGATCATTTCCAAACTACATATTTCCAATTATTTTCGAAATAAACTTTTTGTTGCAAACATGTCTTTGAAATAAACTCACATGTGTAGCCAAAATTACATTTATTTACCCATTACCACTCAAAAGGAACAGAAAAATCTCGTTTATTATAAAATAACATTAGTCAATGAAAATAATAAAGATATATTCTGATAAAAGAATGAATGTAATCGAACACGATGGTAAATATGACTATGAGTCTTCATGAGTATGTGCCAATGAATTACGGATTTGGATGGAATACGACTATTTACGAATAGTAATGTTCGCTTTATTTATTGTAGAACTCTGCAATTTAATAAAAACGGATATATTATTCGGAAATCGTGTATTAAAAATACGTAATACTTGGCAATTATGCTTGATATCAAACCTATATGCTGGTTGGTTTTGGGCTCTATGGTCGTGTTTTGCACAGGAGTCTTACTGGGAACTTCAAAAGTGGAATACGACCCATTAAAAACATAGAAGCCTGAATCGGGATTCGAAAACAGCACCTTTTGTCTAGTAGCCAGTGCCTTAACCACCAGACAAACAGGTGGGCTGTTAAACTTTAAGTTCCAGACATTAATGATTTATGTCCATTTTATGAAAATACCTCCACGTAATAAAAATGTGATTAATACTTTTTTATTATCATTTGTAAGTCACTATAGCTCTTTTCTAGCAAAAACAACATATCGCTCACCCGCAAGAAAAGTGACACAACAAAAAATACTACGTTTCACAGGGCAGGCAAAATATTCGAATTTCGTACTGTAATATAAAACTATAGTACTTATCTCTGTATGCAGCTGTAAAAGCTCATATAAAAGCAAAAACCCTTAAGAATCAAAACATAGAAGAAATAGTGAGAATTGAGTAAATTTTACCCACAAACAATTCCCCCACCCTCTTATGATGTGACAAAGTGATATATATAGTGTAATTTAGCGGATTCACGGATAACTACACTTATAGAACTTCTTTCTGAAGCAAGACGCACCTAAGTCAGACAGACCTATTTATGCATTAATGCGCAAAATACATTTTTTGGAGTTATGTCACCTTTCTTGCGTATGAGCGATGTGTCAAAATGATTTTATTTCTTATCAAATGGATAACTGGTAACCGATTTACAAATTTATGGATTTAAGAAATATAGTGAGCACAAAACTGTTTTTTAAAAAAATCTAACATTTGTGTGTAGCGCAGTTTCTATTGATTACCGAAAACTTTTGAATATTTTCCTTATATAGTATTTGAAATGGCTGATTAATTCATAAAGAGATTCTACTATGAACAACGTAGATTAGATTTAATGTGGATAACAACAAAGAGGTGTGTCACAGAAAATCATTCTGTTTTATGAAACCACTAATATGCCGACTAAAATACGCCGACTAATAAGTAATAAGTTAAAAAAAAAACTAAAGGCAATATTAATAATACAATTGCAAACAACATGTCTCGGATTCAGAAATAGCCACTTAAAACAGCTTTTATTTCTTGCTAAAAAATTCTTTATTCTTTACTTATTTATTTTTTCTTTGGAAATAAATTTTTGTTTGTTCAATAGTAATATTTTAAAAATAGTGTCAAATAGTGTCCCCATAGTGTATTTCCGCCATTTTGTACCATGTAATTTGAGTGTCTCCCTCTGGAGCAAGAATAACATTGTTTTTAAAAGGGAGATATCGACCTCTTCACGTACGAATGAAATGTTTTGATTTTTCATTTCTCAATATTAAAATACTCACAGAGGCGTGAAGATATGGTTTCCGTCATTGAGGTTACTTATTTTCGAGTAATAATTTGTTTTCCCAAAGAGACGATTTCGAAAAGAAAACATCCTTACAAATATTAAAATTAAATAATAAGATGTGGAAATTTGAAAATCACTGTGTTAAACTACGTTTTGTTATTAAAAATTTTATTTGTCTAATCACATTCTTAGTCATATGGTTTTTCCATGTATTATTTTGAAGAATTTAAAAAGAATTTCAGCAAATAAACTTTTTTTTACCATGTTTATTGTTTGGAATTTTAACTGATTTACTTTTTTAAAATTTAGAATATATATATTTTTAATTATTTGGTAATGTCCCAAAACTAGAAAAAGGAAAATGCACACTTTTAAAAATTGTAGAGTTTACTGCTTTTATTACGTTTTTAAAAGGTTTCTTGTTTTTCAGAATTATAAGAAAAAAATAATCTCTATAGCTCAAAAACTTTTAGATGTATATTTCCAATATTGTCAAATCTTATTTCCGATAGTTTGTACCACAAATTTTGAGTGTATCCCTCTAGAGCAGGAATAACATTGTTTTTAAAAAGGAAAATATCGACCTGTTCACGTACGAATGAAATGTTTTCATTGTTTATTTCTCACTATTAGAATAATCCCTGAGGCTTGAAGAAATGGTTTCCGCTATTGAGGTTACACTTTTTGGAATGATTTGTTTTCACAAAGAGGCGTTTTTAAAAGACATACATCTTCACAAGTACTAGCTGAAATTAGTCAACAAGATCTGAATGTTTGAAAAGCATTGTTATAAAATGAATTTTATAACACATTTATTTAATGGTAGTAGTACCGTCGGTGGATAAAGGGTTAATTAAGAAACTGAATAATGACTTACATTCATATCATACCGGTTCAGGGAACTTCATTAAAAATATCGTAATACAAAAGGTATACGTCTGAATCCAGTTTTTTTCTAGCCAATATTTATGTTTTGCCAAATATTTTCCTATATTAATTTATTTCCTTTGAGATTCAACTGTTGTTTCTATTTCAATTGAAGTCACGTTTTTTAATACTGAACAAAAACAGGAGAAATGTTTTAAGCTGTTTTATACTTTTGGATTTGCGCTAAAGGGGGCTTACTTCATTCAATGCTTAATGTTTAAATCTAATTTTCATACAAACATACAAATTTTGTTTTGCTTATTGCTAATTTGCGTATATAGATATTGTTTAATTGTCAAATTTTAGAAAGGGAACTATCCAACACATCTTTCTGATAAACATTTTTTATTAAAAAGTTTAATTTATATGCAAGAGGGTTTAAAATATATTCCACAAAAATAAAAGAACATATCAGACAAACAAAAGTACACAGAAACCAGGGGCGCTATTTGAGAACTTTCTTGGGGCGCAGTAAGTAAATAAAAAATATATTAGGCAATGTTAATAAAACAACTGCAAGCAAGTTAGAAATTAAGAAACAGACATATAAAGTCGCTCTCATTTCTTGTTTAATTTTACTTATCATTTTTTTTTAACTCGATCATTTCCAAACTACATATTTCCAATTATTTTCGAAATAAACTTTTTTGTTGCAAACATGTCTTTGAAAATAAACTCACATGTGTAGCCAAAAATTACATTTATTTACCCATTACCACTCAAAAGGAACAGAAAAATCTCGTTTATTATAAAATAACATTAGTCAATGAAAATAATAAAGATATATTCTGATAAAAGAATGAAATGTAATCGAACACGATGGTAAATATGACTATGAGTCTTCATGAGTATGTGCCAATGAATTACGGATTTGGATGGAATACGACTATTTACGAATAGTAATGTTCGCTTTATTTATTGTAGAACTCTGCAATTTAATAAAACGGATATAATTATTCGGAAATCGTGGTATTAAAAATACGTAATACTTGGCAATTATGCTTGATATCAAACCTATATGCTGGTTGGTTTTGGGCTCTATGGTCGTGTTTTGCACAGGAGGTCTTACTGGGAACTTCAAAAGTGGAATACGACCCATTAAAAACATAGAAGCCTGAATCGGGATTCGAAAACAGCACCTTTTGTCTAGTAGCCAGTGCCTTAACCACCAGACAAACAGGTGGGCTGTTAAACTTTAAGTTCCAGACATTAATGATTTATGTCCATTTTATGAAAATACCTCCACGTAATAAAAATGTGATTAATACTTTTTTATTATCATTTGTAAGTCACTATAGCTCTTTTCTAGCAAAAACAACATATCGCTCACCCGCAAGAAAAGTGACACAACAAAAAATACTACGTTTCACAGGGCAGGCAAAATATTCGAATTTCGTACTGTAATATAAAACTATAGTACTTATCTCTGTATGCATCTGTAAAAGCTCATATAAAAGCAAAAACCCTTAAGAATCAAAACATAGAAGAAATAGTGAGAATTGAGTAAATTTTACCCACAAACAATTCCCCCACCCTCTTATGATGTGACAAAGTGATATATATAGTGTAATTTAGCGGATTCACGGATAACTACACTTATAGAACTTCTTTCTGAAGCAAGACGCACCTAAGTCAGACAGACCTATTTATGCATTAATGCGCAAAATACATTTTTTGGAGTTATGTCACCTTTCTTGCGTATGAGCGATGTGTCAAAATGATTTTATTTCTTATCAAATGGATAACTGGTAACCGATTTACAAATTTATGGATTTAAGAAATATAGTGAGCACAAAACTGTTTTTTAAAAAAATCTAACATTTGTGTGTAGCGCAGTTTCTATTGATTACCGAAAACTTTTGAATATTTTCCTTATATAGTATTTGAAATGGCTGATTAATTCATAAAGAGATTCTACTATGAACAACGTAGATTAGATTTAATGTGGATAACAACAAAGAGGTGTGTCACAGAAAATCATTCTGTTTTATGAAACCACTAATATGCCGACTAAAATACGCCGACTAATAAGTAATAAGTTAAAAAAAAACTAAAGGCAATATTAATAATACAATTGCAAACAACATGTCTCGGATTCAGAAATAGCCACTTAAAACAGCTTTTATTTCTTGCTAAAAAATTCTTTATTCTTTACTTATTTATTTTTTCTTTGGAAATAAATTTTTGTTTGTTCAATAGTAATATTTTAAAAATAGTGTCAAATAGTGTCCCCATAGTGTATTTCCGCCATTTTGTACCATGTAATTTGAGTGTCTCCCTCTGGAGCAAGAATAACATTGTTTTTAAAAGGGAGATATCGACCTCTTCACGTACGAATGAAATGTTTTGATTTTTCATTTCTCAATATTAAAATACTCACAGAGGCGTGAAGATATGGTTTCCGTCATTGAGGTTACTTATTTTCGAGTAATAATTTGTTTTCCCAAAGAGACGATTTCGAAAAGAAAACATCCTTACAAATATTAAAATTAAATAATAAGATGTGGAAATTTGAAAATCACTGTGTTAAACTACGTTTTGTTATTAAAAATTTTATTTGTCTAATCACATTCTTAGTCATATGGTTTTTCCATGTATTATTTTGAAGAATTTAAAAAGAATTTCAGCAAATAAACTTTTTTTTACCATGTTTATTGTTTGGAATTTTAACTGATTTACTTTTTTAAAATTTAGAATATATATATTTTTAATTATTTGGTAATGTCCCAAAACTAGAAAAAGGAAAATGCACACTTTTAAAAATTGTAGAGTTTACTGCTTTTATTACGTTTTTAAAAGGTTTCTTGTTTTTCAGAATTATAAGAAAAAAATAATCTCTATAGCTCAAAAACTTTTAGATGTATATTTCCAATATTGTCAAATCTTATTTCCGATAGTTTGTACCACAAATTTTGAGTGTATCCCTCTAGAGCAGGAATAACATTGTTTTTAAAAAGGAAAATATCGACCTGTTCACGTACGAATGAAATGTTTTCATTGTTTATTTCTCACTATTAGAATAATCCCTGAGGCTTGAAGAAATGGTTTCCGCTATTGAGGTTACACTTTTTGGAATGATTTGTTTTCACAAAGAGGCGTTTTTAAAAGACATACATCTTCACAAGTACTAGCTGAAATTAGTCAACAAGATCTGAATGTTTGAAAAGCATTGTTATAAAATGAATTTTATAACACATTTATTTAATGGTAGTAGTACCGTCGGTGGATAAAGGGTTAATTAAGAAACTGAATAATGACTTACATTCATATCATACCGGTTCAGGGAACTTCATTAAAAATATCGTAATACAAAAGGTATACGTCTGAATCCAGTTTTTTTCTAGCCAATATTTATGTTTTGCCAAATATTTTCCTATATTAATTTATTTCCTTTGAGATTCAACTGTTGTTTCTATTTCAATTGAAGTCACGTTTTTTAATACTGAACAAAAACAGGAGAAATGTTTTAAGCTGTTTTATACTTTTGGATTTGCGCTAAAGGGGGCTTACTTCATTCAATGCTTAATGTTTAAATCTAATTTTCATACAAACATACAAATTTTGTTTTGCTTATTGCTAATTTGCGTATATAGATATTGTTTAATTGTCAAATTTTAGAAAGGGAACTATCCAACACATCTTTCTGATAAACATTTTTTATTAAAAAGTTTAATTTATATGCAAGAGGGTTTAAAATATATTCCACAAAAATAAAAGAACATATCAGACAAACAAAAGTACACAGAAACCAGGGGCGCTATTTGAGAACTTTCTTGGGGCGCAGTAAGTAAATAAAAAATATATTAGGCAATGTTAATAAAACAACTGCAAGCAAGTTAGAAATTAAGAAACAGACATATAAAGTCGCTCTCATTTCTTGTTTAATTTTACTTATCATTTTTTTTTAACTCGATCATTTCCAAACTACATATTTCCAATTATTTTCGAAATAAACTTTTTTGTTGCAAACATGTCTTTGAAAATAAACTCACATGTGTAGCCAAAAATTACATTTATTTACCCATTACCACTCAAAAGGAACAGAAAAATCTCGTTTATTATAAAATAACATTAGTCAATGAAAATAATAAAGATATATTCTGATAAAAGAATGAAATGTAATCGAACACGATGGTAAATATGACTATGAGTCTTCATGAGTATGTGCCAATGAATTACGGATTTGGATGGAATACGACTATTTACGAATAGTAATGTTCGCTTTATTTATTGTAGAACTCTGCAATTTAATAAAACGGATATAATTATTCGGAAATCGTGGTATTAAAAATACGTAATACTTGGCAATTATGCTTGATATCAAACCTATATGCTGGTTGGTTTTGGGCTCTATGGTCGTGTTTTGCACAGGAGGTCTTACTGGGAACTTCAAAAGTGGAATACGACCCATTAAAAACATAGAAGCCTGAATCGGGATTCGAAAACAGCACCTTTTGTCTAGTAGCCAGTGCCTTAACCACCAGACAAACAGGTGGGCTGTTAAACTTTAAGTTCCAGACATTAATGATTTATGTCCATTTTATGAAAATACCTCCACGTAATAAAAATGTGATTAATACTTTTTTATTATCATTTGTAAGTCACTATAGCTCTTTTCTAGCAAAAACAACATATCGCTCACCCGCAAGAAAAGTGACACAACAAAAAATACTACGTTTCACAGGGCAGGCAAAATATTCGAATTTCGTACTGTAATATAAAACTATAGTACTTATCTCTGTATGCAGCTGTAAAAGCTCATATAAAAGCAAAAACCCTTAAGAATCAAAACATAGAAGAAATAGTGAGAATTGAGTAAATTTTACCCACAAACAATTCCCCCACCCTCTTATGATGTGACAAAGTGATATATATAGTGTAATTTAGCGGATTCACGGATAACTACACTTATAGAACTTCTTTCTGAAGCAAGACGCACCTAAGTCAGACAGACCTATTTATGCATTAATGCGCAAAATACATTTTTTGGAGTTATGTCACCTTTCTTGCGTATGAGCGATGTGTCAAAATGATTTTATTTCTTATCAAATGGATAACTGGTAACCGATTTACAAATTTATGGATTTAAGAAATATAGTGAGCACAAAACTGTTTTTTAAAAAAATCTAACATTTGTGTGTAGCGCAGTTTCTATTGATTACCGAAAACTTTTGAATATTTTCCTTATATAGTATTTGAAATGGCTGATTAATTCATAAAGAGATTCTACTATGAACAACGTAGATTAGATTTAATGTGGATAACAACAAAGAGGTGTGTCACAGAAAATCATTCTGTTTTATGAAACCACTAATATGCCGACTAAAATACGCCGACTAATAAGTAATAAGTTAAAAAAAAACTAAAGGCAATATTAATAATACAATTGCAAACAACATGTCTCGGATTCAGAAATAGCCACTTAAAACAGCTTTTATTTCTTGCTAAAAAATTCTTTATTCTTTACTTATTTATTTTTTCTTTGGAAATAAATTTTTGTTTGTTCAATAGTAATATTTTAAAAATAGTGTCAAATAGTGTCCCCATAGTGTATTTCCGCCATTTTGTACCATGTAATTTGAGTGTCTCCCTCTGGAGCAAGAATAACATTGTTTTTAAAAGGGAGATATCGACCTCTTCACGTACGAATGAAATGTTTTGATTTTTCATTTCTCAATATTAAAATACTCACAGAGGCGTGAAGATATGGTTTCCGTCATTGAGGTTACTTATTTTCGAGTAATAATTTGTTTTCCCAAAGAGACGATTTCGAAAAGAAAACATCCTTACAAATATTAAAATTAAATAATAAGATGTGGAAATTTGAAAATCACTGTGTTAAACTACGTTTTGTTATTAAAAATTTTATTTGTCTAATCACATTCTTAGTCATATGGTTTTTCCATGTATTATTTTGAAGAATTTAAAAAGAATTTCAGCAAATAAACTTTTTTTTACCATGTTTATTGTTTGGAATTTTAACTGATTTACTTTTTTAAAATTTAGAATATATATATTTTTAATTATTTGGTAATGTCCCAAAACTAGAAAAAGGAAAATGCACACTTTTAAAAATTGTAGAGTTTACTGCTTTTATTACGTTTTTAAAAGGTTTCTTGTTTTTCAGAATTATAAGAAAAAAATAATCTCTATAGCTCAAAAACTTTTAGATGTATATTTCCAATATTGTCAAATCTTATTTCCGATAGTTTGTACCACAAATTTTGAGTGTATCCCTCTAGAGCAGGAATAACATTGTTTTTAAAAAGGAAAATATCGACCTGTTCACGTACGAATGAAATGTTTTCATTGTTTATTTCTCACTATTAGAATAATCCCTGAGGCTTGAAGAAATGGTTTCCGCTATTGAGGTTACACTTTTTGGAATGATTTGTTTTCACAAAGAGGCGTTTTTAAAAGACATACATCTTCACAAGTACTAGCTGAAATTAGTCAACAAGATCTGAATGTTTGAAAAGCATTGTTATAAAATGAATTTTATAACACATTTATTTAATGGTAGTAGTACCGTCGGTGGATAAAGGGTTAATTAAGAAACTGAATAATGACTTACATTCATATCATACCGGTTCAGGGAACTTCATTAAAAATATCGTAATACAAAAGGTATACGTCTGAATCCAGTTTTTTTCTAGCCAATATTTATGTTTTGCCAAATATTTTCCTATATTAATTTATTTCCTTTGAGATTCAACTGTTGTTTCTATTTCAATTGAAGTCACGTTTTTTAATACTGAACAAAAACAGGAGAAATGTTTTAAGCTGTTTTATACTTTTGGATTTGCGCTAAAGGGGGCTTACTTCATTCAATGCTTAATGTTTAAATCTAATTTTCATACAAACATACAAATTTTGTTTTGCTTATTGCTAATTTGCGTATATAGATATTGTTTAATTGTCAAATTTTAGAAAGGGAACTATCCAACACATCTTTCTGATAAACATTTTTTATTAAAAAGTTTAATTTATATGCAAGAGGGTTTAAAATATATTCCACAAAAATAAAAGAACATATCAGACAAACAAAAGTACACAGAAACCAGGGGCGCTATTTGAGAACTTTCTTGGGGCGCAGTAAGTAAATAAAAAATATATTAGGCAATGTTAATAAAACAACTGCAAGCAAGTTAGAAATTAAGAAACAGACATATAAAGTCGCTCTCATTTCTTGTTTAATTTTACTTATCATTTTTTTTTAACTCGATCATTTCCAAACTACATATTTCCAATTATTTTCGAAATAAACTTTTTTGTTGCAAACATGTCTTTGAAAATAAACTCACATGTGTAGCCAAAAATTACATTTATTTACCCATTACCACTCAAAAGGAACAGAAAAATCTCGTTTATTATAAAATAACATTAGTCAATGAAAATAATAAAGATATATTCTGATAAAAGAATGAAATGTAATCGAACACGATGGTAAATATGACTATGAGTCTTCATGAGTATGTGCCAATGAATTACGGATTTGGATGGAATACGACTATTTACGAATAGTAATGTTCGCTTTATTTATTGTAGAACTCTGCAATTTAATAAAACGGATATAATTATTCGGAAATCGTGGTATTAAAAATACGTAATACTTGGCAATTATGCTTGATATCAAACCTATATGCTGGTTGGTTTTGGGCTCTATGGTCGTGTTTTGCACAGGAGGTCTTACTGGGAACTTCAAAAGTGGAATACGACCCATTAAAAACATAGAAGCCTGAATCGGGATTCGAAAACAGCACCTTTTGTCTAGTAGCCAGTGCCTTAACCACCAGACAAACAGGTGGGCTGTTAAACTTTAAGTTCCAGACATTAATGATTTATGTCCATTTTATGAAAATACCTCCACGTAATAAAAATGTGATTAATACTTTTTTATTATCATTTGTAAGTCACTATAGCTCTTTTCTAGCAAAAACAACATATCGCTCACCCGCAAGAAAAGTGACACAACAAAAAATACTACGTTTCACAGGGCAGGCAAAATATTCGAATTTCGTACTGTAATATAAAACTATAGTACTTATCTCTGTATGCAGCTGTAAAAGCTCATATAAAAGCAAAAACCCTTAAGAATCAAAACATAGAAGAAATAGTGAGAATTGAGTAAATTTTACCCACAAACAATTCCCCCACCCTCTTATGATGTGACAAAGTGATATATATAGTGTAATTTAGCGGATTCACGGATAACTACACTTATAGAACTTCTTTCTGAAGCAAGACGCACCTAAGTCAGACAGACCTATTTATGCATTAATGCGCAAAATACATTTTTTGGAGTTATGTCACCTTTCTTGCGTATGAGCGATGTGTCAAAATGATTTTATTTCTTATCAAATGGATAACTGGTAACCGATTTACAAATTTATGGATTTAAGAAATATAGTGAGCACAAAACTGTTTTTAAAAAAAATCTAACATTTGTGTGTAGCGCAGTTTCTATTGATTACCGAAAACTTTTGAATATTTTCCTTATATAGTATTTGAAATGGCTGATTAATTCATAAAGAGATTCTACTATGAACAACGTAGATTAGATTTAATGTGGATAACAACAAAGAGGTGTGTCACAGAAAATCATTCTGTTTTATGAAACCACTAATATGCCGACTAAAATACGCCGACTAATAAGTAATAAGTTAAAAAAAAACTAAAGGCAATATTAATAATACAATTGCAAACAACATGTCTCGGATTCAGAAATAGCCACTTAAAACAGCTTTTATTTCTTGCTAAAAAATTCTTTATTCTTTACTTATTTATTTTTTCTTTGGAAATAAATTTTTGTTTGTTCAATAGTAATATTTTAAAAATAGTGTCAAATAGTGTCCCCATAGTGTATTTCCGCCATTTTGTACCATGTAATTTGAGTGTCTCCCTCTGGAGCAAGAATAACATTGTTTTTAAAAGGGAGATATCGACCTCTTCACGTACGAATGAAATGTTTTGATTTTTCATTTCTCAATATTAAAATACTCACAGAGGCGTGAAGATATGGTTTCCGTCATTGAGGTTACTTATTTTCGAGTAATAATTTGTTTTCCCAAAGAGACGATTTCGAAAAGAAAACATCCTTACAAATATTAAAATTAAATAATAAGATGTGGAAATTTGAAAATCACTGTGTTAAACTACGTTTTGTTATTAAAAATTTTATTTGTCTAATCACATTCTTAGTCATATGGTTTTTCCGTGTATTATTTTGAAGAATTTAAAAAGAATTTCAGCAAATAAACTTTTTTTTACCATGTTTATTGTTTGGAATTTTAACTGATTTACTTTTTTAAAATTTAGAATATATATATTTTTAATTATTTGGTAATGTCCCAAAACTAGAAAAAGGAAAATGCACACTTTTAAAAATTGTAGAGTTTACTGCTTTTATTACGTTTTTAAAAGGTTTCTTGTTTTTCAGAATTATAAGAAAAAAATAATCTCTATAGCTCAAAAACTTTTAGATGTATATTTCCAATATTGTCAAATCTTATTTCCGATAGTTTGTACCACAAATTTTGAGTGTATCCCTCTAGAGCAGGAATAACATTGTTTTTAAAAAGGAAAATATCGACCTGTTCACGTACGAATGAAATGTTTTCATTGTTTATTTCTCACTATTAGAATAATCCCTGAGGCTTGAAGAAATGGTTTCCGCTATTGAGGTTACACTTTTTGGAATGATTTGTTTTCACAAAGAGGCGTTTTTAAAAGACATACATCTTCACAAGTACTAGCTGAAATTAGTCAACAAGATCTGAATGTTTGAAAAGCATTGTATTAAAATACGCTTTTTATTAGAAATTTTAACTGTATAATCGCATTCTTAGGTATACAGTTTTTCCTTGTATTTTTTTTTTCAAAACTCCAACAGAAATTCCAGCAAATATACTATTGTTTTTACCATGTTTATTGTTTTAAATTTTAAGCGTTTGACTTTTTAAAAGTTAGAGTAAATTTTGTTTTAACTCTTTATGAGATAGCTTGCTATGTCCAGAAATTATAAAAAGGAAGATTCACACTCTTAAAAATTGTAGAGTTTACTGCTTTTATTATGGCACAAAGACTTTTTTGATTTTCAAAATGATTTAAACTCTATAGCTTAAAACCAGTACAATTTATTTGTATGTAATGGATTATAGTTTCACACATTCATGAATAGAAATTTCGTCGAATAATGGGTTGGGTTCCCGCTACAGAGCTGCAAGCATATTTTACGGCGTGCAATTGTAACTTTAATTACTTACATACAATTAAATTGTAATTATATTGCCGGTAATTGCAAATAAAAATTTGCCCAACTCTGCAAAATATTTGGCTTTTCTCAATTTATGTTTCTAATTTTTATTAAGACATTTTTTTAAAAAAATACCCTACTTAATTCCCCATAATGTCAAATATTATTTCAGTCATTTTGTACCGCTCATTTTGAATGTCCCCTTCTGGACAAGAATAACATTGTTTTGAAAGAGGAAGAATCTATCTGTTCACGTACGAAGGAAATGGTTTCATTGTCTATTTCTGACTATTAGAATACTCCTTGAGGCTGAAGAAATGATTTCTTCTATTGAGGTTATACAATTTCGAATAATTTATTTTCCCAAAGTTAAAAAAAAAACATTTTTACACGTACTAGCTGAAATTAGTCAACAACCTATGAAAGTTTGAAAATCACTGTGTTAAAGTACGCGTTTCATTAGAGATTTTACCTGTAAAATCACATTTTTAATAATATAGTTTTCTTTTTGTATTATTTTTCAGAATTTCATAACAATTTTCAGGAAATATACTATTGTTGTTTTTTTACCCTATTTATTGTTTTGAATTATAACTGTTTTACTTTTTAAAGTTAGAATAAATTCTCTTTTATCCCTTGAAAAGATAGCTTGATACGTACAAAAACTGGAAAAAGAAGACTTACACTTTTAGAAACTATAGATTTTACTATTTTTATTATGTTTTTAGGATGTATATTACTTTACAAATATTTCACGAAGATTTAAGCTCTATAGCTTAAAACCTTTAGTTCCTCTCACTTTATCTGTTTGTGAGGAACTAATTTTAAATTTGTTAGTTTTTTATGTTTTTTATGTTTCTAATGTTTATGTTTTAATTTTTTATCTAATGTTTCTAATATTTAGCTATATTATGATTTTTTACTTACTTTACTTTAAACTTTACCGCAAATTTTGAGTATCTTCCTCTGAAGCAAGAATAACATTGTTTTTAAAGAGGGAGATATCGACCTGTTCACGTACGAACGAAATGTTTTTATTGTTCATTTCTCACTATTAGAATACTTCCAGAAGCGTGAAGAAATGGTTTTTGCTATTGAGGTTATATAATTTTGAGTAATTTGTTTTCTCAAAAAGACAATTTCAAAAAGAAAAAAAATCTTCAGATGTACTGAAATTAAATAATAAGATGTGAAAATTTTAAAATCACTATTAAACTATGTTTTTTATTAGAAATTCTATCTGTATAATCACATTGTTAATCACATAGTTTTTCATTGTATTATTTCGAAGAATATAAAAAGGATTTTCAGCTAATACAATATTTTTTTCAACATGTTGATGGTTTTGAATTTTAATCGCTTTTCTTTTTAAAAGTTAGGGTAAATTTTATTTTATCTTTTGATGAGATACCTTGCTATGTCCAAAAACTAGAAGAAGGAATATTCACAGTTTAAAAAGTGTCTCTTCTGCTTTTATTATATTTTTATTAAGTTTTTCTTGTTATTCAAAAGTTTCATAATGATTTAAACTCTATAGATTAAAACTATTAAATCCTCTCAATTTATGTTTCTAGTGTTTATCCATATTGTAACTATTTTTTTGTTTGTGTGTTCAAAAGCAGTATTTTAAAAATATTCCAATTTAATCCCCATAGTGTCAAATCTTATTTCCGCCTTTTTTGTACCGCATATTTTGAGTGTCTCCCTCTGGATCAGGAATAAGTTTGTTTATAAAAAGGTAGATATCGACATGTTTGTTAAAAATATTTTCATTGTTCATTTCTTACTATTAGAATATCCCCGAAGGCGTAAAGAAATGGTTTCCGCTATCCAGGTTATACTATTTCGAATAATTTGTTTTCTTAAAGAAGCGTTTTCAAAAGACAAACATCACATGTCCTAGCTGTAGATAATCCATAAGATCTGAAAGTTTGAAAAGCGCTGAATTAAACTAGGCTTTTTATTGGAAACTAGCTGACCGGCCCGGCGTTGCCCGGGCAGACTGTCATTGAAAAATGTAACAGTGGAGTGGACTTCATAAAAAAAGACTGAATAATATTTATTTATAATAAACACTTGTAAAAAAAATAAATAATAGCTAAAATTTCAAAAGTATAACAGTTACGTTTAAAAAATGAAACGGTCAGGGAAAATTATTACACTTACTTTTAAGGAATGAGAAGGTCAGAAGCAACGCGTTCGTGCATGGGACGGTTATTAAGCCTATTTTGTCGATCGCTTATATTCTGTGTTTGACGGCGTTCTCGATCCAATCTATTTCGATTTTCTCTTCTTAATTCGCGTTCTTCTTCACTTTCAAGCATTCGCCGAAATTTTATGATATTTTGAAGCTCTATAATTGCAGCGAAAAAGATTGAAGCGATAGAGCGAAACGTAAATATACCCGATTTACCTTGGCCTAAATCCTGCCAAAGGACGTTTTCACAATGACCAATGATATGCGTTCCATTCGGGCGTTGCCATTAAACAATTAACAAATAATCGCGATTTCTGTGCCACGTACGATAGCGTAATATATATATATATAGATTTTATAGGTATAATCACATTCTTAATCATATAGTTTTCTTTGTATTATTTTTCGCAATTGAAAAAGAATTTTCATCAAAAATGCTATTGCTTTTTTTTTCCCATGCTTATTGTTTTGAATTTTAACCTTTTTATTTTGAAAGCTAGGGTAAATTCTGTTTTATCTCTGGAAGAGATAGCTTAATACAAGATTCACACTTTTAAAAACTGTAGAGTTAACTGTTTTTATTGTGTTTTTTAGAATGTTTCATGCTTTTCAAAACTTTCAAGAACATTTAAGCTCTGTAGTTTCAAACCTTCAACCTTTAGTTTTTCTCAATTTATGTTTCTAATATTTATTTACATTATAAATATTTTTTTCTTCGTCTAAGAGCAATATTTAAAAAAAAAAATACTTCACTTTATTCCCCATAGTGTCAAATCTTATTTCAGCCATTTTGTATCACATATTTTGAGTGTCTCCCTCTGGAGCAAGAATAACATTCTTTTTAAAAAGGAAAATATCGACCTGTTCACGTACGAATGAAATGTTTTCATTGTTCATTTTTCACTATTAGAATACTCCCAGAGGCGTGAAGAAATGGTTTCCGCTTTTGAAAATTTGTGATTTCGAGTAATTTGTTTTCTCAAAAAAGCGATTTCGAAAAGAAAACATATTTACAAGTACTAGCTTAAATTAGATAAGAAGAGCTGAAAATTCAAAAATCGCTTTGTTATAAATACGCTTTTCATTAGAAATGTTATCTATTTATACAGATAAAATTTCTTTTACAGTCTTAGATAGATAGATTTTTTCTTTTCTTATATTTTTTTTTAATTTAGAAATATTTTCAGCAATTAGGATCGCTGAAAATATTTTTGATTAATGATGCAATTTTCATCGCATTAGGTATGCAATTTGTGTTATCTTATAATTGAGTGACGAAATCTAGCAGTACATTTGCGAAGTCTTTTTGTCTGCCGATAGTCATGCTACAAAGTTTATGACATCGTTTATGAACGACAGTGAAGTTGTTTAGTTTATCGCGGTGCTTTTTTCTCTATATATATCATATTGCTAAAATACTCTGATATATAAAGATACTCTACTTACCGAGAGTGCAATTGTGAAGTTGAGGTGGCTCCCGATGCTGGACTTGCTATTTTTGTGAATATGTTTTATTAAATTTTAGTGTCTTTAACACGCGTTTTAGTTATTATTATCTATTTCTAAACTCTATAATTTTCCCATATACGAATGCTTCTTCGTGAGAGACTTATCTGCCCTGTAACTTAAATGTACTTATGCAAATGTTTCAAGGGTGTTAGCCATCTATCTGTGATACTTTGAACTAAAACAAGAAAACCTAGTTAAGAAACTCCCGATTTCACACATTATTCTCCTGCAAGAAGAAAATCAAAAGCTGTCATCATTTACTTGTTATTTAATTTTAAAAACTGTCAGTTCATTTCAGAATATCTCATTGCATAATTCTGAACATTAAAAGAAAATCTTGTTTCTTTGATCATTATAACATTGTTTTCAGTACTCTAACTTTTCCTTCCGAAGTTTTATAGCTTTAGGTAATCAGCAATTCTTAAAAAGCTAGAAAAGAAAACAAAATACGAATATTCTTCTATCTGTATATTTTATATCCGGAGGATATTTTCTTTTTTATAAAGATAGTTCGATATGTTCTTTCTAGATAACTCACTATTTTCATATATGGTTTGGCATACTGACTCTTAAACTTGACATTTTAGTTTGAGGTAAAATAGTTTTACTGCAATACAGAAATTTTAAAACAACATGAAATTTTAAAAGTTACAGAAAGTCTGAACAGAAATAGTTTAATCGTAAACGTTAGAAGGAAATTGTTTCAGTAATCACTTTTAAGATTAACCCCAATTAGGGGAAGGTGGCCTAAAATGATCCCCTTAGAGGAAAAACTTGTGTAAAATAACATAACTGTTTAAATAAAACTTTGGCCCTTTTGCTAGTCTGTGTAACACTATATTTTGCATTATAAACGTATTTCAATAATATTTTAAACCCAAATTGAGTAATGAAAAAAAATAGATTTTTTAAAAAGTGTCCAAAGGATCATTTTTACTCTCCCCAAAGGGCAAAATGATCCTTCATTTAAAAATAATTGTAAATCGTGTCTTATCGGCAAAATAATGAAAAATAAAAGTAATTATGACAATGGCTCACATGTAATTCACATCCAAAAACATACTCAAATAAGTAAACCAAGTCATATTTTTGTACATGAAAGACTGTATATCTAAATAAATATGAAAATTAGTGCTTACCTTATAACAGGATTTATAAAACCCATTTTTTCAAAGAATTCAATTTAGACGCGTAATACTGCGATCGCTTGAATACCGCCATTGCTTCTTCTTCACTTATCACAATGTGTTACCTTGTAGATAACGCTACCTGTCTGGAAGAAAACATATGTGGATCGTTTCGCCCTTTAGGATAATTTCAGGCCACCTTCCCCTAACCAGTAATCTAACGTTTGTTTCTAAGTGGTTTCATAGCTCGTAATATGGCTATTTTGAATAAGCAAGAAACTGTTTGAAACCTTTTTATATCACTTTTTTTTCTAATGCCAAATATTTTTATTCGTGAAAAATTACTTACAAATTGGCAACATTATTGGAATACTGCAGACACAGAAAATTATTTTTTTACAGATCGTGACAGGCCAATTTTCGAATCATAATTAATAAATTAACATCCAATGACTGTGAGAGTAGTGCCTATGAGCACATACTTTATTTACGTATTAGACATTTGCCCTACCGTTTAACTTTCAATATAACCATACAATCATACCAGAAACAAATCTTTCCCATATTGATTGGAAAAAAAAACAATATTGGTTAAAATATTAAACGAAAATTACAGAATCAATAGCATTCGTATGTAATAGCTTACGTTCCGACTATTCTTAATTTATTTATTCTTATTTATAAATAATTAATTTAAACTTACTACTTTTTAATTAACCTTTTTTATATCGAAGTTTCTGCTGATAGTGATTACTTACATTGTAACATTTATAATATATCTATGTAATTGTAGCTAATAATCTATTTATATGGAAACAAATTACAAGTGCATTGTAAAAATACCTAAAAGCATCTAATTTATAATTGTCTTACTGTACTAATTGCATTTATTGAATTCTATCTGTTATAACAAAAGTTCCTGCGAGACCTTGGGGCTTTGCAGCCTAAAAACAATCGAATTGCATGTCAGGTTAAATGCTCTGTTCTCTGTATTTTAGATAAATTATTGCTATTCCTATACATGACAGATTAAATGACTTGATAATTTGGTATCATAGTTTCAGGTCATATAAATGTACAGTGATAAACGCTACATGAATTAAATTATCATTTTCTATTTGTTATTATCAATTTCAACTAAACAATTTAAATATCATCTAATGCAGAAGAAATTGCTTCTATAAACAGTAAATAGTTTTACTCTACATAAAATCCCCAATAGTAAAAATAAATAAGTAAATCTTGCTTAACAGGTTTAACGGCTTAGATAATTGGCTATAGTGTAAAAGCGGTAGAAAAATCAAAATATACATACTCTTTTTTTTTTCGTTTTTGTTAAAAAGGAGACATGTTTTATAAATGTATATCAGTATGCTTTTTTAAAATAAATTATCGATATTACCATACTATTTTAGATAAATTATTGCTATTCCTATACATGACAGATTAAAAAGCTCGATAATTTGGTATCATAGTTTAAGATAAAATAAATGGACAGTGATAAACGCTAAATGAATTATCCTTTTCTATTTGTTATTATCAATTTCAACTAAACAATTTAAATATCATCTAATGCAGAAGAAATTGCTTCTATAACAGTAAATATTTTAAATATACACAAAATTCCCAATAGTAAAAATAAATAAGTAAATCTTGTTTAACAGGTTTAACGGCTTAGGTAATTGGCTATAGTGAAGAAGCGGTAGAAAAATCAAAATGTACATACTCTTTTTTTTCCATTTTTGTTAAAGAAGAAGACATGTTTTATAAAAGTGTATGCTCATAATCAGTATGCTCTTTTAAAATAAATTATCGTTATTACCATACGGCACGTCAACATTCAAACTCTTTAGCTTGTACCGTAAGAAAAAAAAGAACATTTTTGCGCAATAATGGACAGCTGGTTGCCCAATATAATGTCCTGGAAAATTCTTATTTCCTCTTATGTTACATTGATGATTAAAGTTGACAACACAACAGTATGCGAGACGACCTTCCTAGATTTTTAAGAAACGTTCCTTCAAAACTTCTGAGCAAGTAGGTGAAATTATTTCCCAGGAACGTTCCGGATTTTTTTTTTATTGTGGAGTTTATCACAGTCTGAGATGAAATAAATTTTCTGTGAGATACAGTCGGTGTCAAAAAAAGATGCATCCCACATATTTTTATCACAAAATGTTGCAGAGAAGAACAAAAATAGTATTCGATTGGGAATTATGTCTTCTTTCAATTTATGTAAAACAAAACGCTTAAGGGACAGTCTTCATATTAAAATTGTAACAATTTATTTAAATTTCATTACGAATATTGAATTTTGATATCATATTTGGATCCTTCGGTAAGTTTTATCGTCGGATACCAAATGTGATCTTTCGATGAATTAGTTTAGGCATTATGCAGATATAAACTTTGGAACTCCTAATGTTAAATTCCAATTTATAGTTGCAAAACAAACTGCAATGTGGGTATATTTCTAAGCATAACTCAAAACTATTTGGCAGAATAATATGCAATTTCGTAATCGTATATTTAAAGTTTTTAGGAAGCACTTCTGTTAAAACTTTAATAGGTTACGATAGTTTTTTTAAATATTATTTTCACAATTTAAGTTTTTTGAAATTCATATTAAATATATATATATATATATATATATATATATATATATGAATGAGGTGTATCTTTTATTTTACACCGACCGTGCGTTATATCTGCACACTGGTAGATAATTTGCCAATGTCGAAAATCACAATTTTTGGTCTATACCCAACAATCACTTCACAATAATCAAAGGTGCAATAGAAAAAGTTATATGTCTCAAATTAGATAGATTAAGTAATAGTCGATTAATTTAATAATCACAATTACTGTTTCTATATCATCTAAGTACTTCACAATAATCAAAGGTACAACAGAAATAAATGCTAATGCATAGCTCCAACTTCCCACCCTTTTTCAAATCTATCAAACATATTTAAAACCAGAAAATTTACTTAAAAAATGTGTTTTGTTTACTTGTGGTATTTATTTTTTATTATTTATTAAGTAATATCTCTGGTACAATATTACTTTTTAAAAAGGTAAAAGTTCACTATCTATGCTAATGTCCTCTCTTTCATTTATTCCGTAAGGAAATTATTTATTATTTATAATTCAAAGAAAATAAACATTAAATCAGCCTTTTCTCCTAACGCCAAAAATGAACATTGTCTCATTCTTTGCAGAGATTAAGATAGAAACGCTTTTTTCTTGTTTGCAATTTTCAATTTCTACTAATCAGTTTAAATGTCAACTAATCTGGATATTTTGCTTTTATAGCAGGAAATAGTTTGAAAGTTAAAAGAAAATGTTTTCATTGATTTAACTATGTTCCCAATAGTCTACGAAGAAATAACTTTTACTTCCAAGGTTTTATGTCCTTAGGTGATAGGTTATCTTGAAGAGATGGGAAGAGAAAATAAAATTCGCATATTTCCTTATTTGTAGTTTACTTAGACTCCGGATATTCTGTTTTCATAAGATGAATTTAGAAAAAGGAAAGATGTTCTTTTTTAATTCCTCCTTAATATTTAAATGCATAATAACATGCTTAGAATGTAAGTAAAAACACAATTTGTTTAAGACTGAAAAGAACAAATTGCCTGAACATAAAAGAAGGATCATAATTTTAAATTTAGAATTTTAAAATACAATGTGATTATAAATGATTCATCGGATTTAAAAATAATGTATTTACAAAAATTTTAAACAGACAGACAGCGCCCACCCTAGGGACCAGCTTTTGGCTAATGGCCAGTGAAATAATGAATTATACAAAAAAAGTTAATTCGCGAAACGCGTTAAAATTCGCCAAACGCGAATTTTAAAATCGCCTTTGCCGCCAGGTTTTGACACAACCGATATCCACTTCCGAAATAATGTATTTGCAGAAAGAATCATTCTGTGTTTTAGAATATCAGAAGTATTTATCCATGGTAACTGCATAGGGTTTACTCCAAAACAAAACCTTTGTGCCTATTGACATTAACATTGACATTAACATTATTTTATTATTATTGTATATATATTTTTTGTTATGCAGCTGAAACATTTATTTGAGAATTTATAGTATCCGAAAAAATGATATTTCGTGTTGATGCCGTATTACACTTCTTTTTGTTTTGCAATGTAAGAATTCTGCGACAGTTTAAAAGCATAAGTTACTTGTGTAAAGTCAAAAACGATGAACGTGCAGATGTGGACCTAACTTGAATATCGCATATTTTTGTAGGAATTGTTATGTTGTGTATTAGGATTATAGAAGATTCCTGATTAGTCTATATTACCTTTATTTATTGAAAAATTGTTGGTATATCCATTATATGTATTGAAGGAACATAATTTTTACTCATAACTCATTATAGTAAGTAACATATCTTATAACTCAACATCTACTAAATGGATTTTAAAATTACTTGAATTATTTGTTGATTTTTTTAAGAGGAATGTTTTAGTGTGTTGGACATATATCTATGGTGTTTTAGTTATGCAGTTATGGCTATATTTGTGAAAGAAAAATGCCTGCAAATGACACATAAAGCAAGTAACGCTGACAAAACATATCAACTCTTAATCTCAACCACTAGTCCTAATATCATGAAGCTTGAAAGCCAGATTTCTTACACAAACTAAAGATAACTATAATTGGATTTTTATTTTAAATTACACTAACACTGCTTGAAAATTTCTAAGGAACATAGTAACGTTTCGTAGCAATTAATAACAATGGATATCGTTTAGAGAAGGGATACTTAGTACATACAGGTCCTGAAGTACCTTTATTATGCAAAATAGTATAGCTGTTAGTAAAGTGATGAAAGCAAAAGAATAGAGACGCCACAGGAATTTTTAACATTTGCGAAAAATGCTCAATCTGCTCTAAAAATGAACAAATATGTCAATCAGTATGGAGCAGTGTACTCACTAATACTTCATTTAGACCCAAAATGTGGTTGAAAATGAGATCGAGGACCATACTCATATTTTTGGCGTGAAATGTTCTCGAGGGCCACGTAGTGAGTAGCACTTGTAAAGAGTATGACCTCATTTCACACTAATACACATTTGGCATCTTTCCTGCGTACTGTTCACTAAACAGATGATATAGGTGAGCTTAGGGACATTGTGTCTCATTCGTCTCTCAAGACGATTTTGGAACCCTGGAAACCGGTTTGCAGGGAGTTATGTCTTTGAATACTACATCTGACGAATGCATACTAGAGATTCTCCATCCGATTTAGATCCGAGAAATATGCAGGCCATGCCAGGCACTGACAATATCCCCCTGCTAAATGTACTACATACTTCAATTGTACTATGTTGGCAAGCATTGTTATCCATGAACAGCAAGTCTTTACCAATTGCACCACTGAAAAGATGGACATGATCTGGGAAAATCTAGGTGTATAACAGCTGTGATGTCATTATGTCTCCTTCAAAGATGTCAAAAGGAGTTCTGCAATTTGGCATTATCCCGTTACAACGATACGTTCCTTTGACATTGTGTATGGTTCTGGTAACTAGTGTTCCTTTCTTGCCATACTATTCCGTGTTCAGAAACCCTGTTAATGATGAATCTGAAGCAAGATTCGTGAGAGATTCGTAAAATACTTTTGTTAACACCAATGAATATGCTCTTTACACCAATGTAATCTTCACAAGGATGGTCTGCTCTTAAAGGAATGTATGTAACATGCTTACATGCGTATTAATTAGCATTATTTAATCGTCGAGAAATGGTTCTCGCATATAGATAAGCATGGGTGGCGTTGGCAGGGTCTGTGGCTATTGGGCCAGGATAAACATTTTTTTTATCTCTTTTTGCCCACACTGAGAAAAAAAATATACCTCCTTCAACTAGAATGAATAGTTAGGCTATTTCTAAATCTCTAAACTAGAAATATAGTAGTTCGAGCTATGCGAATAGTGTAAGCAACTAAACTGAATAGACGAAATGATCGAGAATTTCTAGTCTCTTGTTTTCTAGGTGACGAAACGATAATGAATCGTGCAAACTGCGAGAAATTATCACTTTATTTTGGGAATGGATTTATAAACTAGCATTATAGTTACTAAAACTAGCGTCTTGTGTTCGCATCTATTTGCAGACATTTTTAAATAAGTCTGACCACGAGAATATAGGAAAACACACTTGAATTCTAATAGAAGACTCTAGAACTCTCTGGTAAAATGAACTAGAATTTATAGGGATGACATGGAACTATTTTTTCTAGAACCACAATTTAGATTCTAGTTGAGAAGGGCAGATTTTTTTCTCAGTGCATGGTCGAGACATATCTATCTTTGTGAGATGATGTCCTCTCACGGCTTCCAACACGCTTCTACAAAGCATTTATAAATCTAGAAGTTTCTTTTATTAGTGCAAGAGACCTATTGCTGTGACAATTTCAGTGACACATTTCCCTGCTTCGAGACGTCCAATATCTTGACCACGCTTGGTCGTGCTCAAATGATATCTTACTGACAGTTTCAGTCTGTTGATTCTTCAGTCAACAGTTGCCATTAAAAAAGAAAATTTACAACATTAATTTTGGATTCGAGAAACGCAATTCTCCCTCGTTACTGCTTGCAATTGTAAATACATAAACATTGCGGGTTCGCTGTTTTTTATACAGATAATGAGGTACTTGTTCTACAATTTCATCTATAATTATTTTCTCTGCCATTACGGGCCGGTTCAAAACTCAGGTTTTCATAAAACGGGTGCTCCTTAGCATTTGCCAAGCAGTGCTGTTAGTAATTTTAACCACTCTTACGCGTAAATAAAACCTTCCAATAAGGTTTTTAAAATTTAATTCTTTTTTTACTTTTACGAAATTGCTCTAATAAATATTTCGATTTAACAGCAAAACCTACGAATTATAAATCTGCAGGAATTTACATTATCATGTTTGCGTCAATCTACTATATTTTGATTCTATTTATGTTCCTCATAAAAAAATAATAAATATATTTTATATGTATTAATTATAGTTTTTTATCCAAAGAATAAGACAATTGATCTATGATTTAACAGTTCAGAGTTTCGAAATAATTGTCAATATCTTTGTGTTTTCATGGTAATGTAGGAGACAAAAAAAAAACTTTCTGGGTACGGTAACGTATGAGACAAATATAGACTTTAATGAAGCAAAAATGCCTTTATAAAGATAAAAGGGCTCTGTTGGTTAGCGTTTATAAATATTCATTTTTTAACTTAGAAAAAAATGCAAAATAAATTGTTGAATTAATTAATTGCATATTTAAAAAAAACCCACGTTAACTCGCCTTTAGTGCAGTAAATAGTTCATTGACCGTTGTATACTGTTATTCAACTTATAATTCACGAATCGTGGAACATATGAAAATGTATACAAACAAATGAAAATAATTTTGTAAGATACTGCATAAAACATATTTTAAAAGATAATAAAAAAAAAATACAAACAAGAATTCCAATGTAAACACTTTTGTGAATTTTCTCGCATTTTTTAAAAGTATCCTTTTTCTATTTTTTTTTTTTTTTTTTTTTTTTTTTTGTATAAAACTTCTTATTCGGATATTTGGGTTCAGTCCAAAATTTACTTCCTATTGACCTTACACAAAAAGAGTTTGCAGGTTTTATTTGTCCTTCCAAGGAAATATTCTATAAAAAAGTTGTGATAAAATTTCTTTTTTTACTGTTTTTTTAATCTACTTTTTCCTCTATACGGGATCTTTGCCAAGTTGTAAAAAACTGTTTAACATTTTCTCTTTGCACATTGTTAGTAAATAGATATTAACTTTAAATTTAGAATTTTTAAATATGCTCTTGACAGTTTGTTTTATTCGTATCATCTGTAGCAAATAGTTTTTTAAATAATATTTGTAAAAAAATCCCAAATAAAATTTTAACAATCACTCAGATGTATTTGTTTTTTTTAATTTACACTGGGAGTCAAATAACTTACAAATAAATCATATAGTATATTATTTCTGTTGTCAACGTGTTTTTTTTTCTATCATTTTAGGAAACTCACAACAACGAATGAGGTATCATTCAAAAGGTTTTTCAAGCGGCTTCTGACATAGTACACTCACATTTCGTTAAAACGCGTTATTGGATTAAAAAAATCAGTTAATTAAAAATTAATGCTAAAATGTATCAGGAAATAATCTCAAAGATTGCAGTGCGAAAGCTTCGCACGGGTCCTTCTGGTATATATTATTTATGTTGTCAACATCCCTTTTTCTATGATTTTGCGAAACGCACAACAATGAATGCGGTACCATTTGAAAGGTTTTTGAAGCGGCTTCTGACATAGTACACTCACATTTCGTTAAAACATGTTTTTTTTTTAAATTAAAAGTCGCTGTTAATTAAAAATTAAATTGGCATTGTTTTCATAAATTAAATGAAAGGTTTTCCTCAAATTAGTGTTACCACAGAAATAAAATACCGCATTATGTGATGCTCAACTATGATTATAAAAAAAATAAATAGTACAAAAACAGATAAAGTATGATTTATCCACACGGGTTTATCTTATATTTATGGTTAAAAAGCAAAATTGAAATTAAAATGTTTAAAAAAAAAAAAAAAAAAAAGACACTATCGATCGATCGAAGCAGTAGTATTTCACGGGTAGAATAAAAGGTGTGCTTTGTTATATTAGATTATTAGATATGCATTCCGTTTATTAGTCTTTGTTTCATGTTTTTCAAGAAGCGGATGCCATCATCTTCTAATGTATTAAAATACGATTACTATTTTTTTTTTCTCGCGCGTGCCTTTTTCTATCTTCTATCAGTTTTTGCTATAACAGTGATGGAATAAATGAGAAATATTCTGGCTTGACTAACGTTGTTTGGAGATATTTTTTTCCTTAATTTTCCGTTAGAAGAATAAATCTGCATCTAAAAAATATTAGATATTGCTAAAAAATATTCGACTGCAGTGCCAAATTCTTGTACTGATCCACTATTTTAATATATTCTGTTATAAGCAAAATAAATATTGGGAGAATGTAGGGGAAAATCGTATAGTCGGGTAAAATCGGATATCGCAGTATCTACTCAATCGGAACAGCTTTATAGCAGGGAATGGTTGAAATATTTAGCTTTAGGCTAAGGTAAAACGATCATTGGAATACCTCCATACTGACAATTATATGGTAGTTTTTGTGTTTAAAAATTTATTTTATAGTTTTTTTCTTTCAAATTTTTTTAGTTTTCAAAATTCTTAAATAGAAACACATATCAAGTTACTGGAACTTTTTATATTATTGTGTGTGGAATATTTAGTAACGATTTATTTTTCACTGTGAAATTGTTGCTAGCATTTAAAAGGGCAATTTACGGCTTTCTTTTCGATCCCACATTCTTTTGAGGAAAAGCCTCTGGGGGGGGGGCTAAGCTGGATACATAAAAAAAAAAGATGTTGGAAAAAAAAAAATAATTGTAGAGACCGTTAACAATGTTAGAAAAAAAGCAGTGAAATCTACATCGACGAGAGTGATTAGGATTCTTATAAAGGTAATAAATAGGTGAATATTTTTTCTGACATTTCGAAATTGTTCTGAATATAATCACCCTTATGACTTTAACTATATTAACTCGCTAAATTTATAAATGAAATATTATTAGTTTTAGTTCCTTTTTTAAAGGAGTAATATACAGGGTGCAAAATGTTATCTATCGCTGACCTATAATTTCTCAACCGTTGATTGTAGACATATAGTACCAATTACAAAAGCATTTAAAATGAGGTAAATATTCATGTTGTGGCCTTAATTAAAGTAAAAAATCAATTTTATAAAATTTACAAAATCTAACATGTTATACGTTCCCCCGGTCCCTATAGTTATTTTTAGTAAATGTTTGCACATATCATAACAAATACAACACAAAAAGTTTGACTTCTGTATGAGAAAAATTGGCACAGTTATTAAATTTCAAAGTTTGAGATTTTTCCAGATGATTTTGTCTTTCATTCAGGGATCAGTCAAAAAATGAATTAGAGTAATTCGAGATCGAAATCAGGGTTCAATGTCCTTTTTACGGCAAAACTACCTTTAGCCGGTATCGCTAAATCGGTGTATCACCAAAGAGGGTTATTTCATCTAAAAATTTGAGTGGACTTTCAGGGGTCGTATACAAAGCGAAGAATGAAATATTGAAATTAAACAGAAAAATAAATATAAATTTATTATCATATTAGAAAAGTCTATTATAAAAAATGAATAGATCAAATACTAGAGATACTGCTCAAAGTGTTCTCCATTGGTGGCAATGTACAATTGAATGCGCGACAGTACTGTGTCCTGGAGACGTTGGAGCATAGCAGGTGTAACTGTGCGACAAACAAGGATGATGCGCTGCTTCAGATCAACCAGAGAAGTAGGTTCAGTCACATACACCTGTGCCTTGATGTATCCCCAGAGGTAGAAGTCCATGGGAGTCAAGTCCGGTGAACGCGATGACCACTCTACCGGACCACCATATCCAATGGTCTGTTGACCGAATTCGTTCGCCAGATACGCACGGACGTTTGGTGCTTTATGCGGAGGGGCCCCATCATGTTGAAACCACACCCGGCATGCATTTCGGAGAGGCAACTCTTCATACCAATTATGTACCGTGTTTTGTAGTAGGTGCAGGTAAAGTTCGCGCATTAGGGTTCCATCGTAGAAGATGGGTTCAACAATCTGAGTTCCCCATATACCGCACCACACGTTCGTTGGCCAACGTACCTGGTGTCGTACTGTGCGGGCGATGTGAGGATTTTCCAGAGACCAGTAATGCACATTTTGCACGTTCACAATGCCACTCCGTGTAAACTTTAACTCATCTGTCCACAGAATGTCACAAAGGAACGATGGACTTTTCTCTATATGGTTAAGCATGAAATTACAGTAATCAAACCGTCTTCCGTGGTCACCCAACATCAATGCTTGTAATACCTGCAAGACACGCTGACGCATGTATCCACATGCCTCGCTTATTTCCGCCGTTCTCATTTGTGGATTTTAAAGGCCGAATGCCAGCACTTCCTAGGGTGTTACTCGAACATTACACCTTGCGCGTCTACTTGTTCTGGGTCATGGTGCAACAGAGCCGGTCTCTCTAAGACGGTGCAATGCATCAGTTATTGTTTCATGCGTTGAATGTCGATCTGTAGGAAAATGCTCTGAATAAACCCTCGCAACCGCTCTGGCATTCATTTGACATTCACCATAAATAAGTATAATTTCGGTATATTGCGTGTACGTATAGCCTGCCATCACAATCTCTGCGCTGACAAGTATTTCCACTGCTAGTGGCTCGAGTTTTATCCCGAACGCGTTGTGCTGTGGTACTATTGTAATTTGCATAATCTTGATTTTCATGCTCGTTATATTTCGGTTGGTCGTTTGCATTCCGCTGACATTTATTAAGTTTTTAGTGGGTATATTTTATTTTACTGATGTCGATTCTATTGTTCGTTTTTGAAAACCGCGCCTAGCACTCTGGGACGATTCTACAATCGAAAGGGGTGTTACGCTGATGTGAGTATTTTCCGAAGTTCTAGTCTATTAACTCGCTAAATTTATAAATGAAATATTATTATTTTAGTTTCTTAGTTAAATAGGAACAACAATATATTGTTCGTTTTTTAAAATTAAGTCTGATTTTTTTCATTTTCTGTAAGATTATCATATTTATGCGATTTTACCCCACTGGTGGTAAAACTGGATGATTTGTCCTTTTTTAAATAGTCATTTATTAATAAACATGTGATGAACTAATCATATATTTAAAACGATATTATGGTAGAAAGATAAGTGCAGAGTATGTACTTAGTGTTACATTAAATTCTGCTGGCTTCTGTTTTTTTCTGAAGCATCTAATAATAGGGCATGTGGTTTTACCCTACTTTCCCCTACATTAATTTTTCGAAGAAATATTGTTTTCCCCATTTCAGCATTTTTGCATGCTATCTTAAATTCAATTTAAGGCAGGAACGATCTGAAAATATTTTAAAAATGGGATTAATGGATATAGAGAATGACTTATTTTTAAATCTCACCATCTTTGAGGAGCTCCTTCAGAAGTAATTTTTCAAAACTTATTAAAATGTTTCACAAATCTAATTTATTTGGGCACATAAAAATGATTATTATTAGTTACTTTTTTGTTGTTAACAGATAAAAATGTTTCAAAGTGTGACGAATTTTATAAAAAATGTACTGTGTGCATATATTTGTACGTATATGTTGTTTTATGCTAGTAGTTGTGTTGTTTTAGTTATTTTATTGTTTTTACTGTCGCAATTTTAACACATATGAATAAAATTACTACAATTCGGACCTACTTTGCATCGCTTTTGAAAGTTTGTTAAATCAAACTTTCGTAAGGCATAATAAATTTGATAAACTATTTTGTAAAATGATGTTGGTTGTATTTGAACATAATGCAAAAACAGTTTTAAAAATATGAAAAACAACAAAATAAATATATATATATGCAATACAGTATTTAAGACCGGTCATATTTAGTGTCGTAGTTTTAAAAGAACCAGAGGATATACTTTATAATCGACATGCAATAGCACCTCCAAAGACCGGTTGTATTCAATGTTGTAGTTGTAAAAGAACCATAGAGGATATACGTTAGAATCAAAGGGCATACGGAACAGACAGAGAGTATATGCTAGAGAGCGTACACTAGAGCTTTAATTGAGAAAAGAGGGTATACGACCTTCTTAAAAACACAGATGGTATACGGCGTATACCACCGTATACCCTCCACTACAATCCTGGTCATATTCCGTTAAAACGAAATCAACTCCATTGTACAAACACAGGAGGGAAATGGAGCCTTTGAATACCAGCCACCTCCAAAGACTTTATTAGCACCAACGGTGGCTGGTCAGTGGAGTTATCACTGTATATATATAACATACTTTTAATATTTTCCAAAATTTTCCCCATTTAATTTTCTGTATTTTTATACACTAATACTGTTATTTCTCTTCTCTCTTTTAAATTGCTAATTGTTTCAACGTGTTATACTTTTTCTTTCATTTTTCTTTTGCAAATTTTTGATGTGGCGCCCGTAATTTTTTCTGTTACAATGCAGTCGATTTGAGGTCTATTAAGTCCAAATACTTTTTTTTTCCCCAGAAGCTTCTAGAATATTTTTTGCGCCTTTTTAGAAACCGAATTACTCAAAAATTATGATTCTACGAAGTAGATCATAAGCGATTTCTGTGACTAGTTTTGAATATTTTGTACATAGCACTCTTTATGGATTTATGTAGCTTTGCGCGTTGTCTTTAAATACACTTACACAAGCACAGAACTTGCTTTTTGTATACTTCAACATACGTTTAAGAACTCTCGTCGAATATTTCTTTTCTTTTTTTTTCTTTTTTTTTTTACATTAATAGTTGATGGTTGCCTACTCATTTGTCATGGAGAAGTGTGAATTTCATCTAAATATTTTAAACAAACTGCCATGAATGAACTCTTCGACTTACAATTTTTGTTGGTGTAAATCCTGCTATGGAAAGTCCCCACCTGCGAGGAGATTTGTTTCGAATAAACTATGTTCGTTCCATAATATCAGGGCAATACTAGATGCCGGGCTTTCTCATTCATTTTCATGACGTCACAAATGGTGGCTGACTGCGACTAAAGACATACAGGAATTTGCACAAAACGATGGGCGCGCCGCTTTGTACCAATCACTGGTCGCGGCAAGCCACTATTTGTGACATCATGAGAATGAATGAGCAAGCCTGGTGTCTAGTATTGCCCTGATAATATGCATTTTTATTTTTTGGATGAAACTTCATTGACTTTTCAATTGTTTCGATCTGCTTATTCAATGACTGGCAATATCTATTACGAATAGAGTAAAGTTGTTATCGATGGTGATAGTGAAATCTAGCTGCTAATTATATAGTAGCAATGTCTTGAAATGACAATACACATCCTATATGATCTTACAACATCTTAATCCGAGAAAAAATTATCAGACACTGTGCCTTACTCTTCTATACGTTATAACAAGTAATTAATATTACAGGATACGCCATAATAATATGATATATATACAGGGTGTTTCACAAAGAACCCTTAAATATAAAAAAAATCGGAAACGTTGATAGATAGAAGCATGAAATCAGTGGTATGTTTATTAAAAACAGCGTAAGAATTTGATACACAACCTTCAAAATTATAGTTTAAAATATAGGTAGGTGGCGTTGTAGCCAGCATTACGCATATAAAGACAGCTCAGGCGCCAAGAACGATCAGACATCTAAGATTTCGCCGTTCAAACGTGATTGTTATTAGCGTAATTCCGGAAGTCACACTGAAGGACATTATTTACTGCAACAATCCTTTAACACTCGACGAGCTGGAGAGGCTATTTATCAACTTTGTGTGTTGATTTCCGGTGACATACTACAAAGAGTCACTGACAATTTCATTCTTCGTTTGCGACATGTGTGGTGTGTGAAAGGTGCACATTTTGAATAGATTTTTATGTGATGCAGCCTACTTATGGTTATCACACCTGTTGCGTCATCTATCGGCGCAATTTTTTACTAAAATTTTGACGTTTCTATATCATATTTTTATGGTTTTTTTAATAAACATACTAGTGGTTTCGTGCTTCTATCTATCACCGTTTCCGAGTTATTTTTTTCAAAGTTAGGGGTCCTTGGTGAAACATCCTATATGTATGTATATATATACACATAATATTATTATTTTTTAAAGAGATGGGTTACTTTTCACCTCCTAATGCATTAATTATTTAAAAGAAAGAAGTAACGTAGAAGCCTTGAAGTAATGTAAGCCTTTTTAAAATCTATTTTTTATCATCTACCCCCACAAAATACTGAAAAGAAATAGATGTTTTAGATATTAAAGAAAGAAAAGAATGAAAATTCACAAGAGGGAAATTTATTGTATTTAACTGCAAAAGTAACACCTAACACAAAGGGAATCTGTTATTATTTTGTTAATAAATAAAAATTATAAGTTTTATTATTGATATTAAAAAATGTAGATGACTGTAACAAAAAAATATGTGCATATCATCAACAGCCAACTCTGGGACTGATCAAATGTCTTTTTTTGTTCAGAGTTAAGGGCGGGGGGGGGGCATCTATTGGCTTCAATTTGGTAAATAGGTCGTCTTTATTATTTTATTTATTTATTCACTAACCATTTCTTATTATTCAATTATTCGAAGATATCGTTATGGTACTCATTGTGTTTCCATTTTCAATAACACTTGAATAACATTCATTTTTCTTTTCAATTTACAATTGATAATACAACAGTTTTTTTTTTCAACTGATCCATAATAACTAAATGGGGAAATTTTCCGCAGCTCAAGGTCCCTTATTCCGCAGTGCTACTAACTGTACACGACTAACATTAATCATATGCAATTCCAAAATGTCAAACATTATTAGCATAAAACTATACATTTTCATTCTTTCTTTTATTTTACAGCTGATAAAAACATTCTTTAAACAGTTTGAAACACCTTACATATATTTCTATCATTATACGTTTTGCAAAAATTTATAAAGCTAAAAAATAGCTTAACTTGTATAAATGTTATAGAATAATATACTTAATATGAAAAATAATATATTTTTATTTTAATGATTTCTCATTCAAACATGTGCTTTATAGCTACTAATAAATTTTAATGCATTGATTATATTCAGTGAATTATTAGAGTATTATCAGAAAAACTAACTTAAAATACAACTGCATTTCTCTTCTCTGTTTACTTTAATCTTTTTTGAAGCAAAAGTCAATAAAATATGTGTTTGTCTAATCAAAATCATAAACACTCCCTAAAGGAATAATGGTAAAAGAATATGCAAATATGTTTTACTTCATTTCAATCTTAGAGAGAGTTGTTTTTTCCAGTGGGAATCTAATATTTGATGAGATGATATAAAAAAAAAAAATATTTTCTTGCTGATACAAATGCAAATATATACGATTTTACATGAGAGTAATAAAAATTATCAGATTTTTAAAAAATATTAGTTTAGCAAACGTCTCACATATAAAAATTTAATGTTGCTGTTTTATATTAGCGTATATAAAAGCAAATTGTTTATTATCAAAAAGTTTGAAGAAATTCTACATTTCTATACTTTCATATAACTTAATTGTTTATCATATTCAATAATAAATGCAGAAATCTTTTTATAATTTATATTAGATAATTAGGATGAAAAACTTTTAATATTATGGAAAAAAATATTTTAAAATATCACTTGTGCTTCAGTGATAAAAAAATAAAACAAATTTACCTGAAATTTTGCATGTACAATATATAATTTAGGTCAAACGCCAATCTTCTTCTTCTTTTTTTTATTTTATTTATTTTATTTTTTAATAAATTTTTTAAATTCCAAAGTCAACGATAGTTTCGCTTGATATTAGGAGACTTACAATCTTCTGAAACCTATCCAACGACAGTGAAATGTGATGTGGATTCGATTTCTTTTAAATACTTATTGAAGTTACACAAACCTCTGTAATATGTTTACGTCATATTTCAGGCTCTATAAATTAAAAAAATAAACATTTATAATATAATATAATAAAAATACGATTCAGTTCATACTGTAAAACTTTCAGAATTTTTTTCACTTGGTATGTCACGATCCGTAAGATAACTTTATATAAAACACATATATGAATATAAAACTGCTCTGAACTATATTTAATAGAATGAATTAATGATATATAAATTATTTGGCAGATATCATTTAAAAATTCAATTAAATTTGTGTAATAGAAAATGAAAAAAATAATTTATTAGTCATTAAAAGATTTTAAAAAAGTCCTTCCGGCCTGTACCGGGAGGAAAAGGTAGCTTTCCTATATCTTCGTTTTAAAATTTTAGCTAATGTTACACGAAAACAGCAAGTTAAAATGCAAAGAAAACGTTTACAAAAGATTCGTTATTACTGAATTTGAATAAGAAATTCGCCAAATTATTGAGCAATAGCCAAATTGGCTTCATTTATGAAGACTTATTTTGGTCGCTCAAATTTGGCGATATTTCGCCAAATGTCGCCAAGTTTGGCGAGAATTTGCCGCTAACGGATATGAATATATAGTTTTATGCGTATGATTGGGAAAATTATTACAACAATGAAAGAAAATAATTTGCGAGTAATCGCGTTAATGTGCTGTTTTGTTTCAAAATGTCAGCCACCCTAGAATTTCAAACTGCTCTATCTCAGCCATTTTTTTAAGATAGAGGTAAACCAAAAAATGCTCTGTAATCCTCGTATCAAGGCCTAACACAAAATTAAAAAATAAATTTGAATTTTTAACTTTTTTGTATATTTATTTTAGTTTTAAATTTTTAAGTGGCCGCCATCTTGAAACAAAATGGCGGACCAAGGTGGCCAACGAACTCGGTCGAGACATTGGTGAGCTTAATACACACAATTAGTTTCATCAAAATTGATTTATAAATACGAGCGTTATCGTATGACATAGCTCAGATATATATATATATATATATATATATATATATATATATATATATATACCGATATATATATACCGAAAAAATATATATATATATATATATGGATATATCTATATATATAAATCAACATTTGAACGGAGGGTGGTTTTGGGGTCTGGGGGTCATGATCCGTGAAAATATATCGAAATTTTCCGAAACTGCTTTCCTCCGAACGGCTGCAATAGGTAGCTTTATACTTTTTTGTATTGAAAGCTACCTAAAAAAATGAATTTTTTTTAACCATTTCAATAATATTAATTCATTCTATAGATAAATACATTGACATAGCCACATGTAAAGTTTTAGGTTGATTTCTGGAACAATCTTTCGTAAATCTTACTGATCGATAAAACAATTTCTGAAAATTTTGCATTATCAACTGAACTGTATTTTACATTATATTATATCATACGCGTTTATTTTTATATTTTATAAAGCTTGAAATATGACTTAAATGTAGTGGTGTCCCAAAAGTCTTTGACACATTTTAAAATTCAATAAAAGATCAAGTAATTGGAGCACGAGAGTGCGGTTTGGACGAAAATGTTTCTTATGATCTGAAATATTGTTCAAGCAAATAAAAAATTAGTTCCAAAAAGGCCTCATAGGTGGCGCTGCTTTTGTAAAGTTATCGAATAGTAAGAATACCTTGAAATAAAAATTTAAAAAAAAATCTTATTTTCATATTTATACACCCCTTTGTAAAACAAATACCATTCCTAAAATCTATATTTGATTTGTATACTTTTTTGTTTTTGGAATTATATTTCTATCATCAGAGATTTTAGAGATAATCCCGAGGCTAACGAAAAAGACAGGCTACCGCGGTGCATTCCACTTATTTATTTTTTTTACAGACCGCTAGAGTGACGTGATGCTCTTTTCGTACACCTGCATTGGTGCATTCGAGCATCACGTGACTCCGGCGGTCTGTAAATAAAGATATGCGTAAAGCACCGCGGTAGCCTTTCTTTTTCGTTAGCCTCGGATAATCCCCATAATCTTTGTTTTGCTTCACTCGGTATGTGTATACAGTCAAACTCGCCTAATACGAGCACGTCTAAAGCAAGATTACGGTTAAAACGAGCAATTTGTACGTTAAGAATGGTTTATTAAATAAACTATATTAAGATATTACGCTTTATTATATCACGATTTTTAGGAGCTACAAAATGAGGATCACGGCCAATACGAGCAAAACATCTGTTCATTTCAATGTGATTTTCGGCGAAATGAATGGTGGAATTAGAAATGAAAACACTTTGTTATCGAACACTGTTTTCTCCCAACGATAATATTTCTACTTTTCAACTGTCTGTCAATATGTAGTAATTTATCAGTTTTACCAGTTAGAATTTTAATCTGCAACGAGCCCACCCCTCATTAAAATACAAAGGAATGTCGTGAGGTCTTGAAAGAATGAAAAAAAGGAAGAGAGCGATACGAATTTGATTATTTTTACGTTAACTTTATGGTATTAAGTTATTTTTAGCATTGAGATAATTAGAGCAAACAGTAATTAATTTAATTGTGTGTTTTGAAGATTTATTATCTTCACGGGTATTTACGAGTAACGGTTAAAACGAGGACTTTTATAATTACCTTTCTTCCCGTATTAACCGCGTTCAGCTGTAAACAAATAAAAGCATTTAGACGATAACTACAGGAAATATGTAGTTAAAAGAAGTTCTTTAACAAATATTTTCTGAAGCTTATTTTCAAAAATAATATTTTAACATATTTTTATATGCAACATTTGTGTCCACTTATTTCCTAATCTTATAACAAATCACTTAATTCTTCTGAAAAGTATCTTTTTAATTTTTCTCTACTGCAAAACTTCTTTTTTTAACACTTTCCAAGGTAATTGAAAAATGTTTATGACTTCGATTTGTCTGTCCGTTTGTCAGTCTGTCTGTTCGTAACCCATGTTGAAAGGTATTGAAAATGAAGTGAGTATAATTTCTAGTTTGTTTACAGAGACACTAAAAAAAAATCCGTTACATTATTAGCTTATAGGGGAAAATCGTTTGCAATGTATTTTAATAGTATTACACTATTTCAAACATATGGAAATTGATATATATCACTCACAGATGCTCTGTAGAATATGGTGTGCATAGCATTCATCGTTCATTTACAGGGCCCACGCGAAAGAATTCGGTTACAGTACTAGCTATGAAACGCATTCTCAGTCGTGTTATGTGTTTTACAATATCACTATTTTTTTTGCATATTAATTGGTTTGTATACATTCTATCATATACAGGACTGTGCAAATTAATTCAAATACTTTTCTGATTATAAATTACTAATTGTTAAAATTGTGTTTTCAAATATTATACGTTTCCCAAAGTGTTAACTTTAATATCATCTTTCACATTATTAAACGCTGAAGTTTTGTTACAACATTCTGAATGTGTTGGAAAGTGTTTCATAATTGTATGCTTTAAGCCTGATTTTTCTTTCTTGTTTTCTTGTTAATAGAAATTTGGCTTTAATGACATTGATGTTAAAAAGAAATAAGAAATTATCCAAATATTTCTCTTTTAGTCCTGAGCAGCTTTCTTTAATAACTAATTCGTAAATTCTTAAAAGTATTTATTAGTTAATCGATATTGGAATAACTCCTAGACATTGAGTTTTTACTAACAAAAAGCTAAAAAGAAATTGAGGGTTGATATTGAAACTGCTGAAATTTACAAAAGCGTAAACTAAAAACATTGAATATACTTTTTAATAAACGATAACATGTTTTTTCTTTTATTTAGATATCGTAAAAAGAGCAAGGAAAATCGCAAAATTAAGTTATAAAATTGCGTTGTATGCTTTATTGTAAGTAATGAAATTGCTTTACATGTACAGATTTTTAATAATTTTTTAAAATTTGTGTTTTGACACGATTTATTAAACGATACAAAATCCGTACTATTAACTATCGATGAAAATAATCACAAATTTAAGAAATATATAGTTTTTAAATATTTATAATAATATTCATAAAGTAAACAGATAATTACAAAGTTGATAAACTCTGTTTTTATATATTTATTGCTATGGTTAAATGATTTATCTAATTAACTTAGAAGAATAATGTGATCAATGTGTTTTTGTTTGAATATGTATGCCTTTTTGAAACGAAATCACTCCGACGACGAAGTTTGAATACGTCTGATACGTGTGACCTGTAATTTTATTCTCAGTATTCAACTACGACATTTCAAATTCCAACTCAAAAAAATCTATCCTCTTTTTTCCTTTTTATTATTTGAGGATTTTTCGTTGTTATTCACCTTTATTTTTAGAAAAAAAATCACAAATTCAACTATATTAGGTAGAACCAGTTGAATATGCTAATCCTGTGCAAATTTGTCAATTTACATCTTTTGCCAAATAGAAGACTTAAGCTACTATTTTACTTGCATAGGCATCTGGTTCTGCTGAATGAGATATTAACCAGTTCAATGGGAAAGATAAATAATAATTTTATAAGTCAGTATTGAGATATGGGTAGTAAAATTTGATTGATTGAGAGTATTTTGGGCAAAACCAGACTAGACGAGCCTGACATGTTTGTCATGCTAATGTTTGAAATATGTAGTTCTAAATATAAACTGATATCACTGTAATGTGGGTTGCCAAAATATAGACAAAACTTCAAATATGAACATGATTCATTTACGTTTGGTGTATTATGCTGCTCTGTTAACACTGGATTTGTCGTTGTCCTGAAAAAACTTACGTTATTGGCTTCTCTAAAGACGCCTTTGCAATCAGCATAAAAATCCCTGTATCTTGCAGATACGAGTACAAGCATAGTAATCAGGTGTCAAAAAAGTTCTTTATTACTTTTATACTGCACAACCATTGGAACTATTACTGAAGGTGGATTAAATATCTTATGCATATGAAGTCTTATGTCTATAAAAACATAAATACAGTTGAGTCTCTATATAACGAAATCCATTGTTCCAGTAAAAAATTCGTTATATAGAGAAATTCGTTATATAGAGAATGAGTAAAAATTCCTATTTAATGTGTAAATTTTTAACAAAAATTATTTTTGAAGTATTAAATTAAGAATTTGAAATGTTTAACAATAAATATCAACCTAATATTGTATTTCTTAATTACGTATTTAAATAGTTTAAAAAAAGAGAACAGACATTTATTTAAAAGCATAATAAAAATCCCATAAGGAAAACTTACAGTAATTTTAGAAGAAGAAATCTGTTATTTTTCGCTGTTTTGATTTTAAAATTGTTAAACTCTCGAAAAAATGTTCACACTTTAGCAAGGAATGAAAAATTGTATCGGGAACATTTTCCTCCATTTGAAGTCCTCGATTTATAAGATAAAAAAACTCATCATTTCACTGCGTGATGATTTTTTCTCTTGTAGTATGTTTTCGTTTTCATGCTCGTTGTCACTCTCACCATCATCGTTCATAACGCGTCTTAAAATATCACTGTCAGTAGGATACTCCGCAATAGTGAGATTGTCATCCACTTCCAAAAAATCTGAGAGAGTAACATTTTCTTCGACATTTACACGTTCCTTAATTAATTTCCATTTCTCTTTAAAGTCTGCTAAAGCCACATCTTCTTCGTCCTCAGAAGCTGCATTATTCTCCAGTTCAGAAAAGCCAATTGTAGATTGTTTTTTCAGTTACATCAAATCTCCAAGCTTTATGAATTTCCGCAATGCACTTTCTAAGACTAATGATGTCTTGGGTGGAATCATTTTTTTCAATAGCTATGATCAGCTCTTTAAGAATTCTTTTCTTATAATGCACCTTTGATTTTTTATTATTCCCAAGTCCTTGGGCTGCAGTTTTGATGTGCAATTGGGTGGTAAGAAAATAACCTCAACATTTTGCAGTTTTTTTCCACAGTTTTGTGAGCTGGGCAATTATCAATAAGCAAAGCAATTTTTCTGTGTTGTTTTCTCCTTTGTTTGTCAAGTGCTTTTAACCATTTGTGAAAAATTTCAGTGGTCATCCAGGACTTTTTATTGAAGTCATAGTCCACTTCTAAGGACTTCACGCTTTTAAAACACCGAGGAGATTTACTTTTCCTAATGACTAACATCTTTAATTTTTATGTCCCTGTCATGTTAGCACACAACAGAATAGTAATCCTTTGTTTGCCGCCAAAACATTTGTCTTCTTTTAACGCCAGAGTTTTGTTTGGGAGACACTTGTAAAAGAGACCTGTTTCGTCAGCATTGAAAATGTTTTCAGGAGCGAATGTTTTTAGAATTTCAGCTACTTTAAGACTCCAGTTCACACATGCTGTCACCGGAGCATCCGCACTTTCACCGCAGATAGTTTTCTGGGATAATCCATGTCTCTTTTTGAACTTTTCAAGCCAACCAATGCTGGCTTGGAAGTCAGAGTGCCCAAAAGATGAAGCATATTCTAGAGTCTTTTCTAAAATCATTGGTCCGAAAAGTGGTAAATTTCGATCCCTTATCCCTTTAATCCACTTAAACATTGCTTCGTCTAAGTCCTCGTATTGGCACGTCCTCTTTCTTTTTCACGCCAAACCAAGATCCGAATTCTGCTCGGTGATTTGCTCTCTATTGTTTATGATTGTTGACAGAGTACTTGCCGGAATCCGAAACTTTTTTGCCACATCTTTTTTTTTCAATCCCTTATCGATTTCTTTCAAAATCTTCACTTTATCACAGAGAGTTATGCAATTCCTAGGAGACATTTTTTGCAAAAGCAGTAAAAAATAACGCACAAGTTTTGTGAATCTTTCACGCTAAGGAAATTCAGAAACAATAAACATCTACTCTAACAGTAAGGGTTGCGAGCTTTAATATGGATAGATGAAAACGTGTTCTAAATGGTGGGAATGATCTGCTCTCGTGGCTGCAGCTGTCGAGGAAACAGTTCCATTCGACCAATAGCGTGCTTGCGCTTTTTTTTTTTCACCCGCTTTTTTCTGTCGCGCATCAGGAATGGAGATGAATTCGTTGGACATTAAAGAACAAGCAGATTCAAGGTAGAAAAGTAAGATTTAAAAGAAACTGAGCACTGCACGATAAATTAGGAATCAGTGATGGAAAATTGATTCTATGTGATTTGGAAGCTTTTTTAAAACTGAATAAATAAAGAACATTTTATGAAAAAAATTCGTTATATGGAGATATATAATTTGCTATATGGAGACTGTTTTTAATGAGATCATGGGAAAAGGGGACAATTCCTACTAATAATTCGTTATATAGAGAAATTCGATGTATGGAGTTTCGTTATAGAGAAACTCGACTGTATACTATAGTTTATTACACTTTTGAAGATAGTAGTCACATACGGGAATAAATTTTGAGTGCCAGAGAGGACAAAACCATATTTGGCGATAATGTAATGACTGCCATTTTCGCCAAGCTAGTATTTGAAAGTGATAGTTGTAAACATAACTCCTGTAAAATACTCCTTCATAGGTGAATTTATTTAAACAACTATAGTCAAGTTATGTAATATGGCGGGCCATTGATTGGACGAAAACTGAAATATATGTATTTGTCTTACGCGTATTACATTATAAATGTATTATAATACCTGCATACTTGTCAACCATATACCATTCCTAGTTATAGCGGAAGCTGGATAAAATCTCCGCATAACATGAGTTTATGCAAAGTATTATTGTTGTGTAAATGGAGTCCTTAGTGTCTCCAAAATAATCACGAATACAGCTCAGTAATGGAACCACATTTCCCATATCGTCTTGTGTATCCTCAATCAATCTCTATTTCCAATAATGTGCTTCACAACTTTGGAAATGTTCAACTTTGTTTTTTTCATCACTAGTTCTTACTCTCACGTCATTCTATTCGGCAGCACGTGCAGCATTTACAATCTTGAATAAAAGAAAACAAAATCAGTGACATGTGATAGAGACAGTCGTATACTCAAGAATGTAGTATAAACGTAAATAATGAAAATTTTATAAATAAAGTTACATGACTAGGATTTATGATGCAGATGATATGATTGTACCTATAAAATAATATAATGAAAGTTTTGACTTAATGCAAAATAGAATAATTTTTAAAACCACGTTATAAGTATCAAATTAATCGCAAAATTGCAGTCTAGATTTAATAGCGTAAAAGCTATCGTCATCAGTTCAATTATAGTTTTCACGCTACTGAAACTAGTCTGTAATTTTGCAATTAATTTTGGTGCTTAAAATATGGTTTAATAATTATTATAAAATAATGAGTTCAAAATATTTTTATAAAAATTTGTATTCTGTAATCGAATATATAAACTATGTTATTTAAATATATTAATTTTAACGACCACACTTATTTTTAATGATTTTCCTTTTTCTTTTTAAGAGCAAACATTACATTCCGAAATATCATCATATTAACCAACAAGGTTGCTAGGCAACCAGGAATTCGTAGAATTCTGAATGTTCGATGTTATCTGCTCCGTGTTACGTTTCTTGCATCGTTTGATTCCTCTGAAATCTGATAATTTTCGTTGTATACACATTTTACGTTTAATGAGATTATAGAATTTTTGAAATGTTAAGCCTTTTTCTAAAGTTGTTTCCTTTTCTGAATATTTTAAATATATTAACAATTTTCATTTATTTTTAACAGCTTTTTATTATATGTATGAAACACGATTTTACCTTAATTGGATAATAATTGAAATAATTAACATTTATTCATTAATAATGCAGTTGGAACTAACTTTTTATTTAAAAAAATCATATAAATACTTCTTGTTAATCAAATAAAAAACTAGTTAATAAGGAATCAAAAATAAAGAGTATGATGTCAGAAATATCTTTCGAATCAAAATGACTTTATGGTGCATTATTGACTTTAACAAAACGTGTCAGAAATTTTTTAAATGCATTAAAATCACATATTAACCTACGCGAAAATTTCACTACAATATAAATTATATACATATTATATTTTTCACTATTTGGTGTTTACCATTAGGTGATTGACATCTAGTGTTAAAGTATTCCATTAAAAAAATATCTTAGTGTTAAAGTTATTTTTAAACGTGTTTAAAATTCTTATTCGTGTTAGAATGTTACAGAAACATGTAATGTTTCACCAAAAAAATTGGTGCCAATTTAGCTCTAATCAATGTCTGAATCGGGAAGTACTGCACAAAGTTGATCTGAGCGAGTTAATTTCCAAGTATAAATTTGATGTCGTCAAGGAGACATTGATAGTCTGAAATAAGGCCTTCAAGCAACCACTGGGTCTGTATTGGCATATGGAACAAAGTCCAAATCTCTCACGCTTTAAATTATGTAAACAATCACACGCCGGGGTTATAAATACGGTCAACTTCAGTAGCGGCGAGAAATCTCTTGTTTGTCTCTGCCGCCTTAGGACGGAGTTTATGCCGTCAGATCACGTGATCTAACGTCGATACAATCGGCTGAGTAAACTCTTGTTTTTTTCTCTCAAGGACGGTTTTCTCGGAGCATTAAGTCGGTGGAGATCAAGTGATCTGACGTCATGAATTTCGTCCTAAGCCACCGCTCTAACAAACAAGAGCTTTTTAGGTAGATATAGGCGTAGTTTAAGCCTAAGTCACTTATGATCTATAATTATTCCTCAAGTACACGATGTTTTTTCTCTTTTTTTTCTTTTTTTCTTTTTACAAAAACCATGTCACAGGCAGCTATTAGAGCTCTGAATTTTATGTATATCGACCGAACAGCTTAGGAGGAGAAACATCACTCCCCCCACAAAAAAAAATAAAAATAATAAAAATAAATGAAAAACAACAACATTGGGTTGGACGCAAAAGAAGCTTCACTCGTTCTGCTCAAAAAGTGGTAAAAGTCCCATTTTTTAAAAAGTTTATAAATAAGGATTTTCTAGAAGCATTATAATAAATTCTTATGGAGTGGGGCATCTTCTAGTGCTATATATACCGTTTTTTGTCACTATGACTTTTATTGTCCTTCTTATTAATAGTTTCATAGGTCTAGATACTTTCAATGCACTTAGCGCCAATTTTAGTGATTTACACCACTTTGGTTTTAACAGGTTCACATTTAGAAATTTGTTGCTAAGTTTCACCATGTTAGTGTTGCTTTCACAGTCAGCTTGAACTAAAATAATAGTGAAACTTTAATTCCTCTAGTTACAATAATTTATAGTCGAACCATATTTGGGGTGAAACTAGTGTACAGTTAACCAATTTTTGGTGCAATGTTGAACTATTATTTTTAACAATGTATTAGACTGTATTGAAATAAGAAATGTGTGATCAAATGTAGCAAATCTTCCTTTTTTTAACAACATTAATTTAGTTTTAAAAACAGGTCTGTTTTTCAGGTTAGATGAATGTACTTCATTATATTTCATCAAATTTTAAAATCAAATTTCTACCACTGACTTGAACGCATATGTGTATTTTAAAAACGATTATTTATAATGTTATAGAAACATTTTTACGAAGATTTGTACACTTTGCTTGCATACTGTTTTCCATTGGATGCATATAAATAATGTTCATTATGTGAATTTTTTTTTTTTTTTTTTTTTTTAGATTTTATTCAAGCATTAATTTCAAAGATTAATTTCAAAATGTATAAATTATGAAATTAATATTAAAAAACAATGTGTACTGAATTTTTTGCTATGCCTGTTTAAATCATTTGTCAAAAGATACGACTGCGCACAATGGTGATATTCGGTTAAGAAAAACAAAATTCTTGTGAAAGAAAAAAAAAAGATAATTAAATTGTGACATAAAAACACTTTCCTGTAGCAAGAACTATTATCCTATCTTTTACTGATATTTTTCAGCTCTTTAACACGTAACGTTATATCAGAATTTATCTTTTAAAATACCTGGACATGTTCAGTGTTGTTTGCGCAAAATAATCAGAGGGTATACGCTAGCTAGTACACGCTACATATTTTACTGGAGAAACAGATTGTATACGGAGTTTCTTTAAAAAATCCAGAGGTATACGGCGTATATTACCGTATACCCGCCCCTACAACCCAGTACATGTTTGTGTTTAGCAGAAACGAAGTGAACTAAAATGAGCAAAATATTTTCTATTATTACATCAAATTGTTTGCTTGTACCTTTGTTCTGTTTTCGACTCTTAATCAGATTAAAGATATGTCCGAAAGTACAAATCTCCAGCGAGACATGGAGCTGTCTTTACTGAGAATGAAAAGGATTTTTCTCTTTGGGCATTTTGGAAAACGAAGAATTTCTAAACGAGTTGTGTAGTTATCTTTATTAACACGCTTTTCAAGAGAATGAAAGACCTTTTTAGAAAATGAAAGGCCTTTTAAGAAAAAAAACAGTACTTGTAAAGGATATCATTATCTTAGTTTAGTCGTAATAATGATTATATCTTTGTAAATATAACAAAATAGTATATAATGCATTTTCATAATCAAAAGCATATTTTATTATAGTAATATACAGATCGAAGAGAATTATTGTTACAACGTTGATGCTCAGTAAAATGTGAAAGAAATTAGATTGCCAGATATATTACATATGCATGTGATAAGAACGGACAAAAATTTATATGCATATAAAATGCTTTTCGTCAACATTTTTAAGCAACAAAGGAATTCTCGGACCATTGAATCGGCCGTAGTTTTCCTGTACCTTGTCCAGTTATGTAACCAGATAGCATGTTATGTGATTTTTACTTTCCGGATATACAGAATGTAAGGAAAGTATTGTAATCGAGATGTATATGTGTGTGTGAGTAAACATGATAGCATCAAAATGGTGATTCGGTTCAGCTCTTATTTGGCATACATATTATTGGTCACTTCCGCATGAACTATATATATTTTCAAACAAACCGAGCAACATGTTTGATATCTAAACAATTTTCAAACTATTTATCATTCATTTTGAGGACACAGAAAATCGATAAGTATTTTATCTTTCAACTCAATATTTATTAATTTAAATATTTTTATCTCTCACGCTCATCTTATGTCGATACAAAAATGATATTTCACCAGAACGTGACATAATTTAGTAAAACCTTTTTCTTATTAAAAAAAAAAGACTAAAAGCAATTACGTAAATTTTAAAATAAAAGCGTATACGTATCATGACTCTTCACTCCACATTTTTATGTTGATAGCTTAATTACTAACTTTCTCACAATGTCTATCATTTCCAAAAACACCATTTCGAGAAAAACACATTTCAAAATTTTGGAAGAGGTGTTATTGCTTCGGCAGAGGACGAAAACAAAACCCTGTAGAAGTGCAATTTTTTTAATTGAGCTCTGTGCAAGATCCATTGGAATTGGAGAGAAACATCGAATATTTTAGATTAAAGTGGTTTTTTTTACGGTCTTAATCCGTAATATACCCATTAAACCACAATACTACCTACACAATATTTTTCAAATGCATGTGTGAGTATGTGAAATGTCAATAAAGCATACTAAATTTTCAATAAAATTTCAACTTCATCTTATGAACTAACGAGGCAGTTTGGTATTTGATGGAAAATAAATAAACAAATAAACGGATAAACAGAATATTTTCTAATATAACGTTGAGTTGTTTTCTTGTATCATTATTCTATCTCCAAGTCTCAATCAGATTAAATATATGTCCAGAAATACAAATCTCCAGCGAGACTTACAACTATCATTACAGATAACAAAAGGATTTTTCTTTCTAGCCATTTTAGAAGACGAAGGATTTCTAAACGAGCACTGAAATATTATCTTTATTAGCACAATTTTCAAGAGAATAAAATACATTTAAGAAAAAAAGTTATTTCGAAAAGAGGCCATTATTTCAGTTTGTTTGTAATAGGAAAACTTTAAATATTTGTAAAAACATAAAAAATATCACATTTTAAAATGCATATTTTTTTTTTCTTTTCCATTTTTGAGAATTTGTTTTTTGTCATTGTTGTTAAAACATCATAGCTTTAACATATAATACTGTGATGACTTATTAAACTTTGTTTTAAAGTTTGAAAAATAGATATGAACTTAGTAGTATTTCTTATTACAAACACGCCCAAAAATGTAATATTAAAATGTTTAGTTATAGTATTCTGATCTGAGAAGGATACATACGCTTCAAACTATAGTTCGTTACATTTGAATTATGCAACTTTTATTTTTGTAGCTATTCGTAAAAAATCTTATGAATCGTACGAGCACATTTGTTACATAAATTATGAGTAAATAAAAGATTCTATTTTAATGTAGTAGAAAAGAAAAGAAAATGTTGAAGGACAATTGATTGAAATAAATATCTGTTTTAAAAGAAATAAGTTATATAGCGAGGACTTTTTTTATCAGTTTGTTTAAAAAAAATATATATACATAAATTTTTAAATCCAGCTCCCTGGCAAAAAAAAAAAAAAAAATATGAACTTTCTCCTGAGGATAGAACCCACATCCATCCACTCTCTGCTCGTAACTGAAAGATGGCGCATTTACCAATCATTTTACTGTTCAATAGAAGAACATCAGCTTATTTCTGAAGCTATCAATGACATTTACGTGATCATATATATGATGGCATTTACGTAACCTTATCGGACGAATGTTTTTGCCTCCTGGGGGGTTTCGGAGGCAAATTTTAAATATTTTTTTACAGAATATTGTATTGTCTTAGAAATACGTCATGCTACCGAAAATTCTGCCAATTGTAGCCAAGAAAGTGTGTCAAAACGGGTTTGCAGGATTTGATCTGAACGTACAGACAAGGCAAGTTAAATAGAAACTTGTAATAATTTACTATTAAGAGCCTACACTCGCCATGCGAAGAAACGTGCAAGCTACTGTTAAGTCTATGGGAAGATTATTTTCAAATTTCTCGTTCGTATTTTAATATTTTTAAATGATTTTTTTTTGCTTTGGATAGCTGAGGTCAATCTCTAACGTTATGCGTTTTTAATTTTTCGATTGTGGTTCCAGGGTACTTTCATTTTTAAAACTGATTCCAACCGGTTCCAAAATTGAAAACGTCTACTTATAAAAAACATTTAACCAAAATCTAAAAAGTAAAAATGCACAACGTTAGAGATCAACATCAGCTATCCTAAGAAAAAAAAACATATTTAAAAATATTAAAAAGCGAGCGAGAAATTTGAAAATAACCTTCCTATAGACTTAACTTTAGCTTGAGCGTTTCTTCCCGTGACTATAGTAGGCTCTTAAATGTACAATAAGGTGAAGTGAGGTAAGTGAGGTAAGTGAGGTTTGCTAACAGAGTAGTGACAGTAAGGTACCTCTATATTAGTGTTAACAAAAATATTTCTGCTAAAAAAGAAATTCAATATTGTGAAATTAAGTGATTTTTTTTATTTTCATTTTCAAAAACTGCTCTTATTTTAACTATGGTGGAGACTTAATAAAGGGACATAAAGATATTTCATGATAATGTGTTAAAAAAATTTAAATCAATTGTGTTAATATCTTAGGCAGGTTGAGATTTAATTGAACTTGTCACAAAACGGGCGTTGATTTCAATTATCATAATTATCTTAAACAACTCTAAAAGCATTACTGCGAATCAATTTCCATCACCTGCCATTGTATTCAATTGCATTCTCTTGCAATTCTGCTAAAATCTGCTGAGAGAACTCACATTGTATTCTATTATTGTGGAAATATACCAAGTAACACATGGAGCAAAAGAGGAGTAAACGATGTTATTATCCCGCGGCAACTATTGATGGTTTATAACTTTATCTCGTTAATGTAGTGAGAAATTGTCTTCGAAATTCATGCAGATAATATGACTGTATAAATAAGTATGATTTTAAAGTGTTAATAACACAGGTGTCGTTTTAGTTATGTTTTGTTCATATCTAACGTATTGTTGATTATATGTCAAATTGTAATGTTTTTCTATCTGTAAAAAATAAAATGTACAGAGAGCGTTCACACATTTTTGTAATGATTTTGGAAAAATAATTATATAAACAAAGATGAAATTTTGTTTCCTAATATATGTTCAGTCTGATATTCCTTTTGTTGAACTATTATATTACATCTTGATTTCCACGATAAAAGAACGTTTCTTATTAAAATATCAAGGTTGATTTTGTACCACTCTTCGACCACAATCTTCCAGAGTCCATGCAATGTTTTGGAATGCTACTTGTAAAGAACTTGTTTTAAAAATCCAAATGTATCCATAGTAATCCACAGGAGACACACGTCGGAGACTTGGATGGGATGCATTTGAATGAAATAGCCTCGATTTTGGTTTCATTTCTAATTTTTTTTTTCTAAAAATGTAAAAGTAGATGTAGAAGTAATTCTAGTAGCCTTATCCTGATGGAACTTAACAAAAAGAAAATTGTTTGGGTAAATCATTGGAATATCGGCTTTGAAAACAGGTGTTAAAACATATTTCTGGTAGTAATCCAAGTTAATTTTCGCATTTTATTCTGTTTTCCTTATTTTAAGATTTCTGTTATAAGAAAATCCAGCCATAACCATAAAACATTTAGCAAAACTTGCCTTGTTTTTTCTGAATCAACATTTTAGGTCTTCTTCTCCCCTTTTTTGGTAGTAAATCGATTTTTTTTATTGCAATCAAATAAATATATCCAAGCCTTATCAATTGTAGCTACATATTTTCATTTTTCACCAGCAACAATAAGAAATATGTTTTCGCATTAGGCAGTAAATATCACATTTTCTCTTTTGATTACCTTTAAATCAGATTTTATAATTTTGCTTACAGTTCCTATAGAGATGTTTAAAAAAATTGCAATAGCTTTTGGGGAACTGGAATTTTTTTTTAAACATGAGATGCAAATTTAGATATAATAAGCGATGTACGTACCTTTGTTGGTTATATATTTTTTACTTTTTTTCCAGTCAAATGTAAACTTTGACGTTTCTTTCCTTTTTTATTAATTATGTCACTACGCGTAGAATTATTAAAAGCAAGCTTTTCACATCTTTTTTTAAATAATCACATGAGAGTATTTCTCTTTGTAAAGCGCAAATACATAACGTTTGGTCCATTCTTTATTTTAGAGCGACATTTTTAAGCAACGAATATTTTTAATGATGCAGACGACAATTAAACCATATCCCAAACTGATGCCATATAGGGGTTTTTTTTTCATTTAAATTTAAATCACAGAGAAAGTCAAAGTTGTTACAAAAATGTGTGAACGCCCTTTTTAGTAAGTAATAGTAATGCTGTATTTATTTATGGATAATGTTTTCTATGTATTATATCAATGTAAAGCTACGCTTTACTTATTAAACATCATTCAGTGAACTTTATAAAGAATATGAAACACCGAAACGACAAAAATTATCCTTTTAAAAAGCAACTACCTTATTTTAGAAGTTTTCAATATAAAAATACACTAAAACATTGATTAATTTTTCTTGTAAAATCAATAAAATAAATCGAAAAATTTTGGGAGGTGATGGGTATGATTCAGCGAAAAATGTCTCTCTTTAATTATATTTTTAAAAGTAAAAATCATTTCAATATTTTGTATGGTTATGGTGTAAAGTAAGCTGGGATAACAGGACGAAGGAGACAACTGGGCCGTAGGTTATTTTGTAATAAACCATTGGTGTATTTTAAGTTTTAGCGGTTGGCAACATTACAGCATCATATATACTTCTTAAAACGACGTGTATGAGCTCAATCGTAACTCTGCCTTTGCTGCGATAGGTTGCAAAAATTTAGGACATAATTTTTATAAACAACGTCGATTTTGTTGAACTTCCTTGACTTTTTTATCACAATGCGGTAAGTACTTTTATTAAGTAATCCTTTTTTTTTCTTTTTTTTTTTAAATTCCGTTCCGGGTTCAAGCTCGATATTCGGGCTTTTCAATCTTCGGGTCTTTTTTTTGGGCTGCCTTGATCCAAATAACTCAAATATGGTGTCAAAAACTTTTTTACCATTTAAAAAATCAATGTTCGGGCAATTTTTAATTTGTACACAATTTTCGAAGCAATATTTAAGAATAGTCTTTCATAGTAGACAATATTTATAGTAGATTTTAAGCAAATAATATTTTTCATGATGCAGACGATAATTAAACCGTATCCCAAACTGATGCCATATAGGGGTTTTTTTTTTCATTTAAATTTAAATCAAAGAGAAAGTCAAAGTTGTTACAAAAATGTGCGAACGCCCTCTTTAGTAAGTAATAGTAATGCTGTATTTATTTATGAAGAATGTTTTCTAGGTATTATTTCAACGTTCAATTACCTATGTTTTTTTTATGCGGTTATTTGCAGGAGAATTAATAAGCGGTGATCACTTCTTTTTCAGCACTATACAAAATACTAAAGTACTAATTTGCTCTACTAAAACATTTAAACACAAGTTTATTGCATTGTAATGTTACATACATAAATTTCGAAGACAATAATTTCTCACTGTACTAATGATACGAAGTGGTTTACCATTAATAGTTGCTACGGGATTATTCCTCTTTTGCTTTACGGGTAACGTAGCATATACTCAGAATAATGGGATACAATGAGATTTTATCTAAGTAGGTTTGGACCGAATTGCAACAAAACATAAATACAAAGGCAGCATATTCAAATGGATTCACAGCAATGATTTTAGCATAGTTTAAGCTTATAGCGATAATTGAAATCAACGCATTTCCACGACATATTCTATTAAATCACCTTATAATTACAATAAATAGGCTAAAATCTTGTCAAAGGTGCGCTATAAGGCTATAATTTTTTTTATGCAAATTATAGAAGGGCTTTGAGTCAGTTTATATTCTTTATTTTGTTACTTGAAAAAAAAAACATTTAAAAAAATAATTCTAAATAATCACTTCTTTTCGATTAAACCTATGTGTTATAACAATGTTACACTAATTTAAGTAAATATTTCAATAAAGCTTTTGTTTTTGACTTTGCGTTTTTTTTTCTTTTTTGTTGTCGTATTTAACTCTCTTAATGTAATATCGATTAAAGTAAATCCCAATCAAAATGTCATATTCTAAACGCATGAAACTATTCTACTTGGCTTCCATGGTAAAACCTAACACATAAACAGCATAAGTATAGATTCATTCTACACTCAAATTTAAGAGTCTACACACGCAAGCTAATGCTAAACCAATGGCAGCGTTCTTTTCAAATTTCTTGCTTGCATTTCAATATTTTTTTATGCTATTTGCATAGGCTTTTATAGGTGAATCGAACAACCTGGTACTTTGGTACTTTTTCAATTGTGGTTGAAGATTTTTTTTTCTGCGCACACTTTCAGTTTTGAAAATGTTTTCGAAATCAAAAGTGTCCCCAGGAAAAAAAATAATAAAAATATAAAAATATAAATAAAGATTTCAATCAAAATTGAAAAAGGAGTCGCCTAGACATCGATCTCAAACATCTTATAAAAAAACAATACCCTTTAAAAATGTTGAAATGCAAATATGAATTTTTTAAATGCAGTAATTGGTTTAACATTATACCCTGCAAGTGTTTTTGAGTTATTAAATACCCAGTTGTGCGCTATCATTTGACTGTCTGAGACAATCGCGTGTTGTATATATAAAGATTTTACCCCTCTTTGTGCTTCAGTGGTTAAGTAATAAACTGTCGGTTTGCCTCGCAGGCGTCCCATGTATTCCTGGTAATAAGAATTGTGTGTGCATTATAACTAAGTTACACTTTCTTAATATCTCCAAACTTAACATAAAATTCTTCACATGTGCTATTGTACGATCTAAAATATATATGTTTTTGCCCCTTATTTCATTTGAGCGTTTTTTTTCTTGCGTTGCAGCAAGTAGGCATCTTCAAGACAGAACAGAATCCGCAAATATAAGCAACACGCCGAACATTTAACGAGAAACTGATTCTCAGTGTTTTAAGCACTAATCTAAAGCCAAAAATCTGAGATAAACTACTTTTGAGCACTCTGATTGGTGGGATATGAGCTTATATCTACAGTAGGAGATACAAACAGCGTTAAGTTCGTTATTGCCGAAATTATGAAAGTTAATTTATTATACAGTGTGTTTTCGACCTTTTTTCCACTTGAAAAACCTGCTTATGAGGAAATATCTGATATTGACTATAGCGAGTGTGTTCCAGCTTTATACCTTGTGAACTACGAACTTTATCCAGTGCGCAAGAGAAAATTGTTTAGAATCAGAAATTTTAATTAATAAAAGACGATTAAATATGCTACACAGAAATGTGTTACATTTTATTAGATAGCGCTTCTGGTTGGAAATATATCTTTAAACGAAATATTGTTCTCTTCCTCAAGGTATTAACTCCCTTATGCATGGATTATTTTGAATGGATGAAAAATATGTTGCTTGTAAAAGAAATTCAAAATGGATAATTAAGAGCAAAGTATGTTAATTTGTTTACACACTCTTATTTAAATTAACTTTGTTCATGTATATGTAAGGATGGAATCTTGTAATTGGTTTTTCACTCACTTCCTGATATGCTAGAATTATTGTGCTAGACTTTGTTTGAATATTTGTTGTTGAGAGCTATCACAACCCAATTCCTAGAGGATGTCTAAGTTATTCATTTCTGATTCACTTGCCGATGTAAACCAAAACTGAAAGAATAGAATCTTTTATGTATTTACACAGTCATTGTGTTGTGTGATTTGAAAAACCATGAATTTTTACCCCCCACCTGTCATGCTTTCGGTAGCTATAGTATCGTTTGGAAAACATTTTCCTTTTGCTCTCTGCAGAATGAATAGCAATGATATACATTTTCAGTAGCAGTTTGTATAATGTAGTGCTGCTTGTATGGGGGGTTCGCTGTAATGAATTTGGCCAAAGCCACAGTGAATGATGACTTCGAAGTATTTCTGTTAGTTTTCTCAGTCGAAGTTGTAATTTTTCGATATTTTCTGACTCTAGGGATGTGGCGATTTTAATAATTTGTTAGATATCCACTTGTTCAACACTTTCACTCATTTGAAATGCGTATACTAATTGTTCATGGGGTCGTTTTGACATATTTTTTGAGTTTGCGCCTCTTGTTTCTATCGCTACGATCCTGAAACTCCTTTGGTTGGCAAAAAAGCTTTTCTGTTGCCCACGTTGGTAAAAATATTGTTCCTTATTAATCATTGATTTTAAAAAACCGTGTTTAGTGGACCTTTCGGATAGCTATTTCTGTTTATAACTATGTTTAAAATAATTTAATCTATTCCGAAGTAAGTAATTCTTTTCACGACAATAGCATAATTACGACAGTTTCATCTCTAGAAACTCCAAATTCAAATCTATTATTCTACTGCGACACTGTTTCATCACATAAAACATATATATTTCCTTGACATTTCTAATGGTGTTTCCACATTTTCTGCAAGCAGAGAGGAAAAAAGAAATTGATAAACTAAAAGTTTATGATCTCCAAAAAAATTCTCTGGAATCTTCTTTTGGTAAAAGAGAAAAGGAGACATTTTTAATTTTACATTATTTTTAACAAGAAGGTGTTTTCTTTATAAAAATACCGGTGTTTTTACTGAACTCAATGTAACTTCTTATTAAAAGTACTTCCTTAACATAAAAACTACATTTTCAAATATAAAACTCTCAAGGAAAATTCACTACATTTAAAAAAATATTTATATTAAAGGATATATACCTCCTTCTTTAGAAATAATATAAAATTTCTGAAATTCAACTGAGAATAGTACTTTATAACTGCAAGGAAAATATACATCTGCCGAGAGCACAACCAGTGACCATCAAACCACATGAAATCCGAGTGAGATAGTGGACACGTGGAGAAATTATAAAATCATTACCATGTGAAAGGAACAGTACAGTACACTTGTGCTAACAGTAAAATGGGCAACTACACATGAGATTTTCACCTTTCGTCAGCTTTACTAGCAAAATACCACTCTGTGAGGAGGCAGTCAGATAATCTCAAAACATATTTTAAAGTTGCCTCAATTGGGGCCTCCAAAATGTCGCTACGTGCTTTAAGGCATGGAATAGTAAAAGAGGACGTAGCGCCATCTTGGAGCCCGCCTTGATTATAAAAATATTTGTAACTGCGTGACCGTTAAGTTATCTTACATCTCTGATACTTTGCATAAGAATGTTTTTGCTATATGTTTTTAGGGTCATTCCCTTAACATGTTTCAGAAAAACTGCAATCCGTTAAGTAAAGACATTAATTCATCTAAAATGATACTAGAAGAGAGGCTTCTGCACTGCAGTCTTTGAGATTATTTGTTGATACATTTTTATTTTAATTTTTAATATACTGCAATTTTCAATCAAACAACATGTTTTAACAAAATGTACGTGCCCCATGTAAAAAGCTTGTTCAAAATGAATTAGATCTTTAGAATGATATCTAATTCGTTGTTGTGCGTTTTACATGTGCATAGAAAAAGGGGTGTTGACATCAGTAAAATATATATGAATATAGAACTGCTTTCAATAATAAGCCTAGCTATATAGCTAGTCTTACATGTGAAAAACCTGTAGCTTCGAAAGCAATATTGTTTTTATTATTATTTTTATTATTTTAGTTCGATAACTGAAATAAAGTAACAAGGTGAAATATTCTAAGCATGGATGAAATATGTGCCAGTTAATTTTTAAAATAACAAAAAAGAGAGAATATAATAATAAGTAGAGGCTATGATGTCATACACTCACGCACAGTTTTTTTAAAATTTTAAATCGGTTATAAAAAGGAAAAAAAGTCGCCAAATTTAGGGGATTTTTTCCTTTAATGGCAACCTAGCCATTGTATTAAGTTGTTCGTTTGGCGCGAACTTGAAAATAGCGCCAACCAAAAAGTCGCCAAACTTATGTTTATATGTTTGCGTGAGTGTAAAGCATATGTTCCTGAGTAGATATAGAACTGCTTTTTTAAACTGTTTTGATAAATTCTTAGCTGCTTTAATAAATTTCAAAATTTTAATATTTGAATACGTAAGGGATATCTTTAATATAAATATGCTTTTCGATGTAAGTTGGTGGAAAGTGCAAAAATATATGTTAAATGTAACAGAATTTTCGCTTGTGTTCTGTACACTTGGCAGTCTTACAAGTAACTCGGGTTGGATCTTCGCATATGGTAAAGCCTGTATAACACCCGAATACGGGAAACCCTCTATTTATCTAACTTTTTTCAACCCCCAATACTTCCTTGTTTTAATCTCTGAAAAGAGGACATGTCTAAATAGCGGACAAATTCCGAGGTCCCGAGTTGTCCGCTATTCAGAGGTTTTAATGCATTTAAAATTAAAATATTGGATCCCCACCATCAAAGCATAAACACAATTTCACGTATGAAAATTTCTTTTAAAATAATATATTTAAATTTTTTTTTATGGTAGATAACAGAATTTTTAAAAATTACTGATCCTACACTGAATAATGTTTTAACTGCCAATTTTGTAAAAATACACTGCTTAAGGCATCTTTTCTTTTAGTTCATTAATTGCCTAAGTCATGAATAATTCATTGTTAAAAATAAACAAAGTTTCACTAAATCATGACACATTCGCAAAATAGTTAACAGTTTGAAACATTTTTCTCTAGTGTGTAGTTTAGTTTTAAGATTTATATATATCTATATACTTTCTTTGGCTAAATAATTATTTTCGGTGGCATCATAAGCAACAATAAAACATTTTACACAACACTTAAATTTGCGAGAAAGTTTCATGCATTTATGTTTGCTCAAACAATTTTACACTCCAGAAGATTTTTGACAAAAATCCATTTATAATGTTGCCACGGTTTCTTAAACCCACCACCACCCGGTTATCTAAGGTAGAAAAAATGACCCGCCCCCTTTTTGACGTAAGTTGTTGTTCTTAGAAAAGCAGATAAAGAAATAAAATGAGAAGTAGCACATGCACTAAAAAAAGAAAGAAAAGTGTCTCAAACTGGGAGTAGAATAATCGATTGGAATGAAAGAAATAAAATACAAAGGAAGGAAGAATGCTTATATTAGTACCAAGGGATCGATATATAACGATGTACTTGGAAGGGGGTTAACCCCATATTAAATATAAATGTAACAGAGAAAAGTATTTCAAATGAAATTATTTACTGAGGTTGCATTTAGATAAAGGGAAATAAAAGTAAAACGTGTTCAGCAAACGTGTTTGCCCGTTACTGAAAGTAATAGGAAATAATTGTAATAGATAAATTTTGTAATATAGTGGAGACCGCTTATAACAAAGCTGAAGGTGACGTGAAAATGATTCGTTACATGTGTACTTCGTTACAGCGATTTGCCGGGATTTTTAAAAAGTTCCAATCTTTCATTAACGCTGGCTCGTATTATCAGGGTTTTACTATATTTATCAATAATTTAACTTTTGAACAATCTGGTAATCTTTCCGTAATCTGGTACATATGGGACCAAGTATGCGACAAATAATCGAAAAAGCTGTATTAATAGAAGATTGTCGGAGTAAAAAAAAAAAAAGAGTTTAAAATTATATCAGCTTGTGTATACTATAGAGTGTTTTCTATCACAAAATATTACGTAAAATAAGAAAATAAATTGAACTTTAAATAAGAAATAAAATACAAAGGAATGAATAATTCTGACATTATTGGCAAGGGATCGATATACAATCAGCGAAAAAAAAAAAAATCTCTGTATTTCTTATAATAAATGAGGGGTTTAGAATGACAGTGGAGTAAGTCAAAAATTTGAAAAAAAAATTAGATAACTATATTTTCACTGAAAGTATATTAATTTCTGTTCAGTGCGACTGTCAAATAAGTCATAGTTCACTTAGGGAGTCGCTGGAAGGCAAAACATGTTGGACCATTTAATGCAACGGCAATGCGACAAGTTTCACAAAACCCTTTATTTCTCAAATTACTAAATATTGACAAACTCCACTATCATTCTAACCCTTTCAAATGTGTCATTGTATTGACTAATTATATAAAGCAATAACATAGGATTAAATAGTTATTTAATAAAAGTCTAATACTTATTAGAATTTAACAAAAACAAAATTAAAGAAGAATAAATCCTTTTAATAAAAAATACATCGATTTTTACGTATCCAAACAAAATAAGCACTGTAAACTCTTTCCTTCAAAATTTCTTTAAATTTCGATCGAAAAATTTTTCTTTTTCTTACAGTATTTAAAAATAAATTAATTTTAATCTAATACGCTCTTTTCAGCTTTGTTCATGAATCCTTTTTTTGGAATTTTGGCGAATACTGTAAAATATTTCATCATGGGGAAACAAATAATAATAGATATGCAAAAAATAGCACTAAATTTGAAAAAAAAAAGAAAGACATTACGCAAAATAGGTGAAGTTTCTGAAAGAAGCCTTATAACTAGCCCATTGAAAAATACCTTAAATATAAGAAGATTAAAGATTTTCCGAGGACATCTAGATTTAAACAGTTGACTTATATGGAAGTGCGAGCTGTTTTGTAAGAAATTTTGAAACGATTTCAGATTCAAGTGCTATTAACATGTTTGGAGATATCATGCAAACATCGGGAAAGACAACGAGTTTAAGTATATAATGATAGCTCTTCAAAAACATGGCTTATTTTGAATGTCATAAGAAATTGTAACTGTCATTGTAAGAAATTGTAAATTAAAAAAGCGTCTGCGATACGCCAGAATAAGTAATAAGACTTTCCTCGAAATTCTTCAAAATAAGACTTTCCTCTTCTATTATCTAAATGCAACCTCAGTAAATAATTTAGTTTAAGGTATGTTTTTCTGTTACATTTCTATTAAATGTGATAATAAACCCTTTCTATTGCTATACAGTGAGTGTTAAAAAAATTAGTCAACTATTTTCCGCAAATTAAATATTTTATTACGATTATATTATTTGCTTATAAAATAAAATAATCAAATAGAATTAAAAAGATTTTAGTAAGAGTTTTAATACTTCCTTTAAAAACAGTCAACCAAAAGAAAACACAACAAAAAATAATGAAATCTAAACCAAATGTATATCTTTTTCACGCGTCAAAAGAAAGTAAACAGACAATGTGGATAACTAAAATTAAGTGTGTGCAAAGTATCTTATTCTCATCAATCAATATTTGATTTGTTTTCATTTGCATTATAATATCCTCTTTAATCTTCTACACATATATTCCACCTGTTTTTCTGTTATGTCAGACGAGATTTTAGGCAATTTTTCCATTATAATTTTCTTTAACTCTTTTTCGTTTGAAGTGATTCATTTTCTCGAGATGTACTACGAATGTCTAATGGGAATAAGGTTTGGACAATGTATTAATGAAAAACATTATATTCAGTTATGGTAGTAAATTTAAAATTTTTGGTGCAATGAAGCTACGAAAAACTTGGCGATCAAAAAAAGAAGAATTCATTGACAAGTGTCAATGAATTGACATGCAGGTTCGATTTTTTATCTGGGGATGCAAGGCGGCAACAGGTGCCGGAAATCCAGGTTTCTTCGAGTATGTGTATTTTCAATATACAACATGCATTACTTAATCATCCTAAGAAAAAATGCTATCTTTAACGTTGATAAATTGGGATTATTGGGAGGCCTTTGAACTATCCACGACATAACACAAACCTTAATCCCATCAGACATTTGTGGTATCTATCGAGAAAATGAATCGCTTCAATTGTAAAAATAGTTGAAGAAAATTACAATGGAAAAATTGCATAAAATCTCGTCTGACATAAGAGAAAAACTGGTGGAATATATGCTTAGAAGCTTAAAGATGATGTTATGATGCAAGTGAAAGCAGATCAAATATTAATTGACGAGAATAAGTTACTTTGAAGACTTGATTTTTGTTATCCACATTCTCTGTCTACTTTTTTTTGACGGGTGATAAAAGATGTACATTTGGTTTAGCTTTCATTATTTCTTGTGTTTTGTTTTGATTTAATGTTTTTAAGGTATTAAACTCTTACTAAACAACTTTTTAATTCTACTTGATTACTTTATTTTATAAGTCAATAATATAATCGTAATAAAATATTTAATTTGTGAAAAATAGGTTATGACTTTCTTTAACGCTCACTGTATAGGAATAGAAAAGCCTTATTATCATATTTAATAGAAATGTAACAGTAAACACATCTAAAACTAAATTATTTACTGATGTTCCATTTAGATAACAGAAAGTAAAATGTACTTAGCCAAAATACTCTGTTACTTACCTAAAGAAATAGCTGAGTGATTGTGATAAATAAATTGTATAATATTTATCTTTTACATAAATTTTGAATAATATGTTAAAGCAACCTGACACATGTAAGACCGGAGATAGACAAATTACGGAACTTTGCTGAATAACTGAAAGGTTCTCCCAAACAAGTATTTAACTGATCTGAACTAGCGTGTTGTATCCGAAATAGCACAAGTTTATATGGCGTCATTGTGACATCACAAATGGTCACAAGTGCCACAATCACAAAGGAGACAAGAATATACCTTTAATTCAGTGAAATAAAATTGCACAATGTATCAGACTTTTCTGTATTCTGGGATCAGACATGCGTCTTCTCCTCTCTGCATGTAAGTTATGCAAACCTTTAGTCTAGAAAATTTTATAGTGTATATCAGAGCAAGGCTGGATTATTGAGAGTTTACCGTATTTGATAAAAATCACATGCCATATATTTATTAGATTTATTTTCTATTAAGGTAAAATAACATGTAACCAGGATTATTGCTAATGTCATGAATGTTTATGAATATATAACCTGAATAATTTATCGTGCCGTATTCATATAAGTATTCACCATTCTAAAAGACAAAATATTTATTCACAACCATGTAGTTTCTTCTACTTATACATTTTCATTCGTCGGATATTCTTGAATAAGACTGCAATAGCTCTAGGAATAAAAAACGGGAAAACAATGTAACAGAGTAAGCATAGCACGAGGTATCACAACGACAACCAATTTGTCTCTGCTACATCTTAGTCAATGTTTAATGCCATGATTTCTCATCTGAATATGTAGTACTTGCTTGTTTTTCTTTGGATTCTCAAAATTTTTCAAGGCTATTTTTCGAAAAAAGACAGAGACAGAGAGAGAGAAAGAGTTTAAACATTTAAAAATTCTTTGCAGCTATTTTCGCTTTTTTTTTAATTTATAAAATAACAGTGCAAATTAATTTAAATTAACTAAATAATTTTTATAAGATATGATTAAAAAAATGCTACTTATATATAATCTAAATAAATAAATATAAAATTTTTGACAAGAAATGCTCATGTAAAATTGGTTTCACGAGCCTGGTCAAAAAACCAGTTTGACAACCAGTGTTAGTTTTCTTGTAAATCCATCGAAAATGGTTTAGAGAAATTTATAGATAAATAATTCTGCAACTATGTAATTAATAGTTTAGTAAATTATATAATTTATATACAACATAAACAACTACGAGATTATTTTTGTAAGTCTTTGTTCAAATAACTTACTTACCATTAGCGTAAAATAATTTTTTACCGAAATTTTATTTGTTGCACATGTATTCGGAACACAAATGTGTGCATTTACAAATTTACACACATAATGCACATTTATGTTACGTAAAAGCGTTTTTATTTTTCTTATATATTAAGGGACATTTTCCGTTAGCATTTTCTGTAAGTTGTTTTCGAAATTAATATTATTTATTTTTTCGAGTACAAAAATCCAACATCTTCAAAAGAAGTTATATTAAACGCACATGAAAAAAAAATTATACAGAAATACTACAATCTTTACATCTGTAAGAATGGATATTTCTTCGAGAATTTCTATTGATTTATTGTTAATGGGTTTCCGAAATCTAGTCAAGCTATTTATTCATGCAATTTTTTTCATGTAATTTCATCAAAGAAAGGAGACAATATGAAACGGTTTTCTACCCCGCCGGCCATAAAATTATTCTGGTATTTAGCTATAATAAATATAATAATGCGGTTTTCATTTTTGCTTTCTTTTTGGAACATCCATTATAGTAAAAGAATAAAGATTTCCATTCATATTTATCATCTCATTGCCGAAAGAAATTAACGTTTCTTGAAATATATTTTTCATTTAACCGAAAATAAAACTTGGATACATGATGTTTCGGGATAGTAATCCTCTAAAGCTTCAAGTATTCATTAATCTAACAATTCCAAAATGGAGTATTTTGTCAATACGTCAGCATAACTGCAACATGAAATCATCGATCTTCCAGACTTTTTCTCAGATAATTCCTTTATCTGAATGATACTATTTCGTTATACATACATAAAATTTCATTCATTTCGGTTTCTGGTCGGGTTTTCAGGTTGACGAAAATTATTTTGTCGGATTCAGGTTGGAAATCGGGTCAACGAATTATTTTTTTTTGTCGGTTTTGTGTCAAGTTTTGAGTTAAAACTATTGCCGGTTTTGTGTCAGGTTTTGCGTTCAAACTATTTTTTTATTCAAGTCGGACATAACTCGTCTCGTACAAGATTCTATACACTAGATTGTTTTTGAAAAACTCAACTCTTTTGAGAAATCAGCTTAAAATTATTCACTTTGAATATTTTCGAGAAAAAGTTATTGATATATTTTATATATAGCACAGATATTAATGTAGTTTAGCCTAAAATATTTTATTTCGGCTTAAAACATGCAGTTTTTTACCTGAGCAGTTTTTTAATTAAAAAAAAAGAAATGAGGAATATTCACGTACATGGCAGTAAGCAAACAAAATTTGTTGATTTTATTGCACAAACCGATTGTTCCCTCAGACATTTGTAAGCAACATCTGAATAATTTTTAAATTCCTACAAGTTTAACTTTAATCAAAATAACTGCTTTCTTGGAATTGGTCTATCTGGAATTAAACTGCATTCCCTAAAATACCCAATTAATCTTTAAATAGTCGATTTATTATAGATTCTTCTGAATTCGGTTATCTTATACTAAACTCATATACAGCACATGGATATTAGAGTCCTGTGCAGAAAATTCTATTTAAAGTCAACCCAAACCCGAAATGAAAAAAAAAATGTTAATACAATTATAGGAAGATAGTCTACAGTTATATTTCTAATATATATTATATATATTTATATAATATTGAAAAAATAACACACACACACATATATACATATCATTAAAATATGAATTCTCAAATACAAAAGTAGTAACTCAAAAGTTGTTGTATACTAACGAACAACAAACAGTATTAATCTATTAACTAGAAACAATTAATTTTTAAGTTAAATATCCAAACATTAACATTAAAACACCCAGGTAAAAGGATCGATTTTTTTCGTCAGTGAAAGGAACGGCGTAAAAAATAAACAAACTCCACCCTCACTACATAAGTAATTATCTACAGCAGGTTTCTAAGGCGCTTCAATATAACATTCCAGTTACTTTTGAGTATATGCATTTGAGAATTCATATTTTAAATGAAATGTATTTGTTGTATTTGTGTGAGCTACTATTGCACCTAATATGCAATAGTTTTCATAATTAAACATTTAATATTTTTTCATACTCATTAATGTTCAAATATATAGTTTTTTTTTTTACTTCTAAAAATATTTTAGATTTTTTTGAAAATCGGTTCAACGTGACTCCGACGCGCAAATGTCAAATCTCAATCCATGACCGACCCAAGCACGAAGAAATTAAAGTCAACCCAAACCGTTTCTGATCCGAACCGGGATCGAAGTCGGTTTGGATTCGTATAAATTCGGGCTACCCCACACAATACATCGCTCTAATGAACAATGCAACTTATGACGAAATTTTACTCAGTAATGTTTTTTTTTTTTTTTTTTTTTTTTTTTTTGGAAAAGCATATTGTTTGTCTAAACTTTCACTTTTTAATATGTCACAGTAAAGAATAAATCATGAAAAAATTAACATAAAAATAGAATAAGTAATGGTAAGTTTTTTTATATTTGGGCTTTTTTTCATAACTCGGGACTCAGACTTTATTTTTGTTTAATAATTTATATAGTGAAAGTAATAATCGAAAAGTGCTGTTTCGTCGGACGTTCTTGGTTTGTAATGATTTACTCCTTTTTATGAAGTTTCATTCATTCTTTCTTCATTGTACTTAACAAAGATCTTTTATTAATACTTTCTCCTTTATCTTGTCATCAGCAGTAGAAGTTTGATTTTTCATTATAGTGAAACTTGGAATATGTTTTATTCGATTTGTTTATCGTTTCGTTTGTTCTATTTCAGTTTTTTATCCGCAGTAAATCAGTGGCAAAAATATCTGTAAGGGCATCCCGCTTAGTTTTAACAAATAAATAAATTGCTTTGTAGAAAATATCTGCTGCTGAAATCTTTAGGAAAAAATAAACTATTACCAGAAATGTATAATGAAAAAATACGAAATCAAGAATAGTAATATATTTTATATTATATCGAATTTAGTATTTGAATCTTAAAAGTAGCTTCGTATTAATAAAAAGCAATATTTAATGGTTATTCTCGTTGACATTTCTATGGTAACTCTCCCTACAGAAACGGTATTTGCCGGTTACCACTGATCATAAAATTGTTTAGAAATTTAAACATACAGGGCCATTTGTCTGAAAATAAAAAATGATTTTTAACATACCTGCCACATCTGAGCTAAATAATAATAATTATAAATCATTCGGACGCTATCGTGTTCACTCTTACACATTCGTATATACATCGTAAAAACACCACAAAATGGGCTCTTGAGATTTGAAAACTTAATGAAACACAACATACACACTGATCCGTTGTAAAAATCCAAAAACGGGATGTAGGGAACCAAAAAACACAAAAAAAGAAAATTTCATTGTCTGTTTTTATCATGACTTCAACGCTTTTCTTATACGTATTGTAGAAAAAAATCTGTTGTTTTTACTGAAAGAACTGCCAGCCAGGAAGCCAGCCAAAAACTGTTTATTTTAAGGACGTACTCCGTATTTCTTACGTAAATACGGTCAAAATCTGTTAAAATAACAGAAAGTTTGTAATAAATATAGATTATTTCCGTAAAATAAACAGTTTTTTACTGGTGTCCTGGCTGATGGTTTTTTTCTCGGCAATATCAATAGATTTTTTTCTACAGTGTATACGTATCAAGACATTAACAAAACAAGTAATACTCATTAAACTACACATTTTTCTTTTAAAATATTTTACTATCCCGAAAGAGAAATCGTCACAGGATTTATAATTTAACCAACTCTCTGCGGCACAAAGCATTAGAGAACCGTCATGACCATGCAATAAAATTTTCCTTAAATTTTAACCGCAGAAAATACAACTGTTTACCATCAGATTAATCTTTAAAAATATCAGTAATATACATCTTTCAAACGATGTTTCAAAATTTTAAATTACGAATTTGGTTTGAAAACGTTCTATCTATGTAAATAGATTAAACTTTTCCTAAAATTTTAACCAAAGAGAATTCTGCTATGTCTCCTTAAATTAATGAAATAAGCCATGGTTCAAAATTTGAAGTTTATAATTTGATTTGAAATTTAAAGACTGCTTTAATTCCTGAAATCAAATTTGAGATTATTCAGGATTAAATAGTTAGAGAATAGGTTTATATACTCAAACTAGTTGTGCGAAAATAAACAGTATTTGATAATATTTAGTTTTAATAATAAACCTTGATAAGATCTTAACATTTTCTCAAGGTTAACTGTGTACTTAGGATTATAGATTGCATAATAGAATATTAATATAATTCAGAAAATTCTATTCTCAAAATTATTGAAGTGTGAATTTATAATAAAACACCATCGAGTATTATTTATTAACTTTACGTAAATAAGGAAATTTGTATAAGGATTATTTCTTGTTGAATGTTGCGTTTTAGCAGATATTGTTATACTGTATAAAATACAATTAATTACTTTAAAAATCACTGAGTTTTTAATTGTTTTAACTACATATTTAAGAATGTTGTGCAAATTATCTAATCAGATAATGAATTAATACTTATTTTCAGCAAATTTTAACTATCAGGTAATAAATATATACACATTTTTTACTTCGTTCTATAGAAGATAATATTGAATTTCTGGTTATTGGCGGATATACACACGGGATGTTATAAATACGATTTGACTGCTTTCGGAAAATACCTGTCTGTAAAGATGGCGTTTGTCCGTGTGTTTCACATATTGTTTGGCCACTCTAACTCAAAACCTAATGCACGTAATTCCACGAAACTCCCTGCTTAGTTAGTATTTAACGTAAACTGATGCTAATTAGATTTTGGAGTATATCGCCTAACAGGTATCGTTGCTATGCCATATTTTTCGAAATTTCGCAGATAGCTATATTTCGATATTAATGTTAAATGAAGTACACCAAATTTAATATTAAGATCCTTATTATGAAAAAACATGCAGATCCAATTTTATCTTTTATCACTCGACTGGGGATGCTACTTTGCTACGTTTTTTTGCGATGATTGTAACTGAATCTCAGTTTCTATTCTGTAGAAATGCACCACATTTTATAGTTTAGGAATTAAATTAAAAACATACATATGTCGAAGACCCACAACGGGACATTGTTGTGCTGTGCTTTTGTGTTTTCTGATCCATATATGTGTAAATTAAGTGAAATGCACTTTATTTCCTAGTCATAATTGTTGGTGTGTAACTGCTCTATTTAAATTAATATATTACAATGATATAGAAAATAGTTTTGCAATGGCCGCAACAAACTGGTAAGCTCTATACACAAATTAGAAAGTTGAATGTTTTGAACGTCTGTCTAATTATTCATTTAATTGGGACCCAGATAGTAAATTATCCATTTCTTAAATTCGTTATGAAGCAACTAACTTATTCGTTTCATTTAGATTGTATAGTTTCCTACAATAATATTTTATTTTACATTCTAACTTTGAACGTAATATTAAAACAATTAATTAAAAATCGTATGTAACAGAAGACAAATAAAATACAGGAGGATTCATAAGTATGTATATAACTTCCAGATGCTGTAAAACAGGAACTCTTTAAGGCACGTTCCCCAAATGCAAGTCGTAAGGTAGGTATACTTAAGACTCCTATAATAGGAGCTAATGCATATCCATTTTGTTTCGGATTATTGGTGCTCAGTTCAGCATCAATCTACCGCAGCCGGAGTTGGAGTTGCCTAAGACTCGATTCTGATTAGCTTGGTTTTTCGACTAACTTCAATTTGAGCAACAAATCTGCGAGGATGCGTCAGCCTCTATTATAGGAGCTCTAGATAAACTCATAAATTTTTTTCCCGCTGCTGTGCGAAGTGACATAAACGGTAGCTAGCGTTTCATGTAAATATCAGTAGAAATGACTGCGTCTGCAATGGAGAAGGCATTTTGTGTTCTTGAATTGAGCAATACGGAATATGCCATCATTGTGCAACGGAATTTTCGAACAAGATTTGGAAAAGACCCTCTAACCAGAAAATCAATTTATGATTAGTTTAAAATTTTTGAAAATACGGGCTGTATGTGCAAAGTGGACTGAAATGGATGCCGATTTGGTGCGTGTACTACGGATGCACACATAGATTTTTTAAACCAATCATAAATGGATTTTCTCATTAGAGATTCGCGCCCCACCAGTGGCTGAGAGGTTGTGCTCTCGAAGCTGGTAGACGGGAGGTGCTGGGTTCGATCCCAATCGCGCCCGTCGGCCTAATCGCTCGGAGTTTTCGTGGTTTTCTTTCGAGCCGTGGATTTTCCCCATGCGTAAATACGGATTAGGTTCCCTTAGAAAGACCCCCACGAAGGGCGCTCCCCCCGGGCCTATATCCCTAGTGTCGATAATTGGCCGTCAATAATCAACCCAACCCAACTCATTAGAGATTCTTTTCCAAATCGTGTTCGAAAATGCCGTTGCACAATGATGGCAGATTCCGTATTACTCAATTCAGAAACACAAACTGCCGTCTCCACTACAGAAGCAGTCATTTATACTAATATTCGCGTGACACGCTAGCTCTCGCCTATGTTACTTCGCACAGCAGCAGGAAAATAAATTATGAGTACACTTAACTTATGGCTTACATTTGGGGAACGTGCCTTAAACTGTTCCTGTTTTACAGCATCTGGATGTTGCACACTTACTTGTGAATCACCCTGTACTTCAAATTATCAGGTAACTATTATCAAGTAAATTAAATCATTCATAGCTCATATAGGACACCATTTGTTCTGAAAAACGAATAACAATCCCCCTCAAGAAAGACAAGTAATACTTTACTGTAAAATGAAATCTTTCAAAAATTCAGATTTTTAAGCGACGTACTAATTTATGTCTAAAAATACATTAGCGAAATTATAAAAGCAGTGAAATGTTGGAATGGTTGTTTAAAGACAAATGGCTTTATATAAGATTGGTTATAAAGGTGGTTTATCCAGATGCTGAAATTTCTAAGCCAGTTAAACGAAGAAAAATAATTTAAAAAATTTTTTAGTTTTCAATTAAACTCAAACATGTGTCTAAGCTATGCTGTGATATGTTGTTTTAAACCCTCCGGCCCCCTCCCCTTTTTTTTTCTTCGAAAAAAAAGGAACAATTGTTTAAAATGTTGGAATAGTTCTTTAAAAACAAAAGCTTTCATATAAGGCTGATTATAAGGGAGTTTACCAAGAGGCTCAAATTTCTAAACCAATTAAAAGCAGAAAAATCAACAGAATTTTTCAAAATTTCTCAATCAAATAGTAAAAAATGTATCTTAAGCTATATGTTTTAATATGTTATTTTAAATCGCTTATTCGCTTAAAAATATATTTTGAAAAGCAAATGTTAACAATTATGGAAATAGGATCATAATGAATTTAGAAGTCTAAATCCTGTTATTATTTTCGTGCTTTTTCGTTTCTCATCTATTTATTTTATGTATTCGACAACATCCAAACCAATATACAAACATCCAAACATCCATCTATCTATCTAATCTATTTATCTATACACACACATATGTATATATTGAAAATGAAATATATCTCTATATATACATATAATATTACTTTCTACTTTGTATTAATGTATCCTTAATTTTAGTTTTTGCAAACCTCATATGAGTTTCGTTGTGTATTTTTGTAATAATGTAAAATTTTAAAAAATTCAAAAAGTATTTATACTTAAAAATTCCTTTTAAATATAGTTCACTGCAAAACATGCTTGTTTGCCACTTTTTAAAAATAATTCCTGCGTGAAAGATTAAAACATTATTTTATTTTTCTTTGATTGATTTATTTATTAATCAACCTATTTATGCATTGTTTTTTTCTGTTACACTTTCTATTTGTTATACTTTTGCCTAAATTGGTTTGAAGCTTTTCTCAAAACACACAAAGTGATCCAAACGGAGAAAAGACATCCTCGAATACAATTCGCCTTGAGAAAGCTAAAGGATTAGAAGGATTACACTGTCACGGAAGATTAGTGAAATTATAAGATAAGAAGTATATCTGAGAAATTGGCTTACGTGGAATAAGAAAGACTTTCTTAATAATGTTTTTGTAGAAATATAAGTAAAGAGCATTAAAGATTCATAATTAAAAGCAATTTAAAAGAGAATATGTCATTTGTACATGGTTTGAAATAATAGTAACTATTAAGAAATCTAACAGATTGATGTACATTTTTCTGTTTTACTTTTGTTTGGACATCTTTAAACAGTTTTTTTTTTTTGCTAAGATGTAACATTCTTTGTAAGATAATTCTTTAATCTTGTATAATTTAAACAATTAAAAGCTTTATTTGTATTTAACATTTCGATATTATATTGAATCTTTTAAAAATCCCAAAATTACGAAATTGAAGAAACACATTAAATAGTTCTTGAAGACAAAAGTTTAGTAATGCATATTTTATGTTAAATGTTGATTTAAATTACCATAAAAAACAAGAGCATTACGATAGTTGATCTCTGAAAATAACCAGGCCTTCCTTAGGTGGTAAAGGTATATGTGACATAAGTTTATCGTCTTGCCAAAAAGAATCAACATGAGAGATTTTATTAATTTTTAAGGGGTTCTTGTATAAATTTTCTTCGCGCATGTACATGTAGTAACATGCATACCCGTGCACACATACCTACCAGTACACAAATGCGCATACACATATACACACTCAAACACACGCACATACATATATTCATATATATGTATGTATGTATATAGATAAAGAAAGAGAAAGAGAGAGAGAGAGAGAGAGAGATTAAACAAGGTTATTTATTGCTTTGTCATCAGGACATTGACAATTTTACTAGTGCATCAAAACTGATGTATTATTCTGAAAGTACACTGGTGTACAAAATTAAAAGAATTTGCACATTATGTCGAATTTCATGAAAAGAACTGTACTGAAATGTAAAACCACTGCTTCGGAAGAAAGATGCAAATATTGTGTGTCGAAACGTGTGTGTAGGAGAAGATAGTAGAGGTAAAGGCTTTATAAGCGTGCGTGGCAAAATCCTTATTTCGTTCGCTCGCACACCTCGGCGAATTTCTGGGTGATTTTGTTTTTTGCAGCAATCGGTTGAATTCAAATTCAAACAGTCAAAATGAGTAACCACCGCCGTTTAGATGATGGAATGAGGTGGTAAATCGTGGGGAGGTTAGAAGCAGGCCAGTCTCATTTCCAGATTTGTAGAGAGTTCGATGTAACGCCCAGCGTCGTGTCCAACTTATGGAAACGGTTTCAAGATACCGGATCCATCAAGATGAAGGCTGGCCAAGGTCGTCCAAGAGCTACGACGGCCAATAAAGATCGTTATTTGTCAATTACAGCGAGGCGTAACAGGCCAGCCACAGCTTCTCAGCTCTCTCGAACTCTATGCGGCACAGGAAGCCGAAATTCAAGGCTTACTGTTTCCAGAAGGCTTCATGAGAGAGGCATGTTTGCAAAAAGACCTGCTGTTTGTGTCTCACTCATTTCTGCAAACAAGAGAGTCCGTTTAGCATGATGCGAAGATTATAGATATTGGTGCAGGGATCAATGGGCAACCGCCCTCTACACTGATGAGTCCCGGTTCAGCCTAACAACTTATTCCCGCCGTATATTCAAATGGAGAGAACAAGGATCCCGCTACCTTCCCTTCAATGTTCGAGAAATTGATCATTATGGCAGCGGAGGTTTGATGGTTTGGGCAGGCATCATGTTTGATGGTCGCAAAAACCTCCATGTATTTGAAAGAGGCACTGTGACTGCTGTGAGGATCTTGGAGCCCTATGTTTGCCTTTTCAGAGGTGCAGTTGGTCCTGATTTCATTTTACTGGACAACAACGCCCGGCCACATGGAATCCATCTGATAGACAATTTTCTGGAAACTGCAGATATTCGCTGGATGGATTCGCCAGCCAGATCTCCAGACCTCAACCCTATAGAGCATGTTTTGGATGATCTGGCTTAGGCAATTGCAACTCACAACACCCCTCCGAGAATAATCTAGGTCCTGAAAACAGCGTTGCTGAACGAGTGGGAACAATTACCACAGTAACTCATAAACTGCCTTATTTCCAGTGTGAAATCGCGGTGTCAGGCCTGTATATCTGTAAGAGTGGACCATACCCCCTATTATCCTATTTTCTTGTTCGATTCTTTAACCACTGTTTTACACCTTCTGTTTACGATGAGTGTTACGCACAATCATGTGTGTGTATTATAACTGTTGAATGGTTATTTTATTTGCATTATATCAAACTATGTTCATACAAAATTTCATTGAAATCTGTCCAGTAGTTCTGGAAATGATTGACCAAATCTAAAAATTCTCTTAATTTTGTACACTAGTGTATTTAGTTTTGTACTCTGGTATAAAAAGGGAAAAAGTCACTAATACAGGAAGTTTTTAAAAAGTTATAAGTTAAAAGAGATTACAATGCTTGAACTTAAGGAAGCACACCAGTTTAAAACTTTCAAAAAATTGATTTTTTTTTCTGATAGCTTAAAAGTCTAAAATATTGCCCCAAAACTTTTTTTTTTAATTCGAATTATTAGAGATGTTACAGCGACAATTATTATGCTGTAACTCATTACTCGGTGCTCACCAAACTTCAAAGTTTAAATGTATTTTTCTCAAAACCACATTGTTTTATTAGGCCGCTAGAATTGCACCAGCACCACTCAACCAATTTCCTTTACATTTCAAACGTTCAGAATTGAATTCTCTATGATACTATGATGGATTTTATTGATATTTTCATTTTTCGATTCTTTACAGGTATTTTTTAAGGTCTTTTTATGGGGCCAAATTGACGATTTTTTTAATGCCACGATTTCACGCATATTTACAATTTTAATAGCGTCTATGCTAAGCAGTAGACAATGCACTAAAGATTACATTAAGATTTTTTTTAGTTTGATTCATTTACATAGATGCTAAGGACGAAGAATATATATATATATATATATATTTAATGATTAAATTATGAAATTCTCTCTAAAAATAAATTGATATGTTTCAACATCCTTCAACAGTATTTGTTTGAAACCCACAGATTGAAAACCATAAATTGAACCCACAGGTTGAATTTGGTTGAAAACCTATTTTGCAAGTTCAAACTGGTATTCACCCGCCCCCCTTCCCTTAAATATAAAATAAAAAGCATAACGTATTTGTAATTAATATGAATTCTTCGTTAACTTTTGCAATTAAAAAATTATATTTTGAAAACAAAGAATCATGGGGTTTGACATATATTAAAATAAATGTTCCATTAAGTATATGCAAAAATTCAGGAAAACATCTTTTAATTTTGGAACTCAAAATGCACATTTGATGATATTTAAAAAAGTTATTTTCACATAATATTAAAATCTTTTTATTGATTCACATGATATTTATACTGTCATATATGACAGTATAAAAAATGCAGATTTAAAAAAAAAACCCTTGATAAGAAATAATTTACTTTATGTACACGCGTGTAAAATATCAACATCAAATCTTTATATTTCATACGTTTGCCTATTTTTTTGAAAGGCTAATATTTATATAAAAAAAGATACTTATAATTATTTTCGAGTAAAAAATCGTATATTGTTGAATAGATATTAATAAGCAAATATTTTGATTTTAAGATATCATCTTATCAAATATTAGATTATCGCTGGAAGAAACAAATTTCTATCTAACACTTAAAGGAAGTAAAACATTATTTACATATTCTTTTACCATTATTTCTTTGGAAAGTGTTTATCATTTTGATTAGACAAACACATATTTTATTGATTTTTACTTCCGAGAATGATTAAAGTAAACACAGAAGAAAAATACAACTGTATTTCAAGTTAGTCTTTCTGATAATATTTTGATAATTCATTGAATATAATCAATGCATTAAAGATGTTACTATACAGAAAATTTTCAAAATAAAAATCATTTAAAATTACTATTTTTTTTAATATTATTTTACATACGTTATCAAATAAGAATCTAATTTTTAGCTTTAAGATTAAGAAAAGTGTACAACGAAAGAAAGAAATATTAGGTAGGGGAAAGTCAGGTATCCGCGAACATTTCAATTTCTAAGAAATTCAAAGTATTGCGTAAATAAAGAGTTATTGTAAATCAACGCCCTCTAGAGTCAAAACAAATACAGTTTAATTGCGACTTGGGCGCCCAGTAAGTTAGTCGTGAGTGAGTGTTTTGTTTTAAGCAATAAATTTTCGTTGCTCCTGTCAAACTTTATGGCAGGTTATTAAGAAAGATTAATTTCATTAATTAGATCTTATTTTAGATGAGCTTTATTAGACATTAAGATTGTGTTTATATAGATTGCATCGGATTTTTATTATAATTGTGATGTTTGTAAGGCCAAAAAACGGTTGAGACACCATTGATTAATATGTCCGGAGCTACTCGCCGTTTCTTGTGGCGCCAAACTATTTTCAGTATATTTCGTTAAACAATTCGATATTATTAGCAATGTTTTATTAAAATCATTAAAAAAGATCGTAATTTTATTTTAAGTAAAATTAAAAAAGACATAAAGACAGAAATTTCTTCATTTGTTTTTTATTTGCAATTTATCAATCCGGGGCTACCCGATCTTCCCTTGTTTGAAACTGTTTCTATTACTTTAAAAATAAAATGAAGAAAGAAATGAAGGTTTTATTTTATTAAAAAGTGACGTTTTTTAAGTGAACAGTGGTAGCTATGTAGAGAAGGCAACATTACGGGATCTTGAGCTAGACAAATTTAGTAATCATAGATCAGTTGATCGGTCAATAGGCTTACACCCTATTTAAAAAGAAAAAAAACAATCATATAAAAGTTCTTTTTGTGTGTGTTTCATACTTTATCAGACATTTAATCTGAAATAAAATAAAATTTTGTCTATTTTTTTTCTTGATTCAGTTTAACACGTTACTAGCCAGGAGCTTAGATGAAAGTAGACTACGAAATCCAAATGACAATAATCCAACGCTCCAACATTTCCAAATCCAACGTTTTGTTGATAAAATGTGCTACAGTGATCAATGTTATTTTTCATAGGATACATAGGATAATTGCTATTATGTTCACTCAACTGCCAAATGACATTTAGATGATATAAAAGGCTTTATAAATACAAGGTAGTTCAAAATTATTGAGCGCATTTCATGCTTGAAAACAAAAGAGAACAAACTGAGATATGTGCATGTTTATTGTTTTCTTGGAAAGACAATTTAAAACAGTTTAAAACAACAACATTTTAAACAGTAAATAAATTCCACATAAGCCGGTAGATGGCGCGAGCACAATGCACGGGGAAAATTTACTGTTTGCGTCAGTCTGCAAAAAACTACCGTACAGGCAAAAGGAATATGCGTTTTGTGGTTCCATGAAGGCAAAACTGTTGTAACTGTTCAGAGATATTTTCGTTTAGAATACTCAACTTGGCGTGAAATTTAATATCAGCTGAATATTTGGAGTACTTCACAGGCAGCTCATGTGGAACTTATATAATGTTTAAAATGTTGTTGTATACAACTATTTTAAATTGTCTTTCCAAGAAAACAATAAACATGTACGCACCTGATTTTGTTCTTTTTTTCAAACATAAAATGCGCTCAAAATAATTTTGGATCAACGTGTAGTTTATTGTTGATTAAAAAGTACATTTCAGAATTGTCCAATGAGCCATCAGCATAGACAATGGGAATGTTAATAGCACCTGCACAGTATGAAGAGACCGAACTAGAACATCTAAAAAAAAAAAGAAACTATTGAACAACACACAAAAAAGAAAAATTGTTGCATTTGAAATTGTTTATGATAAAAATGGACATAATTCAAGTGTCATTGAAAATTTTGATAAAGATGGAGAAACAATGAATGCCACAATAAAATCTTTAAAAAATTAGAAGTGGTTCGTGAATAAAGTCGATCTATTTAACAAATCGAAGCAAATATTTGGTGGTATAATGACACCCCTCTACCCCCCCTCCTTTGCTTAGAAACACAGAGGAAAAGAAGCGTTTTTTAAATCCCAGAGTTGCCTGATGGTGATGAAATGTGTATAAATATTTTATTGTTACAGTCACTGACATTTCCACACACTTTATTATCAATAAAAAAACATGGCTTTTTTGTTAACAAAATAGTACCTAATTTCCTGCATACTAAGTGTCATTTTTACAAGTAAAATACAGTAAGTTGCCGCTTTGTGAACTTTGATTATTTCCTACTTTTAGTACCTAAACAAATCTACTTTATTGTGCTTGATAAAAAATAATTTTTCAATGAGACTACGTTACTCTAAGATATTGTCTTGCTTTAAAATAAATAGGTTGTGTAAAGTATCCCAGTCCTATGGTATACTTTGAACAATTTTTAGAAGATGATGCAGATTATATTAGAATATAAATTATAAGAATATATAATTAGTTTAATATGTATATAATTTTTTACTATTACACTATTAATTATATATATGTTAATATTAGTACTTAACCTAATAAAACTTTAACATACAAAATTCATGATAAAATAAATGATTTTTCTGTTAATGTAATTAATTTTACTAACTTTAATTCCTATCTACATAATTCAGTTTACAGAAATACTTTCTAAATCAATGTACCGTATTAAACGTTAATGTTCTTCGCAACATATAAACACGGTTTAATAAATTTAAAACAGTACTTCTATATAATTATCCTCTTTCTTCTATTTTATCAGTGATAAAAAATTAAATATTCATTTTCATTTACCAGTTTTTGAGCAATCATTATGTATTTAAAAAAAAAAATTATAAAATCGAAATGCTACTAATGAAGATGGGCGTATATATAAGTTATATTAAAAGCTACAAAAATTGTTAATATATATATATATATATATATATATATATATATATATATAATTATGAAAAACAATATAAAAAATTCGATCATTTGAAAATAATTTATATAAAATTGAAATGCGGCTATGGAGGATTGGGATCGGGACAGCTAAAAAATAATATATTTCCTTGATTTTAAATAATTAATAAATTAGGTGGTGCAAAGTAACCCAGTATAATAATAATATGTAAATAATAATAATAATAATAATAATAATAATAATAATAATAATAATAATAATAATAATATATTTCGTTTTTCTAAAGTCTGAAAATTGCTTTTAGATTGTCTTAAAATAAATCATCATTTTCAAAATTCCTTTTACAAATTTATTATGTCTAACTGAAGTTTTTTTTAACAAACTCTTAAAAGCAGTACAAATTAGTCACCGACTATTGTATCATGATATATTCTTCACATGCGTAAAAATTACGACAATAAAAACAATACAATTAAGACAATATTACTACTAGCATAAAGCAACCTATACACACATATACATTCATCTATACATACACACATACAACTGCATTTTTTATCAATTTTGTCACACTTTAATTTTTTTTTTATCAACCCAAAACTATCTCATAATAACCGTTCTTATGTGTCCAAATAAATTAGATTTGATAGTCATTTTCAATGCTTCTAAATTAGATTTTAAAAACTTACTCCAGAAGAAATTGCTCAATGATGATTATGTTAAAAACAAGTTTTTCTATACATCTATTAATCCAATTTTTTAATATTTTAAGATCGTCCCCAACCTAAATTAAATTTAGGATATTACGCAAAAATATTGAAATTTTGAAAATATTTCATCGAAAAACTAATGCATATTTATATTGCTTATCACAGAATATATTAGATTACTTTAATATTAAAGTTATTTGGCATCCAGTGTAAATTCTTATAAAATAAAATACAGTTGAGTTATTGTTAGTATTTTATTTTTTAGTAATAAAGTCATATTTATTTCACTAAGGACTTTTTCATCATATAGTCAAAGATGTGTAGTTCATTTGTGGACTGTTGCTAAAACTAGTTGCTATTTTTAGAAATATATGAGAATGATGACAACGACTTGCGCTATCGCATTCGCTTTTATCGGACATAAGCCATTCTCTAACTCTTTAATTAATTTAGTGACTTTTTAAAGTAATTTTCATGCATGAATAAATAAAAATGTATCTTAACAGCAAACATTTGTAGTAGAGTCACAATCAGCAAATATTTGCCCAGAGCAATTTGAAACGAAACAAGTATGAAAAATCATGTGTCAAGCATAGATTATAAAACACTTTTCAACACATTCAGAATACTATAATAAAACTTCACTGTTTAATAACGTGAAAGAAAATGTCTAAGTTAACGATTTGTAAAACGCATTTAACAAAAGAATCGGGCATTTGTAAAACGTATTTGAAAACATAATTTCAGCAATTCACATCAATAGTCGGAAAAATATCCGAATCCTTTTGTGCAGCTTTGTATATGATCTATAGGTTTGTATATACACTACATAGCATGCTAAAATTTAGTTTAGTTAGGAAACGCATAGCACAGTTGAAAATTCCCTTTCAGTAATTTCATTTCCACCAATAAACGAAAATGTATTGGATATGTTTTGTGCAGCCCTGTATAGGATCGATATAATTTATACACACCAAGTAATATGCAAAAACAAACTTGTTAAATTTAAAAACGCGTACCACAACTGAAAACGCACTTTCTGAAATTATTGTCCATAGAGAGTACTGTAATGGAATTCTTTTGAGTGTCCCTCTAAATAAACGATAAATGCTATGCACACCATAGTCTATAAGTCTCATTTAAGTCAGTATAAGTTCATGTAAGCATTCATGTAAGTCTCTTGTACAGCACCTCAGATATATATATCAATTTTAATATTTTTAAATAGTGAAAATACACCATCATTAAAATACACCGCAAATAATTTTTCCACATAGACTGTAATGTAACGGAATTCTTTATTTGCCCCTGTAAACGGACTATAAATACTACATACTTTATTTTCAGTACCGAACATGCCATAGTAAACCTCAACAACATAAATCAATTTCATGGAAATCCGAGTATATTTACGTGAGTTAGAGCACGGATAGACAGACAGATCGACCGAATTTATAAGCACTTTTCAACTATGTTGGAAAGTATTCAAATTTTAATCGCTTAAAAGACGTATAGCCAACACAGTGAAAATGTATCCAAGCCGGGACTCGAACCCGGGTCATCAGTATAGCGCACTGACGTTCTCTCAACTGAACCACTTTGAACGACACCCAGCTTGGCACTTCTCACTGTACGCCTTTTAAGCAATTAAGATTTGAATATTATGAATGCAAGGCGTGAAAAATTTTCGATGGAAAAATTTCCAAGTTTTAAATTGATTTATTCAATATGTTGGAAAGTTTTAAAAAAGTAGAATAATCATAAGATAAGATTAACCATAAGATCCTGCATTGTGACACTAAACTGAAATTTCTCAAGAAAAAGACAGATTTTCATTTTATGTTGAACATAAAATTAATATTAAGTTAAAATGGTTAAAAAATACGTTGCATCAGAATAAGCTCTACTGTTTTTTTTTTTTTTTTTTTTAATTTAACCTCACATTATTTATTATTTTTTTACAAATGATTTATTAAAGAATAATTTGCTACAGATGGTACGATTAAGAAAACTGTCAAAAGCATATTTAAAATGAAAATTTGTTTATAAGTTTTATTTACTTAACAATGTGTTCAGAGAAAGTTTTAAACAGATATTTGCAACTTGGCAAAAGTTCCTTATAGAGGAAAAAATAGATAAACAAATATAAAAAGAAATTTTATTACAACTTACTTTTAGAATATTTCCTTGCAAGGACAAATAAAACCAGCAAACACTCGTTGTGTAAGGTCAATAGCAAATACATTTTGGACCGAACCCAAATATCCAAATAGAAGTTTTATACAAAAGAAAATAGAACAAGATACGCTAGAAAAATGCGAGAAAATTCAGAGCCATTTTTACACAGGAGTTTATATTTTTTTATTATGTTTTAAAATATGTTTTATGCAGTATCTAAATAAAATAAGTTACCTTTGTTTGTTTAGTTATTCTTACGTACAACAATTCAAAACTCTGTGAGTTGTAAGTTGTGTAACGGTAGATGAGGGTCAGTGAACTATTATTTGCATCAAACATGACTTAACGAAGTTTTTTTTAATTTAAATACTAGCTGACCCACCCTTCGTTGCCCGGGCTCGTGATAATAACCTTAAAGAAACCCCAAATGTGTATTATTTCATATATTTAACCCTATTTTGTATGAATTTATATTTTCAATGACAAAATCGTGAAAAATTACTGATAATTAGTAATAGAAATTCTCGTAAGAAAACATTAGGTCGTTTCGTAGTTTAAAAAAAATAATTTTTGTTGTCCAAACTCTTTGAAATTTTTAATGGTTATAAATATAACAATTTTACAACCCATGTAAATATTACGTCAGAAATATTGCTATCTAGTTGGAAAATAAATATGTTTTCTTCTCGCTTTTTTTGGTTTTCGCGTCGGGTTCGATAACATAACAGAAAAAAAAAATAGTTTTCGTCGACCAAATTTTCTGAAATTTTAGTAGTTTAAAAATATAATTGTATCTAAGACCTCTATAAAATTTTGTGAAAATATATGCATATTAAATAGTGAAAACGTTACTCGAAGCCTAGCGTAGCCGCGCAGAAACACCCCGTTATTATGGGTTTTCATTGAAATTTTCGCACATTTTATTTAAAAAACTATTTATTCTCGTCCGAACAGTTAGAAATTGTTGCAGGTGATGTAAATTTGGTTTACCGTGATGCTCTAAAAATATTGTGTCGAAATAAGGACGTTTAGTTACTTTTACCGTAAGGGAAAAAAATCGTCTCGGAAAGCACGAAGTGCTGGTTCGCTGGTCGTTTTTGAAAGTGTTAAAATTTGTATTTGTTAAAAACAAGTACACTGTCAATTAGAAAATGGTTTTGGCTTTAAGATTATATCTTTGGTTTGTCGGTATCTCTAAAATTGTGTATTTGAGGGGCGCTTCCGTAAGGAAAAAACATCCTCCCGGGAAAACTACCCTTTTCAAAAATGTTTTTCAAAGGGTTAACATAAATTTTTTTTCAGATTGATAACGGCATTTGAGACGAATTACGACATTTGAGATTGCGATCTTTCAGAATATGTCTTTCGTTTTTAAATGAAACAAACGGTGTAGGTTATAGAAGTTAAAACAGAATGGCGAAATAAACACATTCTTAATTCAAATGGTTCTTCATTTTCGTCCACTGCGTAAATCCGGTTCTGGGCATGTGGCGGTTCTGGGCACCTCCACCGACTCTGAAAGAAAGAGACGAGCATTTGATGAGTTTTAATTAATATCGCATTTAATTATCAAAATATTAAATTCTGAGTCTCAGGTGCATCAAAACATGCTTTGGACTATTCTCACCGAAATTTCCAAATTTCTAGGTGCGGTAGGTTTCGCTAGCCATGCCGACAGACAAATTCACACAAACACACGCACACAGAGCGAAACTTTCTTTCATTATTTTAGATATAAATAATTAATTCAAAATTTTGTTTGTCATGTTTACTTTGTAAATGAATTTTTAAATACATTAACCAACATATTTGAAAAGTCTTTATGACTTCGGTTGGTCTATCCATCTGTTCGTCTGCCTGTTCGTGCACTGAAATAGCTGTAATTTTTGTATGTTATTAACGTTTACACGTATGTTTATAACGCACAATTGAAATTGAAAATGAAGTGTGTAGACTTTTTATATATATATATATATATATATGTGGTCGCAGGAGTTCTCATCTGAACTTTAGACTGCAAACGCAAGCACATACTTTATTGGGGCTTGTGAAGTTGAATGATGCCTCGCGAACAATATAAATTTTGATGATGTGCAATTTTATCGTGAGAACAGAGTAGATGTGCTACAGCCTTCGCCTCGATCAGACGGATCGACGGTGGTCTCTTGTTAATTCTATGCCGGTCGGTGGAACCGCGCATTTAACAAATGTTTAAGCCCGACAGACGGTCGGATCAATTCTAAGTGTATATATGTTTTTAAATTAATGTTGTAAATATTTTATATGATAATCAAGAATTAAAAGTATAACGTTTTAATCAATTGGAAAAACGTGTGGACTATTACTCTCATCCCCTAGACGCCAGCTTAAATCCTACAGATTTTGGGAATTCGGCCGCGATAATTTTTTGAACACCAGAGGACAGACTTCAGACTAATCATAAATTTCCGATGCTTCGAAAAAGAGAAAGAAGAAAAGTTTTCCGAAGCTGACAAAAGAAATAATTTGACCTACTGACGTGCGTTTTTCTCCAGATGTGATGTGTTTTACAGTGTTTTTGCACCGAAAAGTGTGAATAGTGTGAATTGCTTCCTGAGTGTTTGTGACATCTTTCTACAGAAGAAGAAAAAAAAGGCCTCGCATCGAGTGCGATGTTTTGGTCTCATTAGTGAAAGAAAGTGGAGTGATTATTTTTTGTTGTTGTTGTAGCTATTTTTGTGCACGCAAGTAGTGATTTCAAGCAGTGAAATTATTTTTGTTTTTCTTTATCTTTTTACATTACAAAGATTAAAGCAGGGTGTAATTTTTTTTTCCTGCATTCGAAGTGATAAAGAAAATAAAAAACCTGTAGTGCTTTATTTTTTTTGCAGGTAATATTGAAAAAGAATAAAAAAGGTGGTGGTACCTTTTGTTTTATAATATTTTAAAGGAAACGAAAAAAAATAAATACCTGTAGTGTTAATTTTTTTTGCAGGTAATATTTAAAAGAAAAAAGGTGGTGGTACCTTTCTTTACGCTATTTTAAAGAAAACGAAAATTAATTACCTGTAGTGCTTTATTTTTTGTGCAGGTAATATTCAGTAATATTAAAAAGACAAGGCGGTCGAACCTTGGTCTTAAAAAAATAAAGGGAGCTCAGATTCCCATGCATAGTGTATATTTTATATGTTTTATTTTTATATATTTAAATTGGATCTCTTATTGAAGTAAGTGAAAAAAAAATGTTTTTTATGTCTATTGTTTATTACGATTAGATAGTTAATTTTGAATTTAATAGAAAATGGCATACCTCGCGCGAGTTAAAAAGTGTGATCTAATCACATTGGTTGAAGAATTAAATCTAGTATTGCCAGAAAATGTAAAATGTTCAGTACTGACAGACTTAATTCTTAAATCCGATAATTACGATGAAGAATACACGAAAAATATTCAAATGCGTATTACGTCAGACAGGGAAGAGAAAGAAATGAGAGAGAGGCAATTAGCTGAGGAACAATCAAAGAGGGAATTTGAAATTCGTAAGTTAGAGTTGCAGTCAACAATTAGTGCTAATGCCCCCCCTCCAACAAATAAAAATAATTTGTTAAAAATTATGGCGAAATTTGAATTACCAGGTGATATCGGGGTATATCTTAACCTTTTTGAAAGGCAAATAAATAGAATAGGATTAGATAAGAGTGAGTGGGTTTCTCATTTGCTAGGTTTGTTACCTCTTGGCATAGTACAATTCGTTGGTCGGGAACCAGACCCCAATGCTTCAGATTATGATTTCGTGAAGAAATTGTTGCTTAAACGGTACCGCTTGTCACCTGAACAATTTAGACAGAAATTTAATAATCATCGTAAAGACATTTCATCTTCTTGGCGTGATTATGCTTTTGAGATTAACACATTTCTACGGGAATGGATAGAAGGTCTTCAAATACGGACTTTTTCAGAATTTCAAGACCTGATAGTTGTGGATCAAATCCGGAAAAAATTACCTCCAGACATTCGTGAACATTTTTGTGATGAATTGCCAAAAATAACAAACGTAGAAGAGTTAATTGTTAAATTAGACGATTATGAATCAGCAAGGAACAGTATTAGAAAAAATGATTATAGAAACCCGAATTCGGAATTTAGAAAACGTTCGATTGAAAGTAATAGGACATTTCATCGAAGTGATACGAGTCGCGTGCCGTATGAGAAAAATTACGCAAGTGCCCCAAAAAATAGTTCAAGTGTAAAAATTCGTTGTTTCAACTGTAACGAATTTTCGCACAAGTCGATTAACTGCCCACGTAAAAGAGAAGGACCCATTTGTTTCAAATGCAAATCCATAGGTCATAAAGCGGATCAATGTACTTATAATGTCCCTAAAAGTGTAAATTCCTTTGCAAGCGACATCTCAATTTCTTCAGATAGAATAATGAAAAACGTGATGATTTTAGGAAAAAATATTGAAAGTTTAATTGACACAGGGAGCGAAGTAAATATGGCAAATTTAGACACTTATGATTCTCTAGGACGTCCCAAATTATATGCAAATGATATAACTTTGTCAGGTATAGGTGGAAACCATGTAACACCTATGGGCTACGTGAATCTAAATGTTGAGATGGATAATTATATTGTAAATACCGATTTATATATTGTAAAGGATTTAAATTATAATATTATATTGGGGAGTAAATTTTTAAAACAAGTAAATTTCAATATTTCTGAAAACGGAATTCAGATTACTGGAAAAAGAAAACTGAAAGAAGTCAAAATCAATTACGCAATAGCTTTCCCACGAGAAACCACAAGAAAAATTTTTGCCGACATCAGTTTCAGCACACCCAGAAATTATTTGCGGTCAGTGTTAAAAACCTCTCCTACATTTGAAAAAACTGCAACGCACGCTGATTTCGTGAGAACCGAAGAATTTAACCGCAACACTCCCATTTTTAACTTTGCTGAGAAATCAAACATGCCAATTAAAGTGCAAAGTGACTGTTTGTTAGAAAATGAAGAGTGTACAGATATGCAACCGAATTTAATGGAAACCACAAAGATTTGTTTAGCTGAAACAGCAAATTCAATAAATTTTCAGGAGATAGATACTAGTCATATTACAAACAAGGAAATTAAAACAAAATTAACGGAACTTGTCACTAACTATAGGCCTAATAAAATTAAAGATACGAATTTAAAAGTAAACATAATATTAACAGACGATGTTCCAATTGCACAGCGACCACGTAGGTTAGCATTTCCGGAACAGGAATTCGTAGATAAACAGATACAGGAATGGTTAGACTCAGGTATTATAACAGAAAGTCATTCGAACTATGCATCCCCTATAGTTCTAGCGAAGAAGAAGGACAATTCATGGCGCCTTTGTGTAGATTACAGACCCCTAAACAAAAAAATAATTAAAGATCACTTCCCCTTACCAATAATAGAAGAAGTTCTAGACAACATAGAACAAGCGCAAGTTTTCACTACCTTAGATTTAAAAAATGGTTTTTTTCATATCGATATTGCAGAGGATAGTAAGAAATATACCTCATTTGTAACACATAATTCTCAATTCCAGTTCGAGAAACTCCCTTTCGGACTATCGGTTGGACCTCAACAGTTCCAAAGATACATCCATGTTGTCTTTAAACAACTAATTAAAGAAAAAGTTGTACTAGTTTATTTAGATGATATTATAATTCTTGCGCAAACTGACGAAGAAGCTCTTTTAAAACTGAAACGTGTTCTAGAAATTGCAGCTGATTACGGACTTAAGTTTAATTTTACAAAATGCCAATTTCTCAAGCGAAAAATAGAATTTTTAGGTTACATAATAGAAAATGGTACGGTTAGGCCATCAGAAGCTAAGACCTTGGCAGTGAAAAAATTCCCCGAACCCCGCACTCTTAAGCAACTACATAGTTTTTTAGGTTTAACATCTTACTTTAGAAAATACATTCCTCACTATGCTAGAATAGCAAAGCCCTTAAGCGATTTGTTAAAAGCAGAAAATACATTCAAATTTGGACCCATCGAAAAAGAAGCTTTCGAGACACTTAAAGAGAAATTAGTAAATACCCCAGTATTGCACATATTCAGACGCGGTGCTAAATTAGAGTTGCACACAGATGCAAGTGCTATAGGTTTTGGTAGTGTCCTACTACAGGAAGATGAAAACAAAAACCTACACCCCATACATTACATGAGTAGAAAAACTACACCTACTCAATCAAAATATTCAAGTTATGAATTAGAAACACTTGCAGTAATCGAGTCAATGAAAAAATTTCGAAATTATTTATTGGGAACAAAAGTTAAAATTGTTACTGATTGTGAAGCATTCCAAAAGACACTCGACAAAAAAGATCTTGCGCCAAAAGTTGCCAGATGGGCACTGTTTTTACAAGAGTTTGATTATGAAATAGTACATCGAGCGGGAAATAAAATGAAGCATGTCGATGCACTAAGCAGAAATACGGTATTGGTAGTAACACGTTCTTATGACGAATTAACAGCAAAAATTAAATTAGCGCAACAAGAAGATGAGCATATTCAAACCATCAAAAAATTAATCGAAAAAAATGAAAGCCCGGAATATTTTAATCGAAATGACATACTGTATAAATATGAAAACGACAGAGAACTGTTGATGATTCCCGTAAATATGCAAAAAGAAATAATACGCCATGTTCACAATAAAGGCCATTATGCTGTAGCAAAAACCGAAACAATAATAAAAGAAAACTATTTTATACCCCAGTTAAGGAAGCAAATAGAAAATGTCATTGCGAATTGCGTAGAGTGCATTTTGTGTAATAAAAAGCAAGAGAATCGCAAAACCTTTAATAAAAAAAGAAAAACGGCATACACTTATAAACTCGGTGATTTAGTAGCTATACAAAAAACACAATTTGGTACAGGCATGAAGTTGAGACCTAAATTTCTCGGTCCCTATGAAATCACCAAAGTGAAAGGAAAGGATCGATACAACGTAAAGAAAATTGGCTACCATGATGGTCCAAACATTACATCGAGTGCTGCTGACTTTATGAAACGATGGACAAATTGGACAGATTGATATTTTGAAACAATATTCTTTTTACTTTTATTGAACATTATGAGTGAACTCTGAACTTTAAGCAATTTTCAACGTTATAACAAGTTTTGTTGTGTTATTTTCATTTTTATATTTTAGGAAACACTGTATGTTTCAATATTTACTATTGTTTATTGTTTTGTTTGTATATATATTTTTTGTGTGTATTTGATAATTTTAGATTTTAGTCGACTGGTTCTATACCTAGTGAAATTAGTAGATGATGACTGTGAGGACACAGCACCGTCAGGACGGCCGAGTTGTGGTCGCAGGAGTTCTCATCTGAACTTTAGACTGCAAACGCAAGCACATACTTTATTGGGGCTTGTGAAGTTGAATGATGCCTCGCGAACAATATAAATTTTGATGATGTGCAATTTTATCGTGAGAACAGAGTAGATGTGCTACAGCCTTCGCCTCGATCAGACGGATCGACGGTGGTCTCTTGTTAATTCTATGCCGGTCGGTGGAACCGCGCATTTAACAAATGTTTAAGCCCGACAGACGGTCGGATCAATTCTAAGTGTATATATGTTTTTAAATTAATGTTGTAAATATTTTATATGATAATCAAGAATTAAAAGTATAACGTTTTAATCAATTGGAAAAACGTGTGGACTATTACTCTCATCCCCTAGATGCCAGCTTAAATCCTACATATATATTTTATTTATTTATTTATTTATTTATTTTTATTTTTATTTTATTTTTTTTTTTTACAGGACATTTAAAATTATTCCGTTACATTATGATCAATGGGAAAAAATCGTTTCAAGAGCATTTTAATTATATTATACCATTTCAAACATAATGAAATTGATATGTATTTATGAAGTGCACTAAAACATGCATTCTGTAGTATATGGGGTGCAAAGCATTTATTATTCCTTTATAGGGCCACATAAGAGTGTTCCGTTACATAATGGTCTACGAGAGAAAACAATTTGCACAGTATTATGTAACACTATTTCAAATATAATGTAATTTATATACATTACTGAGGTTTGCTATAAGATACTTGCTGTAGAATAGGATTTAGATAGCAATTATAGTTCATTTATACGAACACGCAGAAAATTTCGGGTGCAATACAGTATCCGAAATATTGTCTATTAACGATAACTGTTCGAAGTGCGTTTTGAGTTAGCATATGCATTTTAAATAAATATAGTACATTAAGTAACTAAATTATACAAATAATCAAAGCATTTATTATTCATTTATAGGGCCACATAAGAGTGTACCGTTACATAATGGTCTACGAGAGAAAACAATTTGCACAGTATTATGTAACACTATTTCAAATATAATGTAATTTATATACATTACTGAGGTTTGCTATAAGATACTTGCTGTAGAATAGGATTTAGATAGCAATTATAGTTCATTTATACGAACACGCAGAAAATTTCGGGTGCAATACAGTATCCGAAATATTGTCTATTAACGATAACTGTTCGAAGTGCGTTTTGAGTTAGCATATGCATTTTAAATAAATATAGTACATTAAGTAACTAAATTATACAAATAATCAAAGCATTTATTATTCATTTATAGGGCCATATAAGAGTGTACCGTTACATAATGGTCTACGAGAGAAAACAATTTGCACAGTATTATGTAACACTATTTCAAATATAATGTAATTTATATACATTACTGAGGTTTGCTATAAGATACTTGCTGTAGAATAGGATTTAGATAGCATTTTTAGCTCATTTATACGGACACGCAAAAAATTTCGGGTGCAGTACAGTATCCGAAATACTGTCTATTAACGATAACTGTTCGAAGTGCGTTTAGAGTTAGCATATGCATTTTAAATAAATATAGTATATTAAGTAACTAAATTATACAAATAATCAAAGCATTTATTATTCATTTATAGGGCCACATAAGAGTGTTCCGTTACATAATGGTCTACGATAGCAAACAATTTGCACAGTATTATGTAACACTATTTCAAATATAATGTAATTTATATACATTACTGAGGTTTGCTATAAGATACTTGCTGTAGAATAGGATTTAGATAGCATTTATAGTTCATTTATACGAACACGCAGAAAATTTCGGGTGCAATACAGTATCCGAAATATTGTCTATTAACGATAACTGTTCGAAGTGCGTTTTGAGTTAGCATATGCATTTTAAATAAATATAGTACATTAAGTAACTAAATTATACAAATAATCAAAGCATTTATTATTCATTTATAGGGACACATAAGAGTGTTCCGTTACATAATGGTCTACGAGAGAAAACAATTTGCACAGTATTATATAACACTATTTCAAATATAATGTAATTTATATACATTACTGAGGTTAGTTATAAGATACTTGCTGTAGAATAGGATTTAGATAGCATTTATAGTTCATTTATACGAACACGCAAAAAATTTCGGGTGCAATACAGTATCCGAAATATTGCCTATTAACGATAACTGTTCGAAGTGCGTTTAGAGTTAGCATATGCATTTTAAATAAATATAGTATATTAAGTAACTAAATTATACAAATAATCAAAGCATTTATTATTCATTTATAGGGCCACATAAGAGTGTTCCGTTACATAACGGTCTACGATAGAAAACAATTTGCACAGTATTATGTAACACTATTTCAAATATAATGTAATTTATATACCTTACTGAGGTTAGTTATAAGATACTTGCTGTAGAATATTACATAGAGAGCATTTAGAGTTCATTTATACGAACACGCAAAAAATTTCGGGTGCAGTACAGTATCCGAAATACTGTCTATTAACGATAACTGTTCGAAGTGCGTTTAGAGTTAGCATATGCATTTTAAATAAATATAGTATATTAAGTAACTAAATACTTAATATAATTATTAAAAAAAGTAAAAATTATACAAATAATCAAAGCATTTATTATTCATTTATAGGGCCACATAAGAGTGTTCCGTTACATAATGGTCTACGATAGAAAACAATTTGCACAGTTTTATGTAACACTATTTCAAATATAATGTAATTTATATACATTACTGAGGTTTGCTATAAGATACTTGCTCTAGAATAGGATTTAGATAGCATTTATAGTTCATTTATACGAACACGCAGAAAATTTCGGGTGCAATACAGTATCCGAAATATTGTCTATTAACGATAACTGTTCGAAGTGCGTTTTGAGTTAGCATATGCATTTTAAATAAATATAGTACATGAAGTAACTAAATTATACAAATAATCAAAGCACCCAGACAACACAAACACATCCTAAAAACATCCAAAAGATGTCATATTTAGGACAAGCTGATATCCTGTGGACCGATGAAATGGTCCTCTCGACAGTTACAGGACATCCCCTAAGTTTCGAAATGTCACACCTTTCAACGTCCTATGGATGTCATCTCATGACATATTTTGGACGGTTATAGGACACTTGCATTACATCCTCTGGATGGTCCTATTGATATCCTAAAAGCATCCACATAATGTCATATTTAGGATAAGCTGATATCCTGCGGATGGATGAAATCATCCTGTAGACAGTTATAGGATATCCCCTGGGTGTCGAAATGTCACACCTGTCAATATCCTATGGATGTCATTACACAACACCTTATGGATGGTTATAGGGCATCCTCTGGGTGTCAAAATGTCACACCTGTCAGCATCCTGTGGATGGTTTTCATGATATTACTGCCTTCAATTTGTATTTTTGAAATTCATATGTACATAAACATATGACAATGCATAGATCTATTGTTACTGAAAACTTTATTTAATAAATTTTATTGTTTAAAAATATCTTCATTTATTAGATTTATTAGAGGGAATAAAAGTTTTTATTTTTTAAGAAAGGTTATTGAATAATCTTTCTTTTAAAAAAAATATCCAATCTAACAAAGATCTCATACACTATATAATTTATTTAATAAAAAATGTTTTCAGTAACAATATATTGAGGTATATATGAATTTTAAAAATGCAAATTGAAGGCAGAAGATATCTTATATTCTCGATAAAATTCAAGAAATTTTGTAAAATTCCTTACTTATATATATTGATATATATCATATATAATTATATAGCCCTTTCATCTTATATTCTCGATAAAATTCAAGAAAATTTAAGATATTTTGTAAAATTCCTTACTTGTATATAATTATTTTTTACATATTTTATTCTTAATTTGAGCAAATATTATATAAAATGATGCAATTTAAAATTTTTTCATGACCTTTTTTAAAGTGCTATGTCTGAAGTGGAACTTATCATTCTTGTCGTAAGAAGTCATATAAAAACTTAAGGCAGTATTAAAAAAAAATATTTTTCCATGCTCAACAACTCAAAATTTTATGACACATTTTCAAACTCATTTTTAAAAGTAAAAACATGAAACTTGGCGGCGTGATTTATGAAGAGATTTATAAAGGACCTACGTTTTTATTTTTCGTTCAATTAATTAGAAATTGATTTACAAACAAATATTTTCAAAGTACTTTTAAAAATATATTCTGCCTTTATCAAAAAATCGAGACAACACGGCATTATAAAGTTTCTGAATAAGAGAACCTGCCAATTGGATGCATTTTCAAGCAAAAATGAATTTAAAAATGTGTCTCAAAATAAGCAGTTTGGATTTGAATACAGCCTTAAGTTTTTTTTAAATAACAATTTTTTTTTTTACTTTGCAATTATTTGTTTTACTTACTAAAAAAAGCATGTAAATACCTGATCCACTTTAGGAACACCCGGTATATACAACAAATGTTATGCATTTGATTGTCCTCTGATAAGGTGCCACATAAAATTTAAAAGTATCGTTTTGTCCCTCTGATGATGGTTCTACATTGTTTTTCTAGAATAAAGCTACTGCATAAGTCATCTGTTAATACTTTTGCATTCAAAACAAATAAAGGACAGAAAAGTATGCCCTTTCATATTTAGTGACCGAAGCACACATTTACTGCTGTGATAATTTGGCTATACAGCTTCAGATTCAATTTGTTTTACTTATCTTTGTACTTAAATACATTACCTTACTTTAACAAAATGAGACAGTACCATGATTATGTAAATGCTAATGGCCCAGAAAGTGCATTTGATATATGTCACAAAGTATTAACACAAATTTGAGCAATATTAAGATATTGTTTGCTTTCATTGTTCTAACTTTAATGAATAAACAACTTCTGTATTTTAAATAATTGCACATATTACACTAAGTGCTCAATATAAAATAATAAACTTAAATTATATGACATACAAAAATTAAATCTTTATGCAAAAGTCATCAGAAGTGAATACCTGAAAATTTTAAAATTTTACTCCCAATTTAATTGGAAATCAGTAAAGGAATAAAAAAAAATATATATATTTCACAATGTCATGAAAGATAGTATGGGGAAAATGATAACCGCTGTTGAATAATCTTATTATTTTTAAAAAAATCTATAATGTTACAAATTGCACAATAAAAAAATTCACATTAAAAACAAAACAAATATTTATTTACAACTTTCACGATAAAATACAAAACAAATATTTATTTATAACTTTCCACAATAAAATACAAAACAAATATTTATTTACAACTTTCTACATCACAAAACATAATTTATTTTTTCTTTGCAACAATCTGCTTTCTTCCACCTTGCTGTTGTCACAGAAATTTCTGCTCGGCATACATCTGTAAAGAAGAAAAGAAAAAATATACATTTCTACCTAACTTTATAAGTGCATCACATTCATTCAAAATGAATAAATCAGCATATATACACAAGATATACAATAATTTCTTACCGTTTGTTTCTTCAAAAGATCTTACAGTAAAATTTATTAAGTTATTTTTAGGAACTTTACTATTTAAGCCTTATGGGATATTTGAACAACTATGAAAAAGTAAAAGCACATCTTATTTTATGTCGAAAAACGTCATACAGCATGAAAGCACCCGCCTTGTTTTGTGTCGAATAAAAAAAAAATCTTAATATTTATAACTGATGGTAATGTCATATTTTTAATAATTAAAAATGATGGTAATTACAAGCAAAATGTACTACAGTAGACTCCCCAAATCCACATGAGTCCATCATAACACTGAAATTGTGCAAATTTTTGAATTATTTGCAGATTTCTGGTTTATTTACATTTTTTAAGCAGTAATACGAATGTAATAATGCATTTGAAATTACAATGAATATGTCTATAATAAAGTAAATTATTAAGTAAAACAATAACGTACTAAATATTAAGAAAATGTAAAACTTGATTAAAATATAAAAAGTAAAGATCAAGTATGTATTTAGTAATGTGTAAGGTGTAAGTATGCTAAATAAAGATTAGATATCATCATCATCAACAACTGTTTTCAATCCACTGCTGGATTCTCACCCAGATTTTTCCATTGTTTCCTGTCTAGTGTTTTAGTCATCCAATTAACACTGACCACTTATCTGATTTCGTCACTCCATCTTATTTGAGGTCATCTTCTTGGTCGTTTTACATCACTGGGATACTACTGTAGGGTGTTTGTGCTCCATCTACTGTCTTATCTTTTTGCAATGTGCCCCGCCCATTTTCCATTTTAGACGTTTAATTCTTTCAATGACGTCAAAAACTTTCGTCTAACTTCTCATCCAGGTTATTCTCTTTCTGTCTCTTCTAGTTATGCCTAGCGTACATCTTTCTATACTTCGCTGTGTTCGGGTCCGGATACCGGGTTGCGTTAGTGAAGGAAACACTCGATGGAGAAGTTTCTGTAGAAGCACAATTTTAGTCATCAATATTGGTTTGACACTAAACGGTAATTTGCCGTTCCGCTGCACCAGATTTAGTACAGCAATCCTATACTTTACAGATTAACAAACTACAACTTGTGTGTTCAGGGGTCGATGCAGGTTTTTTTTTCTTGGGGCCCATTTTGTGAAAAGTAAAGGTTATTTTTGTGAAATTTATTATATTTTTGTGAAAAATAACATTTTGTGGCGAAAGTTGATATCCAGTTAATCAAATTCAGACCAAGCATTTAAAAACAAAAACCGTTTAAAATCCTTTTGCTGAAGTTTTCCTCTCTGGTGAACTTGCTTGTTTACAAATTACATATTTTAAAAATCACAAAATAATAAATAAATAATAAATAGTAAGTTTTTATGGAATAGCATTTTGTGAAGGAGCCCATTTTATCAAATTGATTTTTGTGAAGGGGATCCATTTTATCAAATTGAATTTTGTGAAGGGGCCGATTTCATTAAATAGATTTTTGTGAAGGGGCCCTAAATAGGCCCCAAATTTTTCCTGGATCGACCCCTGGTGTTTCATTTTAAAATGCTTGTTGCACTTATGCTGAATTGGTGTTTGTTATGAGAACATAAGATTTATTTTTATAAAAGCTATGATTTATCAAACTTATAAGTTATAATGCTCTAAAATAAGACTTATTTTTGTATGGAGTAAAAAATTCAAAAAGAAAATAACAATGTGTGCAGTATTTGAACACACGGCAAATGTAATATGGTGAGAAAATGCTTTTTTAACCATTAAAATAATGTCAGGGCTTAATATACTTACATATCTACCGTATTATTGGGAATATCAGCCGTACCAATGAATATCTGTTTCAAAAAAAGTATATCCACGTAAGCGGCACACCTGTAAAAATCTCTTTTTTAAAAATCTATAGTGCCGCAACCAAGGAACTCAAATTTACGTATAAATATTTTCACTTAAATGCCACACACAAAAAAATTTAAACTAGCAATTAAATATAAAGAACTATTGTAATATTAGTAACAGAGTTTCGACCAGACAGTTTCAGAAGGGTGCTGCACCCTGCCTGCCCTTTGGTTAACAAAATAGCACCCCTCTTGTCCCTCATAAAAAGAATTAGCACCCTTCTTGCCCCCTCCAGTAAAATAATTAGCACCCTTCTTGCCCTTAGTAAAAAAAGTGCCCTTTCTCCTTTTTGCCTTAAAAATTTGCTTTCATAGTAAAAACTGACTCAATGTTGTCTTAAAAAGAGTGTTTTGACTTTGAAATATCAAAAGTGGTTTTAAAAATCAAAAGAATACATCTAACAATTAAAAAAAGTGTCTTTAAGAATCTGAAAAGTGCCCTCAAAAATCCAAAAAGTGCCCTTAAGAATAAAAAAGTGCCCTTTTCTCACCAGCAGCACCCTGCTCCTTTTTAAACCTGGGGGAAACTCTGTTAGTAATATATAATTAATTTAACTTAAGTGCTGAAAAAAAAAATGTATGTATATATATATATATATATAAGGATATCATATAGAGACTTTGTGCCGAAACTACTGTAGCATAACTAGAGCGGTGTTCCTGTAATTATTATTTTTTTTTTTTTTAAGGGTGAAGGGAGATTTCTTTTGACAAAAAACATGTTAGATTTAAGGTATGCAAATGACAAAAAAATTTAAACAAGCAAAATATTACTGAAAAATGTTATGTAATAAACCATTATGAAAACATTTTTAAAATATGTAGTTTTATGTTAACTCCCCTGACTACTGCTAAAAGCACCTTTTCGTCACCGAAGCAATAATCAAACAGAGAAAAATACAGTATTTAATCTATACCATCAGAAGCTGATGATCTTATTCTGATAACGTTCGGCAACTTCCGACTGCAAATAGTTTAATAAACAAAACAAAAACCACAGATAGTTCTCTCCTTTTTCTTTGCAGTTGCTTTTTTGTGGGGATGCTCTCATTTTCTAATAATTGATTATTTTTTAATAAAAGTTTGTTACACAGCCTAATTTACTATTATTGAACTTGCTGAAAACTTGAACAAATTTCGTCAATTGACGATGGAGATATCAATTATTTTTTTTAATAGTAAGGTAAAAACAGGTTTTGCTTTTCATTCTTTTTCTTTTAATTATTTTTTCCGTTTGCTTGAAGCTCAATTTTTTTCCCCATTTGGCACTAACTATTACGCTTGACGACAATAGTGTTGATATAACACAGTTTAGAGATACCTAGAATTTAACTATACAGGGCCGAAATTAGCTTTTTTTTCACAGGGGCAAACAGGGATTTTGGCACCCCCACTAACCCTACCTTTCTCGCAAAGTAAATTTACAAAGATAATTTTACTAAGTTTTTAATAGCTGACTTATTTTAAACTGAAAAATATGTAATCATAAAATACGTAATAGTGAACTCTGTGCTTTGTCAAATACTTATTCAATAAAACCTGTGAGTACAGAATCAAAAGGAACAAGACAAAATTCAGTTTTATACAAGTTTTCGTCTTAGCAAATAGAATTGATGCTATTGTTACTGTTGGATCCGTGTATTTTTTTCATTTAAGACAGGATTCTATTACAGAAAGATTTTACTGTAGTTATAGTATTACATTACAATTGAACAGATGTTTAAAGTCCTAGTGTTATAAGTCACAATGTCTTAAGAACTGAAAAACCAGAATTTTCTGTAAGAATATAACAATGAATTCTAATACTGTAAAACATCTTTGTATGTTATCTACATACAGTTTCATGGAGCTGTCATTTATACTGCACTTCCTATTTATAGACTACTATGTTTAGATACTTTCCTGAATCTAAATTCCAAATTATAATAGTGACTCGGAACAAAAAAAAAATTAAGTTTTTAATAAGTATTTTATTATGTGAATTTTCTACCTTTTATTTTTTAGTGTCCCATGAATTCTCAGTTTTTCTTTTGAATTTTCCAACTTACAAAACATTTTTGCCCAAATTTCATATACTTTTTTTTGTATCAAGCAACAAACCAAATGGTCATTTGTCGTCCCCCATGCCTTCCATTCTGGCGCCCGGGGCACATGCCCCCTCTGTGCTGCCTTTAGTTTCAGCCCTGAATATTAATAATCAAAAAGTGCTGCAGAATGTTTACATTTAAAATAAATGTCAATATACTTAAAATCTTGGTACTTTTCGGTTAGCCAAGCACCACTAATTAGAGATCTGCACAGGCTGGGCTCGGGCCTATTTTCCTTCACTGCACTCGGGCTAGGCCTGGTCTCCACTCGTTTTGGGCCGAGCTTGGGCCTAGTGATTACTCTTTATGGCCCGGGTTCGGGCCTTTCTTTTTTCCTGAAGGATCAGGCCGTGTCTTAAATTATTTTTTCCGTACAGAGCCGGGACTGGTTTCATCCTTCCTAGTCTTCACACCCCAAAATTTTCAGTCCTGGTTTTGACCCTATAAAAATCATTGTCTCGGCTTGGCCTGGTCCGTTCGAAGGTCAGTAAAATAAGACCTGGCACAAAAATCTTTGAAAAAAATGCAAATATTTTTAAATTGCCATTATTCTACAATTAAACATTAAAATTTATTATTTTTAAAGATAAGTAGATTTGTACACTTATTAAAATATGGCTAAATTAAAATATAGTGAAACGTGTGAAAAAAAACCTGCTTATGACGGAATCCTGTCTTAAACTGAAAAATGTGTTGATCCATGCAAAATGAATACAGTACAGGACCTATTATCCGGCACCATCGGGATCGATCCGATTCCGGTTTTCGGAATTTTCCGGATTTCGGATCCATGCCAAAAACATAAATATTGCATCAGCAACCCCCGCCCCCCCCTTGCTTTTCTCTTTTTTTTTCTCCCATGATCTAGTTTTTTAGATAAGCGCATTAGAGAAAATAAGTTTAAAAATACTTACCATTCGTGAAAGAAATTTCTAAAACTATAATATAATAATAACTTTAAATTTTCAAAAGCTTATTTTTTATTCATGACAGCATGAAAGTTGGGGAGGGGGAGGGTATATCGATGTAACAATGAAACAGGAAAATGATTTTTTGACATATTTTCTTTCATCGGGAAATTGATCAAATGATTCTTTTATTATTCTTAAATTTGCGCTTTATAAAGTTAATTTTGATGAATTATAAATAAAAGTAAACAATATTTTGTGTCAGAATGTAATTTTTAAATTTATTTATTAATCTTTTATAACGTTACATTATTTATATTTAAACATCTCATAATGATTTTAATTTAGGACTAAGATAAATAACAAATGCTGTTCTTACTTCATGTGATAATAAATTAAGCCTCAACATGCAAAAAGTAACAGGAAAACTAATGAAGTCAACTAAAAACTAGTGTTTTTGTTAGATGTTTTTCAAAGACTCTTTTCCTAAAACATCAACTTTGCGTCCCTTCTTTTTTTTTTTTTTTTTTCCTTTTCGGAAAAAGCACGTGGACACTTGAAAAATTAAATTCTGTATGATTCACATGTATTGCCTCAATTACATCCGAAATACAAAAAAAAAAAAAAAAAAAAAAAAAAAAAATGCAGCAATCCACAATAATAATGAATCTTTTCTGCATAGCTAAGAACATTCATTAACAGATGCAAGATAACATCCGACTTCACCTCTCAGATCACCAGAAAAAAAAAAACTACAAACAGTCAGCTCTTTTTTTTTTATGATTGAAGTGGACTGTTTTGGGAGGTCTCTAATTCTCTGAAAATTTAAGGTATTTTAATAGAAATTTGGTAAGTTGCCTTATTTATTATTATTTCAATTTGCTGAAAATTTTAACACAATCTGATAATTAAGAGAGAAGATCCCTGAAAAAGTTGTACTTTCTAAAGGAAAGATTTCTCTTTCAGCCTGCTGGAACGAATGAATGACCTATTAAACATTCTGCCCTTCGACCTTGAAGCAGTTTTTATCTGGTTCATTCTTTCAAACTTCGAACAGGCAGCTCGCGGTAGGGAGGAAAAAGAAAAAGATAAAATAACTTTTTTTCAGATTACATTTCCGTATTTATGGATTTTTTTTTTTTTTTTTTTTTTTTTAATACGTAAGAAAAGAATATATAATATATTTACACCTGCTAAGAAGGCAAATTGTCTATAACTCATTTTTTTTTCCCTATGCAATTCCGTCTTAGAAGAAGATTTTAATGTATAGCATTTTTCTGATTTTTAACACTTCAATACATGGAATATGGATTAACAATATTAATGATAACTTAAACACATACATACAACAAATAGAGATTTATTAAAAAAATAAATATCGCAGACTGCGGCACTTCTATAAAAATGAAGATTGTAAACATGAAAAAAAAAAAGAGCTTAGATAGGAATTTTTGGTTAGATCTACTCCTACAAGGCAAATTTTTAACCAAATCATCGTAAAAATCAATGTTTTGTGGAAATTAACTTGGGCCGGCCTTTTAGCTTTTATACCGGGACGAACTTACTTTTAAATCGGGCCGGGTCAGGCCAATATTTTTTTTTGCTCGGGCCGAACTTTTGATTTTTGTATCAGGCCAGGCCTGGAAATTTCGGCCCGTGCAGACCTCTACCACTGATATATGTACATGTATATATATACCATATATCTGCAAATACATATTATATACATACATATTATATATATGTATATACATATGTATTTATATATGTATATACATATGTATTTATATATGTACATATGTCACTGGCACCCGGCTAACCGAAAAGTACCAAAAACTTTAACATAAAATTATGGTTTATTTCTTCTGAAAAAAAATAGTTTGAATTAAATGTACTTTAAGATAAAATGAAGATTTTCTATACTTATATGACTGCTAAAAAGATATTTATTGCCTTTTGACAGGTATGCTAGTAGAACTTTTAATTTTTGTATCGGGCCGGGCTGAATTTTTTTTTGTATGGGTACCAATACAAAAATTAATTTGGGTGATCTATCAATGTTAACTGAATATTTTAGAAATTACCGAAAAAAAAAAAATCAGTTTTCAAAAACAAGCCATGGAATATAAACATTTGGGCAATTCCAAGCCAATTTACCATTTCTAGAATTTTATATTTTAGATCAAATAGGTAATATATATTTTTTCTGATAGTATTATAACTATATTTTTTATATTTGCAATGCATTTTATAAAATTTTGAATAGTCAAAATCAATAAAATTCATTATAATCGCTTCTGTTTACGTGTTTATTTGTTTGTCTGTTACATGTTAAATGTTGATCTGTTACAGGTAAGATTACATATTTTTCATGACTATCTTATGGCAACAGTCAAATTTTGAGAAAGATATATGTTTCAGAACGCCCTCTGAATGAAAATACATTTTTATAATAATAAATTGTAAATTATTTTATAAGTAATATATCGATAAACATCAAGGTATCTGAAAAGCATGGTAATTCATGTTTGTCTGTTACATTAACATTTTTTTAACCATAATTATTTACATTAAATAATTTATTCATAATAACTATATTAATTTATCTTCTAATAAATATCATCATGCTAATTGTAGCCCTTTTTGAATTACATTATTATTTTTCAAATGAGATAAAGCCTTTTTTTCCGCTATGGCAATTAGTCTGTTACAATGGAATTACCCATTTAAATAAATAAATAAGTAAAAATGTTCCAAAGCACAACAATTCATAAATATGCTTAAATGCAAAAATATGACAATTCAATAAAAGCAGCTATAAAACTACATGCTCACATATTCTTTTATTTTTAAGAAAAAGAAATAATAATAATAAATCAATTAAACATACCACTGCTTAAGAGTCCATTGCAGACTTCTTTTCCAGCATTCAGCTCAATTTACAGCTGGATTTTTCAAAAATTACTTGCATAGTCTCTAAAAGAAAGAAATAACTTTGAAATGAAGCATGTGTAAATAAATGTGTCAAATTAACATTTTAACCCGTCAGCACACACACTGGGATAAAATCTACCCCAGCTCAGAACTATTACTTAAAAATGTGCGTAAATCGTTCGGGATCATTCTGAGCTTTACAGTACCTTTCAAGCTGAAAGAGATCAAGATGTGGCCAAAAAGAATTTACCTCCGGTTGTGAGATTTTCCATTCTTTTGTTATAAAAATGTCACGTGGGAGGAAATTTACCCCACGCGTGTTATAACGTAACCCATAATGATAAGAAAATGTTAATGCAAATGTTTATGTAAAAAATATAGTGTGCAAATAATAATATAATTTTTCTTTTAAACGTTAACAACTCTTGCACATACAGTTTCTATATATCAGTTTTATATTTTTTTGTATTTTTATGGCTAAATTTGGATTGAAAAAACTTAAGTATGTAATGATATGCAGAAAAAAATCTTAGTGCTAGATTTTATGTTGTTTTTTTTTTCTTTAAATATGAAAAAACCTCTTATTTTAAGTTAAATTATTTTCTTTATTGATTTACAGTTTATTTCAAAATATAAATTTTTGCTTATAATCAAACCGGGGGAAACTGACACAAGAAAACCCATTGGGGTAAAATTTATCCTGCACGTGTAGTAACGTAATGGAAAGGGGCGCATGTGCTGACGGGATAAGAACCAAGTTTTCAATAGAAATGTTTCCAATTTTTATTTAATTATTAATTAGCACTAGGATTTAGTTATGATTTGAAATTGAAATATCTGAAATTAAGGAAAGTAACAGAGTTCTCTTTATGAAAGTAATCTTAAATAGATTGAGTTTTATAGAACAGAATTTAGAAAAAAAAAAAAAAGATAAATTAATACATAATCTTTTTTAATAAAAAGCTACGTGTTGCTGATGACTGGTTTTTTAGCTTATCGTTGCCAGAGATTAATTTCAGAAAATGAGAGATTTGAAGTTACTGAAAAAATTAATAGCTCGTAAAGTATTTGTCAGAAAATTGTTAATTCTCGACAAATACTAGATGCGCCATTTATTTTTAGTATATATATATATTAAATATAAAAAATCTGTTAGAATTTTAAATAAAAAAAAACAGTTTTCAGCGATGTTCTGTAACCCGGGAAGCCCGAGTTTGATTCCCTAGTATTATTTAATAATAATGTACTTGTACGAATTCAAAAACCAGCTCAGGCTAAAAGTATCAATTTCAAATTAGTTGTGTATTATATAAAGCAGGATTACAAAAAAGTCAGCTTCAAATGTTTAAAAAGTGGCTTTTACTAATTTTAGTTTTAACTGTCATTAGCTTTTACATTTTAAAGCATTTTACTTATAAACTATAATTCTTTAGATAAAATTTTTTATAGCTTAACTCGGGGGTCGATACAGGGAAAATTTGGGGTTATTTAGGGCCCCTTCACAAAAATCTATTTAATAAAATGGGCCTCTTCACAAAAATCTATTTGATAAAATGGTTCCCTTCACAAAAATCAATTTCATAAAATGGCTCCTTCACAAAAATCAATTTGATAAAACATACACTTCACAAAATTCTATAAATAATAATTCTATAAAATTCCATAAAAACTTAATATTTATTATTTATTTTGTGTTGTTTCAAAATGTGTAATTTGAACAAACAAGTTCACCAGAGAGGAAAAATTCAGCAAAAGGATTAAAAAAAAGTTTTTGTTTATAAATGCTTGGTTTAAATTTGACTCACTGGATTTAAACTTTCGTTACAAAATGTTATTTTTCACAAAAATTTAATAATTTACACAAAAATAACCTTTACTTTTCACAAAATGGACCCCAAGAAAAAAAAACCTGCATCGACCACTTAACTAATATATATATTAGGCATTTTATTGCACTAGAATTTAATAGCATTATTTATCAATATTGAAAACATCAGTATTAAAGTCACACATGCATAAGAGAAACTCATAGTGAATGTAGGAAAAAAAATTAGTAAATTTTAATACCAATTTCTTTATTTAGCTTTAAGAGGCTACTTCACTTAGGCCAAAACACCCACTCACTAATGTTAATTCTATGGGGGAAATAATTTATGATATCTCGTTCGCATTTCAATATTTATAAATGATTTTTTTCGCATTGGATAGCTGAGGTCAATCTCTATGCACACTCCTTTATACTTTTTCGATTTTGATTACAAGTTTTTTTTATTAAGATACTTTCACTTTCAGAAATTGTTTTGTAAGCGAAAGAAAGGAGGGGGGGGGGTGATCTTTTAACTGTTTTTCAAGTGTTTGAAGTTTTAAAAAAAAGAGAGAAGTGGGATATATAATATATCTGCGAGTCACTTTTTGACTCACTGTTGTAAAATCTGAGCGATGGTTCAAAAATTTTCTACGATTTCTGTGTAAAATACAAGTAAACTTTAACCCTGAAAATTATGAAAATAAAAAACAGTTAAAGGATAATAATGTTTTTAGTGTGATCATCAGAGCATCTTCTGTTTTAGCACTATCTCAAAGTAAAAATTGCTTATTTAAAAATATGTTTGTTCATTTTTCACAAAAGTTGCATTCCAAAATTATAAACCCATAAACAAGAACATTTCTGACATACAATGGTTATATAGTGCTTTGTTAAACTCTAAAACTGGTATTTGTTTACAGATATATGGCAGTTCCCACTGCCAATTTGTTACCAATTTCCTAAATAATAGTACCATGGGTGACCACACAATTGTTAAAGAAGACTTTCATTTGTTTCTGGAAATTGTGTTCAAAGAAATGTTGATGCTTGCTACAAACAAACAACTAAATTTTGTATTGTGCTATTCGTCCCATTCACTTTTATTCAAAAAGTAACGTGTTACACAAAACTAAGAAAATAATTAGCAGCTACAGTAATTTCACTATTTTTGATCACAAGCTATTTTATATTCAAATTGCAGAGTTTCCTGTAGGCAGTTTCAGGAAGGTGCTGCACCCTGGCTGCCTTTGGTTTAAAAAACATCCCCCTTCTTGCCCCTCATCAAAAAATTAGTGCTCTTCTTGCCCTTCAACCAAGAAAATTAAGCCTTTACAGTTTTGTAAAAAAAAATTATTTGCATAGTAAAAATTGACACATTGTTGCAATTCGATAGGAGTGTTGTAACATTTAAATATCAAAAGTGCATTTAAAATTGAAAGAATGAATTTAAAAAATATAAAAAGTGCTCATATGGATCTAAAAAATACCCTTCAGAGTCAAAAATGTGCCCTTTTCCAACTACCAGCACTCTACGCTTTTCTAAAACTGTGAGAAAATCTGACAATGTCATCTAAGTTAAAACATATTAACTGTTACGTTTAGAAGTATGTTTTTCTTTTTAAGTGACAATAATTTTAAAGTGGTTAAAAATGTATTAATTTGTTAAGATTTAATAAATATTATTAAAATGTTTAGCAAATACATACATATATATTATATATTTGAATATATACATTTGCTTTAATTAATATATATCAATATGCATTAAAATCTATGTAAAGAAATAAGTATTTCTAAAGTAATGGGAATTAATTGTAAAAGAAAAAAGAGGGGGGGGGGCATTTTTTAATTGCTTTTAAAGTGTTTTAAGTTAAAAAGAATGAGGGAAAAACATATTTTTGGTTTTTTAAGTGTTTGAAGTTTAAAAAAAAAAAAAAAAAAAAAAAAAAAAGGAGTTCAAACTGGAGTTGTAAGTAAATCTTCATTTTCACACAGAAAATGTAATCTAAAATTGAAAATTCTCAGAAAGTACTCAAAGTGGTTGTATTTTCTTTAATAATTTATCAAACTGTTAAATACAAATCACTACTGTTGCGTTTACACTACCATCTCTATTAACATTTACCATTAAGCCTACATGAATAATTAGGTCTGATATACACTTCGCTTTTACACAAGAAAATATAAGTATAAAAACGGAAGTTATAAAGAATAGAATTACAAATGAAAAAGATAATTCTTACCTTTATTGACATCAGATTACTATTTATTAATCAGATTCCGAAAAGCCGATCACGTTTCTTCATTCACCAAAAAGCAAAATAAACTTAACTTGTCTGGTAGGTAGGTTGGTTGATACGTTAGCGTAGCGTGCAGAGGAAAGAAGCCAAGGAAGAAAGTCAATTTGCGGATGTGCGTTCTATGACATTCGTCGGCTGCTTTGTGGACAATGTATTCAGACGGTCCGTTGTCAACTATCTTCCGGATATTCACTGGATAGTTTTATAAGATATGACAACTACAGGATTTTCAGGATCATTATAGATCGTCCGAAGGACGATTGTGGTTTGTCTGGGCATTTATTATTCATTTATAGGGCCACATAAGAGTGTTCCGTTACATAATGGTCTACGAGTGAAAACAATTTGCACAGTATTATGTAACACTATTTCAAATATAATGTAATTTATATACATTACTGAGGTTTGCTATAAGATACTTGCTGTAGAATAGGATTTAGATAGCATTTTTAGTTCATTTATACGAACACGCAAAAAATTTCGGGTACAGTACAGTATCCGAAATACTGTCTATTAATGATAACTGTTCGAAGTGCGTTTTGAGTTAGCATATGCATTTTAAATAAATATAGTATATTAAGTAACTAAATTATACAAATAATCAAAGCATTTATTATTCATTTATAGGGCCACATAAGAGTGTTCCGTTACATAATGGTCTACGAGAGAAAACAATTTGTACAGTATTATATAACACTATTTCAAATATAATGTAATTTATATACATTACTGAGGTTAGTTATAAGATACTTGCTGTAGAATATTACATAGAGAGCATTTATAGTTCATTTATACGAACACGCAAAAAATTTCGGGTGCAGTTCAGTACCCGAAATACTGTCTATTAGCGATAATTGTTCGAAGTGCGCTTTGAGTTATGATATGCATTTTAAATAAATATAGTATACTAAGTAACTAAATTTTTTCATGTTCCGTGTGGTGTGTATAAATGCTATAGATCATATACAGTGTTACACAAAAGAATTCGTAACTATTACGGAATATGAGCGTGAGTTGCTTAAAGGTGTTTTTTAATTGAATTATGCATTTTAAACTATATTTCGTATACTAACAGATGTTTGTAGATTACAAATAAAATCATATACAGAGCCACGCAAAGAACAGGATACATGGCTGCATATGGTTGATGATTTTTGGAAGTGTGTTTCAATAGTTTTAAGCGTGGTTTAGGCTGAATTAAATTTTAGTTTAATATAGGGCGTGTATAAATATCTGTAGGTAATATAAAGGGCTATACAAAATAACTCAAGTATTTTCCGTCTACTGGTAGAAATTGCTGAAGGTGAATTTTCAACCTATCATGCGTTTTCTTACTAAACTAAATTTTAGTATACTACTTAAAATATATACAAATCTGCTGATCAAATACAGGTCTGCACAAGAAAATTGAAGTACTTTTCCGTCTATGGGTGGGTAATTTCTGAAATCTGGTTTTCAAATGTGTTATGCGGTTTCTAAATTGTTTACGTAGGTATTTTACCTTATTAAATAGCGAAGTTTTGTTAAAGTATTGTGGAAGTGTTGGGAAATGTTTCATAATCTATGTATGATGCATGATTTTTCTTTCTTGTTGTTTCTAAGACCATTTTTGCTTCATTACAGTCTATTTTTGTCTCTTATGGAGTTGTTCCCAAAAATTTTTGTTTTGTATCTTAGGCTCCATTGTATTCAGAAAGAATTATTTCAATTATTTAGAATTTTTGCATTCGTTGGAAAAATAAATTCTCCAATTAATAAATTTCAAATGGATTTAAAATAGAAAAGAAAACTAAAATGGCGCTATTTCCAAAGAAGTAAGAGATGTTATTGATTATAAAGTTAGCAAATACATGAGCATTTTTTTTCTTAAGAAAAAGAAGCTAAATTTAACTTTTAAAATACTTAAATTTTCTTCAGTTATCGTTTTTAATGTTTCTATGTGTATGAAAGGTATTAAAATATTAAAACCTATCTCCTTTTAAATCTAAAATTTAAATTAATATCGAAATAAATATTTGCTAACTTTTAATGTCTAATGCTGAATCTGCCTTTTAAGTTTGTTTCTCAGCCCAAAAAATGTTACTTTCAGGAATTAAATTGTAACCATCTGTAGGATTCGCAGCACAAACGTCAGCGCAATCTGCAGTTGATTGTGGTTCAGGCCTGCAAAAGCGTAGGACGGGGAATCGTATGGTCTTGACCATGAATCAGTCAAAATCTATTAAACAAATTAAGTTTAAGTTAATCCCAATTTAATACCTTTTTCGGAATGTTTTTCTTTCTTGTTGTTGTTTAAATAATGCGCAAGGGGAAAAAACGTCTAAGCATTGAGTTTATTGCTTTTTGGCCTAACAGGGAAAGTAACCCTAACAAACAGGCACAAAAACTTTTCGGGTACCCACAGTAAGTCTCAACTGAGGTTTCGGCAATTAGTTGGAGGCCAAATCTAAAATCATAAGATAAATTAAAATTTTATAAAATAACAGTTGTTTGAAATTTTAGGTCAATTTTCATTATCAATTTTTCATGTTTAAAAATGTTTAACAAAATCGAATTTTTTTAAAGTTTTGATCTTTTTAAAAGTTTGTCCTCCAAATAAAATATTGAACTTAATTTGGAAAAAGCAAAATTTCGATAGTTCAATCAGTTTAAGCGTGAGAACCTACACCAATTAAAAAAAAACTTTTTTCAAGAAAAATGCCTTTTAAACTTGTGATTTGTCTCTTGTCAGCCGTGACACCGGTTCGTTAAACTAACTGTCACGACCGAAATATGGTGAAAAAAAACTCTTTTGAGGGCATATTTTAGACAAAAGTTCAAAAAATACAAAGAAATAAATATTGGTTTGTTGAAAGTTTTCGGGACAATCTTCTATTAATTTAACACTTTTCCATTTGCTTCTGTGAATTGTCTGTCTATTGATCAACTGCAAAGTTGTTATAAGGAATCGTGAGCGAAATCGCCAAGTATGCGGGTAACTTCAATAATTGTAAATAAGTGTTTTATTTTTTTTTGTTTTAGTTTTCATTCTTATTTCTAGTATAGCAAATTTAGCGTAAGAATTAACCAAGCTGATTTCTGGACTTAACTAATTTTTTAACTTTCTAGACCAGTGGTTCCCAAACTGGACTTTTTGTGCGCTTGATAGCAACTGTCTGCTGATAGAAATAAGTTTAAAAAGAGAGCATAGTTTTTAAAAAAACATTATTTTATAAACATTCAAATCTTATCTTAAGAAACACGCATAATTTCATGCCTGCAATTCATTTTGTTCCGAAACGATTCTTTTACAATAGGTTAATTTGGCGTAGGCCGCGATTATAGAAATTTCATCACTTTGATAAATGCTTCATAGAAAGCGTTAGAAAACTAGTGAATTTATTTTTAAAAATTATAATTTTTGCTCTATTTCTTTTATATGATATGGCAACTAGTAAGAAGAAAAACATTATTTAAACTAGCTACTCAGTATTTCTAAATTGTTTTCTCAACGCGTACTCATTTATTTAACAAAAATTAAACAGTGAATTGATTAAAGCGTACTTTAAAAAATATATATTACACTCTTTATTTTTTATTTAAATATGTTCTACATTTTAGTGCTTGAAATATTTCGTGGTTGCAGTTTTATAGCCAGTTTTCATATTTTAGCGAGTGTGATTTGGCTTGTCATTAACTCCATTGATTTTGTAGCTCGTATACAGTTGCAACCATAAAAATATTTTCGATATCACCTGCGGCCAGATAACAGAAAAATGCCTTAAAATTAATTTATAAATTTATAATTAAGTTCGAAAAATATTAAAATGTTGTATTGTCATCGAAAAACCACTTCTATATATCTTTAATATTCTATCCTATCAAGAAGTGCATGAAAAACCCATGAAAAAATTTTACCTTTACATAGAATAACCAAGTTAAATTAAATAAAAGAGTGCAAAAATTTGAACGCAATTAAAGACTAAGAATAGAAAAACAAAGAGTAGGGTGAAACCCCCAGTTATTGACACCTAACTAGTAACCGACATTTGAGCAAGTATCTAAGTCAAATAAGCATTTTGTTGTAAAATTCTGCAAAGTAATGTTATCTAGTGGTAAACGAGACACATATTTATATTTTGGAGTCAATTTATTCACCACTAGAGGACCAAGAACATATTCAATGAGGAAGAAACTTTCGAGGATACAAAAAGTGCCATTTTGAACCAACCATCTTATTTCTGAAAAAGAAAGTGTTTTTCTAATCGATTTGTAATGCATCCATCCTAAACTTTTTTCTTAATGTTATACTTGTAGAAATTAGTTTAAAGATGCATATGATATATTAGGGCCATGATTTAATGTTTATAGTATTTAATTTACCTTAATGGGGGGTGTCAGTTATTGGTTTCTAGAATTTCATTTCACCAGTCTCTGACAGAGGTGTTAGTTATTGGTTATATTAAAGAAAGTTGAAATCTATTATTTGAACTGTTTAAAAATGCATACTAATAAACTAAATTTATCTTGTAGTAAACACCATTAACATTTAAGTTGTTTTACCGGTGTCTGACACCAGATGTCAGTTACTGGTTCAGAAATGTCAGTTATTGGATATCTGCATTACTAATAAAGCAGCACTAAATATTACTGCTATATACGCTTACTATACACTCTGCATTACTAATAATTCAGTACAGTTTTATAAATCCCACTTTTTATAATAAATATTAACGTATTTTGTTCTTATAATCAAGAATAAAGTTTAAAAAAAAAGCATTTTAATCTTTTAAAATAAAGTGTCAGTCACAGATTAACTTTGTGTCAGTTATTGGTGTTCCAAAGTTAGGGATGGTGTCAGTTACTGGAGTTTTTGACCCCATTTAGGAATAAAATTAATTTTTAATAATAAAATATATAATTTTTCGAAATTTTGCAAACAATATTTTTTTTTAATATTACTCTATTATCCTTTCAAAAACAAATATAAGTATAAAACAGATTTAAAATTTTTGTAATAGTGATTTGAAAAAGAAAGAATACTTAAAGTGTCAGTTACTGGGGTTTCATCCTATAATTAAAATAAAAATAAAAATAGTTTTTTATTTAAGGCTTTTATTAATATGCTTATTAAGTGAGTTCCCCTGCAAATGTAATAATTAAGAACCGTAAATGCCATATCTCGTGAGACAGCCATGAATTTCAATTCGAAATCGTGATTTGTTTGTGTGTCTGGGAAGTTCGTGTAATTTAATTAACCATGCATCTTATCGTAAAATTTTGAAATGAACTCATTCCTTTCCTTGAAAGAGACATCGATCTTCAAATGAAATTAACATTTTATTCATAAGGTTAAGATTGAATAATTACCGTGCTATAAATGTATTAACTATTAGAATCTTAGGTATATAACATTAAATATAAAAGTAACAAGAAAGAAAAATCATGCGTCAAGCATAGATTATGAAACACTTTCCAACACTTCCAGAATATTGTAATGCAAGTTCTCAGTTTAATAAGGTGAAAGAAGATATCATATCTTAAGTGAAGAATTCAGAAAACGCAAAACATCCGGAAGCGTACTTTCAGAAATAACCATCCATAGGAGACAATGTATTCAGTTCTTGAATTTCGGGCCTCCTGTAGTATACAACGCTCGTTTTTCTGTTGTCAGTTGCTACTAGTTCCTAGACATTCGACGTAGTAAAGTGTAGTAAAGTGATATTTCATATTCTTTGTGTTCAGTTTTTAAAAGAGTTTTATAATTTTTTCAGCAATCCATGCCCACCTTCCATAATATTGTTTACCAATTTTATACTTTTCATACCTATTTAATGTCCATACTGGTAAAATTAGATGAATATTTATTGTTTGATCCATGAAAAGATTAAAGAAAGTTGATAATTCATATCACAACGTTGTATATTTCGATTCTAATATATAAAATGGGTGGAACATAAACGTTTAATACGATTACAGTGGTTTAGAAGAATATTTCGGTCAACTGAAATATGTAGACATATATAGATATATATGTAGACATATGTAGATATATATATATATATATATATATATATATATATATATATAACCATAAATGAAACATTATCATAACACCAACTTAAACAATGAAATAATGATTAAGTATGTAATAATTAGTTGTCAATGAAAGTTTCCCCAACACACTGAATATGGAAACAAAAACAAATTAAAAGAATAAGAAATTAAATTACAAATTGAATAAATGGAATTAAATGAATGAAATGAAATGAAATTTGTGGAATTTAGACAGAATTATCAAGTCCCAAATGCCTAAATACCACAAATAAAATGAAATGAGAGGTTTCATCATCATATTAGCCATACATTGCTAAAGAATATGATTTAAGGACTACCTGCTCATAAACATTGAATCAAACCTGTGAAAAAGTAAAAAATAAATACAATATTAAAAAGGAAAGAAGCCATACCTATAATATACAGAGAAAACATTAAATAGAGTGAGAAAGTATAAAATCCTATATATATGTATATATATATATATAGAGAGAGAGAGCCAGAACAGTTGTATTTGTCACCGAAAGTTATGATTGTAGCGGTCCTAAAGATGGTCTTGTCGCTATTTAAGCCATCGTGTGACTGCAATTACGCAGAAATCTATTTCGATTCTCGGCTTGCAGAGTATCTTTCCAAGGCTGACATTTATTTATTCTCACCTGTGCTATCCATTAAAACGAACAGTTGATGTATTCATTATAGATGTGTTGCGAGCTGTAGTGAGCTACGGTACAAACAAGTAAAAAAACTGCAGTGTCACTTGTTTGTGACAAATCTAACCATTCTCGCAATAAAACCTTCATTGTTACAAACAATTCCATGCTTTTCTATGTATTTCTCTGAAAACCCCATTGTGCTACTAGATTTTTCGAATTATTGAATTTTCATTTTTTTGTTACTTTTGGATTATTTAACACATGCAGGTTATCCAAAACTTTAAAATATGATATATGTTTTAGCTTTAGTTAATATAAAGTTGTAAAAAGTGACATCTTTATAAAGTAGAATTTTGAATAAAATAACTTTAAAAATAGTTTCGTTTAAAATAACTTTAAAACTTTTCATTGTCTCTGCGCTGTCTCAGCCTGTAAGTATATTCAAATAGCATTATAAATCTGCACACAGTCCATGCAATTTTTATAATTTATTAAGTGTAGTTGTTAAAATGCAAAAAAAAAAAGAAAAAAAAAGGGGGGGGGTGAATTATTGGGTTTTGAAGTTAATTTGAGCCTTCATAGCTAGATAGTTCAACATGAAAATCTACAAGAAAAAAAAAATAATAATCGCATAAAAATTATGAAATAACTTATAAACTACTCGTCATATGTTTTATCTTTATCTTTATTATACTTAATGGATCATAGAAAGTTTAAGTTTGAACGTCCAAATTGGTGGATTTAGTACTAGTTTTAGAAATACCTACAAAATTAGATACCTACAGAACTCCTATATAAGCTATTCTTCTTTTTAGTTCAATTTTCACGGTTTCTCGCGGCATCGGGCATATTACCTCCATTGCTTTTCAAAATTAATTTTTATTCATAGATATATTTTTTCTATGAAAATTTATACTTATTGCGTCTTTATCCGTAATTACTTTGTTCCGAGATATAGCTCTTTGTAGAGGAAATTTAGAATGATATTAGTAACAATAATTAAAACTCTCGGTCTAACTATATTAATATATTTTACTTTTAACAAAATAAAATTAATATATTTTCCATCATAATTAGTTGTTTATTTCTAAAGATTCTCAATTCTCTAAAATTTATCTTTCAATTTCCATGGTTTAATGAAACGAAGAGGTATTCATAAATACTGTTTATTATTATTTTTATTATTATTCAATACACCACAACATAGTAATGGAATTTAATTGCAGTCCATTTTAAAATTACATCATTAACCAAGGAAATTTTCTTACATGACTAAAAGTAATTACTTCGATTCTGTACAATAATAAGACTTTTTTCCCCGCAAAAGCAGTAAATATGCAATCACTTAAAAGTATAGCTCTACGAAAACTTTCTAGGTTTAATTAATTAAATTATTTCAAAGGGAGACAGAAAATCCAAAACTGTTCATTACCTTGAGTACCCTTATAAGCTCTTTACATACATTTGTAGAGTTGCTTATTTAATTATCTCTAATTATATCCGTTAATATTCATTAAAACTAGAAATCGACTCTTGCGTTTGCAAATTAGTAAAATCTTCAAAATGGCTTTAGAAGTTTCTGTTTTCAAAAATGTTGTCATGTTGTGAATTTTTTTTTCAACTTTAAAATTTTAGTTAACAAATATGTCGAATTTTTTTGACTGAATAAGCAAATATTTGCACGCAGACTGCACTCTTTAGAATTTTCAAGGGGTATGGACATCTTTGTCTAATATTTTGCTCAGAATTAAAAATATTTTTGCCATTAATCGGGGAATATGTAATATTTTTCTGCGATTTATTGGAGAATATGTAATATTTTTCTGCTATTAAAGCGAAAAATTTTATTCGAAAATTGAGCTAAAATTGTAAGACCCCTATATAAATAAATTTTGTAATTTCTTTATTTTTATTTTTATTTTTTTACCAATTTTTATGAGATTTCGTTAAATGAAAGTTTCTGAACAGGAAAACTGAAGTCCCATTTTTAGACATCTGATTTTTAACTAATTTTTAAGAAAAATTTAGATACTTAAGTTAAAATTTTATGTTTTTCCGAAACACTCAAAATGTGTAGAGTTCTCATATTTTTAAAAGCTTTTTAAAATATGAAAAAAAAAATACTGAACAAAATTTTCACTAAAATATTCCACATGCTTTCACTTATTATATTTGTTCAATATCAAAGATTTAAAATGACTAATTTTTATTATTTTAAAATATTCGTAATAGAATTATTAATATAATCTATTAAAATTTGGAAGGTTATTTGCACAATAAAATTTACGTTAGTATTTTCTGCATGTGATAATCTCATTGAAAAATATTATCTGATATTATCATCATATGATAATATCCTCAAAGCTCATCATGTTTAAAAATCACAATAAGATGCATAAATTTAATTAATATTCTCAAAATGAGTAAAATATGTAAAAATCGATAAAAAAAGAAAATGAATATAATACATTATCTTAATATTTTGATTAAAATAAAAGAAAGATTAAAACAAGTTGATTTTGTGAAAGTAATGATTGATTAATTACAATAAAAACTGTGCTTTCAATCTTTCTTCAAAATTAAGTTAATCACGTTTTAAAAATTACCTAACTAAACATAATTTCATGCTTTAAAGGAAATTTTTAAGAATTTAAATCTTTTGTTTATGAAGTAAATGTTAAAATGATAAGAAACCAAATCTTTGAAAAACACATGATGCATGATTAAAACTTGTTAACATTTAAATATTTCATTTTTGTCTAATTTTGTAAAAAGAAACGTTTGTAAAAATAATTATCAGAAATATTTAGATTGTAATAAAAGAAATTGTGTTGTAATCTTCTATTAGAAATAGAATAGCATTTATATGTTATTTTATAGGAAAGCATATGTGAAAAAAAAGCCTCAAAATACCCGATAATCGCTTTAGTTTGTGGCATTAAATACATCCGTAAAATATCTTAACATTCAACTAAAAAACCATTTGCTTACCTTAAAATGTTTGTACTTCGTTTTCGTACAGCAAAATGTAGGATGCTTCTTAATATATGCCCCTTGTTTTCTTTTACATTCATGTTTGCATTTGCGTATGCTGTACAATATTTGTATTAAATTTCAACAAAAATTTGCTCTTATGAACCTTTAATTTTTTTAATTAAAAGAAATTGTATTATATCTTAATATTGGTATTTCTGATGTATAATTCGATGTCTACTGTAAAAAAAGGCAAATATTTCTTAAACTAAAGAAATATGGTATAACCACGATATAAAATATACAATAATCTCCTCCGAATTACCCACGATTTCTAAAAGCGTTATTTGTCTTGAGAAACATCAGAAACAAATATCTGTTTTAACAATACAGAACCATTTATAAAAAACAAAATTGGTTTTTTCCGCCACTTATTTTCGGAAATGTTTCCAAGAAGTTGTATAGATCAGTTTTCTCAAACCCACCCAAATATTGGTTTTTAGGATGCTTTGAATTCTCAAGTAAGCATGTTCAACAAACATGTTTTACAGACAAACATGATAAATTATCAACATTAACGTTAGAATTAATATTATTATGTTAGTCTGGCATGTATAAACTTAGTTACGCAGCTGAAAATATTTACCTGAGAATTGAAAGTATCTTAAAAACCGATATTCTGGTTTGAGAAAACGGATTAAGGCAATATAAAAACTACTCGGAAACATTTCCGAAATCAATGGTAGCAAATAAATAAATAAATAAATAAATAAATAAATAAATGCTTGTTTAAATCTTGAAAACACATTGCTTTCTGAGGTTTCTAAAGATAAAGAACGCTTTACGGAATCTCGTGTAGCTCAGAAGCGGTTATTTTGTATTTTCGTTCATTGTTATATTATAATTTTGTAGATTAAGAAATATTTGTCTTTTTTTTTACAACATATACTTCGAACAATCTCTAGAAAAGTCATTATTAAAGACATACAATAGCTTTGTCAACTGCAATTTTGTGAATTCGTCCATGTATTTGTTATTATGTGAAAGCACCGAGTGAAAAACAATTTTAAACTATGTACTATTACTAACAATGAAGTACGCAACTTTGAATTATCAAATTATGAATTATGTAAAATTGCTGAGAAATAAATTTAAAATACGTAGTACCACCACTATTGAAGAACCTAACAGAGCTTTATTAATACACTCTAAAAACGACATTTTCAAAACTGAGCAAAAAATACTCAAGTTTGAGTAAGTCGCACAGTCAAAATTGCTCCGAATCAAAATTACTCAAGTTTACAACATGTATATAGTCATTTCTGAAAACATGCATACACACTCAAGAACAAAACATCGTGTGCTCATATTTGAGCATGCCCATGGCTCAAAAATGAGTATAAACAGAATCAATGAGTATGAATGTGCTCATTTTTGAGTATTTAAATGTTTCAAAAATGGGGTTTGAACTGATTCTAATCATTTTTGATTATGTACATGTTTCAAAAATGAGTATAAACTGACCTCTATGTGCTCAGTTTTGAGTATGCCCATGTTTCAATATTTTGAGTATTTCTGGCATTTCAGAATTGAAAGGATTTGGGTTGTCATATATGAAACAAAAAGTCTCATAACAAAATAAAAACATCGATTTACTTAGATTTGAGTGTCAATTTTCTCAGTGTAACGAAGTAAACACATAGTGTAACAGACAAATTTTAATTGAGTACTATCGCAAGAAATTAAATATCTATCACCAAAAAACATCCCCAACAATGAATATTGGATACATTTTTAAACACCAGAAACAAATTATTTATTATTTCAGAACAGATGACAAAACTTTCTTTTAAAAAGCAATCAAAATTCACCTCTTCGAATACAAAAATAATCTTTAGAGAAACAAATATTTAAAGCCATAAATTAGCTTCGTAAAACGCAACAAGCCGAAAGAAACAGGGATTAGTTATAACGATATCGATTTTTCTCTTTCTAACTTGTGAAAATGTTTTTATTTTGTTTTGGTGTTTTCAAATGAATGTTTTTTCATTTGTAAAAACAGTGAGTAAAAAAATAAAGTTAAACTAAGACTCTTAGCTTTTTCTCCTTTACTTTTCCTTTGTATAGAATCGATGTATTTCTTCTTTTTTTTACAAATATTTAAAGACCATAAACATTTCACGTAGACAGTTTTATTTTTCTTGAAAGTTTTTATAAACATAAAAAAAGATGTATATTTATCCCACTACTTACGAAATGTCATAATTTTTAATGAATTGCACAGTCGTGGGCAAACAAAGGACACCCCCATTTACTCTGTCATAAATCCTTGTATAAAAATGATACTGGATTATTAATAACGGCTGCGTATTAATGATGCTCTTAAATTATACTGCGAGGGTCATCCACATATTGAAATTCTAACAAACTTTAAAAATTTCAATACTAACACCTAATTTTGACATCATATTTGGAATTTTCCGTACGTTTTACCTTCGCACAGTGCTTAATTTGCGCCAGAGCTTATCTGATCTCAACTCCGGCACTTTTTTATTTTCAATAAATATGTAAATACTAGGCAGAACTCATTGGATCTTATAAATAATGCTCACCGGAGCCTACCAGAACCTCGCTGTATGTTGTATCTTGCTGGTTGATTTAAAAATATCCTTGGTGAGTAAGATTTTCTGAAAATTCACCTTATAAATGTTTTTGCTATTTGTCCACTCATTATATTTTATGATTATATGTACGCCAACAGTTCCTTTTTTGTAATACCGTTAGTTCCTAATAGTAATATTGGCCTTATTAAATTGCGAAATTATGCGATTAAATCACGTAAAGATTAGCTGAAGATTTCTATTCGGAAGTAGTAATAACAGTAAAAGTAGAATAGTTGACAGCTATGTATATGCATATACATATATTAAAAAAAATATTTTGCTGAAGAAAAAATATGCTTTAAAGTTTGCAAATAATGTATGAAATACAAATATGCGAATGGAGGGAACAAGGATTACTCTTACGGTTATCAGTACTCCAGGATATTAGGGCATCGGTACTTTTTTTTGTCGGTAATTAAGCCCTGCCTTCCCATACCAAACAGTAAGTGATATGGGGACGGAGAGGGTTATGATGGATAACATTTTTCACGTACTCCGTAATACACTTAATTGTTGATATTTTGACATCACAAATATAATGATTTTCTTCACAGCATTCTTTTATGGAATTCTCATACTGTTATTGGCAACAATTCGAAATAAAAAAACAATCACGTGTTCACTTTTACCAGTAATAGTACGACTGTGTCTTTCCGCTAATAAGAAACAATAAGTCACTCTAAATTTGCAAAATGTACGATTTTACAATGCTAATATTATTTATGTATGAGACAGTTAACTATTATTTGTACTTATTCCTGTCACCTCCGTTTTTAACACTTTCTTAACTAGTTAAAAAGTGTTTATGAATTCGGTTTGTCTGGCTTTCTATCTGCCTGCCTGTCCGTTTGTTCGCACTCTAGCACGCGTAAACACAGTCGGATTTCTTTGCAGTTCATACTTGTTATTGAGTTTTACTAAAGCGTGTTCGATGAAAAGGAAGCGGATAACATTTATAGTTCGTTTACTGCGGAACTTAAAATAACGGGGTACGTTATGGTCTATGGGGAAAAATCGTTTGCAGTGTATTTTATTTATGTTACAATATTTCAAACATAATGAGATTGATATGTATCACTAAGATGCACTAGGAGATGATTATTATAGAATACGGTGTACATAGCGTTTATAGTTCATTTACAGAGACACACAAAGAACTTGATTACAGTTCTGTCTATGAGCAATAATTGCTGGAAGTGCGTTTTCAACTGTGGTATGCATTTTTAAATTTGACTAATTTTCTCGCATAATACTTAGTGCGAATAAATTCTACAGATCATATACAATGCTGCACAAAATATTTCTAGTACATTTCGCCTATTAACGGAAACTGCTAAAGGAAATTTTCAACTGTGTAAAGTGTTTCTGAACTGAACTGAATTTTAGCATACTTGAAGAATTAGTATACATACAAATCTGTATATCATATACAATGCACAAAATAATTTGAATACTTTTCCGACTATGGGCAGTAATTGATGAAACCGTTTTTTGGAATGTATTATGCGTTTTCTAATTTGTTTTCTTAGATAAATTTCGAAAACGCATAACACATTCGAAAACGCAGTTTCATCAATTACTGTTTTTTTAGATATGGAGGGGGGGGGGGTAGTTGAGCTTAAGAGCAGAAAGGTAGCCCCCCCCCCCGCTTGGTTTGACCTTGACATTGTTTTTTTTAGATGTAATTTTTTACCTTTTAAACGGAGAAGTTTTTTTTACAGTATTCCGAATATGTTGAAAAGTGTTTTATAATCTAGACTGGACGCAGTATTTTTCTTTTTTTCTTTTTTAAAAAATTAATAAAAGATGTTTTAAATCTATTAATTGTAGTTTGTATTTATCCGAAGTGTAGATAAACCATAAATCTATGCGATAGCAGTGCAACATTTCAAAAGAAAAATTAATTTTACATCTTTGTTTTTTCATAATAACATAGGTAATACTGTTGTTACATAGGTAATATCTTTCATCATATAAATTTTGGAATTCAGTAACATAGGAAACAAATACTAAGCGAAGAAAAACAAAAAAAAAACCGAGGGGGTAAGAATGACTAATTTCACTTTTTCACCTAGTAAGCACGACAAAAGAAAATTTAAAATAATAATTTATATATTTTCAAAAAGAATTACGGAGATTATCTTTGATGTAAAGAATGTTTTATTGATCCTTATACACAAATGTTATGTTTTCTAACAATATTTTGAGAACAATTCTTTCAAACCTTTTAAAGTACTGAAAAGTATTAAACAAAATTAGAAAACTGTCGCACCAAACAAATTTCTGAATTCAGTAACATAAGAGACAAACATAAAGCGAAAAATAGTCTGAGAAAAAAAAAAAAAAAAAAGGAGACAGCTGTTGGTTAAAGTAACTAAAATTTCACTTATTAATCTAGTAAACATGGCGAATGAAATTTTAAAATAATTATTTAAATATAAAAAAAATGCGTAGATTATCTTTGGCGTAAAGAATAGTTTACTAACCCATATACACATCTGCTATATTTTCTAACATCATTTTGAGGACAATTCTTTCAAACCTATCAAAATGCTGAAAAGTATTAAAAAAATTAGAAAAGTCCCTTAATAAGCTCTAAAAAGCACCTTTAAAAAAGTTCAAAATCTACATATGTGATTGAGCAGCCTATAATTACCATGTCACTAAAAATATTTAGCGTAATAATATTTCACCAAGAATTACTCACTATTATTTCGCCTGAAATATTTCAATCGATATCCCGAGGCTAAATAAATTATCGCATTTGATATTCAGCTGTAGCAACCAATAAGAGATACGCCTTTCGGTTTAGAAAATAGCAAAACGGATCTGTCAAATTTTACACAGCAATTAAGTTATGTCTGATTTGATTGGGCAAGGACTTAATTCTTCAGAGACGCATTTCATGTCGAAGTAATTTACGACTGAAATTTAATTAACCCAAGATTTTGTGTGGGTATAATGTAGCGTTTAGAAAGAGACCTTTTTAAAATTGAATCATTAAGTTTCAAGCATGCAAAAGGTGAAAGATAAGGATCTGCCTTCATTAATGTTTATTTTGTTGGAGTTATCATCAGAGTATTTTAATGTAACGGATAAAGGTTGTAAACCTTCTAATGAGTTACTTGATGGGAAATGTACTTTTTATGAGAAAGAAATAAGTGTTTAAAAAAGTACATTTTCTTGTTATGAGTTACCAGCGTACCACCGTCGTATCTATTAAAATCTGCCTGTCTGCTTGTATTCCACAGCTACTCCTGCTAGAATATGGAACGTTGGGCGATCAAATTAACACCAGTTATTTTCATGGATCTAAAGATGTCATATAAAGTCTCAGAATTTTAAAATGCGAATAAATTTCACAGATATTAATTCTTTTGCAATTTTTAATGTCAATTTTGTAATGACGCCAACTTAATAACTTTAATTTTGTGAAAAAAGAGAAAACGAAAGGTAAATAATAAGATATCGTCTGCTATCTGAAATGGTGAAAAAATATATTCATTTTTGTTTTATTTGGATAAATCAATTTAATTATTTTTATTTCACATGCTCTTTTTTTAAAAATGCAGTGTAAATAATATTCGTGTGACTTACTTCGACATTTACTAAAATTTTAATCAAAAGGTTGCGCGATTTTAATATTCTTAATTGTATGAAATAATATTTTCTGCATTTGTTTAAAATGTAAAGGAATGGACTGCGACAGAAGATGGAGTTTTCAAAAAAAATATATATATATATATACATTTAAAAGCACATTAAAGACCTTTTAAAAAATCAAAACGTTTTCAACCGAACTTCCTGGGTCATCATCAGAATCATCATTGTCGATCAAATTACGGTCTTTGACGGTATACGGTCTGATGATGGCCGAGTAAGTTCGGTTGAAAACGTTTTCATTTTTTAAAAGGTCTTTAATGTGCTTTTAAATGTTTTTATGTATGTTTTTATGCACCCTCAATCAATATATTTACATTTAGTTGAAGCTTTATAAATTTCAATGGAATTGTATTACTCGTATTTCGCAATTTTCCTATAAAGACGTTCTATTATAACTGCATCAAATCACATAAATTGCAAAATGTAAACTTATGTAATTCCCATATCATTTATATTACACACATGATTTCTTGCTTATAATAAGAAAATTTAATATTATAATTTTTTTTCTAAACTTAAAATTAACCTAGATTTTTTTCACTTAAAAACAGAATAAAAAGAAAACTGCCCAGTTAAACTGATGGCATTGAGCTAACAGGCTATTTACACGAATTGTATATTATATTCTTATTTCAAAAAATAATGCCCTCGAAAAATAAAGAAATCGACAATAAATCTGCATACCAAATTTACAGCAAATCGGATAATTCTGCTGAAATACCCATTTATCTAATTTAAAAGAAGATTACCCCTCCCCGTTTCCTGCCTTATACTTAACCAATGAACTTCCAAATCTAATCAGGGAAGCGCCTTATCAGAATAAACCTGTATATCAAATTTGAAGCAAATCAGATAATTCTGCATGAAAAAGTCATTTACCTAAATTAAGGGGAGGCGTTCCCCTTTATACTTAACCAATGTACCCCCAAAACTAATCAGGGAAGCGCCTTATTAGAATGAACCTATATACAATATTTGAAGTAAATCGGACATTTCTACCGAGAGTTATCGCGTTACGTACATACATGCGTACATACAGAATCCGCGGGCACATTCACTCTCAGGATTTGATAGCTTGTGAACTAAAAATTCATCCACTTCAAAAGAAACACACCGGGTTGCTACACCAGCTAGTGAATACATAAAATGTTACATTAAAGACTAAGACAGCGATTCTCAAACTTAGTTTTTACGGGAACCACCTTAAACTTTAATTTTTTTTCGCAACCCACATATTATATAGGTATATATAATAGGTGTATAATCTCTCCTACAACAAAAGAACTTTTTCACAAAACATGTGCACGAGAACTGCGAAAGTGGAATAAGCAAAACCTTCTTTTAATAGGTTAAAAAAATTAGTTCATAAAATTATACATTTTAAAGATAAATGCAAAATAGGGCATTTCTTTCTAACAGCGACATAGTTTGTATTGGGGTTGGAAATTTTTAAAGCTCCAGGAGCTTTAAACCACTTTCTACACAAGTTTTAACAAAACACTATTTTTTCACAAAGTTATTTATCTCTATTATTGCACGATGTTTCTTTTTAAAGTTTTAACACATTGCTTTGTTTTATCTTTGCAAAAGACAAAATTATTGAATATCTGTCAGTTTCTTTCAAGACCCACCTAAACATCGCCTGCGACCCACATATGGGTTGGAATCCATAATTTGGAAGCTGCTGGTATGAGATAACAATTATAAAATTATCAGACGGAGAAGCGCTATGCTGTCAAAAAAAATCAAAATATTAAATAAAGAAAAGTGCCCAGTTAAACTGATGGCATTGAGCTCAAATGCTATTCAAAATAATTGTATATTAAACTCTTATTTAAAAAAATAATGCCTCTCGAAAAATAAAGAAATCGACAACAAATTAAGGGAGATTAGCTCACCATTCCCTCTCCTTTATACTTAACCAATGAACCCCCAAAACTAATCATTGAAGCGCCTTATCAGAATGAGCCTATATATAAAATTTGAAGCAAATTGGATAATTCTGCAGGAAAAACTCATTTATCGAAATTAAGGGGGGGGATTAGCCTCCCGTTCCCCCCTTTATACTTAACCAATGTACCCCCAAAACTAACCAGGGAAGCGACTTATCAGAATGAACCTATATATAAAATTTGAAGCAAATCGGATATTTTTATAAAGAGTTATCGGGTTACGTACATACATACGTACAAACATACGTACATACAGAACCTACGGGCACATTAGCTCTCAGGCTTTGATAGCCTGTGAGCTAAAAATAACAACCTTAACTTACTCTTGTTTCTAAATGAAAATTTATCGTAAGCAAGCGCTTGACATACGTAAATATGTTTGCAATAATTACAGTTACATAAATGTGATGTTGCTCATAAACATAATCTCGTATTATTCCAATTTAGATACTACAGATTGCAGAAGAAATTGTTTAATAAATGTGCATGTAGCATGTAGAAAGATTTTGCTCGAATAATTCGAAGTAACAAAATGTGTGTTTCAAACTTAACCAACTATTACGGTGGAAGTGTCCAAAGCATGCCTGATTAAGTGTGTCTCATTTTATATACTTTTCTTGTGGCGCAATGCTTTATCATGGACACGTTCTTAAAAGCAGTTATAATAGTAACTAAATTACATAAAGGCGAAGTATATCCTTTAAAAATTGAGTACGCTTTGTTTTCAAAATGGAGACAAACACTCGGAACTAATATCTGCTCAGAAAAATAATCAAAAATGAGTACATTTTGATTATTTTTAAACATTTATTTTTAACAATCTAGTTTTGATGACAATTCTTTATCATGTAAATATTTCACTAATTATATTTCACCAACAATTACTATTTTCACTTAAATATTTAAATCGATATTCCCAGGCTAGATGAAGTATCGCGTTCGTTCTTCAACTGTCCCAGCCAACAGGAGATCGCCCTTTGATTATAGAAAAACGGGTCTGTCAAATTTTATACAGCAATTAAGTTGTATCTGATTTGGTTGAGCAAAGACTTAAAACTTCCAAGATGCATTTAATATCGTATTGATTTGCGATAAAAATTTAATCACCCGATATTTTTCGTGGATACTATGTAGCTTTTTGAAAGAGATTTTGTGGTGACGCTATATCCCACGGACAGTAAAACGAGTTTCTAGAATGCGGTAAATGTGCTAGCATTTGCTCAACGTGTAATATTCATCTACCATTCCGGCACGGTGTTCCTAGTTCAATCTTTGAAATCGCTACGCACATAACTTCAGTGGTGACTTTGGTCTATCGAACATTGAGCTTCACCATCATCATCGTCTCTCGGGTCCAACATGTGGTGTACTAAAAACACTCCTAGCACGCAACACACAGTCTCTAAACTGTTCAGAACAGAAAATCCGTGATAACTGCGTCTCACAGCACAAAGCTTGTCACTCCGCGAGTATTCGGAGCCATGCACACGCGAGCAGCAACGTGACAGACTCATCCTGGTCACCGCCACAAATGGACATATCTTATCCGACATCAACGAGACATACAGCAAATGCATTCTTCTAAATAACCTAATTAACATATTATTTTTCGCAGTTTTGGCACCTTTTTTATTAGAATCGTGGGCTGTCACACAGTTTAAATCCCATTTAACGCCATTGCACATTATAATGAGGTTTTATTAGGTATACTGGTATCAAAAAGCATACACACTTTACTTGTCAACAACTCTATGCTTTCATGTTCCTTCTTGTCTTACGTGTTATTAACAAATAATTTAAAAAAAAAAAAAAAAAAAAAAAAAACATCAAATAATTGATTTTTGTTTTAGTGACAATTCTGTACTTTTATCTACTTTAAAATACTGCATGGGACGTATTATACCAATCCAAACCCGAAAATTGTATTTTAAGTCACCCGATCCTAACCCAACGCACTTTTAATGTATTAATCCGTATTTTAATATACTCGTAATTATGAAAAAATACTCTGTAATTATATTTCTTATGTGAATTTTATCTTTTATGTAGGAAAATAAACACATATTCACTATTTTTTATTCAAGTGTATAGTTTTTTTCCATCTTAAATAATTGCGGAATTCTTTTGAAAAAACGGGTCACCAAACCAACCATCAAGAGACAAAACCGAATCCGATGTCCTCATACGCAAAGAAGAAAATAAATTGCCGATACGGTCTATCGGCTTCGAGTAAATATGGGTTGCCCGACTTAATACAGGACTGCAATCGATATTCATTTTAAATATCATAAATCAAATTTTAATATAATTGTTGTCAATATCACGTATTTTGACGCGTTGTAGAGGATGATTATATTAACATTTTTGAGTTGTCTCTATAAAAAATCAATACACGATACGAAAACTACTTCAAAAACTAAAGTAGTGATGTGTACCTTAGAACCATATTAAAATTTCGTGACAGCTGGTCATTTTTTCGAAAATGTAAGCCTATAATGTGAAATAAAGACATAAAAACAGACAAACAAAAATGTCGTTTTCAGATCCCAATGATATTATAATGGGAATATCTGCCGACTGAGACGATTCCGACAAAAATAAAAAGTACAAAAATTGGACCATCCATTCAAGAGGACATACATAAAAGAAAAAGAAAAGACACAAACGAATTGCATAACCCCCTTCATTGAAAATCGATTACTGGTCTGGTTAAGTTCAAAAAATAAAAATTTCTAAAGTCAGATTTCTGGAAATGAAAAACATCATTGAAGTCCTAACACATGAGAAACACGAATTTCGATAACTTGCATAGTTTTGAACGTGACCTCGAATTTCACTTACCCAGTTTTTTTTTTCAAATGTGTACAATCAAATATTCGACGAATTTTTAACTTCTGAGATAGACGAAGAATTTTAAATAAATACCATTATTGTTACGATTACCACAAATGAGAATTCCGACAAATTATTGATGAAACTGGAATTCCAAAAATCTCGTTTTCATTACATTTTAAAACATTAAAAATATTTAAGCTGCATTCCAATAAGTAATATGGAAATAAATATGCGTGAATAAAATATTTTATAATTTAATTTAAAATAAATCGTTTAGAAATTGTTAACAAATAAATTGTGTTATTTTTGAGGCGCTCTTTATATAAAGGTTTAGGATTCCAAAAATAACTTTCTGTAAATTATAGGTAAGTACCATATATGGTCTGGCGAATAAACGCACACTTTTGAAACAAGAAAATTGGTCAAATTTGTGCGCGTTATACGCCAGGTATAAAAATTAAATCTTAAAATTTAAGCATAGGAATTGAGATTTCTACACGGTGATTCAAAACTGGAGGAACAAACTTCTAGGAGGTGTCGAATACACCTAGATGACTCGGACTCACATAGCAATGAAAGGACGGAAATGCAATCCTACACCGCGGATGCGCGGCAGCGTATTACTGCTTATTTTACTGTTTATTACTGTTAATTTCACGGTATAATACTGTCAGCTAGGGTGCCAGTATTATACTGTAAAATCAACAATTTTTTTTGCAATGTAACGAGATAGTGGGGTTGTTAGGGACTGAATCATCGTGATCAAATATGAACTTTTAAAGACTATAAGTTTAAAAAAAGTCATGACTCTCCTGATAATGAAGTTCTCCGAAGTTTTCTTCCTACGTACCTGGTTCTTACCATCTACAGTTTTGTACGTTTGAAGGCGCTGGTCAGCTGCGTGAAGGCGCTTTTAGCCAGAGCTGTAGTTGGACCCATCAAACGTGCAAAACTGTAAATGGTAAGAACCAGGCACGTAGGCAGAAAACTTCGGAGAACTTTATTATCAGGAAAGTCATGACTTATTTTTAAGCTTATAGTTCTTAAATGTCAATTTTCAATCACGATAATCCAACATCCAACCCCTAACAAGCCCCCCCCCCCCCAATCTCGTTTGGATTGCATTTCCGACCCTGCATAGCTATGTGATTCCGAGTCGTCTAGGTGTATCCCACACCTCCTAGAAATTTGTTCCTCCAGTTTTGAATCACCCTGTATATTAATGAACAACAGAAGAAGGCGTGATTATCTAAATGGACGAGAGTACGATTCCTGAACGCTTTGTGGGCACTCAAGCAGATAGGCTTGGCCGTAAGCGTTCGTTCTCATTTTGCGCATTTCCTTATTTTCTTTATGTTTGTATTATTTATTATACTTTTTATTGCTCTTAATTTTGTTTTCATGGTTTTTATTTCATGAAGGGGTTTTCAACAAGGGGTGTGCGCGTAATATGATGAATATACCTAAAAATTGAAAAATATAGTCTCAAATTGTAGATGCGGGTACCGCATCATGGTTCATATAGCAGATAGGCTTGGTTGTAGCGTACATCCTCATTTTGCCCATTTCCTTATTTTCTTTATGTTTGTACTAATTATTATACTTTTTATTGCTCTTTATTTTATTTTCATGGTTTATATATAGTCTCAATGGTTTATATATAGGTTTTTGTCCTCATTCTGCCGATTTCCTTGTTTTCTTTATGTTTGTGATATTTATTATAATTTTTCGCTCTTTATTTTATTTTCATGGTTTATATATAGTCTCAATGGTTTATATATAGTCTAGTATTATAGTCTCAAATCACAGATGCGTGTACTGCGTCGTGGTTTATATAGCAGATAGGCTTGGTTGTAGCGAACGTCCTCATTTTGCGCATTTTCTTATTTTCTTTATGTTTGTATTATTTATTATACTTTTTATTGCTCTTTATTTTATTTTCATGGTTTATATTTCATGAAGGTTTGTTTTCAACAAAGGGGGTGCACGTAATACGACGAATATACCTAAAAATATAAAAATATAGTTTCAAATTGTAGATACGTGTAACGCATCATGATTTATATAGCAGATAGGCTTGGTTGTAGCGTACGTCCTCATTTTGCCCATTTCATTATTTTCTTTATGTTTGTACTATTTATTATAATTTTCATTACTCTTTATTTTATTTTCATGGTTTATATATAGTCTCAATGGTTTATATATGGTGTAGTAATATAGTCTCAAATTGTAGATGCGTGTACTGCGTCGTGGTTTATATAGCAGATAGGCTTGGTTGTAGCGAACGTCCTCATTTTGCCCATTTCCTCATTTTGTTTATGTCTGTACTATTTATTATACTTTTCATTGATCTTTATTTTATTTTCATGGTTTATATACAGTCTCAATGGTTTATATATAGGTTTTAGTCCTCATTCTGCCTATTTCCTTGTTTGCTTTATGTTTGTGATATTTATTATAATTTTTATCGCTCTTTATTTTATTTTCATGGTTTATATATAATCTCAATGGTTAATATATATAGTCTAATATTATAGTCTCAAATCGTAGATGCGTGTACTGCGTCGTGGTTTATATAGCAGATAGTCTTGGTTGTAGCATACGTCCTCATTTCGCCCATTTCCTTATTTTCTTTATGTTTGTACTATTTATTGTACTTTTTATTGCTCTTTATTTTATTTTCATGTTTTATATATAGTCTCGATTGTTTATATATAGTCTAGTATTACAGTCTCAAATCGTAGATGGGTGTACTGCGTCATGGTTTATATAACAGACAGGCTTGGTTGTAGCGCATGTCTTCATTTTGCTCATTTCCTTATTTTCTTTATGTTTGTACTATTTATTATACTTTTTATTGCTCTTTATTATCTTTTTATGGTATATTTTTTATGAAGATTTGTTTTTAGCAAAGGGGGTGACGAATATACCCAAAAATGAAAAATATAGTCTCAAATTGTAGATGCGTGTTATGCGCCAGAATATACGATACTTCCTCTTCTTCATTAAATCCACGTTTAAATGAAAATATTTTATATTTCTGCCAATAATTAATGCAAATAAATACAAAAATTCATAGATAAGATTATTTCGAAATTGTCTGTAACAACTTTGTAATTGTCTAACAACTTCATTAATATAAAAGTGACAATAAATTATTTGTATAATGATTAGAACAAGTTTTTACTTCCCAATTTACTTTATATCCCACAAACATTTCCTGAAATTCCAGAGTACGGATGCGACATTTGTTTTATTGGAGACAATTTAATCTCTAACAAAATATAATATTTTCACTTATATTGTGTTAAACATTTATTCTTTCGTTCAGTATTATTATACTTTTTACAGCTCTTTATTATCTTTTTATGGTTTATTTTTTATGAAGATTTGTTTTTAGCAAAGGGGGTGACGAATATACCCAAAAATGAAAAATATAGTCTCAAATTGTAGATGCGTGTTATGCGCCAGAATATACGATACTTCCTCTTCTTCATTAAATCCACGTTTAAATGAAAATATTTTATATTTCTGCCAATAATTAATGCAAATAAATACAAAAATTCATAGATAAGATTATTTCGAAATTGGCTATAACAACTTTGTAATTGTCTAACAACTTCATTCATATAAAAGTGACAATAAATTATTTGTATAATGATTAGAACAAGTTTTTATTTCCCAATTTACTTTATATCCCACAAACATTTCCTGAAATTCCAGAGTACGGATGCGACATTTGTTTTATTGGAGACAATTTAATCTCTAACAAAATATAATATTTTCACTTATATTGTGTTAAACATTTATTCTTTCGTTCAGTATTACAATTTTATTTGAAATGTTTATATTTGTTTAGTAAAATCTTGGTTTATAATAAATATATCCGAGACGCATTTCAGTTAAAATATGCAAAAGATTTGTTACACGAATATATTGGAATTTATTATTAGAAAATCTGAATATTATTCATATATACAAGGTGTTATATAAAGGATTCCACAAGTTTAAAATTCAGTTATTCACTGACCATAATAAATATAAATTTGAAATGAGTGACATTCTTATCAGGTAAGTCATAAATTTTGCTTAGAGTAATTAAAAAAAAGTTTTTAATTTTTGCCAATAATGAGACTGTGCATTTTTAAAATGCAAAAATGCTTATATTATCTTCAAAATTTCAATATAACGACATATTTATTTCGCGTTTCAATAGTTAAATATCATACAAAATAAATACTGATATTTTTGCAGTAGTTTTAAATGTTAATTTAAACATTCTTATACATTGAGGCATCGCAGCGCTATCTATTGACAACAATTAAAACAATTTTTTTAAATGACTGTATAAAAAACTTATGAGCTACACTTTTAAAAATTTTGTGCTGGGTTGACCCAACTTTTGGTGCTGCAGTAACAACAACCATAAGTTGGGGAAACCTCGTTCTAACATTTGAAGCTTTCATTCAATTGGAACTACAAATGTTGGAATTGCAGGTACTGCAGTACCAAAATTTGGTTTAAACCAGCACAAAATTTTACAATTTACCTTATAAATATTTCACTTTTTTATCCTTATATTTAGTATAGTTAACATATTATTCAATTTTAATATTAATGAGTCCTTTATGATGCTGGCAAACGGCAATTTGTTTTAGTTAATTTATTTTTCACTCGTAAAATATATCTTTTATGCAAGCTAAGAAGACTATAAATTTTTTAAAGATATATAACCCTTCGTGATTTCAGAGGCGTTATTTTATTTAAAGCTAATTATACCATTTAGTTAATTAATAGAACCTTCTAAGTAGACTAACGGGAATAATATAAATTTACGTCTCATTATGTAATTTAAAGAAGGGGATTAAGTAAGATGTTTGTCAGTTGAAACATCCGAAAACAGCTTTGATGCTCTCTCTCTAATTACTCTGCTGATTTTGCATCTATAATAGAGGTCTTGACATGAAATTACCGCTATAATGCATTTTCGTTTCATGGAACTGTTATTTCATAGTAAATAAAATTTAACGCACATTAAAATATTTTAAGTCTCATTTTTCGCAAGTCTTTTCTAGTTAGATAATTAAAATATTAATTTTAAACAGTTAATGATATTTATATTAAAATAGGTCTCATATTTTCAGGTTAAATTATCACTTTTATACTAAAAGAATCAAAACAATTTTTAAAAACTTTAATCCTGGAACAAAAGCACAGTGTATGACATACCCATGGTACGTATAGTTTTTATTTTGTAACCAATACTTCCAATTAATTATCGTGATCTTATTAATCGTAGACAATTGTTAAAAAATCTTCGATAAAATAAGTCGAAGATTACTTTTGGTAAAATAGGGATGACAAATGTGAAGAACCATACCCTCCCAGGGTATGTTATACCCTGCACGTGTGCTCCTGGGTTAAAAATTAACAGATCTCACCTAAAATTTTACAAAAGATTCCCTGGATGAAAGAATAGACTGAAGACGTATAAAATATCCCTTTTTGATTCTGGAGAAAAGCACTTTACAGCAACGTGTAAATGATTGTAGAAATTTTTAATAATATTATCAAAGAATTGCTAAACGGTAGCATAAAAAATAATAAAATAACGAAAAATGTTTTATTTAGGATGCACTTTAAGAAACGTTCAAAAGGCTTAGTCTATAAAAAACAGTAGCAGTAAATTAACAACTTACTTTTGAGTTATGGTAACTATTTTAACCCATATTGGACCACTGTCCTATTAACAGGACAGCTGTGAAAACATCTTTAAAGTGAAAAAAGAATTAAACTGTGACAGCAGAATGTATAAGATGAGTTCTGTAAATCAAAGGCGAGATTTCTACGGGGTGCCGCATGTCCAAACATCATTTTATGGACGATAATGCGAGACCCCAAAGCTCCTCCTTTTTGATGATTTACTTAAAAAGGGTGTATTCGTAATATGGTTTGTCTACAAACTTACCGGACTTTAACAGCAATGAGCATGTATGGTATGCTCTTGAAAGAACTGTGGCATGACGTCAATCCCCTTCCCGAACCTCCCAGGACTAAAATTATCCCTTTCAGATGTTGCCATATACTTGTTGCATTAAATTTTACCAACAACCCTATAATCCTAGAGTAGTCCCATCTTTTTTAGAAAGCTATAGATCGGTTACAATTAGTTACCGTACCGCCAATAACCGTTGGCGCAAAAGGAAAATAAGAAAATTTTCATTTTATATTCGAACATTAATTTTAAATGAAATTATAAAGTTGCAGTTTACTGAAATTGGTATACAGTTTTTCCCCCGATCATTGGAATATTGGGAACGTTTAAAAATGAACTGACACTTGCGATCATGTCGCGGTCTTTACGTCGAACTTCAACTTTGCTTATCATATATACCTGAAAGCAGAAATTTGTTCTACTTTTACTATGGTGGAAAAACATGTAAGGTCAGCAGCATGGGATTTCCCCATTGTATCTTTAAAGGAAGCAGGGGCAAATGAGTAATTTGGGAGACATAAACACAGACACGCAACTACTGCCAAGGTAACAATATAAGGGCATACTCCATGACCTATATAGAGATGCGGAGTAGCTATGTATTATATTAGTTGTCTGGTTCTGGATATTGATGCGTCATGTTTTGACCATTTTTGATCTACTGTGTATATTACAAAAGTTTTACTTCATTTTTATCTTGTTATGTTGCTGTATAAAGCTTCGTGCCATCAGGCACTAATATAACAATTTGAGGTTTTCATATTATATTGATAATAGTTTATGCAAAACATGATTTTACATTGACTATTGGAAAATAGTGTAATAAATACAAAACAAAACTTCAAAATTTATGTTTTATATGTGTTAGTACTCCCTATGATTGATTTCTATACTATTTTAAATATTTTTAACATTTTTTTATGAATGGTCCAATATGGATTAAACACTTCTACGAAATCATAAATTCGAGTATTTTCCCTTCAATAAGTCTTCAGAGAAGGCATTACTCTGAAATAGTGGCTCCCAAACTATTTGTCGTGGAATGATCTATCGATTATTTAAAAGTGTATTATTAATTTTACCTGCTGTAAAACAATCTGTTACATCTTTAAAGTAAAAAATCGCGAAAAAAACAAACAAACATATGAATAATTTCGTAAAAAGACATTGTTTTATCTAATGTCGTATAGAGAGCCATAGGAGACTATCCCGACTAGATGGTGCAAAACAATTATATAAATTGTATTCACCTTTAAAGTGCATTTTAAAATGTGAATGATTTAAATTACGATTCATTTGGAATTGTTAGGTGTGCAATCTTGAAATTTGACAAGACTGTTCTTTTAAAGACGTAAATGATTTCAAAACAGTTTGTAAATAATTTATAAATTTAAAAAGGCTTACGAACACAAAACATTCTAAAATTTGAATTTATGTGATACTGGTGGCACAAGAAACCTGAAATTTCGCATGGTAATTTATTTTTAAGGTGTAACTGCTCGCTAACAACAGTTTCTATAAAATCGGAAATTGAAAGCCTGGAAATGAGCGGCAAACGTCTAAATTACGTTCTAAATTACAATTTTGTGGAATTATTAGGGTTAGAAACTTCAAATATGACATGGCTGTTACTTTTAAGATTTAAATACTTGTTTAATTTAAGTATTAATATTTATCATATTTTAATTAGACATTCGGGTATCTAGTGTAAAAAAGTATTATTATGACCAAAATCACGCTTTATTGAAAGAAAGAATGTTTTTCTTCTTTTCCTGAATAAATAATTTTTATCTTTCTTTTTTGTGAAAAAAAAATTGTATTTATCATAATTTGAGCGTAACAAACAAAGAACGGGAATAACAATCCGGATATTGATAGCTGTTAAAACATAGCGAACCGCCCACAAGAAATGGGGACGATTAGAGGGAATGGAAAAGTAATTTTTCCTGTTGCCAGGCAACTGCCTAACGAGGCATTAGACACATTCGATCAGATGATGCCCGATTCATGTATTCGCACGTAAACATAAATTCGGGAACGTGATGGATGGTTAGCCGAAGGAAAAATTGAACCGCAATACAATTTCAGAGTTCGAGAGGGGGAACGCTCTGAAGGAAGATTACTGTGTAATATATCTGTAGGAAGGGACAAATTTATTCATCCATCATCATTTTATTTAACAATGATGATTTATTTTGAAAGAGTTTCATTGTGATGGATGAAAACGGTCAAATTTTACTAGGGTGTTTATATTACTTAGAATTCTTAGTCATGGAAATAATATTAATATACATCTTTAAATGCAAATTATTTAATATTACTCGTGGCTAGGATTAAATTAAGGTCTCTCAGGAGTCTTACTTTTTCACTGAAGGTGCAATTTAGCATCCTGTCACATTTACTTTTATTTCTGATTCCATATAAAGCACATTTACATAAAACACATTTTACATAATAATAAATAAACACATTTTGCATAATATATATTCTGTGTAACTTAATAATTTTTAAATTCTACACTGAAAAAACGGCAAAAATGTCAGCATAATTTGCTGTAAATTTATGCACCCAAATTGCCGCCATTTTTTGCTGTAACATTTAGTATGATTATAGTCATATTTCTAGTAAAATTAGCGTGTTTTAAGTACATTTTGCTATAAAATTCCAAACATAATATTATTTAAGACCTACTTTGCTGTCAATTTACAGTAAAATATGCTGGCAATTTGGGTGCATAAATTTACAGCAAATTTTGCTGTAATTTTTGGCGTCTTTTCTTAGAGTGTACAACTGATATTTTATTTTTTATTAAATGTTTGATTTTGTTAAAAAAAATTTAAATTGTTTTTTGACTTGCATCTACTGCGCCCAAGGCTGTAGTAAAATTATTTTTTTTTAGGATCCCAAATGATATTGAAAATGATGTAAACCATATGTACCTTGAAGGTATGTTTCATTTTTAACCAGGTAAAAATCCACTTTCAAATTTTTTAAAACTTAAATTATAAAATTTTGAAAAAAAAATATTTTTTTGTAAATAAAATGCTAATTTGAAATAAACAATGCAGTTATAATATTAAATTTGAAGTATAAGTTATTACTTGCATAAAAATTAATGTATCTGCCAAGTTTCATGCAATTCGCTTTATCAGTTATTGAAAAATATTGTGCGCAATGGATGCAAACCAAAAAAAACATTTAAAATATTTTTATCAAAATTAAACATTAAAAGAAATAAATATCAGTTGTAGAATATTGAAATAATTATGCTACATAGAACAGATATGAAGCTTATGGTAAAAATGTCATGTTTTTGTGTTTTATAGGAAATCACAAGTAAAAGTAAATGTGGCATTACGCTAAATTGCACCTTCAATGAAAAAGTAATACACTGAGACTCTTTAAGTAAATAGGTTTGTATTGCAGTTGAAAGATTCCAGAGAAGATGGAGAAAAGATATAAGCTATTTCTTTAAATTTCAGTATTTATGTGTTGGTATTCTCTCCAGATTTGAATACTCACGTTAGATTAGTTAATAATAAACGTTACTGAACCACAAGAGGGTTTAAGAATTAGAGAGGAGGACGATCTATAGAAAAATTACTGTGTAATGATTTCTGTAGGAATGGACAAATTTATTCATCCATCATCATTTTATTTAACAATGATGATTTATTTGGGAAGAGTTTCATTGTGATGGATGAAAATGGTCAAACTTTACTAGGCTATTTATATTACTCAGAACTCTAAGTAATGGAAATAATATTAGTATTCATGTCTAAATACAAATTATTTAATATAACTCGTGGCGTGGATTAGATTAAGGAAATATGTTTTTATTGCAGTTAAAAGATTCCACAGAAGATGGAGAAAAGATAAACAGCTATTTATTTAAATTTCAATGTTTATGTATCGTATGTTCCTCAGATTTAAATATCTGCGTTAGATTAGTAAATGAACGCTATTTATAACTTTAAAAAAGAAAACCGAACCATAAGACATTTTTAAGAATTAGAGAGAAGAAGGGGAAAGGAATATTATTGTGTAATAATTTCGGTAGGAATGGACACATTTTTTCATCCATATCATTTTATTTAACAGTAAGAGTTTCTTTGTGATGGATGAAAATGTTCAACTTTACTAAGCTATTTATATTACTCCGAACTCTAAGTAATGGAAATAATATTACCTGCATACATTTCTAAATACAAATTATTTTATATAACTCGTAGCGTGGATTAGATTAAGGAAATAGGTTTGTAATGAAGTTGAAAGATTCCAGAGAAGATGGTGAAAAAATGAACAGCTATTTCTTTAAATTTCAGTATATATATATCGGTATATTCCTCAGATTTGAATATATGCGTTAGATTAATTAATAATGAACGTTATTTATTAACTTTATAAAAGGAAACTAAACTACAAGATGGTTTGAGAATTAGAGAGGAGAAAGATCTGTAGGAAGATTATTGTGTAATAATTTTTGTAGGAATGGACAAATTTATTCATCCATCATCATTTTATTGTACAATTATGATTTATTTGGGAAGAGTTTCATTGTGATGGATGAAAACAGGAAAATTCTACTAGGCTATCTATATTACTCAGAATTTATAGAAATTGAAATAACATTAATACTTATCTCTAAATTACAAAATGTTTAATATAATTCATGGTTTAAATTGGTGTAGTAGATTAGAAAGACATGAGAAAAGATGATGAAGGAAAATATAGTTTTTTTTTTTTTTTAAGTTTCAACATTTAGACATGTGAATGTTTCTTAGATTTGAATTTCTGTATCAGATTAATTAAAAATGAAGGCTATATACTAAAGTTTGAAAAGAATACTGAAAAAACAATTTCTGAGCTCGAGGGAGAGTAGTGTAAGAAGGTTACAGTGTAATTTCTGAGAATGGGAAAAATTATTCAACTATCATCATTTTTTAATGACAATGATTTATTTGGAAACAGTTTCATTGTATTTAATGCAAATGGTTAAATTTTCAGGCTAATTATATTACTCAAAACTTTAAGTAATGGAAATAATATTAATATTCATGTCTAAATACAAATAGTTCAATAAAACACGCGGATTAGATTAACTCTTCGTTTTGATTGAAATGGTATATTTGTATTATAGTTGAAAGCGAGAAGAAAAGATGATCTAGAAAAACATAGTTGGTTATTTCCTTAAGTTTTAATATTTATTGCCCAGTACGTTTTTTAGATTTGAATATCTTTGTTAGTCCGGTTAATAACGAAATTTATTCATTAAAGATCAAAAGAAAAAAAATGAACTTCAATACAAATTCAGAGTTCGAAAGGGGAGCAGATCTGCAGGAAGATTACTGTGTAATTTCTGTTGGAAAGGACAATTTTATTCATTCATCATTATTTTGATTGACGATGAAGATTTATTTCGGAGGAATGTTATTGTGATGGAGATGAAAATAACCAAATTTTGAAAGGCTATTTACAGTAATAGAAAATATTAGTAATGTACAAATATTAATGTTCATTTGAATGCAAATTGTTTAATGTAACTGTTTATCATTGGTTACATATTAAATTATATTAAACGAGCAGGGAAGACCGAGCTATGCTCGGTCAAAATTAAATTTGAGTTCAAATATCATGACCCATGACCAAAATGACCCCCTAATTGAATTTTCTCGAACATGTGACTTAGCCCAACAGTCTTCTCGTGCCGGAAAACCATAGGATGCAAAATTTAGTGTAAATAGAGCCGCTTTTTAGATATTGACCCACAATGACACAGAAATGACCCACTAATCGAATTTTCTCGAACATATGACCTAGTCAAATGATTTTCGCGTGCCCGAAACTCGTAAAATACAAAATTTAATCAAAATCGTTAGAGCCGTTTTTTAGATAAAATTAATTTGACCCGCTTTGACCCAAAAATGGCCCCCTAATCGAAAGTTCTCGAACATGTGACCCAGCCCAATAGTCTTCTCGTGCCCGAAAATAGTCAGATACAAAATTTCGTCAAAATCGTTTGGACCGTTTTTTAGATACAATTAGCTTGACCATGACCCAAAATGACCCAAAATGACCCACTAATTGAATTTTCTCGAACATGTGACCTAGCCCAACAGTCTTCTCGTGCCCGGAAACCATTGGATGCAAAATTTAGTGTAAATTGAGCCGCTTTTTAGATCTTGACCCACAATGACCCAGAAATGACCCACTAATCGAATTTTCTCGGATATGCGACCTAGCCCAATGCTTTTATCGTGCTCGAAACTCGTAGGACACAAAATTTAATCAAAATCGTTAGAGCCGTTTTTTAGATAAAATTAATTTGACCCGCGTTGACCCAAAAATGACCCAGTAATCGAAAGTTCTCGAACATTTGACCCAGCCCAATTGACTTCTCATGCACGAAAATGGTCGGATACAAAATTTCGTCAAAATCGTTTGAACCGTTTTTTAGATACAATTAGCTAGACCATGACCCAAAATGACCCACTAATCGAATTTTCTTGAGCATGTGACCTAGCCCAATGGTTTTCTGGTGCCCCAAAACGGTAGGATACGAAATTTCGTCAAAATCGTTAGAGCCGTTTTTAAGATAATTTTTGCATATATATATATATATATATATATATATATATATATATAACCACCCACAAGATTTGTTCGTATCAGAATATATGATTCATAAATTACTAGAACACTTAATTAAAAAAACTGAACTGTTATCAAATTTTAATAAAACCTTCTTGATTTACAAACTTTGGAATAATACGCGTCATCAAAAACATTCGAGCTCACAGTTATGGTCAGAAAAACAAAATGTTGTTGCCATATCTCAATAATTAGTATCCATCTATAAACAGAGATGGCGCTGCTAGTCCAGTGTTGAATATCTCTTGCAGGAGAGTTACGGAGACGAGATGTAAGGCAGTGAAGCCAGTATGTACGAAGTAGCGGTGCGTTTGGCCGCGATTGTAAATAATGTATAATAAATATATATAATTAAATAGATATCTCCTTGCTGTTAACGAAATATGAATACACAAAGTTGAAGCCTTATTAATGGCGACGATGCGGATGAACCCAAGATTTTAAATAAATGTTGCATTTTTTTTCGAAATAAAAAAAGAAGAAAAGAAAAGAAAATGGCAGAAACAGAAGTTATCTCTCTGGGACGTCTGGAAGAATATGATTCGACCGTGCCCTGGTCAATTTATGTTGAAAAAATTGACTTTTATTTCGCTGCTAATAATATTCAAGATGCGAATAATAAGAAAAATATATTATTAAGCTCTGTGGGAACTGCAACTTTTTCGATATTGAGAGATATCATAGTACCGACTTCGCTGAAAGATATAAGTTATGATGATCACTTAAAGAGGGTGAAAGAACATTTTTCACCTTGTCCAAGTGAAATTGTTGAACGGTTCAAGTTTCAAAAAAGATTACGCAAGCAAGGGGAAAGCATAGCCAACTTTGTGAGAGATTTACGACGGTTATCAGAATACTGCAACTTTGAAACGACGTTAAGCGATCGCCTACTTGGACCAGCTAGTGTTTGGAATTCAAGACAAGAAAATACAGCAAAAATTGTTGGATACGAAAAATCTAACGTTCCAAACAGCTGTAGAAATCGCGGAATCATTCGAAACAGCCGAAGCTGGAGTAAAATCACTACAGATTAATGGAGCAACAACTGTAAATAAAATTCAAGATGCCCGAATGGAGAAAACGAAAGTATAGCAGTATTCGTCGAAGCCGAAAGAAGGGATGTATGCACCTGGAAACCGGAACAGTTATAAAGATAAACCATGTTATCGTTGTGCTAGAAATCACAAACCTGTTGAGTGTCCATTTAAATCAGCAGAATGTCATGCTTGCCACAAAGTGGGACATTTAAAAATTTGTTGCAGGAACCGGAACTTCTCTACAGTGAATCAAAAACTGAAAAAGAACAGTAAAATTAAAACTGTTCAAGAATATTCTCTCAATGTTATGAGGGATGAGTGCAATAATGTTTTGTGGGAAAAATTTGTCACAATTAATGGTATTAAAGTTAATTTTGAAATTGATTCCGGAGTAGCTCATACGATCGTAAGTAAAAATATTGCTGATAAATTATTTTCAGGTAAGCCTCCTTTGGTTAAATCTAATATTAAGCTGCAAACGTATACTAAAGATTCTTTAACTGTATTAGGTGAATTAAATGTAAATGTTTTGATTGATGATAATTGTATACCTAATTTAAAAATGCTAGTTATTAAAGAGGAAGGTCCGAGTTTAATTGGTAAAACTTGGTTGAAAGCATCAAAATTATTTTGGCCGAATGTAAACATGATCAAAAGTATTTCGAAAGATGATTTAATAAAAAAAATTCCTAATGTTTTTGCTGACGGGATCGGTACGATCAAAGGTCCTCCCTTTTCAATAAGTTTGAAAAATGATGCAAAACCAGTTTTTCTAAAATCTCGTCCTGTTCCTTTTTCTTTGTGAACAGCAACTGATTTGGAATTGGAACGCTTAACAAATGAGGGTATTTTAAAACCTGTTGATTATTCTGAATGGGCTAGTCCTATAGTAATTGTTCCAAAACCAAATGGTACTGTTCGAATTTGTGGTGATTATAGAGCAACAGTAAATTCTAATACTGAAAATGATAATTATCCTCTTCCAAGAATGATAGAATTGTTTGCTAAATTAGCAGGTGGAAAATTCTTTACTGTGTTTGATTTAAAAGATGCTTATTTACAACAACGTGTTGATGATGAAAGTAGTAAAATTTTAACTATTAATACTCATAAAGGTTTATTTAACGTTTTAAGACTGGCTTTTGGTGTAAAATGTGCACCAGGTATTTTTCAAAGAAAAATTGAAAATATATTAAAGAAATTTGACTATGTTGGTGTATTTTTAGATGATGTAATCATAAGTGATAGATCTGAATCCGGACATTCTGAAAGAGTTGAATGTATTATGAAATGCTTTTCTGAGCATGGTATAAGATTAAATAAGGAAAAATTAAAATTTATGGTTTCGGAAGTTAGCTATTTAGGACATGAAATTTCGCAAGAAGGCATTAAGCCTATTCCAGAAAAAGTTGATGCTATTTTGAATGCTCCTTTTCCTACTAATGTTTCTCAATTACGTTCATTTTTGGGATTAATTTCTTATTATAGAAACTTCCTACCTAATATTTCAGATGTGTTAGAACCTTTGCATAGATTATTAGATAATAATGTAAAGTGGACATGGTCAGAGAAGCATGAAAAAGCATGTCAGAAAGTTAAACAACTTTTATGTAAATCGCCTGTTTTAGAATTGTATGATATAAACAAAGATGTTGTTTTAAACTGTGATGCATCTTAATATGGAATTGGTTGTGTGTTAAGCCACATTGTAGAGGGTAAAGAAAAACCAATAGCTTTTGCATCTAGAACGATGAATAAGACTGAAAGAAATTAAGCCATGATTGATAAAGAAGCTTTATCTGTAATTTTTGGTGTAACGAAATTTCATCAATATTTAGCAGGTAAACAGTTTAAAATTATAACTGATCACAAACCTTTAATTCGATTGTTTGATCCTGTAAAAAAAGTACCTGATACATTATCACCCAGAATGCTGAGATGGTCGTTAATGTTAGCAGGGTATGACTATACAATTGAGTATCGCGAAGGTAAAAATAATAAAAATGCGGATGCATTAAGTAGATTACCCCTTCCAGAAACTGTAAATGTAGTAAATAATCCATCGGAAATAATGTTCGTTTCTAATAGTAATGAGTGGCCTGTTACTTCTAAAACGATTTCAAAGTGGACAACTGAAAATCCAGTAACAAAACAAATTTTAGAGTGAGCGTTATATGGATGGCCAAAAACGGTTAAATCCGAGGAATATAAACCATATTTTCGTAGACGTGAGGAAATTTCGTGTTTAGAAGATTGTTTATTGTGGGGACATAGAGTAATTATACCAGATGAAGGTCGCGAAAAAATGTTAAAATTATTACATTCCGTTCATCAGGGTATATCTAGCATGAAAGCTAAAGCTCGAGGTGTGATCTGGTGGCCTAATATGGACAAAGAAATAGAACAAAGGGTTAATTCTTGTAGTAGATGCCAAATGTTTGCTCGGGATAATCCTAAAATGAAACCTTTAAAATGGGAATCGGAACTTGCTTGGGAAAGAATTCACATAGATTTTGCCGGTCCTTTTGAGGGTAAAATATTTTTAATAGTGGTCGATTCTTATACTAAATGGTTAGAGGTACAGGTGGTACCCAGTGCTGATAGTAAATCAACTATTAGAGTACTACGTAGAATTTTTGCTACATTTGGTTTGCCCGTTGAATTAGTCAGTGATAATGGACGTGCGTTTACAAGTGATGAATTTCAAGAATTTCTTAAATCAAATGGAATTATACATACACCTATCCCGCCATATCATCCATCATCGAATGGACAGGCAGAAAGGTATGTTCAAACTGTTAAAAATTGTCTTAAAAAGCTAGATACGGGTGACATAAATTTGTCAATTGCACGATTTTTATTGGAAAATCATTCTACCCCACATTCTGTCACTGGTAAGACTCCCGCAGAATTAATGTTTGGAAGGTCAGTTCGAACAGCTCTACACCATCCAAACCTAAAATACAGCAACCTTTACATAAATACAATCTTCATGAATCAGTTTTTGTTAAAAACTTTGGGAAAGGGGAGAAATGGATTAAGGGAAAAATTATAAAATTATTGGGGAGCAGATGGGTTTTAGTAAATAGAGATGACGGAATAATGTGTAAACGTCATGTTAATCAGTTGAGACACAACAGAGAAATAAGTGAGGAAACGTCAGAGGAAAGTAAAACGGGTCAGTTTGATAAACAAAACACTGATTTCGATATTTATGATAGAGTTAAGAGAAATAAGTTTTCTGGATATTATGTAAATAATAAAGAGCAAATTAATGCCGAGAATGCTGAAAAATCTAACCAATCTCAGTCTTCACATGATATTGTAACAGGTACAGTTGTGAATAATAATTGTGATGATACTATAGATAAAAATGTAAAGGACAATTCCGTGATAAACAATGATGTGGACTTGCAGAAAAGTACACCTATAAAGACTGATAAAAAGGACAATCAACCTGTTCGAAGAAGCAACAGACAGATTAAACCAGTGGTTCGTTTGAACTACGAGGGGAGGGGTGTCATATCTCAATAATTAGTATCCATCTATAAACAGAGATGGCGCTGCTAGTCCAGTGTTGAATATCTCTTGCAGGAGAGTTACGGAGACGAGATGTAAGGCAGTGAAGCCAGTATATACGAAGTAGCGGTGCGTTTGGCCGCAATTGTAAATAATGTATAATAAATATATATAGTTAAATAGATATCTCCTTGCTGTTAACGAAATATGAATACACAAAGTTGAAGCCTTATTAGTTGTCATTCCAGAAAATTAACTTTACACATAAAAATTGCAGGAGTTTAGTTTTGACACAAGATAAGTATCGCTTTCAATACAATTAATTTCTAACAGCAACTTTGAGCATAGATTTGGGTAATATATTTGTTTCAAATTTGACTGTCTGGAAAATAGATGAAGTAAAAAAATAAAGATGATTATTTCGTTAGATTTGAATATTTGTTTTTATATTTGTATTTGTAATTTCAAATGTGGAAATGTAATCGAAAAGTATTGCATCAATTGCAGAGATGTGTTGCATATCAGAAGATTGAACTAAATAGCCTCAATTTATTATTAGTAGTATTGCAGGTTTTTCTAAAAAGCAAATGATAAAATCTTAGCTTAAGGTGAGATATTGTGTTTTTTTATCCTACACAATAACTTCATGTCATTTTTAAATAAATGTTATCTAAAAATCAAATCTATATGTAAAAAAAGAGTTTAATTTATCTTGTTCAGTAACTTTTATTTAACAAAACCGCAAAGAAAGCAGTAAAATAATTAAATAAAGTTAAAATATTTTTTTTATGTTAGAAATATTTTCATTTTCAGAATTATCGTCAAAGAAGTTGACATATGCGGTTCACTAAAATTTAAAAATTTAAAAATCTCACGAATTAACAACACTTTCCAAAATAGAAAACCCCCAGGCCGAGCGTTTTGAAGATTTCACTAATTCGCAAACGCGAGAGTCGATTTCTAGTTTTAATGAATATTAACGGATATAATTAGAGATAATTAAATAAGCAACTCTACAAATGTATGTAAAGAGCTTATAAGGGTACTCAAGGTAATGAACAGTTCTGGATTTTCAGAATCTCTTTGAAATAATTTAATTAATTAAATCGAAGAATTTTTCGTAAAGCTAACTTTTAAGTGATAGCATATTTACTGCTTTTATGGAAAAATATATCCTATTATTGCATAAAATTGAAGCAATTATTTTTAGTAATGTAAGAAAATTTCCTTGGTTAATGATGTAACTTCAAAATTGACAGTAATTAAAGTTCATTACTATGTGGTAGCGTATTGAATTCGAAAAATAATACTTGTGAATAACTTCCCATTTCATTATATCCGTACAAGTTGAAAGATAAATTGAGGCGTATTCAAAAACCTTTAGAAATAAACTGCTAAGCTGAACGGTCATCCGTAAAAGATGTATTTTTTTATTGGATCAAAAGTAAAATATATTAAAATAACTTGATCACGAGTTTTTTATTATTCATGGTAATGTTTAGTCCAATTTCGTACGCAAAAAGAGCTACATTTAGAAACAATGCGAGAAGAGATGCAATAAATAAAAATTCAAAAAGAAATTGTCACAATGTCCTGTGTGCCGTAGAAACGTTAATTGTCATGAAACTTCAGTATTTAATTCCGTATTAGTTCTCAAAATTATCAAATTTCGTATAAAAAGTTTTTTTTTTCATTATTATCATTTTTATGTTATTATGTTTCAGAATTTGTTTTTCTTTTAAAATGTGCTACGAACTTTAAATTGAAACTCTAGTACTGTAATTATTTGTTAGCATTTTTCAAATATTTTTAATTGCGACGTAAAATAATTTCAGTTTATCAAATGGTTATAAAATTGTGAAACAACTTTATCAAAAATATCACACAAAACCATTCAGAAAAGTAAAACACGTCTTTATAAGTTCATTTTAGAAACATATTTAATTATTACAATAGGTAAATGTGAAGAAATGAAGTCACATACAAACTAAGATTGACAAAACACGGAAAACAATATCACTGAATAAGTACATTACAAATGTTCAGAAAAGTAACAGTTTATGTGAAAGCTAATAATATTTTTTGTCCCGATCACAAACTATAATTTAACATGTTTTTAACATCCCCACATCTAAAAAAAAGAGTTTGTAGAATATTTTAAAAATATGGGTAGTTTAAATATAAAATAAATATTTATTTATTGTTACTATTCTGACGCATAAATAATATGTGCCAACAAAGCAATTTTTTTTTTCATTCTGGAGTAAATTTTAAGTTAGTTTTGAAATTACATTTAATTGGTATAAATAAAGGAAGAACACTTCATATTTCTTTTAATTACTAAAAGGCGCAAAATAAAATCTTTATAAACAGAAAAATAAGTTTTATTAGACTTTTGACATGTTTTGACTCCATACGAGCCATTATCAAAACAAATAAAAATATTCTACAATTGAATGATCTTTGAAGTTATTATTATTTGAGACGCCATCATATAATTTTTCACGTACTTTTTCAAATTACGCACGTTATTTTTTTTAAATTTTTACTTGGATGTTTATTTCCTTATTTGTAACCATGGAGTTGCTCCTTTATAAGGAATTGAATCGAACTAATACGGAACATTTCATATAAAGAAGACAGACCAGAGATTATTATACTGGTTTCCACACATATTAAAGATAAATTATCTAATAGATAAAATATTTAACTGCATCAAAATAATAGAAAATAGCTAGGAAAGTTTCCACAATGCATCCTATCTTCCAGCAGACAGTATATATAAATTATGTTTCAACCCGTCAGGAGACTGTACTTTAACCTTACTAGATTAATACCATATCTACATTGTCTGTAGACTCACAATTTATTTTTTTTTATGACTGGAATTTCTGAATGCTCATTATAGAACTTTTGTTGGCTTGCAAGTCTATATGTCAGTTGTAAAAATTTACAGATAAGGTATCTGCAGGTAATATGGTCATCTTAAGGTTAGACATTTTTAAACGTTAGTAATAACTGATTTAATAATAATAATAATAATAATGATAATAAGAATAAAAATAATTGACTAAGAAAGTTTAACCTTTTTAGCACTTGAAAAACATTTTAAAATTTAAGTTATTCAAAATTTTTACACCTGTTTCAGTTTGTTAAAAAAAAAGCTAGTTGATGAAGGTAATATGGTCATATGCAGGTAATATGCCCATAGGTGACATAAAATAGAAAGATCTATATTTAACGTAGAAAAAACACCAATTTTTCATTAAGTTATATTTTGAAAATTCATAAAAATAATAAAAAACTAATATGAAGTAAATTTAGAAAAACAAATTTCAATTTTTTTTAAAAATTACGATGAAAAGTATTTTTAATTTGTGTTTTAACGCGTAGAGCAAATAAAAGCGCCTGTATCTAAACTGGTAAGATCGAGACATTTCTCATGCACTTAATTATGAAAAATAACACATAATCTCATATCTACAGCTTTTCCGCTCATTTCACCATATTGCCAACAAAAACCAATTTTATAAAAGTGTTCGTAATTCTGTCTGCTCACTGCGATAGTGAAATTTCGTTATTTAAAAAGAGCATTAAACAAATTAAAGTAACATGCATACAAATAATTATAATCAATTTGTTTAAAAAAGATATGTAACAAACTTACTAGAGACAGATTTATAAAATCCCAAAGCAACTATCAGCAAAACAACAATGGTTGCTTTCTCGTACACGGTGTCTGGGCATGTGCTGAAGGTGGGACTACAAGCAGCTCTTCTATAATGACTTCCCGCGGACTGGATTTAAGCGTCATTTTTCTTATTTCACTCAAAGTAATAACAATATTACGCGTTGGTCATATTAACTGCGTTGGCAATATTACCATCAAATATCTTATGTTGTATTGTAACATTTAAAAAAAATAATAATGAATACCGGTGGAGCGCAGAAGCTATAAACTTCATAGGTTGGCAGCTCTACTCAATCTGACCTTGACACAAAAGAAGACTAGTATGTTTTAGCCGTCCCAAAAGTTTCTGCTATATAAATCAAATGATTTAAATAGCACAAGAAATGACAAGAAATGTTCTAGTTAATAAATTGTCTGTTCTACAGTTTCCTTCCTTACATCGTTTAAAATAAATAACAAAAATATCCTCTAGGTGACTCACAATTATGTTTATTCTTGAAAAATCGTCTGCTCCACAGTTTCTCTTACATCGTGGAAAAAATGAATGATTCTGGCAACAATGTAGTTAAAATTGTATGAGAGTTACAAGAATGGAGTTAATAATAATGTTAACACAGTTCTCTAAATTGCATCAACTGATTGTGCACTCGATTAGGACTCTTTCTCCAAGCATAGGATACAACGCCCCTGTTTAGTGATCAAACTTAAAATTGAATTAGGACCTATTTATATCAAGGCCTACCAGAATATGAAGTTTGATGAAATTCCATGCACTACTTCTTGAGATATAACTATCGCGGAAATCATAAAAAACACAGCACAGCTGTGCCATATGTTAGGCGGTGTACATCGAAACCTAATCAGCATCTATTTATGTTAAAGCCTAACAGAATATGAAGTCTCGTGAAATTCCGTGCATTAGTTCTTGAGATACAACTATTGGATAAATTGTGAAAAACACAGCATAGAAGCGCTCCCTGTTGTGTGCAATGCACTCAAACCTAATCGGCACCAATTTATGTTAAGGTCTAACTGAATCTAAAGTTTTATAAAATTCCGCGCAGTCGTTCTTGAGATAGAGCACGAAAGCGACACACGAAAGCGTGCTTGCAAGCTACAAAATAACTGTTGAATAAAATAAACTAAAAAAATCCTCCTGCCGCATTTAGAAAATTTGTTTCACATACAGACAGACAAACAGTGTGACACACAGGCTCAGGGACAGACATTTTCTAAAAACAGACGAATTGTGATCAGGACCTTATCCTTCAAAAGCCGTAAGTCGAAAATTTTCAAGAATACTTTCTTATACAGATAGAAGAAAGTAAAAATGAAGTTTTAAATATCTTAGTTTAACTAGCCGGATGTACCAATCCCAAACTTTCTTCTATCTCGTACAAGTTTCACATACATCAAAAACGAATCAACACCAATTTATGTCAAGGTCTAACTGAATTTAAAGTTTTATTAAGTTCCGTGCATTAGTTCTTGAAATATGACTGTCGCTAAAATCGTGTAAATCCTGAAAAAGGCAGCATATCTGCACCATCTGTTTCGATATTTACACCAAAAACTAATCAACAACAACTTATTTCAACATGTAACTTAATCTGAAGTTTGAGGAAATTTTGTGCATTAGTTCTTGAGATATAGCTATCGTGAAAATCATGCAAAAAGTAGAATAGCAGCACCACCTGTTGGGCTGTTCACACTAAAACGTAACCAGCATCTATATTTATGTCAAGGTCTAACAGAATCTGAAGTTTGATGAAATTTTGTGCATTAGTTCTTGAAATATAGCTATCGTGAAAATCATGAAAAAAGTAGTATAGCAGTGTGACCAGCTGGGATATTTAAACCAAACGTAATCACCGTCTATTTATGTCAAGGTCTAACAGAATCTGAAGTTTGATGCATTAGTTCTTGAGATTACCATAAAATTTTTGTCACATACAGACAGACTCATAGACTCACAGAGAGATATTTTCTAAAATCAGTCAAATCGTGTTGAGGACCCTCTAAAACGTATAAATCAACCGAAAACCGGAAGCCGAATTTTTTCACGCATCTAATACTTTCTTCTCATATAGATAGAAGAAAGTTAAAATATTTTGCTTATAGAAAATATTTATCATTTTAACTTTGGAAAAATTTTACAAGTTATATATTAAAAAGTAAATTTGCTAATAAACAAAAACCTTCATTTTCCCAAACTCATCTTTTTTAAATAATAAGAGGGTGTTTTATTATGGTATAATAAAGGAATCACTTTACAAACTTTTAATGAGTTTTCTTTTTTATGTACGTTATTTAACTTATGCTTATCTAAACAAGATAATTTTTGTACACAATGATTTCAATCATGTTAACTCTTGCATCAAATTAACAAAACTTTACATTTTGTTTAAGATAACAAACTTATTTTTAAATTTTAATAACTTAAATATAGTTTTAAAATTTTTGTATTATATCACATTAATTATAAAGATTAGTTGATTATTAAATAAGCGTAAAACATATTTATTGTAATATAATAAAACTTTCAATATTTATCAAAAACTTTTCTCTTATATATTTTTTAATTCTTTGAAATATAAAAGAAAATACTAAATGTTAATAATTATTCCTGTTAGTGACAAAATAGCTATTATTTTCTTTTGTGGAAAAAGTACTTTTATTAAAAATTATTAAATATTCCTATTAAAAAAAAATCTTACACTAAATGCATGTTTATTAAGTTTTAGTTAAAGCAGAGTTTTTTAAAGTACAAATTAATACACGAACAATCAATTTAAATGTGTATTGATAAATATATATTTTTAATTTGCGTTTTTAATACCATACATTTTTTGTTATTATTCTTTAAAATATATTTTTAAATTTTTGTTTTAAAATACATTATTTTGCTTATCCTCAATAGAATGGAAATGATAGACTACCGTTTAAATACGACAGCCCGTCTACATATTAAAAAGTGTACCAAATTTCTAATTTTAAATAGTAACACCCACTTTTGGAACTTTATTTGAGTTCCTTGAAATCGGCAAGGGAAAATATATAATTTTTTTTTCTTAAATTTTCATATAATTATAAAAGATAATGTGTTAGGGGTTTATCCATAATTTAGAAAAATAAAATAAATATTTTACAAGGAAATGTTCTAGGATCATTCAATTAGTAATCAGAAAAAAATGTATGAAAAATTCGAGTAAAAACTTTTTATAAAAGAAAATTTCATACAACTTTCCCGGAGACACTCTCAAATTTTCATTTGTTGTGGATGCAAAAAATAACAGATCATGGCCTCCTTACACTGCCGAAAAATGAAACTACCTATACTTCAAAAACTAATGAAAGGCCATACTTTTGACACACTCTTCATGATGTCATCAAAAAGTAATTGTCATCAAAATCTTATTAATCTGTCCTGAATTTTAAATTACACTTTATAGATTTTTCTGAAGTGAAAACTACTTCATAATATTCATTCTACTCCATTTTTGATGACACTACTTTTTTTCACATGGCCATATTTATCAGAATGTTATTCCTTTTATATAAAAATTAAAGTAGATCATAATTCATAAATATTTTGAATATGATATACCAATGAGTGAATGTAATATACCAATATGATATACCATGAATATGATATACCAATGAATGAATACTAATAATTTATATAATAGAAAATATGTTTTTGAAAAACATACCAAGATTATGTTTGGACCTATCCATGGTATCTCATAAAAAAGAGAAAAAGCTTAAAAAAAGAAGCCTATTAATTGGATGAGTTTTTGGGAATATATAAATTAACATTTGTCAAAGAGAATTTAACATTAGAATATTCCAATTTAAACCCCTTCGAACTTTATGTAGATTTGAAAAACTCCTGTATATTTTTCCCGGTTGCTTTGGTCCGCGGAACTCAGATAAAATGATGAAAGTACGTGCTGCCATTTGAAGAATGTATTTTTACAACATAGAATATGTAGACTACATCCGAAAAACTTATGCATAGCATTTAATAATATACATTATTTCCAGTTCACGATACCGATATTTTTATATGGTTTTTTTTTAAAGTGGAATTAGAAGTGGCTGAACACTTTTTTTCTGGAATGTACATTATTTTATCATACAAACACGAAAATTTCGGGAATGTCGTGCTAGAAAGCTTCACGAAAGCGTGCTTGCAAGCTACAAAATAATTGTTGAATAAAATAAACTAAAAAAAATCCTCTGGCTGCATTTGGAGATAGAAAAAGTCCCCTCTACTACAACTTTTGCTCCAATAATGCAATATTTTGAGTGTAGTTTTGCTTAAAATATTGAATTTTAACAAAATTTTAGTATGAGTAAATAATTGTATCTTCTTCTTAAAGCTACTTGACTCCCTAAATGTTTGTTAGATTAGTTACTGTGATGTTATTCCCTCAAAACTTAAAAAATATATATATAAAGCATGTCTTTTTAAGGAAATTTTTCATCATAAAATAAAATATTTTTTCACTTTCTAATTAAACCTATGAATAACCTGTATAAAGCACCATTTTATCATGAAGTAGTTTTCGTTTCAGAAAATATTTATAAAGTGTAATTTAAAATTCAGGACTGATTAGTTAGATTTTGATGAGAATTACTTTTTGATGACATCATGTCAATCGTAAATTTCAATTATAAGTTTCGGAAACTGTAATGTTATTCTCTTAAAACCTTTTAAAAACTTATTAATATAAAATATTCTGTCAAGAAAAATTAATGATTATAAAATAAAATAAACTTAGATTGCTCATTAATCTTGTGAATAACCAGCATAATGTAAACATCTTTTGAAGTCAGATTTGCTTTAGAAAATTCGATAAAGTGTAATTTAAAATTCAGGAAACATTAGTTAGATTTTAATCAGAATATTTTGACGCAATCATGTCAATTGCAAATTACAAGTTTCGGAAACTGTAATATCTCTTAAAACCTTTTAAAAACTTATTAGTGTGGAATATCACCTCACGGAAAATTAATGATCACAATATAAAATAACAAATTTTGTATTCTTATTAAACATGTGACTACAGCGCATGATATACCAGTTTTCGCTTAAGAAAAATCGATAAATGATCGAAAATTGAGAAACGATTAGTTAGGTTATGATGATAGTTAAATTTGAATGACAGAATTTTAATTATAATAAATTACAAGTTTCTGGAGCTATAATGTTATTCTCATAGTACCATTCAAAATCTTGTCGTCTCACAGAAATTTAATAAACTTTCATTCTCACTAAACGTGAGTATAAAAAATGAAGTAATATTTTCTGATGAAGTTTTCGCTTAAGAAAAATCGGTAAAGTGTAATTTAAATTAAGTTTGGTTTTGATGAAAATTAATTTTTGATGACATCATGTCAAAGATAAATTACACTTATAAATTTCAGGAACTGGGATGTTTTTCTTTTAAAACCTTATCAATGTGAAATATCACCTTATGGAAAATTAGTGATCACAAAATAATGTAAGTTTTGCATTCTTATTAAACATGTGACTACACCACATAAAGTAACTCTTTTTGATGAAGTTTCCGCTTACGAAAAATCGATAAAGTATGATTGAAAATTGAGGAAGGATTAGTTGGGTTATGATGGTAATTAAATTTTGATGACAGCATGTTAATCATAATAAATTACAATTTTCTGGAGCTATGATGTTATTCTCTTAGAACCATTCAAAAGCTTATCAATAGGAATTATCTTCTCATAGAAATTTAGTAATCTTTGATTCTCATTAAACGTGAGTAAGCCATATGAAATAGTATTTTCTGATTGGAGTTTATTTAAATCCAGGAATGATTAGTTTGGTTTTGATGAGAATTAATTTTTGATGACATCATGGAATCGTAAATTGCAACTATAAATTTTGGCAACTCTAATGTTATTCTTTTAAAATCTTTAAAAAACTTATCAATCTGAAATGTCAACTCATGGAAATTTAGTGATCACAAAATAAAATAATTTTGTATTCTCATTAAACTTGTGACTACTGCTCATAAAATACCATTTTCAGATGTAGCTTCAGCTTCAGAAAATTTTATAAAGTGTGATTGGAAATTCAGGAACGATTATTTGTTTTATGGTGATATTTAAATTTTGATGACAGCATACATAAACTACAAGTTTCTGGAACTGTGATGTTATTCTCTTAGACCGATTTAAAAGCTTATTAATATTAATGAATTATCCTCTCATTTAAATTTAGTAACCTTGCATTCTTATTAAACACGAGAGTACGCCATATAAAATAGCACTTTCTGATGAAGTTTTCGCTTCTGAAAAATCGATAAAGTGTAACTTTAAATCCAGAAAAGATCAGTTTGATTTTGAGGATAATTAAATTTTAATAACATCAAGTCCGACATAAATTAGAATTTTAAGTTTGTAGAACTATGATGTTATTTTCCTTTTAAAAACTTATCATTATGAATTATACTCTTGTGGAAATTTAATGATCGCAAAATAAAATAATTTTTGTATTCTTATTTAACACGTGGACACGCAGCGTAAAGTATCAATTTATTTTGAATGTGGATTTTCACTTAAAAGATAATTGGTAAAATAAACATTTTGGACAGTTTAGTTTGTTTTTGATAAAATATACTTTTCGATGGCATTATATCAATCAACAAATAACAATTGCAAGTTTCTGGCACTGTGATCTTCCTTTTTTTAGCCTATTTTAAAACCTTATCAATTGAAATATGTTCCCACTTAAATATAGTGCGAACAAAAGATAAAGTTTGCTTTGCCATTAAACATTTGAATACGCCACACAAAGTCGCCCTTTCTCATGTAGGTTTTTCCTAAAAAATATTGATAAAGTATCATTTGATATTTAAAAATTATTAGTTTAGATTTGATGAGAATTCATTTTTGATGAAATCCACTCAGTCATAAATTACAATTTTTTGGAACCTTGACGTATAATCTTTTAAAACTTTATCAATATGAAAAAGCCTCTCATAAAAATTTAGTGATCACAAAAAATGAATTTATAATTCTCATTAAATATTTGAGTATGCTATATAAACTGGAACTTTCTGATGAAGTTTTTACTTCAGAAAAATCGATAAAATTTAATTTAAAATTCAGGAAATATTATTTCTGTGTAGTTGATAATTACTTTTTGATGTCATAATGTCTAATCATATTTCATGACATTATTATTGATTACACTGGTAAGTTTCTGGAACTGTGGTGTTATTATTTTAGAACCTTTTAAAAACTTATCAATATGAAATATCTTTTCGTAGAAATCTAGTGAGCACAAAATAAAATGAATTTTACATTCCCATTAAACATGTGAATATGCTACGTAAAGTATCGTTTTTAGATTAAGTTTTCACTTTCAAAAAATCGATAAAGTATAATTTAAAACTCAGGAAAAAATTGATTGGATTTTGATAAGACTTAATTTTTAATGACATCATGCCAATCATAAATTAAAATCACTAGTGTCTGGAATTGTGGTGTTAATCTCTTAGAAACTTCTAAAAACCTATCAGAAAGAAATATCTTCTCTTAGAAATTTAGTGATCACAAAATAAAATTAATTTTGCATTCTCATTAAATATGGGAATATACTGCATAAAGTAGCGTTTTTTTTGTTTGTTTTTTTAAGTTTCTACGTCCGAAAAATCGATAAAATTCAAGAAAAAATTAGTTAGATTTTGATAAAAATTATTTTTTCATGACATCATGTCAATCACAAGTTTCAATAACAAGTATCTGGAACTGTGGTGTTATTTAGAACCTTTTAAAATCTTATGAATATGAAATGTCTTCTTGTAGAAATTTAATGATCACAAAATAAAATAAATTTTACATTCTCATTTAACATGTGAATATGCTGAAGTAGCACTTTCTGATAAAGTTTTCACTTTCGAAAAATCGATAAAGTATAATTTAAAATTCATGCAAAATTAGTTGAATTTTGATAAGAATTAATATTTCATGACATCATGTCAATCATAAATTACAATTATAGTTTCCTGGCACTTTGATGTCATTCTCTTAGAATATTTTAAAACCTTATCAGTTAAAATTTCCTCTTACGAAAATTTAGAGATCATAAAACAAAATAAATTTTGATATATCATTAAGCATTTGTATACGGCACATAAAATAACACTTTCTGATGACGTTTTGGCCTCATGAAAGTCAATAAAGTGTAATTGAAAATTAAGGAAAGATTAGCTAGGTTTTCATGAGAATTAGTTTTTGACGACAGAATGTCAATCATAATTACAATTGCAGATTTGTCGTTGCAGGCGTAGTCATCAGATAATGTGTTACATCAGCGGAAACTTGCCAAAGGCGTTAAAGTGCAGTTTTGGCTGGTTTCAGTCAGGTGCAAAATTTAGATTGCAAAGTCAGTTCTATAATATAGCTATAGTGAAACACTGATATGTTTGATTAATTGTTTCAAAATGATAAATTACTCTTTTTGCTAAATCTTAGAAGTAATATATTTTTTAATGGAAGTAATAGAGAATGTATTGGAAAATATAATGTTAGGTTTCTAGAAATAGGTATGCATTTGATGTGGATGACAAATTTTACATAAACATCTATTGTATAGTCATTTCAAGGATCCTTATAGTCTAACGTTTTGTAAAAATAACTTGCATAATCATACTGATATTTTAGTTTTTAATCTTTTAGTATGTCCAATTGAATAAAAGCAATTTGATGGAAAGTTAGTCGTTTTATTTTTCTAAAATATCCATTCGATATAAAAGCAGATGTATCGCAAAACAAATTTTCTCATTTGAAGTTACTATATTCATATCATACAATTCAAATTTTCAAGTGGATGCAATTCAAATCAAAATATAACTTGTATACATATTGTGTAAGTTCTATAAATTTTGATGAAAGTTACTCGTTTTTGAAACTATTCGATGTGAAAACAAATTTTCAAGCAGATGCAACTTAAAATATTCAATGAAAAATAAAGTTATTTCTTTAGAAGACTTAATATTTTTAAGAATAATGCCGTGTTACAATACTAAGGAAAATTTGAGAAAATAATGACATATACATACACATTATAATTGGAAATTAAACTATATTTCACTCTTCTATTTCATCCTGAACCTGAGTTCATCGGAGAGACAAATAAACAGAGAAGGGAAATATAAAATACATTTAAGAAAGCTAATTCCTTTCCGTAACGAGCCTCTTTTATAGGAATACTCTCTTTTAAATGTATTTATCCTACTAGGGACTTATCATTGTTCGTTCGACTAATTCAAATATTCGAAGACGAATCCCAGTCATGTAATTTAGGTATGCACTTCATCGTATCGGTGCTTTTATGTTGTACCACTGTATAAAATTTCCATATCTTTAACTTTTCCCAAGTTGGTTGTTCTCAGATATGTAACTTTTTGAATGTTCAAATGCATTTTTGTATAATTTAAAGTCAACTTTCGAAAATACATCAGACAAGCGCAGCAAGTTTATCATGCTCGGTGAAATCTCCATTGCCACATATTGCCAATTTAGATATGATAATGCAGATTAAATAAAATTCCATTCATGAAAACAACATGTAAAGAGATAACTGGTGTCTGCAGTCTTATTGTTATCCTTGTTGATGTGTAACGTTCTGCCTGAATACGAAGAGCCATTAAAATTTCACTCTAAACAGTAATCAAACGTAATAATGTTTTTATGAAGTTTAATAAAGACTTTTTGATTTTTTACTTCATATGTCTGTTACAGATACATGTGAATCCAACCTGGACTATTCGGGTTGCAGAACATAGCGTCTAGTGTCAAAAATATAGGTGAAAATTGTTTCTAACTGAAAACTAACAATAAATATTTTAATAGCCTTTTTACATTCAATACCGTGTATTCCGACGTATAACGCGCACCTACGATTTGAGACTGAATTTTTCTATTATTTGGGTATTTTTCTATTATTTGCTGTATTACGCGCACCTCCTTTTTTGAAAAGAAACATTCATAATGTATGTAGCATGAGAGTACATTAAAGACCATTAAAAAAGCTCCAATGTGTAGTATACAAACCTAAAGAAAATAAACAAATGGAAAGTGAGGACATACGCTATTGGCAACCCAAGTAGCACAAAAATGAACGACCATTAGCAACGTTGGACCAACGTTGGCTAATGGTTGTTCCACGTTAGTCCACAGTAAGAAATGTTCGCCTTGCCGTACCATTAACCAACTAACCGTTTGCCAACATAGTTCCCAGTGTAAAAGTCATATGTGAAAATCGTTTTTTGTTGAAAACTAAGAATAAATATTTTAATAGACTTTTTACATTCAATACCATAAATTTCGGCTTATAACGCGCACTGATTTGGGACTGTGTTTTTCTATTTGTTGAGTACATTCGCAGTAATACGCGCACCTCCAAAGGCCCAACAATGGTCTAACCGTTTCTACTCTGAATGCTGTTCAGATATGCTCTAAATTAGAAGAGATCTCTGCACCTACAATTTGCCAACCACTTGCCAACCCGACCACAGAAAATCCCACCATTTCCCAACGGTTTACACAAACTCTCAACGATGGGTGAACAAACTGTGCTATTTGGTAAGCCTATTTGTTTGAATAATTTGAAATTGTCACAAAGCGTTTGAAATCATACTCTCGTTCATTAAAATAATGACATTTTTGTCTTGTTCATTAAAATAGAAATCTCACTTCTTATGCGTAATTTCTAATCTGTCTTTTTTATACTCGGCTTATAACACGCACCTGTAAATTTTCTTGTTTCAAAAGTGTGTGTTGTACACAGGAATATACGTTATACAATTATTTTTTTAATTGCTCACCAAACACACCGAAAAGCATTTTCACTTATAAAAATAAATAAATTACGTAATTAAGTAATATATTTATTAAATTTATTAAAGCTGTATGTATAGAAAACAGTCTGTATAAACGATAGGTCAGGCGTAGTTTTATAGGCCTGTAGCAGCCTCTAAAGTATATGTGCAATAAAAGCGAAAGTGAATCGTTGCCATCATCGTTACATTTTAGCGTTAGTGACACACGTGTTAATCCATTAACACATAAAAGTCTTAAGAAAATATCGCTTCTTCCAATCTCGTTTATATTCTGTCCACATACAGAATTTCAAAGGTAATATTTCAGACTTTTTTTTTCCATTTTACGACAGAAAACGCTGTTTTGGATAAGTGAGAAAATTTTAAGAAGTCGCTCTCGTCCATTTAATCATTTAAAAAATCATAAAAAATCAAATAAAGTCAGTAAGTGAACTTACAGTTTTCAAACAAATTTTATTTGAAAGTAAATTTTTTGTTCTATTTGATGATATAAAAATTTAAATCAAACGATATCCCAGAAAAGAATATATGTGCAATAGAAGTGAAAGCGATAGCGCAGGTCGTTGTCATCATTGTTATATGACGTCAGTGTTAGTAACACAAATGGTAGCGCTTAGTATTATATAATAGTAAGGAAAGATTCCGCCTCTTCCTGATTAGTCTTCAGTAAGATATGATTAGTTCAATTATTTCTATTACAATTGTTTTAAATTACAACATTATATCATCCTTGATAAGATATATTCAATACTTACGAATTGCGCTGATGTTGGCTGCAATAATTTTGCATTGTACTATCAAACGATTTTTTCTAATATCGCTTCAGAAAAGAACATGTTTTCTTCTGTTACAAAAACTATTCTATCACCCTTCTAGTTAATGTTTCTCATTCACAAGGAATGTATTCATTAGCACATTTTCATTTTTTTTATTAGGAATGTTCTTCTCGTGTAAGTGTATCTGCTTATAAGAACATTTTCTGCGGAATCTCAATTATACAACCGTAAAAAATAATAAAAATTGCGTTGTTTAGTGATTTATAAATGACTGGCCACATAATGAATAGGATTAAGATAATGTTTTATAATCACGGATCTTCTATTCCATGAGTTAGGTAAAATGTAAATAAGGAATGTTTTTATTCTACACGATGAACCATTTTAAATAATTTTTAAGACAAATACAAACTATGGTCAAGGATCAGATCATATATAAGCCGGCCCAGCCTGAGAAGGACCCCTTTCGCGACAGTTGGCAGGGACTGAGTAGGAGTTGTGCATTGAGAGTGGCAGCTGACGACTACTAGGCAAGGTTAGAGAGTTCTGTCAGAAAAATAAAGATTTTATGTAGCTTTCTGTTAAGGGTATGCCTCTTGTATTCAACAGCAGTAAGAAATATTGAGGAGTATATAAATTTCTTATGACAACTTTTGAAGACATACCAATTTGTTTTGACAACGGCGGTGCTACTTGTCACGTAAAAAGGTGGCAATATCACTTCAGGTTGATTCAAAGTAACGAATTCACTTTTCCATTAGATCTCTCTACACATGGGTGAGCGCTAGTATCGGTATTTTTTGCAATAAACTCCTGTTTACATTTACCCCCAACCAGGGATGAGATTTCTCCGCTTTTTTGTATACCAGCATAATTTTGGAGAAAATATTGTTCTGTTAAATCGCAAAATGTTCCGATTAAATAAAACAACATTTTCTGTAAGATTATACTGGTTTGCAAAAAAGCGGAGAAATCTCATCCCTGCCCCCAACTAACTTTACTTCTTTTATTTTAAAGTTTAATCGGCGAAAAAAAAATATTACAGCTATGATTACAGGTATGATTTAAAAATAATTTGGTGAAATAAAGTTAAATAAGAAATAGGAGATTAAATGTAATTATTAGACATTTGCTAATGGCCGGAAAAAAATTCTCGCCACGAAATTCTATATTTTAAAACTACTCTTCCGAGAATATGACGAATTGCGAGCTGAAATAAATAATAATACAAGAATTTTATAACAGCTCTCGAAGCTTCAAAATTTTACTTTAATTAGAACATAAATATACATTCACACACACACATATATATATATATATATATATATATATATATATGCGTATGTGTGTGTGTGGTTAAATTAATTTTCTATAATATATTCAAATGATGGCAACTGGGTTAATCAATCGTTGTGAAAAATAGAAGAGAAATAGTGGCAATTATGTTAATTTTATTAATAACATTTCCTTATTAAAATTAAAACGAGATTCTTTTTTCAATTTCAGTAAATTTTATTTTAAGACTGTTCTCACAGGCCGTAAATGTGTAACGTCTTTGTTCCTGAAATACTATTTTAAAAAAGAAAGCGTAAGAGAAATCAAGAATATTCTCCTATAATCTTTCCTACAAAACGACATCATTTTCAGATGATACAGTACTTTATTCCACCAGCTAAACATTTACAGATAAAAAGCTTTCCCCTGTGAAAAGAACCTCATTGGGTGAGAGCGAGATTTCCATAAAAGCTGCTACATTTTACTATAAATAAATAATCAAAATCACGCTAATTTTGAAAAGGCAATTTTGCGTAATTTTCATTTAACAAACATTGTAAACATGATTTTTTATTTATTATATGAAATTTAATAAAAAATAATAATTTAAAAAGTTTCCAAATGCAGAATGAAACTAGTCGTTGGGGCCACCGTAATACTTACCCATCGTGGATATGCATAATATAAAATATGAAAATAAAACATGTGTAAACTATTTATAAAATGCATTGCAATTCGAATAAAATCGTGGCTTGATGACGTCATAAACTTTAAATGCTCTCTTACTGAATTGCGTAAAAGAATCATCCCTATAACTTCAAACTTATTAATCATATTAGCTAACGGTTTACTGCATCGAATTAAGCGTCTTATTTTGAATTAAAATATATCTTTGAATTGAAATTTATATGAAATACAGGGCCATAAAAAATCTAAGAGTGTGGAAAATAGGATTACAAATATCTCGGCAACTCATTATCCGATCAACTTAATTCTTTATACAAAATTTATGTTTTTTTATTGTCTTTTATATTCATTTCTTAAAATAACCAATTTCGAACATTTTTATATACCTTTTTATCAGAGCGAATACTTCGAGAGTCCGAAAAAAAATAGTTCCGGATAATCGAGGTTACTGAAATTCAATAAGCTTCTTCCCATTATTGCATACTAAGTACATATCAAATTTAAAGTCTCTATCTGAATTTGTTCGGGAGATAGAGCGTTTACAGACACACACAGACGGCAATTTTTTTTTCTAAAAATATGTTTTTCGGAATCTCCAGTGTCTGAAACGTATAAATCTATCAATTTTTTTTTTTTTAATTTTCAAAACGATTACAAGATTTACCCTATACTACGTATGATAGGTAAGTAAAATCTCACGCAATGCAAATTCAACACATCGGGCTGCTACTGGGTTTGTGTAATTTTCACTGCCCCATTTAAACTGTATCGTTTACTCTTAGAAGTAAAGTAAATATTCCTCAGCATAAATCGGGCGTCTTATTAAAAACTATTTTTCTCTATTTCTAAATCTCCAAGAAAGCAGTTTTCCTCCTCTTTTCTATATCGATAACTGTCTTTGTTTCTTCTGACCTTGAGGTTGATTTAACATTCCTTTGGGATTCATTAAATTGACTATAGCCGCTCTTTTGGAAGAAAAGGAAATAATTTATTCCTTCAAAAATTAAAGGAGTATGACTTCTTCCGAATCAATGAATACTTAATCTAAAGCATCACTTTCAATTTAGCTGAAAACTCTTTAAATATATTCAACTGATATTTTTGAACGCATGATACGTTACAAATATTTATTTTATAAAGTGATTTATCTTAGGCGTATTAACATTCATCAAAATAAAAAAAATTCCCTGAAATGAAATACTTTTACCTTTACCGAAATATATATATATATATATATATATATATATATATATATATTTAATTGCTGCTTTTATTGCAAAAAATAACATTTCTTAAACTCACTTTATTGTAAGAGTTTAAGAATATTATCCAATAATATTATTTAACCTACATTGTAAATATTTTTTTATACTTATAATATGAAATTTAATAAAAAAATATTTATAAATTTATGCATTTTTTTACATTCAGAATAAATTGGGATTTTTAATTTACCCCCAAAATCTAAAAATCATAATAGTATTAAAACTTCCATATTTAATTAACGAAACTGCCACAATTGATATAGTTATAACTTCTTCATTTAAACTGGATCATTGAATCTTAGAAATAAGTTAAATATTCCTCAGTATAAATTGGACATCTTACTAAAAACTCTCATTCCACATTTTTAAATCTAAAAAAAAAAAAACCTGTTTTTCCTCAATCGACAACTGTTTTGTTTCATCTGACCTTGATGGTGATTTAACATTTCAGTCGGATTTATTAAATTAACTATTGCTGTTCTTTCGAGATAAAAGAAAATAATTTATTGAATCAAAATTTAAAGGAGTATGACTTCTTTCGAATGAATAAATATTTTAAATAAAGCGTCTTTTGAATTATAGAATAAAATAATCTTAATTTTTTATCCAGAAAAAAAAAATGTCATGCAATGCAAATGCAAAAGATCCTAGCTGCCAGCTAATCCAGCAAAAACTACCGCATTTAATCTTTAAAGTGGATTAATTATTCCTTAATATCAATTGAGTGCCTTAATATAAACTCTCATTCTCAATTTATAAATCTTCATGGAAGCATCAGTTTTCCCTCTTTCAAATATTTATAACTAAATATATATATATTTTTTTTATCTGACCTTGAGGGATTCATTAAATTGGCTATAGCTGTTCTTTCGAAGGAAAGGGATTTAATTTATTTAATCAAAATTAAAGGAGTGTGATTTCTTTTAAATCAATGATTTACACTAAAGCATCATTTTAATTACAGATAAAAATAAATTTAATTTTTTACTTTAAAAATTAAAAAACGAAATTTCATGGAATACAAATGCATTACATCAAGCTACTACTAATATATCTGCTCCATTTAAACTGGGTCATTTACTTTTAAAAGCAAATGGAATATTCTTAATTATAAATTGGGCGTCATATTAAAAACACTCATTCTTTATAAATCTTCATGAAATCAGTTTTTCCTCTTTCCAATATCGATAACTGCCTCTGTTTCATCAGACCTTGGGGGTGATTTAACATTCCATTGGGATTCATTAAAATGAACTATAACCGTTTTTTTTTCGAGGGAAAAGGAAATAATTTATTCTATCAAAATTTAAAGGAGTACGACACTTCTTTCGAATGAATAAATATTTAAACTAAAGCGTCATTTGAATAATATAATAAAAATGTATTCTTTTTTATCCATAAAATAAAAAAGTCTTATGCAATGCAAATGTAAAAGATCCTAGCTACCATTCAGCTATTCCAGTAAAAATTGCCGCATTTAAACCGTGTCATTTACTCTTGAAAGTGAATTAGACATTCCTTAGCATAAATTGAGAGTCTTAATAAAAACTCTCATTCTCTATTTATAAATCTTCATGAAATCAGTTTTTCCTCTTTCCAATATCGATAACTGCCTCTGTTTCATCAGACCTTGGGGGTGATTTAACATTCCATTGGGATTCATTAAAATGAACTATAACCGTTTTTTTTTTTTGAGGGAAAAGGAAATAATTTATTCCATCAAAATTTAAAGGAGTACGACTTCTTTCGAATGAATGAATATTTAAAGTAAACCATCACTTTCAATTTAGATTAATCGTTCTTTAACAATATTCAACTGACTTTTTTGAGTGCATTATGTTACGTATATTTCTTTAATAAAATGATTTTGTCAGGCATATGGAAATTGATCAGAATAAAAATTTCTCTAAGAAATAAAAGTCATTTACCGATATATATATATATATATTAACATGTTGTTTTTATTGTAAAAAAATAATAATAAGATTTCTTAAAGCAGTTCTCAAACATATTTTTTTTACACGTTCAACAACGGAAAACTTTCTGACGCATTTCCTGACTTATTTTTAAATGTAAAAATATGACTTTTCTAGAACCTGACAGAATCTCTGCGTTTATCGAAAAATGAAAAGGAAACTGTTCGATTCGGTAGTACAGTCGATTCGTAGAGTACGTGTCAATTCCACAGGTTTGAGAACAAAAATGAATGAAAAAATGTGTCAGAAAGTAGCTTATTTGGATTTGAGAACAGCCTTAAACTCGCTTTATTGCAAACATGATCCAATAATTTCAATTAACCTACATTGCAAATATTATTTATTATTTATTATGTGATATTTAATAAAAACTAATAATATAAATATTTTATAAATGCAGAATAAAATAACATCTTTATTTACACCAAAAGTCGAAGACGCTCATGCAATGCAAATGCATGGGTGACACTAAGTTTGTGTAGTTATAACTGTTCCATTCAAACTCGATCACTTATTCTTAGAATTAAATTAAATATTCCTTAGCATAAATTGGGAGTCTTATTAAAAACTCTCATTGTCTATTCACAAATCTCCAAGAAAGCAGTCATCGGTATTGTCTTTGTTTCATCTGACCTTGTGGGGAGTTTTAATATTCCACTGAGATTCATTAAATTGCCCACAGCCACTCTTTCAAGAGAAAGGGAAATAATTTATTCAATCAAAATTTAAAGGAGTATGATTTCTTTAGAATGAATGCATATTTAAACTAAAGCATCACTTTCAATTTTATTAAAGCATGCTTTAAATATATTTAACTGACATTTTTTGAGTGTATGATGTTTAGAATAAAAATTTCCCTCTATAAGAAAACTTTTATCTTTATTGAAATAAATATTTAAAAAATAGCTGCTTTCGTTATAATAAATCAATGTTACTCTCAAATCCCAACTGGCTACTTTCTGACACATTTTGTAATTCATTTCTGTTCGCAAACGCATGAAATTGACACAAGTGCTCTTATTCAGAAACTATGTTATCGAACAATTGTTTACATTTTTAGACTAAACCATAAAATCTTACAAAAAATGCTGTCAGAGGTGGTGTTACAAACCGAATTTCAGCACGCGATAGCTTAAAAAAGAGAAACATATGCTGTCATAAAACACAATCGCTTATAACTCCAGATGTAATTCTTTTATCGGAAAAAAAGAAAAAAACTGTTCCAAATCATTTCAATAATTATTCATGTTAATATTATGCTGTTATGCTTAAAAATAAGTCAGGAAATGTATTAGAAAGTTTCGCCTTGATGAGTACAGAAAAATATTTTTTTGAGACCAATTCAACTCGCTTTATTGAGAGGATAATCCAATAACTCCAAAATACGGCGGTACAAGTAATTTTGTTAACAATGTAGTGAAAACGGTTTATAACGAAAACGCAAAAAAGTGTTTTTAGTACCGGAAAACGCTGAAAATTCATAAAATAAAAACTATCAAAACGGAATAAGTTTTGATCATAAAAGAACGTGATTTTGTTTTATTGTCCTTCTTAGATGCAATGCGACTTTTTTCCTATATATAAGTTATAAAAAAGCTGGTGCGTTATAATAAATAAATATTGATTTTTTATATATATTCAGCCACATTGTAAAACAAATACCCTATATAAAAGCTGTACTTGAGTTGCATACTTTTTTATAATTGAAAGTATCCTTCTATCACTAATGATTTAAAAGATAATCGTCATTGCCTCTATTTTGAATAACTCTATATACTTCCGTGTAAAAAATACCCGGAATTGTTCAAGAAAACAAGAATGTTAGCCCTATGTATATATTTTTGGACCTTGAAACTTCTACATAATGTCACCTTTTCGTACTTGTCTAATTTTTCCATTCAATCCTGTATTCATTTTCTTCAGTCGCTATCGTTTTCCATTTCTAGTATCGTTCAAATCTTTCTTTTCGTTTTTCAACTCGCCAATCTATGTTTATCTTCCAAACTGTTCGTTTCGATATCATTTCTCACATCGACCATCGTTTTCTCAGCCTTTTTCCGAATTCAGTTGCAACCGCCAGCTTCGATATCGTTTCAATCGTAATAGTATAGGGGAGCATGCGCCCAGACGCCGTGTAACAGTCTTGAAAGGCACTCTAGATTACTTTGCCGGTGAGCAGTTTGAGAACTTCTCAACTTAACACATCAGAAAGGGGGCGTTTTCGGAAAGCGGTATGTTGATATTGTTTAAAAGGGATGAAAAGGCAGTTTGAATGGCGAGAGTGAGGCAGCTTTGGTAAAATGATATTGTAGATACCAAAAGAAACAATATCAGTGGCGGTATAAAGTCTTTTATGAGTGCAATGATGGTATTAAACGTTTTTTTTTAGTGTTTGTTTATTTCTGCTGTTGAAGTTGTGGTTTTTCTTTCTTCTGTTGGTGATGTACGTTCATTTCAAGGATTAATTAATAGTGTGTGTGGACTGTTCTTCAATCTTTTTTCTTCACATCTAATGCCATGGTGACTAATAAAAATAAAAGGCCTGTTTTAATTTGTGTCATCACGTTCAATTAATTATCATGTAAGTTAAAATGAACTTTTCTTCAAGTATATTTTGAAGGCTGCATTTAAGTTACTTCATGCCATATTATTTTTGCCACCTTGTTTTTGTTGCCATATGCCATTATTTTTTATTTAATTAAATTGTCTGTCATGTTTTGATCTTTATTTTATTTTGTGATATATTAAATAAACGTTAGTTTAATTTAAACCTAAAAACTGTTTTATCAATGTTTATTATCTACATTCAACACTTTTAATCACTACCTTGCCAATTTCAGCTATCAAACTTCCACGTACTCTGTTTTTCAATTTAATTACATTTTTAGACCGGTCCCTGTATCCGGACCGCTATCACGGTTATGGGCCCGGCTTATTTAAGCCATATTAACCCTTTAAGGGCCGTAACCTTTGGCAAGGGTTAGCTGACAAGTGTTAGTAGATGGCGGCAGTTAGACCCACTAGTGAATTTTAGTGGGGGGGGGCCGCATTTACGTATAAATTTCATAAATTTCAGTATGACAGTTAAAATTAAGATATTTATTTTTTATGAAATTTTGTTGAAAAATTAATTTTTTTTTTGTACATTTTTTGAAAAAAAAAATTCTTCCTCGGCAATGGCTAACATACAGGTGAGCATAAACAAGCTAAATTTCCATAATTATGGAAACTGGTCAGCCGACATAAAGTTCCTTCTATTGGACAAAAATGCCTGGGGCATTGTTAACGGAACAGAGGCTGTGCCTGATACAAGTGATGCAGCAGCATACAAGGACTATCAATCCAGAGTTCGTTCAGCACTGTCCATAATCTACCTGAATGTCAAGCCTGACTTCCGTCGAATTGAGAACTTTGACGATCCTAAAGATGCATGGGCAAAGCTCCGATCCCATTTCCAACCTGATAATAGAGCCCGCCACATGCAGTTATTTTCAGAGTTGTTGGCGTGCAAAATAGCACCAGAGGAGTCGATAGATATGTACGCTGCTCGCCTCAACCGAATCGCTGACCAATTGAAGGCAATGAATGAACCAATTAAAGAAATTTATCTATCGTTCCAACTCCTCAGATGGCTCCCTCAAAAATATGACAGTCTAGTCCAGAACATACTTCGTTGGCCTGATTCTAAATTTGTGTTTTCTGCAATCTTGACTGAACTAGTCGCCGAGGAGTCTCGTCTTAAATTGAGGTCAGAGGATAAAAATCAACTTGCCGTTCAGTCTCACTTTTCCAGAAGTCGCCCACCAAATAAAACGAGTTACCGACAAAAATTTAAAGGCAGATGCCACAAGTGCGGAAAAATTGGACATAGCAAAAATCAGTGCAAGGCCCCTTCTCCAGTCACGTCTGGTCCCGAGTCCTCAGTTGGCACCAGTTCCAGAGAGTCTTCTACATCCAGAGCTAGTCCTGTCCAACATCAGAATAGAAATGGAGCTCCGAGATCCAGACCGAGCCGAAAGCATCAAAGTGTCTCCCATAGTCAGGTAAACTTCCTCATTCAATCTAATCTTAGCAAAGTTAAGGGGGAAGACTATGCCTGGGTGTTTGACACTGGTGCCTCGCACCACTTTTGCAAAGATCGAGGACTTTATGTGTCTTTTCAGCCTCTTCATAACCACGAACTTGCCGTTGCTGTCGATGGAGCAACTTTCCCGATTGAAGGGACTGGTACTGTTAATCTTAATTTAAATGGATCAACTTTGTGTCTAGGGGATGTAATGTATTGTCCTAATTTAAGACGTAATCTTATTTCTGGCTCTCGCCTTGATGACAGAGGCGCAACATTCAAAGGAGGAAAAGGGAGAGTTAAAGCCTACACAAATGATAAAACACTATTTAGGGCTACCCTTAAAAATGGAATTTATTACATCCACCCCGATGCCAATTCTAAAAGTAAAAGTAAACCTAGCAACAACGTAAAATTTAAACAGGTCCGTTTTGAGGCCTCGACAGTACAAAAAGATGATTTCAGATTATGGCATCGTAGGCTAGGTCACCTCAGTCCCACACTAATAGAACATACACAGAGGTGTAATGGCGTAAAAGGCTTACCACACATTAAAGACCGAGAATTTCATTGCGAAACATGCAAATTGAATAAACATAGACGCACACCTTTTAAACCACTAAATCAAATCCGGTCCAAGAAGCCACTTGAACTTTTACACACAGATTTGTGGGGACCTACTACAGTAACTGGGAGAGGTGGAGAGAAATACTTTTTAACAATAACGGATGATTTTTCCCGTAAGGCATCAGTTTATCCATTATGTAGTAAATCTCACAAGTCTTTAAAGTTTTCACAAACCATGTCAAAAAGGCCGAACGTTTTCTAAACACGAAACTTAAACATGTACGTAGTGACAATGGGCGGGAGTTTTCAAATGAAGCTTTTAAAAGATATTTCGAGGAAAATGGTATAAAACACGAGTTCACGAACACATATACTCCAGAACAAGATGGCGTCTCGGAACGACTCAATCAAACCATTGTAGACGGAGCACGTTCCATACTACATGAAAGTAAACTAAGTCTGAAGTTTTGGCCAGAAGCCATTTTGTATTTTACTTACACTCTGAACCGTGTTTGTCACAAATCACATAAGAAAACACCATTTGAATATTATTGTGGAAATAAACCGTCCATAAGACACTTACGTCCTTTTGGCACAGTTGCATATGTGGGAGTGCCCAGACAACTCCGAAGTACAAAATTTGAGCCTAAGGCTAGAAAGGGGATTTTAGTAGGATATGCAATGTCTACAAAAGGGTATAGAATTTGGTTGCCAGACACAAATAAGATCATCGAAACAATTATCGTAAGATTCAGTGAAGAAGCAACCGTACCCAAAGACACCTACGTTGGAACTGAACAAGGCCCTATTTATTCTTCAGGCACAGACCCTTTTGCTAGTTTAGAGCAGCACAACGGAAGCGATCTGGGACCCACTTACACTCTATCATCTGAACCTCCCGAAATTGACCCACTAACAGAAATTCAACCTGACAAATTCCATAAGTCTGTAATTCCACCAACAGAACGAAGCACCTCAGGTTTTTCTGCTTCCGCCGCCGGACACCCATCTATGGATGAGAGTGATGAGGAGGGCTAGGAGCTCTCAAGAACTTTGAGGGAAGTTACCTGGTTTAGAAAACCTGTAACAAGGCCTGATGGAAGGCGTACAGACATTTATTATTATGAATTTGGAGGGACACAGAGGTTAAGGTCAATTAGAGAGGTCCGTGACTACTGTCTAAAAAATGGAATTAAATTCAATCCAACTCTCTTTTGTTTTAGAGGAGCAGACAAACATGAAGGTATTGTACATGGACACTCACGATGCTCAAGCGCTAGTTCTAGTCCAGGCAGTACACCACCACATTTCTCCATTTTAGAATCCAACAACTCCGATGCATGACTAGACCAGGCTGTACCCAATACATACAAACAGGCTTTAAAATCACCTCAATGGGAGCTCTGGAAACAAGCAATGGGGGAGGAGTTGGCAGTAATCAACAATAGAAAAGTATGGGTCTTAACTAACCTTCCACCCAATAAAGAACCTCTCGGTTGTAGGTGGGTTTTCACCATTAAGCGTAATGATAAAGGGCACATAGCAAGATACAAAGCAAGACTAGTAGCACAGGGCTACAAACAAATAAAGGGCGAGACTTATGATGAAACTTTTTCACCGGTAGTCAATTTTAGTTTAATTCGCTTTTTCTTTGCAGCTTTAGTGTCCTGTCACAGGTGGACTCACTTACAATGTGACGTGAAGGGAGCGTACTTATACGCCCCATTAACTGATGAGATCTATATGAAACAGCCCCCTGGTTTTGAAATAAAAGGAAAAGAACACCTGGTCTGTAAACTCCAAAGAGCATTATATGGGTTACATCAGAGCGGGAGAGTATGGTTCTACGAACTGCATAAAATTTTAATTTATCTTGGTTTTAAAAAGTTAGATTGGTGCAATTGTGTTTATACATTTTCTGATTACATTGTTTTATTATTATATGTTGACGATTTTGTCATTTTAAGCAGACATCAAAAATGCATTGACAAGGTTTTAACTCTTTTAACTAAGCATTTCGATATAAAAATCTTGGGCAAAACCCGTAAGTTGCTTGGGGTGGAGTTTGAGGAAGATGAGGAAGGTGTAGTCTCTATACATCAAATGCAATACATTAAAGAAATTTGCACACGTTTTGAGGAGTATAACTTTCCCATTTCTTCACTCCCGATTAGTAAAGGGGTCGTCTATTCGAAATTACAGTGCCCTCAAACAGATGCAGAAATTAAAGAAATGCTTATCTACCCATATAGAAGTGTGTTAGGGTGCCTATCCTTTAACAAGCAGAACACGCCCTGATATTGCTTATGCAGTAAACATATTCAGCCAATTCCAAAGCAATCCGGGGATAGCTCACTGGGTCGGCCTCTTAAAACTTCTGGGTTACGTTAACTATACAAAGCACTATAAATTAAATTTACCTTGTCATAAAATTAACCTGATCACATATACAGATGCGGATTTTGCAGCCAATCGTGATGACAGGACATCTATGGGTGGTCAATTACTTATGCTAGACAAAGCTCCGATAACATGGAGAGCTTTTAAACAAAAATCAATATGCTTGTCTACTATGGAATCTGAGTTCGTGGCCTTAACAGAAGCAACTAAAGAGCTTCTTTGGTTCAGCCGTATTATCACAGAATGTTATAATAAACACATATTTTCAGGTCCACAAACTAAACCAATTTTATTAGTAGATAATATGGCAGCAATAGATTTCATTAAATCCCCCATAGAAAACTATAGGACAAAACATATAGATGTTAAACTTTTCTTTGTACGCGATTTATTAAACCAAGAGATATTTTTAGTAAAACACGTTAATAGTAAATCCAATCTTTCTGACATTTTTACAAAACCACTTACAAAAGCTGCTCTACTAAAGTTCATTGAGGCTATATTTAGTTTTGGGTCTTAAATTAAAATGTACACTTAAAACTAGAAGAAAAAAACTCTCCTCTCCTTTTGAATTGTTGAAAAAAATTTTTTTTCTTTTCTTCAAGCGTTAAAAGCTTGTTTAAAATTTTACTAGTTAAACATTCAAGGTTTAACTTTATCTCTTTTTGAAATTTGGTATACCGAAACTTGCATGTTTCATGATATGTCTTTTTATATTAATGTTTGAACCTTGTGATGATATATTTAACTTTTCTGTAATAGCATCGTGTTTATACCTTGTTTAATTTTCATTTCAGAAGGATCCTTCAAATTCAAATTATGTTGCTATATTTTAATATATATTGGAAATCGAGTTGTAACAAGTATTTTTCAGTCCTATTATGCAAGTGTTTATCAAATAGCTTTATAAATATTGCATAAAAATTATTTTTTTTGTGTGCGCACATATATTTTTTTTATTTTTTAATTGAGCTCACTGAAATTTGAATATTTGAAATACTTATGTGTATTTATTTCTTGTCTAAGAAAAATTAGGTGTTGGTAAATATAGCCATATGTTAGTATGGTGAGGTATAAGTTATGATAAAGGCAAGAAACAAGAACTTTCTTTGTGTTTGAAAAGAAATTCCTTTTTAAAAGGTTCAGCTGTTTTTTGTGAAAGTCACGTAAGTGTGTACGTTTCATGTAAGCGTATTCCCTCAAAGTAGTGAGGATCAATGTTGTATTTTTATTTTATATAAGTGTTTATATTAATATATCTATATATTTACTTGTTATAATTGTGTTTATATTGTTGAATGTGAATATATTAAAATTTTATTGATTAACTATGAATGTTTCTAACTGTTATATTATCAGATAATTTATGTATAAGTGTCAAGGGGGGGGGGCAAATGTTAGCCCTATGTATATATTTTTGGACCTTGAAACTTCTACATAATGTCACCTTTTCGTACTTGTCTAATTTTTCCATTCAATCCTGTATTCATTTTCTTCAGTCGCTATCGTTTTCCATTTCTAGTATCGTTCAAATCTTTCTTTTCGTTTTTCAACTCGCCAATCTATGTTTATCTTCCAAACTGTTCGTTTCGATATCATTTCTCACATCGACCATAGTTTTCTCAGCCTTTTTCCGAATTCAGTTGCAACCGCCAGCTTCGATATCGTTTCAATCGTAATAGTATAGGGGAGCATGCGCCCAGACGCCGTGTAACAGTCTTCAAAGGCACTCTAGATTACTTTGCCGGTGAGCAGTTTGAGAACTTCTCAACTTAACACATCAGAAAGGGGGCGTTTTCGGAAAGCGGTATGTTGATATTGTTTAAAAGGGATGAAAAGGCAGTTTGAATGGCGAGAGTGAGGCAGCTTTGGTAAAATGATATTGTAGATACCAAAAGAAACAATATCAGTGGCGGTATAAAGTCTTTTATGAGTGCAATGATGGTATTAAACGTTTTTTTTTAGTGTTTGTTTATTTCTGCTGTTGAAGTTGTGGTTTTTCTTTCTTCTGTTGGTGATGTACGTTCATTTCAAGGATTAATTAATAGTGTGTGTGGACTGTTCTTCAATCTTTTTTCTTCACATCTAATGCCATGGTGACTAATAAAAATAAAAGGCCTGTTTTAATTTGTGTCATCACGTTCAATTAATTATCATGTAAGTTAAAATGAACTTTTCTTCAAGTATATTTTGAAGGCTGCATTTAAGTTACTTCATGCCATATTATTTTTGCCACCTTGTTTTTGTTGCCATATGCCATTATTTTTTATTTAATTAAATTGTCTGTCATGTTTTGATCTTTATTTTATTTTGTGATATATTAAATAAACGTTAGTTTAATTTAAACCTAAAAACTGTTTTATCAATGTTTATTATCTACATTCAACACTTTTAATCACTACCTTGCCAATTTCAGCTATCAAACTTCCACGTACTCTGTTTTTCAATTTTATTACATTTTTAGACCGGTCCCTGTATCCGGACCGCTATCAAAGAATAATAATAATTTTTTCATAAAAATATATTTTATCTTCTTCAAAGTAGATTTCATCGAGTCCAATAAACTATGACCCAATATTCCATACATTTTTTGCATACTGATTGAGATATGGCTTTCAGCTCCTTCAGCGAATTTTTTTATGGTCTCCATTAACTCAAAACTTTTTCCTTGAAGTGGTAATTTTAGCTTCGGAAGCGGTATAAAGTCATATGAGGCCATATAAGGCGTGTATGATGCTTGGCCGATGGTATTCCTTGCAATTTTGGCAAAAACCTGTTGCACAATGGCAGCTTTGTGGGATAATGCATTATAGTGGTGCAAAATCTGCACGAAATTTCGCAGGTTGTTGAAATGTGCTTCACACGAAATTTCGTTTGAAATATAATTTTTTTAGTGAACGCTATTAAAATTAAGGCGTGTAGCATTTATAATTCGTTTACAGACATACTCAAAAGAATTCCGTTACATTATGGTCAATGGGGAAAAACCATTTGTGGTGAATTTTAATAATGTTTTTCTATTTTAAAATTTATATGCATTTTTGGGGTGCACTAAAATATATTTTCTGTAGATTTTTTTCTGTAACATTTATCATTCATTTATAGAGTCGCACAGAATAATTAGGTTAAAGTACTGTCTATAAATACTGGAAGTGAGTTTTCAGTTTTGCTATGCGTTTTTAATTTTAAATATTTTTTTGCATACTACGTGGTGTGCATAAATTCTATAAATCATATACAGGGCTACACAAAATAATTCGTAAGTATATGAACACGAATTGCTTAAGGGTCTTGTTTTAATTGAGTTATGCATGTTCCAGTTGCACTTGTAGAATATATATAAATTCATAATGGCTACGCAAAGGACTGAATAAATTCCCATCTACAGATGGTTATTTCTGAAAGTACATTTCAGTTGTTATGCGTTTTTGAAATCGTTTGCTTAAGATATCTTCATCATATACGGTGAAGTGTCGTTACAGTATTCTGAAAGTGTTGGAAAGTGCTACGTAATCTATGCTTTATGCATGATTTTTCTTTATTGTTTAAATATAACATGGAAGACTGTAGTAATTTGTTAAATCTCTTACAAGAGTCCGGTTCACCTCTAACTCTGTAAAATTTGCTTTAAAATACAAGCTGACAAACGGACGATAATGATAAACTTATTTTAAACTGCTGTTTTTCGATACTTATTAGTATTTGTCGAGTTCACTCACCAATATCCGTAATGTCTCATACTTTTCAATAGCCTATTCAAAATATTTTTTCGTAAGCGTAATGTTATCTAATGGGTAATCACTTATTGAAATGACTAATGAACGTATAAGGAGTGATGAGAGCTTTTCAAAGCGTTAACAAGCATTTTTGAATTTTCGCGCAACGAAATGTTATTATCGATTCAATCTTAAAATGTCTGCCTCTCTTGCTCTCACGCACCTCTCAAAACTAGTTTCGATGTTTTCAAAATACATTTCAATCTAAACATTTAATCTCAAAACTACACTTTTATTGATTATTTTAGGATAACATTTTTATTTGAATAAACTGTCTGATTAAGGTCTCTAACTGGATGATGTGTGTATAAATACTCTAAGTAACAGAAACTGGTTTCATTGCAATTCATTTTCCTTATTTAATCAAGCTTATTAAGTTCTTCTCGGGACTCTTCTGCAGATGCGCCTCACTGATTGAGAAGCACTGGTCTAGTGGTTAGAATATTGTCAAAATATGCCAGGTTTGACTCTAGCGTGTCATAATTACCCTAATATTTTTCGGAAACAACTATTTCACTTTTGAATTTTTTTCTACTTTATATTGTCTTTCTACACGAATTAAAATATATGATATTAGCCTGATCGTCTAGTGCAGTGTTTTTAAATCTTTACTTAACTGTTCCTCCCAAAACAAATATAACTTGTAATGGCTCCTCCCTCTCGCTGCATGAGATCGGGTAACCCGATTTTACTTGAACCCCACCCGGCCCGCTGTTCGGGTCAGCTGGTCGGGTTGATGTTAATTTTTTTCGTTGCGGGTCGGGTTGAGTTTTGATATTTTCGGGTCGTCTTCAAAAGAATGTCTTGAATATTTTTCATTTGATAAAACAATATATTTGAATATTAATGAGTGAATGTTCATTTTTATACAAAAAAGATAAAATTGATATTATTGATATAATTGTAGACAACTTTTTAATAATTCTGTTAAATTGTTGTTTAATTTTCTTCCACTTCGTGTTCAGGTCGGATTCGGGTTTGAATATTTTGGGATCCTATCGGATTTTGAGTTGCTGTGAGCATAATTTTTGAGTTCGGGTAGGGTAAAACAAAACCATGTAGGATCTTGCCTCACACTCTCCAGCATACCCATAAGGGTTTATTGCTCAACAATGAATAGTTATTATTTTTCCTAAAGTAATGACAAATCGACACCTTCTCAGGCCTCCCCTGCAGGAGCGCCTCACTGGTTGAGAAACACTGGTCTAGTTAGAACATTGTCAAAATATGTGTTCAGGCTTAGATGTACGTAGCGTGTCATAGTTATTCTAGTATTTTTCGGAAACAATTTTATCACTGGCTTCATGTCAAAAAGTGTCAAGTTTGAATCTGGGCTCAGACTTAGACGTACGTAGCGTGTTCGATTCCACTTTAAACAGAAATCACGTTCTATTTAACCCCTTGTTTAAATAGGATATCTGTAACCATTTTATGGTTTAAAATTTCGCCTGTTTATTTAAATATATAATATCAAAGTAAACATAAAGCGAAATAACTTGGTAAACGTGAATAGTGTTGTTTCAGATCATTGCAGTATAGATCGTGCAACTGTAGAACATTATCATTTGTCTTGGAAAAGGCTTCGGTGAAGCCGAAACATGTAAACAGTTTATATATTAAAACTTTTTTACTATTTTTATGGTTTATATTTAACACCTTTTAGAATTAATGTAGTATATTACTTGTTTATTGTTTAACATTTTTCTAGTTCTCGGCCCAACACTGCATTTAGCAACTCATGGTTTAACATGTATATGTTTATCAACTGGAACACAAGGCTTCAACATCTAATGATAGTCACACAATGTATTTTTTGACACATTGTATTGATGAAATATTGTACCAAATTTTCAACACTGTAATTTGTGAGAGTTTTAACCTGAAAGAGAATAATTTATTTAAAAAAAAATGTCACTTTTTGAACTCTTATGATTATTAAGTTAATTTTGCATCTTAGCAAATTTCCTTACAGCAGTTTTTATTCATTTTTTGTGCAATTAAATTGCAAAATATGGAGATGAAAGTCACACACCTTTTATTTTGCCAAAAATATATATTTCTTAAACATCTTATGATAGTCACACAATGTATTTTTTGACACATTATATTGATGAAATATTGAACCAAATTTTCAACACTGTAATTTGTGAGAGTTTTAACCGGAAAGAGAATAATTTATTTTTTTTAAAAAACTGTCGCTTTTTGAACTCTTATGATTATTAAGTTAATTTTGCATCTTATCAAATTTCCTTACAGCAGTTTTTATTCATTTTTTTGTGCAATTAAATTGCAAAATATCGAGATGAAAGTCACACACCTTTTATTTTGCCAAAAAAATATCTTTTTTAAACATCTTTAAAGTTTAAAAATGTTTCAGCAAAATTGGTCCTAGACTTCGAGTCATACAAAATAAGCACCAGAAAGCTTTTATGTGTCCTTTTCACTGTCAAACGAGTATAACCGAAAAACGTGAAAGGAATTCAAGCACAGCATCATCGTATTCCATCATAATTCTTCCTACATTCGACTGAATATTGATATTGATCATTCAGAAAATAAATGTTGGGTCATGTTACGTGTGATAGCATTTCGTTTAAAACCGCGAAAAAATTCTTGTTGAATTTAAATGCACATATTTAAAATATGTATTCAACTGGTACGTTCGTAATAAATGTGAGAAGGTGTATTTTAAAATAAGTCGAATGGAAAGTACAAAGTGGGAGGGTTAAACTTCTTTCCATATCATAAAATTTAATAAATTTTTAAATAGTAAATATTACTCATCGTTTATCCGAAAATATTACGCTTTGTCTTGTAAAGCATACGATTGGTTATCGAAAATTCTATCGTGTATAGAAGATCTTTAAAAAATAATTTAATTATAAATAATAACAAAATATTTTACTTTTAGGTAGCTTTCATTATAAAAAGAAAAAAGCTACCTATTGCAGCCGTTCGGAAGAAAGCAATTCCAGTATTTTCACCGATCATGACCCCCAGACCCCAAAACCACCCTCCGTTCAAATGTTGATGTATATATATATATATATATATATATATATATATATAATCTATAATCTATGTCATACGATAGCACTCGTATTATAAACCCATTTGGATGTAACACCAAATGTGCGTATAAAGCTTCACCAATATCTCGACAGAGTTCGTTGACCAGCTTTACCCACCATCTTTTTTCAAAATGGCGGCCACTAAAAGATTTAAAACTTAAAAAAAAATACACAAAAAAGTAAAACATTTGAAGTGTTCTTAAAATATGTTATGTTCACCTTTATTACCTATAGAAAAGGTAGGTGTGTATACTAACAGTTTATTTTAGTTCGGACCAGCATGAGGATGAATATTTTGTAAAGGAGTGATCTTCATTGTGCAAAACGATGTACTGAAACTTAATTTTTCATGGGGATAATGTTTAGTATTTTATGATAGACTGCATTTCAGGAAAGTTGTATCATTGGATTTTATCACAAAATTTAAATAACCCCTCCTTCCCCCACAGAATGAACAATTTCATATTTCCTTACCTATCTTCATTTTAAAAGTTCATTCAAAGATATTCAACCGAATCTAGTTGAATTAATAAATGAGAGAAACAGTTTGCAAGCTTCCCTCTACAACATTATAAATTTTAACTGCTATTTTCTTTGCTTTTTGATTAAATAAAATCCCTCGTGTTTTAGTATTCAATTATTTCACTCAATAAATGCTCGAAATGGCATGAAGTTTGAGAGTGTGCGCAAGTGGAACACATGATTTTTAAGATAGCAAGCCATAAATTTCTTTTAAGGTTTATCTTTCTTACAAGTTTTAAATTTTCTACAAGTTTTAAATTTTTTACCAGCTTTAAAATTTCTTACAAATTTTCTAGAAAACTTAATAATATAAAAATTGATATTTGAAAAAAAAATCTCTGATAAAAAAACTTAAAAACAAAACAATATGTCGATTGTGATTTGAACAGTTGAAGGAGTGTGAATGAATTAGAATGGTAGTTTTGCCAGACATTTTTCTAACAGAAAAGTCTATTCCCACAACTTCTTATGAATTTATTTTCCTTTGCTCTCTCATGTTTATACACAAGTGCTCATATTGCGTCTATGTCTTAGCACATAGCGATAATAAACTAGGCTCCTTTGAGCAGAAACCTTTCATTCAGGAATGAGTTGTTGACGTTCAACCACATCTGCAAATCATAGTTGCTTGGGGTACGAAAAAAATATCATTTGATAACTAAACATGATATTCAGATCTATACTTTGAGGTTATATAGACGTATATCAGATATACCTGGATATCTTCAATGCATTTCTTAATTATATCTATTAGGAGTACAGCATGCCAAAAATAGATATCTGCTTTGAGGTTTTATAGACGTGCACTACACTATTTGGATATATTCGATGTCTTATGGAACTCAAAGAGAGCACACCTGACATCTCCATTAGAAGTGAAAAGCGTGTATAGTGGATATTTTTCGACATCTTATAGATGTGTCGGTTTTCTCACTTACGCAATTTGTAAACGTCTTATAGATGTGTATGTGCCGCGTGAGTGTCAAAATATGCGATATTGTAATATGAAAATTCGTTTCTTTCTTTGACCTTCAATGAAACATCAACTGATACGACTATAGTTTCAAAAGCAATTAATTATCGGTTCCCGAAACGATAGTCGTGTCAGCTATTTAATTAAAGGTGAAAGAATCTTTCTCACTTACCATTGGTTTTATCATCCTGTAATCTATTTTATCTACAGTGTGTTTATTGACATTTTTAAAGATATGATCGTAATAAAATGACGTAACCAAATATCTCAATTGATTTATAAAAAAAAATTATTTGTTGATTTCCTTAAAATGTAACTTATTTTATGTACAAAAACACCATCATTCATCACAATTTAAATTTCTTCTTATTAGTTTTATAAAATATACATTTGCATAATGCATGCATTTACAAAAGCATGTATATAAAGACATACACAAAAAATATACAGAATATGCATAATGTAACAAAGATTTTCAGTCAAATAAGAATGTTCTTCCAGTGAACAAAATATTTTCCCTTTAACACAAACATTTGAAATTCTGTACAATGTCATAAATTTGTTATCCTATATTGATAGTTTAAACAAATTTTCTTATGTTCAACTTATCGTTTATCCGTCTTAATGTATAAATTTCGCATTTGATTGATTATAATAAAGGCCCTCTTAGCTAAACCTCTCCTTCATGCAACAAATTTCAGTATGCACTAATCGTAAACTATATTTAAATTCAAGTATGGATCTATAAACTGTATTAGAACAATTTTATGGCATTTTCTGCAAAAGTAGTACTTTCATAAAACGGAAATTTTCTAAACTAATCTTCGGATTACGTGCCAGGCCAGGCGACTATTGTTACATACAATCGCACCACAATTTAGAAACAAAAAAATATCCTACATAAGTGTATGGTAGATATTAATTGTACGAATAGAATAAAAAAAAATAGTCCTTGGGACGTACCGTGCCCAACCCCCTAGGCAAAACACGTTCACTCAGAAAAAGAACAAGATTGCAGAGGTTAAAATATATTGTCTGCATATATAATAAAGTATAAAAACGTCTCAAAATATCACAACAGCGAATGTGAAAAGTTTTTTTAAACTCTTTAATGGGATAGTATAACACTGAACGAGCGTGAATTTTACTCTGTTGGCGAAAGCTACTTTTGAGAGAGACAAAGTATTTTTTTTTTTTTTTTGTATTTACAATTTTTAATTTCTTTTACCACAAAAATTTACCTAGTATTCTACTTTGTCAGTGTAGCAAGCAGATGTTTAATTTTTCAATTGCTACAATTATGTTTTATTGTTATACGAATACAGCTAGCGGCGTACTTGCTCCAACAGATATGGCCACTCGGTTACAACTGAAACTTCAGTTACTGGATTTGTTGTCGAGTGTGGTAGTTGATTAAATTGCGATCTACGAAAGTGTATCATTTTACAATTTAAACTTTCGAATTTGGCGATAATGGCCGGCTTCATATTATCGCCAAGTCTAGTTTTGGTCAAAATCGCTCGAGCATCCATATCTTATTGCCTGTGTGTCTCACAATGGAGATTTTTCCGGAAATCATGGCCGCAATTCGAATATTTTTCTACTTTTCTGAGTTATCTTCGAAAGCCAGCTAATAGAGGAAACCCGTGATTAATTAACTAGAAGAGGAGTGGAAGGGGGGGTTCTGTGTTTTATGAAAAGCAGAGTTCACGGGCACCGTATATATAATGTATTTTTATTTACTTCAATGTTCACACACTTCAACCAAAGTTAGTTATTACTTAACCAATATTTACCAACATCTTAAGAAAAAAAAAACAACTGACTCTTAAAAAAAAAGAAGGAATTTTTTGCTTACAATAGATCGGCTCTAGATTGGAATGCTTGACCCGCTCCCGTTTTGAAGTGGGGGACGCTACACCTGCGCTACAAATGCTTGATTACATCGGCGCAATATTTATCACTTATCACATTTTCTTAATGATTTTCCCTATAGAATGGGTTGAAAAATAGTTTCAAATTGGTTTAAAACTGGATTAAATACCTAATTCGTCGGCCGAGTTTTGCGAAAATGGTACATAACATATTCGCAAAATGGAAGTTCGATTGGAAGCACCGTTTCGGCTGTATCGCGTTCACTTACACACAAACACAGAAAAAAATCATGATTACAATACTTTCCTTACACTATATGTTTGAAAAAAAAAAAGATTACATTGAAGTAAAGGCTCTTTTTTAGTTTTCCTGAAAAAAATACTGTTCTATGTAGAAATACTGTAATTTTTATTTTTGATCTATACTTGATCAAATTACTAGGAAATACATTAGGAACAGCTCATTTATTAAGATCAACATTTTTTGCAACTAAAACTTTATTTTCTGAGTATGTTACTTATTAAAACAACATATATGTTATGTTATATTATACTAAGTATGTTTTTGTGCTGAAATATTATTCTTTTTTATTTTAGGTAAGAAGATATTTCTATCATGTATGATATATTGACTAAAATACTAACAATGGATTTACTATGTAAGGTAACAAATATAAAAGTATTATATTCTTTGTTTTCTTTTGTGTTTTTCTTTTTTTAAACCAAATGATTGATTCTTTGGTAATTATTAGGTCTGAAATGATGAATGAACATGATTCTGAAATGAATATGAGATTCATTCATGATTCTGAAATGAATATGAGAAATTGTATTTACAGAAAACTAAATACACTCATGTTTGTGAAAATTGCAACACCATGAAGGAATTATGCAAATTGAACCAAACTTACAGGAAATGTAAAGTGAGGTAAGACATGCAAATGATTAGAATTACAAAGTGATCGCGCATGCGTGGAACGAGAACCGGCTACTTATCAGTCGCTTGTTCCAGGTATATAAAGGACTATAAAGATGCCTTGAATTTCGTTGATCTTCCTCTGTTTGCGGTAAACGTTTCATTGGTGGTCAATATGCCTCGTCAAAAGTGGAGGAAGCCATACCAACAACTAAAGGAGTTCATACGAGGCCGCATCGTCGGTATGCGAGAAGGTGAATTTTCGTATCGAGAAATCACAGCCCGCACGCAGTGTAATGCCACAACAGTGATGCGTGTTTGGAAGAAATGGACAGAGAAGAATCAAACAAGGCGAAAACCTGGCAGTGGGGAACGCAATAGCACAACGGCACGGGTTGACAGAAACATCATCCGCATGGCTGTGACGGACCGTACAACATCCTCTCGTGTTCACACAACGTTGGAGCATAGCTACAGGTGTTTTGTTGTCTAGCTCCACAGTTCGTCGCCGTCTGCTGCAGCATGAACTGCGTGCAAGGGTTCCTCTACGCAGGATTCCCCTCTCGCTGAATCACAGACGCCTCCGACTTCAACGGGTTCAGCAACAGAGCGCGTGGCGTGTCCAGTAGCAACAAGTTGCTTTTCCCGATGAATATCGCTACAATCTGGAGTACAACCATGGAAGAGTACGCGTCAGACGTTACAGAGGGGGACATCTACTCCTACAGTGTGTTATCCAGCGTCATACCACCCAAACACCTGACATCACGATGTGGGGAGCTATTGGGTATAATTGTCGATTCCATCTAGTGCACATTGCGGGCAACTTCAACAATGATCGCTACATAAGTAAAATTGTGGAGCCAGATGTCCTCTCCTTTCTTTGACGGATTCCGGGCGCCGTATTTCAGCAGGATAATGCCCGTGCACGTGTTTCTCAGACTGCACAAGCTTTCTTCAGAACACAGCAGGTTTCGCTTCTTCCATGGCCTGCTTATTCCCCGGATATGGCTCCCAGCGAGCATGTCTGGAATTTCATTGGTTGGCGATTCGCTCGTAAAGCTGGTGGAGCACACAGTAAGACTGAACTTTGGCTTCAGGTCGAAGCCATCTGGAATGCCATTCAACAGAATTACATTCAAAACCTGTATGATTCAATGCCACGACGTGCGCAGGCTCTCATTGCTCAGTGTGGCGGACACACAAAGTACTAATTTCCGACGTTCTTTTTGTTTTTTTGTCTTGTAAATTTGATCGTTTATTTGTATCACTATCAGTAATATGTGGAATAAATTTCATAAATTTCTGAGAATTCCTTCATGGTGTTGCAATTTCCACAAACATGAGTGTATTTTACATAAATATTCTATACGTTTTCTTCTTTGTTTTTTTGGTCACATTTTTAATGTATAGCTATGAAGTTCTATTACATCTCGATAATGTTTTATTGTTAAATTACTTTTGAAATAACTATTTCGTCAAAACGATGTTTAAGAGCCGAATAATTTTAGAATATTTTAAGTTGTTTTCAATTATACTTTATCGTATTAATAAATTATTTACTCACTTTTGCTTATATCTAAAAATAAATCAAATGTTCTTAGCACCATCTGCATTTAAATGTTATGCTTTGATTTTTTTTAGAAAACAAATATTCAGTTTTGAATAATTCAAAATTTTAAACATTAAATAAATTGTCAAATATTACAGAAAATAAAAAAGTATGCACTGTACAAAATTGTAGAAATGCTTATTAGTTTTGAAATATTTTTACTCCCCACCTCCCCACACTTTCCTATGGAAAAAAAAAATCAATGTTAGAGAATGTGATTGTAAGTAACTGATAAGTGCAGGGTTTTGAAATAAAATAAATTTAGTAATTTAAAGCCTACAATAGTAACGCGAGATACTCGAGAGTTAATGTTAAACCTGTGGGAGCGTTCTATTCAAATATTTCGTTTACACTTCAATATTTTTTTATGATATTTTTTGCATATGATAGCTTACGTTGATCTCAAACCTGACCTTTTTTTACATTTTCGGTTTTAGTTGAAGTTTTTTTTTTTTTCATGTGGTCATTTTCTATTTCGGAACCGGTTTCGGAAGTAAAAAATCTTCATAGAAATATATCTGCAACCAAAATCGAAAAATTTAAAAGTACAAATGGAGATGGATAAAGATTGGTCTCATTTATCATAGGCAAAAAAAAAACCATTTAAAAATATTTAAATACAAACGAAAAATTTAAAAAGAACGCTTCCATAGCATTAACATTACTTTCTAAGTGTGACTACGTAGGCTCTTAAGAGGCTACACTAGTCAAGACACTTGCAAGCTAATCTTAAACCTACGGAAAAGTCCTTTTCAAATTTCTCCTTTGCATTTCAATATTTTTTAATGATTTTTTTTAGATCACTTTCGATTTCGAAACCGTTTCCGAAAGGGAAGTATCCTCAGGAAAAAAACAGCAACCAAAATCAAAACATTAAAATGGGCCCGTTTAGAGATTGACCCAAGCTATCCTGTGGGAAAAAAAAAACTTTTTAAAAGTATTGAAATGTAAACGAGAAATTTGAAAAGAATGTTCCCATAGGTTTAACATTTGCTTGCGAGTGTCCTCGCGTGACTAACGTAAGCTCTTAAGAAGTATTATAACACATTTTCTGCCTTAAATATGTCAATGTATTGATGTATTTAAAACTTTTAAAAGCTTTAACACAAAAACAAAAATGCGTATTTTTGATCGATTTTTGCCAAGTTCCTCTTGCTATATAGAAGTCAGATTCACCCGTAACTGGTGTTGTGGTGCCATTTATTTCCCACGTATTTTTCTTCTCGTATAATTTTTACATCAATCAGTAAGATTCAGATAAAAAATAATAAAGTATATGCTGACGATTTATTAAACTGACAAATACAATTGTTTAAAAATACCATATTTTTTTTAATGCGTTGAGTGCCACCATATATATGAATTAAACTTTCATAGGGTGCCATTATTACATTTAGAGGTAAACTAATAACTTTAGTGATATTTATTACAAGTGTAAGTAGAATTTATAAAAAAAAAATGTTTTATGGCACCGTCGGCTGTCACGCAAGTACTTTTTTTAAATTTATAACGGTACCAATATGGTTTTTATTTTAGTAATAACCAGAATTAGCAATAAAAATGGATCCAAGTTTTTTTTCTTTCTATAGAAAACATAAAAATGATGAATTGGGTTGTTTTATTATATTGTTAATGAAGTAAAATTTTGAGTTGTAACCAAAATATGGTTTTTATTCCTTCTATAACTTATTGGAAATATAAGATTCGAAATTAATTTTTAAAAAAATGCTTTATCTAAGGTGCCATAAAACAACAGTAATGTATATTACTGGAGTGCCATCAAAATTAATATGCTTTAAATTTAGATTTACATATGAAGGACGGCGGTACACGCGGCACTCTAATAAAAATAAAGTGTGCACCGCCGGCGGTGCACATGGTACTCAATGTGTTAAAAAACTCCTTTTAATTGTTTAGTTTATAAGTTATATTACAATCTGGGGACGAAATAGCCAAAATGACGCCAGTTGCGTACAAACATTTTACGACACCAGTTACCCCCTTAGTGACGAGCATCTTTTACACTACGTCTTTTACACTTCGGTATCAGTTTTTGATATTGTAATTTTTGCTTTATTTAATCGCTGAAATATGGGATTATATAAGGCGGAAGTTACTGTACTAAAAAACTGGTATTCAAATTAAATCATTTTGTGCACCTTAAACGGAACGTATACGCGTGCCATTCGTCGCAAAGGGATTAGGGATTGAGGAAATTACGCTTGGAATCTCTAGCATACTACTTATAATATATCAGAATACGAACCAGGTAAAACCTTTTCCGTTTTATTCCCTTAACGCATTTGATTATAACGCATTTTATAAAAACTTTCAGGGTGTTATTTTACTCCCCACTAGAATTTGGGGGTTTTAAAAATAAATCCTTCAACAAAACCGATTTTTAAAAATCTTATCGTACGCAACACAGATGCTATTTTCCCATGGGCAACTGAAATCTTAAAGCATTTAAAATAAATATATTTGCTTCTTTTACCTGAATTTCGAAGAGGAAACGCTGATATCCTCTTATGCCGGAAAAAAGGCAGCTGTTTTGTATATGAATAAAACACTTAATGCACGTTTTTTATTGCCCTGTCGTATAACAATAAAACAAAGCAGAGGTGCGTACTTTTTATCTGTTTGCCTAAAAATTGAAACGTATTTTTTAATAACACGCAAATGCGGATTAAATTATTTTTTTATAATCTAACAAATCTTTTGTATATTAAAAACTTAAGAAATAAGCTTTATATAGATACTTTGTTCAGATTAAATACGTGCAAATATTAATTTTAACAAGCAAGCGTTGTGAAAATTTTGCATGCATTAAAATAGATTTATATGGTTTTGTTTATGAAAAAAGTGGAGTAGTAAAAAAAGGGGGGGAAATTCACCCTAAATATATATTTAAAAATATAAAAAATAGGCTAAAATATAGTTTTTACTTCTGTATTATTATTTGAAAATTTGAATTTTATCTGTTTCGTAATAAAAAAATCACAAAAAGTCTAGATTCGTTTGATTCGAGACCGGAGAGAGCGCAGACCGCACGAGTGCACGCTGCGAAGATAGTGGAAGCTCCAACACCAGATTCGTTTTATTCGAGGTTCGTATTCGAAAAAAAAACAACAAACAACATCCAGAGAGGCAAACAAAGCTCCGCTAATATTTTCATTTTTTGCGAATCTATCATTTAGTTTGGTCTACTTGATTTTGTTTCAGAATTTTCTTTTTTGTTATGATTCCATGAACATCCTTTATATATAGGTGATCATTCTTGAATTACATAGTTTGATAAATATTGATTTATTTAAGTTGTATTGCGTATATATATATATATATATATATATATATATATATATATATATATATATATATATACCGCTCAAAACAATTGAAGGATATTGAGGTTGTGGATGGATCTTGCGGCTGGGGAATTGTTTAGATGATTGATTCATAATCGACAGACGTGGTATATTATATGAGAAAAAATTCCTCATGTTTGGCAGAAAAAAATGCATTGTATTGAGCATTTGGATACAAAAAGAAAAAAAAATTGTGCATATGAAAAAAACTAATAAAAAAGGTGTTTCCTTCAAAGAAAATCGTTCTTAGTAGAGGGTATGGTTTCCTCGAACGGCCTGCAACGTTGAACACCTTTGAGACATGGAGTCAATGAGGCTATTAATGAGGAGCTGGGGTATTCTGTCCCAATCTTCCAGAAAAGCTCTTTCTAGTTCTTGGAAAGCTTGAGGGGGTGGAAGGTGGTCAGCAATTCATCTGCCTAGAATGTCCCAAACATGTTCTATGGGGTTCATGTCCGGAGAACACCTTGCCATTCCATTTGTATGATTCCTTTCTCGAAAAGGAAATCATCCATCAAGTGAATACGATGTGACGTGCAATTGTCGTCCATTGACATGATGTCATCTCCAAGTGTTGCAGCGTAAGGGACTACAATAGATCTGAAGATCTCATCCCTATATCGCTGACCGGTCAGAGCACCATTTTGAATGATGTGGAGGTCGGTGCGTCCATCAATGGAGATGCCAGCATAGACGATTACACCCCCACCGCCAAATCTGACATTTCCTTGCACGAACGCAGGATTGTTTCTAGTGCCACGTTCCCTCCAGATAAAAATACGCCTATTATCAGGATGAACAGAAAAACGGGACTTGTCAGAGAAAAGAATATTGCGCAATTCTTTTCTACTCCTGTTCACTTGCTCTGTTGCCCACTCCATGCGGGCACCACGGTGCTTTGCTGTTAACGTAACATATACCATTGGTTCGCGAGCATACAGATCTACAGCGTGGAGCCAGTTACGGACAGTTTGAGTGGAAACTGTAGGTGCCAGTAGCTAACTAGGATGCTAATATGGATGAAAATTAGAAGAAGAAATAATGAAATTGCAAAGTTAGTAAACCAAGAGACGAAAAAGGGATGGGAGGGGGGGGAGTCTGCATCTTAAATTTGGCCAAATTTCTTCAGAGAAGGTGAATGTAATTTATAACTCATGGACAAAACTTTAGGGGGTGATAGAACATATTTAAACAGCCTATTTTCGTCGCATAATGCATGGGCGTATTGCAAGCGGTGAACCGCTAAATAGCGCTATCATTAAATACAGAAATCGCTGGTTTTTCACACACATCGTCATTTCTATTGTGGATTGCAAAAAAGACGGAATGTTTAACTAATCAGGAAGAGGCGGACATGCATTTCATAGCATGATGTAAGTGCTTTAGAAGTCCTAATTGTGTAGTAAAATAGTTCTCTCCAAAATCAGAAAGCGACCTGTAGCGCTTCACTACTTGAGTTACAATCATGCATTGTACAGTGTTTTGAGCTTGCTTAAGCATGTTCTATCGCCCCTTGCAGTTTTGCCCCGGAGTTCTGAATGATCCTGTATGTATATATATAAACAGTCGTACTCTTGATTAAAAATCAGAAAAATATTTCAGTTATGTATATAAAATATATTATTAGGAAATTTATTTTAAAAGTAACTTAATATACATAGAGAGGACGCTATTGGATTTGAAAAAGAATGGAAAAGTTTCATGTAGTGATGGGCGATTCTGAAAATTTTGATAATCGATCAATATCGATACTGTATAAAACAACATCGATTAAAATATAATCGATTAACAAATTCTAGTATCGATGTTTTAGAATCGATTCTTACACAAACAGCGTAAAAAGATTAACTCCTAAATTTATCGATCAAATGGCAGGAAATTTAATCATACATCGTGATAATGGGAATTAGCAGATAATAATCGATATTTCTGGTGCTCATTTCTTTAGCATAACAGTATATAATATACTAGCTACTGTCAAATTTTGTTTCAAGGCATTTTTTTGTTTCTTTCCAGGTAAAATTGTTATCTTTTCAGTTTAGAGGTAGGGGGTACTAAAGGTGAATCCAGAAAAGAAATAATATTCAAAATATGAACGATACGCGTAGGGAATGGAAACAAGGGCTGGAGGGGGAAGGGGGCAGTGTTGAATTCAGGGGTTGGCTTGGACGGGGGGAGACATTCACCTCCGGATCATTGAAATATCCCCCCCCTCCGAAAGATTTCAGATTTTAAGATTTTAATGGTTAAAAAGTGCAATTTCGCCCCGGAACTCTACAATGCCCCCTCCCGGAAAAAAGTGTCTGAATTCAACACTGAAGAGGGCTAACTATATTTTAGTTAGAATTTCTTGTCCGAATTTAATAAAAATTTAGTAAGAGGGCTAATGCCCAAGCCGCCGAAAATAAAAGATCCTGAATGTGAGATAAAAATTAAGGGAGGGGGCAGTCTCCCTCCCCCGAAATCATAACTTTTTTAATTATGGTCAGATTTGTACGGGACCTATTCTGATATTCTTCCCAAGTAATTTGGTTATTAACTAAACATTTGTATTATATTTGCAACTGTTTGTCACCACTATTTTGGAACAAGGGGGGAGGGAACGCGTTTTGCCCACACGGGGGGCACTTTTCTAAATTTTGCCGATACCCCTCATGTGCTATATCGTTGGAAAGGTCTGTGACCGCTTAATCATATTATGCATCTCCGGTGTCCATCCCCCACTTTCTCCCCACAAAGTGGGTACTTTTGGAAATTTTGCACGCACCCCTCATGTGATATATCGTTGGAAAGGTCTGTGAACGTTTAATAACGCTTATACATATTATGACCGGTATACGGTGCCGACTCGATCTATAGCCTTAACGATTTCAGTGCCCAAAGTTCATGTTGAACAGATTGCGCCACCTGGTGGTGAAACGTGGAACTAATGCATATTGCAGACGACTGCTATACGGTGCCGGAGGCATCGGGGACCCGAGCCGGAGGTTCGTTCACTTAGAGGTTTATACTATTCCATGTACAATTTAAGGGATTATCCGGTGCCGGGCAGCGGGGACCCGGGTCGGAGGTTCGTTTGGTTCGAGGTTTATCATATTCAAGGTTTTACAAGATTTGAGGCCCCGATGTAAATTAAGGGCCCGCTAGCCGGCAAAGCCAGTTAGTTAGTTCATTAAGTTGTATTCTTCAATTTCGTCCCCTTTCTGCTCCCCTTGCCCCCCCCCCCCAAATCATAACTTTCTTAGTTATGCACATTTTTGAACGGAACTTTTTGTGACATTCTTTCCAAGTCATTTGGTTAATAAATAAACATTGGTATTATATTTGCAACTGTTTGTCACCACTATTTATGAAAAATAATCTAAATTTTCGGCTTTTTTCCAGTTCAAACACTCTTTTCTTGAATTAGACATTAGAGCCACATTACTCAGGGTTATCGTTAGCTACGTTGTGTCGCTCAAGTTTATCAAAATGTTTGTAGAAGTGATATTTTAAAAATTTCTCCGTGCTCGGTCAAATAAAACAGTAAAATTTCAGTCGTTTAGAGTTTAGAACCAAACCCGCTGAGTTATGATAGTTTGAATTTTATGAAATATCGGAGCTTTCTGACACTAAATAATCATTGCACTTTTTAACCATTAAAAGTATAAAATCTCAAATCTTCCGGGGGGGTTGTCCCGCCCGGGCCACCCACTGAATTCAACACTCGGAAACAATATTGACAGATACAACTTAACTAACGAGCATCCTGAGTAAAGTTGCTCTTAACCAATGATGGTGTGTTTTAACTCGGAAAAAACCGAAAATTTTGATGATTGTTCATAAATAGTGGTGACAAACAGTTGCAGGAATAATACCAAAGTTTATTTATTAACCAAATGACTTGGGAAGAATGTCAGAAAAGGTCATGTTCAAATCTGTGCATAATTAAGAAAGTTAAGATTTTTGGGGGCAGGGCGAACTTGAAAACTAAAACTTAATAAACTAACTAGCGGGCGTCGCCCGCTAGTGAGCCCTGAATTTATATCGGGGCCTCGAATCTTGTAAAACCTCGAATATGATAAACCTCGAACCGAACGAAACTCCGCTTCGGGTCCCCGCTGCTTTCGGCACCGTATACCGGTCGTGCTACGCACGCACCAGATAATTCCGTAATTTTCACATCGAACAGTGTAAAACTCTAACCGAACGAACCTCCGACCCGGGTCACCGCTGCCTTCGGCACCGGATAATTCCTTAATTTGCACACCGAATAGTATAAAACTCTAACTGAACGAACCTCCAACTCGGGTCCCCGCTGCCTCCGACACCATATAGCAGTCGTGCTGCGCACGCGCTACAATATCCATTAGTTCCACGTTCCACCACAGGTGGCGCAATCTGTTCTACACGAACTTTGGGCACTGAAATCGTTAAGGCTATAAATGTCGAGTCGGCACCGTATACCGGTCATAATATGAATAAGCGTGATTAAACGTTCACAGACCTTTCCAACGATATATCACAAGAGGGGTGTGTGCAAAATTCAGAAAAGTACCCCCTTGTGTGGGAGAAGTGGGGAGATGGACACCGGAGATGCATAATATGATTAAGTGGTCACAGACCTTTCCTACGATATATCACATGACGGCTGTGTGCAAAATTCAGAAAATTAACCCTCTTGTGGAGGCAAAGTGGGGGAATGGACACCGGATATGCATAATATGATTAAGTGGTCACAGACCTTTACAACGATACATCACATGAGGGGTATCGGCAAAATTTAGAAAAGTGCCCCACCCTTGGGGAGGCAAAGTGGGGGGATTGACACCTCAGATGCATTATATGTTTAAGTGGTCACAGACCTTCCCAAAGATATATCACATGAGGGGTGTCGGCAAACTTTAGAAAAGTGCCCCTCCCGTGTGGGCAAAACGCGCTCCCCCCTCCCCATAATTTTCGACGCGGCCTCATTTTTTAAATTTATTTTATGTGTTATAAAATATTGTAAAGTTTCAAACAGATCGCCTTATAGTATTTCCTAATTGTGTTCGCGCCCCTCCCCCTCCCCTCCCGAAAGGTCAAAACGCCCCCCCGCTCCCCTTAGTTTTTGACGCTAGCTATTTCTTAAAATTTGTTATGTCGTTATGTGTTATAAAATATCGTAAACTTTCAAACAAATCGGCTTATTATATTTCCTAATTTTCTTCGCGCCCTTCCTCCCCACCCCCAATCGAAATGTGACGCGAATCCCTTACTTATACGAAATTTGAGAGCAACAGCTGCTCATCTCTGCCGCTAAAATAATCAAAGTGAAAGATTAAATACATGGAATTTAGTGTTAGAGAGATCGATCTATAATCTATTAAATTTCCGTTAGGCGCTATTTTCTGATGGTGATAAGATCGATCTGCAGTGACGATTTGAAAGAAAATAAACGTACAATACTATTCGTAGAGACATTGATAAAAAAAAGATAAAATCGATCTGGCCATAGTATCGATTAAATCGATAAAAAAAGATCGACATCGATATAAATTTGATAACATCGATTAAATCGATCTGGTCATAGTATCGATTAAATCGATTAAAAAGATCGATGTCGTCCATCACTAGTTTCATGTAGGATTAGAAATTTGTTTTATAAAAATTAGCATGATATTCGCAACTATACATCCCTCCTGAGAAAAAGCAGTAGGACACCACAGAGATCATTCGGGGATGGTTACCTGCGATACAGTAGATTAAAGAATAAATGGGATCACGCAAACAGATTTAAAACTTGATTCGAAGAACGTCTACAAAAAAAAAAGAGTCAAGACCTCATTCTTTAGGGTATTAAAACTGAAACATGATGGATTGACTAAAACCATTAACAAAAACATAATTTTCTAATTAAAATTGCATGTTTTCAAAACTTTGGTCTATAATCATTTATTATTCATCCGGTAAACCATTAAATTATAAAAACAGACAATAATTTGCCAAACACAGAAACGAAAAGATCATATTATATTTTCTATATAAATTAAAAACATAAAGTTACATTTATTTTTGAGATTTGCAGTACTTTTCTTCTCGACAGGTTACATGGAAAAAAAGTCGAATATCCGAATGAGCGGTGTTTCAAGGCGTGATATAACGAGGGGTTACTGTGTTTCATAAGAAAAGATATAACGCAGTATAGAGTTTCAATATAGATTTTGTACCGAATAAATAGTGTAATTCGGAAAAAAAACGATTGGAAATACTAAGAACGACTGCAAATCACAGTCGCGTCGTGCAAAAATCGAAACATGTTCCTAGAAATCTGATGAAGATTTGGGCTTTCCGAACTGAAATGTACATTGTTTTTTTTTTTTACTTCATTGTATGATATCTTAAAAAATCTTTTTACTTGACTCCAGTTTTGTATTGTTTTGAGTTTTTATGATTTACCCTAAAAATTGTTTTTCGCAGTATTTATCCCGCAAATTCATATCGAAAAATGGGTATTTAGACTATAACTATTTTGAAAGAAAGAAAAGGCTTTGTCTAAAACATTTTTTATTAACTCTATTTGTTAGGTGTATCCATAAGTAATGTCTTTTTGTAGTGAAATGTATGTTTAACACTCTAATGACGTTGTTTTCTATAAGAGTTCCCAGTTGGACGGTCGTTTTTTATTCAGATTTCACTATTCTAGCAACTTTTCATAAAAAATAATATTCATCCTGGCTATTAATAAGGCGAATATTTCTATTAAAAAAAGTGGTATCAATAAAGCAATCTGAATAAAAAAAATCTCGCCCAACTTGCAACACTGATGGTAGCATATGTACTACGAGAGACACTGGAGAAATAATGTATTTTTTACAGCGGAATTTAATCAGATTAGTGAAAGTAAGTTTCTATGATTCCTCGCATCTATTTTTTACATTTTCTATCCCAATTTAAGCAACCCTAAAGAAATATGCTTATAAATAATATATTTGACAGCAACATTAATTATGAGACTCAAATGTGAAAAGGTTTCTATTTAATGACTCACAATTATTTTTATTATTCTACACTGTCTTATATTAAAATTATATATAATTTAAAAAGTATTCGGTTCAGAAATACTCTCTATCCTAAGTTTATTGGTGATGAAGAACTATTAGTTTTGCTAATATATTTGTGAACTTCTGATATGAACTTTTGATCTTGAGTGATATATCAAATATAAATAAAAAGAAAACTGTCTAGTTAAACTGAGGGCATTGAGCTCACAGGCTATTCACACTAACTGTATATTATACTCTTATTTCTAAGAATTTGAAATAAGCCCTCGAAAAATAAACAAATCGACAATATATTAAGAGGGACACACCCCCCCTCCCCGTTCTCCCCTTATAATTAACCAATGAACTCCCATAGCTAATCAGAGAAGCGCCTTATTACAATGAACATATATACAAAATTTGAAGTAATCGGATAATTCTGCATGAAAAACCCATTTATATAAATTATGAGGAATTAGCCTCCTCCGTATCCTCCTTTATACTTGACCAATGAACTCCCAAAATTAATCAGGAAAGCGCCTTATCACAATGAACCTATATACAAAATTTGAAGAAAAACGGATAATTCTGCATGAAAAGACCATTTATCTAAATTAAGGAGTATTAGCCCCCCCCCCCGTATTCCCCTTTATACTTAACCAATGAAGCCCCAAAACTAATCAGAGAAGCGCCTTATCACAATGAACGTATAAACAAAATTTGAAGCAAAACGGTTATTTCTGTCAAGGGTTATCGCGTTACGTACATACGTACATACAAACGTAGATACAGATAGCTTTGATAGCCTATCAGCTAAAAAAAAACACTATCAATAACATTTTACGCATTAATATTCATAAGGGTTAATATATAAAAAAAAAGCAAATGATGCTTATATTAGTATAACGGTACTTTTTTCGATACAATGTTTATTATAAATATTATTTTCCCGATACATAATATTAAATACACTTTTTCTCTATGACAACACTTGTACCAAAAACCATATTTGGATCATAAAAATGTTTCAAAATATTTCCAGTTACAGAAAAAAAAAAAAAAAGCTAAACTGTACGCAATAGCTGAAAAATAAGGAGACGAATTACGTAAATATTGATAATATGCACGCTATTGTTGTGAAAAGGGAGAGTTATGAGATTTTCGCGGGCACTGGATAGAAAATTTCTCTATTACTCTGACATCTATTACTTCGCGACAACATTACTACAAGCCGTCATTACAACTTGAGCATAAAATTTAGATGCCGTAGCCTCGAGAACTTTGACTTAAATTTATTCAAGCATAATCTGGACTTACCTAAGGGGAAATGCAATTTTATTGTTGCTAGGCAACCAACAGAGGATGCTGCAAATATTCTAAATTAACAACTCGGCTTGTAAACGTATTCATAAAATGCTAAAACTCATGAATATTTAGACGGTAAGAGGTAACACAGAAATTGTCTAATAACTATTAAGTTGATTTAGACCAGAGATTACGTGTATGTTAAATTAATGATAATTTTATCCTGTGTCATAAGTATCATTTTCTGAATTTAAGTTTCAGTTAGCTTTCTGTTAATGTACTTATAATCTATAGCATTTATGTTACAATGTTGTATGATTTTAATGTGATAAAAAATAAAACTTATTGTTAAAATTAAAATTAAAACTAATTAGAGAGTAAAGTATGTAGTATTGAAAGTTCACGAATATTTCCAAATTTAGCAACCAACAAAGGTAGTATATACAATAGTTTTAACCCTTTAAGCGTTCTAAGCGTGTTTTTCTGTCACGTAAATGATCAGGGTCCATAAGTTTATAGGCCCATGAAATAGACTAAAACTCAATTTTGTCTGACTTAATTATTTCACTTTTTAATATTAGAAGATTTATCCTGTACGATTTCAACACTAGTTTTTGCATTTTGTTCAGATTTATATGACTTACACAAGCTCAAAGTTCGTATTATTCGTAGTTTTTGATGAAAAATACGCAATTTCTCCTTACACAGATATTTCTGTACTTACACATACTCATACTCCTTGCGTTACTGAGAAATGTTTGAAAATTTCCATTTTTTACCAATATGACGTCATATTAATCTTTTTTTCAATTGGTGAAACTTTTTATTTAATTTTCATTTTTCACGTGGAAATCTTTCAATAGAAAATTAATTATTGTAGAAAGAATTTTATTGTGGATTTTTAATTGTTGGCAACTGCTATAACGAAAAATTTTTTAATTTAATACTAAAAGACTGTTAGATTTTTGGGGTTTTATCTCTTTATATTAAAATAATGCAATTTTTTATGATTTTCAGCTTCATAGCAGGTATTCAGCTATAAGTACACAAAATTTCAAGTCTGTAAGTTATATAGTTTCTGAGAACAGGCTCTATGACGGACAGAAAACGTAGCGGGACGAATAGGGTTTCGTGAGATGAACGAAACCCTAAAAACTGCTTTAAGCAGTGAAAACATAAAATAAACACGAAGAAAAGCACTGAGAAGAACAAAGTAGCCTACACAGGCGACAAACAACAAATAATTTTACACGGATTACGAAATTTTTAAGTGTTTACGTTCTTAGACGATGACACATCGGATACGAAAGAGTATACAATAAATGACGCAATAATTAATGACGGTAGGAAGACAATGCAAAATGTCATGTTTAATGGCATTTTTCTTGTCAGACTCACTTGAGCATATTTTGACGTGCATACCTAGAAATTTAAATACCCCAAAGAGACAAAAACGTATTTGAGTGACACTATACCGACCACGGAAGCGCGAAATATAAGTAATGACAATCTCACTCATTGTTCTTGCAGCACACATAGATCACGAAGTAGTGTTCTTTGCGATTGATTCCTGTCGCCGCTTCTACAGTTTAAAATATTTGTTTATCGCTATTTATAGTTTTCCTTTATGAAGATGATTTTTCGAAGAAAAATTTGGTTGTTGCTATTTGAAATTTTCGAAATTTTGTCACTGTAACTGTAATTGAGAGCTTGATTTTTGTTCTTTACCCCATTCTTCAGACCATTCCATAGAATAACCACATTGCAAATGGCATCCCTTTTTATTCAATGGTATGACCGCTAAGGGCTCATATACCGGCAAGGTTTTTTTTTAATCACCCCTGCACATTACATTACAATCTTTAGCATATATATATATTTTTTATGTGGTCGGTTAAAACTATTTTTTTTAAATATTTAAATGATGGAGTTGCGCATGCAATTCAATAACCAGTAAAATGTGTCAATTATGATAAAAGAACGCCAATCATGGAAAGAAACCATATTTTGTACCATTGCTGTATTATGGAGAAGAATCTATTACTGATTAATTTCCCTGTGCTATTCTCTCAAATAAAGAAAAAAAGTTATAAATTTGTACATCAACCAAATAAATTTACTAAGTCTTGTTAGAATCATATTATGAAATTACTATTATTATTACTATTTCTATTATTTTCATTTGTTCAAAAAAAAAAGAGTTGAATCATTGTATTTATTGAAAGTTGTTGTTTATATAGGTAAATAAGACGGATTTAAGCATGTAGTTGTGTGTAAGCATGTAGATGTAAGCGTGTTAGATGAATGTAAATGTATAAGATGGATTGTAAGAACGTAAGAGGTAAGCATATACATATACAAGCACAGGAATGAGAGAAGGATGTATGTTACCGTAAAGATAATGTATATAGAGTATTAAGACTGTTCTCAAATCCAAACTGGTTACTCACTGACACATTTTGTAATTAATTTTTCGTCGCAAACGCACACAACTGGCAAATGCTCTTTTAAGAAACTATATAATCAAACTGTTTTTTTTTCGTTTTTCAGTAAAGATAGAAGATTTTATATAATATGCTGTCACATTTGACATTTTTGACCAAATTTTTGGACACGACACCGCATTAAAGAAAAAAAACTGACCTCCTGGGACAACAATCGTTTACAATTCAAGATTTAATTCACTTATTGTAAAATTAAAAAAAACTGTTTGATTACAAACCACTTCTATAATCGTGGCTGCAAGTATCGGGCTTTTATGTTTAAAAATGAGTCAGAAAATGTGCCAGAAAAATTCGCGTTGTTGAGCGGGGGAAAATAATTTTTTTAGAACCACCTTAATATCAAAGTTCACCATGAAAATAATTTAAAAAGTTAAAAGGGCTTAATATTACTATTGAAGAATTGATCTCCAACAGCGAGTGTTCTGTTCTGTAAATTTCGGTGAATTCTGGCCATATTTTACTTTCCAACCAGCTCCCTCTCGCGCATACCAGCGAGTTCAGCTCCAGCTGAAAACTGTATTTAATTTTTTCGAAACCTTAATAAAAGTACCAGAAGGGACGTCTGTGCTCTACAGATTTGGCCTCCTCGTCTGAGCAGTCCCTCTTAGGCTGTGAACCAATAAAAAGCGCAAATAAAATCTGCTTATAAGATGAATTCTTTCTTTCCCTTTTTTTTTCCTCCAGAAAATCTTTTGAGTGTGTTTGCTTTTCTTCTCATATTAAACATTTAATTTTCTCTTTGGAAATAACTATCTTATTGAACTCTTCCCTGAAAACTTTGTTTCCTCTTTCAAGTCACTTAGATTTTATTTGATCAAAGCTGTAAAACAAATCTTCTAACAGAAGAATAAAGGCAAACAACTCAAATGCTTACAAAGATAACCAGCCTGTTACTTTTCAAAGTGATAAAAGTGATAAAATCCATTAATGACTCATTACTTCTGTTAAGAATTCACATTTTATTTACATAGCATTGAAATCTTTATCAGAAACAAAACGTATTTCTTATGTTGCCAATTTCAAATACATCAGTCGTTCAGCAGACACGAATCGAAAAAAAATATTTTTCAGCGAACCAAAATCCAATCCAAATGATGCAGAATAATTTTTTTCGTCTTGCAACACAACTTGAGCACGACAAACTTCAACCCAAAACAAGTCCGAACCCTAAATCACCCAAAATTAAGCGAAATTTACTGTTATGTTTAAATGCAATTATGGGAAATTATCTTTGTCTATATCTTTAAGTATCAATTCTATCTTTATTAAAGGAAAATAGATATATTTATGCCCATTCGTATCCAAATATATAATTTTTTTTTTCAAATAAATCATTATTGGAACATTTCCAAAAATCTCGTATATCCGGACTCGATCCAATATAACCAAAATCCAACAAAGACGAAGGATTCGGGCTTTTCAAGTAAATAATTAAAAGTAATTTCTTGGACTAGTATCTGATTATCACAATAAGTATTTCGACAGATCGTAGTAGCTAATATACTTTTCTTTGTTGCAAATATTAACCAGTAGTGTCATTATTTGTAAAAACACGTTGATTTACATCATCTTCTTTAAACTTATGTAATATTTCACAATTTTTGTCACGCATGTAGAAATGGATAAATTATATTTTTTCAGTTAAAAAGCGAAAAAAGAATTACATTTTCTAAAATTTAAAGAACAGAGCTGAGGACATTGTAATCACTGAAAATCTTTATTAAAAAAAATTGCACATGGTTACAACCTGTTTACAAAGACTGATTTGCCTACTTTTATTGGAATAACTGAAATTCCCCATAAAATAATAACAAAAAATTATACATTGTTAAATCTTGTTCGCAAAGACTGGTTTCTATACTTTTCGAAACTAGTGTATATTTATTAACATTATAGTCATTAACATAAAAAAAAGAATCGTATATTTTCTATTCAACCTGAACATTTTTTTTTTTTTTTTTACAATTGAATTTATTTTCAGAAGTAACTTCTTGAAGCACTTGCATTTCTTCTCATACGAAACATTTATAAATCTCCATGGAAATAACTGTCTTATTCAGCAATTTCTTGTAGCATTTCTTTCCTTCCTCACGTCACCATGACTTTATTTGATCAAGGCTCAATATGTCTTCCAAAGGAATAATAAGGTTAAACAATTCAAATGCGTTAAAAGATTTGCAATTTGTCGCTTTCAGAATGATAAAACTCACTATTCACTCATAATTGATTTTATAACTTTTTGTTATAAGAGCAATTTTATTTACATAACATTACAAGCTTTACCAGAAAAAAAAAATATTATGTGTCATCCAACTCTTTATTGCAGCCTTTGTTTCCGCTTTCATTTCATCTGGACTTTATTTGATCAGGACTGAATAAGTCTTTTAAAAAGATGAATAATGGCAAACAATTCAAATTCTTAAAGATATTTGCAATTTTCTTTTCTTTTAAGTGATAAAACCTATTATTTATTTAATATTTTTTCATTATAAGCAAAGGGCGTACACTCTTTGAAATTGTCAAAGAGTCTGACACCATGATTTCTTATAAGAAAATTTCTATTTATTATTTAGATCACAGACTTTGTAATCACTTTATTTAATTGCATACTTTGTAATATCTTTCTGAGATTAAATAAGACGAAATCTTCTATTAAAAATTTGTAGTAATACTGTACGCACCCTGATTATAAGTGGTGCGTTTTGTTTTTACATTAAAATCTACACAACTTTTAGCAAAAGAAAATATTTTCCTTATTAGTTCTACTCGAACTGAACTATTTTCTTTTCTAGGCAACAATTTCTAAGCATTTCTAAAAAAAAATTCCAAAGATTGATTGCGCTCCTGGAAAATAACTATCTTACTCAACTCTTCGCTGAAGCGTCTGTTAACTCTCTTATTTCACCTGGACTTTATTTGATCAAGACTGAATAAGTCTTTTAAAAGAAGAATAAAGTCAAACAATCCAAATACTTAAACAAATTTGCAGTCTGTTACTTTCAAAGTGATAAAATCCATTACTGACAAAGAAGTAGAGATGGGAAAGCCAGTTACTTTCTGTTAACAGGCTTAGTCATTACACCACCAGCTTGTAATCAGATAAAGCACATCTATTAATTTTAATAACAGATTCCAGAAATTTGCATTTTTTTCACATTTAGGATTTTTTCTTTTTTTTATTATTCTTTTAGACCTTTTTTGAATGCAGAATGTTTTTATAAATTCTAGGCAATTTTTTATACTTGAAGAATTTTTTTCGATTTTTGGTTAACATTTCGTATATATATATATATATTATATTAAAATTTTAAAACAGATTATCAGATTAAGTTGAAAACGTAGAGTTAAAATTTACGAATGATCAAGACAATAATTATTTTTTTGCTTTATTTATCGCTTTTTAAATGTATTTTTAATGGACAGTTGTAATAAAACAACATTAAATTGCACTATATCTTTACTAAAGCAGATACAAATTCAACATTCTCCTGTTCTTATATCCCAACCCCCTCCCTCCCCCTTCCCTTTGCTCTTTCACTAGCAAAAGGAAGAAACCCACAACTAACATGTGAAGACATCTCTAATAAGGGAAGGGGATAAAATATTCTCATTTATCCTTTATTATATTCAAAACTTTGATTCAAGTTCAAATCATCATCACCATCTCTCATTAGTTCAAATGTTACAATGATCTGTAAAACTAGTTTTATTTTTTTTATGGATGAAATGTATATATTGAAATAAATTTACCTCTAACCTAAATTCGTATGCCTGATAATTTCATCACTGGCCAGATAGCTAGCTGATCAACTGTGTATTTTAACCGAATGGTCTGTTAACGGAACTTTTTCAATAACATTATAAAATGTAAAAATAAAAATTATTAAAAATTATCAACATTCAATAACAAACTCTTCTTGAGCTTTTGTCTGTGAAGCAATAATTTATCAATTAAAACATTCTTCTTTTGAAATTCGATGCATGAACAGTTAAACAGTTACCATTTGTGTTTACTATCAAAATTACCATTGCATAACGTCTCTGAATATGTTTTTCCAATTAGTTACACAGTCTTAAAATTTAATAATTGTGCGCACAAATCATGCCACGCTTTCTTTCTCTTTTTGCAAAAAATATGATCACAAGAAAAGATTTCTAGCTCCAATTTTCAAAATAAATGCGATTATAAAGAATAAAAAGTAAAATAAAACAAAATAAATTGCTCAAGAAATAAATCTTGCGTCAGAAAAATAAAACTTCCAGCAATATGTGTACATAGAAAATATATATCTTTTACACATTCAAAGCGACCGCGCGATGAAAATCTGTCACGAACTTACACCCATATCATATATCAAAAAGTGCAAATATATGTGACCCAAGATGTCTGACATTCTCTTCTCGCTATTGTAACAATCTATAAACGCGACTGAAATTAATAGGCTATTTCTTCTCCCTCGCAGCTTTTACATTTAAAAAAAAAAAAAAAAAAAATCGCGTTATCGTTTCCAATTTTTATCCATTGATATAAGTAAATACGGTTTTGAAAAAAATCCAAAACCAAATATAAGGTTTCAAATTTTTTAGGTGTGAATGTTATAAAGATGTTGGACAGGCGAAATAACCTTTGACAAGTATCGAAACGAGACTGATCTGTAATATTCATGCTGACAATGAAGTTCATTTCTACTACTATGAATCTATGTAAATGCAATTCCATCAAGCGACTGTGCAATAACCAATCTCTTTGGACGAATTCCATCATGTGATCTCTTGGGATATCAGCGGTTTGGGTATGAAAATGATAGAAGAAAGAAAGACAATGAGACAAATCTATTCCCGTCTATGGGTTGGTTGAATAGAAATGCGGTGGGTGATTGGTAGAAAGAAAAGCCCCGTGCTTTTGTTTTCTCATAGGAATTAGTCGCACATTTGTTTTCTTTTTTTTTCTAATCTTTCAAAAACATTTGAAATGTTTTTTTTTTTTGTTGTTGTTGTAAAACTTTTTTGTCGAAAATTTAGATAAGAGGTCATTTTCGGTCATTTTATTTTCATTACTATGTGATTATGCATTCCTAAAATATATATTTTTAATGTTGTTTACATGATTTTTTCCGAAATTAACAGGGACTTTTTGTTTATATATTACTGAATAATATGCTTTAAATAAATATTACTAATATTTATTCAGTTACGTTAAATAACGCCTATCTCTACAAAGCAGGAAGATGACGGGTTTTCAAGTAAACAATCAAAACTAATTTTCATAAATAGTACCTGTCGACTATAATTAGCTTTTCGACAGTTGGTAATATTCAATTACAAGTCAGATTGATCCCATTACCTTATTACTTTATTCAAATGTTTACTGTTATTGCCATTACTCGTAATAACATGTTGGTTTACATTATTTTATATATTAAGTAATATTTTATGTTTTTGTAAGTCACATGGAATTGAATAATTTATATTTTCCCAGATGAAGAAAGAAGAATTTATTTTTCCGAAATTCAAAGAGCAGAGCCGAGATTATCATAGTACACTGTAAAAAAAAAAAAATTGCAGTAAAATTACGGGCAGAGGCCGGCAGCAGAAATTCCAGTCATACCCCGTAAAAAAAAAAAAAAAAAAAAAAAAAAAAAAAAAATCCATGCCCATCATTTTGTGCAGCCCGTAATTTTACGGGACAAAGTCATATAGCATTATAATGCAAAGGATATAATGCACTTTAAAACACAATAACACTTTGCTTACTGTTCCGTAGCACGTAGCACTAGATAATCATCACAGAATCACTGTTTTGGCGGGTTAAAATTTTCTAAACGCGAGTAAAATGAAGGGTTATACCCTAGCGGAGGACAATGTATGGGGTCGTACCGTATTTTCGCTAACATATGGGCTAGAACTGTAAGAATATGTGGATTTCTCTTAATTTTCTAAGTATCTAAGGGATAAGGCCGCTTATTTATTGGATCAGACGGTTTTTCATCAAATAAGGCTGTTGCTCGTGAAAATTGAAGGACAAACGCTCATAAATTTACAGTTGTTTCTGAGAGTGTAACTGAAATTTTTAATAAAATGAACAAAAACGAAATAGCATATACAGTAGAACCTCGATTATCTGACCCTCGTTTAATCGGAACTTTCCGTAAACCGACGTCGGATTCCTGACTTCTTCTTTTTCTTTTTTTTTTTTTTTTTTCTTTTTTTTTTTTTTTTTTTTTTGACATTCCTTGTGTAGGCAAGCGGTTCTTTCCGAGCTACGAGTACAGATAAATATTTTGGTCCCCCTTTCTTAGAATTCCTTTGAAATTAGCTTGAACTCCCGCAAGCTCAGATCCCACCGCCTGTGTACACGCCCCTGCTTTAGACAAAAACACACCCCATTTCGAAATTTCGAAGATGATGATGATGAAGGCGAGAATGATTCCCAAATAAAGATTGGTAACAATGATGCTTTTGAGTATTTCTCAAAAAGTCTTGCTTGGTTGGAACAACAAGAAGAGTATGATTCCTCTGAAATAACGTGTTTAAGAAAACTTCGTGACAGCGCTACACGGTAAAGGATGGCCAATTTATGCCAGATGAAGCTTCCATTTAAATCATTGTAAGTTTTTTGTTTCGAAATAAATTTATTTTCATGTATAATTTGAATTTAGATATTTATTTATCAGCTTAAATAGTAATAATAGCGATTCGATGACGATGTTACACATTAAACTAGATGCTTATTGATAAGCTCTCGATTATCCAGAAATTTCGATTATCCGATGTAGGTTCGGTCCCAATTACTTCGGATGATCGAGGTTCTACGGTATTATGAAAAAATTTCCAACTCTAACAGAATATTAATAAGAAATTTAATTTTTTTCATGCAAAGAAATCTGAATAAGCAATTTAAATAAAATGCACAGCATACAGTTTTTCCCCATGAACCATAATATAACAGAATGCTTTTGTCTGTGCCTGTAAACGAGCTCTAAATGCTACACACTTCATTTTCAATAGCGAACATTCTACTGTAATGAACATAGCGAGCTATATCGGTCAATCCCAGAATCCCCATCGCAATCTTTTGTCCTTCCGCTCCTACGGAAGAAGTTTCCTCCCTACAAGTTTTGGAACCTACGAAAACTGGAAACCTACTCAGGGTTTTTCTAATCTGAGCCACACAGTATACTGAACCTCAATAACATATAAAAATTACTTGTCAATCCGAATATATTTACGCGAGTCAAAGCACAAACAGGCAGACAGACAGACAAACCGAATTCATAAGCACGTTTCAACTATGTTAGAAATTGTTATTGAATATTTGCACATGTTTACAAGCTGTTAGCCATAATTGGTTTTCGAAGCTTTCTGCCACTAGGGCATGCTTTACCAAAACAACACTATAATTACGTAGTATAAACATTTTGTTTTTCTCTTAAATTTTCGATTCGAACTAAACAGTACTTTTTCATTTAAATTTTTTTTTAGGGGAACACCTTTTAGGAGTACTTATTTTTCTTCCCATTATAAACATTTATTATGTGCCTTGGAAATAACTATCTTATTTAACTCTTCGTTAGATGTTCTGTTTCCTTTTTCCACTTCACCTGGACATTATTTGAACAAGTTTTTTTAAAAGAAGAATAACGGCAAACAATTCAAATGCTTAAAGAGATTTGCAATTTGTTACTTTCAAAGAGATAAAATCCATTACTGACAAAGAATAAAGATTAGAGGTTTCCAAGTAAACAATTAAAACTAATTTCCTAAAACAGTATCTGTTGACTGTAATCAGCCTTTCGACTGATGGTAGTTTCTACTATTCAATTACAAGTCAGTCTGTTTTCTTCTGCTTGTTAATTTATTCAAACGTTAACTAGTATATTTTATTAATTACGAAAGCTTTTTAATAAAATGTCGCGTAATTAGTGTTTGCATTCTTTATACCTTTGCTAATTCAAGTTGCTTATTACATATACAAATAAAGATTTAGTGCATTGTATTGACTATTACCTGCATTATGTACAATGTAGCGAAAAATAATTTAATCAACATTTATCGTAATTATCTACTATTGCCATACAAAATTAAGATGTAACATATTATGTTAATAATTAATATCAATGCAGTTGTAAGATTTAAATATTTAATTACAGTAGATGTAATCAGGATTTACAACTGTCTTTTTTAATTACATTGTACGGTCAATTTTATATTGGAATCAACTTCGATGCTGTTATTTTGATGGATATTTTTTAACATACACGCACACACGCACACACGCACACACACACATGTATATATGTTACTGTCAATATGATTAATTTGGTCATTATTAATAATAACCGGTTATTATTAATAATGTCTGGATTAATCATATTGACCGTAACATATATATACAAGGTGGCCATAATTAAACTGACGCTACTCTGCAGAGTGTTCTGCAGCGCGATCTAATTGCGAGAATGGCGCCAAATTTTGTAGGAAGATTAAACAAAACGGGGGACGAAGGATTCCGCGAAAATAAAAATTTGTTCCAAAAGTCACCGCCAGGGGAATATGTGCCGCTGTGTATTCGAAAAAGAGAGTTTCAAAAAAGAAGAATCAATACTGAAATAAAATTACCGTTTATTTAGCACATCCAAATCAGGTTTGATGGTTGATTATGAGGGGGAGGGTGAGGGTTCTAAAGTTAAAAGAGTGTCTTTTCCTTATATGAAGGGTAGTTTTGAGAGGTTAAAGTTTAAATTAAAAAAGTTTGATATTGATTTAATTGCGAAACCACCACATAAATTAAAAGAGTTGCTTTATAGACAGTTTGACCCTATTAAACAGGAGGATCTTTCAGGGGTATATGAAATTCCGTATGTTAATGAGGGGGGTGAGATCCGTTATTATATTGGTATGACAGGGAGAAAATTAAGTATACGAAAGAAAGAACATAAATCTGACATTAAATTTGGCCGCATGAAAACAGCTTTATCTAGGTTATATTTGGAGGGGAGGGATTAAAATTTTGTTTAATGATATTAAATTGATTTTTATTTCCAGTTATTACCGCAAGTCCCTTATAAGAGAGTCCATTGAAATTTATTTACGAAGGGGTTTAATCTGTAATGATACTTTCTCTTTTATTATTCCACCTTTGTGGTTAGAGCTTTTAAATAAATATTGTGGGGCGAATTTGAATAGAGGGAAACTATTGTGTATACAAGCTTGATTTGAGGATTAATGTTTTTATGTGTTTTTAATTTGTGTTTTGTATTATAGATGGCGTTGTTTGTTATACTGTATCTTGTATATATGGTGGTGTCCAGTGTCATTCGGGTTTGATTTTTTGTTGACGAGGTATCTACTTATGAGTATGGTTTTAGAATTTAAACCGAAACATGTCAAGTTTGATATTTGTGTTTTATATGTATGACACCTTACTTAAGTAAAAGAAGTTTTTTAAGTTGTGTATTTATTTTGAAAAGGTGAAGTTTTTGAGTTTTTAAATTTTTGGTAATTTAAAAACAGTTAACGTTAAATTAGCACAAATTAAAATCATTTATACTGGCAAACAGCTGTTTCAAAGCCCTTAAGCTCCATCTTCAGTACCAATTCAAAAGGTAAAACGAATTAAAAACTCCTAAGCCATGTCAGCTTGCCTGCCGTCTCTCGCCCCGCGCCCATCAGCTGTTTGCCAGTATAAATGATTTTAATTTGTGCTAATTTAACGTTGTACATTTATTTTTAATGTATTATAGTAGGCCTAGGTTGGGCGTCTACGTCATGCGTTGACCATGAGAAAATACTGTGTCGCCTGTTGCTAGGGTGTCAACGAGAATTCTGTAACCGCATACAGAAAAAATGCAAGAAAAATATGAATTGACAGCAATTATCATATTTTTTTGGAAACTGGAAATTATATTTTTAGCTGGAAATGAATAATAAAAATTTACCTTTACTTAAATACAGTATAAATCGTGTAGAAATAAATAATAAAATTTTGTCTTTACCCAAATACAGTATGAATTTTAAAGGAACGACCAAGAGAGGCTCAGTCTACCAGTTACTTTTAGATTAACTCTGAGAGAAATAATCTATTTTCCATAGTATTATACGAGAAATAAAATAACGTTTCTAAAACATACCCATACTCAAAAAAAAATCAAATTCACTTTGATGCAATTTCACTTTTTTTTCTTATTTAAAGATTTTAAACTTTTACAATTTGTACTTTACCTAAATCTATTTCGAAATATGGTTATGAAAACAACTCATATTTATTCTGTAGTTGCATATTAAATGTTAAATATATCCAGTGAGTTTGTTTCCGCAGATGTGCTTTCGAAATTTTCATTTCCTCTGGCAAATATGATAAATGAATCACGGAAAATAAATAAATTAGACCCAATTAGCAGCCAAAGCAAATAATCTGAAAGCAGCAACTTAATTACTTATGTTATTTAAATCTTTTCCTAGGGGGGAGAAATCTTATGCATAATTAGATTTTTTTACCATTAAATATAAATACATTGTGAATAAAGATTATACGAATACATATGTGGAAGTATGCGTCTATGAAAATGTGAGTGTATGTGAATATGTATAAAGTTTTAAAAGAATGGAGCAATGTATTTATAAATATGCACATAGAGGGTGATCTAAAGGTCAGAAAAGAAATAAAAATTCAATAAGTATGTATTAATAATGAATAGTATGAATAATAATTTTAATAAATAATACCAAAAAATAAAGTATTTTAAAAGTATAAAAGAATATAATATTATATTTATATTACAATAACTATAATAGTATTCATATTATATTTTTATATTTATATTACAATAATTATAATAGTATTCATATTATATTTTTATATTTATATTATATTTAAAAAATATCATAAAGGTGTTATAAAAGTAAACTATTAATAAATAGTATAAAAGTGTTAATAGTAATTTTAATAAATAATATAAATATATATTCGTAAAGTATTAATAATATTATTAATAATATAATTTATAATAATTTATAAAATGCAGCTCGCTACGGTTTTCACATAAATACACAGATAGACATGAGATTTTGTTTTATAGCCAACGATTTATTGCGTGAATAGCTGCATTTGTCACATATAATTTGCACTGTAGAGATCCCAAAGCTGCTGCTTGTCACTCTTTAAGCCATACTGTGATAAGAATAACAGTAGAAATCCTTTTTGATGCTCTCAAGAGTACTTTGCCACGTCCAACAGTTGTTCTCTCTTACGGCAGCTGTCAAATTTAACATCTTGTAATCCTAGCAAAGAACTAGGTCTTTGATCCTAGTGTGGTTTTGCACTGTGTTACGCCGCGCCGCCGCTCCACAAGCTAGTGCAAAACTGGAGCACCCCTTGTTGGTTATAAATCAAGTTATTCTGGCAATAAAATCCTAATTATTTTTTAAAATCCCATGTCTTTGTGTACATTTCTGTAAAAACTGCATTGTGTTATTGTTTACACTTTCCAAACTATTGACTTTTTTATTTCTTTTGTGATTTTTGTAACATCCGGTACTTATTTCACTGAGTTGATTTCTCAGATTTGAGTTGGTATGTGCTATACTTGTATGTGCCATATATTAAGTATGCAATAGATATAATTTTTAATTCACAATTTTTCCTTGCAAAATGTTAAATAATAAGCATAAATTAATAAAATAATGTATGTTAAATATGTGAGGATTGTAAAAGGGTGTTGAATTCTCGAGCATTACTGTAGAGCAGGGACGGCGAACTGTGGCACGTGTGCCATAAGTGGCACGCAGCAGAATATTTTCGGCACGCCGATGATTCAGGTACTAAAACAAAGTAAAGTGATATTCATGAGTGACGTTAATAAGCTAGTCTTTTCTATTAAAAAATTAAAAATATCTGAAATTGAAGAAATTTAAATTCAACTTTTTAAATTCCAATCAATTTCAACATTGGGCTCAAAAATTTATGAAATCAAGAAAAGATTTAGAGAATATCGAAAGGTAGGATCATCAAGCATTATAAGCAAAACTGACAATGGTTAAATAGCGATTTAGTATGAAAATTTCCATTTTGACAATTTCCCCCTCTCTTCATGCCTACCTACAAGTCATTATTTTCGTAAATAAATCATATGACTCAAATAGACTACTTGCCGTATGACTCCAATTCAGTTTGCATTCCGTTTGAAGTAACTATATATGAACCCAATATTAATTTATATCCAAGATGCAATAATAGAACATATTACATGTAGCATTTAACAGAATATAACGCTTACTTTCTAAAATATTAATGATACTATAATTATTGCAACTTTTACCTACATGTATGTTAGCCCCATATTTTGTAATCCTAATAATATTAAATCCACTATTTTTTTTTTTTTTTTTTTTTTTTTTGGTTGTTGGCATGTCATGATCCCATAAAATAATTAAAAAAAAAAAAAAAAAAAAAAAAAAAAAAAAATGGAAGTTCATGGGAGAAGGTTTGTCGTCCCTCATGTGGAGAAATTAATTTTCAGATATGAAATTTCAAAGTAACATGGATGCAATTCTACCATAATGTATATTTGTACATTATAAATCATTAGAACTCGCTACTAGGATTTCCCAGTTACGATCATCTATCAGACATTATAATATTCAAAACAGGGCAACTGCACTTCTCGTTGAACTTAATACTTGGTTAATTAATATTACATCTCATTCATTGAAGTCTTGTACGTAGGAACTTTACTCCTTCCTTCGTAGTAAAGTCCTGCAGGGGTCGGATTGTACCTGATCCGAACCCGAAAATTATGTTTAAAGTCGACCCTAAACCCGACAAAAATATTGTCAACTTGAAACTCGACTCGAATTTGAAATATTAAAGCCCAAACCTGACAAGAATCGGAACAGAAAGAAAGTGAATTCATAATTTAAAATAATTATAGAAAAGTAATCTAGAATCTTATCTTTTTTGTATTAAAATGAATATTACTCTCATTCATACTCAAATATATGTTTTTTTTTTCAATTGAAAAATATTCAGGATTTTCTCTAGAAAAATTGGGTCAACCCCAACCCGACTCGAAAGAATCAAAATTCACCCCGAATCCGACCTGAACCCAAAACAGTTAAAGTCAACCGATCCGAAATTAACCTGTAGTTAAAATAATAATAATAATAATAATAATAATAACGTCTGCTGATCTGTAATTCGGATAAGATCGGGTCCGGGTAAAATCGGTTTACCCGACCCGATGCAGGACTTTACTTCGTAGTAGTTGTACACCACTGGTGATGTATTGTAAATTTATTTTGTCGTGTTTAATTAACTAATAGTAGTGGGAAATCAACTACTAGCGAAAGCTTGAATTTTTTGGGCTTTAGAGCACAGAATCGGTTAACGACATAGTGTAGACAAACGTACTATACACCATTTTGTTCAGCATAATAAAGCGAAGAAAATCATTATTACTTTCCAAACAAATAGTGTAAGGAAAGTGTTATAATCATGATTTTTGTGAGAGAAAGTGAACACGATAATACCCAAACGGTGTTTCAGTTGTCCATTGTTCCTATAAATATTCAATATAAAGACAATTGGGTACTTTCGTGTTGTAGCAGCCTGCAGCAAAGAATCGCCAAGCGACCAAGATTTATCGCCAAATTATTAATTATAATAATACATAATGTGTATAACATTTCGTGACGCATATGGCCCATTTATAGTCATATATGACGCATATATATGAGATGTGTATGATGTATATATGGGATATAAGACGTAAATAATATGTATAAAATGACGTATATAGCACATATATGAGCATTTGGCGTATATACATGCGTATATATGATGCATATATAAGCTATGCGAGGCAAAATCATAACTGTAATCTTGGCGTATTCTTAATTGTTCCAAAAATACCGACAATTGCTCTTTTCTATTAAAATTTAATCAAATATTCATTGACTAAAGTGTGAATCATACTTAAAATATCCAAGTCTTATTACATGAGAAAATAAATTTAACCGAAAATATTTATTTTATCGTACATGTAAAAAATATTTTCTCAAATGTGTTTCTGTTTGAAATGTTTACATAGAAAATTGCTTACTCTTATAAAATAATGCAGCAAAATGTTTTCTTTACATCTTGTATTCGCAACAGACATCCAGACTCAATACTTTACAATTTTTTATCATGTTTCGTAAGGGACAAATGATGTTAATGTATAATGTCAAAAGTTGTTTTTATGTATTTTTGAAAAGAAAGTAATTTTATGCTGGTAGAATATTGTTATTTGACGATCTTATCTTTTGTTTGAAGAGAAATAAATAGTTTTTGCTGCTTTATTGATGAACATTCAGAACAAAATAAATCACTTAATAAATAAAAGATAAATCACAGAGCAACAACTGGATAAATATTCGTCGATTGTTCTTAGAAATTACTCCAATATGAAGACAATAGTTATTTTTTTTTAATTAATCCAAATTTCATTTTCTAAAATATTAATCATACTTAAATATTACCTTATTGTATAATGAAGTAAATGTAACCGAAAATCGCACTCTAGAATTTGTTGTATATGAAAAAATATTTTCTCAAAACTGTTTTTTTTTCTTTTTCGAAATATTCACATAGGAAATTGTTTACGCTTACCTGAAATAACGCAACAAAATATTGTATTTTCATTTTGTATACGCTGTATGCATTGAGACTCAATACTTTGCAATTACGTTTCGTATAGAACAGATAAGGTTAATATATCATGTCAAAAGTTTTGTACAAAATGTTTTTGATAAGAAAACATTTTATACTGGTAGAATTTTGTTATTTGACGTTCTTACCTTTTGTTTGAAGAGAAGGTACTTGTTTTTGCAGTTTTATAGATGAACTTTCATATCAAAATAAATCGCATAATAAATAAAAGATAAATCATAGAACAAACTAAATCAAAGAGCATCAACTGTACAACTGAACAATGTTCGTTGATTGTTTTTAAAAGTAACTCCAATATGCAGACAATTTTTTTAATTGAAATTTAATCAAATTTTTATTGACTAAATGTAAATTATATTTCAAATATCCAGATCTTATTATATAAGGACAATTTTTAATTCTATACAATTCTAATTTCTAATATCATAAAGGGAAAAAAATAATTTCTGAAAAAGGTTTATTTCAAAATGTTTACATAGAAAATATTTTGCACTTTCTTGAAATATATCAACAAAATATTTTATTTTCATTTTGTATGCGCAACAAACATTTGGACTAAAATTTTTGGCAATTTTTCATCATGTTTCGTATAAGACAAACAATTGGATTCATGAAAAACTTCCAATTCTGATTTCTGACGGATTTATACATTTTAGAAAGCTTTGAATACGATTGAATAGTTTTTAGAAAATGGCTGTCTGTGAGTCTGTATGTCTGTGTATATGCGTTACAAATATTCTCGGCGCTCTTATATCACGTCCTACTGTGTAGGATAGGATGAAATTTCATATGAGATTCTATCCTTGCATCAAATGTTGATGATTAGTTTTTGGGCAAAATCCACCAAGGATTGGATTCGTGAAAAACTTCGACTTTCGATTTCCGACGGATTTATACGTTTTAAAAATCCTTGAATACGATTTGATAGTTTTTTAAAAAAGGTCTGTCCGTGAGTCTGTATGTCTGTCCATATGTGATACAAGTATTATCTGCGCTCTATATCACGACCTACTGTGTAGGAAAGGATGGAAATTTGCATGAGGTTCTACCCTTACGTGAATTACTACTTTCTGTTGCTGATTAGTTTTTGACAAAATCCTCCAAGTATTGGATTCGTGAAAAACTTCGACTTCCGATTTCTGACGGATTTATACGTTTTAGAAGGCCTTGAATATAATATGAAAGTTTTTAGAAAATATCTGTCCGTGAGTCTGTGTGTCTGTCTATATGTGATAAAAATATTGCCGGCGCTTTTATATCACGATCTACTGTGCAGGATAGGATGAAATTTCATATGAAGTTTTATCCTTACGTGAACTGTTGCTAATTAGTTTTTGGGCAAAATCCTTCAAAAGTGGGTGTTGCAAATCGATGATTTGTTCGAAATATGCGATGCTTATATCTCCTGTTTGTGTGCGCCGAATTCAACGAAACATCAAATTTGGAATCCCCATAGATTGTCATTCAATTTTAATTTCTGTCATCTAAGAGGATGTATCAAAATTCGATTATTTGTTCGAAGTATACGATTCTTATATGACCAGTTTAAATGCACATAATTCAACGAAACTTAAGGCTTAAAAAACATGGATATGGATATACATTGTCATTCAATTTTGATTGGAGACATCTAAGAGGGAGTGCAAAAATTCAACGATTTGTTCGAAAATTGCGATACTTATATCTCCACTTTAAATGCACATAATTCAACGAACCGTCACTTTTAGAATCTTCATTATGGGAATAGATTGTCATTTAAATTTTGTTGCGGACATCTAAGAGAGGCTTCCGAAATTCGATGATTTGTTCAAAATATGCGATGCTATATCTCCAGAAAAAAATATATAATGTATAATGTACAATGTTCTAGTAAATAATTTTTTTTTCCTGCCCTTAACGTTTTCATTGTCCATGATTCCAAAGCAATATAAAGCTTTATATATATATATATATATATATATACATATATATATATATATATATATATAAGATATTTGCTAAGTCGATGTAATGTCTTGTACCATTTTAATTATTTAATTGATTTATATGGAAGAAAGTTTTGTGATGACCACAACACACTATTTTTTTATGTTCTTATATTTTGTTTGAAGAGAAAGTAAACGGTTTTCACAGTTTTACTGATGAACTTTTATAGCAAAATAAATCACAGGATAAATAAAGGATGAATCCCAAAGCAACAAATGCATAAATATTCATTGATTGTTCTTGTAAATAAATGATATATGAAGAAAATTTTTATAAAAAAAATTAATAAAATTCTCATTGACTAAAATGTAGATCCCCATACTTCAAATATCATGTTCTTATTATATAAGGCAATACATTTAACAGAAAATCTCATTCTACTTTCTGTTATCATACATGGAAAAATTGTTTTCTCAAAAGTGTTTTTTTTTTATCTCTTTCAAAATGTTTGCATAGAAAATTGCTTATGCTTATCTGAAGTAATACAGCATTTTTTTTTCTTTTTCATTTTACATGCATAACAAACATCGAGACTCAATACTTTGCAATTTTTCATCATATTTCATATAGGATGCTTCGTATTCGTATTAATATATAATGTCAGAAGTTGTTTATATGTATTTTTAAAAGAAAACATTTTAATGCGGATAAAATTTTGTTTTTTTGACGTTCTTATTTTTTGTTTGAAAAGAGACTAATCTTTTTTACAGTCTTATTCGTGAACATTTGCAACAAAATAAATCAGAGAATTTTATATCAAATTTCGAACTTCAACTCATTAAAAGATTATTTTATTTATAACACACAGATGGAATTAAGCATTTTTCATATTAATGGTATGTTTTGCTTCTTCATTTGTTTATTTCTATACATATGCAGTAGGATAGGGGGGAAAGTCTTCATTAGAATTTTTTTGTAACTTTAAGTAGTAATTTATTATTGATTACAAAACCAGATATTGCGTAATAAATTGGCACTACTTTACTACGCTCTCTAAATTTCACATAAACTTAAGAAGTGTGTGTGTGGTGGGGAGGGTGTAGGGCATCTACTTCTTTGGGTCAAAATTTTCGATCTTTTTATAGTGCATTTTTTTTTTTTGCTTCTCTCAAATGGGTATATTGTTTCCCTAAAACGGTTTCTTGATATTTCGATTTCTTATAGTAGTTTTTGCTCATTGAATGTAACGTCGCTTGTTGAACGTAACGCTAAAATTTTACACTTGTTTTTCTCGAAACCCTATTTTACAAACTGGGCGACCAATTTTCTCAAAAGCTATTTTCTTCACCGAAAAGAAACCTCGGTGCGTTTACGACATCTGTATCTTTTTAGACATCCGTATTACGTATTTACGTATTACGTAAACCGTACGTTTGAATCCGTATTACATTGTATTACGACATCCGTCATTTTCGAATCCCTATCAAATATGCACCAGAACAATTTGATAGTTCTCTTACTACGATGGACAGTTAACGATATCAAGACAAACATCATAGGTATTTCATAACATCTGCATCGGTTCATTTGTTCAAAACATTCCGTCTAATGGATATTTTCAAACATATTTTAGGATTCAACTACGTTTGAAAGTCGAGGACTCTTCGCAAAATGCCTTATATTATAATTTTTTGTTCGACTTATATTTATTACCGCTTTAAATACGCCAAGTGTTCTAATTTCTACTTTGTGCATTTGAAGAACAAATTGCATCAATTTGTGCTGCATAAAGAACAAATAAACAAATAATTATTTTATAAAATGATCGTAGGTTTCTTTTTAAACAGCTGTACATCAATATATATATATATATATATACATAATGTATCTCTTCAAAACACAATTCCATCAATAAAAAACACATATAACAACATACCAAAATGAAAGAAATTCATTAAAATTCTTTTGTGCTGTTTCTTATTCCCTAGAAGATGTCAAACAGAAAATTGGTTCCATCGTTCAACTTGAATGTGAACCACAATCCTAAATGATTTGAATAAATAAGACGGAAGGAACTTAAAAATAGAAGCACATTAACGTATGAAGCCGATAAATTTTATGCTTGATGAAACATTAAAACGTCCAGAAACGAAAGCTTGTTTGAGAGACATTAAATATTTAATTGTAATTATCGCAATTGTAACTACGCAGTGTGAATTTTAATTGTTAAAAAGTTTAGACAATCGCATTGAAGTAATTCAGACACATGTGAAATTATTTCATTAATTTTTGGAAAATGAACCGTTCGGCACTTGAAAAAATACAGTATATCAGACGTTAGACAGAGATATCTTGTATAGTTAAAAAGCTCTTTAAAGGGACTCACATACATTTTCAATTTCAGACTACAAAAGTCAGTTTCTAAAAGAGGAAATGTAAAAGGCCGAAAAAAGAAAAAAAAAAAGATTAGAAATAAACAAAAGATAAGATTGAGATCTAGCTTTTCTTCCAAAGTATGTGGACATAGCTAACGGGATACAGATGCACTCACCTAAATCAGTTATAACAAAGGATAAACCTTCATTTTATTTTACATTTCAAGCTAGGACGGAAAACAAAGAATTTTTTTTTCATACTGTCAAAAATAGTTCCATATAAGTAAAATTAAGACAAGATTTAAGAAAAAGATTTATGAATTGAGATTTTAAAAATTCAACTATATTTCAGCTCAGTTAATATTTTTAAGTAAAAATAGCTTTTGAGTTTAAAGTATTTTTTAGTATAAAACAGAATGTTCACTAAATAAAATATACTCATGTTTTTTTTTTAATTCTTATAATAGTCTTTTAATTATTTTTAATGATTAAAAATTTGGTGCCGTAAAAATCTAACAATGAAAGTAATTTATAAAATGATATTTCTAAGGTTTCGGTTTCAATTTTAGCATGACTATACTTGTACAAGCAGGAAAATCTTATTAATACATGAGTATGTTACAACAGACTGCTCGTTAAAAAAAAATTCTGGTTAAAAATATTCCTTTTAATTATTAAAAATTTAGTACCGTAAAATTCTAACAATAAAAATAATTTATAAAAGGATATTTCTAAGGTTTCCTTTTCAATTTTAGCATGACTAAACTTGTATAAGCAGGAACATCTTATTAATACGAGAGTATGTTACAACAGATTGCTGGTAAAAAACAGACTGCTGATTAAAGGGTCTTCCTGGTATCAAAGTATTAACCATGAAAGTTTATTCTAAACGGAGATTTTCAATTATAATTAATTTTCTAAGAAAATAAATAAAAGATCAATTTCATGGAGAAGTCTGGCACTGCAAACGTGTTTTTCCTTTTTTAGTGTCAGAAAATGCCAAAAATTCAGACAGTTCAGAATATCTGAACACGGTAAGTTTTGGTGGTACAGAAACTGTTTTTTACTGTTTTACTTGTTACAGCATGGACAAACTTTCTCTAAGTATGACTAAGCGTATACTAAAATTTTTAATTCCGTAACTTTTGAAAAAGTACCTATTTTGACGTAAATGGATTTTCATAGGTTGAAGAACAATACTTGAAAATTTTTTGAAATTGGAACTATACCAATAAAACTAACGGTTTAGATATAAGCTATTGGTCAATAATAACAAGAGAGTCTATACAAAATAAATATTTTATTGAATATACAGGGTTTTGTAGTACGTAAAAGAATACAACATAACATTACTAAAATGTATCCCAAATGAAAAACATCCACAAATTTTAAGTTTTCCGACTTAATTTATATAGCCATTAAATAAACTGTAAATCATCAAATTAATGTTTTTTACGAAATAAACTTAGCATAAACATGTTTTAATCTTTTTTGTGATTCAAGCAATTTTTCGACAGTTAGACAGGCAGTTAAAGGCAGAACAAACCAAACTCACAAATATTTTAAAATTTTGTTGAAAACTTATGAGATTATGGTTTGGACTTTTATGTATTTCATTACATCAAATAACAGTGTCTTCTTAGAATAAAAATCGCTCTAAAAATATTAGATAACTTCGTGAAACATGTTTTTAAAAATAGAATTTACAAGTTAAAGCAACATTTTTAACATTGATAATTGAATTAAATGCACTGCATCCAAAAGTTTAGGTGCAATCTTTCCGCGTGAGGAGAACGAGTACAAGTCTTGTAACTATAACAAATTAATATGTCTGAAAAATATGCCAAAAAAAGATATATTGTTCCTACCACATACAGTGTGCGTCAAAAATTTTAAGCACAACAGAAAATTTAAAAATAAAATTTAATTTAGGTACATTCCTTTGGTTGCAGGTTACATTCTTTTTCATATGAACTACAAATAATAGTTTTAAAAAGATATTTAACCCAATTATTCTTTAAAATTTATCTCAAACAACAGAATTTATCAAAAGAACAAAAATTAGCGTGTCAAACGTTTAAGCACAGTAGTTCTTTAGTCTTTAGTAGAACAAGAAAAAAAAATACTTGATTATTGTTCCATCCTGTTAGCCTGCATAGCCTGTTCTGTATAATCCTGTATTTTTTCCGGTTCAGTTTTAAACCAAGCATTCTCAATGGCATTTCCAAAGTCTTTAACTGAAGAATACTGCTTATTTTTTGGATAAACTGCGTGTGTGAGAATACCCCACATATTTGCTATAGGGTTTAAATGAAGGCTAATTGCCGGCAATTTCAAAACTGACATCTTGTTTGATTTAAGACACGTTGACGTTGAGTTTGAGGTATGGATCCTGTTGATTATCCTGTTGAAAAATCTTTTTTCGCCTTAAATCTCGCCAACAGGGAGCAAATGATTGGCAAGTATCTCCTGATAGTTTTCAGAATTTTCACGACCACTGATTAATGCTAGAAACGTCTGACCATTGAAAGAAATAGCCCCCATAACATTGCACAATCACCACCATTTTGTCTGTTAAATATATAACTCATGGGTTCTTTGTGGAGACCATGCCGACAGTATTTAAACTCATCAGGGCCGTCAAGGTTCCATTTTTACATCTCTAATTATGACATTCCGCCACTTATCACCAAATCACACATACTGTTTGTCCCACTGTAATCCAGCTTCTTTATGGCGTAGTTTTAAATATGGTAACCGAGCCATTTTACGGTTTTTGATGTATCCCGATTACAACACTCTTCTATGAAACAGTTTGATATTTTTCTTCCAACTGTATGTTTTATTTGCAAAAGAGAATAATTACCAGTTGAAGCCAAGTTTCTGTTGCGGCGGTTTTTGTGGAAAGTGGTCCCCCGGTGTATTTCTGAACGGATAATTTATTTAAAAACGTTACCATGAGCCAAAACATAATGAATTCCCCATTTTTACCTCTTTAATGAACTTGCAATTTCTGAAATAGACTTATGTTTTGCACTCATATCCCAGATTTGTAACACCTTCTCAGGTCAGAATTCTTTCGACTTTGGCCTTTTGTACTAACGCAAAAACAACAACCTGCTGCTTCTTATACATCCAGGAATCGTTTTCGTGCGCAACTGCTTACGTCATTTTGTAAAATTTGCATAAAAACAATTTTGTGCTTAAACTTTTGACATGGTTGTTTTTGTTCCATTAATATACTCCATGGTTTGGTATAAAATTTAAAACATAATTTTGTTGAATATAGTTTTAAGACTACAATTATTAAAGCATATAAATAGGATATTGAAATAAAGTTAATATTTAAAATTTTATTTAACAATTGTTATTGTACTTAAACTTTTGACTCGCAGTGTATATACAGAGAATTTTCGAAAAACTCCAGAGATTACCTAAATTAGTTGAAAATTCTTTCGAATGAGTTAATTACTTGACGTTTTGATGAAAAAACATACCACTTTCTAATATCTGGAACAACTTCACGAATCTTGCGAAATGTTTTGATTATTAACCAGATTTTCTAATTATTAATATAATTGATTCAAAATTCTTCCTATATATTTCCTACTGATACTATTTTCCAAATGAAAAATATTTTATTAATTATTAATTCAATTTTATAACATCTGTTTTCTAATGCCAAATTTACATTATTTAGTTTTGGATAATATATGAGGATATGATTTAGATTATATGAGAATTCAATTATGTGAGGATTTAATTCAGATTACAATTTATTGATTTTTAATTGCAGAAAGCAGTCACGGTGCTAGCAAATATATCAAATTAATATAATTCAAATTATTCTCGAATAAAAAAGTACCGTTCTTACATTGGCATTAAAAAGTATACTAAAAAAACTTGAGAAATTTCTCAAATTAGATCGACATTACCTCCTAAAATAGTCAATTATTTTACGCCTTGATGAAAGAACATACTAATTCCTAATTTTTGAACCAATTTCATTAATCTTGTGAAATATTTGAAATAAACTAACCATGATTATTAATCAACAGTAGCTCGACAGACCAAGGTGTTTTATCTGGCGACTAAGTTAGTTAATCGGGCGAAGTTTTTTTTCCCTTACAAATATTGGCTTAAGAAATGAGCACAGACGGCGATTTTCTCTCCCCCTCCCCAATTTTAAGAAATAAACTTAGAAACTATATTCATATAAAACAAAAATGTAACTTTTTGAGAAAAATAAGTTCGTCAAATGCAAATTTTAAAATAATAACATCAGAATTATTTGTCTGACATCGACAGGAAAATATGCAAAAAATTGTTTTCCTGCTTCACTATTTCACCGATCTCTCTTATTTTTTTACAGAGATATATAATCTTGATAAGTTTCATTAAAAATCATCGTTTATATTATCTTTCTTAATTTAGTGTTATACTAAACTATGTAACTAATAATTGTAAACTATGCTTGTTATTACTTTTTCTCAATTAATTCATAAAAAACGTTTGTGCTTTATGAAAATCAATAGCAGGGGAGGGGGGAGGGTTATTGTTTTTTACTGGCGACTATAAATTTTTGCTGGCTACCAGACTTTATCAAATTTGTAACGGCCTGCTGCTGCCTATAATTGATAAAAATTCAGTATGGGTAATTCTCAATGATATCACTTTCCAAGTGAAAAATATTTTGTTGATTAGTAGTTAAATGTAACTACTAATCAGTAGTATATCAACTAACTAGTACTAAATTCACTTTCTGGCAGTCTGTAGAAAGTCTGTTTTCTAGTAACACTATAACAAATTTATAAATATGAAACATTTGTGGAACAAAGATGTATTACCACACCATTTATGAGGATATTCAGAAAACTCAAGCGATTTCATTAATTAGATCAAAATTCCCTCCTCGGAATAAAAAGTTAATTATTTAACACTCGATCAAAAAACATACCACTTCTTAATTTCTGGTCCAACTTCATTAATCTTGAGAAATGTTCTGACTAAATTAAATATGATTATTAACCAACTTTAGTAAATGCTTCTCTCTATAAAAGATTAGAAATACTTTCTGCATATTTCTAACCAACATCAGTTTCCAAGGTAAAAACATTTGACATTTGTGATTAAATGTCATAATTTCTCTTTTCTAATGCCGAATAATGTAAAACTTAGATTATTGAAACGCGCATTAAATAATTAAACTATTTAATTTAAGTTATAATTTAATCAATTTAATTAATTATATTATTAATTAACTATTTAGATGTGAAGAACGGTCATAATGCTAATAACTACATCCAATCAATAAATCTAAATAAATTGTCAAATACAGATGCCTCCTTTAAATTGCTTCATTAGCAAGAATTTTCAAAAAATTAGGGAGATTTCCTAATTTAGATCGAAATTTCTTATTATAGGAAAATAATTAATTATTTGACGTCTTGGTAAAAGAACATATCACTTCTTAATATCTGGACAAACTTAATTAATCTTGGGATATTGTTTGAATAAATTAAACATGATTATTACAATATTTCGTAAATGCTAATCCCTATAATGAATAAAAATTCTTTTTGCATATTTCTTAATGACATCAGCTTTCACTTGAAAAGTTTTTTGTTGATTAGCGAATACTAATAAAAACTTCTATTTTCTAATTCTGAATGATGCGGAATTTAGATTGATTAAATGTGGATTAAATAATTAAATGATAATTTAATTTACAATATTCATTGACGTTAAATAATTATTTAGATACGGATTTAACTTGGGTGCACAGAACGGCTACAATCCTTGTAACTACATCAAATGATTAATTCTAAAATTGTCTAAAATCTAAATTTGTCAGACAAGATGCACACATTATTAGTGAGTATTTTTTTAAAAACCGGAGAGAATTTTAAATGTATCGAAGTTCCCACTTTGATGAAATGAGTTAATTATGTGACGCCTCGATGATGAAATAATGTATCACCACCTAATTTCTGTATGAAATACCTTAATCTTGAGAAAAGTTTTGACTAAATTAAATATGAGTATTAACCAGCTTTAGTAAATGCTAGTTTCTAAAGTTGATTCAAAATTATTTCTGAATATTTCTCACTAATATCAGCTTCAAAGTGAAAAATATTTTGTTGATTAGTGATTATATGTCATAAAGTCTGTTTTCTGGTAATTCTATGTAACTAGAAGCTATAACAAATTTGCAAATTTAAAAAAAAAATGTGGAACAATGATGCACCGTTGCTTCCACATCATTAATTAGGATTTTCAGAAAACACGAGGGATAGATGGAAATTCCGCCTTCGGGGTAAAAAGTTAATTATTTTACATTCGATCAAAGGCCATGCCACTTCTTAATTTCTGAACAACTTCATTAATCTTGAGAGATGTTCTCACTAAATTAAATATGATTATTAACCAACTTTAGTAAATGCTTGTCTCTATAAAAAAAAACCTTCTCTCTGCATATTTCTAACTGACATGAGTTTCCAAGGTACTAATATTTTAGACATTTGAGATTAAATGCGATAGCTTCTCTTTTCTAATGCCGAATAATGTGAAATTTATATTATTTAAACACGCATTAAATAATTAAGCTATTTAATTTAGATTATAATTTAACCATGTTAATTAATTATATTATTAATTAATTATTTAAATGCGAAGAATGGTAATAATGCTACTAACTACACCGAATTAGTAGATCTAGAAAAATTGGCAAATAAAGATGCATCGTTTCCATTCCATTGCAAACGAGGATTTTCAAAAAATTCTGGAGATTTCCTAATTTAGGTAGAAATTCCTGCCTTAGAGGATAATAATTAATTATTTGACGAAAGAACATATCACTTCTTAATTTTTGGACCAACTTCATTAATCTCAGGAAACTTTTTTAGTAAATTAAATGTGATTATTAACAAGATTTAGTAAATGCCAGTCCCGATAATTGAATCAAAATTCTTTCTGCATATTTCTTACTGACATCAGCTTTCAAGTGTAAATTATTTTGTTGATTAGTGTTTAATCATTAAAACTTTTATTTTCTAATTCTAAATGATGCAAAATTTAAATTTATTAAATGTAGATGGAATAATGAGATGAGAATTTAATTTACAATATTCATTGAGGTTAAATACTTATGTAGATGCGGATTTAATTTGGATGCAGAGAACGGTCACGATGCTTGCAACTACATCAAATAATTAAGAGCTTACGCTAGTCACGCGAAGAAACGCTCAAGCTAATGTTATATCTATGGGAAGATTCTTGCGCGATTTCTGGCTCGAATTTTAATATTTTTAAATGATTTTTTTTTTTGCATAGAGTAGCTGAGGTCGATCTCTAACGTTGTTAGTTTTTACTTTTTCGATTTTAGTTACAGTTTTTTTATATGCGGACATTTCTAATTTCGGAACCGGTTGGAACCGGTTCTGAAAGTGAAAGTACCCTTATATAAAACACATTGGAACCAAAATCGAAAAAGTAAAAACTAACAACGTTAGAGATCGACCTCAGCTATCCTATGCAAAAAAAATCATTTAAAAATATTAAAATGCGAGAGCGAAATCGCGCAAGAACCTTCCCATAGACTTAACATTAGCTTGCGCGTTTTTTCGCGTGACTGATGTAGGCTCTTAAGTCTAAAAAATTTGTCTGGCATATATACACACATTATTACTGAGTATTCTTTAAAAACCGGAGAGAATTTTAAATGTATCAAAATTCCCACTTCGATGAAATAAGTTAATTATTTCACGCCTCGATGATGAAATAACGTATCGCCTCCTAATTTATGGATCAACTTCATTAATCTTGGGAAATGTTCTGACTAAATTAAATATGAGTATAAACCAGCTTTAGTAAATGCTAATTTTTAAAGTTGATTCAAAATTATTCCTGAATATGTTTAACTGATATCAGCTTCCAAGTGAAAAATATTTTGTTAATTTAGTGGTTAAATGTCATAAAGTCTGTTTTTGGATAACTTTATATAGCTAAAAACTGTAATAAATTTTCAAACTTGAAATTTTGTGGAACGAATATGCACCGTTGCTGCCACATCATTAATGAGGATTTTCAGTTAATGCGAGGGATTTCCTTAATTAGGTCGAAATTTCCTCATCGGGGTAAAAATTTAATTATTTTACAGTCGATGAAAGGACATGTCACTTCTTAATTTCTGGATCAACTTCATTAATCTTGAAAAATATTCTCACTAAATTAAATATGATTATTAACCAACTTTAGTAAATGCTAGTCTCTATAAAAGATTAGAAATTCTTTATGCATATATCTAACTGACATCAGTTTCCAAGGTAAATATATTTTGGACAGTAGTGATTAAATGTTATAACTTCTCTTTTCTAATGCCGAATAATGTGAAATTTAAATTATATAAACGCCTATTAAATAATTAAACTATTTAATTTAGGTTATAATTCAACATGATTAATTGATTGTATTATTAATTAATTATTTAGATGCGAAGAACGATGCTTCTAAACTTCATCAAATAAATAAGCCTAAAAAATTGTCAATTAAAGATGCCTCGTTTCTATTGCATCATTAGCGTGCATTTTCGAAAAATTCGGGAGTTTTTTTAATCTGGATCGAAATTATCTTCTTAGAGGAAAATAATTAATTATTTGACGTCTTGGTGAAAGAACATATCACTTCTTAACTTCGGGACTAACTTCATTTATCTTGGAAAATGGTTTGAGTAAGTTTAACATGATTATTAATCAGATCTAGTAAATGCTAGTCCCTATAATTGAATCAAAATTCTTTCTGCATATTTCTTACTGGCATCAGATTTCACGTGAAAAATAATTTATTGAATAGGCAATTAAACTTTAAAATTTCAATTTTCTTATTATGAATGATGATAACTAAGCAATCAAATCAAATTTATTTTAACAAGTCTGAAAATTTTATCGAACAAAGATGCATAATTTCTATCACAGTATTACATAGGATTTTAGAAAATCTCAGGAGATTTCCTAAATTAGATCAAAATTTTGTCTTTGAAGAAAGCAGTTTATTATTTGATGCTTCAATAAAAGAGCATACCACTTCCTAATTTCTGGGCTAATCTTCAGTAATTTTTGGCTAGAAAAACATTTTGGAAATGCTTTCAGTAAATTAAGAATGATTATTAACTAATTTCAATTATTTCTAGTCTACATAAGTGATTTGAAATTCTTTCTGCATATTTCTCTCTGACATCAGTCTCTATCTAAAAACAAAAAAATATATATTTAGGATTAGATATAAAATGTTAAAAAAAAATAATTCTAATGCTGAGTGATGTGGAATTTGGGTTATAATTATAGTTTTTCAGAATTTTGTTATGATTTGTATTTAAAAAATATTTAAATTTGTGTAAATGTTTGTATCAAATAAAAAAAAAATGAAATCTGGATGTGAAATTCATTTGATCACCATTCATCGCATACTTTTCCTTTTTTGTATTGTGCTATCAGGTAAATTGTAAGTGTTTTTCTTAAGACTTTTAACACATATGAAAATAAATTAATGTTTTACATTTATATTTTAAAGTCTACCGTGTCTTTCTCTTAAATTTTAAATCACATACAATATGATGTTTCGAAAAATTAACAAAAACTGGTTTTTGTTTCGAAACAACCAAAAAAAAAAAAAAAAAAAAAAAAAAAAAGTGTAGACCTTAACAGATCTGAAGACAAATAATTATCGAAAAGACTTTTAATAGCAGCTTCATCCTCAATTGATTTCCCATTGAAGAATTTAAAAGGGAGCGAAATGTAAAAAAAAAAAAAAAAAAAAAAAAAAAAAAGAAATTGAATAGTACAATGTCATATGAATATGTTAGAAGTGTTAAAGTATTTCCGTCTGTTTCATGTAAATGTTTAGTGTGATCAACGACACGTGAAGTTTTAGTATTTCGTAGTTTCAGATCATGCCTCTGTTTATAAAATATTATTAGTAGTATATTTTGATGAATCTGCGTCAAATTTTGTTTAATTTATATATATATATATATATATATATATATATATATATATATATATATATATATATATATATATATATATATGAGCAGGAGATGTGAAATTTTATTTTCTAATGTAATGCAATAAGTCCATAACAAAGTATAAGCTTATAATTCCATCAGACGCAAACCATAATTTCTTGTTCGTCGATACCGGACTTTGTTGCTTATTTAGATAATTCTTAGAATTTATTTTAACGATTTTTCTTTTTGCCCTATATTATCATATATAATCCACTTTTTACCTCTAAAGATAATGGTTTAAACAAATGTGTCCTTTTTTGTTGTTTCATCCATGAAGTTTTTCTCCGTCATAAAATATGGTACCCAAATATCAAACTGAAACACATGTTTCAATTTTATCAAATACTTTTCCGTCGTCAGAAATACGACAGAGTATTTTTTTTTTTTTTCAAAAATTGATTTCACACGTTGCTTTTTTATATTGTATAATTGCACAGAAATTTTGAGGCCCGGTAGAGATAGGTGTTGGCTCTTTACAGAATGCATTTATGAGTCCGTTATGTATATGCATAGACTTTAGAAATCGGCTTCTGACTGTTACTTTTCAGCTTAGAGATCAGTACAACTGTATCCCTTGTTCCTTCAGATGCACACACTGAGTATAATACTGTCATACCTTAAAGAATCTTACGCATAATTCAGAATTCATAAATCTTTCTTTCCAAAATACATTTATAAACTTAAATACGGAACCAATTCAAACTAAATTGGAACAGCAAATTGATTTGCCACTATCTTAGATGAGTTCGTTAATCACATATGTAGCTGTATGGTTCGTTTTCAGGCACATGCAAAATTTTTCATCCCGATAGCTTCCAAAATATTGAACCAATTCGAACTCAATTAGTATAATGTATTGATCTTGTATCTTGGATGAATTCGTTAATCAAGAATTGTTTTTGTCCCCTAGGCGGTAACCTAATGGGAAAACTGGCGCTGTCAAAAGCAAAGAACATGAAATTAACATATATACTTTTTTACTTTGGGTTGTCCAATTTCATGACATTGTTTGGCACAAATTTCGTTATTTGTTTTTTGTACCGAACGACGAATTAAAATTTGTTTGATGCCCTCTTTTATTGTGGCGTCTCGGGCATATGCTCCCCCTCCACCCTAATTTTCGACCTGTCTTCATATAATTCTTACCTACATTAGTATTCAGATTGGGAAAAATACTTTGCGCAAAAAAAAGAACACTGTAAAACATTTTCTGCGTATCCTGTCATTCGACCGTTTTAATAGAAAACGATTACATAACCGTAATTTAACGCTATTCTGACCATAATGTTTCCCATATTTTGGGCAGAATACTGTGTAAATTACGGTTGTATAACCGTTTCCTATAAAAACGGTTGAATGACCGGATAGTTTGCTGCAAATTTTTAACATTGAGTCATGTACTCGATATTGTATCGTAAACAGGTATTTTACTACAATTAGAAAGCGCCTTCTAACGGTTCTCCTCTTGCGTTAGAATCATGCATTTTATGTTGATTTATGGTTGTTTAGGCGTATGGTTTATTTAGGATATATGGTTGTTAAGGTTTTTTCCAAGCGTTTATATTAATGATTTTGAGACTAACTATATAATCCTAAAAAATGCTGTTGCATTTGTAAACTTATCGCTTAAAAATGAATCATTAAAACTACGATATTTTACTACAAATATTACCTTATAAATTTCTCTTCGTTTTATAAGTTTCTTTCTCCGAAAGCGGTAAAAATGAAGAACACGTTGAGTTTTAGCACTTTCTTTTATAGCATCGCCAAATTAGCATCAACTTTATTCGTTGGGACTATTATCTTGGGAATCATTCTGTAGATAAAAATTCCAGATTGTATGGATATCTATTTAAGATATTCATGATTCCAGAATGTATTTTTATTCAAAGTAGAGAAAGAAGAATCATAAAGTCGTAAAAGAAGTCTGATGCCATTTTCATCTATAAAAATAAGATATGGACCATTAAATTTTATATAGTTGCTTCTATTTGAAGAATAATTTCATAATAATTCAAGGTGACGTAAAACGTATCACATTAACAAGTTAATAAAAATATACTGTACTAAAGAAATAAAAAAATTATTTTCTTATTAATAAAGTGCTAATTTAATATTATTACTCTGTATTAAACTGTTATATTTATTGTTTTTTTCTGTTAGTTTCCAAGAGCGCATTTAATTATTGATTAATTCTTTGAATATGTTATTATCGATTTTTGCTGTTGGTTTTATTATTTTTGTATATAATTTTTATGTTAAGAGTAGGACAGAAATATAAGAACTATAATTTTTATCAGCAGATTCTTTCATAAATATCAGTGTTTTAACGTACTTATATTCCGAGAGATAGCGTCACATTTTTGCAACCCATTATAGCGTCGATGATTTTGGTTGGTGTGATAGATTAGGTGGTATAGTTAACGAAACTGCCATCCATCTGGCAAACCAGCGATATAGTTGGCATAACACTGTCGCACAGTCCACTGCAAAGTAAAACTAAAGGTATCCCGATTGCGTACGTTACCACTACTGCGCTGGCATCATCCAGGGGTTATTTTATATTTTCGTCCGTGGTTATATTATATTTCCGTAGATTCAGAAACATTTGTCCTCTTTCACAATACAGAAGTGAATTTAATAAAAAATCAACTTATATTTAAAAGATCTGACAAAAGTGAAACTGTAACCATGTTAAACATGGTAAAAAGAACGTTATAATATCTAAATACCACAAAAATAATAAAAATATATTACAAAACCTATATTAAACATTTTGTTACTACACACTAGACCAGGCATTCTCACTCTGCAGCCCACGGGCCGCATGTGGCCAAGCGAACTTTAATATGTAGCCCAATGATTAATCCATATTTATAAAAATTTGAGACCTGCATAAAATATATTTCAGGTACTCATTATTGTTTTATATATTTCAATGGGAAGACAAAATCAGCCCAGATATTTATAAATTAAAAGTACGTGCATCATGTACTTAGGGAAAAGCTCTTCTTACGTAGTCCTATTGTGTATATATTTTTCAAATAATATTAAAAATTAATTACCGTAAAAAATCCAAAGTTGACCACCTCTCTATGTTGACCGAAATTTATTAGTTTGAATGGTCACAACACATTTTCAATGGGGATTAATCTCTCTATGTTGACCACCTCCGTACGTTGTGTGTTGACCACTCTTTAGTAGGTTTTACTCTCTGTAACTTACTTACTAGTAACACTTATGTTTTCTTGAATTTGCTTTTTCGTCTATTTGGTTTCCAGGAATTTCTTTATCAGTCATTCGGCTTATCTGAGCAACACTCGTCCCCCTTGTGGTGCTCCGTTCATTGTTCACTACCAGTATAATACAATGGGAGGGAAATGCCAGAATTCCTGGAATCTGTTGAAAAATGTCAGGGGAGTGGGGGGATGTGCGTAGCAGTACAGCTATACGCTGAATTGGAAAACAACGGGTATCGCTCACACGTGAAACACATTTCGTTCTTTTTCTGAATGTCGCGTCGTGACCGGACCGATCGTTTATTTGCGAATTTTCATTAAAAATGGCGCAAAGAAAAGCTCTAAAAGAACTTAAATTAAAGGAAAAAGTGGATCATCTTAAATTTCTGGAAAGCAGCAGCCAAAGAAAGACAGCAGAAAAATTTGGGGTGAGCAAGACAACTGTGAGTAGCATTTTAAAGCACAAGGAAGAATATCTGGAATGATATTCTTCCGAAAACAGGGGCCTTCAAAAAATGCGCAGAAAAACGTGCCTCGACGCTGTGAACGAAGCCAAGTTTTGTTGGTTTAAAGAGATGAGATCAATCAATGCAATCAATATCGGAACCTATGCTTCAGGAAGTAGCAAAAAAGTTTGCAAAAGAAGTCGAAATAGAGGACTTCCAAGCGTCAGCAGGGTGGCTTGTAAAATTCAAACTACGATACGAGATTTCTCAAAAAGTTTTGTATGGGGAATCGAATTAGGTTTCAGTTGAAGTAGTGGAGAAGTTTATAGAAAAATTCTCAGAGTTTGCTAAAGGTTTTAAAGATGAGGACATCTTTAATGCTGATGAGTGCGGTCTCTTCTTTAAAGCAATGCCTGATAGAAGTCTAGTAATGAAGGGTGACACTTGCAAAACAGGAAAACTTTCAAAACATCGTTTTACTGTTCTTCTATATGCTAGTATGACTGGCGAAAAATTGAAGCCTATGGTGATTGGCAAATCCACAAAACCTCGTACATTTAAAACCTTAAGACCTTCCTGTTTTTTGTACAGAGAATAGATCCGCTTGGATGACCAGTGCTTTGTTCGAAGAGTGAGTTAGAGGAATTGACGCAGAAATGAGGAAAAAGAAGCGGTCCATTTTACTTACCGTGGACAACTGTCCCAGCCTCCCGAAATTGAATAATCTTACAGATGTGAAGCTAAAAGTTTTGCCTCCAAACACAACTTCGAAGACCTAACCTTTAGATCAAGGCATTATTCAGTCCTACAAAGTGCACTACAGAGCTCAATTTCTGGAAGGGGTGATCATGAAAGCACAAACCTGTGGTCCTTCTGCATTGGCATCGTCAACAGCTGCGTCAATAAATGCTTTGAATTCTGTTCATTGGATTAATTCTGCTTTGAATAAAGTTACGCAAACCACGATTAAGAACTGCTTCAAGAAAGCTGGATTTGTTACAGCTACAACATCGGTGCAAGAGGATGAGCTTCCTTTATCTCCCTTGCCAGTTTTTGATGGAGTTGATTTTGAAGATTATGTTACCATAGACGATGAGCTAGTAACATGTGTTGAACCAGACCCAGAGGCAATCTTCAATGAGATACTCTCTGCAACTAAGCACAGCGAGGACTCTAAGGTACAAGAAATGGACGGCGAAGAGGATAATGATCCAAGTGACGACGAAACTGAAAAGTACCCAACTCTGAAGGAAGACGATGTAAAGCACATGATGGAGCAACTTAAAGATTTCGCTGTAGAAAAATTCCCAAGCATGCTTAATGGACTTGTAAACTCTGAAAGTGCTTTTTGCAGTTACCTAATGAACAAAAAGAGGACTTTAACAAAAATTGAATTATTCTTTCAAAAATTGCAAAAATGTGCTGTACCTTCAGTAAAAATAAAAATGAGTAAGTGCTATTTTTTTTCTAAATTTTTTCTTTAAAATTACTAAAAAAAATTACTATTTTTTTTCTAATATTGTACTAAATATTCACTAAAAATTCCCTAAGTTAACCACCTCCTTATGATGACCACTTAGTTACAGTCCCTTGGGTGGTCAACTTATGGAGGTTCTACTGTAAATTGAAATGTATATATTTGCATTTTAAAAAGATATAAATATTTTGCATTGAGCAAAGAAACGGATTTATTAAAGAAAATCTGATACATATATTTTTTATCTTTAGACGTTGGAAATTCTGCATTATCATATTATCTCGTTTTATACTTATTATATAGCTGATGCTAGTTATTACATTAACGTTGTTACGCAACTGTTGTTGTGTCCCTATTTTAACTACATTTTTAAAATTTACATTACTATATAACTATAGTGTGTTGCGGCCCATTTAACGAAGCAAAGTTATGTTTGCGGCCCGCGCAGAAAAAAGGTTGAGCTATGACTCGGGGGGGGGGGGGGGGGCACGTACGACAATTGGCATGTGAAAAATTTAAATGCGATAATTATTATATAAATAAAATTCATTTTACTTTTATTATAATAATTAAAATTATATTCAACAAACGATCATAAGATAGGGTTGCCAGATGTGCGTTTTCTTCGCAATTTGTACCTTTATATGTCTTATTGTACGCTGTACGTTTAAATCATTCTCGTACGACGTTTTTTCCGCATTTTAATATCGCATAATTTATTTTAAATAATCCATGTATATATATACTTATATTAAATAATCCATAATTCAAAATGCCCATACTGAAGACCTTTTGGTGTCATAATTGAACAATATTTCACTCAGATGATTTCATGAACTAAGACTGACTTTCATTTTATTGTCAGGTTGTTTCTAAAGGTGACATTTCTGTAATGTAAAAGTATCTCCATATTCTAAAATTTTTAAATTTGTATATTTCTATCTTAAGTTTTGATGTTTAATTTTTATTACCATGCTTTAAATTAAAATACAAACATCTTTTTTTATAGGGATTCCATTACTACATGAGCAGCATTAATGATTTTCAGAATATTTTGAAATTTTGATTTATTCCTGTTGCTACAGTTAATTTTTGATTCCCAATGGGAAGAAGTTTGACACCAAATTAGTTAAACAGTTTCGATAGAATAATACAAATGTTTTCAGACAGACGTTTTCAGATTTGGAAAATAATATTAACAAAGAACATGACACAACTAGCACATTCGAAATAATTTAGCAGGGTGTGACAAAATGACGATAGTGTGTTAAAACCAAAACAAACTAGTGTCAATAAAAATATTCTGCTCTTTTTTTATAGATAAAACTGGTAACACTATCATGAGATTACAGCTTATACAGACTATCATAAATAATATAATAATTTCTGAATGATTAACGCACTAGAAACTTGTTTTTCTGTGATGCTATGTAGTGTTTCCGGTATATTTTGCTTTTCCATTTAACCATTGAAATCTACACTAATCTAAATTCGCACCTGACAAAATGTCAAATTTCGGCATTTTTTTAAACATGCTTTTATTAATTTTCATTTTTATAAACAAAATTAAACTTTTTGAAATAAATAAATAAATATCACATTGCAATTCTTAATTAAATTTCTTATAGGTATCGTGAGTTATATTTCACATTCACTGTATTGCCATCAAAGTTATACGCAGTTATAGTTACGGAATCTCAAATTGATCTAGCGAAGAGTGCACGGGTGCTGAACCGAAGTGTGGAATCCACGGGTTAAAAGGCTTTATTTCTGCAAATAAATTTCTCATGAGAGTCACTGTAAAAACACGAAAAGGGAATCCAGTTTTGCTATGTATTGTATTGAGACTAATAGTACTGTTCAACAAACGTACAACCACAAAAATACCATTAATAAATTATTAAAGCACTTTTTATTCAACTGGTATTGTTATAACTTAGAAGTTGCAGTAATGCTAAGTTAAAAGATACTAAAATAAAAAAATCACATTGCAATTCCTAATTAAATTTCTTATAGGTATCATGAGTTATATTTCAAATTCGCTGTATTGCCATCAAAATTATACGCAGTTGTAGTTACGGAATCCCAAATCGATCTAGCGAAGAGTGCGCGGGTGCTGAACCGAAGTGTGGAATCCACGGGTTAAAAGGCTTTATTTCTTCAAATAAATTTCTCATGAGAGTCACTGTAATAACATGAAAAGGGAATCCAATTTTGCTATGTATTTTGTTGAGACTAATAGCACTGTTCAACGAACGTACAACCAAAAAATGCCATTAATAAATTATTAGTGCACTTTTTATTCAACTGGTATTGTTATAACTTAGAAGTTGCAGTAATGCTAAATTAAAATATACTAAAATAAAAAATCATATTTATTCCTTCCAGATTGCAAACCGTATCACTTAAGTGAGTCATATTTCCCAATCAAAATTTCATTTAATTAAATGACTGATTCCAAAATATACGAAAATCGCATTTTGATATTTGTTCTTTGTTATATGCTTGGAAGCGGTAGATTCTGATAACCAGTGTTTCGTATAAGCAGCATATGCTGGATAATTTTTTATCATAAAAAACGAACCTAATTTTGCTATGTATATTAATGATACTAACAGCATTGTCCAACGAACGTACAACAACAAAAATATCATTAATAAAATATAAATACACATTTATGCAACTTATATTCTTATAATTTATAAGTTGCAGTAATGCATATTTAAAAAGAGCTAAAATAAAAATTAATATTTTTTTTTTCAGATTACAAAATACTTAAGTGAGTCATATTTCCCAATCAAATTTTCACTAAATTAAATGACTGATTCCAAAATATTAAAAAAAATCGCATTTTGATATTTGTTCTTTATAACTGAATGCATGAAAGCAACTGATTCTATTAACCAGTGTTTCGTATAAGCAGTATATGCATAATATTTTAACATAAAAAAGAAACTAATTTTGCTATGTATATTAATGATACTAACGAACATGCAACAAAAATATCATTAATACATTATTTATACACTTTTTATTCAACTTGCATTGTTATAACTTAGAAATTCCAGTAATACTAACAAGGAGACCGCCAAACATGATGCGCACAGATTTTGATGATTTTAAAGTATGTTGTAGGAATCATATCCCTAACTATTCAGGTCAAAGGTTTCCTTCAAATGGGCTTTAGTTTTCGAGAAATTTCGGGTTAAAGTTTAGCATGCATTTCAAATGCCATTACTTCGCGATCCTGGACAAGGTCTCAGTGGTTCCGTGGTAGCGTTCGCGATTTGAGAGCCGCAGATGAGTGTTCTGTCCTCTCCTGTGACTTTTACCTTTTTTAACAAATCATCACGGATCATGTTTGGCGGTCTCCTTGTAAAGAAAAAATACTAAAATAAAAATTAATATTTTTTTCACTTTTGTGTCACTTAAGTGAGTCATATTTTCAAATCAAAATTTCATTATATTAAACGACTCATTTCAATATAAGTGTAACCTCTAAACAACGGTCACCCGTGGGACCGCTCTTCAGAGGTTTCATTTTAAACAAATCAAAAAATACAAATTTAAATGGAAACTGTCATTTTAATTTATCCACATTGTTATACTACATTAAAAAAAATCAGTGATTTGCAATTGCTTTGTTTTTTTGCTGCAAATATTTTTCTCCAAAGAAATAACAATATGTGTTGTTTTGGTGTATAACTCCCCATCATTATGATTTAAAACAAAATTTTGAATTTCACGAAGGTTCGTCAAAACTTCGGTGTATGTGTTAATACTGGAAATGTTAGGTGATTCTATAATCTCTCCATTTCCTCTTCCTCATCACTTTTCTCTTCCTCTCTTCTGTCTTCCACCATTTGCTGTATGGAATCAAATGTGGCAGTAACAGCCAAATCTTTGTCCAGACATACAAACTCGCTGGCCTTCTTGTTTGTTATGCCTGCCGTTCTAAGAATATTATCCAAATTTTTGTCATCATTATTAAGGTCTTCATTTTCTATGTCATCGTTAAAGGGAGAATCCTGGAATTAAAAAAAAATCATTTTAATTACAAGAATCCAAACTATACAAAATAAAGTAAAAATTGAAAACTTGTTTAAATTCTCAGCATGACAAATAAATAAATAAATAGAACCTGCCTTTGCTGTACTGTTGAGCTCTTCACTTCTTTTACCGCAATGCTAATCCAATTAACAGCATCCAGCACATTAATACACCTTATGAGAACACTTACTGATGCTGCATCATTCATCTTAGACACCAGTTTCCTCATTTACATTTTCCTGTAACGCAATTTGAAAACCTGGATTATTCCTTGATCCAATGGTTGACAGAAGGCAGTCATGTTTGGGGGCAAAAACACTACTTTCAGATTACTGAAATCATTTACAGTAAGATGAGATTTCGAATTGTCCATAAAAAGAAGGATTTTGCGTTTTTGTTTCTTCATTTCTTTATTCAGTTCTGTGAACCATTCTTTCATAATGCATTGGGTCATCCAGGCTTTCTTATTATGCCTCCACATTACGGGTAGTTTTTTTATATCCATGTTTTTAAAGCACTGTGGCTTCGCAGCATTTCCTATCACAAGCATTTTTTTGAAAATTACCTATCATGTTACAGCACAGAAGCACTGTCAATCTTTCTTTCGCATGCTTCCCACCTCTGCAAGCATCGATTTTTAAACATAAAGTTTTATCAGGGAGAACTCGGAAAAAGAGTCCTGTTTCATCACAGTTGAAAATGTTTTGGGGTTCATAACCTGCAATTAGGGAAGGCAGTGTTTTTTTCCATGCATCTGTTTCAATCGCTGGACAATCTGCTGCCTCTCCTGTCACCCTGCAAAATACGATGCTATGCCTGCTGCTAAATTTCTCTAAACACACATTCGATGCTTTGAAATCTGAAATTTTCAATTGTTCTGCAATTTCTAACGCACTTTCTTGTAGCATCGGCCCTGAAATTGGAAGATTTTTTGATCGACAATCAGACAGCTATTCTAATAACATTTCGTCAAGTTCTTCATTTCCTGTCTTCCGACGCTTGATTTTCCTTTCTGAATTAACTTCTTGAAAAGACTGATCAAGATAATCTTCACTGTTTTTTAAAATAGCGTTAATTTGTGTTCTGCCACAACCACAAACTGCTGCCAATTTTCGTGCTCTTTCACCTTTTTTATTACGCTCAATAACTCCAATTTTCTCCTTCAAATTTAGAAATTTTCGTTTTGAACAACTCATCGTGATTTTTCACTCGTAATAAAAAATTCGATACACAACGCACAAAGAATCACGAACAAGTAAGAACTGTACTCTGAAGTTAAAGGAGCCCAAATAAGACATACTGCAGAAAAGTTGAACAAAATATTGATCAGTCTTTGACATTTTTGTTCATAAGTTTCCAGAAAACTGAAATTTTCAATGACACCCATTGTTTAAAGAATTCATATCTCCCTTAATTCCAAACGGAAATGTTTTTACACTCTCCCATCTTAATGAAACTTGCTGTCTATTTTTATGAACAAAGGGAGATTTTCAAAACTTTACACACAAAAAAAATGTAGAAAGAAGACTAAACAGTCTTGGAACATCTCCCGAACGTCTTTTACGTTTTCTACCCTTCCTAATTTACCAACTATTGTCGCAGAGCAGGGGGTATTATTGGAATCAATGAGTCGGAAGCCTGTTGTACTTATCTTATGGAGGTTACATTTTTACCTCCGATTTTCCTGCTGACAAGTAGCAGATAAAAAAAGGTGGCAAGAAATTATCTTGCAGCATATTTCACGTTCCGGTATCCGCCCGTATTTTCAATGCTATGTTGTCAGAGTCCAGTATTCAAAGAGTTGACAGATTATTTGTTTACGGTTGTCCAGATACCCACAGTGGTACGAAAGTCTTTCTGTTCTCCCTGTCCCTCTTGAGTTTTGGGAATTTAAGACATTTTGAATGGTTATCAAAAGGATTAAGATATTAGTGTTTGGAAAAGGATTAAGTGATTAAGTGACTTTTTGTAGACAGATCAAATAAATTTCTTTTGATCTGCTTCACATTTTGATTTACAAATAAATATGAAATGGTACCGGAAACTGTTAAATTTTTGCTCTCGTGACTTTTGAATGGCCGCTGTTCGGAATTCCTTATTAAGAGATTTGCACTCATGTTAATGCTATAGAACGCGTTTGGTTCCATCCATACATGGCCGGTATTCGGAGGTTGTCGTTGTTCAGAAGTGACCGTTGAAGGAGGTTTCACTATAAGAAAATCGCGTTTTGATTTTTGGTGTTAGTTATTTAATGCATGAAATCGATTGATTTTGATGAATCAGCGTTTTGTATAAGCAGTATATGGTGAAATATTTTTTATGCAATGTTTCGACATGATATAACGTTTATAGATATTGTGATTCAGAAAGTTGAACACGCTTATGTAAAACGTTTCGCTATCCCTTACTAGCTACAGTACTGATTCAAATAACTATTTTTTAATGTATTCGTGAAAAACCTCCTATTATTCATTTATGCAACTTACACAATTTTCTCTTAAATAGCTAAATAATGGTTGTTTGCAAATTCTTCTTGAAAACATTAATTTAAAATTCAGATTTTTACAAAAAAATATATATATTAATACTTATTTTCAATCTAAAAGAAAAATATTTCTTTAAATCCCACGTTGCTATGACAATAAATTATCATACATTTTTATCTAGAAATAAATCAGTATCGGTGTCGAGAAACATTCGTTCAGAATTTTTATCTTTATGCTAACTAATATTTAAAGAACTCTCGTGCGGTAACTATAGTTATGCAGATTTATTTCAAACCCAAACTATTTCTGTCACGAGTGTAATGAGATTGTTCACATGAACATTCTGTGTCGTAATATAAAAGTTTTGGTTATAAATGCTAATTTTAATTGTCTGGTGTAGGAAAGGTTCAAGTAAAAAATGATTCTTCGTCATTGTATCCAAAATGTAATTTCTTTTGGAATAACCTTTAAAAACCTATCATTTGACAAGAACTTTATCTCTAAAAATATTTTATTTCTTGAAAGAAATGTTTCAATATTTAGCGAAGTTAAGATCTTTTGAAATTAATAAAGTTCTTAAGGTATTCTTTTATTATTATAAAAATGCATGGTGTGTTTAAATATATCATAAAAAATTATGGAAAAACTGCTTAGTCATACAAGACGTTTCATAGGGAACGGTTATTTGACCATACAATGAAGTGTTTCTATTGATGAAAATAGAGATAAATGATGGTTAAAAAACCGTTTAATATGAAAACGGTTGAACGACCGGACGGTTTGTTGCATTTTTTTTTTACTATGTGGTAGGTTCAAAGGGAAAACACACTTAATGTTAAATAATTTAGAGATCAAAATTCATAGAAAAAGGTTTTTTTTTAAAAAAATAGGATTAATCTTTAAAACTATATATATATATTTTTTACAGTGCGACATTTTTAGCTGAAAAAAAATTACAATTCATCCTGTATATCCCACATTGCTATGACCAAAATTTAACTCCTATTTTATGCAGAAATATATCATTATCGGTGTAGAGAAACATTCGATCAACATTTATGTCATTGCGTTAACTAATACTTAAACAACTATTTTGCGGTAACTACACTGTTAAAAGTTGTAGCAAACTCTCCAGTCATTCGACCGTTTTTATTGAAAATGGTCACATAACCGTTATTTAACATTATTCTGATCATAATACGGTCAATAATATGGTTAGATACGCTTAATAATATGATCAAATAACTTTTATCTTTAAAAACGATTGAATGACTGAACAATTTGTTGCTTTATTTTAACAGAGTGTAGTTGTACAAATTTAGTTCAAATACAAACTATTGTTTTAATAATTGTAATGGAATTTTTCGCATTAACTTCCGTGTCGAATGAAAAAATTTTGGTGATAAATGCTAATTTTAAATGTGTGGTTTAGGAAATGTTTAAATAAAAAATGCACTGTTAAAAATCTGCAACAAACTGGTTAGTCATTCAACCATTTTTATAGAGAACGGTTACATAAACGTAATTTATCTATCTTTTGACCAATCAGAAAGCTTTATAATATGACCACGTAACCGTTATTTATAAAAACGGTTGAATGACTGGACAGTTTGTAGCAAATTTTTCACAGTGTGAGGAACTTTAACCATAGAAATATTTTATTTCGTAAAGAAATTATTTCCATAATTAACAAAGATAAAGGCTGTTTGAAATCAATGAAGTTTTTGTAGTATATTTTTCTACATAAAATTGCATGATATATTTAAATGGTAGATGCCGGTTTCAAGAAAAACTAAATTTTGATGTAAATTTACAGATCAATATTAATAAAAATATCTTTTTTTTTAAATATGATTAATCTGTAAACTCTATATATTTTGTTTACAATCCCATATTTTTAGATGAAGACATTTTTATACTTCACCCTGTAAATCCCACGTAGCATGATCCAAATTTATTTCTTATTTTATGCAGATATATATCAATATAAGTGTCGTGAAAGATTCGCCCAATATTTGAAACTTTCTGAAACTGATATTTAAAGAACTCTATTGATGTACCTATAGCTCTGCAGATTTATTTCAAACACAATATATTCCTGTCAAGACTGTAATGAAATTGTCCGTACGAACATTACATGTCGTATGTAAAATATGTGGTTATAAATATTAACTTTAATTGCGTGCTCAAAGAAATGTTCAAATAGAAAACAACTCTTTGTAATTTTATCTCCAATGTACTAGTTCTTTGGAATAATGTTTAAAGAGTTATCATTTGAAGGAAGCTTTATTTCTAGAATTAATTTACTTCTTAAAGAAAATGTTTTCATATTTAGCAAAGAAAAATATTTTAATGGAGTTCTTAAAATATGATTCTATTTAAAATTGTGTGATATATTTAAATAGCAGATACTGTTTTCGTGAAAATAAACTCTTGATGCATGCTTACCGAAAAAAATATTTTAAATCTTAAATTAAAACTGATTTTTTTTCTTTTACTGTTAGATAGAGCAGTTTTTTTTTTGTTATTTATTCTAAATATGGCGGTTTTTTTTTTTTTTTTTTTTTTTTTAAATAGTGTCCCTTAAAAAAGAAAGAAAGAAAATTAAATCTGCCGTTTTTCTGATTGCTATCAAATGATTTTTTTTCTAGTGTTTAAATGCATAAATATTGTTACCTTATTTAATTTCTTCATGTCAAATATTTAACTAAGCGGAATATATTTTGTCTAATCTTGCTAATCCGTTTAACACGTATATTTATTTTGTTTGTGAAAGCCGTTCTGTATATACAAAAAATGTTGATTTATTTTGATATAAAATACTGGAAACTGAATTTCTTAAAGATAATGTATTTTTGAAGTACTATATGTAGCAAAAGTAAAACATAAAATTTAAATTATGTTTAATACTTTCACTTATTTAAGAGCTATTTTTAACATTTTCTAATGTTGTTTTAATGTAACGTATTCTGTAAATTTTCCATTTATTTTTATATAAAATTTTAGAAATGAAGTGCCATCTATTTCAAATGTACATCGTATACACTGTAAAAAAGGCAATTGTTTCTGAATCTAGGAAAATATAATACAAACACGAACAAAAATATATAACAACCTCTTACTAGTTAAACGCGATTCTCAAAAAGCATTCTTTATCTTTAGAACCAATATACAGGGTGTTCCAAAAGTCCTTGACACATTTTAAAATTCAATAAAAGGTCAAACAATTGGCGTACGAGAGTGCGGTTTGGGCGAAAATGCTTCTTATGATTTGAAATTTCGTTTAAGGTAATAAAATAATAGTTCCAAAATTTTCTCATAGATGGCGCTGCTTCCGGAAAGTTATCGAATACGTAGAATCTCTTTTTACATAACAATGGCGAAAGACGCACAATGCGAATGCACAGTTTTTGTCCAAACTATGGCAACCAGAAGTTAAAAATACTCGTCTTCATAAGTTCGATTACGAGTCAGACAAGTCAACAAACATTATTTCGGTGATAATAAAAAGCTTGCCAAGATGCTTGGCAATACGTTTTTTAAAAATTCGTATCGAGCAATCAAATGTTTTTGTCCGTATGTCGCTATTATCTAACAGAGGCACCCTATTAATCTTGGCACGCTTTTTATTATCACCAAACTAATGTTTGTTGACTTTTGTCTCAATCGTCTAATCGGACACAGGAGGGCGAGTATTGTTAAGTTCTGGAATGTGGGTTGCCATAGTTTAGACAAAAACTATGCATAAGTATTGTGAGCCTTTCGCGACTGTTATGTATAAAGGTATTTTATTTCTTCGGTAGCTTTGAAGAAGCAGCGCCATCTATGATAAATTTTTGGTACTATTTTTATCTGCTTAAACAAAATTTCAGATCATAAGAAGCATTTTCGTTGAATCCGCACTCTCGTACGCCTATTGCTTGATTTTTTATTGAATTTTAAAATATGTCAAGGACTTTTGGGACAGCCTGTATTTTCGAGGTTTAAAGAAGCATTTATAAGAACAAAGCTTCTTTTACTGCCATTGATTTTCGAAAACGTTTCCGAGTACTTTTTATAGTTTATTAATCAGTTTTCTCAACCTAAAATATAGCTTTAAGGATGTTATGAATTCTTAACTAAACATTTTCATGTTCAGGTATTATGTTTTACGGGCAAACATGATAAATTAACAGCAGTAACATTAACATTAAAATTAATATTATTTCGTTACTCTTGCATGTGTAAATTCAAATACACAGCTGAAAATGTTTAAAAAGTTCGCATGTCTTCGGGGTGTTTTCTTGTTTCTGAAACCCTACCTTACTAGCTTCGTTCCTATTGGTTCAGTTGACTGAACGATAAACAAATAATCCAACTTTTCCGATGTGATCTCGGAAAAGAATACGCAGAATACTTAGCCAAATTCTCTCCTTCAACTAAATGAAGCAAACTCTTGCCAACTATAACGGTGTGTTGAGGCACTCATATCAAATTTCATACACCAAACATTACAAACTTCTTAAATACTGAAATTATAACGTATATCAGTGAAAAATTAACGGAAGTTCATAATACATTTTAAATTCGTATGCACTTAAAAATATTACAGACAAAACTTCAAGCAGCACGCATACGAATTTGTTAAATGTTGTTAAAATTTAACAAGATTTCACTCATACATCTTAGCAAGTTAGCAGAAGTTTTACAACTTAAAGTATTATGCAACTAAACAACTTACATACATTTGAAACAAACTTCATACACTACATATATAAATTCCCCCAAAAAATATTTTTCCCCACTCAACAATTCGAAAGTTTCTGACATATTTTCTGACACAATTTTAAACATAAAAACATGATACTTGAAGGTATGTAACTGTAAGTGATTTCTAATCGAAGAGTCTTTTTCATTTTCCAATACAGAAATTATATCTTGAGTTTTAAGCGAACGTTGTCTCCGGAAGGCAGTTTTATCTTTCCTTTTCTACGCTGCTGCGTCCGGAAATTCAATTCAAAATGCTAACTTTGGCAGCATTTTCCGTACAAATTTTGGTTTTAAACGATAAACGGAAAAACAGTTCGATTACATAACTCTTTAATAAGTGCACCTGCCAATTAGATACGTGTAAGAAAAAAAAATGAATTTAAAATGTGTCAGAAAATAGGCAATTTGGATTTCAGAGCAGGCTTAAGGGCGCAACAGCATTTGCAAAATCCTATGAAAGACAGATGTTGTTGATGAACCCTTTTCTTGGGAATTACTGAAGCGATTGCAGTATTTTTTTTTATATTATTATTTGCTATATTTCGGTCTTTATGTTTTCTGAAAAACCGATTCTTTTTAGTAACGTGAACTTCAAAAACCAAATATATATATATATATATATATATATATATATATATATATATATATATATATATATATATATATATATATATATATATATATATATATATATATATGTATATATATATATATAATTTTATGTTTGTTAAATCACATGACTAGGGCATTTTTTTTTATTTGTTGCCGAACAAATAATTTGTACTTTCTAAAAGTATTAAAAAAGTATTTACATTTCTTCATTAGTTTCCACGAAAAAGATAGGTCAATAAAAGCTGTTTTCCATAGTATTTCGCAAATGCTGTTGTCTCCCTGTCTTGACAAAACATATATTTTCATGAAGCAGAAATACTTCAAGTAAAAAAAAAATATATATATATTAAAAAATTTAATGCAACATATTGATACACAGATTATTTTACAATTATTTAATTTATGTAAACTGTAAGTCTAAAACATTGCTTCGTTTAATACTAATCCGTAGTTGAAAATATTAGTCGTATCCATAGAATCGAAAACTTGAAAATCTTTAATCGTAAACAGAATTTTTTCAAACAAAATTAAGAAAATTGTTTCGGAAAATTAAGGCAAAACATTGAGACTCTGATATGTTTTGTTTAATCTTTTGTCTATTATTTTTAATTTAATCTACAATAACAAGGACTTTAAGGAATTATTTCTTAAAAAGCTAATCAGAAGTTAAAAATCTACCCCAGATCCATAAAATAGAAAATTCGAAAATCGTTAATAAGTGTCTCTTGAGGTTTCTTGCTGTATTTATTTGGTAATATAATATGATCATCACATTTTTTGTTTGAAATTACATGCTTTTATTGTCTTGATTTGTGGCTAAGAATATTGAGTAAGAGCGTTACTGAGGACCAGACATTTATTTGAAATTTATAAAATAAATAGATCATTCTGGTCTTCTACTGAACCGACTTTTTTGCAAAAAATCCATACATATAAGTGGAACGCATGCATACATTTAAATTGTTGTACAGCTAAAATAATTAACAGTTTAGGTTCTTCATTCTCGATAAGATATATTTTCATGAAACATAAAATTTTCAAGTAAAATAAAGAAAATTGTTTGTAAAACTTAATGGAAGATATTGATACACAATTATTTTTACATTAATTTAAACCATATGATCTGGAACTGTAAGGTATTGTTTCTCCTAAAGCTTTCAGTAGTTGAAAATGTCCTTAAGATCCATATTCGAAGATCTTTTTATCAATATCTCTTGAAGTTTCTTGTTGCATTTTTTTGGTAATATGACATAACCATCACGTTTTTTTGTTCAAAATTGCATGTTTTTATTTTCTTGACTTGCGACTAAGAACATTGAGTAATAATGTTACTGAAGATCAGACATTTAAATGAAATTTATAAAATAAATACATCATTCTGATCTTTTATTCAAAAGCTCTTCTTTTGCAAAAATTCAATACATATCAGTGGAAAAGAAGCAGAAATTTAAATTGTTGTCAAACTAAAAGAGCTAAAACAGTTGAGGTCCATTATTATAGATAAGATATATTTTTATGAAACATAAAAATTTTAAGCAAAATAAAGAAAACTGTTTGTTAAACAAACTTAAAGAAAACTTAAAGAAAACTTAATGAATAGAAAAATATTGATCAGATTTTTTCTTGCATTAATTTAAACCGCGTCAGCAAGAACTCTAAGACACTGTTTCTTCTAAAGTAGTTTAAAATCTTAGTCGGATCCATAGAATCAGAAATTCAACGATCCTTAATTAGTGTACTTTCAGGTTTCATGTTGTATTTATTTAATAATATAGGGTGATCAATTTAAAAGAGTACCCGTTTGTTTGTTGTATTATCCACATCTATAATATATGTAGCAAGACTTTCAACATCATTACCTACTTAATATGTCTATATTTAAGGTGCGGGTATCGTTTTTTTTTCACTTTCTAAATGCGAAAACTCGTTTTTTAAACATAAATTTGCTCTAACATCATTAGTAATTTTTAATCCGATTCTGCGCAAATGATTTGAGTAAATCGTCAATAACACCAACAATGTTGCGAAGTGTTTCAGAAAACTTGGTTCGACGTGTTCATGTTTACATTCAACATAGTGGCGAACATTTTCAACATTTGCTGTAAGGAATGATAATGTAAAACATTTGAATTAAATTATGTTTTTCAAAAATAAAAGAATCACAGGATTAAGTAACATTGTGCGTCTTCATTTCTGTTTTTACCTCACAAATAAAGTTGCAACAGTCCAACAATGTTGGAAATTGTTTCCCACATTTAACAAGGTTCAAATAAATATACTTCAGTGTTAGAATAGTTGACACATCCGTCAGATTTAAGGGTAATAAGAAAACCAACGGGTACTCTTTTAAATTGATTACCCTTTATAATATAGCCATCAGGTATTTTCTTGTCTGAAATTACATGTTTTTATTTTCTTGACTTTTGGCAGACTATCGTGTAATAGTGTTGAAGATCTGGCATTTATTTGAAATTTACAAAATAAATAGAGACTTCTGGCCTCCTATACATGAAAAGTCTCTTTCTCTAAAATCCAATTCATATATGCGGAAAGTAAACAGAAAATTAATATACAATTCTAATTGTTATGCAATTAAAATAATTAACGGTTGAGGTTCTATATTCTTGATAAGATACATTTTTATGAAACATAAAATTTTCATTTAAAAATTATAAAACTGTTTATGAAATTTAATGCAAAATATTGATACACACGTGTTTTTTACAATAATTTAAACCAACAGGAACTGCAACGTATTGTTTCTTCTAAAGCTACTTTAGTTGTTGAAAATCTTCCTCCTATCCACAGAATCGGAAATTCAAAGGTCCTTAATCAGTATCTCTTGAGGTTCCTTGATGTATTTATTTCGTAATATAATATGAACATCACGTCTTCTGTGTGAAATTACATGTTTTTTCTTATCTTGCTGCTAAGAATATTAAGCGCCCTTGCTGAAAATCTGACATCCATTTTATACGCTGTATTACTAGACAATGAATAACGTTAAAATCTGTAAAATGACATAAAATAAATTTTTATGCTTTGTTTTATTATCGCATTATTTTGTTTGTTTATTTTGCTTTTTTGTTTTATTTTACATAGCTGTATTATTATTATTTTCATATTAAAATATCTGTTCCATGATACAAAATAAGGAAGAGCATTTAAAAAATATATATATATGAATGATTTGGTCCCTTTTTGGTTGCAAATTAGCGTAAAATCTAGCGTTTAATTTATTAAATACAAGTCTTAGAGGGTTGAATCCTATAAAATCTTACATATTGAAATTTCTAACCCAAACATACAATCTTTACGTGTTACATCAACTTTACATAGTTTCCAAACATTCCGAATTTTGAGTACCATTATTTCTGAAAACTAATTGTATCATGTTTAATCGCATATTTCTGTTATTAAATAAAGCGAATATTTTCATTTGGGAAAAGTGGTATACAAATTCAGAAGATCATAATTTCATAAAGACTGAAATAAAATACTCATTGGAGTTAATTAGATTAGAATAGTTAGATTAATTAAATTAGAAATTCATTCATTAACAATTTGCAATTTAAGTAGCATAGTATAGAAATGTAATTTAGTTAAAATATTGGGAATTACCAGAGAAATCCTGAAAATTCATTATCCTTTAAATACCGAATATTTTATAGTTGCAAACTAGAAATTATATTATTTAACCAGAAATAAACGAAATATTTTTCAATTCGAATTTGAACATATTTAAAAGATATTTTGAATCAATTATAAAGACTAAAATTTATTGGAAACTGTCTAATAATCCCTTTTGTTCAAAACTTTTCCTAATATTCATTACTATCAATCTAGAAATTAGAAAATGAAACTATAGAAATGTAAAATATATAATATTGTAATAAGTATACATAATATTGTAATAAATACACCAAATAAGAAAATTATATAATTTTAGATTAATTTCATGTAGCATTTTCTATATCTAATAATATTTTCTGTTAGATGTGTATGATTTAAAAACAGTAACATACCAAAATTATGAGAAAAAAATTATGACCAAATTTCTACGTCCAAATTCTGCGCATTTAAAAATCAAATTTAGTAATATTTAATTTAAGTTATAACATTTAATATTAGTGCATTTTTTGGATATGTAGGCAATCCTATTTAAAAATTTTATTCATGTTCGTAAAGTAGACACAATTTCTAGTTGAACGGTACCTCTCATATCTCTCTGGGACAATTTGGCGATTAAAATATATAAACTGTTTTTTTTTCTTGACGATTGTACATGATATTTTCCAAGACTTAACAGTAAAGATATTTTGAAAAGTTTTACTCTTTATCTTAGTTTTAAATCTTCCCAATCCCCTCCCGTCTAAAATGTGGAAGTTTCACTGGTATTATTATTTTTTTTTTAAATAACAACAATTACAAGCATTAGAGTTCTGTATTAATATTTCACAAGCATGTTTAGTTAATGTATATTAAAATTGAGCAAAATACTATATTTTACGTGTTTCTTCAGTAAAATATAACTAAGACAAATGTCATTTCCTTTAGTTACATTTCTTTCATGCTGAACATCACCTAAATCAAAGAAAGTACGACTTCTTAAAACAAGCCCATTTTCAACCGTTAAACTAACTACACCTAGTGTCCATAGTTGGTACTTTTGGAAATCTGCCAACATAGATCGGCGATGATTGTTGTGTTAATTAAGTCGGGTTAAACTAATTACCTACCAAGTTTTCTCTTTAAAAGGGATTTACACTACTGAATTCTTTATACACTTGTAGAAAGTTAAGAATAGTATTAGTTTAAACAGAAGCAAGAAAGACTTTTTAATGCTTTCTAAAGTTACTTGTACGTAGATAAAAGAGAACAGTTTTTTTTTTTGTTTTGTTTAATGTATAAGCATATATAGTTTGTGCAGTAAGATTTTTAGATGTTAGAGTAAGTAAATTAGTTATTCCGCTTTACATTTCCAGTTCAGAAAACGATAACTTAGTTGTTTAAAATTCAGTAATTAACTTGTAATTGAAACTTCTATTTTATTTCATTATTATTTTTTCATACAGAGCTTGAAAAATTTTCAAGTATTTTTATTTAGTTTTATCTTCTAGGTTTAATTATTATTGAGAAAGATGTTAGCATATAGCGTCAGACGGTCATTCAGACTGTTCTGAAAATTAGTCTGCAGAAAGTGACCTGAATAGAGTTGTCGGTAATTTTCTGTTTAAGGTGGTATACTATTGTTAAATATTCTACTGTCGTATTTTCGGGAAAAAATAGATAAAAGAGCAATAGTTTAAGATCATTTTAAAACTAACCAAACTCTTATAGTATGCTAGGCATGACTAAATATGTGTCAGTATAAAAGAATGATTAAAAGTACACTTTTAAGTTGTTTATATTATAATGTTTAAAACGTATATATATATATATATATATATATATATATATATATATTATAATACATGAAATCGATGAAGGAGAGGAGATTGGCGATAAACTTTATGTAACTAAGGCACCATTATATTAGTGAAAACAGTCGTTCATTTGAAGCATAATAATATGGTTGCAGTCGTGTAGTTGCTGAACAAGGCAATGAATAAAACAGTAGGTATTTCTCCGATATGCAAAAAACAAGGCGATTCATAGTTCCATGCTTTTATTTAAATAAACGTCATGGAAGCAGTCCACACATGAATGAAATGGGCAGTACCATCTCTAAAACAATTATTTGTCAGAAGATGCTCTTAAAATAGCTCGAACATACATAACTCTCGAACAAATTATTAGGATTAAATCATTTGGAATACATGATAAGTAAAACGCATAGCCAGGGAACTGTTTAACACTTGAAAACTCGACCAAATTCTGTCTGAAGATCGCGTGCAGCTGCTTTTTGTGAACAAGCCGAGAAATACAAAATCATGACGTTGCGCGCTCTCTAGCCAATGCGAGAATAAGGGATACGCGTACAGTCTACGTCACGACCAATGGGAATGGAAGAACAAAGAGCCCTGGCAGTCTCAAGCGCACGCTTTTTATAGTAAAAATTATCCCAAGGCGCGAAAAATCTGGGGAAAAAAAGAAATGGCTCAAAAAAAAAAAAAAAAAAAAAAAAAAACATTCGAATTCTCAGAAATGATCAGAAATCATGATATAATTTAAAATAACTAAAAGCTTTATATTTAATTAAATCGGGCAAGATAATAATTAATTTAAGTGGGAATTTAATATAATTAACGATAGATAATATTAGGGAATAAGAATTAGTGAAAATGGTGGTAATTTAGCATAACACAGGGAAGTATCGTGAAGGAAGATTATATAATGTAACACACACACACACACACATATATATATATATATATATATACAGTAAAACCTCCAAAGTTGACCACCTCTCTACGTTGACCACCTCTCTATGTTGACCGAAATTTATTAGTTTGAATGGTCACGACGCATTTTAAATGGAGATTTACCTCTCTATGTTGACCACCTCCATAAGTTGTATGTTAACCAATTTTTAATAGGTTTTACTCTCTGTAACTTGACCACTGATGTTTTCTTGAATTTGCTTTTTCCTCCGTTTGTTCTCCATCTGGTTTCCTGGAATTTCTTTATCAGTGATTCGGCTTACCTGAGCAACACCCGCCCCTCATCCCCCGTTGTGGTGCTACATTCATTGTTCACTTCCAGTATAATACAATGGGAGGGAAATGCCAGAATTCCTGGAATCTGTTGAAAAATGTCAGGGGAGTGGGGGATGTGCGTAGCGGTGTAGCTATACGCAGAATCTCAAAACAACGGGTATTGCTCGCATGTGAAACACATTCCGTTCTTTTTTTTCTGGATGTCACGTCGTGACGGGAACGGTCGTTTATTTGCGAATTTTCATTAAAAATGACACAAAGAAAAGCTCTAAAAGAACTTAAATTAAAGAAGAAAGTGGATCTTCTTAATTTTCTGGAAAGCAGCAGCCAAAGAAAGACAGTAGAAAATTTTGGTGTGAGCAAGACAACTGTGAGCAACATTTTAAAACGCAAGGAAGAATATCTGGAAAGATATTCTTTCGAAAATGGGGATTCCAAAGAAAACGCAGAAAAACGTTTCTCGACACTGTGAACGAAGCCATGTTTCGTTGGTTTAAAGAGATGAGATCAATCAATGCAAGAAAATCGGGACCTATGCTTCAGGAAGTAGCAAAAAAGTTTGCAAAATAATTCGAAATAGAGGACTTCTAAGCGTCAGCAGAGTGGCTTGAAAAATTCAAACTACGATATGAGATTTCTCAAAACGTTTTGTGTGGGGAATCGAATGAGGTTTCAGCTGAAGTAGTGGAGAAGTTTATTGAAAAATTCTTAGAGTTTGCTAAAGGTTTTAAAGATGAGGACATCTTTAATGCTGATGAGTGCGGTCTCTTCTTTAAAGCAATGCCTGATAGAAGTCTAGTAATGAAGGGTGACACTTGCAAAAGAGGAAAACTTTCAAAACAGCGTTTTACTATTCTTCTATGTGCTAGTATAACTGAGGAAATATTTAAGCCTATGGTGATCGGCAAATCCGCAAAACCTTGTGAATTTAAAATTGTAAAACCTGAAGACCTTCCTGTTTTTTGGAGAGCGAATAGATCCGCTTGGATGACCAGTGATTTGTTCAAAGAGTGGGTTAGAGGAATTGACGCAGAAATGAGGAAAAAGAAGTGGTCTATTCTACTTACCGTGGACAACTGCCCCAGACATCCGAAAGTGAATAATCCCACAAATGTGAAGCTAAAATGTTTTGCTCCAAACACAACTTCGAAAACCCAACCTTTAGATCAAGGCATTATTCAAACCTTCAAATTGCACTACTGAGCTCAACTTTTGGAATGGGTGATCATGAAAGCACAATCCTGTGGTCATTCTGCATTGGCATCATCAACAGCAGCGTCAGTAAATGCTTTTAATGATGTTCATTGGATTAATTCTGCTTGGAATAAAGTTATGCAAACCCCGATTAAGAACTGCTTCAAGAAAGCTGGATTTGTTACAGTACAACATCGGTGCAAGAGGATGAGTTTCCTCTATCTCCCTTGCCAGTTTTTGATGGAGTTGATTTTGAATATTATGTTACCATGGACGATGAGTTAGTAACATGTGTTGAACCAGATCCAAAGGCAATCTTCAATGAGATACTCTCTGCAACTAAGCACAGCGAGGACTCTAAGGTACAAGAAATGGACGGCGAAGAGGATGATGATCCAAGTGACGATGAAATTGAAAAGTACCCAAATCTGAAGGAAGACGATGTAAAGCGCATGATGGAACAACTTAAAGATTTCGCTTCAGAAAAATGCCCAAGCATGCTTAATGGACTTGTAAACTGTGAAAGTGCTTTTTGCAGTTACTTTCCTTAAAAAACACTAAAAAAGTTTACCAAATTTTTTCTAATATTGTACTAAATATTTTCTAAAAATTCCCTAAGTTGACCACCTCCGTATGTTGACCACTTAGTTACAGTCCCTTGGGTGGTCAACTTATGGAGGTTCTACTGTATATGTAATCTTCACAGATTGATAGATTTTACTTACAACGTAAGATTGTTCCTAAATTTGCTTATATTGTAACAAAAAATATTTTTAAAAACACGTTGAATATATTACATATTTCGTTTTTGGAATTTACCCCTGCAAAAAATATTTTTGTGGCTGCTATAATAATAAAACTAATTAATTTAAATAGCTTTAACTTTTAATGAATTTTCTAAATCTGATTATATGTTGTGTTTTTCCTATAGATTTTAGGCAATTATGACAGCATTACGTTATCATTTTAATTGTGTTTAATCTAAAAACGCAAGTTTTGGCTTTTTAGATTAGTAGAATACGCAACAATAGAAAGAAATTGTATGTTAAGATATGTTACTTATTAACATTTTCGCTACTTGACAAACAATATACATATTTTTATTTCATCTGTACTCGCTAGAAACTACTGATTTTTCGTACCGCACTATTCGCTACATTATATTTTTCAAAATGTAGCGCGTTACACTACAAACTACAAAAAAAAGTAGTGACTACCGTAGTTTTTCTACATCCGACCACTGACTTGAACTATACCTCTAAAACTAATGGTTTAGAAATTAGCTATTGGTCAACAATAAAGAAGGAACATCCTGTATATAAAAATAATAAACAATCTTTTAAAATTAGAAGTATTTTTATTAAAAAATTGTAAGTATTGGATTTTAAATATTAACTGTATGTTACGTAAGGCAGAAAAATTATTGGCAGTTTTCCCAATAAAAACGAGGAAAAAAGAATGCTGCCTGCCTAATTAAATGAGACCAAACCCATGTTAACATTCAAAATACAATACATAAGGGATTTCAGCTAATTTTTCGTTCCGGAAATTGCGTGCCGAACCGAAAAAACCCATAAAGGTATGCCAGGTAAAAAAATCCCAAATTCAAAGATAAATTATATATTAGAATATTTCATCATGCATGCTTCAGATATGGGGAACAAGATAGGTTAAGGAAAATAGTCTTTTGTCGTTAGTTTGAAAATCATTAAATGAATACATTTCCAAAAATAATTAAATAAAAATATGCTTAAGATTGCCTATCTTTATTGGAGTGCATTTAGGAAGAGGAAATAAGAGTTTCATTTGTGCATTAGTATGTTTTTCCCCATATTTTACCATATATGGAAAAAATTAATATGTTCGCAAAAAAAATTGCAAATACAGAATAATAAGACAACAAATATAAATATTAAATTGAAAAATTTACTAAAACTTACAAAACTACTATTGGTTTCCTTTTATAAACTGTCTGTATGTTTTTAACACATATTTTAAGGTTGTGGCCCACCGTATATGTTTTAAATCCATATTACAATGTTTTTAATAATTCCAATGTACTGGAAAACATTATACATTGAAAACGATATTATTCATTTTCATATTCTAACTGAGCTTTACAAATTTGATAAAATCTGGTAGTCAGCAAAAAATTCTAGCCACCAATAAAAAGCATTTATCCTCTCTCCCCCCCACCCCCTACCCCAGTCATAGATTTTTTTAAAAACACAAAGGTTTTTAATAATGATTTATTTAAAAATGTAGTAATAACAAACGTGGTTTAGAATTGCTAGTTAGATTACTTTATATACTTACATAACTTAGAAAGATAAGATCTAAGTTTTCTTATGAAACTTGTCAAATTTACATATCTCTGAAAAAAAAAGATAAAAAAGAAATACTGTAAATGCCGAATTAACAGACATGTTCAGAAAATAGTGATTGCTCAATGCTTCAAACGTTCGGATAGTTGAGTGATACAAAATCTATATCTGATTAAGTGCATCAACAAAATAGTAAAGCAAGTAAATAATTTTTCGCCTATTTTTCTATTGAAGTTATTCAAATTCAGTTCAGATTTTATTATTTTAAAATTTCCAATTGATGAAATTATTTTTGCCAAATTAAAAATAAAAGTTTATTTTTTGCTTACAGTTTCTAAGTGTAATTTCTTAATAATGGAAGGAGAGAAAAAAGGCTGTTTGTGTTCATTTTTTATGTCAATATTTGTAAAAGAAAAAGAAAAAGAATAAAAAAGAAAGAAAGAAATCGTTGCCAGAATAAATAACTTGGTCACCATATAAAAAAATATTAGTTGCCAGTGGCGACCTGGAGACCGCATTTGTTAAACCCTGGTCATGTATAATTTTTAGTGATAATGTTTCAACGAGCATCAACAATATTTCAACGGTAAAATTTAAGAAGTAATGAATTCTGAAATGTCTATCAGAATCTATGCAGTATCGGTTAATTACACAAAAGTCATTTTATGACTATTAAATGACTTAAACTTTTACAATGTGCAGATATATTTATATTTTGAAACACGCATAAAGAAGAAACAAAACCAACCAATCTTAAACGAGATACTCTAGAACGGTTCGGAACAGAACTTATTTATTTTTTATCAGACAGTTGCACGGTATGTAGAATACAACTAGAATACTAGTATTCTAGATACCGTGGATAGTGGTATTGTGTAAATTATAGATGATTTCACGCTCTTTTTTTCGGAGCTCGAGACCGACTATTTGAAACTTGAACCCACCTGAATCCGATACCGAAAGAACGCAGTATAAAATTGTTAATAATATTTTAAAATTTGTTGAACATTAAATTCCTCATTTAAAAAGCTATTCTTGCGTAATAAGTAGAAATAAGTATGATTTCTAAATAGTCCTTCATGAAAACATTTCGTAATTTTCATGTCCCTGAAAATCTGTATAAAATAGCAAATTTGTTATTTTTACCCAACCACTGGCAAAAATCTTCAAAAGTCACTATTCTTATTCTTTTTAATCGTTATCGTACAACTAGGGCAGAAAGACATGAGTTCCGTTTTCCAGTAATTCGAGAAAATGAGTTCAAACAGAAAACGAGGATAACCAGCTATACACCACGGCTTCTTTATGTTACTAACACTGACTGTGCAATGGCTTCAGATTCAGATAGAATATGTCTCCTTATATCCCATCAATATAAATTCCATCTCCTTTCATGCTGATTTTTAAAGGATTGTAAAAACACTTTAAGAATTTTAGCCTACATTCTTGTTTTTTTTTTCGTTTTTCAATTCGTGAATAAATAAAATTTTCACTTTGAGAAGTAGGACCCCTAATAACGAAGATAGGTATAAAAATCGAACCCGATCTGTATGAAATAAAAACTTTAATGGGAAAATAACTTAAGTCTCACATTAAATAATATTTTTTTTCTGTACAATTAGTTTAAATTGCTATAAAATAATAGGTTTTTTAATGTCCATTAACTGATTGGTGGTTTGTGTGCAAATGATGACATAAGGGATTTTGCGTCTCAAAAGTAATCAAACTCTGATAAGTGGATTAGTGGATTTCCCCGAATTGGACTGCATACATCATTAGCAAACGTTTGCTTATCAACAAAATTATTAGCAGTGTGAAGTTTTTAGAATGTAATCAGTATGTTTTTGAAAACCAATCTTACTTTTCATCTTCTATAGCAGCGGTATCCAATCTGGGGTACGTGAAGTTTATACTGGTAATGGCGGCTAATGATAAAATTAAAACTTAAAATGGACACAGAAAAACAAAACTCTAAACTTTTCGTTTACAAAAAGATACTTGTGTAGAAGTAAAATAGGCTATTCGCATAAAATGAAGAAAATACCTAAACTTAGTAATTGGTTGATAATTTTTGCAATTATCTCTTCCCACTCCTAATAATATCTTGCAATTTTGCATGTGTCTCTTCTTTTCTTTTAGTGTTCTTTAGTATTAATAATTCTAGAAAATCTAGATAAAACAAGAAATCTATAAAAGCATAAATTGAATTGTATCGGGGCTTCCGATTTCTACGATTTAATTTAGAATCCATTTAAATGCAGCTCATCATTTTAGTGTTCAACATACTCAGCATTAGCATAACGTTTTAAAGTGTATTAATGAGGGTAGCTTCACCTCTTCTTTGTGAGTTCTTAATTTGAAACCTTTAGCCAATATTTTTTGTTCGAGTGGATGACTTTATGTTGATATTGTGTTGTGGCTTAAAATGGATAAAGGTTGAAATTTGAAATTTTGAAGAGAACATTACTAATGAACGAAAACAAAAATATTTGTTGCAAGTTTATGTGAGAAGGGGTACGTATAAATGAAAAATCTAAGCAAGGGGTACGTGAGAAAAAAAAATGTTGGGAACCGCTGTTCTATAGCCTCTCTTATGGATGAAGATTTTATTGGTTAATCTCATGCTTTTTGTATTTGGTATTTGATATTTTTTCTTTCTTTCGGTTTTGTTTTTATTTTAATTTTTGGTATTTTTCTTTGTTGTATGTGCTACCATTTTATAATTACATTTTTCTGTATAAAATACTTTTTTTTTTTTTTGTAACAATCATAAATGTCATTTAGCTTCTGAGCTCTATAAAATCTACTTTAGCAAGATCTGGTAATATTTATGTACATATACATATACGGTACTTTCGTGTTATAGCGACCCCCAAGGATAAATCGCCATGTGACCAAGACTTATCGCCAAACTATAAAGCACATGTGATATTATAGTAATATATGACGAAAATAACATTTCGTGACGTATATGGCCAAGTTATAGTTATGTATGATGCATATATGGTGTGTATATAGGATATGTCTATAAGACGTACCTGATGTATATATAACATATAAGACGTAAATAATGATTATATAATGACGTATCTGACACATATATGAATATTTGGAGTATATATATGCGTATATAATGATGCATATATAAGCTTTGCGATGATCTTGGCGAAATCATATCTGCAACCTTGGCATAATCGTAAATGTGGAACTCGCTATAACACGAAAGTACCATGTATACTATATATGCACTGAAATTATTTAATCAATATATGTGCATACAAAATAGTTTGATCCTGCGGATTGGCTGTCTGGGAATTGTTTATATACTTATAATAATAAAATTTTATTGCGCAGGCTTCTAAGCCATAAAACTTTCAATGATCGGTGCCTACGGGGTTGACTTATCGTCGGGGTCGCTTACGTCCTGTTTCAAAGAAAATTGTAATTACTGTCGAACTGATTATTTGTTAGCGCCAACAAAATATTAATGTATATAAACGTTAGTATAAAACACAAATGCATCATATTAAAGTGTACAAGAGACCACAATGCACTAACCTAGATTTCTGGTCCGTAGTCAAAACAAATTCAGAAATACGTTTCTACACGTAAATACAAAAGCAGAAACAAAAAAGGCAGACAGTAATTTAAAATTGCTCAACAAAATATTAATGTATATAAACGTTAGTATAAAACACAAGTGCATACATATTAAAGTGTACAAGAAACTACAAATGCACTAACTTACATTTATGGTCCGTAATCAAAACATATTCAGAAATAAATACAAAATAAATATAGAATTGTAGATTCACAATTCTACACGTAAATACAAAAGCAGAAACAAAAAAGGCAGACAACAATTTTAAATTGCTAACTTCTTGACATAAAATGTAACTGTTTTTTTTAAGAATAAACTAATATTTTAAATAAACGAAATAATCACTGCCAGCATTTGATTTAAAAGGCCGGGTGCAAGGAAATTTCTCTGAGTAATAAATTACTTTAAAGCGTGAAAAAAGTCTCATTTGAGCGCTCCATAAGCGTGGAAGGGGACGGGTGTGGCCCGAGTGTATAAAATGCTTAGGGGTGCCACTCTTTTCAAATGTGAAAGAAAATGTCTTCTTGCATAGAAAAATATCGAAAATATTCAATTAGTTAACAGAAATGTTATACAGAAATTGTAAATCTCGCCGAACAGTTGATTTCGATTAAGGGGCTTCCAAGTTGCAAACAACGAAAATTTTCATAAAATAAATATGCAATTTTTCCGGTAGCTGATTTTTTTCTAATGCAAATTACGACATAAGACTTTTAGACCATTGTTAAGTAAAATTTCTCTATATCTTGAAAACTAATGCTGAGAATGAGCTGTAAAAGACTACAGACATGTTTTTGATTATACAGATTCTTTTTATGTAAAACTTTATGTAGATCATGATTATTACTTTTTAATATGAATATTAATTAACAATTTTTATAACTAAAAATATATTTTTCTAATCCAAAAAATTCCTAGATTATGTTTGGGTCCATTCATTGTAACTCATTAAAGTAAAAACATAGCTAAAAAGATATAAATTAAAGTTTGTTACGTGGATTTAAGACTAACAATCTCAATCTTGGACCTCTTCCAATGATTTTCTCTGATGAAATCTCACTGATAATTTAAAAAAAAAAACTGATTAAACTATATACAGGGTGATTTTTTTTAAAGTTGTGAAAGTGAAACTCTATAACAAAAGAACCATTGATCCAAATGACCGGAAATTTCACCAGTATGCTCCCAAAGCAATGAGAATTTTATTGGCGTAGTTAAAAAAACTTAAAAACGCACCGACAGATGGCGCTGTAGGTTAACATTAACTGGTTTCCTTCCTCTACCGGGTTTTAGGCTCAGTGAAGCAGTCTGTTCAAATTTCAAAACGATCTTCCGTAAATATTCTATCGTCATTGGACCTTTTGTTAAATTCTTAAGTGTCCTAAATCTCTTAAGTGGAGTTTCTGCGCTATCATTATTCTGATAGTACAGTTTCACTAACAACACACGGTCCGTCAATGGCGCAGTCATTGCGAGGATATCTGTGGAATAATGAACACGAGGTGTACGTGCTACACGCTTTTATTGCCACTGTATGTGTGTCGTGCACAAGATCGTCTCCCGACTTTGCTGCTTATACAGCGCCATCTGTCGGCGGGATTTTAAGGGTTTTTTTTTACCATGTCTAAAAAATTCTTATTGCTTTGGGAGCACACTGGTAAAATTGCTGGTCATTTGGATCAGTGGTTCTTTTGTTATAGGGTTTTACTTTCACAACTTTTAAAAAAATCACCCTGTACTTTCCCGGGCCGCTTCGATCCACTAAACTCCAAAAAAAGTGTCAAAAGTGGACTTGGCGTTTGAAAAATAAAACTTGATACAATTTTTAATATATAGACGGCCCTAAAATTCCATTTATATTCTGAAAGAAGACGTTATTCTAAGTTTAATACCTTTGCCTGGAATTCTATTGTTATTCATCTGTGAATAAAGGATAATGTGTCTTTTTTGGAAACGAACGTTACATAAAAATATTATTATTTACGTTCAATTTAAAAACATTTTAATTTCCGTTTTTAATACTTTCCAATATAGTTGATTATACGTTTAATGTTTCGTTTCTCCTGCCTGTCTAATTGTCCATCTGTCTAACATATCCTGCGATAAAAATTTAAAAAAATGTTGATTTTACAGTATAATATTGGCATTCCAGCTGCCAGTAATATACCGTAAAATAAACAGTAAAATAAGCAGTAATACGCTACTGCGCATGCGCGGTAGATTATTACTGCTTATTTTACTGTTTATTACTGTTAATTTTACGGTATAATACTGGTAGCTGGGATGCCAGAATTATACTGTAAAATCAACATTTTTTTTTTCAGTGTACCACCTTCAGTCAGTCTAACTAACTTTATCTATTCTGGAATAAAAAAAAATTACTTGGCGATAATAATTGCCTGTTTAATTTAATTACTTATTTCCTATTTTTAAATACAAAATAAATAATCTTTATCCTTCCACGTTTAAATTTTTTTCACTTCATGAGTCCTTTTAAAACAGACTAAATTTTAATATTTGTAAAGTGTAGGACTAGAAAATAAACTACCTTTAATCCATTAGTAAACATTTGTAAAATAAAATATTAGTATGAAGCCAAAATTAAGAAAAAAAAAGTTATTGCGGGAGGGAATTCTTTTCCGTAACAACTTTTTATTAATTTTTGGCTTCATACTAGTAATTTACGATAAATAGATCATACTATTTACATAACTGCAAAGAAAAAAAATAGTCTTATTAAAGAATTATAAAATATTGCAAAAAACACACTGTAAAAATAACAAATGTTTCTTAATTTACGAAAATAAAATATAACCACGAACAAAAATATACTACAACTTCTTCTGAGTTTCTCACGATTTCGGAAAACGTTCTTTATATTTAGAAACCTTAGAAAGTAATATATTTTCGAGATTTGAAGAATAATTTTTTGAAGAATAGTTTTGTTTGCTGCCACTGATTTTCAGAAATGTTTCCGAGTAGTTTTTATAGTACATTAATGTTTTCTCGAACCGGAACATATGTGTTTCGGATGCTAGCAATTCTCAAGTAAACATTTTCATTTCCGTAACTGAATTTATACGTGAAAGAGTAACAAAATAATAGTCATCTTATTGTTAAGAATAATACTATTAATTTATCATGTCTCGAGGTGAAACATGTTTGTTGGGCATGAAAATGTGTTCTTGAGAATTGATAGCATCCGAAAAACCTACTATGTTCCGAGCTGAGAAAATTGATTAACACTCTATAAAAACAACTCGTAAATTTTTCCGAAAATCAGTACTAGCAAAAGAAACTTTTCTGTAAATGCCTCTTTAAATCTCGAAAATTTATTAATTTCTAAGCTTCCAAAGGATAAAGAGCGCTTTTCGGAATTGTGAGTAACTCGGAAGAGGTTACTGTATATTCTCGTTCGGGGGGTTGTGTTATAAATTCTTAGATTAAGAAAAAGTTGTCTTTTTTTACAATGCAAGAATTTGCATTAGCAGATATCAGTAAAATAATAAAATAAAACTATGGATGATATAAATTCTTTCTTAGACGAATAAAAGTTCGTGGAAATTACAATATTAATTATTTATAAAATGCTTGAAATCACTTAGCATGTACGGCAAAGATATAAATATTATAATTTCCCAAATTTTTTTAAAGCTAATATGTTTCGACTGATATCGAAAAAAAAAAATTAGTTAAAACAAACATTATACTTTTCAATTAAAATATTTATAAATAATACAATAAAGTCACTTGTTAACGTTAAACTAAAGATGCAAATAATGCTTAAAGTGATAAAAACATTACACAAAAAGGCTTAAAATACCTTTTAATATAAAGATGATATCTCAAACGGTGACTTCTTCAAGATCAAAAATGGTAAATAAACATTTTTCGCAAAGTTTTTGAAAATGATAAACACCAAACAAGAGACCACATGTATAATGAAATCATGTGCTTAAAATGGTTAAACTGTGAACGTGAAAATTATTATTTTACTTATTTCTTTTTTAATTTGCAAATCAACTCGTGCCAAATTTTAAGTAATTAAAAAGAGGCTGATTCATTGCACATGTTCTCGTTTCGTAAAAGTATTTCTATTGATTCACAACGAATAAGCCTCTTTTGAATTACATAAAATTTGGCACGAGTTGATTTACAAATTAAAAAAGTAATAAGTTAAATAATAATTTTTACGTTTACTGTTGAACCACTTTAAGTACCTGCTTTCATTATACACGTGGTCTCGTGTTTTGTGTTTATCATTTTCAAAGCTTTGCTAAAATAATTTATTTATCATTTTTGATCTTTAAGAAGTGGCCGTTTGAGTGTACGAAACATGTCATCTTTATATTAAAAGGTATTTTAAGCCTTTTTGTGTAATGTTTTTATCACTTTAAGCATTAATTACATATTTAGTTTAAAAATATTTATGTTAAACAAAACACATTTATTTCATAATAATATATATATATATATATATATATATATATATATATATATATATATGGTGCGTGATTAGCATGGAACGGAATAACTGCAAATCACGACTGAAACTCATCCAGTAACTTATTCATGCAAGCTTTCAGTAAATTTTAATGTTAATTTAACGCTGATAATAAGTAGTTAATTAATCATCACGCATGCTTTATCATATTAATTCGCAATACTGCGAGGTTGTGTTGCAGTATTAATGATAAGTTATAAATCTTTTGAAAATTCTGAAAAATAATTTTCTGCATTTCTACTATATCGCATGCCTTTATTCGTATGATATAGCATTCAGCAATATGTTTAGTAATTTGTGATATCTAAATAAAAAGTCTCTCATGCCAAGTATTTTCATACGATCAAACATTTTTTGAAATGCAGTAGAAATATCACAAGTGAAAACTTCTATTGGACTTAGTCTGTATATAGGCAGAATAAAAAAAATAAAAATAAAAAAATAAAAAACTTAAAAAGTTCGTTTGTTTGTTCTAATGATAGTTAATAATTCATTTACATAAATAATTAATTTTTAAGAAAAAAGTAAAATAGATTTTAAGACATCATTTCATATGTTTTTTTACTGATATTTACTTATTGAAGTTGGCGCATTATCACCAGTATTGTGTCATTTGACTCTCAGTAGACGATGATTTATTAACTTTTCGAAGTGCCCTGTAAAAAAACTATGCATAATACCATGACTGTTTTCAAAATGTAAATTAGCAACGTATAACTTAATTATTTGATGCCATATTTAAAATTATTCATGATTGGCATTTTTGTGAATATTAGAGCCTATAACATGTAAAAAAGATAATAAAATAGACAAACATAACATTTGTGAATACGAGTGAAATTTTGAATCAGCATCTCAAGATTTCGAAAAAAAGCATCAACAATCTAGAGAAATTTTAATAGGTAAACATCCAGCTAAATTAAAGGATTTGATTCAGAGAAAAATTTATCCAATTCCAAATTGTGAAAAATCAGGCGTCTACATAATTCCATTTAGCACTGAGTATCAAAAAAGTTTATCCTATGTTGATATGACATTTTGGAAATTCAAAGAAAGGCTAAAGGAACATTTGTCGGATATCAAGTTTAATAAATCAAGTACAGCTTTGTTCAGATTACATCAAAAAGAAAATATAAAATAAACTTTGACAACCACTGCTTTTCCATAATCCCATAATCCATTGAGATTTTAATTAAAAATGGTAGTATATGTAGCGACGTCATTTCTTATAACGTTCCCGCGATTTGGTCATTTTTCTAGGTATTTCATGAGGATCAGCAGCTGAAAATTCAACTTAAATTTTTTTCCAACCCCCCTCTTTTAAAGAAATAAACTGGCTTTGTTTGCACACGCGTAACGTTATTTTGTTTAGTTTTTGTTTTTCTGCATGTGTGTTCTCTTCTAGTCCTAATCTTCTTCACCTTCAAAATGAGCGAAAGGTCTCGGGGCATATTAGGTAAACCTAACACCTTTATTTATGTTTTTTAATATTTTAGCACCTTTTAAGTAAGTAAATATATATTTTTTAATTATCATAATCTAGAGTACTTTTCACATTAAAAATATTTATATAAGAGTTTTGAATTGTTTCTGAGGTATATCACAGTATATCCGTGTATGAAAAGCGTTTATTGTAACTCACACTGTTCGTTTAAGAAGATTTTCAGAAAAACATTAACTCTCTACAAAAGTTTTCAGAATAAACATATTTATGTAGGCGTTTTGGATTTGCTTCTGACGGTGATCACAACATTTCCAAGCTTATAAAAGGGTTATTTGTAACTCTCTCTGTTTCTTTATTCAAAGATTAATTTGCAGATACTTGTCAAGATTTCGAGAAACGCATCAACAATGTGGAAATACTTTTCACATTAAAAACTCCTATATAAAGTTTTAAAATTTGTTTCCGTGATGATTTGCAGCATGACCTCGTTTGAAAACGGTTTATTGTAACTCACACTGCTCGTTAGTAGGATTATAAAAAGAAGAAATGCAACTCCAGTTTGTGAAAATAGAACATCAACTGTCTGCATTACTTTTCAAAATAAACATACTAATGTAGAAGTTTCTAATATAGATCAAAGGATGGCCTTGTTTGAAGAAGGGTTATTGTAACTCACACTGTCCTTTTAAAGAACGATTTAGAGAAGAATTGCATTTTAAGATTTTGCAAACGCATTAACTATTTGCAGTGCTTTTCTCATTAAAAATACTCATGTAGGAGTTTTAAAATCCGGGGTGAATAACAGCTATTCCCCATTTGAAAAAAGATTTGTTGTAACTCACTGTGTTCTTTTCTATGGTTATTTAACGCAGAAATTCACCTCCAGATTTCAAGAAAAGCATCAACCGTCGTGAGTACTTTACAAATTACAAATACTTAGGTAGGAGATTTGAAATTTGTTTCGGAGATGACCCATTGCATGACCTCGTTTGAAAAAGGGTAAATGCTACTCACACTTTTCTTTTATGGGATGATTTAAAGAAATTTTATTTTGAAATATCAGAAACTGTCTGACGTACACTGAAATTAAAAATACTTATGTAGGATTTTTAAAATCCTAGGTTAATAACAACTATTCCCCGTTTGAAAAAGAGTTGTTGTAACTCACTGTGTTCTTTTATACGGTTATTTAACGCAAAAATTCAACTCCAGTTTTCAAGAAAAGCATCAACCGTCGTGAGTACTTTACAAATTACAAATACTTATGTAGGGATTTTGAAATTTATTTCTGAGATGAGCCATTGCATGTCCTCATTTGAAAAATGGTTAATGCTACTCACACTTTTCTTTTATAGGATGATTTAAAGAATTTTTATTTTGAAATATTAGAAACTGTCTGACGTACACTGAAATTAAAAAATACTTAAGTAGGAGTTTTAAAGTTTTCTTCCAAGGTGAACTACAGCATATCCTCGTGAGGAGATAGTTGGAAAATGTAAAATTAATGTTCGGAATAAGTTTAAACAAGATGAATAGTAAGTAAATAATAAGATATTTTCATACAGGGTGTTTTTATCTTCAGTGTTGTAGAGCAGCAGTGTTCCATTATCAAGTTAAAGAAATATTTAAAATATTACTAATCTTCAAATAAATAAAGGAATGTTAATATACCACAACACCCAGTCATATTTAACTTTGACATAAAGAAACAATCATATAAGAGAAATAATAACATCGATAGACATCTCAGTAGATAAAATATACATCTTAGTTTAGAATACAATTTTTATTTCTTTTAAACCACATATTTTACGGCATTTTTATCTCAGCCTAAAATAGTAATATAGCTGTCATACTTGCTAAATCCATTCCATATTGTCATACTGTAAAAAATAAATAGTACAAAATATTAAATAAATAAATATATATATATATATATAGGAGTCAAATTAAATATATTTGTTTAACACTTGTAACCCACACTGTTTTTTTACAGGATGATTTAAAGAAGAAATGCATACTTAGATTTAAAAAACAGTATCAAGAGACTGGAGTAGTAATCAAATTTAATATACTTATGTAGTAGTTTTGAAATTTGCTTGTGAAATGTACCAGAGAATAATCTTGTTTGAAAACCTTATGAAACTCATGTTGGTCTTTCATATTATTTCAAATCCATATTATTTAATGTGTATGTGTACAACGTATATAATTAATTCGTAAGACGATTCTTTGGGCAGTCCGGTGATAGAATATTATTGTATTAAATTTACTCTATTTTTGTTTCAAACCAAAGATTTTAGTCTATAGATGTGACAATTTAGTTTTGGGAATCTTAGTTCATATTAATTAGCGATAATTTACAATTAAAAATTGCTTTCGACGCATGCGTAGTACTATATTTGAAACTGGCTTTAGATACATATGACACATGCGCATTACCCCGGATTTGCTTTTGTACTAAGCTGAAAAAGTATGTTGACTTATTTATTTCAAAACTTCGTTAAGAATACTGCCTGCTGCTCTGACTATTTTTCTTTTGATTGTATTTTGTGAGATGGTACTATATTTATTAAATTGAAGGGAGATGGGAATATCTATCTCGCGCTGTTTTGTACTGTTTTAGTAATGCCGAAAACAGGCATTGCGAAATAATGCCACGACCTATTACTAAAATTTTGATTGAGTGATAATTTGATAACGGTTTTGTTGTGTGTCTATATTACGCATCAATAATTAGAAACACTGAAGATTATTAAAATGTGCAATACGTGATGTATCTGTAACAACGAGCTTAACATGATTTCAACTTTTTGTAATAAGAGTAATGATTTTTATGTGATTTATCAGTAGTGCATTTATTTACCATCGAGCCGTCAAATTTTGTACCAGTCAGTTATCATTTAAGTGGCATGTAGGGGAAGGTGGCCTAAAATAATCCTCTTAAGGAAAAAACGTGTGTAAAATAACATAACTGTTTAAATAAAACTTTGGCCCTTTGTTAGTATGTTTTACAGTACATTTTGCATTATAAACATATTTTAAAACCAAATTGAGTAATGAAAAAATAGATTTTTTAAAATGTATCCAAAGGATCATTTATCTTCACCAAAGGGCAAAATGATCCTTAATTTAAAAATAATTAATAATTGTTTTTATCGGCAAAATAAAGGATATAAAAGTAATTATGACAATACATAAGTGAAATTTACATCTAAAAACATACTTTATTAAGTAAACCAAGTCATATTTCTGTACAAGAAAGACTGTATATCTAAATAAATATGAAAGTTTAGTCCTTACCTTATAACAGATGTTATAAAACCCAATTCTTCAAAGAATTCTATTCAGACGCATAATACTGCGGTCGCTTGAATACCGGCATCGATTCTTCTTCACTTATCACAGCTAGTTTATATGTTACCCTGTAGATAGCGCTACCTGTTAGAAGAAAACATATGTGGATCGTTTTGCCCGTTACGATCTTTTTAAGCCACCTTACCCTACTGCAATTGTAACTGTTTTCCTTTATTTTTATTGCTTGTGAAGTTTTCCCATCATATTGATTAATAACAATTTTTTTTTTATTCTTTTACATATCACAAGTTTGATTTTTTGTAATTTATGTGACACTGTGCGATGAAATATTTCTATATCTTCTTCTCTATTTGAATTCAACCATACAGACTCTTTTCTTATAGGACATATAGGATAAATTTATTTGAAACTTAGTATGGTAAAGTTTGATTTATATGAAAATTTTGAAAAGAACAACAAAAGAACTAAAAAGAATTCTTTCGAAAAATAAGACATCAGAGACAAATAGAGTGGAAGCTAAAGCACGGGAAGTCTAGCCAATTTTTCACTGCTGTATACGGGATTTTGAGACATTTTCAGCGTATTCAAATACTCAAGCTCCAAACGGCAATGTTCTGTAAAATGAAGAATATATTTTATGAGTGGCTTCAAAATAAAGCGGAGAGTCTTCCCGTTAGTTTGTGGAGATCTGGAGCGGTTCGGAATAACGTGAACATAACTTTTAGAAAGAAGATGTTTGTTTGCTAAACGTCTCAAAGTTATTATAAAAGAGTTTATATGCGAAAGAAAATATTACAATAATATGAAAATATAGGTGACTCTTAAAGTGCGTTCAGTCGAAAAATGTTTGCTTGTTTAAAATACATTTTCATAGTCATGATTTAGTAAATTATAGGCACATAAAAAATACGAATCTGTAAAGTATTATTTTTTACTTTCTTCTATCTGTACAAGAAAAAAGTACTGGATTCTTGAAATTTTTTTATTTCCGGTTTTCGATGGATTTATACGTTTTAGAATGTTCTGAACACAAACTGATTGTTTTCAGAAAATGTCTGTCCGCGAGTCTGTCTGTCCGTCTGTGACACAAATTTTGTGGACGTCATAACTCACAAACTACTGTATAGAGTAGGATGAAATTTCATATTAAGTTCTATCATTATGTGAACTGTGTCTGATTAGGTTTCGGGTAAAATCTCCCAAGAGGGGATGCCGCGAATCGATTATTTGTTCGATTTATGTGATACTTATATCTCCAGTTTAGGTGCGCAAAATTCAACGAAAGATGAAATTTAGAATATCATGATAGAAGTATATTGTTGTTCCATTTTGGTTGTGGTAATCTAAGATGGGTTGCTGAAATTCGACGGTTTGTTCGAAATATGCGATGTTTATATCACCAATTTAAATGCACAGAATTTAAAGACATTTCATGCTTAGTATCCTGAATATGGGAATACATTGCCAAAAAAACTTATTTGCTAAATCGATGTAATTCCCTGTTCTATTTAAATTATTTAATTGATTTAATTTATATAGGAGAAAGTTCTATGATGGCCACAACATAAACATTTATGAACGCATTAGTAATTATTTCAAGTTTGAATTAAATAGTAGTCGTAATTTTTTGCGGAACTTTTCGGTTAGCCGGTCGCCAGTGATATATATACATGTATATATACGCACAGACTCACTTATACACATATCTACGTATACATATATATACATACACATATATATACTTATATGTATGTATATATATACATATATATGTATATACATATGTATTTATATATGTACCTATATCACTGGCGCCCGGAAAACCGAAAGGTACCTTTTTTGCTTCTATTCAATATTAATTTGCTAATGTTAAACGAATTAGGAAAGGTTAATAAGTACAAAACATTTAATGTTCAGCATTTTTTGCACGGAAAATTAAAAATGCGCAACAAGGTTCAAATAGCGCCATTTTTAATAGTTTCCATCGCAGTATATTTATAACTTAGGTTCGTCTATTTCTGTCTTTATATTTAACCTATCGTGTTATTTCTCATATTAATTTAAAGAAATGGTGATCAGTTTAGGAAGAAATTTGCTGTTTTATAAAATTTACCTTTTTATTCGTGTTATTATTAGCAGTCTCAATCGAAATATGCATTTTAGGTAGATTTCGTAAGAAATACTACCTATTACATTCGCCCCTAAGTTGGAATTTTTGAAAAATTTTTGCAGATCTACGCTTCCAGAACCCAAAACCACCCCCCGTTCAAAAATTATCTATCTATCTATCTATCTACCTATGTCACTTTTTTATGGACACGATAACGTCAATAATTATGCACAAATCTCTTCCAAACTGATACATAAAATCAAGGTGCATAAAATCTTGGTCAAGTTCGTTAATGGTCAAAATCGAACCAAGTGAGTGGAAAGGGTAGGGATTTGTGAAAACAGAAAAAAAAACCCATAATTTCTTAATTAGGATACGTATCGAATCCGTTTAAAGTTATTATTACTTCTAAGAAAAGGGCCGAAAATTTATGTATGACAGATTTTTGATATCATTAAAAATAGCCCCAAAAGGGGAAAAAAAGGGGGGGGGGTTCGCAGAAAAAAATTTATAACTTCGTCAATTCACAAGATATCAAATCCGCTCAAATTTATTATAAATCCTCTTAATATTATCTAAAACTTTTATATTGACAAGTTTTTATAGGACCAATCCTTATAGCAAAAAAAAAGTAAAAACAAAAAACATTCCCTGCCGGCTCCGCCTGCAAACAAGTTAGGTTTCGAAGTGGGTGGTTCCAACTACAACATTATGGTAAAAATGTCATTTCTTCTGCAATTCCCAGCAAACAGGCGCCGCACGGTCTGCGTCTTCGAAATCTACCTGTGCCTGCAGGCCGAGCCGTCAGGGATTTTTAATATGGCTTTTCTAATTTAAAGAACAACATGAAAAATATTTTCCTTCATATTTTCTATTTATACTTGTACTTAATCCATCTTGAGGAAAATATGTTTCTGATTCATTGAATTACGGCGAAAAAAACAAGTATGATCAGAAAATCTTTCGTAAAATTTAATTCAATTTAAGGAACGTTAATAAATCCAAAATAATTAATATTTAGCATTTTAGCTCGACTTTTTTTTTTTAATGTGTAGCGGTCACAACCAAGCTTTCTGCAATGTTATTTCCTAAAAAAAGTAACGTTGAAAAAACTTAATATTCCATGTAACAAATTACTTTTCAAAAATATACGACAACTGTAAGTGATCGTCTTAGAAATGCCTTGTAGATTGATGAATCACTTTTATCAGATGAGCAATTTCTATACCAGTATTAAAGTAATCTATCTGTCAAAAAGTGAAAATTCAATTGAATGAAGGGATGATGATGCTGAAATTATTGTGGAAAAGAAAATTTTGAATGATATACAAATTTACATCGGGAAATCTTTCTCCAAAAACGCCTTTAACTGGTACAGAAAATTTCATTGAAACTGTCATATAATAAATTCCAAAAAACAAATTTAACTGGATGTATTCTTTAAAATAACTTAAGGTTTATGCATTCTGCAGGAATAAAATTTAGTTATCGCAAAAATATATGTAATTTTCAATGTTAATTAAATAATCTCTGCTAAAATTTGAAGTACAGAAATTGCTGATTAATGTTAAAGAAATATGCATTACTTCTGTGCTAACAGAAAATCGATTACACATGCTGTCGTTACCAAAAATTAATAAAACTAGAAATAATGTAACTTAAAGTATAATTAAGGAAATACATTTAAAATTTATAGAAAATCATTATGGGAATTAAATAATTGTTTTTATTAATATAACATTATTCTAAGCATTCTAAATATAACTATCTCCGCCTCCCAATACCTACAATGCACCCAAATTTATTAATAATCGTCATAATGATCGTAATTCTTAATAATCCTTATAATGTTGCAAGGAAATTATATAATAACTAAGTCTACATACAGTATACAGGATCATCGAGAAATGTTGGATAGATTAAAAAAAATCATAACTCCAAAAGTAATTGAGTAAACGCAATAATTTTCTTTCCAAAGTACTCGCCAATTATTCAAGATTTCTTAGATGTAACTGTAAAGCCGTGACATTTAGGCGATGCGCAGAATCGATGATCTGAAAATGCAAATCGCACCACACTTTCGAAATTTTCACTTTTTGGCTTAGGCTATTTCTGTACATACAGGATCCTTTCCTACTAAATCGACGACGCGGAAGAACTTTCTAATTGACATTTTTCCCATATCGCCAATTGTTTTAGATATAGGAGTGCTTTCCACTCCGGAATCGTCACTCCGGAAAAAAATTGAACAGTACGAAGGTTTCGTTCACCGTGAAGTTGTTTCTTTCCTTCGTCTGAAGGTCACGACTGCGAAACTGTTGCATCTAAAAAATATCGAATAATTGCCGAATACTTTCCAAAGAATATTACTGCGTATCCTCAATTACTTTCTGAGTTATGATTTTTTGGAATGTGTTCAACCTTTTTCGATGACCCTGTATAATACGAAGTTTACGCACGAAGTCTACGTTATAATGAAATCGACATACAATGAAAGATATTCACGCTACTTTTAACTTCGTTACAAAAAGTTTCCATAGTATTTTTTTATTATTATATTCTTACACTATTTATAAAATAATTATCTGTTTTTAGAATTTGCTGTTACATAAATATATGCCATTTTTGTCATGTTTTATAACCACGAAATAAATATGTATTTTTATATGACTTTCGTATTTTAACAAGCACAAATGACAAATTTCAACACTACACTTTTGTTCCTTTCTTTTACTTTTTTCTAGAGATATTAATTTACATGGAAAGAAACAAATGGAAGGTCGAATGGAAAAACAATGATACTCACAAACTAATTGTTTATCGTTCTTTCCCTTACGTGCGAAGACGTGTAGGATTCTTACCCATTTATATTTATTTTCGAATGTGTTTATCAGGTTTTTGTATCGATCCAAAATTAACAAATTTTAGTACGTCTGTAATTTAATAGATTATTGAACGATTGTAGAACACTGTCACCTCAAATCTCAGAAAAAGTGGGCTATCATCTTTTTTCCACTGACACTACAAATGATTCCTTGAAAATTCAGATACAAAACTCTGTGCAAAACACAGTGCTTTATTAAACTTTGTGTAGATGCTAACATTTGCGGTAAAATTTAAAGGGGAAAAAAACCCTTTAATCTCTATACAGACTTTGTAGTTGTTACAAAACACTAACATATATTGCATTGATTTTTAATATGTATTTTTTTAATACACTCATTAATAAATGGGCTTTCCTTACGACGTTAAAAAATGTTTTGGTTATTCAACTTTCATATTAGTATTACCTATTACTATCCATGTGTGTATACTTTGTACGAAAGTTTACCTTTTCAATAGGATCGATTATACAAAAGGCTCTATATACCTGCATATTAGGATAGTTGTGTATAACTTAAAAGTGGGCCACATAACAATAAAGTTTGGGAACCACTTATTTCAAAAATTCTCTCATTTCATATAGATTTTAGATTCTGCTTGTATTTTTACGTGATATGAAAATACAAAAAGCGGAGAACGTGGCGAAAAGCTATCTATTATTCACTATAAGAAAATGTATATCCGAAGTTGTCTTAATATATTAAAGAAATTTTAGCTAAAATGAATGCAAATTTGATTAAAATATAGATAATTACCTCCATAACTTCTCCATTTCGTTACAAAACATACACGCATATATAGACGGCAAATCCCTTTATTGTGAAAAAAAAACTTTCCAAAGGAGAAAGCTACAGTCATCTAAGTGCGATAACATTATAGTATAGTTACTACTCCCTACCTAACGCAATCGATATCAGCACCTCCTAGTGTCAAAATTTGGAAGTTATCAACCTTATCTTGAAAACTATGAGATATAGCGTAAAAAACTCAATCGTGAAATTTTTGAGCGTCCAGGTCCACGTGTTTTGCATGTAAAAATAACTTTATTAGAAACAAAGAAATATAAGTTTTTCTATGTTAAATCTCCGGCATAATACGTCACTAATTTGTGTGCTCCTATTATTGGCAGCAAATATACATGTACTCACATGCATATATATTTCCGATTGTGGACACATTGAGCATTCTTAAATTAGATTTTATTATTAAAATAAATTGTATTTTCTTCTATGTAGTAGTTTTATTATTAAATGCGCATCTGCCTTATAATTTTGCACTTCCGCATGCGGTTAGTGATTTATTTACGCCAGTGACTGGATACGGCAAAGCTTGTACTTCAGAATTTCTAATAAATTTAGTTATTAGAAAATAACTTTCTTATATCTTTATGATATAAATTTATTTAATATATTAAGACATAATATATTAAAGAAGTAAATAAGTATAAAAAGAAAATACCAGATGCAAAATAAAGTCACCACCAGTAAAATTTAAAAGCCAGATACGATAAGTTTGATTCCTCGAAAAGCGGGAAGGGTCTGAGGATTTCAGATGACCGCAGCAGCTTTGATCTTAATGTATTAGGTAAGCAAATTTTCATACTAAATCGAGGACGCTCCACATTAGTTGACTTTTACACTATTTGACTTTTTTCCCACTAAATTCCACAGTTTTAAAGATAGATTTGATAACTTCCAAATTTCGCCTCTAGGTGCGCTGCTATCGATAGTGTATTCACATTACTGCACCATTCTTGCGTTTGCATAGCTATCACTTCCACCGTTTTTTTTCAGGATAAAGACATTTTCCTGTGCACTCTGTATATGCATATCGCATATCACTTTTATTCTACATATACGTAGATATATACATATAATTTATTCTATGACGGCAAATTTCACAAATTATTGAAAATGCACACAAATGATAGTTTAAATAATAATAACTTTACTTACATTTGCTTTTTGAAATATCGAATAAAATATCTAACAGCGAAATAACAATAACAATGCATTTTCCTTATACTTTCGCATGCGAAAAAAAATATACTTTTTTCAAACAAACTAAGCAACGGCACACTCTTTCTAAACTTAAGTCAGATGTTGCATCAAATTTGTTTTAGAAGCTGAAATAGCTTTTTCATGCAAATTTCTTTGCAGCAGAACGAAGGACTTTTGAATGTTTTCGAGTACTTTTCATTATCGGAATTTTTGACCATTTATTATTTGTTTGTAATTTTTTTTTTTCAGAAAATTTTAAGCATACAAATAGTTTAATCAGTTTTTTCCAACTATTGCTGTAAACGTCATTATTTTCGAAAGAAAATGCCTAGCTAATGCATATTTATTGGTTGAATGTATTGATGAAACTCTTTGTAAACAATGGTAACGGATAAAATAAACTATTGTTGATTTACACTAGTCGTTAAAAATATACTTTAAAGTATAAAGTATAAAATATTAAGTTTAACATAAGTGGACATTTTTCATAAGTGGAAGGTTTCATCATAAGTGAAAGGACAAAAGTTGGAAAAATTAGAAAAAAAAATTATTCTAAGTAAATTGTGTATTGAAAAAAATGGGCCTATTTTCACTGAATTTTTCTTTGATAAATAAATTATCCATTTCAAAGAAATTTAAAGATGTTTGTCATTGTAGTAACTATTTCGTTTGCGGTTGTATTTTAACCGTTTTTTTTAAAACATGAGAAAGTATGGTGGTCAGGTAAAGCGAAGTAAATTTTTATGGGACAACACCAAATCGAGTAATTAGACATTATGTAGAAAACAAAAACTAAGTGTAATGGTGCATAGTTAGAAATAAGTTACAAAATGAATTTCCGTTTCTTTTGCATTCTGATTCAGTAGAGAATATTTTAAATAAGAAGCCATATCTTGACTTTCTTCTTTTTTAATTTCATATTCGCAATATAAATCTTTACAATCACAAAACATAAACTTGGCAGTCGCAAAACATAAAGCTGATCAAAGTTCTGTTTTAGAACTAGTATTTTTTAATACCAATGCATTTAAATATAGCCATCTTCTGGCTTAATAACTTCATAATAAACTAATTAAATAATAAAATAACATCCCCAGCCAACTATCCGTCGAAGATAATAAACAAAATGCAATATAAGAAACAGAAGAATCTTTTGTGCCCTGCAGATTCTCAAATCATAATTAAATTTACTGAGAATTAATTTAAAAAAAAAACATTCTAAATATGCACAGTGGCGCCATATGTTATCTAAAGGACAACTATTTCACATAAATTCAAATCACACTGGACACATTCTGTGTTTCTCGCGTACGCGCAGAAAATAGGATTACTGTGGTTTTAATTTTTTACCATCAATATTTTTAAATAATAAGCTTCGCTTTATTTAATTGCGAATTTCTGTGATTAAATATACTTTTCGAAAATAGTAGTGCAAATCCTGAAAATATATGTTCGCAGGAAATCCTGATAAGCAAATTAAATGGATTAATATTTGAAATTGTAAATGCCATTACATCACTGTTCGCTTTCTCATTCACTTTCTGTCATTAATCTCCATGTTGATGGTCAATTGTATTATAGGAATTTAGAATTTGTCATTAAATTTTTCAAGATTTCTGTCTTCGATTCACGATACAATGCGAAATTTAAAAACTTAATTTTGGCACATGAAATGAACTTTAAATTGTACAATATATGATTAACTATCAACCTGGAAATTAAAGGAAGAAAGGGAATGGGAGAGATAGAGAGAATACAAATCTTTATACATCGAAAAATACAAGTACAACTGTAAATAAAACGGATTTTTAAAAATTTAATTACAAAATGATAAATTGCCAGATAAAATCGGTGAGCATGAACCAATTTTTATTCTGGACTCAAATTTTAATCCTGTCAAATCTGTCGCAATGTATCTATTTTCGAATACTTTATACTTTATTATGAATATTTAAACTTAATTTTTACTTTCGCTCTGATTTTTCACTTATCTTCAAGCAAATTCCATTACTTCTATTCTTATATTTCATTAAAATGTATTACTTAAAATTGCTATCTATATATTAAAGCAAAAACATGTGCGTGACTGACGCTGACGACATATTGATGGTGATAGCGACATAATCGATAAATTTTGGTTTTACTGCAGCATTTTTAACTTCAAAACATTGCACAATTTAAACTTTTACACCATCTAATAGGATAAAAACGTACTTTAAAATGCAATTAGTTTGAAAACTGTATCTCAAGTTACTGAAAGATTAACATATTTGATATTGCATTGTAAATAATTCCGCATTTGTTTGTTTCCGTATAATATTCTATAACTATATTGCCAAGTGAAATAAAAACTTCACAAATAAATAATTAATTAATTAAAACACGTATTTTAACAGATATGTAATACATCTACGCGTTTAAACGCTAAAGTAATCAGAATCACAAATGTTTCTGCAAATATGAAATGTTTCGCGAATGACCGCAACTGACCGCATGCATCTAATACAAAATGTTTTAAATTAAAAACGATTTTCATGTATGTTCTGTACACCGAATAATATATATCGGGCATCATTAACTCTAGTAGCCGGGGTTGGTTTGCCTGGTACAATAATTGCGGAAAGGTGAGTTGAGGCTCACTCTGGTCAACCAAAAGGTTTTTCAGTTCTGTCTGTTTACTTAAAAATTATACAAATATAGAAAGCATGTACTGCAATACAATGAAATTGTTTTAAAATTTAAAAAAAAAAGTTTTCATAGTTGATTGACTTTTTTTTCCACAAAATTTGTGTTACATAAAACATTTGTTAAATAGTGGCCGAGTTTTGCCATATTGTTGTTGGTGGTATGCGTTCCGGGATGACTTTTGAAGGAAAGTTGCCCGAATTATCGTTCTCGTGCAAGATAAACCCTGAAACCATCGTTTTTTTCCTTTTGTGATTAACATTCTAACCTAATCTTTTCATTTTGTGATTAACATACTAACCTAAGCTTTTCATTTTGTGATTAACATGCTAACCACAGGACTGAGTGGGCTCTGTCCACTCGAAGAGATGTTTTCGTAAAATTCACTGGAAGAAAAAATTAGTCTGTATATAAAATGCTAATTTACAACTATGAATTCTCGTTGAAATATTAATTTGCAACTGGTTATTCTCGTTGGTATTAAAATATAAAATACCGCATGTAAATATTCAATGTTTAATCTGGAGCACTAAAAAATTGTATTTTCCTATGAAAGATATCTGTTATTGAGATATTAATCTCCGACCCTTTTATGGTTTTGTACACTTCATTAAACTAGTATTCGTTCTAATATATCAATTCAAATAACGCTGTTACTTGGTCACAGTTATTAATATGAAGCATAGTGCATATTTTTGAATTAACGTAGAAGTACAGTGATAAGTGAATATAGAAAAGCATTATGCTACAGTAGCCCCTTTTCGATATTTAGAAACAAAATTGGGCTAGCATATGTATTTTCAATTAATAACCTCATATATATATATATATATATATGTGTGTGTGTGTGTGTGTGTGTATTGCATTTCAATACAATAGAAACTGTGATACATCTTTTAAGTTTATCGCAAAAAGTATAGCATAGCAGCTCCTTCAACCCTCTGTTGAGAAATAAAAAACAATATTAAATCAGCATAGTTTATCTTGCTAGGAATTTTACATATCAAGTTTCATGAAATTCTACCTCATAGATGCCGAGATATTGCAATAATGATTTTAAAGCACGACAAATCGTTATTTGCATGTCATTTTATGTCATGGTGATATGAAGGTACTAGATATGAAGTTTGATGGAAATCCGTGCATTAGGTTCGATGTCAACAAAGATCGTGTAACAGACATACAGACGTTGGTTTAAAAATAGTAAAACAATATTCAGAACATTCCGAAAACATCTAAATCTATTGAAAGTTTGAAGCAAAAAAATTTCATGAATCCAGTACTTAGACCATCTTATAATAAATACAGAAGAAAAAAAGCTATTCCTGTATGCAAATCGCTCTTTTGCATACCCATTGAAATTAAAGAGCTATAGCATCAGGTTCTATTTGAAGATACTCTCAATTAAGCTGTATAAACATTAGATTTAATTTGCCGTGTCATCAAAATCAATTTCCTAAAATTCTGACCTTTCTTTACCGTAATCATATTCGAAATCTTTCATTCCGTGGTCAGACGTGCTGTATCACCGCGCTCAAAAGGGAAATATCTCTCATTTAGTTGAATTCGCCTTCCCCGAAGCTACAACTGGAGTTTTGTGACCCTCAAAAAGCTCAAAACATTAGTTTTAGTAGTATATTGACATAACAGATTTTATTTAGCTACCATTTATGTTCTTGCTTTAAATGTCTGACTCGAATGGAATATAAACTTTTATTATTATTATTATTATTATTTAAACACGTGTAATTTTCTTGTTGGATAGAGACTTTCACTGTATTCGCAGTTATTTGTCAATTTTCATTTAACTTCAAATTCAAGTTTCTATGCTTTAATATATGTTGTAAATATAGATGTATCGAGCAAAATAAACTGTATTTTTAAAAGGATGAAGTTGAAAGAGATTGAAATAAATTGTATTTTATTATTGTTGAATTTCAAATACTTTTTCATTTAATACTATAATCCTGTCTGACTTGCTTCTTTAAACAAATAAACAAATATTTTTAACATATTTCTGTTTAAAAATTATTTTATATAAATGGTTAATATTGAACAGCAGTTGATGTTCATATAGACACAACATTTGATTGAAGCCCTGGACATATACTTATTGTTTCACATAATTTTCTAGACATGCAAATAATTAAATGTATATTATTAATTTTATTAGTAAAAATGAAATGTGCATGATATACAGAACTGTATGTACCTGTATAGAATCTGTTACTGGTTGCCACGGTAACCTCGAAGTTAGACAGCAACTTTTGGTCAACATAAGCTTTACAGATTTTTAATTTTGCGCTTTTGCACTTTGGGGATTTTATAAAAAAGATAATAATAAATATTTTTTCCAACCTATAGGCCTCCTGCCCATACGTAATTTGTTAGTCGTTTACTATTCATACGCCATACATACCATTTTAAACTATATCAATCTCTATATACTGCTCTGTAGTGTTTTTTTTTCAATTCCACGATTTCTTGGATTCATTTATTTCTATTTTTTTATCCTTATCTTTTTTTTATGATGTTCTAAAAATAAGGAGCTCATTTCAGTAGCTCATAATTAACCTTTAAACAAGAGTACCTGCAAAAATTCTACGACAAACGTAATATTTCTTAAATAATTCTTAAATATGATACCCAAACTGTCTGAAGGTCATTGCTTTTTCTCAATTCCAGTTACCTTCATCGTGGAAAAAAAAGGTTTCACCAATTTCCGATTCTGTAAAAATGTTGTTAAAACATAGTTTAAAAATTGCCCATTGGCTATAATATATTTCCGACACTCAAACCATTTAAATAACGTCATCGAAAATTTTTGAGTCTCCCTGAATACGAACTGTAAGATCTATATAAATGAGCAATGAACTCATTCAAAATACTTGAAAGATCAATACGCTATGTATATAAGGTTTGAATTGGTTCAGTTCTTCGGATGTTATCGTGATGAGAAGTTTTGCGAGTATTGGCTTTACGTGACCTTGAAAACTAGCTATAAGAGTTACATGATTACCAATCTCATCCAAAATACCTGCAATATCAATATACTGTCTAAATTATGTTTGAATTAATTTCGTATTTCTGTCATTATAGAGATGACAAGAGTTGCATTATACATATATATATATTTGTCATCTCTATAATGACCGAAATACGAAATTAATTCAAACATAATTTAGACAGTATATTAATTACAAAATTTTGAAAATTTCAGACAACAACACTCACTTTTTTTTGTAACAAAATTATCTTACTGGTGAATGTCACTAAAAAACTAAGTTTAGAAGTGGAAATGGAGGCATAAAACAAATACAAAGAAAAGCAGTGAGATGAGCAAATGCTCCCACATGGGTAATAAATATTAAATTTGATAAAAATGCTTCTTAGAAGAAAAATTAAACTAGATCTTTTATTAAAAATTGAATATTTTTAATGCTATCAACTTAAGACAAATCGAATTAAACAGTTTAATATTTTATTTCGCTCTGCTTTTTGCCTAAATTGTTCATTGAAAGAATAAATTCAATAGCCTCTCTTTAAAATAGAAAAAAAAAAGGAACGTTAATCCAATAATTCGGCTTTCTTAAATAGCATATTTCTACTTTATATTTTCATTTATTTTCTTTTTCCTCCAAAGATAGTTTAAAATACAATAGATACTACTAATAGAGGTAAAATTCAAGTACTTTATCGACCATCCTTTGTTTATCCATAAAAATATTTTTTATGGCATAATTTTAGAAGTTTCCCTTAAAAGAAAAAAAATGGAAAAGAAATGAAAGGTTCGAGAGATAAGCGAACAGAAATTCATTTTCTCATCATTTAGACTCACAGAAAATAAAATGCGCTTACATTTTTATGTTTTGAAAGTTACTTGAAAACATTTTATGAAATGTGTGTAGCTTTAAATGACTGATAAAGTATCAGGTGAAAGAAAAACAGTTTTCTTTTTCAAGTTATGTTACGAAACGACTGGATATTTCTCAAGCTCAAAGTTGATTTGCTCTGTTTAAAGCTAAATGATTTATCTTTATATGTATAATGTAATGGTGGGGGTGTCTATTTACCTTTGATTCGTATGTTTAAAACGAGACTTACGAATGATATCTTTAAACTCACAGTGTTAATATTTTAAAAATCTATTAATTTGAAGTTGTCGCTTCTATAATATACAATCGGACCCGGTTAAGATGCTCACGGTTAATACGCGGATTTTCTCCGGTCCCTTGAACATCATCATTAGACTAATGTAAAAATATCACGTTTAATACGCGAACTGTTATTACGCGATCCCGCTTAATACGCTATAGAGCTTCAGTTCTTTGAAGCAAAAAAATCTCATTTAAGACACTTTATAGACCAAGATGCGAATTATTTTCTCTTCTCCAGTGTTGGTAATTTAGCGGATTTTTTTCAGATAAAAATAATTGTTTCTGAATAATAATCTACGCCTTATTTAATTACAAATAAATACAGGCTAATATTACTAACAGTAAATAGTGATAGGTATTTGAATTAAAAAAATTAATTAATTAGCAACAAATTAGCGCTAAATTAGCAACATTGCAACTCTTTTATCCCGTGTCCTAACACCTTTTGTCTTTTACTTCATGTATGTTTTTACTGAAGCAGAAAGAGATAGGCAAATTTTCGTCACTGTTTGTTACTTATTCGTCTTTCTTTGCGCGGTATATGCTTTCGATTTTTTTCACTCTCATACAATGTAGAAAATAAAGCCTCCCCGTAATATATGCTTTTAAACAGATTTGAATAGTAAGGACAGCATTATTTCGTCTTCAGTTCTATTTCTTTATTATTTTCTGTTGATGCCAGCCTGCTCCTGATTTATTCATGGCCATACTTGCGCCACGAGATTTGTGGAGACAGTTAAATAATAATATACAGGGTGTCCCGAAAGTCCCCGTACAACTTCAAAAATTTATTACAAAAAAAATAATAGGCCTACAGCAAAAATAATTACAACAGTGCATAGAGTAACTTAAAAAGTTTTTTTTATACTACCTTAGTATACTAGTACATGAGATCCTTTCGTTGCACGAATAATATCAGGTCAATATTCCGATTCCACCCACGTACGTTTCAGCATGCTAACATCAACAGTTATCAATTAGTTTACAGTTATCACAGTTATCAACAGTTATCAACTAGTTACAACTGTTTGATGAAATCAAAACAAAAGTTAATAGTCTCATGGAATTGAAACAAAAGATCCAAACAGAAGCAGCTACTGTTGATGTTAGCATGAAAAAGATTCATGGATTGAATTGGAATATCGTCTTGATATTCTTCGTGCTACGAAAGGATCTCATGTTGAAGTTTTCTAAGGCAGTAGAAAAAACTTTTTAAGTTACTCTATGCACTGTTGTAACTATTTTTGCTGTAGGCCTATTATTTTTTTTGTAATAAATTTTTGAAGTTGTACGGAGACTTTTGGGACACCCTGTTCTTAAACTGTAATCTAAATGTGAATAAGACATAATTTTCGACTATAAACATATAAATGTTAACTCTAACGTTCATTTAGATGATTAGATGCGTAAATAGGCTCAGTCCCTGCAACATTATGGAAACCACGTTTAATACGTGACACCGACTAATACCCGACTTTTGTCCAGTCCCTTGAAACTCGTCTTAACTGACGTTAAAGTTAAAACTTAAATTCGTTAAAGTATTTACCCTGTTCTTTTTATGGTGTCATCTGCTGTTTTGTAAATAAGGAAAAATACAGGGGGCCGAAAAAGTTTTGGATGGACATAAAATCCAATATTTTCGAGAACACCGTAAATGTCAACAATTTATTAACAAATATATTAAATTTAACCTCATATAAATAAAGGAAAAGCAGATAAGATCTCAAAGTATTCGCCTTTTTCTTTGATGCCCTTAGTCGTTTTGGAACATCATTGACTGAGGCACAAAGTATCTCATCGAGATGATTGGTCAATTCCTTAATCAATTTTGCCATCAGACCATCCAAACTTTGATTGGAAATAGCCATTCATCAGTAGAAACGAAGTCAATGTTCTCCGCCCTAAGCCATTCAAGAGTTTTGCGCGCGCGATGGGGCTAGTGCAGAGTCCTACTGAAATACCCAATTTCGTGCAGAAAAGTGTTTTTGAGCAAAAGGCTTGAGCATTTTCTGCAAAATCTCGTCCTGATAAACAAGTCATCCAAAACTTTTCCCACACCCTGTAGTGTAATGTTTTCTTACAAACAGGTAATCAACTTAATGAAATAGTTCGCTATCAAATATTATCATAATTTAAAAAAAAAAAAAACATTTTAAATGGCACTGTTGTCTATTCCTTCCTAAGCGTGCTACATACCTAATTTTGTTGCTACGCGACCATAGGTTTAAAGGTTCGCAGACATTGAATAACGGTACTTTTTAATAATAAGATTCGTATTTTTTAATAGCGGATTTGTGTATTTAAATAATACGAAGGTGTCTATTAAAAAAGTAATGGTATTCAATTTCCTTAAACCATTAAACAAATAGTCGTGTAGAAACATAATTAAGTGTATTATAAGTATATTTGTAGGTCCTTTTTGTTTATTCCTTTAAAAAAAGAGAAAAAAAGGGTTGCATTTTTAACGACGTAAGTTAAAGACGTTTTCAATTAAGGAAGTAAATAAGATATGAAAAAAAACTTCGCTAGATAATCAAACATAGATTAATCCCCCCTCCCCTTTTATTGAGATGAATGTTATATTTAATAACACTTTTATGTTTTGAAAGTTGTCAAACGTTTTGCCAATTTTGTGCAGTTTAAAATACCTGAACAAGTACTGGATAAAAAAAAAAACTATTTTTATTTCTTTTAAAATCTTCAAGAAAAAATTATCCGATGAATTATTCTTAATTTTAAATTTTCGTGTAGATAAAAGTTGTAATAGTTGTATAGCTATTTTTTAACTTTTTAAGCTTTATATATTTTTTTGACCCATGAATTTATCACCTTCTTAAAATGCAATAAGAGTTTTAATTCAAAATCTGCGAGAACTATACACCTCCTTGAAGACATCCTTAAATTTCAAGGCCGTTTGATCACCTTATATACACAGCTGATTTTAAAAATGTAACAAATCAAGGAAGGAATAATATATATGTTCCTTTAAAATATAAATTTCATGAATACGCAGCCTCATATCTTACTGTTTAACTATTGTTTAATTTTCTGAAACTTAAGTTTTTTAAAGATATCGTTGAATACTGAGTTTTAATATTGAACAATAATATTCAATTTGCTTGATTTAATAACATCTTTCGAAGAAATATCAGTAGTTAAAAATTATATATTTTGAGTGTCATAATCTTTAAACATAATTTTAAAGTCTTATTTTAAATTAAATAATCAATTTTTTATATTACTTTTGCTTTTTGCATAAATTCTGCATCGAAACAAAAAATAAAATTAGATTCAACAGTTTCAATGGAAAAAATGTTAATCCAATAATTCGACATTTCTAAAATACTTAAGAAAAAACTTTTTTTTATTTTAAATGTTTCAGTTTATCTGTTTTCCTTCGAAGCTACTTTAAAATACGATGGTTCCAGTAATGGAAGTATTTTTATTGATTATTCTTTGTTTATCCTTTAAAATGGCATTTTTATGGCACAAGTTAAAACATTTTTTCGTGAAGGAAATATATAAAATTAATGAAGGAAACAACGAAAGGAAACACATTCGATAGGTAAGCGAAAGGCAAGCATTTGTTCTTTAGTCATTTCATTAGTATAGAATATAAAAAAGTACTGTGATACCTTAACTAACGGATGTTGCGTTTAATAAAGATTGTTTTCCCTATTTTGACTCTGCTAATGAACCTGGATTTGGCTTACGTACGTTTTGTTGGATGCGTAAACTAACCTAACGTGCACTGTAAAAGAAAAATGTAAATCTATTGTATTTTACCGTCGAATCCTGTAATAATATTACGGCAAATACCACTTTTTCATGCTAAACGGTTAAATCATGTAAACTGTTCACTTTTACGGTCAAAGTCCATTTATTTAAAGACAAAGTACGTTTATCGAAGAGTAAAGACCGTTTTTTTTTATGGGCCTTTGTCTGAAATCTCTGCTGCACTAATTTTACTGCAGCACTGTTCTTACAGTATGGCAGCATCGCATTTTAATTGGACGAGAAATCAGTTTCGGTTAACGAACGTTTCGTCTAACAAACATAATTCCGGAACAAATTATGTTCCTAATTACGATCGATGTGTCACTACACTTACATTTTATGTTTTAAAAAGCTTTAAATGTTTCACAAAATTTGTGCAAGCTTAAATATCTGGCTTGGTCAAATAATGAAGCATCATTTCTTTTTCCCCTTCAAAACTATAATAGCACACATTTATAATTTTCAATTTCAAAGTTTTAACTTTCCGTATTTATGCTTGCATATCTGGAACATAAAGTTAAATGTCTGGCAGTTAACACGTATTTTCCATGGAAATATCAAATTTATAAATACTAGGGGATCCAACCAGGACTTCCCAGGTTACACAACATAGGAGAAAATCATTTTTTTTATTGAAAACTCTAATAAATATTCTTTTTACATTTAATATAACTTTCTAGATTGACACTAAAACTCCCCAAAAAGCATTTTCATATGAAAAATAGCTATGCTGCATTCAAATAAAGTTTTGCAATTTCTTAAAAACTATATTTTCGTAATAGCCTCATGACAGGGGTTAAAACCCGAAGATATCGCCAAAGATTTTACAGCAGCCGCATTGATTCTTGTAATTTCAGTGGTTTAAACGCATAATTTGATTACATGTATGTTAAATTTGTGATTTATTTAGATTACTTTATTTATGTATTGATGAAGTTGAAATTTCGTTTGAATGAAGTATTAGCCGAAAACAAATGCTGAAGTATTTATCTTATATATTAAAAGGAAAGGGGATTTTCGTCAAATAATTTTTTCACATGACGCTCCTTTTGCGCATGCGTAAACTTAAATCTAGAACTTAAACGAGTTTTAGAACACCTTCGAATGAGAAAAGGGTGGCCCAGTAGTATAAGACGCGCGTTTCTTCTCTGTTCGTATCCTCGTGTCGGTTCGATTCCCGCTATGGGCCGAACGATTTTTTTTATTTTAATAATTCATTATAATAATACCATATTTAATTCAGGAGGAAAAGTTAGATAATTTATGTATATATATATATATATATATATATATATATATATATATATATATATATATATATATATATATATATATATATATTATTCGAATACTTTATAATTAAAATTTAACACCCAAGAATTTTTGTTTTATTTACTCAATTTATATTTAAAGTACTTAAATTAAAAGATCGTGCATCTAATTATCGAGTAAATAAATTGAAGTGGTCTACAATTTTTATTATATTTGGTATGGCCATTAGCAAGATGTCATATATATAATAAGATAAGTATGGGATTATTTTTCGTAAAAAAGCAAAAATAAAAGGAGAGAAAACAAACAGAAGGGAAAATATTCCTACAGGAACTCTAAAAATATCTTGATATCCATGATTTAACAATTAAATAATGTGTGAGAATGGAAATATAAATTCAAGTAATTAAAAAATATGTATTATAAATCGTTAGCTACAAACAGCAAAATTTAAATTCAGGGTTTTAGAATCAGACTGATAAAAATTAATTTAATGAACAATTTTAAAGGTTGTGTAGATTAAAAAAATAATAATAAATAAATCAGAAATACTAAATATTGTTGTTTTTTTCAAAATATTGGGACTGTGGTAAATAAAATTTAACAACCGACAATATTTTTTAAATTACTTATTTTATATTATAAATATTTAAATTAAAAGATTTTGCATGTAGTTATCGATTAAATAAAGTGATCTAAACTTACATCAATATATTGTACGACAATTATAAACAAGATATATTTGAATAACTAAGAAAAGTATATTATTATTATTCTTAAAAGGAAAGAAGAGAAAAAAGAAAGGCGCAAAAATATCCATATATGAATTATAAAAGAATTCACCTTGATATCCATGGTTTATCTGGGTTTTAGAGTCAGGCTGATAAAAGTAAAATTAATGAAAAATTTTAAAGGCCGCGTAGTTAAAAAAAAAGAAAATATTAAATATTGATATATATACATATTAATTTTTGAGACTGTAGTAAGTAAAAATAAATCATTCAATTAATATTTTTAGTTAAATTCTTGCTAAAATAATTCAAGTGTAATATGATGTAAATTACAAGCTTAAAATTATTTCACTTCATTAGTTGAGTAGGCTGGACTGACAACACAATCCATCGTTTTACATCTATAGCAATCGCTTACACAATATAACAATTCATAAAATTTTCAATATTTAATTAATTTAAAAGCAGCTAATTAAAAATAAAAGTATATTTCTAAAGGAGCTTTCAAGTTATTTACCGTCAAATTTTGACGAGTACCATCTAGTATTGTTTTATATACAAACTGGTTAAGTCTTTCATAACAGGGCTGCACGTGATACGCATAGGTTTTACCCCAACAACGGCAGCCCCGAGATACGTCGGATGTAACAAGACTTTTTTTTTTTTTTTTTTTTTTTTTAACTCTGTGGCCGTTGAAGTGGTTAAAAAAATCATGCTGGAAAATTATTTTCAAAACCATAAAAAATCAGTAAATTGAGATATAGCTTTTAAAAAAATTGCCTTAGAAAAAAACATTTTGTTTCCTATTCGACGGTGTAAAAATTTAAATTGTACGATATTTAAAATTAAAAAAAAAATTGCTGTGAAAGCGAAATTTATCGATCAGTTGTTGCCACCGGCAATATGACGCCAGCATTACTCACGGACATGTTTTTGCTTTAAAATATTGATATTTTAAAGCTTTATATGACTTAATTTCTTATGTTTAAAGCTCTTTCTTTGAAGGGGAGAGATAAGATCAGTTGCGAAATCGTCTTACAAATGGCTAATTTTGATGTACCGTTTGCTCGAGAACTGCTAAACAAATTTTAAACTATAGTATTTACTCGTGTATTCCGCGCAGTTTTTATGCCAGACATTTATTTTAAAAGCAGGGGTTCGCGTGGATTTTATATTTTAAGACCGCCGCTGTAGAATTTTATGTCCTATTGCATCATCATTGTCGTTGAACAACTATATTTTATTTCAATACACGAAATCATGAAATAATATGTTGTAAATATTGAGCAATATTAATAATTATTGTTATATTTTAATAGAATAATTATTCTATTTCAAACTATTATTATATTATCAAACACATCTTAAGATGTGTTTGATATATTTTTCATATTTCCCCGCTATCTAAATAAGGTATTAAAACATGGGATGCGAGTGTTATACGAGGATGTTGTACACAAGAGTAAATACGGTGCTTATTTATTTCTTTATTTATTTGACATTATAATTACCTACATTTCGATCGTTTTGATTTCCTGGAAAATCAATTCCTTTACAGTAATGATTTTCTTTTAATCCTAGAATTTCATATTTGCCACGCCACGTAACTGTTAGATTTGTTCTATTTTTATGCCTTACGAAACGATTAATTTATAATTAAATAAATATTAATAATTGTGTAAACATAATTATAAAAATTATTACATAAATATTATTATTGATATAATTATTATATTATAATAGTTATATATTATTAATATTTGTTTATTTATATAATTATATTAATAATTATATGAATAAATTTGAACAATTATCTAAACTATTAAAATAATTATTGAAATCGCTTTATTAGTTTCCGAGGTAAAAGTACTTCAACGTCAGCCGTTTTCCGTAGGAATTTGCGAGTGTTCGCTTTACAACCTTAAAACTTTGGTGGAAAATATCAAATTTTATTATCTTTTAATGTTAACTTTCTTATTCTATTTAAAAATTACTTTTGAAAAATCCTAGTACGGAAAAAATCGTATTTTAAGTTAAATAAATAAAGGCAAAAAGAACTTCTTAATATGCCATAAAAAGAATAAATGCACAAGGCCTTTCAAAGAAACTTCGCCTTTCTTCATCAGGTGCAAAGAAGATACCACTCTGAAATCAGGACCACTCGTGATACCACTCTGAAATATGGATCAAGACTTTATTGAGTATTGCTCTTGCCTTCACAGTGGTAGTACGTCTTCTTTACGCCTGATGAAGAAAGGCAAAGTTCTGTCAAAACGGCTTGCTCATTTATTATTTTTATGGCGTTATTAAGAAGTCTTTTGCCTTTATTTGCATATCACACAAGCTATATTATTTGTCTATTACTGAAGTAGTAATACACAATGATTCATTTGTGTGTTGATTTATTTGTATATCAGACCAGTTTTCCAACATTTATGTTCTTAAGTTAAATAGTTCGATTAATATCTCACAATATTTATTTATTAATTTAATTTACTGGCTTCATTCGGAGAAATTTCGGTAGTTACAAATGTTTTTTCTTGAACAATAGCACTTGAAACACTGATTTTAAATTCTCATTTTAACGCGTAACTTCTGTGCTGAAAATTGTCGCATACAGTACCGCTCACATTAATTGGAACACTCAATGAAAAACAGCAAATTTCTCTTAATACACAATTTATTATAAAGAGTACAGACTTGGATTATTTTAATTGTTGATATGTTCTCTCTTGTTCTTTGTTACCTCCTGACAACGTTTCGGTACTGATTCAACTTGTTTTTCACACTTTTTTTTCAGTTTATCGCCATGAAACGTATCTTGATTAGTGAAGAAATCATAGACATTTTTGTTGTACAGTCTTCATTGGCAAGTTTTTGCTCACAAATTGACCAGAGATTTTCAATCAGATTTATGTCTGGTGAGTTACCGGGACATTAAAGACCATATATACCATTTTGAGCGACTTTTTAAATGTTTTAGATGTATGGCAAGGTGAAAAATCTTGCTGGAAAATCCCATCACCGGCTGGAAATTTTTTTTTCATCCAAAACATCCTCCAAGGAAAATGTTTTGGCGCGGTATGACCTTTCATGGACTAGGACCATTGGTTCCAGTAGAAGGAATGATGAATTCTGAAAAGTATATATCTTTACTCCTAAGTACATATCTTTTACTAAGAGGAGTGGTTCCACTCTCACAAAATTTGTTTCTAGCCGGCGATGCTATTTTCCATGCTATATATGTTGCACATTACCATATATCTAAAAATTGTAAAAGCTTCTTCGCTCAAAGCGTTATAAATTTTCTTCAATAGCCTGGTAACTCACCAGACTTAAACCTGATCGAAAATCTCCTTTCAATTTGTAAGCAAAAACTTGCCAATGAAAACTGTACAGCAAAAACGTCTATGATTTCTTCACTAATCAAGATATGGCTCCATGACGACGAACTGGAAAAAAACTTTTGAAAAACTAGTTGAATGAATGCCTAAACGTTATCAGAAGGTAATAAAGAACCAGGGAGAACATATATGAAAAATTAAAATAAAGTAAGTCTGTACTATTTAAAATAAATTGTGTATTAAGAGAAATTTGCTGTTTTTCATTGAATGTTGCAATTATTATGAGCAGTACTGTAAATACTGTGAGCAGTCTCTGAGACTACTTGATCGAAGTATGAATAAAAGGTTCGTTTAAGTCATGGGATCTGTTTCTGTACTAAACATTATGTACAGAATTAGTATAATTAAAATTCACCCATTCAGATGTCTCTATCGACAGTACCAGGAATAAGATAGTAAGCGAAACAAATTTTCACTAGTATCCATAGTTAAACTGAAAATTACAAGTTAGACTGAAAAAACTGAAAAAAGCAGCGGTCTGTGAGACCGCTAACAGCAACTAAGGCTTAAGTTAAGTAAATCATTTGTTTTAAAATTTTCTAATTTTCCGTGAATAAATGAGTCATCGACAAAAATGAAATTTAAACGGCGTCTTCTTTTTAAAAAAGCGTATAAAATGCTAAACCAATAATTTGGCTTTATATGACTCTTACAAAAAGAAGTTTTTACTTATTTCATGATTTTTTTTCTCTCTTTTTCTTTGAAGTTATTTCAAAATACGATTTATTACTAAAGGAGAGAGAATTCAAGTATTTCTACCAACCATCCTTTGTTTATCCTTTAAAATGACTTTTTTATGGGACAAGTTTAAAAAAAAAAGGTTTTCCACTTGTGAAACACGTAAGAAATATAAAGGAAATAGAGTAAGAAAACACATTCGTTAGTAAAGCCAAGAAAATTTATTTTTATTTTTCGTTATCTAACTGTTCAGAAAATAAAAATTGCTTACTTTTTACAATCTTTTATTTAACTCCAAACTTTGTTCTTGTATGAGTTGGAATTTTATAATCAATTTCTTGATACGGTAGAATTAAAAATATATTATGTACAGCAGGCATGTTTTAGATAACAATACATTTTAATATTTTTACAACTTGATTATAAATTAATAAATTAATTTTAAAGCATTTTTCTGCTACCCGACCGCAAGTGTCATCCTCAAATATTCTCTACTAGCCGGACTTCGCCCGTCCAGATGGTAGCTTGATGGCCCCAGATTCCTTTTGCAGTGATGGTACTTTGTGGGCCCAGGCTTTGCCTATGTCCCAGAAAGTGGATTTTACATGCAAACAGAAACTAAATAAATAAAATATTTTAAATTATACGAAAATAACTAATAAAAATATCAAAAAAGCATGTAAAGATTTCGCGACATAAAAAAATAATAATCTTATTTATTATCCCCCTAACAAAGACCTAATCTAAGGGCTGGAGGGAGAATTTCCGGATTAAATAAACAAAAATGGGATAACCAAAGATATATGGCGATCTTTGCACATGAGCCATGTGAGTTTCGTGCTCATAAATTGTTAATAGGGTGATTAAAATAAAGGAGCCTGTGTGCTTCGCAGCCATATATGATTCATACGGCTCGGCAATCACTATAACGGACCTTGTGTGTTTCGTGCCTCATAAATCATTAAAACGACAATCACTATAACGGGACCCTATGAATTTAGCTTACATGACCCGTTAAAGCGACAATCATTTTAACAGAACCCTGTGGTTTTCACTATTATAAACTAATTATACGCAATCACTACAGCGAAGCCTTGAGCATACTCGAACCTAGAAATATGGCGATCGGTATTAAATCTCTATTTCCAAAATGTTTTTAAGAATCGGAGGCAATGAACTATATTTTGCATACAGAGTGAAATTCAATCACTAAAAGGCAAAAAGCGCAAAAACAATTTATAAAGTATGAAATTAAAAAAAGACTAAACAATGTTTTTGGTACTTTCCGTTATACTAACAACATGCCAAAATGTATGCTATATGCGGCATTTACTTCAACCCTGACCGTGCAAAAGTTTTATTTATTTTATTTTTTATTTAATTTGCAGACTGTGCCAAGCATTGTGATCCACTATTTATAGAATGTGGATCATTTCTTTTTATTTAATCTGAACCATGCAAAACATCTTAATTTGCTGTTTTTTTTTAAATATTTTTTATTAATTTATAACTTACATTTTTCGCTGCGTTGAGATGTATTTAACCATTTGACAGCTACCTCATGATGAGAATTCTGCAGTAAAATTGTTTCAGAGCTATGGAGTCATGCATAAAGAAAGTGTTTTTGCGAGATTCCGGGTGCGGACATTAAAAATAAAAATAAAAAATGATGACGCTTACATTGGATGTCATACCCTATCTATTGAGAGCATTATAGGGCATCGCAAAATAGGGTGATAAAAAACAGCGTGGTACAATTCGTCATTATTTACAATATGTGTCATAGAGTTCAAATGGTGACATCTGTATTCAAAAAAGGAAATGCTCAATGCAACGCTAAGATACATATCAATTTCATATCTGCAATGTAGATTGAGTTTTACTTTATATTTCTATTGTATACTATTTATTTGTTCTTCTTTTTTAAGTATATATTTGTATTGATATAATAAAATAGTTTTTAAAACTCTGTAATTTTGAGATATTATATATTTTTAATGATTACTCTTTTACCAAAAATGTTTTTTTTTTTTCAAATGTTTCATTTTGCGCCAACTATTACGGTTGGCGACAATAGTATGGAAAAATCCCAAATTTTCCTAGGAGAATTTTCTAATAAATGTTTTAAAATTTGAGCAATATTTGTTCTTAATAACGTATATTCCGTCATATAACATGCACTTTTAAAACGAATGAAAACTATCAATATTTACAGGTGCACTTTATACGCCGGGTATAAAAAGAAAAGATTAAACATTTAGAAAATACTCGTGTAAGAATTGAGATTTCTTTATTAAGAAAAAAGAAAATTAGACGTGATATTAGTTCAATATACCAGAATACGATTCCGAACGCTTTGAAGAAATTTAGATAGGTAGATAGGCTTTGCAGTATCGTAAGTGTTTTCCAAATTTTGTCAACAATATTTTTTTAATGTATCTTTACTATACTTTCAAAAACAAAGAAAAGTATAAAATAGATTTGAAGTGCGATTTGAAACAGTGATTTGAAGAAGAAAAAAGTCCTTAAAGTATCAGTTACTGGGGGTTTCACCCTAGTTGTTGTACTTTAAAAAGTTTTTTATTGTATTTTTATGATGTATACACTGTTAAAAATTTTATGGTGTGCTGCACCAACTTTTGGTGCTGCAGTAGCTGTAACTATAACATAGTGAATGCTCTGGTTGAACCACAGCTCCAAATGTTGGAACTAGATTTCACCATCCTATGGTTGCTGCTACTGCTGCATGAAAAGTTGGTTCAACGTACCACAAAATTTTAAACAGTGTATATCCTTAAGGTTTCTTGCAAATAAGGACGTAAGATTGATTTTAACACTATACTTACAGGTTCCTGCGAGCTCAAAATTGTTCCAGAAGTTGAAGAAAGGGTTGCGCGTAATACGGCGAACATACCAAAAATAGATAACTATAGCCTCAAACGTGGGTGTGCATTATACGTTGGAATATAGGATAATCCATTTTAAATCTACTTTAAGTGCAAAATATGTTTTTCATCCATTTATAAATAATTCATAATTTGCACGAGATTCAATTTGCATGAGAGCGTTAATGTAATATTAGTTGTTTTTAATGTAAAGCTAAGCATTTCAAATTGTTAAAAAATACTTTAACTCAACAATAAAAAAAAACAATATTTTTTCTTAATAATGGCATTTCAAATCTATATGCAAGATATGTTTTTCATACCTTTAAAAATAAATCAGTATTTGCATAAGTTTTATTATTTGCATTTTAATGGAATGAGAGAGCTAAACACCATCAATTTAAAATGTAATATTAATTATTTTGGATGTAAGTTTAAGAATTTCAAATTCTTAAATATGTTTTTGCTCAACATTTTTAAAAATTCTATAATCTTTTTTTAATAATTCAACAATATTTTTCAATAATGCATTTTAATTCTAAGTACAAAATATGTTTTTGTTCCATTTAGAAATAATTCATTATTTACATGAGAGGGTTACATGCAACCAATTTGAATTGTAATAATAGATATTTTTTATGCTAGGTTAAGCATTTAAAATAATTTTTTTTTTTTATCAACTCTTTTAAAAATCCAACAATATTTTTTCTTAATAATGCATTTCAGATTTAAATGCAAAATATGTATATCATCCATTTAAAAATAATTTATTATATCCAAAAGATACTTTTTTTGCATTTCATTTGCCTGAGAGGGTCAAACACCATCAATTTGAAATGTAATATTAGAATGTAAGGTTAATCATTTCAAATTCTTAAAAAACATTTTTGCTCAAAAATTTTTTAATTTCAACGGTATTTTTTCTTAATAATTCATTTTAAATCTAAGTTCAAAAAATATGTTTTTCATCCATTTAAAAATAATTCATTATTTGCATTAGATTCATTATTTGCAATTTATTTGCATGAGAGGATTAAACATAATCAATTTATAATGTAATATTAGTTATTTTTTTCTGTAAAGGTTAAACATTTCAAATTTATAAAGTCGTTTCAACTCTATTTCTTTCAACATAAATTCGTCATCATAAAATAAAATTCAATTCAACGGTTTCGTTTCCTAAAACGATAAAAAATAAATGTTAATCCAACAATTCGAGTTTTTTTATTCTTAAGTAAAAATATTTTTGCTTTAAAAAATTTCTCCATATTTTCGATTTTTTTTCTTTCAAAACAGGATGGCTATTACTAATGTTTGTTTTAAATTCAGGTATTTTTATCGATCATCCTCTGCCTAGTCTTTAAAATGTCTTTTTTATGGCATAAGTTAAAGAAGTTCTCCGTGAAAGAAATATATAAAAAATATGTAGGAAAATATAAAAGAAACAGTGAAAGAAAACATATTTGATAGATAAGTGAAAGGAAATTCATTTTTTCATTATTTAGCTGTACAAAATAAATACAGTTCTTACATTTTAATACTTTAAAAAGTAGTACAGATTTTAGAAAATGAACGCGTCTGTAAATGTTTTGTTCAATATTGATAATAAATTTTAATAAATAAATATTCCTTTGCAGTTCCTTTTTTATTCAATATTTATGATGCGGTTCCTTTAATGAGCTCAGTTTTTCAAATGTACTCTTCGCAGTTGATCTATTATATGTTTTGTATTTTTGATGTGTTTACTTTCATAGTAAAATTGATACTTGAGAAGGTATTCCGTTTTATTTATGTTTAAAATGAGATGTGCTGATTATGTTTTGAAACAAAATACATTTCTATATTTTAAAGAAAAAAAATAACATTTTACAAAACATGTACATCTTAAAATGTCTGAATAAATAATGTGTAATTATAAAAATATATTTTTTATAAGTTTACTTTTTCGAAAGATTGTGCGTTAAATTAAAACAATTCAGTACATAAAATTCAGTATTTCGTACTTATATTTGTATAATACATTTTGTTAATATTTAAAATGATGAGGGAGATTATTGTGATAAGAAAATGAAGAAAAATTCACATCTATTTTTACTTCAAAACATCAGATTTATCAAAATATCTCAATATTTTATTTTAATTAATATTAGATTTTTAATACTTATTTCAATGTTTCGTTAAAATCTGAATATTGATGTCCAATAGTTTTACCTTATTAAATTGACTAATAAACTCTATTCAACAAGTCTAAGTAGTAGTTAAATTTGACGTTTTTCGAAATCCATCAATCGTAATAATACTGATAATAAAAGAACTAAGAAAAACAGAAAAGAAAGTCTGTGTTTTACTGTGTAGGAATTCATCATGGATAAAAATAAAATTCCATTTAATGACGTCTTTCTCTTAAAATAAAAGAAATGTCAATTCAATAATTCGAATTTTTATAGTTTCTAAGTAAACATATTTTTTAAATTTTAAATGTTGAGTTTTTCCTTCATATCTGTTTAAAAGTGCGATGGTTAACACAAATAGGAGTAAATTTCAAGTACATTTGACCATCTTTATATTTTATTTATTTATTTAGATTAACTTTTTTATCACTTAAGTTAAAGCAGTTTTCAAAAAGGAAATACGCAGGGTGTTTGTAAACTAGTAGAACAAAATGTCAAGGATGACAATACACATCAAAATAAATATTTTTGTAAAATAAATCAAAGACGCAGTTAACTTCTTCTGTCGGAAATACAGTGTTTCACTCCAACCTGAACTCGGGTTTTCACCCATAACTTTAACGATAATTTAGATATTTTAACGATATTTTCAAGAGACTTGCGCTTCCATTTCTTTCCATGATATCATCGCATACAAAAGAAAGTTAATCTTATGAAAATCTCACAGAATTATTGCCGTTATGTATACAATTTTAAGCAAAATTAATATTATCTGTAGTGGTAGTTCCAGCATGTAGTGAGACACTGTATTTTTGGTTGAATAAGTGCTTTGCAATCCTTATTTCCTATTAAAAAGTTTGTTAAACCTGGACGCATATTATTATGCCTGAAGTTTTGTTCCATTAGGTTAGAAATACACCTGTAACAAAAATATAAAAGTAACACTGAAATAAAGCATTTTCCATATGTAAGCGGATAATTTTTTCTCATAATTCAGTCGAAAAGTGTTTGTAAATTCGTCATATATAAAGATAAAATTCAATTTAACGGTTTCTTTTATTAAAAGGAGAAAAAAGTCAATCCAATAATTCGATTTTTTTATATGTATAATTCTCCAGTAAACATATTTTTATTTTTGAATTTTAAGTTTTCTTTTTCTTTATTTCAAAGTAAGATGAGTACCACTAATGGAGACAAAATTCAAGTATTTCTATCGATTATCCTTTGTTTAACCTTTAAGATGGATTTTTTATGGCATAAGTTAAAGCAGTTTTCCGAGAAGGAAATATAAAGAGTTAAAAAGAAACGGTGAAAGATAACACATTCAATAGATAAGTGAAAAAGAAATTCATTTTCTCCTGTTACATTCGTACAGAAAATTTAAAGTACTTGCAGTTTTTACGTTTTAAAAAGGTAATACTTAAATATTTTACGAACTGAATGCAGCGTTAAATGTTTGTTTAAATATTGGATGCAATAAACAAATATCGTTTTCAAATCTCTCTTTCTTTTTTCCAAAAATTATTATGGAATCATCTACAATGTGTTCTTGATGTGTAATGTACATCTTTCATACTTTTAAGTTTGAAATTTTATTTTTTCATATTTATTTTTGTGTAGCTGATATTGTGTATACCGCATTATTTAAAACAGAGATTCTCGTCCTTATCTCTTAAACCTCGGATGATAGGAAATTACTCGCAGTTGCAAAAAGTATACAAATAAAGTATATATTTTAGATATAGCATTTATTTTGCAAGGGACTGTATACATATTAAAATACTGAATTTAATTTTTTATACGGTCATGAATCTTACAAGTTATATTTGAAATTTTTTTCTGGATGCTAGGAGAAATAAAGCAGTATTTTTTACAATCAAAAGTTATCGAGTTTTCATATTTTATGAAATTTTGATGAACTCAGGAGCTTAAAAAAAAAATCCGTTTTTAGCGCCGGAAAGCTCCGACATTTGATAAAATTCCAAGTAACATAACTCGCCGTGTTTTGATCATTGAACAATGGACTATTTACTGTTTTGTTTGTCGAAATGTAGAATTTTTTTCAAAATATGGAGCAAATTTTACCCATTGAGAAATATTTTGTACGGGTGCCGTATAAAAATTTAAATTAAGTATTTCTTCAAACTTAAATCCCCTGAAAATTTTAATAGAATTCATAAAATTCTGTACCTTTTTTTACGGAACTTTTTAATGTATAATATATGTCTATGATCAATATTTAAGGAATGAAAGCCGATCTTAATGTTTTGGGGGCATTCTGTATATATCGGGTGTCCCTGAACTCATGGTCCAAACTGTAAGTGGTGATAGAACACGCCTAGACCAGACCAAAACACTATACAATGTATGGTCGTAACACAAGCTGTGAAGAGCTGAAGGATGCTTTCTGATTGTGGAAAAAAACATATTTCCTGCACAACATCTAACAAATGATTGCTGATTTTATTTATGCAGAATAGCGTTACTAACATGGATAAAAATTAGAAGAAATAAAGAAATTATAAAGTTAGTAGCTCAAGATTGTGAGAGGGGGGGGGCGCTGTATCTTAAATTCACATCTTAACAAGCTATTTTCATCATACAAAGCATGGGCGTATGGCAAGCGGTGAACCGCTAGATGGCGCTGTCATTAAACACATAAAACGCTGATTTTTCGCGCACATCGTCATTTCTACGGTGGATTGCAAAACGGATGGCTGTTTTTACTTATCAGGAAAAGGCAGACATGCATTTCATGCATGGTGATGCGGTTGTGAGTGTTCTAGAAATTCTAATTCTGTAGTATTCTCTCCACAATGAGAAAACGCCCTATAGCACTTCACTGCTTGGCATATGGCTTAAAACTAATTTATTAATTTATAATTAAGTTATAAAAAATTAAAAATGCTGCATTCTCAGAAACACACTTGTGTGCATAATTTTTATAATTCTAGTATTTCCGGTAGTAACTGAAAAATCGATTATAAAATTCCACCTTTACAGATACATAAAATAAATTAAGTTAAATAAATTAATATAAAATAATGTAAAATAATGTAAAAGGCACTTAGTTCAAAATTTTCTGTTAAAATTGCAAAAGAAAATAATAATAATATCAGCAGTATATGTAAAGATGGAATTTTGTACGCGATTTTTCACTCACTTCATAATATGCTGGAATTATATAAAAAAAATATATACGTATATGTATGCCAGTGTATTTCCAATGACAATACAACATTTAATTTTTTTATAACCTTATTAAAAATTATTAAACTAATTTTAAGGCATTTTTCTGTTAGCCGGGCGTGCGTGATGAATCGTCAAATATTTTTTAGTGTTACAATGGTATAAGAGTTACAACAAGAATGGAGTTCAATACTCACTAACCACGCTAGTTAAAATATGCCAACTCGCTATGAAAGTACAACAATAAGGTATTTTAAACACTAAAAAATAGAAAATGCAATGGTGCTGCGGTTGTGAGTGTTCTAGAAATTCTAATTCTGTAGTATACCGGATGTACACAAAAAGAAAGAGTGCAATATATATGTTTTTTAAATAACGCCTTTTTTGTAAAAAAAAAATTCAATGCTTTCAAAAGTCTTATAGAGCAAATCACACTCCGATGCAACATTTTATTTATTTTTTTTAATCATTTATTGAATCTATAACGAACTTTTGGTGGAGCCCGTATTTTATAAACCCTTAGGCTTATCTATAATTGAGAAACGTTAAATGGAAACTTTATTTATAGTTTAAGAGACAAATTGCTTGTAATTATATGAACTAAGCTTTGACATTATGAAACTAACTTTTGGAATCTAAAGCGTTTATTTATTTCGTATAAATCAGTTCAGGGAAACTACCTAAGAATGACGTTGCTTTCCCAAAGTCCGTATTATTTAGAATTCTATTTTTCTAAAATATTGTAATTCTAGTGAGAAAATTTTAAAACGAATTCAATGTAGTGTAATGTATATTTTTAAAAGTTCTTTGCTAATATGACTGTGTTCAGGAACATTTTGTAATGGGTTCAAAAAAGTGAAAGTATAGAAAATTTATATAAACTTTTTTTTATATAATTCAAAACATTTGTATCGGCATATTATAAAAATGATTGATAGAAAATACGTATAAAGGCGAAAATAAGTAAAATCGTAGAATAGTTTACTGTTAATAACTCAATATACAGTCCTAGAAAAAAAAAAGACACCGTCTCCTACTAACTCTGCCGTAAATCATCGTATGAAGATGTGACTGGTATCAATCGATTAGTAATAATATCTACTAATTAATGCTATACATAAATGTTGCTTAGGGCCTACGTACGGAAATTTTTCAATATTAAAATTTTATTTTGATATGATATTTGGATTTTTCAGCAAATTTTACCTTTGGGTAACAAAAGAAAAGTTATTCGGTCAAGTAGATTAGGAAATTATGCTGGTTTAAATTTTGGAACTTCTAATGTTGCATTCGTTTTTAATCTTGGCAAAATGAATGAAGTGCGTGGAGGTTTTTAAGTATAATTTCAAAACTACTTGGCGCTGTGAACGTATTAAACAGTATTAAAATTTATGACTTGTCACTGTAAAAAAAACCTTATAGGATATGACGGCTATTTTAAAAATATAAATTATTAGTGTGTCCTTTAACACTATATTGAAATTTGGTGACAGTTAACTGATTTTATAGAAAGTTAGAACTTTTGGAAGATGTTGCGACAAAAAGACAAACGTAGCATTTTTGAAACTGAATAAGCCTAATTAAATTGAATAAGCCTAATACAAGAAAAACAAGAAAGAAAAATCATGCGCGAATATAGATTAGGGAACATTTTCCGATGCATTCGGAATACTGTAACAAAACTTCCCAGTTTAATAAGATGAAATGTGGTATTTAAGTAAATAATTTGAAAAACACGTAACACATTTGTAAACCCAATTTCACTAATTACCATTTATAGTCTGAAAAGTATTCAAATTCCTTTGTATTACCTGTATATGATCTATAGACTTGTATATATACTACTTAATTTACTTAAATTAATTGAATTTAAAACGCATAACACAGTAGAAAAATCCCTTTCAGCAATGTTTGTCAATAAACAAAAATGGTTTCTTTTATGCAACCCTGTATATGATCTATAAAATATATATATACATAAATAATATGCCAAAATTACTTAAATTGTAAAATGCTAAACATAACTGAAAGCACACTTCCAGCAAGTATAGCTCATATATATATATATACAGCGTGTCCACGTATAACCTGACCGACCTTTATTTTCGCAACCGTTGGTCCTAGATGCATACTTCCAATTACAAAAATGGTTTAAATAAGGTAAAGAATTACTTTTAAAGCGATTTGGGTCAAGAAAAACATTTATTAAAAAAATACGAAAGTTAAATTTTTATACGGTCCCCCGGTCCTATAAGTGATATTTAGTAAAAATTTACTGTGACACTAACAAGTACGACAAAGAAAGTCCCATTCTTCTAACATTAAAATTGACATAGTTATGAAACTTTGAAATGCATGACTTATACCACTTTTTTGCATCTAAAAGGAGATGATTTCGGCCATGCTTTCAGGGGTCGTATATAAAGTACTTAAACATATTTCAAGGTATCTGCGCTTTGAAAGAAATCGTACAACTATTACGATTGAGTTAATTTTTATTAGATAAATTTCAGATTAATTAAAATAATTGTATTTTAACATATATTTTATTTTGAAAGGATTTGAGGCTATGATTTCTTTTAACAAAAATTATGTTATTTTCATAAGGTTTTATTTAACTTGCAACGATTGTCTTTCCAGTTTAAAATTTGTACTCGAAGTTTAACTCACTTTCAAATGTCCGATCGAAGTTAAATTTTACATACTGACTTAAATCCGATGACAATGTAATATTATTATGATTTTCGACGCTTACTATCTTATACATACTTATATTAGAAGATAACACAAAAAAAATTCGGATAGATTATCTCAACAAGTTTAAGAAAGAGTTTTAGATTAGATAACATAAACCTGCGATGGTTGTGTTTTTTAACTTTTATAATTTCGTTTTATGTATTTTTTAACGCTGATTAAAAAAATTACCCTCACTTTTAACAATCATGTCAGGATTTTTCGCAAATCGTAAATTTCAAGGTTGGTTGGTTGGTTGGTTGATTATTGACGGCCAATTATCTACACTTGGGATATAGGCCCGGGGGGAATGCCCTTCGTGGGGGTCTTTCTAAGGGAACCTAACCCGTATTTACGCATGGATAAATCCACGGCTCGAAGAAAACCACGAAAACTCCGAACGATTAGGCCGACGGGCGCGATTGGGATCGAACCCAGCACCTCCCGTCTACCAGCTTCGAGAGCAGAACCTCTCAGCCACTGGTGTGTAAATTTTAAGGTTAAATAGCGAAAAATCTGATACTATAAAATAGATGTAAGACTTTTTTATTCAGTTTAATTTTATTTAATTCAATAATTTATTCAATTTTTTGGCTTATACTTGGTTTCTTACAGCTAAACAGCTCAGAGGTCCGACGAGGGTGGAAGGGGAGGGGTCAATTTTAACTTTGAAATTTGCGATTTGAGAAAAATCCTGATGTGATGGTTTAAAATGAAGGTCATTTTCGGATTCAGCGCTAAAAAATACATAAGAATCAATTTTCAAAAGCTAAAAAACAAGCCACAACCCAAAATTTGAAAGACAGTGCAATGTAACAGCATTTTATAATCTGTATCATTTTGTAAAGAATTGAGGCTGTTGTTTTAAATCCTTTTTTATTTAACAAAAATGCAGTTATTTTTATCCTCTTATATGTTCAGTAGAATTTGTATATTTTGCATTAATATGTCAGAATGATTATAGATTTCACTTTCATATTAGATTGCAATGTTAATTTTGCTCTCAACTATTTTTTTTTATATATCTGAAAATTATTTCTATTTCTACTACATTTGTGAATGACCCCAATTTCGCAGCAAAAGATATACTCCAACTTTAAACAGTTATTACTCGGTGAGTTTTAATGTTAGATGAATGGGACTTTTTTTGTCTTACTTATTAGTGTCATAGTAAATTTTTACTAAATATCACTTATAGGACCGGGGGACCGTATAAAAATTCAAGTTTCGTAATTTTTTAATAAATGTTTTTCTTGACCAAAATCGCTTTAAACATAATTCTATACCTTATTTAAACCATTTTTGTAATTGGAAGTATGCATCTAGGACCAATGGTTGCGAAAATAAAGGTCGGTCAGGTTATACATGGACACGCTGTATATATATATATATATATATATATATATATATATATATATATATACACTACTGTAAACGAGTTATTTTGTGTGTTCCAGTAAGGAACGATAAATTCTGTGAACGCTATATTCTACAGTAGGCATCTTGTAGTGCACGTCAGTGATGTATATAAATTTCAATAAGTTTGCAATAGTGAAATCTCATTAAAATACATTGCAAGCAATTTTTCCACATTGACCATAATATTAAGGAATTCTTTTGAATGTCCCTATAAACGAACTCTGGTACACACTTCAGCTTCAATACCGAACATGTCATAGTAATTCTTTATAACATTTATCAATTACGCGGTACTCCGAGTATATTTACGCAATTTAGAACACGGCCAGACGTTCAGACAAACCGAATTCATAAACACTTTTCCACTATTTGTGAAAGTGTTAAAAATAAGTATAAAAATTATACTATCCATTCAAATGTTATTATGCGAAAATAATACAAATTAATTGTATAACTTTATTTTATGGAAGTCGGTTAAAAAGTGGATGTATATTCATTAATAATCAAAGACAAAAACATCTTTCATAAACTTTCAAAAGCACAAATTTGAACGGGAATTCAGTACGATAATAGCTTTGTATACTGAGAAGTAAACCGATTTAATTGCTAATAGTATATATTCTCGCATTGTATAGGTGTGTCTAAAGGTTATAATTCCTTGCATGACTGATTCCCTAAGGAAATACGACACACATCCTCTTACTATCAAATGAAACCATGCAGAGAGATAATCAGTGTCGAAATTACAAGTAATGTGTCTTGAATCAGTTTACGAGGTTTCAATGTTCAATAGTAAAGTATTAGTAGGGAGTCAATAGTAAGGAATTTGAGTATAATGCATGGGGACTTTCTATAACCAGATTGCTACAATATATATATCTTATATATATTTTAAATTTTTTCACCTCATTAAATGTTATCTATAAATCGTAGATAGAAGGTTTAAATTAATGGTTAATAATAATTCATAAGCCTAACAATTAATATTTGGTTTCTTTTTTTCTATCTCTGTGATGTGAAGTCGCATAGTATTTTTAATTTATCCTCTTTTCATTTATTAAATGGCTTTTTCTTATTCTGTGATTAATTTAACAAATTTTATGTTAATTACTTTGTTTTTCAATTGTACTGAAATAAATGAAATAATAATGCTTTTCTGTCGTTATACACTCAACCTTTAGTCATCAGGCGTGATCAACTACATTTTCATCTAAAAATAATAAAAGAAATAGTCCGGTTACTGTTATATTTGTGCCTATTTTAGATTTCGTTATAATTTGTAAGCAATACATTCTTTTGTCCATATCATATTTGCTAAATGGTAACCTTTCCTTCGATATGTTGACTATTTGTGCGCTTTTCACAGGACCTAAAATTGTTTGACAACTTGCTGTTGGCGTCATTCCAGTCTTCTAAATTTAATAAGTTATCCTAGCAAATTCAAAAGTCTCTATAGGTTAATAATATATAACGTCCAAATTGTGATTCATGTGCTCTCGCCAAATTGGGTGCTTTAATAAGTTAGAACGAAGAATTTGTGACGAATGATTTTTATCAGATTCTCTCCGGCACTGATGTCCAAATAAAACGATACTTAGTTCGGATTCCTCTCTAGTAGTGGTCAAGGATTTGGGTGGATATTAATTATTTATCCTCATCATTTCTGTCTTCAAAAATAAAGTCAAATTTATTTTACTTTACCGCATTTGTTCAACATTTCATAAAGGTATTATCTTCAAAGAATCTGGGCTTTAATCAAATAGATATAACTCCATTCATTGATGTGCAGATAAATAGAGTACAAATTAATAATAACACCAAATCATCAATACGATATCATATCATCACCATAATTACGCATAATAATTCAAATAAATTTAAATGTAAAATTTTATGTATTTTTTTAGATTCAGAAACCATGAGTTTACTTCGTGGACTTAAAGCTTTAAAATTAACCCGCAAACCCCAGATAAGTGCGAATTCGAACCGACTAAAGTTTCAAATTGTCTAGGTTTCTAAAAACATGATTTCATTAATTTGCATTTATCATTAACAGAATGATATATCTTCATTCGTTGATGTGCTACAGTACAAACAATAATAACAATAACTACAGTACAAACAATAATAACAATAACTACAGTACAAACAATAATAACAATAACTACAGTACAAACAATAATAACAATAACTACAGTACAAACAATAATAACACCAAATCATTAATGCTATATCATATCATCATTATAATTACGCATGATAATTCAAATAAATTTAAATGTAAAATTCCATTTATTTTGGTTTTCAGAAATCTTCTGAGTTTACTTCCTGAACCTAAAGCTTTAAAATTAACCCGTAAACCCCATACTAGTGCGAACCGACTAAAATTTCAAAATCTCGCGGTTTCTAGAAACATGCTTTCATTAATTTGCATTTTTCATTACAAAATGAATTTTTTTATAAAAATAAATATCACAGCTCGATTCTTCACTTCATTTCGCATAGAAATCATACGTTATATTCTATTATCACTACATTGACAACAAAGTTACATACAGTAGAAGTTGCGAAATCCCAAATCCCAAATAGTGCGGAGTGCGCGGGCACTTAACCGAAGTGTGGAGTCTACGTTTTAAGAATGGAATCCTATCCTTCTGAATTTAAACTCATCCGAAGTTTCACAATAAAAGTCTGAATACGGTTTCTGTTAAACTTCTATTAAAATGTTATTAAATTATTGTTGTATCATGTAATGTATGGTACTGTAAAGCGTTTTTATGGTTTACTCTGTTGTACTACACAATTGTTGTTTGAAACAGATAAATAGAGGAAATAACTTAGACGTTGGGAACAAATTAATCGTATTTTCCTTATTTATTTTTGTAAAATTTGATTCAGATTTTAAACAGCTGGGTCCTCGAACAGCTCTTGTAACCGAATTGAGTTCGCGAATCGAGGTACCACGATATGCAATTTTCTCTAGTCGTAATATATTAGGAAATTATTGCATTTTGGCCGGAAAAAAAATATATTGTCCGAAAGAAATGATGTGAAAATTCAGAACAGTTCATTCAGAACTATTTTATCTTTCTTATGCGGTAATTGCACAGCGATTTTATATGATTAACTGAAAAGTATTATTGCAGTTTATGTTGTATCAGCGTTTGTCTGGTAACATCTCCATAGTTTCATCATGGTCGAAAAACATAAGACAATTAGAAAATCGTACCTAGCAACATCAACTTACTTTTCATAATCTTTTGACACAACACATCCTCAAAAATAATTTCTATAGTTTTTAAAGATAATTTTTTCTATACAGTTCGTAATTTTTGGCGCATAAATGAAAAATGTAAATAAGTTGATAAAAGGTAAAAAATACTTTTTATTTGTTAACGCACTCTTTTATAAGCATTCAATGATTATCTTGAAAATCACTCCTAATTTCATAACTTCGATTCATGTGTTTCCCCAAAAATGTCCGTTACAGTACTTTAATTTGGCATGGGCAAGGAACTCAATTATGAAAAATTCATGCTTTTTTTTAAGTTTGGTAGAAAATTCAAGCTAGTGAATTAATTAAAAACATATATAATTTTTGCTTTGTTTCTTTTAGGTAGCTTTCAATAAAAAATTATAAAGCTTCCTACTGCAGCCGGTCCAAGGAAAGCAATTCCGGAAAATTTCGGAATATTTTCACCGATTATAACCCCCAGACCTCCAACCTCCCCCCCCCCTCTGTTCAAACGTTGATTTATATATATATATACATATATATATATATATATATATATATATATATATATGATCTATGCCATACGATAGCACTCGTATTTATAAATGTATTTGGGTGTAACTAAGAGTACGTATAAGGCTCACCAATGTCTCGACCGAGTTCGTTGGTCAGCTTGGTCCGCCATCTTATTTAAAAATGGGGCCGCCTAAAGATTTAAAACTGAAGTATATATACAAAAAAAAATATTTTTTGTTTAAGTGTTATGCCTTGATACAAGGATATCGGAAAATTTTTTGTTTTGCCTGTATCTAAAAAAGTGGCTGAGATATAATTTGAAATTCTAGGGTGGCTGACATATTGAAACTAAACAGCACATTACAAAAAACCAACGATTAATTTATGAGTTTTAGTGAATGTGATTTCTCGCAAATTATTATCTTTCATTTTTGTAATCATTTTCCGAATCATACGCATAAAACTAGAACATGCATATCCGTTAGCGTCAAATTCTTGCCAAGCTTGGCGATACTTGGCGAAATATCACCAAATTTGGCGACCAAAAATAAGTCTCCAAAAATGAAACCAAATTGGCAAACGCTAACTAATTTGGCTAATTTCTTATTCAAATTCAGTATTAACGAATCTTCTGTAATCGTGCTTTTTGCATTTTAGCTTGCTGTCTTCGAGTAACATTAGCTAAATTTTTAAAACGAAGATATAGGAAAGCTACCTTTTCCCCCCGGTATAGGCCAGAAGGACTTTTTTAAGATATTGCAACAGACAGGAAAAAATTAAACACTCTGTAAACATTGAAAAAGCGTAAAAAGAAAAGTGTGCTTGTAACTGAATCATGTAAAGCATTATTGTCTCATTTCACATGCCGGAATTCTTAAAAATCGGCGTGTAACCAGTATGCGTAAAAATGAATATATTCTACAAATGTTTGCATAAATAAAGTAATGTAAGGTTAGCTTATACCTACGATAGATGTCCAGATGCAGAAAGTCTACAAACACACAAATCATGAATGCTGTTTTACATTTTTAACTTAAATCAAATATATTTTAAGTTTTTATAAAGATATTAACACAAAAGTATTCTATTCAAACTCTGACTATTCTAGAAAAATACATCAAATGAACTGTTTAAATTTAAATGAGCATAAACTTCAAATAAAATTTATTATTTTGGAATCATTAAAACATTCTGGCCTTAAATTATTTCTGTTCAATTACTTTCATCTTGTAACTTTCAAGAAATTATTTTTTTTTAAATTGTTTGTTTTTAAAATATGCATTTTTGTGTTTAAATATTAACAGATATGTTGTGACATTTTTCTCCTTTAACTAAACGGGAAAAAAAGATATGGAAAACACATTTAAAAGGTCATTTGCAATTCACTGAGAAAATAAATAAGACTTCCTAAATTCTTTAAAAGTATAAAGATATCATGAAAATGAAAATTGTGTGCAATCTTTTCTTTTTGATGTAATAAGTTTTAAAATTTTCGACATAAAAGAAAAAAGTTTTCTAGTGACAAACAAACTATTTCCGCTTTTAAGTAACAAAGTTGTTATTTGAATATAAAATAAAAAAAAACAGTTTAAAATATTTATAGTTAACAACAATTCTTTATTCGTTACATTCAGTGATTTTTTAAGTTTTTTTCAAATAAAAATTATTTTAACCTTTTCCTGCCCTTACTGAGCAGGTCGAGACGTCTGTAGAAGAAGTTTAAATTTTCCTGTCCGGATTAATAACGGGGCACATCACATGTTAGTTTTTTTTGTTTTTGTTTTTTATTAGGTGGCGAAAATGCAAACAATTCGAATTGAAAATATAATCTTCGGCGCATTCAAAATTGATGTAGTAAAGTTTAATTGGGTTGCTTTTATATGAAAATGACCGCAGTGGTCAAATCGTTTTTGTCGAGCTGATAGCTAGAAGGATTCAGTTCGAGTCTCGGTTCTTGAAACACAGCCGTGTACAGTCGTCCATGTAAAGGACATACTTCCGTAAAACTTTATAGTAGGTGGTTTTTAATTGGGAGAGGATCTGGTCAATGGATATATCTGGTTCCGGTAACAGTTTAGATGGAGAACCTATTGAAGAAGCAGGTACAGCCGTAATCCTGAAAGATTGATTACCCCATAGGATCAACTTTGATTTTTACTATGCATACTCTCTGATTTAACTTTTGGCACGCCATTTATCAAAAAGTTAAAGACGGAAAGAAAATTATGACAATGGTTTATATTATTTATCTTTTAAAGAACTGAAACTTAATTAATTGAATTTTATTTTAAATAACAGTGTTTTTACGGTTCAGTTCAGGAGCAGAAAAAAAAATTAGTTCTGTTGCATAAATGAAAAAAAACAATTTAGGTTCAGTTCCGGTTTTTGTACCTTAAGGAATAATTTTTTTCCCTCGATTTTCGGTTTTAGTTTCAGTTCCGGTTTGAAGCCCTTAGTTTTGCTTAATGGATCACAAGAGCAAGTGCTAAAACCTTTATTGTTTTCGAAGAAATGCAAACAAATGTCACTTAGGACAGTTTAGAACATATAGTTTTTGGAATTTTCCTTTCTATATTAGAAAATTACGCTAATAAGATATTTTTATTCACAAATATTTTGCCAAAATGTAAGATAATATTTGAATGTTTTTCGGTAATTGGAAAAAGAGCTCTTCAAAATCATTAGAATTGGAAACGTTTCAAACATGGAATGGGTTAATATAAATATGAAAATGCTTCTCTTATGAAAATATATTAATTACATTTTATAGTGAATATAAATCTAATTCTATTAAAATTTAAAAAAAATGTTTTAATAAAAGAAAAAAAAAGTCAGTTATCAAAATAAATACAAATGCGGAAATAAAAATACTTTTCACATAAAATTCTCTAATATTTCCGTATTACTTGAAATTATTTATCAATTATCTTATTTAAAACCAAAACAAAATGAGCAACATACCAGTATCTAAAGTTTTTCTTAACCCCTTCGCGACGAGCGTCCTTTACAGAATTTTTAATCTTTTTCCACCGGTTTTTGAAAACAGAAATTTTCGCCTAATTGAATCGCAGAAATGCTATCATTAAATAAGGCAAAGCTTACGATAAAAAATAACTGGTGGGAATAATCGAAGATTCTGAGCATCTTATGCGTCACGTATACGTGTCGCTCGTCCCCAAGGGGTTAATACTTCAAATCATGCCAATGGCATACTATGAGGTAGAGCACCTGTCCCATAAGAACACCTAAGTTTAAGCAGTATCTGGCTTTCGTGGTTGAAGGGCAATTTGGCAGTGTTTCTGTTCGCGTCGTGTCGATGCCACAGACCGGCACATAAAATCAGTGTTGTGGACCACCATCTGGAAGGTCTATAGATGGGAAATAAATACTGAGACAGGAAGTTTCCCTCTTTCGGCCAGTATCAAAGTAGTGGGGAAACCTTGAAAGCACAAATCAGAACTTTCCTGTAATCCTTCGTCAGATGGAAGCTGCAACCATTCACCCTTTGCTGTCGAGACTTGGCCTCCCGTTTCGGCAGATCAGGAGAGATTTTTAACAACAACAATTTTATACTTATTTACTTATTTTTATTTTTAAATCAAAACAATATGAGCAATATGCCAAAATCTAAATAAAAATTACAAATTTTAGATGCGATAAAATTTATAATTCTGGCAAAACTATTCTTCTTTTCAGAATGAAAAAAAAAATTAAACTTAAGAAAGAATAATTTAAACGTGAAAAATATAAATTTTATCAAATTAATTTCCTTATCTGTTAATTTTATATTAAATTAAGCGTGTTAAACAAATTGTAAAAAAAAAAGATTATATTTAAATTATATTTTTAAAAGGTTTGCTTTTATATATTAATTAAAAACATTCATTATTTGTCTTTAATATATAATAATAAAACTAGGAAGATATTTATTATTTATCTGATCAGAAAGGTGGAAAATAACTCTTTCATCATCTTATCTTAAGGCATAGTTTACCATTTTGTAACCTTCGAAAACATTTTTCTTTTTTTTTTCGCTTCAAGCTTTTTAATATTGATACTATTATCTGTTTTAGCATAATTTCTTTAATGCACTTTTCAAGTTAAATATGGATTTTTATTTATTAATTTATTTTTATATATAAGGTGATTCAAAATAATTGCTCTGATTACAAATGACAATAACATCGTTGTAAACTACAATGTAAAAAAAAAAAAAAAATGTGTCTTAATCTACGAAAATATAATATAACCACGAACGAAAATATACATTAACCTCTTCCGAGTTATCCATGATTCCGAAAAGCGTTCTTTATCTATAGTACCTCAGAAACCAATATATTTCAGACATTTAAAGAACCATTTATAAAAACAAAATTTCATTTATTAATTTTCGGAAACGTTTCCGAGTAGTTTTTATAATGTATTAATCAGTTTTCCGGAATATTGGTTTTTAGGATGCTATGAATTCTCAATTAAACATTTTCAGCTGCGTAAATGAATTTATATATGCAAGAATAAAAACACAATAATTATTTTAATGTTATTGGTAATAAATTATCGTGTTTGTCTGTATAAAACATATTTGTTGAACATGAAAATGTTTACTTGAAAATTGATAGCATCCGAAAAACCTATATTCAGGATTGAAAAAAGTCATTAATACACTATAAAAACTACTCGGAAACGTTTTCGAAAATCAGTGGCAGCAAAGTGCTTCTTTAATCTCGAAAATGTATTGATTTTCTGAGGTATCTAAAGATCAAGAACGATTTTCGGAATCGTTGGTAACTCGTAAGAGGTTATTGTATATTTTTGTTCTAGGTCATATTATATTTTCCCAATACAAAACGATCAACCCCAATACAAACGATACAAACCCCAAAGATTAATCCCAATACAAACGATTGGCCACGCCGACGTGACCAATCATTCTTCTACGGGCAATTAAATGACGGCATGAGTCAGTCCGGATTGTAGGAGCCTTACGGTAACCGTGAGCGTCGAAATAATCGTTCGTGTGACATTAGCCTTATTGAAATTTAACGAATATGTCAATTACTGAAATCTAACAAATGTATACATTTTGCATATTAGTTATATAACAATAGGCTAAGGAAGAATTTTTGAATACGCTTGGGAAATGTCGTATTACAAAAAGATTAAGCAGAAATAACAGCTTTCTGGTATTTTTTATGATTTATCACAAATTATTCATTCGGAAAAATAGCCTCTATTTCAAATTTAAACAGTGAAACATATGTTTGAAATAAAAGAATCACCAAACGTACAAAGATAATTAAGCAAACATGTATTATTATTATTACTGAATGCTGAAACACAAAAGAAGTCATAATAATGAATGTATTGACATATACTGTCATTACCACATGCAGATAGTAACAAAAATAAATGTATGTAATTAATAAATATGTAAAATTAATAAATAGTTACTTCCATTAAGAAAATTCTTTAAAGATCTTATAAAAAAAATATGATATTTTGAAGTTAAATCCTACCCTATATTCAATAGTTAAAAATTAAACGAATTTTGCACATGTGCTATCCAAGTTTCAATCAATCATATTTATTATAATGATTAAAATACCTATAATTCCAAAACCCTCATCTCATATTCATTCATATTAATTTCAAATAGGAAATAGTGTAATATCATTTCCTACGAAAGCACCCAGTTAACAGTCGAAAAACACATTTGCTTTATTAAAGAATTTACGCATATATTATTTAATAAAAACGATTGCTTTAATGCAGACAACATAAATCCTTTCAATGCATTTAAACATTCCTTAAATTAAATTATACAAGAAAAAAATATAACAGAAATAAAATATCGTTATCTGTTATTATAGGATAAAATTTTAAGAGCTTTGGAGTTAAAAGCATTGGGTTTAGTGATGAAATCATAATTTGAAATGAGAATTAATTCTGCTTAGTCTAGCAAAATCCCATAAAGTCCCCGTTACCAATTCTCATTATATTTTCATTTATAGAAAATGTGCATTGTCTGGAATTTCCCAAATTTAATAGTGAAATCGATAGTTAAAATTGGAACATAGCATTGACGTTGAAAATATGATTAAAATATACCAAATAAAATCATTGAAACAGTATATATCTTTTTTCAGTTAAATAATTTTGCTCTTCTAATAAAATTATTTCAGACTGCTTATTTTATTCAAAAATCATACATCGGTATTTTATATTGGTTGATTACACTCGCAAATAAATAATTCGTTTCTTTTTTGTGTGCATTTTACAATTTATTGTCTTGCAATTTTAAAAATATTATACAAAATTGTTGTAAAAATATTTTAATATTATCGATCTAGCATTTTTTGATAAGAAACAAATGTACAAATAAGATAATATGACAAGGTTAATACTTAAATAATATATAAGATAATGAGTTGATAAATAAATAAGAAACGAAACAGAAAATGTGAAAATTGTGGTCTAGTGTGCAACATTTTTGAAAAGAAATGAGAAAAATCAGAAAATCAGGGATGAGAGCGCTCTGATCCGAATGTCCGATTTGTATACAGTATATACAATAAATACAGCAAATATACAATAACCTTATTATTACTGAATGCTGAAACATAAAAGAAGTCATAATAATGAATGTATTGACATATACTGTCATTACCACATGCAGATAGTAACAAAAATAAATGTTAAAGTAAAATAATACTCAATGAAAAGACATGCACTATTAATAGGATGCCAAACTCGAAAGGATCGTTATTTCGGATATGCTGTTTCATTTTACGTCATTCTCGATTTCGTTTCCGGTGTGTCATAAAGCAAGGCATTATTCTGTTGCAAAATCAGCGAAGATCATTTTTGACATTCTTATACTCTTCCTATAGTCAGTTTCAGCATTCATTTTCTGTGCCAGGGCACAGAAAATGAATGCTGAAACTGACTATAGGAAGAGTATAAGAATGTCAAAAATGATCTTCGCTGATTTTGCAACAGAATAATGCCTTGCTTTATGACACACCGGAAACAAAATCAAGAATGACGTAAAATGACACAACATATCCGAAATAATTCTCAAAACTTCACCGCAAACCGTCACCTGTATAGTTTTGAGAAACCCCCTTCATTTTCAGTGGTTCAGAACTAGAAGTGTTACTTCAAAACTTTCTTGGGGAAGAGGTGCTAGATTTTCTTTGAAAGGGACAAAATTTTATTTTGATCTTGTTGTGTTTAACTCAGAAGAAATTGACATTTTATTCTCATATATATTTTAAAAATTCGTCAAAGTCCTTATTAATGATAAATTTGTCTCAATTTCAGAATGTTGCAATAACAAGGGTTTAGCAAATATTATTTATAATTATTAATTCATTTGCTTAAAGTTTTTATTTGGTGCTAATGTTTCTACATTAATCAAATTCAAGTTACTATAGTTTTTCGTGAAATTTCTAAAAAAAAAAAAAAAAAAAAAAAAATTAGTCCGACCTGTGGTGAACCAACTGTTTTTTCTAGTCCCTGCCCAAGACCTTACCAAATGGAAAATAAAAAGTATCTGCTTTCTTAGCTTTATAAAACAAGACTTTTTGTTTCTCGGGTATTCAGTTGTAAAAGTAAAAAGAGAAAAATCAACAGTCATTTCTTTTTTTAATAAATATCATTGCATTTTCCAGCGATGAGAGCACTCCGATCCGAATGTCCGATTTGTACCACTAAATTTTAATAGTATTCTTCACCGTATTGAATTTCAGAAATTCTGTCCTTAAATAAGATGACAAATACTATTTAAATTTAGTGGTACAAATCGGACATTCGGATCATTGCGCTCTCATCCCTGATTTTCTGATTTTTCTCATTTCTTTTCAAAAATGTTGCAACTAGACCACAATTTTCACATTTTCTGTTTCGTTTCTTATTTATTTATCAGCTCATTATCTTATATATTATTTAAGTATTACCCTTGTCATATTATCTTATTTGTACATTTGTTTCTTATCAAAAAATGCTAGATCGATAATATTAAAATATTTTTACAAAAATTTTGTATAATATTTTTTAAATTGCAAGACAATAAATTGTAAAATGCACACAAAAAAAGTAACGAATTATTTATTTGCGAGTGTAATCAACCAATATAAAATACCGATGTATGATTTTTGAATAAAATAAGCAGTCTGAAATTATTTTATTAGAAGAGCAAAATTATTTAACTGAAAAAATATATATACTGTTTCAATGATTTTATTTGGTATATTTTAATCATATTTTCAACGTCAATGCTATGTTCCAATTTTAACTATTGATTTGACAATTAAATTTGGGAAATTCCAGACAATGCACATTTTCTATAAATGAAAATATAATGAGAATTGGTAACGGCGACTTTATGGGATTTTGCTAGACTAAGCAGAATTAATTCACATTTCAAATTATGATTTCATCACTAAACCCAATGTTTTAACTCCAAAGCTCTTAAAATTTTATCCTATAATAACAGATAACGATATTTTATTTCCAATGATTTTATTTGGTATATTTTAATCATATTTTAAACGTCAATGCTATGTTCCAGTTTTAACTATCGATTTCACAATAAAATTTGGGAAATTCCAGACAATGCATATTTTCTATAAATGAAAATATAATGAGAATTGGTAACGGGGACTTTTTGGGATTTTGCTAGACTAAGCAGAATTAATTCACATTTCAAATTATGATTTCATCACTAAACCCAATGTTTTAACTCCAAGGCTCTTAAAATTTTATTCTATAATAACAGATAACGATATTTTATTTATGTTATATTTTTTCTCGTATAATTTAATTTAAGGTATGTTTAAATACATTGAAAGGATTTATATTGTCTGCATAAAAACAATTGTTTTTGTTAAATAATATATGCGTAAATTCTTTAATAAAACAAATGTGTTTTTCAACTGTTAACTGGGTGCTTTCGTAGGAAATGATATTACACTATTTCCTATCTGAAATTAATATGAATGAATATGAGATGAGGATTTTGGAATTACAGGTATTTTAATCATTATAATAAATATGCTTGATTGAAACTTGTATAGCACATGTGCAAAATCCGTTTCAATTTTAACTATTAAATATAGGGTAGGATTTAACTTCAAAATATCATATTGATTTGATAAGAGTTTTAAAGAATTTTCTTAATAGAAGTAAATATTTATTAATTTAACATATTTATTAATATAACATATTGTTTGTGCTGGTTTTTTTTATCCAAATTGATTCATCAATGGAATTTATAATGGTGTCATTCAGTACTGAAAACATTCTAAAGATAATTCATGTGCACCTATGTATAGACAAATATTTTGGCCAGTGTGTTTGAAGTGTCATATATGTAAATCTTTACAATACACCTAAATGAAAAGTTTTGAAATATTCACTGATATTTTTTTAATGCATAATAAATCTAAAAAAGGCCTGTATATAGAGACTACGAATTAAATAATTTTAATGTTTTAAGATTCCTGTACAAAGAGTTAGACAGATCTGCTTATTTTTAAGTACTGTTATATTAACTGGGTACAAATCTCGCAAATAGCATTTTTTGCATTGCCAATAACAGAACTTATTTTTAATTATAAACAGTAAATTAGAAACAATGCTTTGAAGTTAAAATAAAATGATTTGTATTATTTGTTATCATTGTTATTATTATTATTATTATTTTCTATTTTAAATGAAATGAGTAAAATATATGTTTTTTAAATGTATGCAATATATACGTATTTAAATTAAAGTTGTGCATTTTAAATGAAATAAGTTCAAGGTTTATATTTTAAATGAAATGAATGTAATATAAAAAAGGGCAATGGGAACAATATTTGGCGATTTATCATCTGTGCCCGACTAACATAAAAGTACCATTTTTTACTTATTTTTATTTATCATATTTTATGTCGGCAGAGCACAATTCATTCCACAATAAGGTTCACTGAATTAACGAATGTAATGTCTTTTTAGATTTATGTTCAGTAAAATAACTGGATCTACTGAAAAATTTTCATTAGTTTTGGTCATGTGATAAAAACACAGCAGAGTCCCGGCTATAGTGACAAAAATATTTTTTTACCGTTCCACTTTTTCGTTTTATCTTAGACTTTACTGTGCTGTACAAACTGTGGTAGTAAAATGTTATTACATTTTTTTTCCTTGTTGGTTTTTTTTCTTTTGTGCTTTAAATTATTCCTGAAAGGAAAATTGATCTTCTTTTTTTTTCCATTTCGTCTAAACAATAAAATTTGATTTGCTATTTCGAAATATATTTAAAGGAAAAGGTGTATGTCGCGAGTAAAAACAATCGAATCTTTTTTTTTTTTTTTTTTTTTCGTTTTTTACATTTGATTATAACTAAATAACGATTTTGTTTACAGATAATTTCAAGAATTTGTGAACAATAAGATAAATAGTTACTGTTAAATTTATTAAAACAATGCTAGATATAACGATTTAATTCTAACAAAAGAATCTTCTCTTTTTATAATTTATATTACTATTTTCACCATTTTTGATTTACTTAGCAAGCATACATACCAAGGATTTTTCAATAAATTGTACGGGTTTAGTCTGTTTACGTGCAATATAAGCCAATATAAGCCAATAAACATGAAGTCATATTGACGAAAGAAATAATAAAACATTTTATTTTCATGGATAAAAATCTATTTTACCTTTTAAAAATGACGTCGTTTTCACCACTAGAATCATTGCACGCTTCCGAGAGTAGACTAATTTTTTAGCTCTATAAATACCAATACAATTTTTTTAAGTATGAAGTCATTTTCAATTGTGGAAACATGCGTCTTTTCTGTTTAAAACGTTAGTCCTTTTTCTGTTTGAACAGCAATTTTTAGGTCTCGCGAAAGTAGTTTCTAATACAAAAATAAAAACAGCCTATTAGTCATATCCAACTAGTAGCATGTAGATCCAACAAATAACGGCAGTTATACGACGTGATAGGAATACAACGAGTACTTGGGAGTGAGATGGTAGCAATTTCTACCAACAATCCTTAAATGCCAATCATGACAGATACAGAAAGCCTAGTCATAGAAGAAAAACTAAAATGGAAATTTCCAGTATGTCCCACAAAGTCTTAATATAGTTGATATCTATGAATGTGGGTGGCTATGTGGATATTTCAAGCTCACTAGTATACCACTGGTTGTTCCAACTAATCATTAGCCAAACGTAAGCGATGCGGAGGTGGATTATCGTGATGGGAATAGCATCATCATCAGAAAAAGAAAAGCTCTGATAAATGAGTGAAATGATCTCTCAGTATGTTAATATCATACTCTGAACCCATTAAGGATGTGTCAATGCTTTGAGAGGGCATGATACCAGAGGGTTGCACAAATAATACTTGCTCGTAGCGATCTCATATCACATGAACAGCATAAAGCGAGTTACTAGCTTAAAGTAACCGGCTTGGCCTTTTGCTCGCCTACTGTTCATGAGATCCCTAGTTCAACTGTCGCCACTGCCAATCTCTTCATGCTTATATAAATCTTCTCTGCCATGATATTTCAATCGCTTCGTGATGTTTCAGCCTCATCAGTACTATTCTATCAGCATGACGCAGTTGAAACCTTGTTTCATCTGACTAGATCAGACGTTCCCAATTATCGATGGTTCCATTTTGATGAGATTTTGCAAATTGCAACCTCAAAACTCTTGTAGTTCTATACAGAAGAGTCAGAGATGCGGTCATTATCTGTTTTATTCAATATTCGACATACTTCGGCGAATAGGTTTTGTTCTTATAGAGGCACCTGCATTAAAATCTGCATTGACCTGTTGTGAAGACATCTTTCTATTCTAAGATATTAAGCAATCGATGATGGTTTTAAGGTACATATAAAAAAAGTTTGGCGGTCGCTGAAATGGGGCATTCCGCTATCCGAGCATCCACAATTTGCCTGTGATAGAACTCATTTAAATCACATTTTTTCACCCATGACGGCTTCCTGTTGTAAGATATTAAGCATTCGAGTCTCCCCTGATTTCAATCTGATTGTCGATTTCTTGCTAAAGTTTTGCTGATCAAAACAAGTTTTCTGGCATTTTGTTACTGTTAGTACACTTTTGCTACGGTATTAAGGAACATATCGAAAAAGTTTGGCGGGCGCTGAAATGGGACATTCCGCTATGCGAGTATCCACAATTTGCCTGTGATAGAACTCATTTAAATCACATTTTTTTCACCCATGACGGCTTCCTGTTGTAAGATATTAAGCAATCGAGTCTCCCCTGATTTCAATCTCATTGTTGATTTCTTGCTAAAGTTTTGCTGATCAAAACAAGTTTTCTGGCATTTTGTTACTGTTAGTACACTTTTGCTACGGTATTAAGGAACATATCGAAAAAGTTTGGCGGGCGCTGAAATGGGACATTCCGCTATGCGAGTATCCACCATTTGCCTGTGATAGAACTCATTTAAATCACATTTTTTTCACCCATGACGGCTTCCTGTTGTAAGATATTAAGCAATCGAGTCTCCCCTGATTTCAATCTCATTGTTGATTTCTTGCTAAAGTTTTGCTGATCAAAACAAGTTTTCTGGCATTTTGTTACTGTTAGTACACTTTTGCTACGGTATTAAGGAACATATCGAAAAAGTTTGGCGGGCGCTGAAATGGGACATTCCGCTATGCGAGTATCCACCATTTGCCTGTGATAGAACTCATTTAAATCACATTTTTTTCACCCATGACGGTTTCCTGTTGTAAGATATTAAGCAATCGAGTCTCCCCTGATTTCAATCTCATTGTTGATTTCTTGCTAAAGTTTTGCTGATCAAAACAAGTTTTCTGGCATTTTGTTACTGTTAGTACACTTTTGCTACGGTATTAAGGAACATATCGAAAACGTTTGGCGGGCGCTGAAATGGGACATTCCGCTATGCGAGTATCCACAATTTGCCTGTGATAGAACTCATTTAAATCACATTTTTTTCACCCATGACGGCTTCCTGTTGTAAGATATTAAGCAATCGAGTCTCCCCTGATTTCAATCTCATTGTTGATTTCTTGCTAAAGTTTTGCTGATCAAAACAAGTTTTCTGGCATTTTGTTACTGTTAGTACACTTTTGCTACGGTATTAAGGAACATATCGAAAAAGTTTGGCGGGCGCTGAAATGGGACATTCCGCTATGCGAGTATCCACCATTTGCCTGTGATAGAACTCATTTAAATCACATTTTTTTCACCCATGACGGCTTCCTGTTGTAAGATATTAAGCAATCGAGTCTCCCCTGATTTCAATCTCATTGTTGATTTCTTGCTAAAGTTTTGCTGATCAAAACAAGTTTTCTGGCATTTTGTTACTGTTAGTACACTTTTGCTACGGTATTAAGGAACATATCGAAAAAGTTTGGCGGGCGCTGAAATGGGACATTCCGCTATGCGAGTAACCACAATTTGCCTGTGATAGAACTCATTTAAATCACATTTTTTTCACCCATGACGGCTTCCTGTTGTAAGATATTAAGCATTCGAGTCTCCCCTGATTTCAATCTGATTGTCGATTTCTTGCTAAAGTTTTGCTGATCAAAACAAGTTTTCTGGCATTTTGTTACTGTTAGTACACTTTTGCTATGGTATTAAGGAACATATCGAAAAAGTTTGGCGTGCGCTGAAATGGGACATTCCGCTATGCGAGTATCCACAATTTGCCTGTGATAGAACTCATTTAAATCACATTTTTTTCACCCATGACGGCTTCCTGTTGTAAGATATTAAGCATTCGAGTCTCCCCTGATTTCAATCTGATTGTTGATTTCTTGCTAAAGTTTTGCTGATCAAAACAAGTTTTCTGGCATTTTGTTACTGTTCGTACACTTTTGCTACGGTATTAAGGAACATATCGAAAAAGTTTGGCGGGCGCTGAATCGGGACATTCCGCTATGCGAGTATCCACAATTTGCCTGTGATAGAACTCATTTAAATCGCCTTTTTTCACCCATGACGGCTTCCTTTTTTACATCTTCTTTATGTGTTATACATAACTCCTGCCTTACGTCTTATTTTCGTTACTATAAAAAATAGGTGCGAGATTATTTTAATGCGATTTTGCGTGTTCTTGGTACGACTGTATACACTCAATTGTCCTTTTATTGTATATTGTTATGTTTTAATTATAGAATATGCTTTCATAGATATATTTGAAAGATACCTTTGTACATTTTTAGCTGTATTTTAATTCCAGTGTCATATTATCCTTTAAAATAACCTTTCTATCATAATATATTTAATACCTTATTATCAAATCAATTATAGCATCTTCTGTGTTAGCTATTTTCCGTTTTGCAACTATTTTTATTTTACAAACATATGATTGATAGCTTTTCATTCTTCTCTTTTGATATTCTTGAGCATGTTGAAGGTCGTTCCGAACGATGAGATGATCCATCAAATGTTGTTATGAGTCACAAATACTTTTATTGATTCGATAAAATATTTTGGAAAAGCGGATATATTTGATAGAGAATTAAATTAGAACTTAAATACATAAACTGGCGTTGTCTAGTAATGTTTGGTTGTTTCTATACATTAATTGCATTTGTTTCGGGATGTCCACTGCCATTTATTTGTTCCCTTATCCTAATTTGAAATATTTTTCCTTCAAAAGGACGATAATATTTCATTCTCGTTCTTTGATATTTTGAACATGATGGAGATCGTTCCTGATGACGAGAAAATTAATCAAATGGTGTTACGAGTCAAAAATGCTTTTATTTATTCGAAAAAAAAAAAAGAACATATTGGTAAAAATGCACAAAATATTTGACAGAATATTGCTTAAGACATGAAATATATAAAGTATTTTTCTTTCACATACTAGTTATTGGTTGTTTCTAAATATTGTCCGCTTCTTTTTCATAGATGAGAGTGATTTCCGTTCAGAAATATAACGGTCGCCCAAATGAAAGTGGCATTGCTGTAATAACTCCACCATTTGAAGAGAAAGATGACTGTGCATGCTCCTATAGAGGGCGAAGACTGCTGGTAAAGTATGCGCTATCGTCATATCCCGCCAGATGCGAGCACGTTAAAAGGCTTCGTTCGCATCGTGGATGCCTCCAAACGGTGTCAACGCGAAGTCGTGCAATTTTAAACAGCGGAAAATGTGAGTGCGAATGAAAGCTATCGTCGGATGCAAAATGTGTGTGGCACGGAGTGTATGTCACGCAGATCGGCATTCCGATGGTGTAGGAATTTTTGTAGTGGAAGAAGCAGTACATCCCCCTTACAGCCCAGACCTCTCGTCATGTGACTACCACATCTTCGGTCCACTCAAGAAAGCTCTGAAGGTACGGCGATTTGCCGACGTTAATGAGGTCCAAGCTGCCGTTGAAAATTGGTTCCATAACTAACACCGGAGCTTCTTCACCCAGGGTATCCATCGTTTCGTTGGCCGCTAGAACGCTTGTTTTAACGTACAAGGTGACATTGTCTAGCCTATCTGTTACGCCTGTATTACTTTTTTTGTGTACTATTTTATATTAATACCATTAAACCATTTCTCAAACCGACTATAGTGCCACTTTCATTTGGGCGACCCATATACAACGATGCGCGACATAAGTTGTAAAATATTCTCAAGTACCAAATTCTCTGAGAAAACAATGATTCCCATTTCTTTTATAATTATTGTGAAAATTTTGGGTAAATGTTATAAAAATTCATACACCTTTCATCTAGTTTTCTGTCTAGTCATTTTATCAAAATATTCAAAGCCCTTTACTTATTCACTTTTTCCTATTTTAAAATAATTTTTATTCAATAAACGCATACTCGGTAGCTTTTCATTCTCGTTCTTTGATATTCTTGAGCGTGTCGAAGTTCATTCCGGATGATGAGTAAAATGAATTCATGAATTGATGATGAAATGTAAAATAATTTAAATGTAAAAATTTTAAATTAAAATTAAATTTAAATGTAATTAATGAATCGGTATTGATTAATTAATCAAATGTTGTTAGTGGTCAACAATACTTTTATTTCTTAAAGCTTCTTCGTAAAAGCGAAACTATTTAATAGAAGATTGCTTTGACTTTTAAGTGCATAAATTGAATCTCTTTTAGTTTGGTTATTTCCGAGTGTTATAGAATAGATTATTATTTATTATTATGATCCATCGATGGTAAAATAAATAATTATACAAAACAGCAATAAAATAAAAAATTCACACGAGATTTCTCACTAATTCGCAAACTTTGAATGAAAATTATTATCCTACAAGAATTATTGAAATCTAACGTTTTTGTAAATCCTGTTAAAATTAACTTTTAAAATTGCTATTGGATTTTTACAATGCTGTTCTTTGCATGAGTCCTATGTCGCCCTTTTTCCTGCTACGTGTACCTTTCCAACGTCATTATGGCTTTAAAATGCGTTGATTATTTTGGGATAAGAAAATGTGGGTGTTGCCATTAAAAATCTCACTGTAACCATAACCGTGCAGGCTCCATTTTTTTTCACCCCAATCTCTTTCAAATAACTATATCTCACATTTTATTTTGGTTGATTGAATGAAGCGGCCGTTAGAGATTCATATATCGGAAAAGTTTATTTATGCCCACTCTGTATTCCGTAAGGATATTAATAGATTGAACCGCAAATTTGGATTTAAAAGAAAGTCCACGAATCGAGACTTTTAATTGACTATACTAAAATAGGTCCTAAAACTATTACATCATAGACACAAAGTACAAAATACCAGGTTCAATGGAATATATACGATTGCCGACTCACACGGATAATTAATCGGCAAAACGCAGAAGAATTACATAACAGAAAAAACAAAAAATACAGCTTTACTAGGAAGAGAAAATGGCAGTGTACGCTTTGACTAAGAAAAATAAATGTAATTATTTTTTTGTTCGCATGCTATATGTATACGTATGCCTAAGTATGAATTTTAAATAAAATATTGTTATAAATAAAACAATATAAATAATTGGAATAAATAAAATATTGTTCTATTTTATTTATTTGCCATTATTAGGTTCAACAGACTATATAAATTAATGTACTGTATTCTGACGCAGATTGTGAAAAAAACTGTGCGTAATTGAAAACAAAATTGAGATAATTTTTGGAACAAGCACCCCAAAAATGTATAGAATCAATATAAATTTTGGAAAAAGTTTTCACCAAAGTAAATTTTGTTTACCTGTGTAAATAATTCTACGTAATTTGCTAAATTTGAAGTTTTTGTAAATGATATGAATTTTCAACTAAAGATTTTGATGTTGTAGCTAATGTTATAGCTGTAAATTATATTTATAAGCTTTTCTTTCTCGTTCTTTGATATTCTTAAACATGTTGAAATTCATTTCACATGACATTTCAACAAACGTTATTACAATTCAGAAATATTTTTATTGATTCGGTAAAATATCCCAGTAAAAGCGAAAATATTTACTAGTATATTACAAGCAAACTGAAATACATAAGTTGATTTGGTCTAATGTAATTTAGTTGTTTCCAAGTGTCATCTTTTTCACGGACGGTAAATATAACTATACAATGAAATAACTACAATTATGAAATAACTACATTAAAATGTCACATTAAAACTATTTGAAAATAATAATTTGTAATAAAATAATTAATCCTACAATAATTGTCGAATATTGAAAATTTTTGCAAATGCCATCGAAATTATTTTTTAACATAAAGTGTTTAACGAAAATTAATGAGAAATGTAGACCTTTTTCATTTTTGTTTGTAATATATTATCTATATATTGCGTATACAGTTGCCGGCTATATTTTTTGCTGCTTCAAATTCCCCGTAGCATACCGTAACGGAAGATCATAATGGCAGAAAATAACGGCTGACAAGGTACCGAAGGCACAGGGTGAAGGTGGTGCACCTTTCACTTGGCGAAGCACCATAGGGGCAGAAGACTTACGAGATTTCAATGATTTTACCACAATTGTGATCTTTACCGAACAAGGGCGGAGAATCTTTTGGCTGGGTTCCTATCTTCCATTACCGATTTCGATGACTTCACAGTAGATTCCTAATTAATGATCAACCTGAGTGATCATAACATGATAAATTAAAGAAATCACGTGTTTTGCTTACCATTGTGACTGTGACAATTGTGACTATTTGCGGCATGACATCAACATGCTGTGTAACTGGAGTTATTGTTTTATTAATTTATCTGATTTGGCAGTTTTTACACTTCACAAGGATGTCCGTGATTTTCTATAAATAGTGCATCCAACGTATCAATTTTTTAAATTGAATAATTTTAGTTGTATTTAAATTTGAATTTTGACTTTTCTTTCAACAATATTCTCCCATCTCAATTTTCTTTCCATTTATCATTCCATTAGTATAAAATAATTTACATACTTTCTCTGCTTGGCTTACATGCCTATTTTACAATTAATTTTATTCTATAACGCATCAATTTATAAAAATGAATAATTTTAGTGGTATTTAAATTTAAATTTCGACATTTCTTTCAACAATGTTTTGCTTTTTTCTTCCCATTTATCATTCCCTTTGTATAAAATCCTTTACAAACATTTCTCTGTTTAGTTATTCCTATTTTACAATTAATTCCATTCTATAAACTTATGATCGATGGTTTTTCGTTCTCGTCTATTAGTATTCTTGAACATCTTGAAGGTCGTTCCGGTTGAAGAGATGATCCATCAAATTTTGTTACGAGTCAGAAATACAATCATTGATTTGATAAAACATGTTGGCAAAAGTGAAACTATTTGGTAGAATATTTCATTAGATCTATATATAAATTGATTTAGTCTAATGTATACAGTTTATTACGCTACATAACCTATTTACAGACATTTAAACAATTTTCCACACATAGAATTTACGTAGGTGGCATTCTCTTAAAAGAAGACAGCTCTTTTAAAAGAGTCATATGTGTTGTAAAAAATATTTTCACCCAACCTTCTTGGGCATCTTCAGTTTACTGATTTCCCTCATCGTCTCTTGGTGTTAATCTATCTTTCCTGGTCTTTTTAAAATTAAAATGATGGCACCATCTGTTGTCGATATTCGCGTGCAATATATCATTGCAGATCTCTGATTTTTCTCTACTAATATTAATAGCTTCACGCAATAATGCGTAATTTAAATTCTTATAATATGCAAGTTTCTGTACTTCTTTAAAATTTATCTGTATTAGGGATTTATTGTTCAGTCGGGCTATTGCTGTAGTCTCTTTATTTAATCTTATAGCTCTTTCTATTTTAGTTTTAATGCAATTTTGATTGTTTATCCTCAGCCGTATTCGCTCAGATGGGAATAAATTGATTCAATCCAATACGGAAGCATCATACTGGATATGATAGAAAGTAATAATAAGTCGGAGAAAATAACAAATAACATGTTATTTTTATTACAAAACTTAAGCGTAAATTGTACATGATGGTGTAAATAAAATCGAACCGAATGTGAAAAGCTCTGTGACAAATGAAAATAAAGGAACTGCGAAAATTGAATTTTATGATGGTCCTTGCCACTTTTGTTTGGACACCGTGGACAACACCTGAAAACACTGAAGCAAGGCTACACCTAGGCTACTCTAAAGGTTACAGTTATGTAGTTCTTTGGCTTTCATGTGACGCAGAGCTTTTCATGTCAAGCTCGGTTTTGTTTGGACTACTCTGTATAATATTAAATATAAAGCCTTTACAGAAAAATATCGCCATAAACTTACAAAATCTTCTTAAAACACACCCAAAGACTTGGAGGAGCTTCCCTCATATAGTAGAAAGGTTTATGAGAATTCACAGTAAACTCGTAATTACTCAAAACAGTCCTTAATTTTCAGAAATTATTTAGAGAATGACTAATTAGAAAAGTCAAAACATAACAGGTTTCCGAAATTTACGGACGGGTTTCTGAAATAAAGAGGTCGTTTTGCTCTCCGTAAATTTCGGAAAAGAATATATATATATATATATATATATATATATATATATTTGTATTTTTTAGGTGCGTTCGTAATTATATAAATACGTAGCACCTATTGTCGTCGTCTGCTCCGTCCGTCTGTCTGTCCGTCTGTCTGTCCGTCTGTCCGCATATAACAACGCAAAAACTACCCAACCGAATGGTTTTAATTTTAAAATATATTATCTTTGCAGAATTTTGTCGAGACATTTCAAATTTTATGAAAATCGAATCAAAACTTTAGAAAATATTAATAAAAACATTTATTAAAAAATTTGATTTTTTAAAAAAAATACGGTGCTTTGTTGTTATAGGAGCTTCCGAGGTTGAATCGTCAAGCGACCGAGATACTTATTTTATGACACAAATTAATCTGCAGACGATATAATTCATTTCACAGAATTAAAAATCATCAATATCTGAATATTTATATAACTAGCTACAGTACGAACGCACCTCATTTGTTACGTTCGACGTACAATTTCCAACTTGTTTTTAAATCTATTAGTTTATGAGGTTTATGATTAGTCCTTCTCGTGAATATTTCTGAAAATGAGGAAAACTTTACCAGATTCGTTGCTTTTATCTTTCTAATGCTGATAAAATAATTTGTACATTTAAAAAAGACAGAACCTTCTGAAGCGAAATCGCAAAAGACCAGAAAAAAACCGTTTTAGACAGATTTCTGTCTCACCGGTCATATATATATTGTGTTATTTCCTCAGAGGCAAATTATTCCGTTTAAGGCAAGATTGCATTGAAGACCGATTCTGTTTTCAAAGGTTGTACTGCATTTCAGAAGAGCCTTAAAGGAGCTTATATTACAGGTATATTTTCTTTTAAATCGATGTCTGGTATTATCCGCCAACGATTCGGTAAAATATTAAATTTTTTTGAAAGTATTTGTTCATATTAAAATTTTTTATTAAATTCAGTTTCAATTTCAATTAAATTAAATTCCTTAACTTTAACTAATTTGATTAAACCATGAAAACCTTTGCAAAGAAAAAAAAAGATAAAGATAAAAACCACTTGATTTTTTTCCCTCAACCTTTTTACTTAAGAATGCAAAAACTGGTCGAACTCCTCTGTAAATCGATCTTAATTTTTCGGATCGTTTATTGTTTGATTTCTCTTTACCAAACTTCATTTTCTGTTCCCAATATTTAATGGAGGTTTTACTTCGTCTTGTAAAACAAATGAAGTAAACGTGACTTTTATTCTCACATTTTCTTTCAAAGGAAAGAGGGAAATAGCGAAATAAAAAAATTTATTATATATAAGTATTCTAAAAGACAAATTCAATGTGTAATTTTGTGTTGAAATATGAATATAATATAATTAATTTAATGTAAGCCAAACTACACTCAAACCTCCATAACGGACACTTATGAATCGTGGACACCTCTATATAGCGATCGCTTTTTCGACTCCTAACACTTACGTATTTGTACATTTTTATCTCTGAAATACTTACACCTGTGAATAGCGGAAAAATTTCGCACTCCAGAAGTGTCCGTTATTTAGAGGTTTTACTGCTTTATATTTTCATAATTTAATATAAATTGCATTATTTTTAACTAAATGCTTGAAAGCTTGTTCTTTTAGTAAACATGAAAAACGTTTTGGAGAGATAATGTTTTAAAAAAGATAAATGTAAAAACGACTATATATATAAGGTAAAGCCAGGAGAGATTGCGCGCATAGAGGTTCGGGGGGAAGGAGTAGAGTGAGCGCGTAGCGACTCCAGGTAGTTGTACAACAGCAGTAGTGATGTGTTTACTTGAAAGTGCACGTTAATTGTTTTGAGCGTCTAAGATAAATCAATGATATTTTGTTTTGTTTTCCCAAAGTAAGTGCTTGAATTTTCATAGCTGTTCATCAGAATTTCTATACAATGTCAGTAATACAAAATATTTTAAACTTAAACGATTTCTCATAAGCTACTAATCTAGACTAACAATGTGAACATCAACAGTTCGTTTTAGTAGCGGCCATGTTTATATAAAAGGTCGCGCAATCTCTCCTACCGAAATTGGAGAGTTTGCGCATCTGCTACTTAGGAGAGATGGCGCATTGTTCCCATTAGTTTTCATGCTAGGAGAGATTACGCAGCTTATTGGTAAATTTGCATAAAAAATGAAAAATTAAAATGGACTAATTTTAAGTGAAACGTGTTATCAAGTAACTTAATGTTATTTTGTAATCTTATCTGGACATGCTTTTTCTGATTCTTTAATTTTTTTCCCTTTAATTAAAATTTTTTACTCGTTTTTAAAATTATTTCCTTTTTCTGATTCTTTAATCATTAGGTTGAAATATTCACTCCTAATACAATAATATTTGTTCACAAAAAACTTACAACAATGTCATTTATGTGTAATTATTATTGTTAACAATTTAATTGTAGTTATTATTAGTAACAATCTCTCCTACCCATGTGCGCAATCACACCAACCCTGTAAGGACAGATTGCGCAAAAGAACTTTCTTGGTTTTATTACAAATGTTCTATTAAATTACAACGTAACAACAGAATAGAAATGGAAATACATAAAAAAACAAATGGAGTAAAAATTATCCATGGACAGTTTAGCAAAAAATATTTAGATTTTTTATTGTTATTCTTTTGAATTGTGCACAGAATCTCCTAGCTTTACCTTATGTGTGTATAGTTTCTTCACGTAAAAGAACAAAAGCTAATCTAATTTCTCGATAAATTGATCTTGATTTTTCGGATTACTTATTGTTTGATTTCGCTTTACTAAATTTCATTTTCTTTTCCAATTACTTAATAGTGGTTCTTCTTCTTCTTGTAAAATAAATGAAGTATTTTTATTTATTTATTTATTTTTAAAGAAATTTCGAAAAGTTAATTTTAAATTGTAGAACATGTAAATATTCCAAATGTTTATAATTCCCCATGTAATTCTGAATTAAAATATAAAGATATATGATTAAATTAATATGAATCAAAATATGATAATTTAAATAATTTTATGTAAATCACTTTTTTTTAACAAAACACTTAAAACTTGTTATTTTAATAAAGTCACCTTTGATCAACTATTTTGTAACAAGTAGTGAGTAATTTAACTGATAATTGCTAATATTAAAAATATTGTAGACAACCTACAACTATCTTAAATTAGTTTCTATTACCATAGAACCCGGATAATACAAAGCCAGTTAAATTGACATGGCTAATCTATCTATACTATAAAAAAAAAAAATATGTCCGTGAGTAACGCTGACGTCATATTGTCGGTAGCAACGACCTTACAATAAATTTCGCTTTTAGTTTAAATTTTTTAACTTCTAAATCGTTTTTACGTCGTCGAATAGGAAAAAAATTACTTTCAAATGCAATTTCTTTCTTTAACTGTATCTTAATTTACTGATTTTTTTAATTTTTTAAAAATAATGTTCAAGCATGATTTAAAAAAAAAAAATCTATATCGCAGTTCAATTTTGGTAGATGAACCTGTTTGCACATAAAATAATATAAATAATTCCGCACTTGTTTCCGGTTAATAGTCCATAAAGAAATTCACTTCATCAATAAACAAATTAATTAATTAATTAATATAAATAAAACAAAATTAAAAAGATATGTCATCAAACTACGTGCTTAAATACTGAAATAATCAGAATAAAAAAAAGCTGCTGAAGATAACGAAATCTTTGAAGATTACCTCGTCTATTCCCTTCTGGCATGCGACTAATACAAAAATATCGCTTTTAATAAATTTCAAAAATTTATTTGGATTAAATAATTGATGTTTTTATTATAAAATTATTTTTGGTGTTGTTAGTGGGGAATCTAAAAAAATATATTAAATAAAAAAATCGATTAGTATTTTTAATTTAAGAAAGTGATTTTTACCAGTGTTCTGTAAACGGGGCAGTATGTTCTGTACCCCGGGAAAGCCTGGGTTGGAGGTTCTCATTTGATTAAACTATAAAAAAGGTTTTTATGAAATAAGGCAAAGGTAAAAATTTAATTTTTTTCTTTCGCCTTACCATTGAAGAGATTGAAAAATGGTCGAACTCCTTTGTAAATCGATCTTAATTTTTCGGTTCACTTGTAACAACCCCATCAGGGCAATCACGAAATAATTTAGACATACACAGATTTAAAGTATAAAACACGGTTTATTGCACCCAAAATAGGGAATGACTGCAGTGAAGCTTCTAAATTTAATATACGCTACTCTGAACTAAATTTACTTCTATCTTCAAATTAATTATCAAAATATGAATATACAAATTTACTAAATTTAAATGTAACTTACATATGGCAAGGCTGGCTGTTCAAACTATATTCAAGATGGCTTTCGATGTCGAAGAAATACTTGTACTGGAAACAGTAACTTGAACAGTTGCTTTCACACAAATTTAAATCTCAAAAGGCGAGAACAGAAAAGGCCAGTATTGTATTCCTCGATGAGGCAAGACTGCACCTAAAATCCAACGATACCGAATTTCAATCCTGCGTTTATACTCCGCAGATTGACCAGCATGTCCTAATTAGCATAGTACTAGAGCGAAAACCCCGAACCACAAAGTAAAAAACTCGTGTGCGAAAATTAAAGAAAAATGAAGAACAGATGTCGCTTTTACGCACACAGGTTAATATCGGACAAAACACTCGTGCACAAAAACTAGACTCCCTTTGTAAGAGAGTAGCTAGTTCTTTATACGTTTATTGTTGGATTTTGCTTTGCAGGACTTCATTTTTTGTTCCTTGTACCTAATGGAGGTTTTTCTTCGTTTGATAAAACTATAACAATACTTTAGGCTTGCCTTTCTTTCAAAAGAAAAAGGATAAAGCCAAATTAAAATATATTAAACTGTGCAAGTAATCTAAAAGTATAGTTCATTATATAATTCTGTATTGAGATATATATTTGAAAAAATGGGCACCTATGTCATATACGCACCACGTTGGCGCGATTTTTCCCCCTTCAATTTGGCGAAAACTTTGTTTTTTAATAAATTGTTGTTTATTTACTTTCTTTTTTAATTCTATAAATTATTTTTATTTTGTATATCAATATTTATTTATATCAAACTATCATTTATTTATTTTTATTTCCTTTTTTAAAATAATAGAAGCTATTTCATTTATTACGTTATTTTATTTTTATGTCAAAGTTTTCGCCAAATTGGCGGGGGAAAAATCGCGCCAACGTGGTGCGTATATGACATCTGTGCCACAAAATATTATCTCTCTGTGTATTTACTATTAAAATATATCCATGTATGAAAGATTATCTTATATAACGAGTCTTTTTTTTTCTCTTAATTTATTAATATCCAATATCCCCCTGAATTTATTAATATCCCCCAACAATGCTGTAAATTACTTTTATGAGAATTTTTATTAAATGTTAAAGATTTCAATTGCATTAAATTTCATTTCCAATTAAATTATTTTTTTAGCTTTAGCTAATTGGATTAAACCATAAAAAACGTTTTGTAGAAAAAAAAGTAAAGGTGAAAATTAAATTTTTTTTCCGTCTTTTCAATAAAGAGGGCAAAAAAGAGTCGAATTCCTCTGTAAATCGATCTTCATTTTTCGGATCACTTATTGTTTGATTTCGCTTTTACAAACTTCATTCTCTGTTCCCAGTACTTAATGGAATATTTTCTTGTAAAACAAATGAAGTAAACATGATTTTTATGCTCACTTTTCATTTCAAAGGAAAAGATTAATAAAAAAAAGCTAATGTTAAATTTTAGAGTATGTAAATATTCTAAAAGTGTATTCTCTATGTTTAATTCAGTATTAAAATATACATAAAGTTTATCAGTTTAATATAAAATCAAATGGTTACAATATTCCATTCGTATATCACATTGTTTTCTAATAAAATCCTGTAAACTTGTTACTTTAGTAAAGTCATCTTTAATTAATTACCTTTGTACTAAATTTTAATTCCCATCAGAATTGAATGATCATGGTAAAATACGATGGTAGTCACAAACTAAATATTCATAGTTCTTTCGCTTACGAGTGTGGTTTTTTTCTACAGTCCAAGTTTACCACGACAGACGCCTGGGATAGTAACAAGTGGTACTGTCACCTCAAATTTCAGAAGAAGTTGACTATCACCGTTTTTACCCCTGACCCAGCAATTGCTAATACTGAAGAACTATGCACAAGCTACAACTCTGTTGCATAGTTTCTAATTCAGTAGAACCTGGATCCCGAGCTCAATTTAAATCGAGGTTTTTAAAAAATCCCTAAAAATCGCAACATGTTACAAAGAAACCAACGTTTCAAGCCTTCGGGGCTGATAAAATGAGTACTAAGCTTGCCTGTAAATAAATATTCATAGTTCTTTCCCTTACGAGTGTGGACTTTTTGCTGCAATTCAAGTTTACCACGATAGTAGACTGTGATAGAGTGGTACTGTTACCTAAAATCTCAGAAGAAGTTGACTATCAACTCCTCCCTCTCCGTGACCCTGCAATTGCTAATACTGAAGAATTAGGCTCAAGCTACAACTCTGTTACATAGCTTCTAATTTAGTAGAAGCCGGATTCCGAGCTCAATTTAAATCAAAAATTTTAAAAATCCCTGAAAATCGCAAAATGTTATAAAAAAAACCAACGTTTTAAGCCTTTGGGGCTGATAAAATGAGTACTAAGCTTGCTTGGAAACTAAACACTGAGGGATTTTTCCGTTATGTTGACCACCTGACCAGGGATGTAGTGGAGGATATACCGAGGTATATGTGCCGTATACTTTCTAGTTCCGTATACCCTCTGTTTTTCAAATAAAGCTATAGCGTATACTCTACCTATATCCTTTGCCTTACCAAATACCCTCTGGTTTTAAATACGACTACAACACTGCACCTGAGCGGGTCAGTGTAGCACATGTTTTCAGTATTAGCATCTCACGGCCCTATGGTCAAGAAAACAAGGCTGAGCATTGTAGTCCGTGATACTTAATAGATTGTAACGCCTTAGGGTTTTTTAAAAGTTATAAAGAAATCGGTTATAAGAGGTAATCTTCACACTTCCAGCAGCTTCATTATAAACATTTTCTACTCCATTACAAATTTGCTTTTAGGATTAAAATAAAGTTTTAAAATTTCAATTTGCTTTAAAATCATTAATAAGGAATGAACTTTAATAATTCAAGTAAGTTTAAAATTGTTTCATCACAGATTTATCAAAAACTGAAAATATAAAAACACTGTATAAAATAAAATCGTATAATCACTGTATAAAATTACTGTATAAAATCGCTGTATAACATAAAATCACTGTATAAAAGCGAAACGCCAGATAATCTTTATTATGCCCAACTGCAATGTAATAATGTTAATGAATAAATCAGATCAGAGAAAAAAATCATATTAATGAAATATTACAATAAATTAAAAATTTATTTCATCCCATTCCTTTAATCTTTTGGTTTTATGAGTATGAAATACATCAATTGCTCAAAAATGGTGTATCTACTGAAAACAACTTGCATATTATGAATTAAATATATCTTATTTGTATCTAATAATGCTCACTGTAGACGTTTGACAATCGAAATCTTTAATTTATAACTAATTAAATTATCTGAAGTCCACAAAAATAAAAAATGCACCTATGATCAGAGCAATAGATTAAAAATTTAAGATATTCATTTTGTATATTATCATTTAATCAAATTTTTATAGATATAAACGAGAAATAATAATTTTTTTCATTCTACAAAAACGTAATTATGAATTTTATAGAAAATATGTTTATGTTTCATTACAAATTAAAATGAATTTGCATGAGAGTTTAATCTAATACAAATTCAATGATATGATACTTGAAGATTTAATTAATAACATTAAAAATCGATTCTCTGTCTGAGGTTTACAAATTCGTGGAAGTTTTTCAGGGGTTGGTTGAATTTAACCACATTTTTCATTAATAAAACGTTTATGAAAAAATATTTCAGAATGAGATAATTTTTTGTTTATTGTACGTATAAGTAGGAAATTTGTAATAAAGTACATGCATTTAAATAATTTTTATAAAAACTCTATGACATATACATATTTTTTTACTTATTATTATAATAAAAATATTTCTTAGATTACTAAAACGTGCAAAATATTTTTTGAAAGCACTTTCTAATATATATATTCTTTATGTTCGTGTTATCATATCAGTAGGAAAATTAATAAGATTAGGAAAAAGTATATGCATTTAAGTATTTTTTTAAATTCTCTATGGTAGTTTTTTTTTCTGTCTATTATATCAGTAACGATATTTCTTAGATTCTCAAAAAATACATGCATTTAAATATTTTTTAAACACTTCATATTGTAATTTTTTTCGACTTTATATCAATGGGAAAATTAAAAAGATTCAAGGAAAAAGTACTTGTATTTAACCCTATAATGTATTGTATCATATTATTGAAGCGATTTATCATACATGCAACATACCAATAAAGTCTACAAATTTACTAGTATGCACAAAATGCGCCTTGTTCCCTGTCAGGAATAATTAAGTCATCTATAATGACACCAATTATGTCATTAATTCATTACTACGCTAATTATTGAATTTTGTTCCACAATAACATCATGTGTAAGAAACAAACATTAGCGGCATGATTTTTTGTCTATACTTATTTATTAACAATCAAAAGCATGCAATAAAAAACGGCATGTGCTTCGTATGTGTTTCTCAATAATTTGAGTCGGTTATACCATAACTGTGAAAGTGCTTTGTATGAATGTTTACTCGATAACATTTCTATGCTCATTATTATATTTTCCCCAAATAACATTTTAATTGGGATTTAAGCTTTAGGATGATGGTTTCGTTTCTATTCTTATTTATAAGTAATCAGATGTATAAACTGAAAAAATGTCTCTACTTCTTATACAGTTCTTATTCATATGAATGGGATGTGTCAAACTGCTTTGAATGAATGACACCAATTATGTCTATACGATGACATTGTTATGTCAATTATTGTGTTTTGTTCCATAGTATGATAAATAGTGCGAATCACGCGATAGAGGCGTGATTTTTTTTCTTTTATTCCAATTTGTCAATAATAATAAGTAAAATATAAACTAAGAACGAAAAATCATGCATCAGGCATAGATTATGAAACACTTTCCTACACCGAAAAAATATTGTTAAGAAGTTTCTTTTTTTTTTCTTATAATGAAATGAGATATCTAAATAATCAATTTAAATAACACATAATTCAGTAAATATCCATTTTCAGCAATACCTGTCAATATCCAGTAATGCGTGTAAATTGTTTCGTGTAGCCCTGTAGCATGTATACGCATCACTTATTACCCAAAAAATTATATAAGTTTGGAAATGCATACCACAGATTAAAACGCTTTTCCAGCAATTATCGATCATAGTCTTTCAGGTAACCGAATTCTTATAAATACAATGCACCCCATAATCTATAAAAAGCATCTTGTTGTGCACCTGCTTGGTGATTCTTTCATATTTCATCATGTTTCAAGTATCATATGATCATTCAAAGGCACCGCAAAGGATTTTTCTCCATAGATCATAATGGAATGAAATTATTTTCTGCGTCCCTGTAAAAGTATTATAAATGCTACTTATTGTTTACTCCTGAAAAGCATGTTGTAGTCCATCTCAGTGATGCATATCAATCTCATTATGTTTGAAATATCGTAACATCAGTGAAATGCACCTCTAACGATTTTTCCTCATTGACCATAATGTAATGGAATTCTTTTGTTTGTCCCTGTAAACGAACTATAAATGCTACAAATTTCATTTTCAATATAGGACATTCTAACTTCAATAACATATAAAATATTCATGGCAATCTGAGTATATTTACGACAGTTAAAGCACGAACAGACAACAGACAGACAGACAAACCGAATTCATAAACACTTTTCCAGTGTGTTGGAACTTGTTAAAAATTTATCTGCTTCTCATATGTGGGCTTTATTAATTTAAATGAGTGTACCATATCTATCAAACTGCTTTGAGTAGATGTACTGTATTTTGTGCCATTTACATCACGAATGATAAAATTCGAACTTTAGATTTAAAAATTGAAGTAATATTTATTTTATTCTTTTCATTTTTACAACAATAAAAGAGAATTAAATTATTTCTTCTTAACGACAGAAAAAAATCATGGAATTTTAAGATTGAGTTTTTTTAAATAAGTACTCCTTAAAGTATTTTTCTTCTTATTATACGAGTAGAAATATATCTTACATTATTAAAAGTACATGTACTTAAGTGTTTTGTTTTTGTAAATACCTCACATTTTTTTCTATGCTTATTATATCAATATAAATATTTCTTAGATTACTTAAAAGCATTTAAAGCTTTATTACGTGCATTTAAGTATATTTTTTGTAACTAGTTCACAGTTTTCATTGTATATTTAATTAATACTCCATGATAAATTTTTCTTTCTTCTTATTATAGCAGTAGGAATACCTTTAAAATTATTTAGAAGTACATTCATTTAAGTATATTTTGTAAATATTTGATAATTTTTATTGTCTATACTTATCATATCATTAGGAACATTCCTCAGATTACTAAAAACTATATGCATTTAAGCATGGTTTATAACTATTCCATATCATTTCTTTTATTTTCTATTTTTTATATTAGCATATTTATTTTAGAGTAATTAAAAGTAATTGCGGTTAGGTATATTTTATTAATACTTCATGATAGTTTATTTTTTAATTTTCTACTTATTATAATAGCAGAAATATTTCTGAGATTATTTAAAGGTACATATATTTAATTTTTGTTTCATAAATACTCCATAAACATTTTATTTATTTTTACATGGATGTTATAGAATTAATTCAACGAAAATGAAAAAAAGGAGGATTCAGAAAATGCGTGATTCGTTTTCACGAGAGATTTAATTCAATTACACATATTTTTAATGATCAAAAATAATTTATGTAGAATGTTCGTAAGATGATAAAACAACACAGACTACTCCTTGTAAATAAATATCGTCTATAGAATAAGCTTGTATCATGTCTTATTCCTTTGAATATTTTTCCCTAAAGAAGATGCATTTTAGTCTTGGTTTGGGAACTATATATAATATATCAGAATGAAATCTTTTATTTCTTTTAATAGATGAACTAAAAATGCATTTTCTTAGACACATAGATAATTTAATACAAATTTACTTTTGAAAAATTATTTATAAAAGTTCGTGTAAAATTGAAAACGCATGTTTGTACATTTATTTAAAAGAATATGCATAAAATATATTTTTATACACCATTCTTTTTTTTTTTAATTCTGCATTCTACCGTATACCTTTTTAAAACAAAGTTGGTAAAAATGAAGTTATTTTCAAGATATTTTATAATTTCCTAATTCTTTTATTTATTATTTAATTCTATATTGTATGGTATGCCTTTTTAAAGTAATAAAAAACAAAATTATTAAAAATGAAAAAAAAAAAATCTTCCATTTTTCAAGATATTTTATAATTTTATAATTCTTTTATTTATTATTTAATTCTGTATTGTATTGTATGCCTTTTTAAAGTAATAAAAAAACAAAATTGTTAAAAACTGAAAAAAAAAGAAATCTTCCATTTTTCAAGATATTTTATAATTTATAAAAATTCTGACAAAATCTTGCATTATTTTTTTTCTAATAACAATTCAATCGATGCATTTTCAGGCTGTGGGATTATTTGTAAGGTATGGATAAGGGAAAGATTTATTAAAAGTCTATCTTAAAGATGGAATTTTGTACCACGAGTTCTGAGTATGCTATTTTATTAACATATATATACTCCAAACATATTTAGATAAACTCAGCACTTGAAAATGCTATTTTGAGATTTCAGGAGGTTTCTGATAATTGTGACCATTACGTCCAGCAGTAATTGGATCAAATATTACAAGTCTATAATTGCTGAATTGGTGATCTATACCAATATCATATGTGTGGGAGTCGGTTCGTTTGCCTCTTAGTCAAATCTTAATGATATAGATAAACACAAACTTCTGTACAATATTACTTTTAATAGAAAAAAAGCAAGAACGAAAAACCATGTGTCAAGCATGGATTATGAAACAATTCCCATCACACTCAGAATAATGTAGCAAAACTTCACTGTTTAATACAGTGAAAGATGAGTCTAAGTAAACAAGGTCAAGGTCAAACCGGGCGGGGTGTCCTACCTTTCGGCTTAAGCTTAACTAGCCCCGCCCACCAGGTTTGTTTACCAAATTATACTGAGCATTACTAAATTATACTTTGTAATATTGAGCAATAATTATACTATGTAATTCTGAAATACAAATTCTGAAAATACAAGATTCCAAAAATACAAATTCTGAAAATACAATTTACCAATTCTACTTAGCAGTACTAAATACTACTATGTGATACTGAGCAATAATACTACCATATTATAGTACTGTAAGATGCTGAAATAAATAATAATAATGGATAGAAGTAAGTACTAAATGAACAATAATGAATGAATAATAATACTAGAGTAAAGAATTATAAATTATTCTAAAAATACTAAATAACACTGTACGATGCCATTAAGAATATCTAAATTGTTAAGGTTAGAGTTTATGTAGTGTGTAAAGGTCCTTATGCATATTATAAGTCCACTTCATCCTCAACCTCCACTAAGTCCAATGGAGGCAGCATGAATAAGTATTTATTGTTTTCTAGCAGAAACATACAATCTAATACGATTTGGCTATTTCAGCACGTAGGCAAACCAGGCCTGAAAACGCAAAGTACATTTGAAAACCCAATTTCAAAAATTACCATCTATAGTCAGAAAAATATCCGAATTCTTTTGTACAGCCCGGTATATGATCTATATATTTGTATATAAATTACATAGTGTGGAAAAATTTAGTTCAGTTAAAAAACGCATAACACAGTTAAAAATTTCTTTTCAGGAGTTTCTGTAAATAAGCAGAAATATACTCGAATTCTTTTGTGCAGCCCTGTGTATGATCTATAAAATTTATACACATCAAGTAATATGCAAAATATTCGTTAAATTAAAAAAAACATACCACAAATGAAAACGCACTTGCAGCAATTAATGTTCATTGGACAGTACTGAAACTGAATTCTTTTTGTGTCCCTGTAAATGAATGATAAATGATATGCATGCCATATTCTATAGTCATCTTGTAGTGCACTTCAGTTATGCATATAAATGACAAATGTTTGAAATAGTGTAACTTTAGTAAAATACACTATTAAAGATTTCCCAATAGACCATAATGTAACGGGAGTCTTCTGAGTGGCCTTGTAAATGAAATGTCAATTCTAAATACTTCATTTCCAATACCAAACATCCTATGGTAAACCTTACTAACATTATATCAATTAAATGACAATCCAAATGTATGTTTGCAAGTGAGAGCGCTGACAGACAGACGTCCAGACAGTCAAACAGTCAGACAAACTGAATTCATAAACACTTTTCAATTATTTTAGAAAATGTTTAAAAAGTTTAATGGAAACCTAAATGTATTAGATTTTGTTTATAGCATTTTACTAGGAATTAAAATAATAAAATTATAAATAGGAATAATGACTTTTGATAAATATTTTACTATTTAGAAGTACGCTAAAAACTGCTAAGACGAAAAATTTCCAATTTAGACGGGTTTTATCTTTAACAGGTACACGTTACATTATGAATAAATTACATAATTTGTGAGAGCACCATGAAAGTTTTACATTTAATGAAAGGATCCGTTATATAGATTTAGCATTTTACAATTTCTATACTGTATTAAAGTGTTATAAACGATTAACGTTATAAACTGCTGTACAGATTTTAAAGTTTTATAAGCTACTTAACTGTCTTGAAGGTCATTTGTTACTTCCTGTCTGTTAAAATCCTATGACATGACTGCTGAAGAAAATTACGTAATTTAATACCAAATACACGGGTAAAGCCGCTGATTAAACAGCAAATGCCCCAATTTATTAAAACAGATGTCAAATGGATTTCAATGCCATCTAATGAGCCATATTATCGAAATTACTGCGGCAAACGACTCATAATTAGTTCTTGAATTTATCCAGATTTCGAATTTATTCGGTGAGATATATAAATCTGTATATTATGAAGTTAGCAATTATGAGAAGCCAGGCAGATTTGTAGTGTGAAAGTACAATGATATATTTAAATATATCAGTGTTAGTACGATCCTTATTTTTCAGTTTACTTTTTTCAATAGTGGGCTTCGTCTTTTTCAATCGTAGAATTTGAATATTTTTCTGTGAAAGTGTGTGTTTTCTATTGAATAAAGCAAAAATTACTATTGGAAAATAATGGTACTCAAAAATAAAGACCGTAGAAACCCTGTATATTTGATGCACAAATAACGTTTCTTTCATGCAGTTTATTTCCTGAACAAACTTCATGTAGACATTTTATAATGTATGGAATTTTTATTATAACACTGCTGTTTTGTTTTCTCTGAGAAAAATACGCGTACTTCCCGTGGGAAAAAGAATTTATCATTCACTGTAAGAGAACTAAAAATAAAATATGCACATTTTAATCATAATTGGAAAGCTGTAATCTTTTTCTTTAATAATGAAATATTGTGAATATTAATAAGATACACAAACACAAAGCAAATTACAAAAAATTAGCACTCTATAATTAATTATATTTTTTCAATAGATTGTACTGGAAAAGGTTGGAAAAAGTTCGATTCGAGGAAAACAATTGGCATTACTTGCTAGTTTATGAAGATCCTGAGGTCTGGTGATCAGACACCATTCCGTGATTACAAGACCTACACAATGAAAAAATGGCAGCTGTCGAAGGCGGGTTTTTTTAAGCGTTTGTACGATTCCCTGAATATGGACACCAGTACTTTGTTTAAATTTTCTTTAGCTTATTTAATCTCAGAAAACTTAAGCTGAAGAAAAAAGTAATTTTTTTTTTATATTCAAATTCAAGGGACCGTACAAACGCTAAAAAAATCCACCTATCACAGCCGCCATTTTTTTGTCAGCGCGTAGGCCTAGTATTCAGGGAGCGGTGGATCAGCTTATTCTTAAATAAAGCTCTTGCGCAGTTCTGCTTGAAGATTATTGGGGATTATACATGCATTAACGTTTTTTTTTTCATTTGCGCATTTCAAACAAATGACTAATATGGCACCAGTAAAGAAGCTAGATTTGATAGCCATAGAGGCGATCATTAAGCTGCCTGCTTGGAAAATCGCAGAGCATAATCTACTTTTTCGAAACTTTCTGGAAAGTTTATAAAGTTTAAAAGCATGAAAAACGGTTCTGCGTCAATTCGTCGCACACAATTCATCATGGAACAATTCATCGCGCACAATTCGTCGCGACGTCAATTCATCGCAACGATAATAAAAGCAGAGATAATTTAATAAAATCATTTAATGATAATTAGCTTTTAGATATAGAAAATTATAACAAAAACTAATTATCATTAAATAATTTTACTAAATTATCTTTACTTTAATCATCATAGCCTTCAAAACCATTTTCGTGGCGACGAATTGACACCACGACGAATTGAAGCTGGATTAGTTGTCGGCACGACGAATTGACGCTGTGATGAATTGTGCGCGATGAATTGTTCCGCGACGAATTGATGCGACAACGTAAAAAACTACCCCCATTCTGGAAGACCACGAGTAACATCAACACGTCAGGATCACACTTTGCTGATAATATGGTAAATGAAATTGAAAACATCTGACTATATGAATACTGAATAGAAGAAAGCTTCCAAAGCCATGGTATCAAACAGAAAGTTGAACAACATATTAAATGAAGCTGGCTATCTTGATTGGAAAGCGATGCACAAATGCCCAGATTATGTGGGCATATAAAGAACAACAGGACTGGGTTGACTGGATTAAAGAGGTATTCAATGATGAATCAAGAATGTGTATTGTGTGCTAATTACGGTAGATAAAAATCCATTGGTAGGTTGCAAAAGGAAAGTGTTAGGGGAAACTATTCTAACTTTCATCTTAAGTTCCCAGTTCCAATCATGATTTGGGACTGTATGCCTTTTTGAGAGTCTAGAAGATTCTCTTAGGACAATGAGAATGTGAATTAAGAAAAACAGATTTTAATTTTAGAAAATTTTCTGATTCTTAGTCTATAAGATCAATTTAGAGATAGTTATGTATTATATTTCTAGAGGACAATGCTTCGTCTCATAATTCCTGACATTGAAAAGTTTAAAAAAAATTCATTTGTGAAACTTTAAATATTTTGTGTATACAGCTATCCTCAATAGTTTTATTCAAAATTCTAGCGACAAATATATGTAATTAACTGAATATCATTAAAACAAGGAATACCAGTTAAATACGTTTCTATAGCTATCCTCAATAGTTTTATTCAAAATTCTAGCGACAAATATATGTAATTAACTGAATATCATTAAAACAAGGAATACCAGTTAAATACGTTTCTATTTAATTTAAGTTTCTGTCGGAAAAATTCATTAATAACAATTTTGTCTCAAAAATAAATTATCTTAATTTTGTTATTTACTAAAGATAATTAGTGAATACTGAAGCAAATATCTGTTTGAAGTAAATCTTAAATAGTTCCGTTTACCTCATGATGATTTGTTCATCTAAGAATGTCTTTAGTTCTTAAAGCAAAATATATCATTAATTTTGCTAAATGATGTCACTTATTGTTAATTGTTACTCGTAATGTAAACTTTTCATAGTGTCAAATAATTAAAATTGATAGCGCTTTGCTTATATTTTATACGCGGAATGCAGTTTTTAAATCAAGTGTTCACATAAGTAATCCTTAGACAAGTAAAGATTTAGATATTATTTATTCTAATAATTTCATTTTTTACTGTTCTATTAATTTTACAGTAAAATAATTACTTCACTTAGCTACTATGTTTCATTTATTAAATATGATTTAAAAATAGAAATTCATATTAAGTAGAAATTTTAAAACATTTTATCAGTTGTTAAATCAGGATTAATATTTTATATGACGATCGTAGTTTTTATATCCTTTTTATATAAGTAACTCATATGTAACACGTAAAGATTTAGATTTTACTGTTCTATTCATTTTACATTAAAGAATTTATTTCAGTTAGCGATGTTATATTATGTGATATGAAATGTATATGATATGAAACTAAAAAAATCATGCAGAAGATAATATAAAATTTCAGTTGTGAAATCCTGATTAATAATTACTTTAAATAACTGGTATATTATTCAATACACGGTATAGTTTTATTCAAAACGGAAACGACAAATTCCTGCCCTTGAGAGAGTATCATTGAAACAGGAGAATCAAATAAATACGTTTCTATTAATTTAAGTTTCTAGCGGAAAAAATCATTAATAACAACTTTGTATCAAAAATAAATTATCTCAGTTTCTCTATTTACTAACGGTAATTTGTGACTACTAAAGGAAATAATTGTTTTGGAGCAAATGATAAATAGTTTAATTTACAGCATTGTTTGTTTGTTCCTCTGAGAATGCCTTTAGTTCTTAAAGTAAGATACATTATTAATTTTGCTGAATGATATCACTCATTGTTAATTGCTATTCGTAATGTTTATTGTTCATTCTGTCAAATAATTAAAATTGATAGTGTATTGCGAATATTTGTATATGTACGTAAATTTTACGTCAGATTTCCATATAAATATTTAGATTTCCATATAAATAAGCCTCAGTTAACACACAAAGATTTAGACTTTCTTTGTATTAATCCACTGAAAACTGAATTGACAAATATATATCATTAACAGACTGTCATTGAAATAGTAGTGCAATCAATTAAATACGTTTCTATTAATTTAAGTTTCTACCGCAAAAACAACAACTTTGTCTTTATCACAAAAACATAAGTTTCGTTATGTGCTAACAATAAATTTTGAGGAAATATTTCTTGGAAGCAAATGGTAAATAGTTCAATTTACAGCATGTTTATTTGTTCCAATAAGAATGCCTTTAATTCGTAATGTAAGGTACACTAATGATTTTACTAAATGATTAAATTTATTGTTAATTGCTATTCTTAATCTGAATTGTTCATTATGTCAAATACTTAAAATGGATATTTTACATGTTGATCATAATTTGTACAACAGATTTCCATGTCACATAAATCTTGGGTAAAATGTAAAGATTTAGATTTTCAGTGAATATTTTACTTGTGATTTCAAATTGCGATATAAATAAAATGCATTTTAGCATTGTATGAAGGTAAACATTCCTTCGGCAAAACCAATGTACTGGAAATTCTTTTATCTTACTACAAAATAATTTGCGAAATAAATAAGTGAAGATAATATTTATATAAGGGAAAAAAATGTTAATTATAATATTTCGCCTACGTAAAACTGTAATTGATTTTGCTTAGGACAGTCCTTGAGTTCATCTAATGCGTCCCTCAATTTGTGCACATAATTAAATTTATACGTAAATATATACTATATATATTTTGTAAAATATGTTTTTAAAAATTGAGTGATTGTTTTTAAAATCTGATAGATCAAAAATAAAAATAGAGCTTATATATATATATATATATATATATATATATATATATATATATATATATATATATATATATAAAATAAAAAAAACTCCAGGTGATGGGAGTAGAACATTGCAAGTTAAGCCTATAGTGTTTCCTTCAGGAACATCCTCTATTAGTTAATGGACCATAACCACAGTAACATTTTTCCATGTAATAGAATAGGCAGTAATTCTCAAGAGAAAGCCCTGTTATGTTTATATTAAAAGACATTTTATTAACAGGTAAACCTGAAAACAACAAGCAGTTTTCTTAAATAAAGATTTGAAGATTAGATAAAATTCAATTGATCAATTCCATTTTTGACAACAAGATTCAGAATAAAGTACGTACTGTTGACTCAGAAGGTAATCAATACGTTGTCTACTAAATGGCGACTAAATGGGATTATCTCGGTATAAGCCGTAAAGTCTGCAATAGTAAACACAACTCTTTTGTATTGGGGGACTTGACAAGCAAGCTCGTCGACTCACAATAGTTAGCTCAACCTCTCAAGGGGAGATTTCTATAGGGTTATGGGGTATACAGCGGTGAAAGTCCCTGCTTTGCAGAGTTTCTTAGAAAATTGAAGAAATCACATTGTGACACAACTAGTGTATTTAGGAACAAGGTTTCCGCTCTTTCTTAGCCCTACACGCTACTTAGCAACATACCAACCCGCGACGGGACTTGAAACGCTGACGACAGATGCCAGCTTCTTTTCCGACGATAGTTCTAGATCCTCGTTTTTCGAAGCCTCGAAGGATATGACGACTCCAATAAATAGCCCTTTTACTACCAAAATCCCTCCATTCTCTACCTCTCTTTTCTTCACACCCCTCAGATTTTGGGGGCCGTTACAAGGCCTCTTTTTCCCCTGACCACTCTCTAGGCGAATAGATGAGGTCATCACTTTCCGGCTTCTTTATTGGATAGGCCAGGTTCGACTTCTCCGTGGAAAAATGGTTTTGTCTTCTCTCTGTCAGAAGTGTCAAATGAAGGATGCATGTTTTTCTTTGATTCGCCGGCGTGGGAATCTAGTGATAGTTTTTATTTCTGCTGAAAAAGCTAATACATGGGAAACTTTAATATTAGATTTTGTAGCCCTAGTGGCAAATCTCACACCACTCTGCAAATATTAAATTTCTAACATTGGTTAAAATAAATATTTGCATATTATAATTAATATATAATAATAGTTCATTATTATATATAGACATATGATAGCAAAAAGAAAGTGCAGCTTTCGAGCTTCTTTTTCTACCAGATTTTGGCTGTTACAGAAATTTTATTGAGTACCGCTGGCTTAGGCTATTTACATTGAACAAAAGATGTTCTTATATGATATGTTGTAACATATAGGTAAATAAAATAAAATAAATATATGAAAAATGTAAAAATTAGTAATCATTAATATTGAAATAAGACCTTGCTAATCGAAGTCAAAATATACTATCTATGCAGTATATTGTTTGTGCCTATGATTAAATAAAATGACATAACATTTAATATTTATAAATATACAGCAGAGAGAACATAATTAACCCGTGGACTCCACACTTCGGTTCAACAAACACGCACTCCGCATTAGTACAATTTCGAATTCCTTAGCTTCAATTGCGTTTAACATTATTTACAATTTAGATATAATGAAATATAACACATGATTCCTATACAAAATTTAGTGAGCAATCGAACTGGGATATTTATTTTTATCAAAAATTTTATTTTTTCAATGAAAAATAATTAATGAAAACATATGCGTTTTAAAAAAACACCGACATTTGAATTTTTGATCGGTGCGAATTCGCACTAGTGGGACGTTCACGGTGTTAAGATAGAGGTGTATAGAGGTTGACTGTAAAAAATCCACTGGATGAGCCAAATGCACCAAAACGTGTTTGAAATAACAATTTAGAAAATGGAGAATATATTTAATTCGGAAATAGAAATAACTCATACTTTACACACCAGGTTCATATGTGGCACTATAAGCTGATTTCGCTCAGCAAAGTAAGCTCGGGAATTATCATGCCTCACGTATAGTTCCTCTAATGAAATAGCTTCGCGTTATTGTCTAATGTTTTATGTAATCTTTAGCTTCTCGTTATTGCCAGAAGAACAAGAAAAAAAGTTTCATGTGTTTGTCTAGCACTGTGTGGAATTTTTAGTTCCTATGCTTTAAAGAAACACTTTTGTCCCTAATGACAAATATCTCAACTTTTATTTTTTTTTTCTTGTTAAATCTATTCCCCATGGTTTTTTACACAAAATTGCGTTACGTTTGACTCAGCGAAATTTTTACAATTAAGCTCTAAACACATCTTCTTTAATATAATATAAATTATATAAATTCGTGCATTTTGAAATATATAATTTTATGCAGCGATATATTCTTCAATTGAATTTAAATACAGAAAGTGTGACCGAGTGTTACGAAACCGTAATGTTAGTTTGTAATTCGATTGCACATTAAATACTGGTTTTAATTAAGGTAATATTATAATTATTCATAAATCGCCTGATTTAATTTTTTTATGTATTGTAGTGAAAGAGTAGGAAAAAAAGTTTTTAAATAGTTTCAAAGAGAATTAAAGTACAAGCATAGTAGAATTCTGGAAATATCTATTACTTTTCATTAAACAATAAAATTATACTCTACCATTTAAATAGTATTCTAGCAAAAATAAGTAAAATAAAATAAGAGGAAGAAAATATTCAGATATTTTATAATAGGAAATCTAATTTAAACTCATCGCTAATTTTTTCACAATGCCTCTGTACAAATATCACAATGCATATGTGCAAATAAAATAATTTTTTGAAATCACAAGAAATTAGCTTTTAGACAAAATAAACATTTTGTCCCTTACATAACAATATAATAAATTATAACACCTTGTAATATAATATATTTCTTGTAAATGCTAGAAGGTGTAAATTAACAACATAATGTACAGTAAAATAATTTTTATTAGGTTGATGACATGTTTCGGCGTACTCCAAGCCATTTTCAAAAACAAATGAGAATCTATAGAATTCTATATAATATATATAGAATATTCTCATTTGTTTCTGAAAATGTCTCAGAGTGAGCCGAAACATGGCACCAACCTAGTAAAGGTTATTTTCCTGTATATTATGTTATTAATTTACACCTTTTAGCAATTAAAATAAATATATTTTGTCCCTTTTTTAAAACCTTTATTTTCGAATGATTCATATTATTTCTTATAGTATTTAACACATTAAAAATAATTAAATATACATTGCTCAGGGTGTCCCCCTCCTCCTCACACATCAGGGGAAAAAACGATACTGAAATTTTGAATAAAATCACAAAGAAATTTCGAAAATGCATTTATTTGTTCAGATTGCCCACCTCTGATTTATAACCAAGCCTCTGCATGTTTATTCATGTTCAAAAAGAGTCAATCATGACAGGTTATTGTATGATAATTCCTAAATCGCTGCGCCCACGTGCTTGTCTAGTGGTGAAGGCGGTGGCTACTGGACAAGAGGGGCCAATTTTCAAATCCCACTCAAGCATGGATGTCTGTAGTTGCATCGCATTCCACGATTTAACGTAGGTTCCAGTCTGTTTAGGTTCCATGTGCAAAAGATGACCGTAGGGCCCGTAATCGACCAGCCAACTGAAATCGCACCATTACTCGGTTTATTGTTGAGTGGGATATCGTATAGACTAGGCATACTAGATTTCTCACAAAACAGTCTTCTCACATCTTTGAACGATTTCTTATTGGCAAACTAAATTTTGATTATGTAACAACACTCTTCCGAAGAAAAAAAATATCATGTTGACGTACAATCCCGTGCACGCTTCGTCTCTCACTACACCAATTTAGACTCTAACGCAGCGGTTCCCAACCAGTGCTGCACGGTTCCCTACTGGATTGTCGTGACTTTTCAGAAGCTTCGTGGCACTACAGAAAAATAAGTAAAATTTAAATGTGATCTGCAAGTAGAAAATGTGTATGAGTTTTATTGTTATAAAAATCATTAAAAATTAAAATATAATATAATACTTGTATTACACTTAATGTTATTTTCTCTACAAAATTACCCGTGTAAGTAGCAGCTTCCTTTACCCAGTTTAATTTTTTTGTTTCTCGAATACAACATGTAAAAAAGTGAGTAAAAAGTAAATTAAAAATAAGAATTTCAGAAAATGTATTCCGAACGAAATTTGTTAAGTTGAATATTTCACATTCTTTAGCATCTGCCTCAATGTGTAATTTCTGGTAAGGTGTTTACCAGAAATTACTCACTTGTTTTCTAAACGTCTGCGTCATTTCGAGCGAAAACCTACAGGTTTGAAATATATACCATACCACCTGATTTTTCATGAGGAAGTGCAACAATAGTTTTGCTTGAAAGAAAACTATAACAACACTTCCTAAAACGAATAGTGAAAAAGTTACTATACTGGAAAATCGTATCTCGTAAAGATAAATTATCGGCTCGAGATCAACATCTCAGAGTGTCTAAACCTTGTACAATCGATGTTATAAAGCGTTTGCTTGCTGATAAAATCTAGTCACTAATAATTATTTGTCATATAACATCATTCTTCGACGAATCAGCTATAGGGATGATGAAGTATAAGGAACACTTATCTGTCGATTCAGATGTATTAAATTTGCACTACGAATGTTTGAATCGATTTATGTTTCTGCATTAAAGGTTTTTTACAGTATTCATTCTTTAGATTTATTCACAAAGGAGGATCGCATTCTTTGAAGACTACATATTAGCACACCAGAATATGAAAAATGTAATAATTTGAATGAATTATTATCACCAATCGAAATCCCAACAAAACGATTATGCAGTTCAATGAAGGCTATTACTTTTTGCCCGTATTTTATACCCTATGTCAAAAGTATTTCATGGACTCAGTACGGATGCCCGATCAACTCCATGTGCTCCTCGACAAGGAATATTACACTTTAATTGAATTATTATCATAAAATGAAATAATTATTGGACAACTGGGAATATACATGCACTGATGATGTGAATGCAATGGTGGGTTAAAATTAAAGATGAGGTAAACAACTGTAGCAGCAGCTATTGCATTCTTCATAGACATGCGGTAGCCTCGAGAAAAATGTCTTCTGAGCATATGGTAATGCTATTTAAACATAATAAACTGTACCAAAACACGATTTCTTAAAAGAAGACTTTCTAAATCAATATGGGAAGATATGGGAAGCCACCGTCAACCACATTTGTTACACGCTGAAGCCGGGTGGTTACCTGGAGTAAGAGCGTTTACACATTTGCGGTAACCGTGAGCAACTGGCAAAGATTTTAAATGAGGAAGAGCAAAAGTGTAAGTTGGCATATTGGCCGACATATTTTAGCAAATAGAACAAAATTAATCTATAGTCGCAAGGATAAAGTTTCACAGTTTTGATGCCAAAGGAAAAGCGTCAGAGGGATTTTTGTATCGTTTGGAGTGTAGGATACAGGAATATACCTGTTCTATTATTTTCTATTTCTAAAACGTACTTCAATGAAAATAACACCCAACTTAAAAATATATATAGAAAAACATTCAGGGAAATCTCAAAGTTTTTCATAACTCGTTTGAACTTCATTTTTTAACAACTCAAGAGAAAGTGCTGAAATAGCGCTTTTAAACGAATATTGAATGTGTTCAGCTTTAAAAAAAATACTTATCAACACAAACACTTATCAACTCAGCTATCAGATAGAAGAACACAAGGTACTCAGTAAATTGATATCTCACAGCGAACTAAAACTCGCATTTTAAACCCGAAGCCTACCAGAGTTTTAGTGTTATTTGCCAGATGAATTCAAAATCTTGTCTGAGAAAGAAAAATACTTTTAACTGCTTTTTTCAACGAAATACCTATGTGACGAGGGATTCTCTGCTTACACAGCCGCCAAAACGAAATACGTAAGGTTTTAAATACAAAAGCAGAAATTTATCTCCATTTATCAGCAGCTGAATCAGATATCAGAAAACTTCCCAAAACAATGTAACTACGGGTTTCATAATAAGAATTTATACGTTACGGTTTGTTACACAGACAATGTAAAATCTGTTGTAAGTCAAATGTTTCGATTTCTGAAAGACATTTTAAGTTAAGCCAAATTTTGACAATATCATTCGTATTGGTGCTAATTTAGACTACATTGAGTATTGTGGTAAAAGTTTCAAAATATAAACTTGTTTCCTGGGAAATGCATGTTAGTTTATATTACTATCTCGCTTTTGTTCATCTGCTCGGTGTAAATGCTAAACACCATTGAATTATGACACATTCTGTACAGTAGATCTAAGGGGCTCCGTCATAATAATTCGTTCTTAAAAGTTCTCCGTGAATCAAGAAGGTTCAGAACCATTGCTCTATCATAACATATTCCAGTATTGTATCTGCTGGTTTTCAACAGTATTTTGCTCTTGTCTGACTAGCATATGGATTATTTATAACCCCTCTAATGCTGCTTTTGGAACACGCCATAAACAAAAAAAACATAAATTGAGGTACAGTTTTAAAACAAATTGCATTTGAAAGAACTTTCTTTTTCCTATTTGACGGTGTAAAAATTGAAATTATGCGATGTTTAGAAGCTAAAAAAAATGCAGTCACAGCGAAATTTACTGATCAGGTGTTGCCACCATCAATATGAGACAGCGTTACTCACAGACATATTTTAACTTTATAATATAGACATTTTGTTTTCAAAATCGTATCACGCAATATCTTCAGTTTCTATTCATTACTTGTATTCAATGACTAAAACTTCTTTCACTTATTTTAAAACTATAAATAAATAAATTACTGACAAAATGGACTTTAATGATTAACTTAAAGTTGTTTTATTATATTGATTTTTTTTTTCAAATGGAGATACAATATTTGAAAAATGTTGATAAAATGACTTAATGTATCGATGAAGTAGCGTGACAAAATTTGGCTTAATGCCAGTAGAATTTTACCATCCTTTAGAAAACTCTTAAAAGTACTTTAGCATAAAACTGTAGCATCATTTGGAAAAATGTAGAGCTATTTTTACTAGAAAATTGGCCTCTGAAGGTTTACTTAAAAGCTGCAGAGCAAGTTTAACGTATTATTTTCTTTTTAAACTTTTTAGACTTAGTTTTCATTCATTATGGCTTTTTTCTTTATTTTATTTTTTGATTTATTAAATAAAAGGCAAATTTGGAAGAGTTTCCTGTTTTTGATGTTGTAATGAATAATTTATTTCAACGCAAAAAAGAATACGATGTGTCTCCCATAATTGTGTTCTTTCTCTTTTTGCGTTTTTGAAGTGAATATTTTATCACTTCATGCGATCGAAAGAAAATAATTTCGGGACATTTCGAGAGCAGGACAATCAACAGGACAGAAAACTTTAATCATTTTTGCCTCTGCGATCGTGACAGCTAGCCTTGTAATACTTTATTAGGAAAAGTTAAAATAACATAATTACCAAACACAAATAAATATTACTTGTCTGACAAATACCAAAAAGTTCTAAGTATAATTGAGATCCACTATACTGTTAAAACGGTTTGCAATTATTGTTCAAATCATTCGGCCCAAACAAGACAAGCACGAGGAACAAGAACTGAATTCGTTGGACGAGTAGAGGTTTTCAAAGGAAGCTACAAGTGTTTGGGCCGAATTGTAACGGGTGTGAGGGTTGCATTTTTTACTTCAAGCAAAACTCCACACTTTATCTATATTAATTTTAGAACTCTGAGGAGAAATACTTTATGTTTCGACATTCTTTCTACGAATAGTCTAAGCAAAGCTTTCTAAACCGTGATTGGTTAATGGTGTATTGACGTCATCGAATAGCGTATGATGTACGATATTTGTGATATGAAATTCAGTATCTTTCAATCTTAATACATAGCAGTTATAATGAGACCAAGTGAACGAATCACTGAACAAAGCAATTGCCGGTTTGGTTACAGGGTTGATGCGGTTAGCCGAATTTGAACTCAAGATATCTCGAATTTATGATGTATTTGAATATAAATCATTTCTCAAAAAGTTTTTGTTTTATCATTATATTTCAAAGATGGTAAATTTTATGCAGTTTTTTTTTCGAAAAAAATATTTTGAGAAAAAATGGTCGAGTCCCAGGCGATTTTACTGTTTGGTCGGTATATCACACAACTATCCGACATTCAGACAGACGAAGAGTTTTATTATAAATTTTTTGTTGTAATTAGGCGTTTATTAAAGCTTGCTGAAATTATATAATGCCTTAAATTATACGAATGTAAAAGTTAACTAACTTTGCGAAATATTTGAAGTAGTGAATTACAATTTCAAACATACATTTTGAGGAAAAACTCTGTAAAAACTTGGAAATTTTCATAAACATTTACAAAATTATGTATTCTTATCAGGACAGAATTTTATTGTTAAGAAAAAGGTAGTTAAAGTCACTCCCTAATGTTACCTAAAAAAAATGTTACCTACGTAATTTTAACTACGTAAATCTTGGTATAAATCTTTTTCTTACGCATAAAAGTTTAGTCAGAAAAATAAGGAAATACAAGGGTGAAATAAGAGACAAGAGTTGACAAAATCCATTTTCGGCCTATTCGTTTATTTTTAAACTATACATGTTCCGAAAAATAAACCAATAGCGTATAAAAAACACGAATGTTTGACGAAATAAATATGTTTTTTGTTATCAAGAAATAATTCAATGTATGCGCTTTTTTTAAAGAGCTATGTAACTTTAATCACAATAGTTACCTTAAATTAAATAATTATAGGTTTTATATGTTTTTTTTACACGACTTGAAACATATTTGTAAAATTCAAAGTTTTTGATTTATTGTTGCTATATTCCCCTCAAACTGCAATAGAAAAAATTTCTGAGCTGTGCTAAACTGATGTTACATACATATTAATAAAACAGTAGTATTATGTAAGCTGCTGGTACATAATACTTTGAGAAATAATGCCTTATATTACGGCAAAATTTGCTGTAAATTTATGTTCTCAAATTTCCAGCATTTTGTGCTGTAAAATAGCTGCAAAAAATTCCTTAAATACCTTTAATTTTTTTTTTAAGAAACAGCAAAAAAGACTGCAATTACGCTAATTTTACTACAAAAAATGCTGTACTCATGCTAAATTTTACATAAAAAATGCTCCAAAATGAGGTGCACAAAATTACAGCAAATGTTTCTAAAAAGCTACCTGTGTTTTTTCTTACGATGTAATACTTCTGAATAATTTGTATGCATTTTGTTTAAGTTATATGATTTTGTCTAGCATATTTTACATGAAAAATGGTAGGTCAAATTATTACGAAACTAACATGGAAGTTTTTGTAAATGTCACAAGATATTTAAAAATAATGTTTTCATTTTAGTTTCGTTATGTTTGATTCCAAATACTAATATTACGCATAGAAAGTTTGCACGCTTAATCATATAAATAACATTGTCCAAATAAGTGATCTCTAAATTCTTTAACTAAAATATTCAGTTACCTTTGACTATTAATGGGGTATGTAGACTTGTAGACTAATTCTGAAATCTAGAATTTTGCAAAGAGTCTAAGCTATTTCCAAAGAGCCAGGATAATTGGAGAATCATCTACCATTTTACAATCAGTCTGATATTTTTCAGGCATATTGGAAAGAGCTTAGGCCACTTTAGGCTAATTGAAAAATGACCATTGTCTTTTCCAATTAGTCTGATAATTTTGAAGCTTATTCCAATGAGTTTATGTAACTTCAGACTAATTGAAAAATGACCAATTGTTTGCAAATCAGGCTGTTTCAATTTTTCTTTTCAGGCTCATTGCAATGAGCCTATGTAGTTTTAGCCTAATTAGAAAATAACTAACTCTTTGTCTAAACAACCTGGTTTCATCCAGGGTTATTCCAATAAGTCTGATGTAATAAATGTTTATGCATAATTTTAGAATACAAAGTAGCAGCAAAAACTTAAGATGTTTAAAATATATATATATATATAAGAAAACTGTCTTATTGACAGATTTGATTTACGTGCCTGAGTGTCTAAGAATAGTGAATGCTTCATTCATATTTTAAAAGTAAATTTTGTGCGAACACCACAGTGCAGAAGTATTAATGAAAGCTGCAAATGAGGCAGATTTTTCATGTTTCCCTAGATATACGTAAAGAAAATGAGTTTCTGAATTAAAAAAATATTTTAAAATGTATAAGAAAACTGACATCCATTAATTACGTCACTGAAGCACTCCAGTGATACCTTCCCTTCTGTTATGGCGTCACATCTTCTGTAAGTATTAATTTAGAAGTAATTTTGTACAAAGAAATTTGATATGCGATATATTATCTGCTGATATAAATATTATAAAATCCTTACAATCTTGTATGTTTTTATTTTAAGCTGATGAAAGTCACAGAAAAGGAAAAATATTTCTACATGAATAAAAATACATATTTTTTAATGAACTTTTGAAAAAAAATTCCACTTAATTGTTTCATATGTTAGATGTGACTTTTAGAGCGTTAACCCTCTAGCCTCCCACTGTCACACTGTGTCACACTTTGTGGAAATGAAGTATTCACTAATCTTAGACACTATGTCATTTAAATCAAATCTGTTAATAATATAGTTTTCTTATAGATTTTTTAATAAATATTTTAAGTTCCTGCTGCTATTTTTTATAAGTATACATTACCATACACTTATAAGAATAAACCTCGTTAAAACCAGGCTGTTTGGACAAATAGGTGGCTATTTTCTATAATTAGCCTAATACTGCACTTGCCATCATTGCAACGACCCTGCAAAGAAATCAGGCTGATTGACAAACAAATGTTCATTTTCAAATTAGGCTAAAACCGCATATACTCTTTACTAAAAAATACCAGGTTGATTGGAAAATGATAGAATATTTTCCATTTAGCCTGGCTGTTTACAAACAGCCAAGGCTCTTTGAAACAACTGAATTTCTCAATTAGTCTATGACATATATATCCCACTGACCGATAGCAATTTTGAAATGCAAAAGCTGATGATTTTACTATCGAAATAAGCAATAGTTTATAAAATGTAGAAAGAAAAACTGCAATATGACCTATATTATAGGGACGATTCAAAGGACGAATAGCAAGAAAAAATAGACATGCTCTGTCCTTGAATTTCACATGTAAAAGTATTACTAGCTAAAGCTTTAACTGATGGGGGGATGCTCGATCTAATACCTTCGTATTTTACATAGAAATAACTGGTAATATAAAAAATAAGGAATCCCTAACAAAAAAGATATCTGCCAATTCAATTTTTCATCATTTTTTAAATTAAAAAAATATTGCATTCAGTTTCCGAGATTGGTATAAAAATTCTTCTTTTACGCAAAACAATTAGTAAGCCAATAAGTTAATAGAATTCGTAGCAACTTAACACTATTATATATTGCTGAACACTACATGTATACTGAAATATCTATTTGAAATTTCTTATTAAACTGTATGCTTCTATATATAAATCAAATCAAAATCGTTCGAAGAAAAAATATATATTAATTTCCTAGATGACGATGTCGGAAATATATGTAATTTGTTCTATTACTCCATTAGTTAGCATAAAAACTTCCGAAGTGATGTAACAAAAGAAAGCAGGTGAATTACTTTATTTAGCCTTATCGATAGAAGGTGATTCTTCTGGTCATAAAAGTATTCATTGTGGCGATCTTTACCTCGACGTCTAGATAAGAAGACAGTAATTGGAAAACTAAAGAAGATTGTTTTCTGGCAATCAATAAACTGGATTAAGTAATGCAATTCTAATAAATACCTTGTTTATCCTAAAATAAAACCTTTCTCAGAAAATAAGACCTACCATGTTTTTCTCGCCAAGATACTCGTAATATAAGACCTACGCCGAAAATATAATCTACACCCAAAATAATCCTTTCTCACTTTCCTAAAATAGTAGTTTTCTAAGACAGTGTTCTGACTTTAAAAACACCCGCAATCAATTTCAAACAATGCATGTTTAGTTTCAAATAATGATTTTAAAATCTTCTTTATTTTGGTTAAATTTATGCATTTGCTAATGAAAATCACTTCACGAGTGTGTCAGAAAGCAGCCAAGTTGAATTCGACAATAGATATGAGTACAAAGCGGAAAAAAATATCCTTACTGTTTTGTTTAGTATTATGAATAAATATTTTCTGTAACCATGACACAATTTTTTATTTTGGCAATATTTCGCTCTTTCAAGATTAGGTCCCCAATTTCAATACCAGCACGATAAAAATTGTTGTAAATTACATTTCATAATATCGGGTCGTTTGAGGGGTTTGGAGCCTAAATTCTGAGAGGCGGGACGCTTCCATCTGTAAAAAGTAACATGATAAATTTACATTCTATCATAAAACTGAAATTTGTTATTTATAACTACGTCTAAATGATTGAAATTTTCACTGATTATTTGCTCCAGTAGTACTGAGACTAGCTGGTCTATAATTTTGGAGCTGGTAGAATTTTTTTTCAATATGCTGAAACTGCATATAAGCCTGGCAATTATCAGGATGATTGGGAAACAACTGGCCATTTTCCATTTAGCCTAAAGCTGCATAGATTCTTTTCAATAAACCTCAGAAAGGAAAAAAAGGAGATTGGAAAATCGCGGAAGATTCTCGAATTAGTCTGGCTTTTTGCAAAGAGCCGGATTTCTCAATTAGGCTACGACATACATATAGAACCACTGACCGCTAACAATTTTGAAATGCAATGTGTTTAAAAATCTGTAATAATAACTTTATTGTGGGGCAATTACAAATATATATATATATATATATATATATATATATATATATGTGTGTGTGTTAATTTTATTAATGAATATCTACACATAAACATAGATTAATTTAAAGGAGTAGGTGAATAATTATAAATTGTTATAAATGAATGAATTCAAATCGCTGTGCATGGAAAAAAAACGTTATCTGAAAATAAGTTCTAGTGCATCTTTTAAAACAAGCCTCAATATAAATTACCAGTCATTTTTGGGAAAAAACATAGGATCATATTATTTTTCTTTAAAATGTAAAATATGATTAATTTCCCTATCTGATCTTTCAAAATCCTTGTTTGATACCAAAATCTAAGTAAGTTCTAAAATTAATAGTATTCGTAGCATGTATTACTCAATATTACAAGTATACTAAAATATGTTTTTTTTAATTTCTTATCAAACTGCATACGTCTAAGTATAAATCCAAATAACACTGTTAAGGAAAAAATACATATTAATTTTCTACAAAGTGATATCAGAAAATGGATATGTGTCATTGACTTTATTACTCCGTTATTCAGCATAAAAACTTCAGAAATTATGTAAAAATGAAATCTGTGAAGCAGTGAAAACGAGAAAAACTTTATATTTCTTTTCTTCTAGTTATAAAAGTACTCTTCGTTCCTGTCTTTACCTAGACTTCAGGATAAGATCAAATTAATTGAAAAACTTGAAAAGATTCTGACACTATCAATAAACTGTATTAATGTGCTGTATTTCTTATAAATATTGGACAAAAGAAATACAAATTTCTTTGACAACTTCTAGAGTGTCATCTTTTTATTAATTTTCATTTAGCATTAGAGTTCTAGTTATTTCAGTATTTAAATCATTTTTAAAAGAAAATTTAGACTATTTCTAAAACCATTAAGGAAGAAACGTATATTAATCTGTTAGAAAGCAATATCGGAAAACGAATGTATTTCATGAGTCACTCTACTCCATTAATCAGTTTACCCCTTTAGTCAGCATACAAACTTCAGAAGTTATATAAAAAAGAAAGAGTACTTTTTTGTATGAGGGCGTTGGTGAGGTTGAGAAAATGGTCTTGGCGAGAAAAGTACATTTGGCAACATATTTACAGCCAACCTTATTCACTATTTCGTATATGCAAGGTTTTTTTTTCAATATTTATACAATTTATTTAATATAAAAAGCCATTTATTTATTTATATATTAAAACAGAAGTAAATTATAGATAAAAATCTACAATATATATAAAAATATTTTTTTATTTATATATATAGATATATAAACAAGAATAACAGTTCATTAGGTTTGTTTTCATAGTTGTTTATATCATTTGACAACAAATCTCACTTTCTGAAGGCCGACTGCGCCAAGCTTTGAAAAAAACACCAGGGCCCCTATAGTGGAAAAATACCAAAGAAATTTCTGAGGGAGTGAAAAGGTGAATTACTTTATTTGCCTTATCAATAGAAGGCGATATGCTGAATCATAACAGTATTCGGTGCTGCGATTTATACCTAGGCGACTAGCCCTCTAAGCTGCTGTCCCATAATTTCCCGTTTCCTTACACTTTAAATTTGCTGTAGATAAAAATATTCTTAACAGAAATGTGTTTTAAAAAACTTCTTAAATAAAAAGGAGTGTGAAATGCACGAAATTGAGACAGAAAAAAATTAACTTGAGATTTATAAGCATTTTGATAAAAAATTCAGAAAAAACCCTCATACGTTCAGAGTGCTAGATAAGAAGAATATAATTGGGAGAATAAAGAAGATTGTTTTCTGACACTATCAATGTATGGTATAATTCTAAAAAAAATATTTACATGAAAGACATTTCTATTACTTTATTCTACTATTATATTAGTCAGCTTGAAATCTTCAGAAGTTAGGCAAAAAATAAAGCTGTGAAGCAGTGAAAAGGTGAATTACTTTATTTTCCTTATCGATAGAAGGTGATTCTCCTGGTCATAAAAGTATTCGTCACTGTGATCTTTATTGGAATGAAAAAAGAAAGTAATCGGAAAACTAGAGAAGATTGTTTACTGGCAGTATCAATTATCTGTATTAATGTAATAATATTTATAATAAATATTTATATAAAAGGCATTTACATTCTAAAGTGTGTGAGTGTTTTTTGTTTAAAGAAAGCATTCCATTTATACTATTGGTCTTGAAAACTCCTTGTTTTGAGCAAAAATGTTGATAAATCATTAAATTAACAGGATTCGGAGTATGTATCACTGAATATTATGGTATAGTTGCTAACTTTTCTGTCCTTTTCAAATCAAAGAAAACAAGAAATTTTATTACTTAAAAGAGGTTAACTACTAACACATTGAAATAATAAATATTTCATTAAATATTTTTTCTGGTTCAAATTATGTTTATTTGACTTGGAAACACTGGAAGGTTCACAGCTATGTCATGGTTGAACTGAAATATCTGTTTGAATTTTTTTAATTAAATTTTATACTTCTAGTTATAAATTGAAATAAAACTGTCAAGAAAGAAATATATATAAATTTCCTAGATGGCGATATCGAAACACGAATTTCTGTCATTCATTCTATTACTTCTAAACACTTCCAAAGTCATGTGAAAATAAAGATTTGAATCTGTAAAAAGGTGAATTACTTTATTTGCTTAATCGATACAAACAGTGATTCCCTTGGTCACAAAACTGTAAAGCCTGGATACGAAGAGAGTAATTGGAAAACTAAAGAAGACTGGTTTTTGGTAATACCAATAAACTATATTAAAGTACTAGATTTGTTATGAATATTTGCCAAAGGAAACACATATTATTGTCGTATTATCTAGAAATTTACATTTTTTTCATTCCGAACCCACTGTGTGAGGGAAGTAATAGTAATCATGATAAAAATACGTACATGAAAATATGATATATCTTTATGTTTTGGGATCCCCCTGCAATTTTTACAGCGATTCTGTAGGTACGCATGTATGATAATGTATAATATACGTATGATAAGTATTTACGTATGATATGTATGTATGTATGATATGCATGTATGTATGATATTTATGTACGTACGATATTCATGTACGTACGTTGGTGTTACCTTACGTTTTCAGGTCCACCGCTTTTGTTGTTTTTTCGTTGACGCATGTGTGTGTGTAAATGAAAAAGATTACTTACAAAAGGCATGTTTTATTGAACTCGGATTTGGAGCGTATGTTATAGTCGTAACATACTCGTATGAACTGTAAAATAGGCAAAAACATTTTGTATCTGAACCATTTTTTAGTTATTTTTTGACCATGTCTATAGGGAAAATCATAAAGAAAATGCCAAAGAGGAAAACAGATAAACACTGCTGCGATATTAACTTTGTGACCCAGAGGAAATGTTTCCAGTTTGAAACTGGAAGGTCCTGGTTAGAAATCCGTCTGATTCCATCGTATATATATATATAATAGTCTTATGTTGAGCACTGATCACAATAAACTGTCACAGTGTAGAATTCGATAGTATATTTATGAGTTGTTTTATGTTATGCATGTGTTCCCCAATTGCACAACAGCATGTGTATAAAAAGCTGTTTGAAATCATAATATTTTTATTTATACTTTTTTGATGATTTAAACAAAACAACTATAGTTAGTTTAACTATATTTCTTGCCACAGTTCACCTTGGCAAAATAAAATAAGAAAAGGATTTTTTAACCCCTGTCAAAATATTAAGACGGATTTATGAAAAATGTGTTTATTTTAAATGGGATGTTTAGACATGTTACATAAATTACGTGATGTTGAACTCTAATATGATTCGTGTGTGTTATTGCCTTTTAATATTCGTCAATACAGCCAATTGATTTATTCGAAAAATTAGTAATTAATACAACTGTTCTAATTCTTCTTGTAAAATTTTTTGTGTTTTAGAATGATTATGTTTACTCTCTTTCAAAATAATTAATTCAGTAAATAAAAGTTTTAAGCTACGGAATGCATTTTGTATAACATGTGCGTATATCTTTCAATTTTAATTTCAATTCTAGAACTGAACCTTGCATTTTAGAAAACTGCATATTTTTTGTATCAACAACATTTTTTTCTTTGTTTCCTTTTGCCTTTAATTATTCGTAACATGGTTTTTTTTTCTATTCTAGGTAAGAATATTTTAAAGTCCGAAAAATCTGGAATTTTCTTAAAAGGATTAAAATTCATAATAGGTGATATATTCTGCATGTTTTTTATATTTTATGCTTTGTTTTTATATTTGATACTTTTACTGATTCATACTTTGTGAATAATTTTAATGTAAATCTGCAAAAATATAAGTCTGTTTATTTTATACTAGCGGCCCGTCTCGGCTGTGCACGGGTAGACAGTGTAATTTTTTTAGTGCATTTGTTCTCATGAATTTCGCGCTCCAACCAAAAACTGTTGCTGAGATATGGCGAAATGACCTAAAACTTTCGAATCCCCCTTTAACCACCTTTGAGGGGGGGAGGGGATTTCTAAATTCATTGAAATGCGTGTTTAATCATTTGTTTAGTAGATTTGTTTTTCTGAATTTCGCGCACCTACATAAAACAGCTGCTGAGATATGGCGAAATGTCCTAAAATTTTCGAAACCACCCCCTTTAAAACCCTTAGGAGGAAATTTCTAAAGTCACTGAAATGAGTGTTTATCCATTTTTTAGTAGATGTGTTTTCCTGAATTTCACGCTCCTACCTAAATCTGCTGCTGAGATAAGGCGAAATGACCCAAAACTTTTGAATACCTCTTTAGCGACCTTCCATAATCCAAGAATTTCCAAAATCGCCGAAATACGTGTTTAACCAATTTTTTAGTATATTTGTTTTAATTAATTTCGCCCTCCTACATAAAAGCTGAGATATGGCGAAATGACCTAAAAAATTCGACCCCCCCCCCTTTAACCCCTATCGGGAGGGGAATTTCTAAAATTGCTGAAATACCTGTTTAATCATTTTTTAGTAGATCTGTTTCCTGATTTTTGCGCTCCTACCTATGATTGCTGCTGAGATATGAAGAAATGACCTAAAACATTCGGCCACCCCCCTTTAACCCCTTCGGGGGGGATTTCTAAAATCGCTGAAATACATATTTAATCATTTTTTTAGTAGATTTGTTTTCTGGAATTTCAAGCTCCTACCTACAACTGCTGCTGAGATATAGCAAAATGACCTAAAACATTCGAACCCCCCTTTAACCCTCTTCGGGGAGGGGGGATTTTCAAAAATCCCTTCTGATTATACCTATATCTGTTTCCTGATTTTTGCGCTCCTACCTATAACTGCTGCTGAGATATGACGAAATGACCTAAAACATTCGACCACCCCCCTTTAACCCCCTTCTGGGGAGAATTTCTAAAACCTCTGAAATAGGTGTTTAATCATTTTTTTAGTAGATTTGTTTCCTGGAATTTCAAGCTCTTACCTACAACTGCTGCTGAGATAGGGCGAAATGACGTAAAACATTCGACCACCCCCCTTTAACCCCCTTCTGGGGGGAATTTCTAAAATCGTTGAAATATGTGTTCAATCATTTTTTTAGTAGATTTGTTTTCTGGAATTTCAAGCTCCTACCTATAACTGCAGCTGAGATATGGCAAAATGACCTAAAACATTCGAACCCCCCTTTAACCCCCTTCGGGGGGGGGAATTTTCAAAAATCCCTTCTTATTGCTTGCCTAGGCTATAACAGCAATCTACAGTCCAAATTGCGTGACCCTGACTTTAATAGTCTCGGCTGGCATTGATGAGTCAGTCAGTCAGTCAGTCACCGTTTCCTCTTTATATAATAGTATAGATAAATGATTTGAGAGTTCTCAGCATATCTGTGGCTTCATTAACAACATACAATCAGCTATCATGTAATTTTACGAGAATGTGAAATAGAATGAAATTAATTTCTTTCTAGATTAGTAAAAAGAATTCGGTTTCAATCTTTACGCCAATAAAATAAATTTTATCCTCTTCCCAATAAAGTTTATTCGGAGTTTGGTGTATATCTTTTAGAATTTTTCGCGAAGTCCTACTTTCGTCAAAAATGAGGGCTTTGTTTTATCTTAAAAGATATCTATTTGAAATCCTATTCATCTAATCTTATATTTTACATACCTGTATGGCGGAAACCTTCGGATGTGAGCTGCAGAGGGTGGATAAGTTTTTTTTCTATTTTCGCGTTAGCACATTTGACTCCGAAAAAGTTTAAATTCTGCTTTGCTGCCGAGAGACGAAGTATGCGTGCCTTTGAAGATGAAAAATAATTATAAGTTTAGATTTCGTGCTAAAAATATAAAAATGTTATAACTGGAGACCTAACAGACCGATTTCGATGCAAAACGCCATGCAATGCATCATGGTCGTAATTCAAGCAGTAAAACGCTACAGGGCGTTTATGATTCGGGAGAGAACCCTGTTTAATACATAATATCTAGTAAATGATCGCTGTTTTTATTGATTCAGAATATTGTCACTAATTATAATGCTAATAGGGATGAAAATTAGAAGAAGAAATAAAGAAATTTCAAAGTAACTTTATTTAACAAGCAACTGATTCAAAAACGCTCTTGCCCCCTTTGTTAAGCTCAGTTGTTTGTCAAGTAAAGTTACATTCTTTGCAATTTTTTTATTTCTTCTTCTAATTGTCATCCATATTAACATTGTAGTTAGTAACAATATTCCGCATAAATAAAATCAGCAATTATTTGCTATTTATACCCCAAAATAACACAATCCCGAAATGAAAGAAAATTAATATCATTCTGAAATTTAACAACGAGAGAATAGTCTATGGTCAGATGTATGGTACAAATTTTACTTTTTATGATGTTAATAGAATGTATAAAAACCGATGGTGTTCATTTTCATCTGATATATATATATATCTTGATTCCATGCAGTAAAATCAACTATACTCTATACCAACAATAATATTTCATTTGAAGTCCACCAGAAACCCGACAAAATGAACTCGACTGGCTACAGGTTCAGCCAAAAGCCCTTGACACATTTTAAAATTCAAGGGTTGGGTGAAAAGATTTTATTCGGACCTGCCCGACCTTATACAGTCGGATTTTTTTCTGCACGATGGTTTTGGATTAGAATATCGCATCAGATCAGGTTACTAGATTTTATGTGAACCCAACCAATGTCGGATAGTGCTATTCTTTTATCGATGTCACTTTTGGATATCAATTTTGTATTGTGTCGGATAAGCAGATTTTACCCAAACCCGACCCATGTCGGATTGGCTGTATTTCTTTTTATTTTTGTTTACTCCAGATCGTATTCTATTCCAAATCCGATCTACAGTAAAAAAAAGAGGTATAGTGCAGCCAACCCAAACCAACTCAGGTTGTCTTCGGGTAAAATCTGGTAACCTGACCCGAGGCGTGATTCTAATCCACACCCGATGCATAGCAGAAAAAAAGGCGATCCAATAAGGTTGGGTAGGGTGGTTCGGGTAAAAATTTAAAGCGCCGTGCCCGACGCAGATTCGTCAGAAATGTTACATTTTACAAAAACTGGTAACCTTGTGACTTCACAAAATGGTCACAGTGTGGCATCACAGAAAAGCTAAAAGACGGCCATAACGATTTCACATTCACATCACTGTGACTTCACATGGATGTCTAGTGACGTCACAAAAACAGCCACAGTTTCACAACACTGTGATGTTACCGTTACATCACGAATCGGTGCAGGTAGCACATATTTGTTTTTATGTTGTAAACTACAAAAGGTGATTACCAAATTTAATATTTTTGCTACATGAATTAGTTCTTGAAACATGCTTGATAGATGAATTTCATATAACTGAACCGGTATATTTTAGAACAATTCCGTTAGTGAAAGTCTCCTTATAAAAATAAATTGCAACCAAAATTGAAAACGTGCGAAAGTACGGAAGTATCCGGTAAGAAATCGATCTAAGATACCCTATGCCAAAAAAAAATTGAAAAAAATGAAATGCAAATGCAAATGCATAATTTAAAAAAAACGTTTCTATTGATTTAACATTAGCTTACAAGTGTCTTCACATCACTCGCGTAGCTCTTAAGTAATTTTAACTCTTACGTATATTTACATTTATGTGGATTTGAATTTAAAAGGTTAATTACCACATTTTGAATCAATACACCGCCCCATGAATACGTGGCTTGAGAGCTAACACAAAATTGACGGCTGTCGTAGGCAGATATTTTTAAGCGTTTGTACAGTCCCCTGAATTTTCACACCAGTAATTTCTAAAAGTTTTCTTTGACTTATTTGATCACAGAAAAATTAACCGAAAAAAAAGTTAGAAGTTATTGGTGTAGAAATTCGAGGGACTGTACAAACGCTGAAAAAAATCCAACTAAGACAGCCATCATTTTTGTGTCAGCGCGCAGACCTAATATCCAGAGGGCGATGATCAATTGTATTTATTTTCATGCATATAGGTTTCACTCCGCTGTGAATTAATGTATCTCCATAGATTTAAGTATCAATGAGGAAATTTTCTTATTTAATTTATTTATGTTATTTTCAAGTGTATTTTACCACATTCATTTTCGTATTTCCCGCACATTTTGTGAGAATTAGTGTAAGTGGTCGAATAATTCAATACGACTGCAGGAATATAACATTAAAGTTTAAAATAACAGAATGCTCTGATTTAAATTTTCATTCTAGTAGTTGTTGTTGTTGTCGTGTCCATGGATATGCAAAAAGTCAAGAAAAAAAAGTCTCAGATATGGCCAAAGGTCCGGAGGAACACTGCCGCCAGCCTTTGTGCTTCAGGACTGTAAAGGATCTTCCGAAGTGGATCCATTAGCCGTAACAAGCCGAGTTTTAAGATATCTGCGGTAATGGTTGGGCACTCGAAGATGTGTCTCGGTGTGAGCTGAGTTTCCGGGCAATTCCTGCAATTAACATAGGTTCTAGTCCCATCTGGAAGGATCTTCATTCCTTTATAGTGATTTGTTCTTAATCTAGACATTGTAGTTGCTACATTTCTAGGGCAATCAATGTCAGTGATTAAAGGCTTCCTAGAGGGGTGATTAAACAGTCTACATCTGGCCACAGCATTCGCATCTGCAAGAGTGATGGTGGAACTAGGTTCCACCATCACTCTTGCAGCAAAATAATGTTGGGCGAATATTATTTATATTAGCTATATCTTTGTCAATATTGGTAATATTGACAGTAATTATTGCCACAATATTAAGGTTTTTATATTTTATGAATTTTGAATCAATACTGAAAAGAATATTCGTCATTTCCTTGTAAAAGCAATATTTTTTTTGTAATGTTGGCATTTCATTGCAAATATTTACAACGTAAAGCCAGTATTTTTTATAATTTTTGCAGTTCATATCTTCAACATAAAGCCAACATTAAACGAATTTTTGTATTTCATTTGAAATAATTGCAGCGAAGGCAATATTCGATTCATTCACCAGTGTATATATTAACGGTTTTGCTATTAGGTTAGTAATCTTTAATATAGATTATGCTATTTTTTAATGGTTTTACTCTTTCTTCCACAGACTAATTTTTATTATCAGTCTAAAAGCATCTCAGACTGGAAGGCGCTTCTTTTCATAGTTTTATTTTAATCACTTTTATTTTCCAAATACATTCAAAATTAAAATAAAGTAAGACTAGTCTAATGGCTTTTATAGTGATTCATTTTTTAATCAATAAAGGAATTCATTTGCATAGACTGTTATGCTTTCTGAAACAAGTAGTAGAATGCGTAAGTGTCTAGACAGATCCTTAAATATTCATGAAACATATGCTTTTAGAAATTATTTAAGCGTGTTTATAAGAATGTGGAAATAGTCTTTAAAAGCTTATTAGAATTCCTGGGAATTTTCTTTTTATGTAAAATGCAATTTCTTTATAACAAAGTTACTTCAAGGAGGCGTATCTATACTGATATATAAAATTGGGGTGTCTGTCTGTGATTGTCAGGCAAACACATATTTCTAAGTTAATTCGACTATTTAGACGATGTATAACAATATATATATATATATGTTTGTCTGTCTGAATGTCTGGAATAGAATCCAAAAATTTGCATAACGCTTAACTTACCAAAGTCAGATATGTTTCTAGCTACAAGCTGCGGTTTTTCGCAATTCTATATCTAAGATATCTTATAATAAAACAGGTGATAAGTGATAGAATCAATTAATCAACCAATCTTTGAATACTCAAAATTTCGAGAAAAAAAATTATCAATTTTAAGGAAATTTTATGGCGATTGAAAGGTATAATTTAGATTTATAAATTATAATTCTGGCTATAATCTGCTCGTGCATTCCAATTTGTAAAAAAAGAAAATATGAATCAATCAATCAACCAAGCACTTCATACTAAAAAACTCGAGAACTAATTGATGAATTTTAAGGAATCTTGCAGCGATTAGAAGATCCCATTAAGATTTATAAATTATAGTAATTTAATTTTTAGCTTATAACTTATACATATTAATTTAAAAACGGGTTTGGTAAGTATTTTTACTTAAAACTTCGGAAGATTTTTTTAAATACAAATTCCAACACAAAGGTTTGCTAAACATATAGGTTTTAATAAACATTACTTTAGTAAGGATATTCAAATGCAAAATATGGATGTTCTTGAAAATGCATACAAAAAAGTTATATATGTATATATATACATTATAAATTTAATTTGAATAAATTTAGTCAGCAATTAAAATATTAATTTAATTTTTGAATCACTTGAAAGGTTAAGGGGTATACTTATTTGGTTCAAATTTTTGGATTGTTTTCTTTTTGCATTTTTATTGGCCTGAAATGTGTACATTGTTAACCTAAAGCAGTTTTGGGATATTCCAATTTCTTACAATCTTTTTTTGTTTGTTGACCGTAGCAAAGCAGCAGCCAGAAAACGGCTTTCTACGCGCAGCTCTATACTCGAAGTTTATTGCTTCTTGAAACCATGTAGAAAAAACCCCCATCTCGAAACTATGTCGAAAATGCGTCTCAAAGCCATGTCGAAAACCCCCATCTCGAAACCATGTCGAAACCCTCTCGAAACCATGTATTATGCTTTTATGTTTAAAATGAGTCAGAAAGTTTCGCGTTGTTGAGTGGGGGAGAAATATTTTACAAAGAACCACCTTAAGGTAAACATATTTTTCTATTTAAAATTCTGAGATTTTTACTTTCTTTTTGAAATTCTTTAAAAATACAACTAATGGGCACAACTAATGAACATAATACACAATATCGACCAATTTTTTTATTTATCTTATAAAATAGCTTTTTGTGGCATAATTTAAAGAAACTTTTCGTAAAAGAAAAACCTAAACAAACAAAAAACAGAGAAAGCTCATTTAATAGATAAACGAAGAAAAACTCACTTTTCTCATTATTTAGTCGTACAGAAAATAAAAAGGACTTACATTTTATATGTTTTGAAAAGAATTAAAGACCAGTGTTAAAGGGGCGAACAATAGTTACGTAATTACGTATAAAACAGCTGACAATGATTTATCTTTTTCTCGGGAATACTGAAGCGGTCAAAACTGTCGTCTTAAGATAACAATCACTAATAAATATTGTAATTCATTTATCGAAAAAAAAATGTTCGATTCCAAATAACTTCAATAATCATGACTGCAAATGTTGCGCTTTTAGATTGAAAAATGAGTCGGAAAATACTTTTTTGAGAACCGCCTACAACATTATCCTATACATTATTTCTTAAAAATTAAAAACACATTTATTTTCTTAAAAGGTGATAAAAAACATTAAAAAACCACTTGCAAGGATGTTAATTTACATTATATGCCCCCGAGATCTTTCGACCGCACACGCTGTCATTTTCAAGGGGATGAAGGTTACGACCAGAGAAGAATACATACGACGAAAAACCCAAACAAAGACTGTTACGCATGTGCAAAACTAAGCAAGTCTATTTTTGTAAAAGAGGGGTGGGGGGATTTTACGTTGAATTTCCAGGTGTTAATCATTTTGAAATACCTAAGATATTGAACCAAGTTGTACGAACATTATAAGAAATAGCATCGTTGCATGCATTACCACATTTAATTACAATCTCAATGGATTCACGGATTATGGAAAGATAGTGGTTGGCTGTTTGAAAAATTATTTTAGCTTTGTCGAAGTTTATTTTTAAATTTTCCTTTTCATGAAATTTGGATAAAGCTGTACTTGGTTTATTGAACTTGATATCAGACAAATGTTCTTTTAACCTTTCTCTAAATTTCCGAGATGTTATACCTATATAACATCGAGCATCTCGCAGTCCATAATTTAACCATTGTTAACATTGATAACAGAACACACACATTTGTCAGAATGAACAACACAGGTATTATAACACACAAAGGATTCCCAGATCATACGCTGGCGAATCCGAAGGCGGCACAAAAAAATCAGGGACTGGCGAGTAATGGACATCCACAATGCCTCGGACCATAAATACATACGTTTCGGCTTTGACATTACACCACTGACTACAACTAAACGACGTTTCAACACAAGCCGAGGAAATTTTAAAAAGTTTACACAAATCATTAAAACACACAGACCACTCCTTGCACAACACCTAAGGGATGCAACAAACATCACCGACATTAACTCCTTCACAAAAAAACTTATTGCTTCCATGCAAGAGGCGGCACGAGCATCCTTTAGACTAAAAAATACTCGGAGGACTCCAGTCTTCTCGTTCTGGACCACCGAACTTAAGACACAACGAAACAAACTCACAGTGCTAAGGAGAAAGATTAAACATCTACGAGAAACACACGGAAACACACCTTATTTTGAAAACCTTGGCGCTCAGTACAAAATACTCTCATCAAAATTCAAGAAAAGTGTTCAGGATGCCAGAGTCAAAGCCTGGCGGAATTTCTGCAGCAATCAATCAGAACCTTTTGGCACGGCACAAAATTTTTTTACAGGAAATTTCTTCACACCAGACGAAATTAAACTTGAGCTTCCACCCTCCATTTCATCCAGGCAAGCGAATATGGAGCACCTAACTGCAGCACTTTTCGGACCATCCTCGTATCCCAACAGGGACAATTCAGACCTCAATTTTTCGACACCTAGTGATAAACCCTTTTCTAAAGCTGAAGTAGCATCTGCTCTACATACATTTAATGATAAAAAAGCCCCTGGCCCAGACTGCGTGGACTTCAAAATTTTAAAATTAACTTTCAAAATCATCCCAAAGTTGTTCACCAGATGGGCCAATCTGTGTCTCAATCACAATTACTTCCCTCAAACACTGAAGCAAGGTGAGGCCGTCTACTTCCTGAAAAAAGGAAAGAATGCCTCAGAACCCACTTCCTATAGACCTATTTGTCTCCTACCAACTCTGGGGAAGCTGCTAGAAAAACTACTAGTCACACGACTGGTGCACTTCATGGAGACGAATGGCATCTTGCATCATAGGCAATATGGGTTCAGAGAGGGCCGGTCATGTGACAAGGCCTTTATGACATTCTTACCACTTGCAATGAAACCATCAGCAAAGGAGACTACACCTCACTTGTTTCACTAGATATTAAAGGTGCTTTCGATAATGTAGAATGGAGGGACATTATCCAGCAACTAATTGAAATTCGCTGCCCGGCTAATATAGCTGGAACCATCGCATCCTATTTAAGCCTTCGTAGCATAATGATCAATTGGGGTTCAGGCACTTCGGTACATCAGCTCGAAAAGGGCTGCTCCCAAGGCTCCTGCCTTGGCCCAATACTTTGGTTACTCATAGCTAACATAATTCTAAAAGAGCTAGAATCTAGAGGCTTCATTCTCTTTGCATTCGCTGATGACTTCAGCTTTATTTTCTCGGGCAGGCGGCGCATGGACTTGGAGGCAATGGCGGCTCAAGCCCTCCCCGTATTCTGCCAACTGCTAACAAACCTCAACCTCCAGCTATCAAGTCAAAAATCACAAGCAGTCACATTTTCCAAACCACGCAAACTTGAACGTAAACCAATCATAAAAGTGAACGGGGTTAGTGTCGAGCATGTCTCACACCTCAAACTTCTTGGCCTCACCATAGATGAACACCAAAGCTGTACGGAACATATCAACACCCTCAGGATTAAAGTAGGAAAATTACACTTAAACGCACGTAAACTAACGTCAAAATCCTGGGGAATAAAGCCAACAATGTTAAAAATCTGGTACCACACAATAGTGGAGCGGATAATTTTCTACTGTGTGGGCGTCTGGGGAGGTAACCTCACGCAAGCCGTGAAGGACAAATTGACCTCGATGCAACGGCTCTCAAATTGCTCGAGGATACAGGACAATCTCAACGGACGCACTCACAGTAATAACAGGTATTCCTCCCATAACAATAACACTCCAATATGAATACCAGAAAAACAGGATCACACACCTAGAACATGAACCAACGTGTGCAGCACTTTTTCCACAAATACAACTACAGAGGAAGGTTCCCAGTTGGAGAATACATCCCGCAGAAGAGACATCTCACTTACAGATAAACACAACCAGGCACGGTTTTGAACACAGCTACTCTCCCCGCTGTCCGACCATTTTCACTGACGGGTCACGCACGGAGACTGGCGTGGCAGCAGCATTCTGTGCCATGAAAGGCGAGGTCGTGACCCATAAGTGGGCCTGCAGAATCGGTGATAACAACACTGTCTTCCACTGGGATTACTCGGATAAAGGTCGACATACCCACAAATTGCTCCCTTTTGTCTCCCTAAACCTGCTTAACCTCGCCCCCCACACCTCAGCGTTCCTCACAGGACATGGTCCATTCCCTACTTACCTCAAATATTATAAACGTGCAGCCTCCAATGTGTGTCCATGTGGCCAGTGGGGCTTGCCTTCTCATTACTAGTTTGACTGCCCACTGACCTTTGCCTGGCATCTCAGATCTCCCAAAATTCCCCCATCCTCTTGGCTAACCAATATTCTAACAAGACCAATCTTACTAAAAAAATTAAAAAATATTTTTAATTTCTTAATGGATTTATCGAACTTAACAAATTAAGTAACCAACTCTAGCTTTTATCAATTTTTAACTAAACATATTAAATTCTTCACCACCAATCAGTACTGTAATTGATCTTCCTACCCTCCTTCTCCTGACTTTTCCTTATTTTGGCTGTACCTTGTCAGTGTTTGAGCACCTTGCTGTGCTCCCTTCGCAGTCTTTAGAAGCGGCCTCATCTCTCCAACGCAACAACTTGTGGCGCCATCTGTCGCGTGGGAACTGAGCTTCTCAGATTCCGGCGCATCATTATTATCCAAGGACCGCCTTGGCCGCGAACTGTGTGTCATGACGCAGGAGCGTTAAGGACTGTTCACCTACAAGTTCTTCATCACTGCACCTGCCGCTGTCTGTCGCGAGGGAGTGCAGGCTCCAGCGGTTCAGGCTTTTTTCAGTTTCTTTTTCTTCTTTTTTGTTTTTAGCTTTCTTGCCTGCCCCTTGTCACGTTTAGGCTTGTCCTGGCAGTGCCGGCCTTTGGCCTAGTTTGTATTTTCTTTTTTTTCTTTTTTGTTGTTGTTTGGGCCGTTTGCGCGTGCGCTGGCGGTCTCGGCGTCGTGCCTTCCCTTCCGCCGGTGGCTGGAATCACCCAAAACGAATCCCCGCGTGCCGGGGAACATCCCGGGGGAGGTGCTAACGCTCTACGGCCTGGCTTTGCTGGGCCGAGTGGCCCCCCTTAGGCATTCAATATTTTTATGCTCTGTGTAAAACGGGATTATGTAGATGTCTGCTTTTTCAGAATCCGGTATTGGATCAATTTTCCTATGAATCGAATCCTTTAGTGTCCGGTCGAAAGATATCAGGGCCATATAATGTAAACTAACATCCTTGCAAGTGGTTTTTTATATGTTTATCCCTTTTTAAGAAAATAAATGTGTTTTTAATTTTTATGTAATGGCTAAGATAAAAGTTCCTTCAAAGCACAATTTTACATTAGTGGTTTGACTTTAATGTATATTATTTATGCTGTCAACATCCCTTTTTCTAAGCAAATGAAAAATGCAGAACGATAAATGAGATACCATATGCAAGGATTTTGAAGCGACTTCTGACATAGTACACTCATATTTCGTTAACACATGTTCTTCGATTAAAAGTTACAGTTAATTAAAATTTAAATCGGCATTTTTTTCATAAATGAAATGAAAGTTTTTCCTCAAATTAGTGTTGTCACAAAAATAAAATACAACGACAATGATTATAAAAAAGAAATGTTCATTAAAGATAAAGTGAGACATAGTTGCTGCACGGGTTTACTTTAGATTTATGATTAAAAAGCAAAATTTAAATTCGAATGCTCAGTTAATTTTTTTTATCTCATGTTTTTTTTTTCTTTTTCTTTTTTCTTTTCTTCGAAACAGATAATTTCACCCTCTAATGCAGTTAAAATACGACTCTAACTTTGATTGAATAAATGAGATGATATTCTGGCTTAACTAATGTTGTTTGTAGATATTTTTAGTCCTTAATTTAACATACGGTAAGTCACACCACGATACACATAAGCAGTGCTAAAGTCTTTTGTAATGTTTATATCAGGAAGGCCTTCGTTCGCTTCTCGCGAAGTTAAGTTCCCGGCAACATCTTTGCCGTAAGAATTTCTCTCTACAAGAGACAACTATTTTCGCATACAGGGTGAGTCTAAACTCTTGGGCAAAACTTCAAGGGGTGATAGTACACATCAAGACAAACAATATTAAATAGGAAACTAAGGGTCCCAAACGTCTTCCGATGGAGATAGGCGACATTAAAGTTTAGGGTCCAAAATTTTAAATAATTATTAAAAACGGAAAATTGGTCGATTCGTTTGCGGTTTCCGCTAAAACTATTCTTTACGTCAGCATTTTCTTAAAAATAAATTTTAAAGAAAAAGTTTTAAAAATGTCGATAGAGTGCGCTTTTGATTTTGGAGTAATGAACAACTACTTTTTACCGTTATTTTTTGTTTCTGATTAAATGCTTTCAAAAGCTTAGACTTAAACATAAATTTTGAACTCAAAATCTGAATCATTGGAAGTGGATAAGTAGCGCAAACTGAACTGTGTTCAGGAGTTGAAATTTGACCCCCCCCCCCTGAACACAGTTCAGTTATTCCCGATCTTGGTGTCGTAGACCAGGCAGAAACTACTACCCCCTACACGTAAAATAAACGATAGAGGAATGACAGAATTAAATTAAAAATTTATTTTAAAAATAAATTTTAAAGATAAAGTTAAAAATTGCCGATAGAAGGCGCTTTAGACTTTGGAGTAATGAACAACTATTTTTTACCGTCGACTCCTACTCCGACCTGGTTGCGAGGATTGCCGTCGTAGCAGGCGATATCCGGATGCCCGGGGTACTCAACTCCCTCCGCCGGCGATGTGAGGCCTGCATCGTTGCTGGTGGGCACTCTTTCGAGCAGTTTTCGTGATTTCCCACGAACATTATGCGTGTACCATTTTCTACGTGTCAACCTTCATTCATAGTGCGCACTACATGCATCAAATTGTTTCTTTTTTATTTTGCGCGGATAAATTGCTCATGCCTGTTATGAATAAATTTTCTATTTAATTTTGTCATTACTCTATCGTTTATTTTACGTGTAGGGGGTAGTAGTTTCTGCCTGGATTAATTTTAACACAATTATTGAAATTGGTAAAGAAATCATATCGTTGTAATTTTCCAACTGCAAGAAAAATGTCCGCGCCAGGATTCGAACCTGCGATCTCTTGGTTGAAGCGGCCACGCTCTACCAACTGAGCTATCCCGGCATGAACTGGATGAATTAAGCCCTCCATATTCAACCGGGATAGCTCAGTTGGTAGATCATGGCAGCTTCAAGAGATCCCAGGTTCGAATCCTAGCCCGGAAGTTTTTTTGTTCAGTTGGAAAATTACAACTCATATTGTTTCTGCCTGGTCTACGACACCAAGGTAGGGAATAACTGAACTGTGTTCAGGAGTGGGGGGGGGCGGAGGGAGGGAGGTGTTTCAAATTTCAACTCCTGAGCGCAGTTAAGTTTGCGCTACTTAATCACTCCCAACGATTCAGATTTTGAGCTCAAAATTTAAGTTTAAGTCTAAGATTTTAAAAGCATTTAATAAGATACAAAAAATAACGATAAAAAATAGTTTTTCGTTACTCCAAAGTCTAAAGCGCCCTCTATCGGCATTTTTTTAACTTTATCTTTAAAATTTATATTTAAGAAAATACTGACATAAAGAATAGTTTTAGCGAAAACCGCAAACGAATCGGCCCATTTTTCCGTTTTTTATAATCATTTGAAATTTTGGACCCTAAATTTTTATGGCGCCTATCTCCTTCGGAAGACGTTTGGGACCCTTAGTTTCCTATTTAATATTGTTTGTCTTGATATGTACTATCACCCCCTAAAATTTTGCCCAAGAGTTTAGATTCACCCTGTATATGTAATCTTGAGAGTTTAAGTGGCTTAAAGTGGTCTGAAAATAACTTCAAGTACCTGAAAGTATTTATCGCATTAGTGTCTTTGTACTGTCGCTATTTGAAATTCTTTTAATAATTATAATTTCTATAATGTCAAACAAGGCCGTTAGTTGAAAATTTATGGCCCCTTGAATAAGTTTTATGAGATACTCTGGAGATTGCACTTTTTATTAGCTTAAAACAACGAGATATTCAGGAGCTGTAAGAATTTCTCTCTACGAGAGACAAGAGACAAGTCTCTCACACAGATCACAGGTTTTACCTCTCAGCTCCCCAATCTCCTTTCTATAGATAGAATCGTGAGAGTTTAAGTGACCTAAAAGATGCCTGAGAATAACTTCAAGTGCCTGAAAATTTTTATCGGATTAGTGTCTCTGTACTGTCACTACTTGAAATTTCTTTAAGAATTATAATTTTTATAATGTCAAAGAAGGCCATTAGTTGAATATTTATGGTTCCTTAAATAAGTTTCATTAGATACTATATGGAGACTGCACTTTTTATAAGCTTAAAAGAGAGGGATTTTCAGAAGACATTATACAGTTCTTTTTATGACCCAATTAATAGTAATTAATAAGGAAACTACACGAAAACATAACAGGGTAACTTGAAGAAATAATGGTCCTTTTTTTCAGTCCAAAAATTTCTCGTGTTTTATTAAGTTTCATTGAGAATTTGTGTATACATTTAAAAATATATATACATTTAGAAATTATGTATTGTTGATGATTTTACTGCAATTTCTTGCTGCTTTGTGCCTTAATTACTTGATCTCAGCTATAATTCCCGTTTCGTAATAACAAAAAAATGATTAATGTATTTTATTTATTTATTTATTTATTTATTTAATACATGACATTCGCAATAGTGAAATCATCGCAAATGTAGATCTGTTTAACCTCATTCACAAAAATCCAAAAAAAAAAATTTTATAATTCCCTTTACAAAATTTTTTCAGAAAACAAATAGTTTACACAAGAAATGCTTAAACATTTACATAATTATTTTTTTTTTCGAAACAGTTATTAAAATCTGTAATATTCTGCAAACATTCTTCATTCTTTTTTTAAATAGCACCATAAACCATCAGCAGAAAGTTTCATTTATATTTCTCAAAAATATGAAACATATAAAAAAAAGTGGAAAAATTAAGACACTCTCCAAAAACCGTCAAAACTAACGCATTTTGCTCGTCATAAATCAAAAGTTGCTGTTAACGAGAAACTAAAATTGTTCACGTGAGAATGATTCGAGAGCAGAGGAATGTAAAAAGTGTTGCCATCAATCAGAAGTAACTTATTACATTTTATTTAATTCTTTTCTCTCTCTTTAATTTTTTTTTAAAGAAACGGAGATAGATTTCTTTACAACTGGGATTTAACGTGTAATGCGCGAAGGGTTAGGATAATTTCGTTTGATTTATGATATGCTCCGCTGTTTTCGTCGAAAAATTAAAAGATTGAAGTACAAAATAGTAAAAAAAATGCATTAATCGAATGTTATAACACATAAAATGTATGTAAATAGTTAATATGTATAATGCATATAGTTGAAAAACTGTAGACTGTTTTGTGATTCAAAGATTGATTTGCAAAATATTAATTTAAATACAAAAATATTCATTTAGAATTGGAGGAAGATAATGGTAAAATTACTTTGTTATTTAATTAAATATTAATGGTAATATCGCTGTAATTTTATTATACATATTGAATTATTCATAACATTAATTAACATATCCGTGTTTTTTTAAGGGGAAAAAGTTGCTTTGGGAATATTTAGACTTACTGCAGGTTTTATATCAAATTACTACAAATGTCTACATACAATTCAGTACGGTGTCTTCATCCAATGTATAGATCACCAACTGAATGTACTATAATAAAATATATTCTATGATGGAATTTAGGGACGAAAAAGAAAAAAAGTATGTGTGTGTAAGGGGAGGGATCTATTTTAGAAATACGTTCTGTTCACTTTGAGGAATTTTCATCTGTTTTATCACATAAGAAATTTAAAGGGATTGTAAAGTATTCTTAAACACACACACACAAAAAAAAAAAAAAAAAAAAACAGCATGCATTTTACAAAACAACAACAACAAAAATTGAAGCGAAATTTTGTTACTGGCATGAACTGACAGAAATAAAAAAAGGTATAGAAGAATCGGTTAAAAAGAAGTGAAGAAAGGAAAATGAGAAAATATAGGAAACAATTGTGCATACTCTAATGTACAACAACACTAATGTACAAAAAGTGTACATATATACTATAACGGCAAAGTGCATGATTTCACATAACATAACTAACTTTTAACTAACATACATTAAACTAACTTTTTCGGCGAAAATGAAGACTTTGTTTTATTTAATTAACTAAACGATTTCGGTATCTATTATTTGACATCCAAAAGTTAAATTTTACATTTTTGTATGGAGGGAACATTCAGATAACGATTATTATTATTTTTTAAATTATTAATATCCTTATTTTTTGCGAATTTAAACGGAAAGACGTAGACGTAAAGACGATGCGAATTTTTCGAGATCGCAAACAAAGCATGTACGTTTTTCTCCCTTCCCGATAGGTCAAAACCTGTTGCTATAGCAGACAACAAGCCCCGAAAAAAATATTTATTCTGGAACCGTTTTATTAGATTCGGGATAATTATAATCACTGTTTATTTAGATTCGGGATAATTATAATCACTCTTTATTTAGATTCGGGATAATTATAATCGCCCCTTTATTTAGATTCATGTTTTTAACGTTTTTAGAAGTGGAGTAACATAATCTTACTTTTGTTTGAACAGAATATTCCACGATTTCCGTTTTGTACGTAGCGCAATCGTTTTCATCCGATATGAATTAATTTTTTTACATGTTAAATTTGTAGGCCTTCAAGGTATTCCTGGACAATACCCGACAATTCTGTTAGTATTCAATAAAGATTAAACATACCATCAACAACAGCGATAATTTATTTTATATTTCTTATTTGTTAAGTACTAGCAAACTTTTTTATATTTCTTTTTGTTTTTTCATACGTTTTTTTTTTCTACAGTTTTTATCAATTGTTTGTTCTTGCTTATAGTATGCACATACAAAGTTTGAAATTTTATTTATTTATTTATTTTTGAAAATTATCAAATATTTTGAATGGAAATTTGCAATTAATATAACGTGAATGTATGGTTTTAATCTGTAATATTTCAATATGTTATTGATATGTTATTATTAATATATTAATATTGTATACTAGCCGCCACTGGCGACCAGTTTGTTCGCCCTTAAATGTATGTTAAGCATTGTAACAAATTATTTTTATTCATAATTTATTTTTTTCCTTAATTCCTCGCATAACTGGAAAAATCTAATAGACAAATCAAGAACTTTTGCGATCGCGGTAGCATTTCGCATATTTTTTGTTGTTATGTATTTCATCTTTCTTGACAAAAACCGCTTAACCCACTTAAGAATTTATGCTTCATGTCCGTTTGCTTATCACTTGCAATATGTTCGCTAATGCGGAGATTCTTAAACATATTTGGCGCAAAACAAAAATCGCGCCAACCCCGGTGCGTCCGTGACAGCTGTTTCAATTTAAAATACATGACGTTCACATTTTTCGTTTAAAATAGAAAATAGAAAAATAATAATTATCATAAATCAAAACATTTCATTTCAAATTAAAGTATCGTTTCTAATTTGCACGCGCAAAAAATAAAAGCTGACAATTCTTTTCGAAATTTGATCCATTAAATATTATTACATGAGTTCAACTTACGTCAAAAAAGATCCGGAAGTTGAGTTGTATGGAACAGAATTAAGGTAAACTTTGACTGTCTCACTGGTGCGGATTATTTTTTTACGCCAGGCAGCGATCCAAAAATTCATGGTTTAATATTTTAAACATTCACAACGAATGAATCTTTTTTCTTTGTTTACTTTCATAGATAGAGAATTTTAACTGCGAACCTAATTTAAACTGAAGTTATTGCAGAATGTATACATAATTGAACGTAAGTCATCTCTCAAATATTAATTTATTTTGAACGATCTTTCTAAAAATGTAATTTTTATGCAGTTTTATTTGCAAAAATAATTTTGAAAAAAAAAAATGGCCGCCTGGCATATGAAAAAGTGAAACGGACATCCCGGAACTGTTGATGACAGTCACATGACTTACGGTTTTATTATATATTGTATATTGTATATTTTATTCCTTCAAAATTAAGGTTTTAATAATTATTGCTATGCATGTGCGACAGTACGATTGTGGATAATCTAAAATCTCACTTATTAGATTTTTTTCCTTGAAAAAAAAAGAAAGAAAAAATATTTAGTTAAGCATCCGCAAGTGTATAAAATAATGCATACAAATTAATTTATTCAGCAATTTTAGTGTACAAATTGTGTTTATTATTGCTTAATATTTTTAAGCATATTCAATTATGCAGCCTCGATTGTATAAATTAAAGCATACAAATTAATTTATTCATCTATTTTATTATTAATTTAGAATTTAGTATTTTATTTTCAGCATTATATATTATATTTCGTTACTTAGCCGGGCCTGCATAAATTAATACGTTATTCCCCTTTTTTATAGCTGCTTTGGTATAAATTTTAGTATATGGAAAATATTACTTCAATCTTTTTCTAAATAAGCAATTAATTTGTCCCAATCTTAATAACTAGCATACTAAATTCAACATAAAAAATAAAACATTGAAAATACTTTTTTTCTGATTTATAATTAATAAAATGTTCATTCTTAAATTTTCAACTCTATCGTGTCAATAAGAATAATATCTATTCTAAAAATTTAAAAAGTATTTGCTATTAATTTTTCAAACTTTTAAACTCTTCTCTACAGATTTTTTTGTAATCATCAGAACCTAGTCACGGAAAGTATTTTTCGATAAATTTCAAATCGTAAATTCAAATTATGAAAAATTATTTAAAAATTTAAACGTGAAAAATGCAGAAAGAACATCATGTTTCGAATTTAAATTCTGGTTCGCAGTAGCTATGCACATAAAGAGCACAAGTATTTTTCTTTATTTTTAATCAAAATTCTCAACATATCGAATAAGATGAAAAGAATTGCGTGCAAGCTGCTAAATTGTTTTTGGGCGTTATACAATGTGCTGATATAAATTCAACACTTCCTCTTTCATACCATTTTTTTTTACCTGACACACTATTTAAATATTCTGTTATGTCAACAAGAAAACGAGCTTATGATTTTTACTAAAATATTTTTATCATTCTTGATGTAAGGATTTTTTTAATTGCATTCATCTCGTTCTGGTATTTTATTGATTTCTTGAATATTAAATGCTTTTGAATGTTGTTTAAACAAGAGAAAAATTGCCTTCCGGGCCAATTTTATTTACAGGTCAGAGTGAATAAGTTTAATAAATACTTTTTAGTTTTTAAATCACATTCATGCTGAGTATGTTATACTTACAGACTTAGAGATGAAATGGGCTGAGTCCGAAACCGTGATGCTCAGACCGGACAAAAGAAAAACAAAAAAATAGTAAGGAACAAGAATGTGTAGTCTAAGTTTCTTAAAGTGTTTCACGATTTTTAAAAATCAGTTTGAAACAGAATTGAATTGTTATAGATGGGATACGAGGTAAAATACAGGATACCGAGGGATACCTATATAGGATGCGATACTGAATCCATGAGCTTGGGCCCAAAACCGGATCGAGCTCTATTTTTATACCAGTCTTCGGGCTTGGGCGGGCTCGGACTCAAAGTATTATTTTTTTTAATTCACAAACTGAAAAAGCAAAAACTTTCTATTTCAGAAACAAGTATGTATAAATGTCTTAAACTGTTTCACAATTCTTTAAAAATCAATTTGAAAGGAAATTGGATTGTTATTGATGTGATAAGAGGAGAAATATTCTATCCGATTCAGAAGCCTTTGCCTGGTCAGTATTGGTAAAATAAAGATGCCGTGGGGTGTTCCTTGTCTAACCTAGTTTTCCGTTTGAAGTTCTTTTTCCGAGTTACTGGTAAAAAAGCCTTTTGTCTTTCTGATATAGTTGTACAATGATATTTTTAAAAAAATAAGATTTGGGACTTTTGCATATGTCTGCCTTTGGTTGGGTATATAGAACAAATTTGCTATTTTAAACAGATTTTCAAGAACATGAAAATCACGAAATGTTGTCATGAGGGAGTATTTAGGATTAATACTTATTTCTATGTTAGAAGTGATTTTTAAATAAGAAAATCAATCTTGAAAAAAAAATGAAGTGTTATTAGCAGTTATTAAGCTTGGACGGAGTCGGGGTCTGATGACACAAAACCTTTCGGGCTCGGGCTTCGAAAAAATGGCCGAACTCATCTCTATTACATACACCCTTTATTTACTTAAACGCTTACATACATACACCTTATATACTCACAAACATCACACGCTTACATCCACCTTATAACATGTACGCACTCACATGCAACAATTTTCAATACATACACTAGAAACAACAAGACTTTTTTTCAGTGGCAATAGTAAGGACTAAACAAGATTCCTCCTAAGTCCCGATGCAAGACTTTGATGATAACTTTTATTAATGACTGTAGAACACATATAAGAATGCATTTATTGACCTGTCAATAGCTGCAGTCGTTAACAAACGCTTAAGACTACTCGATGTTCTTGACAACATATAAGATTCGCAATAACAGTCCTAAGTCCTTTCTTAAACGACTACATAACGGTCATCAGGCTTACATTTCTTCCTGCTGTAAGCAAAGCTGCCTTTATTTTGTTACAGGAACTCTTAGGCGAATGCTCAGCTATTCCTGTATGATATGGTCGTATAGAGACGTTGTTGCTCTTGGTCGACCTGATTATTCCCTTTAATAAATATCCCAGCTAAAACTAAATATAAGCAAGACTGCTGTACATAATGCCACAGTAAAGCATCAAATAGATGGGATATTTACTGCAAGGGAATGATCAGGTCGTCCAAGAGCAACAGTCTCGAGACGACCATATATCATATGGAGATTACCTTTGCGTTTGCCTAAGAGTTCCTGTAAGGAAATAAAGGCGATTTTGCTTTCGGCAGGAATAAATGTAAGCCTGATGACGTTATGTAAATGTATGACTGACGACATATCTAGGCGTTTAAGAAAGGAATTTGGATTGTTATTGCGAATAAGAAGTGGTCTTATATGTTGTCATGAGCATCGTGTAGTCTTAAACTTTTGTTAAGGACTTTTTAATGCCTATTCATGGGTCAATGAATGCAAATATTAATTTAAGACTACTTATACAGTCATTTATAAACACAAAATAAACCAACCTTATTGAATAAAAGGTAAGAAAGTCTCACGTCATTAAACTAAAAAAAAATCAATAAAATTCCAGAACTAGCAGAATATCTTTATAAATTTCAGGAAACCAGAAAGTTAAAAATATTTGTATAAATCAAGAGCTCATTCGGCTTGTTGACGCAAAAGAGTATTTAATAGCAGGTTCAGATAAGAAAAAGTGTTACAAAAGAGGAAGTGCGGAATTTATATCAGCACATTGTATTACGCCCAAAAACAATTTAGAAGCTTGCACGCAATTCCTTTCATTTTCTTCTATATGATCAGAATTTTAATTACACAGAAAAAAATACTCGCGTTCTTTATATGTATATGTACTTGAATTTAGAATTTAAATCCAAAATAAAATATTCTTTCCGTATTTCACACTTTAAACTTTTTAAATGCCTTTTGATAAGTTTAATTTGCCATTTGTATAATTAGTATAGAAAATGCTATCTAGGCGTTTAAGCAAGGAATTTGGATTGTCGTCGCGAATAGAAAGTATTCTTAGATGTTGTCATGAACATCAAGTGTTCTTATACTTTTATGAATGACTGTAGAATACATATAACAAAAAGAAGAGCTTTATGTTTATCACAAATACAGTGTTTAAAATAAACGCCATCATTAACAATACGTCGTACGCAGTTACTATAGAATAGATTGAGAAATAACAATTAATGAAGAAAAGACTTCGAATGCGAGAAAGCTTAGGTAAAAAAAATACAGATGAATGAGATTATATGAAGAAAACAATACAGGCGAAACTACAAACAATAATAAGCGAATTATTAAGTAAAAAAAAAAAAAGATTCTCAATCCAAACAGGAGTTCCATAAAAATACTGAAAAATCGAACAAGGTTTCTAGAAAGGAGTTTACATCACCATATCAGAGGGACGTAAGTAAACGTGAAGCTCGTGAAGCCCTATCGATTCCCAATTATTTTTCTCTTTTTAAATCACATGGGCTATTTCAAATATTTATTTTCTGTCGTTAATGTTTGATAATTCATCTCTGAAAAAAAAAACCTCTGTACATAAAATATAGCCACTACAGATACGGATTATATTTCTAAATTTGTGAATCTGTAGATCAGTGGCCTCAACATCATCAACGCATTTTTATTTTGGACTCATTTTATTTAATATTTGACACTCCAGTTTCATTTCATTTACATTAGTTTTACTAAGCAGTTTAAGGAGATTTATCTCGTTCAAATTATAATTAAAGCGAAATGCCAAATAACGCAAATGCTACAGGGCAGTTTATTTTTGTAAAAACTTTTTATTATATCAACGGGGAGAACAGCTCCCATGAAAATGTATTATTTATCGTAAATCTTCTATCGAGAATAATTAAAATATTGATGTTGCAACAATGTCATTAATAATTAGTTTTAACAATTAATTAATATCCTAAATATTTTATTAATTATACCAATACACCTATCCTTTCAATTTATTTGAAAATGACTACTTTAGTATCTCCCATAGTGTTTGAATTGCAACGCTACTGCCATTTGGTATTAACCCTTTCCGGCACAGACAAAGTCTGTTCGTAAAATGAGAAATTGCTTACTGACACCGGAATTTACAAACGACTTTTTTAGAAAATACGAAATCCTTATTTTAAGCTTTCATTATAGAAGCAAAATTTTATTAAAATATTCTTGGTGCCGTATGCAAGTTTGGAATTAAAATTAGGTGTGCCCGTAGTGAGACCACTGTGCCGGAAAGGGTTAACGAAAAATAAGATCGACTATTGCTCGAAATATGTTACACTTTAACCTGCTGAAAAGATATTATCAACTACTCTAAATCGTATCCTTTATTGTTTTAACTCAGTGTCGCCAAACACATATTCTTTTGCAAAAATAAAAGCATTTTGTTTGATTCCCTACAGCACACATTAAATTTTGATGACATTATCTGAATACCCTGTATATATGTAATTGGGATATATTATTATTTTCAAAATAGCATTTCTCAGATTTAATTATTTTCATACATTAATTATATGTAATATAACTCTGCTAAATCATTAAAATAAAAGGAATGACAACAACATGTGTTTTTTTCAGTAATTTAAATTTTGTCTTCGATTTCAAATGTATCCTTATTTAAAACACAGAAATATAAAATAATTGTTACATTTTTTTTTTCATTTATAAATGTTGACAACTGGTTATAAATATTTCTCATAATTCCTAATTACCTGATATTCCAAAACTATTTTAATTAAGTATTTTAAAGTAGTTATTTTATCTTAATATTTCTTTGAATAAATAAAGCATTGAGATTTATATCGTTTTTAAAATTATACGTAAACAAACTTTATATTAATTTAAAGTCAAGTAATCATTCATCAATTTTCATTCATTTTACATTAATGAATTCTGCCATAATAATTCCAAAGAATGTCTTCAGATTTTTAATAAGGTTTTAATAAAGCTTATTTTTGTCACTAGCGAATTTGATTAATTACTGTAAAACCCCACATAATTACATTAATTTGAAATGTTAATAAGCAGAGATTTTTAGTTTTAAAGAATTTTAATAGAATGATTTTAAAATGAAATAACCACAAAAATTGAAATTTATTTTAAGTCTCACTGGCCATCATTAAACATTATTAAATTTTAAATTTAAGCAAATAGTATAATTGAAAGTTATGTCAAGGAATTTTTGTAAGGTGGTGGTCACAGGTGTACAGGTGTCACACATTTCCAAAACTTTTTTTTTTCATCGACTAAACAAAATATAAATGACTTAATTATTCAAAATCTCCAATAATTTTAGACAAGTTTAAGCCCTTATATGATCCTGCATTTAAAAAACTTTTATTTTCATCGAATAAACAAAATATAAATGAAAACGCATAGGGCGAAATACAAATTTCACCTTACTTTATTAATAAAATTTCAATATGAGACTCGATAGATCCCACTGTTACGTAACAGGTGACATTTAAAAGACCCAAATAGAAGTTAAAAGATGTTTAAAATGTTTAAAAACTGTCCTAGTACTTTCGGCCGGCTAACGCGACCATCATCAAGGAGCGAAAATCCTTACCGACTGCCGTCTTACACATCTGAACTCCAGCTTCGTCTTGAGGTGGAGAAGTCCATTACTTATTGGGTGTTGTTTGAGTTGGTTCCTATGGGGACTCTGAATGATAATGTAAACAACTTTGTGAACTATGAGAAAAAAAGGGGTGTGGGGGGGGGAGTTCATACACTTTATATTCTAATATTTAGGACTTTAAACCATATATTGGGCATATTGTATGATTCACATAGTTCACAAAGTTGTTTACATTATCATTCAGAGTATCCATAGAAACCAACTCAAGCAACACCCAAGAAGTAATGGACTTTTCCACCTCAAGACGAAACTGGAGTTCAGATGCGTAAGACGACAGTCAGTAAGGATTTTCGTTCCCTGATGATGGTCGCGGTAGCCGACTGAGAGTGCTAGGACAGTTTTTAAACATTTTAAACATCTTTTAACATCTATCTGTATATTTTAAATGTCATATGTTAAGTAACAGTGGGATCTATCGAGTCTCATATTGATAAATATAAATAATTTAAGTATCCAAATTATCCAATAAGTTTAGGCAAGGTTAAATCCTTATATGGTCCTGCATTTAAAAAAATTTCTGGTGATAATAACTAACAAAAAAGATTTAATTCGCAAGAAAGTCTAGTCTAACGCAAATGATGTCTAGATGTTGGAGGAGGGCAATTTGAGTTTCTATTCTAGTTTAGAACAAATAAGTACTTTTTTTTTTTTTTGTAATTTTTCCGAAATTGCACTAGGCTTTTTTTTTTGTGTGACATCCCGTAAATGCCTTAAATAACTGCTACATTTTTTTCGTTACTATATACAAACAAATGGTTATAAATATATTAAACATTTCCTAAATGTCACCTATTACAAAAATATTCCCAATTAAACCGTATAAACTAGTTTTATCAAAGTATTTATTTTCTTGTAAAAAGTATTACGATTTATATCGCGTAAGTGCCCATAATAATTTTTATATTAATTTATCTTTGAATTATTTACTGCTAGCTGACCCGTCCGACGTTGCCCGCTCCCGGCATAATAACAATTAAATATATCTAAAAACAGTATTGAATTCAGACATTTTCTCCGGGAAGAATTTGTGCATATTCGGGGGAATGGGAGGTGGATGTTTTACGTCTAGATCATTAATATGCATAAAATCCCACATCTTCCGGGGGCACATTTAGATCTCTAGGGCACCGCATGAATTCAACACTACCCAAAATTACCATACCGTTTGGATCACTTTAAATACACATCGATCTCACTATTTTTGTCTGTTTCCTAAAAGAAAAATCTCCAAGAGTCGAATCAAAAAAAATCTCGACTCTGAGGTCACCTGTGTCGTCATGGGAACGAATTTAGGCGATAAAGGAGGTTACTTAGCAAACCCACGCTGGAATTCTTTCCCTCACTTCCTTCCTCGCGTTTCAGATAGAAAACATACGTCCTTAATTTCTTTAATAATTAATTTAAATAAAGTATTTCATATTTTTTAATCGATTCCCAAAAGTTTGCTCCATGCAGGTGAATTAATTATAAGATTGGATGGGTAAAGTTTTAAACAGAAATTGGTTGATAAAAAAAAACTTTTCATTTTTGGCTAAATAAAACGTTTTTAAAAAATCACGAAAAAAAAATTCTGTATGAATTCCAAATAAGCTTTATTTTAAATTAAACACAAATTGATATACCGGGCAAACAGAGTGAATTTGAATTACTTTTATGATTGGCTCAAAATCTCCAGCGAACTTGTAAAATTGGGAAAATACGCAAATTTATCCAATTATGAAATATAATAAAAAAATCTAATAAAACATCCATAATCTGATCCTCAGGTCTATCCAGACCTGACTTCGTCAATCCAGAAAATAAATGCCAAATTTTCAGATGTCTATTTACACGAGCGATAGTTTTCCCCAGACATCGCCAACAATGAAACAGACAGGCAGACACACATAATTTATTATTATTATTATTAACATAGATTACTATAAAAACACGCATAATTGCACTAATTTTAAATGTTAATAAACAGATGTTTTTACTTTTAAGGAATCTTAACAGAATGATTTTAAACGAAATTAACGTTTACAAAAAAAAATCAAAGTACCTTTAATAGATTTCACTTGTCATCATTATGAATTATTAAATTCATTTTTAAGCGAATAGTATAATTGGTAGCCATAAGAATTTTTCCAGGCTGATTGCTTCTTTTGTACTTACAGTTCAAACAAATTTTCATCGATAATATATATATATATATATATATATATATATATATATATATATACATATATATATATAAAGGTTTAATAATAAAAAATGTGGAAGAATTTTATGCAAAGTGAAATTCTTATATAAACCTGCTCTTTAAATGTTCCCAATGGTAATAGCAAACAAAAAAGATTTAACTCGCATGGGATTCTAAATCACGCAACAAAACATTTGGTGGAAAAAAAATCGTAAAAGAGAAAAATGAAAAAAATAATGAAAATTTAAAATATAAGATTATATTAACAAAGAAGAAAACATTTAATAAAAGTAAATACCATACATCGAAAATATTTAAGATTTGCCTAAAATTTTTTCACTGTTCTTCCTTTATCGTAAAATATTTTAAATCTAACTACTTTTTTAAATAATTAAATAAAATTCACAATGGAATTGAATGAATTAATGAATTTTGAAGAAAATTAATTAATAAAAATAAACAAGACTTTTTTTGGGAATAAATCAGGAATAATAATGTTCAAGAACTCTAAAAGATAACCATTTTATTTTACATCAATATTTTTTTTATCTTAATCTTCTCGATTTTAAATAAATATTTAAATTATATGAAATGCGAATATTTCGAAATTTTTTTTTTATGCAGAAGCTTTTTGGTATATTATGTATGAGTGTTTAGAGACTATTGGTTGTTTGGTTGAATTTGTTAATGACATAAATTCAAGTGAAATAAGGACATATTATGTCAACTATAGTGACGTCTCGAAGCAGCAGAACCGAAGTAAAGAAGTACTTCTTAACTCGATGTAGGCTGGAAATAACAATTCTCGGAGAACTGGTAATTTCTAATGTATCATTTCCTACACATAATATAATGTATTATAACTACATGAAAATTACGAGCAATTTACCTCGAAGTGGAGTTGGGTAGATAAGCATCAAGTCAGTTTGTTTTGTCAAAAATATGCACATTATCTATGAATTTAAAGACAAAGATATCACAGTCATAACTTCAATTTTATTCTAATTTGAAAATGTTTGCAGTCACAAACAAACAAAAAAATCATCTGAAACTTAAAATTCCTTATAATCTTCCAAAATTGCAAGTTTAAGTAATTGTTAATATTTAAATAGATATCAGAAAATTCTCCAGTTTAAAAAAGTGTTTACTATACTAACATCCGTCTGTATCTGTATGTCCCTGTGTGCTTTAAGGTTGATAAAAATGTTTTGATAGACACGGAATTAAATAAGCTATAGAAGTAAACTTCGGCATATTCATTTTTAGAAAAGGGTGCTGGTGAAGTCGAGAGGTATTGAAGTGAAATACTGGTTGATATTTGAACGCTCGTTTTAAATTCAATTTACACTTTAGCTTTCAGCCTTCAACTTCGAAGTGTTCCTTTTATCCCTTGTGAGCAAAAATGATCAGAGCACCGCACAGTAGGGCGTTTTGATGATCTAAGGTGGACAAAATTAATTTTTCCGATTATCTCGGAACTGGTGGCTGAATGACTCTTTTTTCGAGATCCGTACCAGTTTTGTCGAAAAAATCCGATGTGTCGGTTAACGACCGTAAAGAAGGCAGTACGATCCGTAAAGAAGGCAGTTGGTTTGAGGGAGTTTCAACAGTTGCACTATTTTTCTGTAAGTTCGAAAGCAAGTCGTGACTTTTCTGTTTTATTTGAAAGCGGGAGTTTACTGGACATATGTCACATGTTTGTTACAAGATTTAACTTGTTGTTGTTTGAAAATAAGCGCCACCTTGTTTTCAAACTTCAAATTGATTTTTAGTACAGTATTAAGCATTATTAAGAAATAAGCATTTTTTAAAATGAAAGTGGCATTGGAAACTTAAGAAAGCTCCTTCGAAATTTTGCGAATCATTAAGTTATATTAACTTAAAGTCCATTTATGTATGTTTAGTTCAAATCTTGCAAGTCAATTTTAAACCACTTTTAATTATCCGACTGAACTTAAACTTTGAAAACATGTGTTAGTTTTAATGACAATACAATATTATAATATAAATAAATACTAATAATACAAATAATAATAATAATAATAATGATATAAATAATTAAAAAAGCAAAATATTTATCACTGTTTGACTATTTTATTACTGATACATTCGAAAACCCAGCAAAACCTAATTAAAATGCAATGCAATAATTTTGTACACCTAGATCCTCAAAACGACCCACCGTGCACCATATGGAACCCAACCACATCAAGAAGTATTACTGGTCGTTAGTTAATACCTAAATAATAAAATAGAAAACACAGCTAACTGCTCTGGAAGTTAGGAAGTTAGCTTCAGATTCAACTAAAACTTGATAAGTAAAAGTCTAAGTGGTTTAAATAAGAAAAATTTTAAATTTTAATTATTTTTTGTTAAATTTTAACCGAATTACAACAATCCAACTTTATACAATTCCTTTGTATACATATTTTTTATGTATGCCTGTGCATACCTTTCGAATATATGCTCCTTTTTTGGTGGGAGGTGATAGGGGAGTTGGAAAAGGTCGTTCTGATAGTGACCCGATTTCAATTTCTTGTTTTATTGGGGAGTTTTTTTGTAGTCCCTTTCGTAAAATTTTAAAATAAAGATAACTCTTATAACTCTATGCTTATCACACCACAAAACTCGCAAGCCGCTGTTAAACCTATGGGAACATTGTTTTCAAATTTCTTGTTTACATTGCAGTATTTTTACATGATTTGTTTGATTTTTGTTTTTTCATGTTGTATTGCCATCAAAAACGCACCTGTGTACGCAATTTTATAATTGAAGCATAGCAGGAAGTAAGTAAAAAATAGATTATGAAATTCCATCTTTACAATACATGAACCAAGTTACGTTAAATAAAACAGTATAAACATATGTGGATGTTAATTATTCTATAAATAAACTCTATGTAAATTTCTGAAATAATGATTAGCAATGTTTTTTTAACTATGTATAAACGTACGCATATTGTATACCTTCTAGCTTTTAGTAAAAAGCGAAAAAACAAATCTGCTAATCCTTTCTTTGTAGTAAAAATTTATGGCAGCTTTAATTTCAATATAATACAGGAAAAAAAAAAGATTGCTAGAAAAAAAATGAACCTCTTCTTGCTCTAGTTACAACTTAAATCCCTACGGTCATTGAAAAAATTTCCTCTCTTTCTCATTTTTTTTTCAATACTCATTTTTTTATATACTTTTAGAGTCTTATTTCAATGAGGAATTAATTAGTATACTTCAAAAGGTTAAAAGAAAACACTCAAGATTGTATTTTAAGAGCTCAAAAAATGGGGCGAAAATGTAGATACAAGATTTTTTTTTCTTATGGGCTTTAAAGTATTGGTTTAATTTTTTAATGGAAGCTTCACAGATGAAAAATTTTAAAGACATTATGTTGAATTATTCATATTACTGAATATTATCAAATATTCTGGGAAACATAACTTTTTATGTGTCTTCACTTTTTCAGAAAGGAAATCGTATAAATAATTCATATATTTCTGTTAATTCTCCTTCTTCTATTTTAAGCGAACAATAAAAAATATTTGATCTCAAAACTAAATTTCCAATAGGAAAATAAAAGTAAGTCGTCTATTTTCTAATTATTTACAGTCGGAATGGTCATATGGGAAATGATAACATATACAGAGTGTTCCCAAACTGTTTCAATAAAATGAAAAGTTATAGATAGTTGCCAAGTGTCCCAATTTAAGTAGGGTGTCCCGATTTTCAAGGCTTTTAAGACCCGTCCCGCGAACCCAGTGCGCGAAACGCCAAAAATCCCAATTTTCCATGACGTACAAATTTCTTTAAAATTTTCTTTTAGTGTCATACTATTTGTTAGTCCTTATCAACTGCAACTTTATGCAGTAAATCTGTTAAAACAGTTTCTATAGGAAAATTTTTGTGGTCTCACGGAAAAGTATCTACCTGCCAGAGAAAAACTTGTCTAAAACGGAATATTTTTCCGGTCCTTGGCAATTTTGTTTTTACAGGTTTTACTGTACTTACACTGCAAATAGAAATGTTGATTTTACAGTGTAATACTGGCATCTCAGCTGCCAGTATTATGCCGTAAAATTAACAGTAATAAAGAGTAAAAAAAGCAGTAATACGCTTCCGCTCATGCACGGTAGCGTAGTACTGCTTTTTTTTACTGTTTATTACTGTTAATTTTACAGTATAATACTGGCAGCTGAGATGCCAGTATTATACTGTAAAATCAGCGTTTCTTTTTGCAGTGTATAGACAGTAAAACCTGTAACAAATGAACCTTTCCTTTAACAAATCAGGCCGAAGCATTCGACGAAAAACACTTTTTATATAAGATCACTGTGATTAAATTAGATTCATATATAAATCAATTTGCATCCTGTCTAAAAATAGGATTTTTCTTTCTTTTATGATTTTTCTATTTTTTTACGTTATGTATAACCATACTTTTCAATAAACAATGTTCAGCACTTTTGCAAAAAAGGCATTTTTTTACAAGATTCTTTTTTTACACATTACATTTTTTTTAAAAAGAACTTATTGAAGCGTGAAATACAGATACTAAATATAAACGTTCCACGATAATTTCCGAAATTAGTAACAATTTAAAAATACGAAGAACGAAAGCAAATAATAAGTTAATTTATGGCATTTTTTAAGTTGCTATAGTTTCGACGGCATCTTTTTAATGAATAAATTATGTTAAAATTCAATAGATGTAAGTAAAATATAAAAGAATGAAATAAAATTCGCAAAGAAATCTTTCAATATTAAATTTTGATTAAATTTTATAGTTCGACATACATCAATCACTAATAATAAAAGTTAATATTTAAAAAAATTTAATAAAACTGCACAAATAATAATATTCAGAAGCATGAAACACAGAATACATTAACTTTGGAGTTGATTGATTCGCTGAATATCTGAGTAAAGTTCCTAAAGTTATATTTTAAATTGTAAAAAATGTTAAATGTAAAATATACAAAATATTTGAAGTGTTTTCACTTTCCAATAAACGCATAATAAAAGTGTAAATAATTTTAAAAAAATCGTTTTTTATAAGAATTCAATGTTTATCTTAAATCCTAAAAAGGTAGTTTAAAAAAATTACCTTTTTTCCGGTAGCCATATCTTAAAAAAGAAACACAACAAAAAGTATAATTTTTCAAAATAAGTTATCTAGTCCGCGCTTTCTGTCAAGTGTAAATCAAAGCGGTGAAGTTTTAATAATCGAGGCTCACGCCAAATTAACTTATTATAATGGTAGGCTTTTGGAAAAACATAAATCGCAGTCATGAAATTAGGTGTGATAGACACGATAGCGATGGTCGTAATTAACACAATAAGAGGACTATTGAAAAAAAAGAACTTTTTGTGGTCCTAGTTTGAAGAGAGTCAAATTAGTAAATGCGACAAATCCTTGTGACCATGTGACAAATCCTTACGTTGTTCAGTATCTGATTAATAAATGAATTGGTAATCGGCCTGCAGTTTCAACAAATCTTCGAAGATTTTTCAATTGCAATCTGGAAATACAGATCAAAAATATACAGGGTGATTCAAAACTTATCGTTCAAATTTTGTGGAGAGGCAGGGAATACGTCAGGAAACCGATTTTACATAGGAAAGTATGTCCGCAAATGTACGCATGCGTGTGTAGAGGGCGCTGTGTGTACCCAACCTTCCATTGCGTCTCAATCTTTGTTTTGACTTTCCTAAAGCTAGTATTACTTCTTCTCCTATATTCACTTCACATTTGGACTTCCACAAAGCCTTTTACATCTTTAAAAACTCATTAATGACCTTTATTCAACGCCTTTATTATCTAAAGCCTGGAAACTTTTCGTTTAATTTTTGTTCTTTCCGTTTCTTTTAACCTTTATTTTTTTTAATCGGTTTGTTTTTTTACCTTTTGTTTTCATTTTTATTTTATCATTGATAATTGCAGCAGAAATATCAATTAAAAAGATTTTTAAAGAATTCTGTTGTAAAACCAAAATTTAAAAATTCATGAACGAAGAAAGTTAAAAACAAAGAATAAAGTAAACTAACAAAAAAAAAGATAAAAATGGAAACAAAAAGTAAAAAACAAACCAATTTAAAAAATAAATAAACAAAGGTTAAAAGAACTGGAAAGAACAAAATTAAATGAGAAGTTTCCAGGCGTCAAATAATAAAGGCGTTGAATAAAGGTCATTAACGAGTTTTTAAAGATGTAAAAGGCTTTGTGGAAGTCCAAATGTGAAGTGAAAATAGAAGAAGAAGTAATACTAGCTTTAGGAAAGTCAAAACAATGATTAAGACGCAATGGAAGGTTGGGTACACACAGCGCCCTCTACATACGTATGCGTACATTTGCGGACCTACTTTGCTATGTAAAATCGGTTTCCTGACGTATTCCCTACTTCCCCACGAAATTTGAACGATAAGTTTTGAATCACACTGTATAATGCTTGAATACAGTATAACAACAGTTATTCTCCATTAATTTCTTCTTGTTGTTATCAATGTAAAGTAGAAACATATGTAATAATGTTTTGTTAAATAGTAGCTCCCGTTTTAAGACACTGAGGGCACCAGAGACACATCCATGAAGTGAAACCTAATAATACTATTTTCGGATATTTAATCATACGAGAGTGGTTTCATAAGTTTACGGACTGTCAGTGAAAGCACAAGATTTTTGACATAATTTCATATTATTTTTCAAAGCAGTCCCCTTGCAACTTAATACATTTTAGACACATTCTTGTGTGCGAATTCTTTAGTGCAGCCCTGTACGTAAGGGGGGTTGGAAAAGTTATCGGCCTGACAAAGAAAATACAAGATTTATGACAATATTTCATTTTTTTTCAACTTACAACACAATAGATTTCAGAAAACTGTTGATAAATGTTCATTCTTTGGCGTTTTTGGTCGACGTTCAACAAACGCGGCACACATCGAGCGGAAAGTTTTTCATATCCAAAACATCGTGTGAAATGTGGTAGACACGGTCTATCAAGATGTTTGCAATGCCAGCAAGTTAGCGTATCTTCAATCGGCGATCATTCAATACGGCATTGTGAATTTTTTAGACGATATCGTCGGTCTTAGCGGTTTTTGGGCGTCCTGAGGGTTCATCATCGTGAATTGATTTCCTACCATGTTTAAATTTAGCAGGACAAGAATCCTTTAAGTTGGAATGTAACTCTTCTTGTATGTCCGTGGGGATTAAATCTTTTTTAACAAAGTATTTTATGACAGCTCGCAGTTAATTTTTTTCCACTTTTAGAAAATGTCAAAACTTGTTTACTTTACTTTATCACCCAGCAATAACCAATAAACTCACGTGTCTGAAACTCGGCAGCATGTCATCTAAAGGATCATACTTTACAAACATCATTGTCATTTGGTCACACTTGTTCCATCTCCGTGTCAGGACGAGAACTTATCAAACTACCCTAGTAGATGTTATCACCTCCAACTGGTCAGAAAGCGATGAAAAAGCACAAAGAAGAGTTATATCAAAATAGATTTTGTACTGTTTTGACTTTTCTTTAAAAACATAGATAAAGTTAAATAAATGTCTAAAAATTTCATTTTTCTATGTGAATATGTCTTTATATTTCCCTTAATATTCTGATTTTAAATGAAATATTTTGAAGTATTTTTTTTCTTATTTTTTATGGTGTTACTATATATACAGGTTAAGGACATTAAATTTGTTTGGGGCAAAAATCTGTCTGATGGAACCTCATTCTTTATCCTTTTTAAAATAACACACAACTTTTCATTTATTAAACTTAATTTTACATTCATTACAATTAATTAAACTTACTTGAAATCTAAAATTTTAAAGAAAGTTTTTAAGATAATAGTACTGTTATACTTTTTTTAAATAGTCATAGCATCTGAGTATTTAATGTAGCATACAAAACATAGAAATCAAATATAGGTTCCTAAGTTAAGAAGCCTTAAATATTTTTAATATCATATTATTAAAAATGATTTCACATATAGGCTGAAAAAATATAATCTTTAAAAATAATCTTTCAGTGATAAAAAAAAGAATACCTGAGTTTAATATGAAAGTTTTTTCTTTCCATCACATAAGAGAACTCAGTGCTCCTATTTCACCTTATTTATTGGTTCCTTATCAAAGTTGAAAAATGTCTTTTCTATTTTATCAGCGAGAGAAATCTTCAACACTTTCAATCTTTCTCAATTGATAGGAGCGATTGAAATCTGATGTAAGTGATTTTAGTTGCTGTTTCGCACTTAGTATTTGAATTATGCATGACTTGTAATAAAAGAAAATGTCTCGTTGTGTACTAAATTTGTTGAAATTTAGTTATTCATTTGCCGACTGTGAAAGGAACAAGGAACGTCACATTAACTCTATGTTGATATGTTCATTCACACGTGTAGAAACGATTCTTTATTAAGTGGCAATGGTAGAGAATCTTATTTCATTTGCGAATTTATTTGGCCAGGTACAAAGAGATAAAATGTAAATGGAACACTCAAGAGATTTACTAAAAAGAAATTGGTTCCTATGTTGACAGCAAGTACATGAAACATTAAGATAGAAATGCACATTCAGTGGAATTCTATTTTCATTTATATTGAATGTGTTATTTATTGAATGTATTATTTATGTTTATATATATATATATATATATATATATATATATATATATATATATATATATATATATAATAAAATAAGTAAAATAACCTTTAGATGATAAACAAAGAGAAATTTTATCAAAATAATTGTCATATAACAGCACGACTGAGTTGCTACTAAATGTCTAAGGTTGATAAAAAGCAGAACGATATTTTTTACTGATAAAAGAAATTGATTTATTTTTTACTTTTTTCTAACTATAATAGAAGAAAGTATTGTGTAATCGAGCCTTTCGATATTCGACGGATTTACACGTTTTAAGGGTCAGAGATTCCGAAAAACATGTTTTGTACAAAATGTCTGTCCGTGTGTCCTTGTATCGTTTTTGTATCATCGAAAAGTATATGAAGTTATGCATAGAATTGAACCAAACCTCATATATATGATTTTGGTCAGCAGGTCACAATTGAAACTGCGAAGCGGGCACTTTTTGTGCTGTTTTATTTATTGTATCATCGGAAAGTGTACGAAGTTATGCATACAATTGAATCACACTTCGTATGTGTGTTTTTGACTATGGTCGTCAGGTCCCAGTTGAAATGGGGATATTCCCCCAGAAGGGGACGCTGTGATTGCAATTTTTGGGGGATTTTTCTTTTATATCATCGGAAAGTGTATACACTTATGGACAGAAGTGAACCAAACTTCATATATACTTTTTTGATTATGAACGTTAGGTCCCAATTGAAAATCGTGATATTCTCACAGGAAGGGGCGCTGTGATGGCGATTTTTGTGTGATTTTCTTGATTTTTTGCAGCATAAGTGAAGAATTTAGGAATATTTTTTACGAAATTTTATATTTAAAGGTTTGTATAACATTAGGGTAACATTAGGGTATTTAACTCAAGGTTTGTATAGGCCAAGGTTTGTATAACATTTTGAAGAAAATCGGCCAGAAGTTAGCGCAGTAATAGATAATATAGGTGCGATTTTACTTTTGTATCATCAAAAAGAGTATGCGGTTATAGATAGAGCTGTACCAAACTTCATACAGATTTTTCTGACTATGGACGTGATTTCCCGTTTAAAAATGGGGCTGTAATGTCGATTTTTGTGTGATTTTTTTTTTTATTTTATGCAGTTTAAGTCAAGAATTTATGAACATGCTTCGACGAAATTTTATATTTAGGTGCAATGTAAATAGGCCGAGGTATGTATAAATTTTAGAGAAAATCAACCTGAAGGTGGCGGTGTGATAGCAAATTTTGTTCGATTTTCGGGACGGAAATAGTAGCTGTTGAAAAAATAATCATACTGAATCATCCAATTATCCAATCTAGGTTTAATTTGCATATATGCAATAAGCAAAATTGTTCACATTTTTTTTTATATAGTGCCTTTTGATTAGACTTTATATAACGAAATCCCCCCCTACTGTTTTGAAACAGTTATTGACAAAAACCTTGAAGTATAATATATATATATGAGATTTTTTTAGAAGAAAATTTTAGGAATGAATATGAATATGAATTTTTTTTATTAATTTTTCCCTGAATATGAATTTTTTTTATATTTTACAAACTTCTGTTAGTCTACTAAATATAATACAGCAGGAAAATGCGTAACAGAATTAAAAATACCTTTAATCAATTCACTCCCTTAGGCAGTATTATTACTAATTATTTTGTGTACCCCTGTATATGATCAACATATTTTATACACTTCACGTAGTATGCAAAATTTTAGTTAAACAACGCAAACCATAGTTGAAAACGCATTTATAACTCATAGACTGTAATCAGGGGTCGGAAATAGCGCGCCACAAGTAGCGAAACTACAGTAGCCGCTACTTTTTTACTTCAGTTGGTAGTGTAGCGTACTACATTTTGAATAATGTAATGTAGTGAGTAGCATGACACAAAAAATCAGTGGTTTGTAGCGAGAACCGACGCTACTTTTAACGTTACTTCAGAGGAAAAAATGTACCATTCTGCAAATCACGTGGTCGAAACTTGCTTCTTTTGTGCAAAATTTGTTCTGCTCAACAATTTGCGAATCTCAGCGGCAAATATCAGCTGCAGTGTATGGCAACGTATCGCATGAAGTCATAGATTTTTCACATTGACACTTGCTGCTAAAGTCAAGTACTATTTTACCAAAGAATTAATTTTCTTGCTGACAACACTTGTCTATTTACTCATTATTAAGTCTTCATGTTTTAACGCCGGGTTTCTTATTATTCGGAACAGATTTATTTATTATTAAGATATTGAAAATTAATATTTATTTTCTCAAAAATATTTCGCTTGAAAATAAAACAACAAAATGATTTTATGCTTAGTGTGAATGCGCTTTTCTTTTAGTTGATCCAAATTAAAGTAGTAGTATGAACTTTGAAAACGAATACTTAAAGCAATCCAAAAAAATACTTATATTTTCAGTTACTTTTAAAATACACTTTTCATTTCTGAAGATTTTTAAAATATGTATTTTTAGATACACAGTATATTTTGTTTAAACATTATATAAGAAAGGATCGTCTTTTATATATTTTTTTCATTTATAGTTTTTAGTTTTCGTCTTATTTTATAGACTTTTTATAAAAAATAAAGTGATTCTTTTTTCCTATAGATTGAAAATTTAATTTAAATTTATTTTTCAACATTTTTTCGTGTTTCGAGTCGAATTAATTTCGCAGAATCTTTCCAAAAACATACGAACATTTTTTGACGTTTTCCTTTATAATCTCTCATTATTCATTATTCAGTTGAAATTAATTTTTAGTTATACATATTTTAGATTAGAGATGTTCAGTGGAAACAATTATAAATGGTGCTCCACCGTACCACATAATAAAAGCCCCTTTTCAGCCTAATGCACCACTCTTTATTGTGTTCTGAAAGATAATCCGTAAACAAAGACAACATAAAATGTGAAACATAACTTATTAACTTTTTGTTGAAAAACCATAGTGACAAGCCAATTTGGGCTATATCTTCGGCGAATATTAAGCTAAAATTTCATTTATTGGTATAAAATATTGCCCCAATATTGGTATGTTGACATTTTGCGAATATTGTGGGAATATTGATAATATTTGGAATATTTCTATCTCAATATTGCCAATAACGGAAATATTTCTAAAGGAACGCTAATATTGGTTTTATTGGCTTTAAATTTCTTCCAAGTAATAGCAAAATATCAACATCTTAATACTGAAGCAATCTGTAATGTCAATGAATGCAATATGGTCCAATATATAGCCAATATTAGCTTCCTGCTAGAGAATGTACACATGTTGCAAAATACTTCTATGTAGCTTAGCACCAAATCCAAAAGAAATTCCTGAACATATCATTAAGAGGAATATAAGAACATATATATTTTTTTAAAACACGCTTATATTAGTGCCCTTAAAATTAGAAATACGCCGAATTTAAAATTCATGTTTTATAAATGATAATTCATGTTCTTCATATGACATTGCATTTCCATGTGAAAACCGCGTATTAAAGGATAAAAAATAATGGATTGTTACGGAATAATTTAAATTTTTGGCATCAGCGATGAAAAAAAAAAAAACACTTTCATTTTAAAGGGAATGTTACTTTACATTATTGTAACTAAAAATTATTTATTGTTGAATCACATGGTAATAGATTTTAAAACATTCATGTCTGAATATTTAAACTTTCAATGATTTCCTAATTATTATCCGAACGTATAGTCAAAATTTAACTAAATTCAATCTATTAATTGATAATTAAGATATGAAAATTATAATTATACTATGAAAATATTAGGTTGTCATCGGAAATACACCACTGTACACCATTTTAAAACTCTACCATATCAAGAGTTGGAGGCGAAATCAATTATAAAAGTTCACCTTAACATATATGAACGAAGTTAAGTTAAATAAAAGCGTCTAAAAAGCATCCACCATGTTGGAAAGAGATGGAGTTTTATTGTTTCGAAATAAAAGTTTTTAACCTAACTGCATAAATTATGTGTCAATTTTTTATGTACAAAAGAAGAAAGTGAAAGCGAAAGCAGTTTTTCAGGTAAGCTATATCACCAACATAAAAACACATTATCGGAATTTTTCGCTAAATCACTTCCATCTGTCACAAAAGATCGATACCCAGCGCTTCCCCGGGAAATTGGGCATTCTTTGTTTTTTCTCTCCATGATCCATCACGGATGACTTTTGACTTCCTATGGGAACTGCTACTGATTTTGAACATGAGTTAGGTAAACGAATTTGGTATTTTAGGCCGTATAGACAAAAATTTATTTATTGTGTATGTGTCTATTTATGTTGCCCACTTTAACTTATTTTCTTAAGATCTCATCTCTAAAATAAATTTCACTTGATATGATTACTTAATACAGATTTTCTCAGACTGTGGTCCCCAAGGCCTGTGTCCACGAGGTTTTCGTAAATTTTAAAATACATAAATTTCAAACGAATTGCGTATCACAAAATGTAGCCGAAAATCTCATTTTGGAAATTACACATGGCAATCCTCTTACAGATTTTCTCTCAGGGCTGGTGCTTTATGAAATTTATACCCTACCAACCTACCACCAATAAATAGGGATAAATAGGGATTTAAAGCACTACACCGGGGTGCAATATGATAGGAACGATCATTTAATTCACTAAATAATAAATATAATGATATTCATCGACATATAAAAAACATATAAATTGATTTATCAAACTAAATAGGTAATATAAACATAAAGAAAACATTGTAAAAGAATTGTTATTATTAAAATGGTATAAATTACATTTTTACTGGCTATGCAAGAGGAGCAAAATGATAAGAACGGAACATATTTTTCTGAATTTTAGAAATATTACATGTCAATTGTGCTTATTTGTATTTAATAATTTCAATGCAGCATTGTGGCGCAGAGTTTACAAGGTTTTGAACTTGTCGAGATGACAAAACACGCCATGCCTCACAATTGTCAGATTTAACTCTGCTTTCGAGTTTTACTGGATCATTTCATAATTTTTTCGGTAGATATTGCGCACTATAGTACCCGAAACGTTCTCTATGGGTTTTAGATCCGGGCTATTGATCGGCCTATAAAGTGTGGGTCTCTTATTATCGTCAAACCACTTCTTTGTGTCTTTTGCTGAGTGAATTAAGACATTTTTTTTGAAAAATATAGTTAAGGTCAGCAATTCTTTCACCCTGATTCAATTAATGGCGTTCTTAGAATGAGAATATAGGTATTATTCTCATGATATATGTCTATTTTGTTTTCTTTCTATGAAAGGAATTCTAAGCTTACCTCTTGAAGAAAAAGCAGCCCAAACCATTAGGAAGCTTCCACCTAGTTGACGCCTGCAAATTATGTCGTTTTCCTTTCGAAAATCATGCCAATATGAATGAATACCATACATACCATTGCAATTAAGGTTCGAACAGTGCGTAGACTTTACATACAGCGTCTCCTTTGTGGTATATAGCTTTCTTTGAAGTTTTATGACTTTTAAACATGTCCGACAAGTCCGACAGTCAAGCAGGGAAACCATTGACAGCATCGAAAACACCCTTTTCTTTTGTTTCATCTTCCTTTTCTTTTGTCTGCGACCACAATGTGATTCGATAGAAATAAGAAGAAGAGTTATTTATGCCTATCATCGGGCACTTGCTTGGGAACGCACTAAATGCAGCCTTAAACTCTTTTCATCACTGAAACTCATTTTAGACCAATTTGTTTATTATTTTAGACATTTTTCTGCAAACTGAATGCGGGATTTTTTATGGCCAGATCATAAACGCGGACATCAACATGGTTTTACATATTTAATAATTTTCGACCTTTTTAGTGCTTTTCTTATAGTCCATACCGATGTCTTAATCTGGCTTCCAATTTCTCTTGTTGTCATTCTTTTGCTTGAGACCACGCGAACAATCAAACTTTCGGATCGTTTCGAAAGAATTCCCGGCCTTCCTATAGAATTTGCAGTACTATAAGTATTTGGATTATGTAAAAAAATAAAAATGATAGTTTTTGAACGTTTCGTATTATCAGCAATTCTTTGAAGTGACATTCCGATGTTGTTATAAGCTAGAATTTGGCCTCTTTGGATGTCAGAAAGCATATTCTTCTCCCGATCGTCAGAACGTTTTGCGAACTAAACGAATGCTATCAGAATACCTTTTTAATACTTTATTAAAAGATATTCGAAAATATCCACAAATCACGATCCACAGTTTCGAAATATTTACGGTGTTCTCAACAGAATTTACTAAGTGATATTTTCTACAGTTTTTACAATAAATTACAATATTAATTTCATTTCTAGTTTACTTGTGAATGGCATTTTATGCTTGTGTCTATATTTTTTGGACAACGTGTATGTCACTGATGAAGCATATCTGATGGCAAACATAATATGATCGTGAATATTTCTGAAAAGCTTTACAGGGAAACCACACGTGTACCCGTGTACACCCTTTGACTAACGAGTTCGAGAGTCATGAGAACCCCTTTTTATTGAGAGAACAAATATCTTGCAGATGTAAGGTACCATTGCAAATACCAATTGAAGTAAATACAAAATTATAAATACAAGTAAACTAAACTACACCTAGTAACCTATGCAATTGAAATATTGAAATTACAGCATTTTCCCACTCTCGATTTCCCACATAGTATCTAGCAGAACAATTTTCATCTATAATTTATTCTGTATACATAAGTAAAAACTATTGGACCACAAAAATTTTCAACTTCCATTTTTTGATGGATTTTGGATGACTTTTCGAATGTCCTGAATACGATTTGAGTATTTGTGGAAAATGCCTGTTTGTCTGTTAGTCTGTGTGTAACACAATTTTTGTGCCCTGTCTATCTCAACAACCAATGCTCGGAATTTAATCGAACTTCAGATTCGGTTAGATCTGGACATAAACTAGTGCTTATTAGGTTTGGGTGTATATCACCTAACAAGTGGCTCTGCTATGCTGTTTTTTTCACGATATCTGTGATAGATATATATCTTAAGAACTAATGCATGGGATTTTATCAAACTTCACATTCTGTTAAACTTTCATATAAATATATGCTGATTTTGTTTGGGTGTATACTGCCTCCCAGATGACGCGGCTATGTTGTGTGTTTTTTGTGATAACTATATCACAAAATTAATTTACGGATGTTAATCAAACTGTATATTCTTTTAGACCTAAACATAATAGATGCTGATTCAGTTTTAACTTTGGTCACTCAACAGGAGGTGCTGCTATCCTATGTTTAGAGAAAAATTCTTAATTTGGTCCACAAGTCAAATGATGTAACATATACATTTTTAATCATTAAAATCAAATATAAAATTTGGCACATTTGTACACAATGAAAATTAAGATGCAGCTATAATGTTCATTGAAAGCGTGGTTTGTAGTATTATTAACGTCATTCTGGTAACTCTGACACACTTTTAATCACATTGTTGCCAAAATAGTTCATTTTTTAATTGAAAATTGGCCCGTGGACCCGATTACGATATATTATTCCTGCGTTTTTTACAATGAACATTATATCTGCATCTTAATTTTCATTGTGTACAAATGTGCCAAATTTTGTATTTTATTTTAATGATTAAAAAGTATATGTTAATCTAATTTTAAATTTTAATACACCACAGGGAGTGCTGTTGCTTTCTTTTATTTTGCACTGAAACAGCTGAGCAGTAAATTTACTTTGTTTACTTGTGCTTTTCACGGCGTCAACTTTTGCATTTCACTTGTTTACTTAAAACTACTACATATGAAACAACGTTAATGTTAATTTTATAAATAATAATGATTTTATACTTCTGCCATGTAAAGATCCAGGCTCCGCCACTCGAAATAAACTCATGTTTTTCTATACGTTCCTAAAGGGAATTCATTTAATTACCTTACAATTTAATGTACTTGCTGTTCAAAAAAAGTATATTTTTTTTCCCGAGTAAATCTCTGGAGTACCCTATTTGCATTTTATCTTTTCGTACTTGGCCAATTAAATTCGCAAATGAAATGAAATTCTCAACCATCGCCACTTAATAAAGCGACGTTTCTGTATGTGTCGTCAATATATATGTCAACAGAAAGTTACTGTTACTTTTTTTTTATACCTTTCAGAGTCGTGAAATGAGAAACTAAATTTCCTAAGATTTAATGCACAATGAAACATTTGTGTTTTTTACAGTATATGTCAATTTTACATTTCACATGTTTACTTCTAAAGTGCAACAACGTAATTATTAATTTTATAAGTAATATTGATATAAATCTGCCATGTGAAGGTCCGGGCTCTACCAATGACAATAAAGTGATGTTTTATTGTACATCTCAAAAGAGAATTCATTGAATGGTATTTCTTACCTTACTATTTAATGTATCTCATACTTGAATCCCATTAACCGAACTTGATTCCCATTAATCCGATTAGAATCAAGCATCGATTTCTTTCGAGTAAAGAGTTTCCCATTTTAATTTTATCTTTTCGTATTTATCTTTTCGTATAAGCTTGCAAATGAAATGAGATTCTCAACCATTGTCCATTAATAAAGAGTCATTTTGACACGTGTCAATGAACATTTCAAGACAAAGTGACGTGTCTTTTCCTTTGCAATGAATAAGTAAATTTCATCAAATTATTATACGAAATATTTTATTTTTTTTACAAGTTATGCCTAATTCAAACATCAATCGCGAAACATCTATTAAAATTTCTTACATGGGATTTAGATCACTATTATCAATTGAGAGATAGTAGCCCATTTGAATTTTATATTTTCGTATAAGCTCGCAAATGAAATGAGATTCTCAACCATTGTCCATTAATAAACAGTCATTTTGACAAGTGTCAATGAATATTTCATGACAAAGATGTAACGTTTCTTTTTTCTTTGTAATGAATAACTAAATTTCATCAAATTATTAAACAAGGAAATATTTTCTTTTTGTACAAGTCATGCCTAATTCATACACCAATCGCGAAACATCAACTAAAATTTCTTACATTGGATTTAGATCGCTCTTATCAATTGAGAAAGATTGAAAGATTTGGAGATATTTTGTGTTTTAACTATTTTTTTTTCAAGTAAGTTGCGCACCGCTTTTATAAAATTTACTTAAAATAAATAAATTATTTCTGGACATTTTATATTTTTGGCCCAAAAATATATCTGATAAATATTAAAACATTTTTAACAATATAATTAAAACAATAAAACATTTTTAACAATATAATTAAAACAATAAAACATTATAAATAACTTAAACACATTACGAAAAGATTTTGAAATAAATATGTATTTACAAAATACGTATATAACTTCCAATTACAATTGAAATAACATCAGATATAACGTAGAAAAAAAAAATCTAAGTCATCGGTAAAATCTATTATCTTCGGTTCATTCCAAATTAGTTATATATTGCGAATTTAGAAATGTATTTTTTTGATATTTTAGTCGTTAATTCTTGATCCGAAAATTCTTCATTTTATAACGCTTTCCAACCTACTTAAAAAGTGTACATGACTTCGATTTGTCTGTCCGTCTGTCCAACCGTCCGTGCTCTAACTACCCTAAATATACTCAGATTGTCCCGAAATTTTTGTATGTTATTGACATTTACTATAGCATGATCCCTATTGAAAATGAAGTGTGTAGCATTTATAGTTTATTTACAGGGACAGTCAAAATTAATCTGTTACATTACAGTCAATGGGAAAAAATCGTTTCAAGCGCATTTTGATGACGTTACGCAATTTGAAACATGATGAAATTGATACACAATTATGAAGAGCACTAAAACATGCTTTTTGTAAAATATGGGGTGCAAAGCATGTATTATTCATTTACAGGGTCACACAAAAGAATTCTGTTACATAATGTTTTACGGGGGAAAGTCGTTTGCAGTGTAATTTAATGATGTTTCACTATTTCAAACATAATGAAATTTATATGCATTACTGAGGTTCACACTATAAATTGCTCACTGGAAAGTATGGTGTGCATTGCGTTTATCGTTCATTTACAGGGGCACACACAAGAGTTCTGTTATAGACTTAGTGTGATAATTACAGTCAGTGGTCGGAAAAACTATGTTATTGTAGCGAACTACAACTACAACTACTTTGTCGAAAATGTAGTTAACTACAACTACAACTACTTGATTTAAAAAGTAGCGACTACAAGCTACTTTTCAAAAGTAGTCACTACTTCGCTACTTTCAGATTTTGTCAAAAGATTCAATTTACACTCGAAACTGAAGACATGGATTAAATATTAAAGCTACCCCTCGTTATACCACCTCTGCCGGGACATTTAAATAAATACGACATAACCAAGGGCAATAAAAAATTTAGAAAGATAACATATAAGAAAATGTTTTGTGTTTGTCTCCAAAATGTAAGTTTATACACATATTAAAATTTCGTAAGAAAATTAAAAGAGATATTATAATCTAGAAAATTAAAGAAAAACAACTCTAAATTTAAACAATAAATAAATCTGTAAATAAATATGTTAATAATAATCAGAATATTGTATTTTTTACAGAAAAAACTATATTTTTTACATAAAAAACTGTTTTAAAGAAAATATACAGATATTTTTGTTAAATTAAATGGTTTTCCACAGGTGCCAAATTGACAGTTTTTTTCTGTCAATTTTAGAAAAAAAATTCACAATGTAAAGAATTTGCGAAATATTAATTGTATGGTACCAGTTTAATGATAGATTAGCAGTATTGTACCAAAGTATGCGGATATATTTCTTTACCTCAGCGTTGAAGTCATACTTTGGATTGGTCTCGGAAGTGCTATCCCATGGCCACGAAGAATGTTCGATTCTAGATTTCAGTACATGGGTTAAAATATCGTTTAGCTTTTATTAAAATCAGGTTTACAGTTCTCTGTTTCCGAAATCTTTTCTTGAATTGAAATTGTAAATCAGTTCTTGTCGTTTGATCGAAGTAACACGATCATACGACAAGAACTGATTTACCGATGGGATATTTGCAGATTAATAAAAGGTAGCCATTTTGAACATTTGTAAGGAGAAGGTAAATTTTGTGTATTTGCTATCCATTTACCATATGGACCATCATATTGGTATCCATATACCATATGGACTCTGATGTTTGGCTCTATAACTATGTTTAATAAACTATTATTTTTGCCAAAGTAATTTATGGCCACTCGGTATAATTTTATAGGAAATCGGTATAATGTTATAGAGCGAGTCTGCGCAAATTTACAAATAAACCAATTGGTAAGGAGATGAACTGATTAAGTGAATTTATAATTTGTTTCCAAATGCCATATTAAATAGCTATAATTTCGTTGAATCAGAAAAAAATATAACGTCATCTAAATACGTTTAAATCAATAAATTCCCATAAAAGGCAACATGTCCAAATAATTTTACAATTAATGTTTAATCTACTTTTTTGTATTAATTGAAACACTTTGTTAAGCACTCAGTACAAATTTTAGTTCAGTTTCAAACACAGCATGTCTGGAGTTCCACATGTTACATCCAAGTTGTTTTACCTTCTTATCTCAAGTTGTTATCCTTCTTGAATTCAAGTTAAAATGTATAAATTTTGTCTAAAAATAAAATTGCCTCTTTTTGAAATACTTCCTTCCATTCATATTTGCAAAAAATGTATGCGTTAATGTAGGAAACTTTATATATACACAAATGTATATATGTGTGTATATGTATCTCTGTCTTTCTATACATATTACATACATATATATGTATGTAGCAGGATTTTGTAATCGAAATATAAAACCTCTTTTGTCTCCAATTAACCTTTAGACCATATAACCAGACATTTTAAAATGTCTTTCTACATGTTGTGCATGTATATGTCTCCCTGTCTTTATATATATATATTACATACCTTTGTATGTATGTGGTAGGATTTATGCAATGTAAATATAAAATCCTCCTTTGTCTGCATTTAACCTTAAGCATTTACATTTTAAAATATCTATCTAAATGTTGTGTTTGTGTATCTGTCTCTCTGTCTTTCTATATATATATTGCATGCATATATATGTATCTAATTCGAAGGATTTGTATAATGTAACTATAAAATCACATTTTCTCCATTTAATCCTAAGAATTTACATTTTAAAATGTCTGTTTAAATGTTGTATGTGTATATGTCGCTCTGTCTTATATATATATATATATATATATTACATACATATATATATATATGTATGTATGTATGCATGTGGAAGGTTTATGTAATGTAAATATAAAATATCTTTTGTCTCCATTTAAGCTTAATCATTTACATATAAAAATGTCTCTCTAAATGTTGAGTGTGTATATGTATTTCTGTCTTTCTATATATATTACATCCATATATATGTATGTATGGGGAAGGATTTGTATAATATAAATATAAAATCACATTTTCTCCATTTAATCCTAAGAATTTACATTTTAAAATGTCTTTCTAAATGTTGTATGTGTATATGTCGCTCTGTCTTATATATATATATTACATACATATATATATATATATATGTATGTATGTATGCATGTGGAAGGTTTATGTAATGTAAATATAAAATATCTTTTGTCTCCATTTAAGCTTAATCATTTACATATAAAAATGTCTCTCTAAATGTTGAGTGTGTATATGTATTTCTGTCTTTCTATATATATTACATCCATATATATGTATGGGGAAGGATTTATGTAATGTAAATATAAAATCCCTTTTGTCTCTGTTTAACCTTAGGCCTTCACATTTTAAAATGTTCCCAAGATATCCTGGCATAAGAGAAAATGTTTTTTTAAGAGAATTTAAAAGAGAAGTTTCATTAGAAAGATATTTTGAATTTTTTCTCAGAAAGATATTTTTGTGTTCTTCTGATTGATTTTGGTCCCCAGGTGGCTTGAAGATCCAAACCAATAAAGTTTTCTTCTTATCGAAATAAGAATGTTTGTTTTCAAGAAGTGCAATATTTTTTATCTTTTATCGAAAACACCTTTTTTAATAAGTTATATTCCTCCAGATTTGCGAAATCAATATTAATGCAAGAATAGTTCTGCACAAAAAGTTTCAACAGCTTCTGATATCTATGGAAACATATTTCTCTTACGTTAAATGCATGTATTTGGAGGAAAAAATATGAAATATTTGTATAAAATAATCAGAATTTCTCATCAAAAACAAGATATTTCTCTAAATTATTGTAAGATTTGTTTCTCCTCGAGTTCTAAGTAAACAAAATGATAATATACGAAAATAAATAGATAACGAAAAATGCGATATGATTAAGAGAAACGGTCGATGCATAAATGAAAGGATTTGAAATAAGAATTTTTATTTTAAGTTTTTTGTTAACATTGAAATATTTAAAAATTCTAGATAGAAATAAATTTTATATTCAAGATAAAATTCGGATAATTTTAAAACTTTTGTGAATATATATTTTTTTAAATCCCATTCATTTGTTCAGTTAATGAAACTTTCTTAGTTTTACTTCATTATAAAAATGTTACGAATTTCAGTTTGTTTGTTATAATTGTAACTATTGAGATATATCTGCCTTACGGTGAGGCTACTATGTTATGCATAAGTTAGAGATTTGGAGAATCTCGATCTTTGGACCATTTTTAAGGCACAGTGAGAACAAGTTAAAGGCATACGAATAAATGATATATTTTCTCGAAGCATAAAATAATTCTTTATTTCCTTATAGCAAGCAAACCTATTAAATGCATTTAAAAATTTTCGGTCTTTTTAGTTTGTTACTTTTTCTTTTGTACAATATACTAGGCAACGGAGAATAGTATGTTATATAGTACTAAAGTCATTCCTGAAAAATTATCCAACAGCGCCTCCCATCAAAATCCGATCACTAGAACGTTTTTTAAAAAGTAATTTTTCATAATCGGGTTCATCTAATTTTAGAAGTTTCCCCTGTAGCTCTTATAACTAAGCAACGTAGAACAATGTATTATATACTAAAATCTTCCCCAAAAATAATCTAACTAACAGTATAAGTTTCATCAAAATATGTTCAGTAGAATCTGGGTTATAAACTATCGGAATTAAATATTAATTTGCTGTATATATATATATATATATATATAGTAAATAGCGAACAAATACATTAAATTCATTAAAAAGTTTTTGATATTTTAAGTTTTTTACTTTTCTTTTTGTATAATACATAAGCAGGATCTGATTATGGCCTAGGCAGAATAGGCACATGATTAGGAACCCCAGATTTTGTTTGGAGGGCGAGCAAAGAAATACGACAGTTCTAATCTAAAAACTTGGATTACAATACATATTAGCTCAAGACTTTTTAAAAATAGTTTGAATCGTTTAAAACACTTTTTAAAGAAAGTTAAAACTGAGTTTTTAAATAAAATTATTTGTACAGCCATTCCCTATCACAACGACATAAAGAACAAAAACCCATTTGCATAAAAAAAAAATTATTCACGAAAACCGATATTTATTTAATCCAATCAACAAATTCCAGTAACCAGATTTTGTGTACAGGATAAAAAAAAAGGCCTAATAGTGAAAGTAAAAAATTTCTTGGAAAAATTCCTAGTTATGATAATAATTTTGCTGCTTTATATAATATTATTACGAGAAATTTTGCCGAATCCTTGAGAAATACATTGAGCATTATATATATATGTATTTTTTGTTTTTCGTGGGGATTTCATCATATCTTTCTATTTCATTCAGGATTAAAATTTTATACCTAATATGTTCAAATTTGGATACCACCAAAATAAATATTAAGCATGTACATGATTTTATGCAAATACCTTTGGTAGACAAAGGGAGAATCATAAAAAGATCTGAGATTCAAACTTTCTTATAGTAGTGGTTGAGAGGGGGGGAGGAGAACGAATGATGTTCCCTAAGTATCTTAATCGGGCCCTGTATATTAAACTCTGTGAGCCAGCATGCATCTGTTGCTTTTGGTAGAAACGAGTTATTGTTATCATATTGATGCACACAGCAATATTTATATGCGCACAGAGAGTGCCATCTATTGACGAATATTTTGATAACTTTATTAATTACACTATATACAAAATTTATGAGCCATTTTATAAACATGTTCCTTATTTAACCTTTATATTTATTGTAGTTAATGAACTGTTGTATTTTGAATTTATATAATCTTTTATGAAATACCCTGTATCAGTGATAGACTTAGTATTTTTTTTAAATGATATCACATCAGAGTTATCAGCAAACATTTATTAACTACGCTTAAAAAATACGCAAAATTACTTTGCGCATTTAACTATTTCTCAGAAAATTTAAATAAGCCCAGAGAATAAAAGATAATTGGTTAGAAATGCACTAACTTAATGGCATATTGATTTTCATATTCAATACAATAATGGCTTTAAAGTTCCGTGAAATTATTAACTTTGTATGTTATTTTATATCTTTGAAATGCGAAAGACAGTTTGAAATAACAGAATCTTTAAAATTTATATTTAAATGCCTCTGTACATTTACTTAATTGTATTTTAAAGTCTTCCGATTTTATTCCCAGATAAAATTCTTTGTGGAACTTTATTTGAATTTCCTTAATGAGGAGGATTATAAACCGAACTTCAAACTACATTTTATTATATTTTAACTATATTAAACTTTGAAGCATTTGACGAAATTTGTGAAAGACAAAATTTTTGGATGACTGGCATAATGTAATTTAAGTATAGTGTAGCTATTCTTTAGTTTTCTGTTTGTGATTTCTTAGCGATAATTCGTGTTAAACATTTTCTCTGAAATACTGAATAACAAACAAGTAAGTTTTTACTATTTTACATTACCTATATTTGGCACATTTCTCTCTCACTTTTGTCTTCAAAATTCAACATAAGATTAATCTTTTGTTATTTTTACTTTCTCTAAGATCTTGTTTTCATGTGATAATAGGAAAATATTCTTAAACAAATATTAAATTAATTATTATATTTTGCGAAATAGTTCTGTAAGGATGTTTTTCTTCGATTCCAAGGGACTTCTAATATACTGTAAACAAATTATGGCACGTTTCTACGAAATAACAGGCGGCTAGTTTGTAACATAGTACCTAGCTACTCTTTTATAAGGGTACTCTAGTGATCAAGTGAATTTTGACATTTTGCGTGTGATCGTGATGTACTGAATTCTAACAATTGTGTGTGAATGAGACCTATTCTGTCATTTAGTATGTCTGAATCTCTGGAAATCTGATTATCACAATTATTTCGTACAATGATATGTTAATTAGGTAACTGTGGTTGTGTAGTTGCTTTCCCCAATAGTACAAAATGGTTGGACCAACGTTAGCTAATTGTTGGCAAATTGCTGTTTGATGTTGGCCTACAGTAAGAAATGGTGGCCTTGCCTTACCATTGGCCAACAAATCATTACCAACAAAGGCCCAATAGTGGTCCAATCGTTAGAAGTTCAGAATCCAGCTCAGATACGCTCCAAATTACAGGAATCTCTCAACCTACCATTTCCCAACCTTTTGCCAATAATATCATTCCCAATTCCAGCACTTCCCAACGGTTATTAGAAACTGCCAATGGTGGGCCAAAAAACTGTGTTAAGTTACTTTAGTTATGGATTTTTAACGTCATCAATGGCAGACGTCATCATATTTGCAGAAATAACGAAACCTACACACCTAATGACGAAAATACTAAATTCGGACGACTTGGACATTATGAAAGCATCTGGTTTCAGTCCTCTTCGTTCCATCGTAACAAAGAAGTAATTTAAGTATTGGATTTCGTGGAGATCTAAGGTTGAAACTCACGAATTTTGAACCCACTGTCGAGAATAGCCAAACGATACGAGCTTAGAAATGCAACCAAAAATGGGAGTACCACTTTAGGAAGTTTTGGGCATTTTCAAACAACATTTATGTTCTTCCAAAAGTAAGCTAACGTGAGATTTTTGAAAAGCATCTTAACTTCAAAATCAAGTGATAACTCAATAAGTTTATCCTATAAGTCAGGGTCCGCGGGCCTATCACTTTTGTTTATATAACCATTTATTCCAAATCAGATTTTGCTGAAATGACTACTTTATTATTTAAAGCTGTTTTCAAAACTGGCTACTTTCTGACAAAATCCTAAATTTATTTTGATTTTTGTTTTTCTAGGAAGCATCACTTCAGAGTTTTTTTTAGCATTTTCAAACAATATTTATTTTTGTCAAAAATAAAGTTAACGTGACATGTTTTAAAAGCATCTTAGCTTCAATGTCAACTGACAAACTCCAGGGCTCCCAAATAGTCCGTTTTTTTAATACCAGTATTTTCAAAGAAAACATTTCGTGGTAGGTTTCTACAATATTTACAATAGAAATAGCCCTTAGGAGTGGTTGCCACAAAAGTTGCAAGAAAAATCTAAAAAGAAAATCTTTAAGAAATACTCGTATTCAAACGCGAACCATTTCGGAAACCCTGTTAAGTTCATCCTGTAAGTCAGGGTTGTCGAACGCGACACTCCTGGGCCCCATGGAGCCCTTGAGATGGTTTCTTTTTACTAACTTTTAAAAAATAATAAATATCCATTTTAAAAGATGCTTTGTTTAAAATAAATAACATTTGCATATTTATTATTAGTGTTGTTATTATAGATGCGATTAATGATTCTGGCTTCTTTCCACATACATATTTTTGAGAAAGACTCCCCTCTCACAAAAATGTAATTCTAACTTTACTTTGAGTTTTGTTTTTTGAAAAATTATCTTTACAGCCTGAAATAAGTTCATTAAAGTCAAACCACTATTGTAAAATTGTTCTTTGAAGGAACTTTCACCTTGGCCTCTACATAAAAGTTAAAAAACACATTTATTTCCTTACAAGGTGATAAAAACATTAAAAAACCACATGTAAGGATGTTAATTTACACTATATGTCCCCGAGATCTTTCGAAAATGTTCCTTTGAAAATGATAGCGTGTGCAGTCGAAAGATCTTGGGGGCATATAGTGTAAACTAACATCCTTACATTGAGAAAAATGACAATTTCAAATCTGAGTAAATCGATGTTTTCATTTTGTTATGAAACTTTTTGTTTCAAATAGGACGACTCAATGCTTTCAATTCTGAAATACCGGAAATACTCAGAATATTGAAACATAGAGATACTCAAAACTGAGGACATAGAGGTCAGTTCATACTCATTTTTGAAACATGGGCATACTCGAAAATGATTAGGATCAGTTCAAACTCATTTTGGAAACATGAACATACTCAAAAATGAGCACATTGGATTCAGTTCATACTCATTTCTGAAACATGGACATAATCAAATATGAGCACATGATGTTTTATTCTTGAGCGTGTGCATGTTTTCAGAAAAATGAGTATATATATATTTCAAACTTGAGTAATGAATTCTGAATCGTAAGGTGTCCTTAAGGTCACGTGCATGGTATACGGCGTGTGTATCGCTACCACAAGTATACTCAGATAATTTTGTTGAATGTTTTGAAACATGTGAATAAGGGCACCTTTCAGTGTTTTCCAATACCTGAGGTGCGCCCCTGATTATTGAAAGTTTGTATTTATATTAGATAGTTTCAACTACTATAGAAAATCGTGGTGTCATAATCCATTCAGGTATGTACGTATCGATTTTCGACATTTTTCTCATACATACGGTGACCAAATGTCCCCAAAGTTTTTCAGGCAGTTTCTGATTCTAAACACTTATTTATTTATTTATTTATTTATTATATTTGATTATTAACACTTATTATTTATTTATTTTAAGAAGGCGTTAAACTGAATAAAGATTAAAAGTTATAAGTTTTAATGTTATGAAGGTTTTAAATACAGTTCTGTTATAGAATGTATTTCTCCTTTCCATATATCCAATATAACTGTGGCGTAACATCATGAGTGAGATTGAAAGTGTAACAGACACTTCTGATTCTTTTTCTTTTATCATAATAGATTATTGTTAAATTAATTTTTTTTTCGACTGACCGCGAAAAGACCTCTTTTAATGTCCTATCGACCCCTATCGATCCCTATCGACCACTTTGTTGAATCTTCATCTGGAGGTTTCATCATAAATGTTATATAAGAGTTTAAAAAGAAGAAAAAGTTTATATTTGGAAATAAATTTTGGTATGGACATTACTTTAAAATATTAAAAAGATATCTGAAAACAATTTTATTTCGCAAGTTTCGTTCGAGAAAATCTATGAAGAAATGTTACAACTCAATGCGGTGCATTCCTTAAACCTCTGACCAGCCTAATATCGAATCAATCAAATTTGTTTAAGAAAAAAAATTCTTTCAAACCTTTATCAATATTTCAAAAGGGATTTTCGTCTATTTGAGTACATCAAAAAAGAATTATGTTTAAACCTTCGTAGGGAATATAGATATAAGAAAGGATTTCTAACTGAATGAAAATATCTTTTTCTTTGACCGATGTTGTACACTAATAAATTAGTTTAATTCATTGTGATCATTTTTTTTTATAAAAGTTTTTATGTCAGTTCCCTTTTTTTCATTGACCAATACCTAATTCTTAAACCGCTAATTTTTAGGTGTGTTTGCAATTGCAAATATGTTTCAAATGTTGTTCTTCATAACGTAAAAATCTATTTACGTCAAAATAGCTTTTTTTTTTAAAGTTATGAAATTTAAATTTTTCATATTCTTTGCGTCCTATAACTTATCTATATATATATATAACGCTAAAGTACGTAGCGGCAAAAAAAGCTGTTATTTCTCTTTTGCCGGTGGCAGCGGGTGGTTTGTTTTCATTAATTTTCGAATATTAAGAAAAGTATATGAGGTATCGATTAACTCACCAAACATATGTAGAAAAATTTCTGCATCCAAAAATCCAATTTTTGTTAAAATCGGCTAGTATTTTTCTTAATTATTGCAAAAAAAAAAAAAAAAAACTAGCTACTTTCTGAAACGGAAAGAAAATAAAGTGTGAAGTCAAACCAAAAAACGCGCCATTTTGTTATTAGTTAAAACATTAGCTCCACTGATGTACCTTATGCAATTTAACCGCATTGTTGTCTACATGGTTATGAGATGACGTCAACGTTACTGATGCACACATTTGTGATTCATAATAATGTAGATTGACTTTTAAACGTTTTACTTCTTACGTACGTTACGATCATGTATTTTTTATTCTTTTAAAGTACGGACTGAGAGGCACCCAAATTAGACCTTACCAATTGATATGATTTGGTTTGAATTTTATACTTAACAAAAAGAAAATATATCGGATACTAATTTGGGTGCTTCTTCATACGCTGCATGTCAATGGATAATAAACAAAGAAGTCTAGGAAAATATAATATTATGTATGTATTCATTATATGAATGTATCTACGTATTAATGCGTACGCATGTTTGTACTCCCCTGTATGTATGTTTGCATAGGACAATTTTCGTAATCGGGTTCGCAGAGAGCTGGCATATTTTAGTGAGCGTGGATTAAAGAACTGGGAAGGGATTAACTTTGCAACCGACGAAAGACCATCGAATTACGTACTAATAAGTTATATTTATAAATATATATACAAGTACTAATAATACGTATGCTCCCTGGCAGTAAAAGATGGAATTAAAAGATGTTTTAATCATTCGACGTTCATTTGAAAAAATCGACTAGCGAAGCGGGCGTAGCCTACTAGTATTTGGAAAACTTCCTGCATACTGTGACAAGTAAAATATTAGAAATTCCATTTTAGTGTGACCAAAACTTTCCGAATTATGATACTTAGCATTTTAAGAATTTTCAGCGCTTTCTGGCACTAAAAGCGGAAAAACGCGTTCTTAACAAAATAAGCCAATTCATTGAGAGCCCTGCTTTATTAACAAAGCTAATAAAAATAATGATAAAAAATAAAGACAGTGGTTATAAATTTGTATTAAAAATCATCCATAAATTCCTGCCAAAATTTTAAAGGTACAAGAAAATTTATAACAACACGAAAGCACTATATATTTCATCTTCTTATTACTTTGTACGGCTCAAAGAATGTCAAATAATAAGACCTTCAGATTTTATCGTTTCGTATCGCAAAATTAATCTCTTTATTGATTTTATCGATTCAAGTACATTTCTCATTTCTGTCATTTTCTAGAAACTTTTCTTAAAACTGGGATTTGTTGAATGTAACAATCCTAAATTTAGAGACTGTCAGTCGTTTGAAAACTTCTCTTTTAGAAATAAATTTCATCGCTACATAATTAAGATTTGGCTCCTGAATAATGACGAATAGTTATTGAATAATGTTCAAACAGGCTTTTCTATTACTTTTGTTTATATAACCTTTCATTCATCCATCCCATGTAGACATTTATGGCAATGAGCAAGCTGATCGCTTGGCCAAGGAGGGTTGTTGTCAACCTATATCTTCCTCTTCAGCCCTTACCTACTCAGAGCATCAATATAGAGTTATATCTGAAATTTCAAAGGAGTGGAAGGTCCCTCCCAGCCACCACTGGTACGCGGGCAAAGAGCCGGGCTCTTCGTTCGCTATCAACTGTGACAGAGCCTCTCGAACGGCGATTTCAAGATTGGCAAGTGGCCACACAAAAAGTCTCTCGTTCTTTGAGGGCAGAAAGATCTTCAAAATCTGCACTAAATGTCAAGCTCAACAGACCTGCCAACAGAACACATCCTGGACTGCTTAGGTCTTTCCAAAGAAGACTTATATGCTTCCCCTCTTCTAGTTCAGGACTTTCTTAGGATTAACGGAATTTTGGATCTTGTCTGACTTCGTCAGACAGTTGGAGGATAGGCCACAACACAACAACACAACAAACTTTCGTTCCAAATTGGATTTAACTGAAATGCCTGCTTCATTACTTACGACTTCTTTCAAATCCAAATTGGCTACTTTCTGATAAAATCCTAAATTCATTTTCGTTCGCAAATTCATGAAATTGGAAAGTGCTCTTATACAGAAACTATGTAATAAAACAGTTTATTCAATTTTACGGTAAAAACAAAAGACTTTTCAGAAAATACTGACAAATTTGAGCGTTTTGAACTGAATTTCCATACACAAAGGATGGAAAAAAATTGCGGCCATGTGACAACATTCGCTTATAACTCAAAACGTAATTCAAATGTTTTAAAAATTAAACAAAAAACTTTTCGATTACTTATCACTTCAATAATCATGTCTGTAAATGTCAAGCTTATACATTTAAAAATGAGTCTGCAAATGTGTCAGAAAAATTCTAGTTGGTGAACGGTGGAAATATTTTTTTGAACCGCCCTAAATACTATAAATATAATGAAAACAAGAAAGATGTTATCAAATGTGTTATTAAAAACATTTATTAATTCCTCCCACAATCTTAAAAGTACAAGAAAATTTATAACCCAGCAAAAGTATTATGAGTTTAATCTTACGTGGCTTACGTTACTTTGTAAGACTCAAAGAATGTGAAATAATAAGATCTTTATATTTTATCTCTTCGTATCGCGAAATTAGTCACTTTATTGATTTTATCGATTCTTAGTACATTTTTCATTTCTATCATTTTCTAAAAACTTTCTTTCAAACTATGATTTGTTAAATGTAACAATCCTACAATCAGAGACCTTAATCAGAACCGTTTGGAAATTTCTCATCTAGCAAAACGTTTTATGGCTATAAAATCAAAATTTGATCACTAAATAATGATGAACAGTAACTGAATCAGATTAAAACAGGTTTTTCTATACCTTTTGTTTACATTACCCTTCTTTCCAAATCGGTTTTAGCTGAAATTCCTGCTTTATCACTCAAAACCTATTTTTAAAAAATGAAAAAGAAATGACAGTGTTTACAAATATGTTGGCAAAACCATCCATAAATTTCTGCCACAATCTTAAAAGTACAAGAAATATTATAAGTAAGCAAAAGTACCATATATTTCATCGTGTTGTTATTTTGTGTGGCTCAAAGAATGTCAAATAATAAGATTTTATCGCTTCGTCTCGTAAAATTAATCTCTTTATTGATTTTATCGATTCGAAGTACAGTTTTATCATTGAATAGAAATTTCCACTCAAAGTGAGAGTTCGTAAATGTAACAAATCTACGATAAGAAACTGTGAACCGTTTGAAAACTTCTCATCTAGGAAAACTTTTTATTGCTATATAAGTAAAAATCGGTCCCTAAAAAATGATGAAAACAGTAACTGAACCAGGTTAAAGCAGGTCTATACCTTTTGTTTACATTACCCTTTTTTCCAAATCAATTTTAGTCGAAATTCCTGCTTTATCACTCAAAAACTATGTTTAAAAAATGAAAAAGAAATGACAGTGTTTACAAATACGTTGTCAAAAGCATCCATAAATTTCTGCCACAATCTTAAAAGTACAAGAAAATTTATAAGTAAGCGAAAGTACCGTATATTTCATCGTGTTGTTATTTTATGTGGCTCAAAGAATGTCAAATAATAAGATTTTATCAATTTGTCTCGCAAAATTATCTCTTTTTTGATTTTATCGATTCGAAGTAACAGTTTTATCATTTAAGGGTGTATTCAAATCCAAACTGCTTATTTTGAGACACATTGGTAAATTCATTTTTGCTCTAAAATGCATCCATTTGGCAGGTTCTCTTATTCAGAAACTTTAAAATGTCCGTATTGTCTCGATTTTTTGATAAAGGAGAATATATTTTTAAAAAGGCTGTCAAAGTGGACATTTTGAACTGAATTTCCCGAAGTGATACCGCTGGAAACAAAAAAAAAATATCGTACTGTGAAAATAATTGTCTGTAAATCAATTTCTAATTAATTGAACGAAAAATAAAAACATGGGGCCCTTATAAATGTCTTCATAAATCACGCCGCCTAGTTTCATGTTTTTATTTTAAAAAATGAGTCTGAAAATGTGTCTCAAAATTTTGAGTTGTTGAGCGTGGAAAAATATTTCTTTTGAATCCTTAATAGAAATTCCCCCTCAAACTGAGAGTTGTTAAATGTAACAAACCTACAATCAAAAACTGTGGACCGTTCAGAAACTTCTCATCTAAAAATAAGCTTTATTGCTATATAGTTAAAAATCTGTCATTGAATAAGGATGAATAAATAGTGACTGAATCCGGTTAAAACACGTTTTTCTGTCTTTTGTTTACATTGCCCTTCTTTTTAAATAGGTTTTAGCTGAAATTCCTGCTTTATCACTCGAAAACTATTTTACAAAAATGAAAAAGAAATGACAGTGTTTACAAATATGTAGTCAAAAGCATCCATAAATTCCTTCCACAATCTTAAAAGTACAAGAAAATTCATAAGTAATTAAAAGTACCATATATTTCATCGTGTTGTTATTTTGTGTGGCTCAAAGAATGTCAAATAATAAGATTTTATCAATTTGTCTTGTAAAATTATCTCTTTATTGATTTCATCGATTCGAAATAACAGTTTTATTACTTAATAGAAATTTCCCCTCAAACTGAGAGTTGTTAAATGTAACAAATATACAATCAAAAACTGTGAACCGTTCAGAAACTTCTCATCTAAAAATAAGCTTTATTGCTATATAATTAAAAATCTGTCATTGAATAAGGATGAATAAATAGTGACTGAATCCGGTTAAAACACGTTTTTCTGTCTTTTATTTACATTGCCCTTCTTTTTAAATAGGTTTTAGCTGAAATTCCTGCTTTATCACTCGGAAACTATTTTACAAAAATGAAAAAGAAATGACAGTGTTTACAAATATGTAGTCAAAAGCATCCATAAATTCCTTCCACAATCTTAAAAGTGCAAGAAAATTCATAAGTAAGCAAAAGTACCATATATTTCATCGTGTAGTTATTTTGTGTGGCTCAAAGAATGTCAAATAATAAGATTTTATCAATTTGTCTTGTAAAATTATCTCTTTATTGATTTTATCGATTCGAAATAACAGTTTTATTACTTAATAGAAATTTCCCCTCAAACTGAGAGTTGTTAAATGTAACAAATATACAATCAAAAACTGTGAACCGTTCAGAAACTTCTCTTCTAAAAATAAGCTTTATTGCTATATTATTAAAAATCTGTCATTGAATAAGGATGAATAAATAGTAGCTGAATGCGGTTAAAACACGTTTTTCTGTCTTTTGTTTACATTTCCCTACTTTTCAAACCGGTTTTAGCTGAAATTCCTGCTTTATCACTCAAAAACTATTTAAAAGAAATGAAAAATAAATGAAAGTATTTACAAATACGTAGTCAAAAGCATCCATAAATTTCTGCCTCAACCTTAAAAGTACAAGAAAATTTATAACTACGCGAGAGTACCATATATTTTATCTCGTTAATACTTTGTGTGGTTCAAAGAATGTCAAATATTAAGATTTTATCACTGCGTCTAGTAAAATTAATCTCTTTATTGATTTTATCGTTTTGAACTATGTGTTTCATTTTTATCATTTAATAGAAATCTCCCTACCAACTGAGATTTGTTGAATATAACAGATCTACAATCAGAGACTGTCAATCTTTTGGAAACTTCTCATCTAGGAATAAGTTTTATCGCCATATAATTACACATCTGTTGCTCATTAATGAGGAATAGTATCTCAAGCAGGCTAAAATAGGTTTTTTTTTTATGTATTTTGGTTCCATTACCTTTCCTTTCAAATCGATATTGGCTGAAATTCTTGCTTTATTTGTCAAAAAGTAATAAGAAAAAACATTAAAAAATAAGGACAGTTTTCACAAATTTGTAGTCAAAATCATCCATAAATTTCTGCCACAATCTTAAATTTATTTCCATGTGGAAAGTACAGTATATTTCATCTTGTTACAATTTTGTGTAGGTAAAAGTATTTTAAATAACAAATGAAGTACTTTTTATCGCTCCATCACGTAAAATTAATCTCATTAGTGATTTTAACGACTCCAATTACGTTTTTCATTTTTATCATCTTATAGAATTTTTCCTTGAAACTAGGATTTGTTGAATGTAACAACCCTGCAATCGGAGGCTGAAACTTTTGAAAACTTCTGACATGAAAACGTTTATTGCAATATTAAAAGAAATCAGACACTGAATAAGGATGAACATTAACTAAACCAAGTTTAAACAGAATGTTTCATCTCTTAATAAGGATTTTATATAAAGAGTTACATTTTATAATAAGAAGAGTTACATTTTATATGAGTTACATTTTATATAACACTTATATTTTATAAATTGAAATTTGCTTTTGTGCACTTCGTTTTCTACAGGAAAATGTAAAAATCACCACAGTTTTAGAGATTCTATGTTTGATTATCAGCAACCAACTCTTTTTCTCATTAAACCTTTATAAGGATTTTATAATAAGCACCAAATAGAAATTTTTTTTAGGCACTTCTTTCTTACAGAAAAATGTAAAAGTCACTAAATTTTCATTGTTTTTATGTTCAAAGTTCAGCTATTCAATTTTGGGCACTTCCCTTCTTAAAATATATATATATAAATCACTTAAAGTTTATGGTATCTATGTTCTATTATTATCAACCTATACATATTCTCATTAAACCTTTATGAAGATTTTATAATAAAGAAAAAATTGAAATTCATTTTTTTATGTATAGTGTATCAAAATTCTGCATTGTTTTTCTTTCTATACATGTAATTACTCGTATGTTCACATACTATACTTTTTGTTCTAGAAATGGGGAAATAAAACATCGAAAAGTATTATATAATTTTACAAAATAGAAATATCTAAAAATAATATTTTTTACACCCTGAAATTTTTATGTAGTTTAGATGAAGTCATTCAATCATAATTTTGTGCTTGGGCAATTATTTTTTTTTCTTTTTACCTCACCAAAAGATATGACGCATATGCAGATAGAACAAAATGAACCCGTGTAAAAAATATTTTACTACTTCATGCAAGAAATTATTTATAACAAATTACGCTTCAGTTTTTCAAATAACAGTTAAAAAAATTGACAAGGAGGAAAAAATGTGTATCATATATAGGAAAAAATCTTGAGGATCATCCAAGAGAAATATAAAAGTAATAAGTAAAACATGAATTAGAGTTTTTTCCCCTCCCTCTCTTTCTTAGGCTAGTACACTTACTTCCATTTATGCACGTGAATATATCAATGCAAGATTTGTAATTTTTTTTTTCCTACTGACAGAAAAAATATTTTAAATTGAATTTATTAATAAGAAATATAAAATATTTTAAGATTTAATCATGGATTCTTCCTAACTTCATATTAGATTACATCATGTGCGCGGACAGAAAGAAACACAGAGAAGGGGGAAAGATTTTTTAATAGATGTGACTGTTGTTTGTAACCTATGCAGCATTTTTAAAATTAAGAATATGTAGTGAAATGAGTTAAATTAAGAATTGTTTCGTTTTGAACCACCAGCAAGAAATATTTTAGACGTATCACTTTAAAAAGTAATGCAGGAAAGTAACAAATAACAAATAATAATTTTTTTAAAAAAACTATATTCTACAGAATTTTAAAAAATGAAAACTTGAACCAATTCATTTATTTTTTTCGTCAGGGGGTTTCTGCCTCCATGAATCCACCGTTTAAGAAAGTTTTTAAACACATTAACGTAAAAAAAGAAGAAAAATGCTGTCTTCTAGGTGTTTTCAAAAATCCGTAATTCTTTTCTCTCTTAGTTTTTAATGATTTTTGTCGGAGCAAAGCTCCGGCTTCCCTTGAAAAATTACACTTTTGTGTAAACGATAGCGGCCAAAATATTTGCCGCATTGATACCAAAATTGGACTGAAAGTCGGTAGTGGCAAAATCTCGCCGGGGATTGAAAAACAGAAATATTCGTCAACTCTAACGCCCGGAATCGTCTGCTCTAGAATTTTCCATTTCCCCATAGAGATAACATTGCGATTGTTTGAATTAAATAAAAAGAAAATTGAAATAATTTATATTGTTGCCATTTTTATCATGAAAAACTTTTGAATTAAATAAAAAGAAAATTGAAATAATTTATATTGTTGCCATTTTTTATCATGAGAAACTTATTTAAATAACAATATACTCGGGAACAACCTTTTAGTAAAAGCTCTTAATCTCGGTCCCATATATTTTACTTTTATATATTTTACATATATTTTACTTTTCTAAAATAAGGACCCCATACATTTTTATCTTAAAACACGTGCAATGAAGTTTAAATCGTATTAAGTACATGAATTTAGTTTTTTTTTTAAATCGAACTCAGCAATTGGTGTAATTAAACTTTTTGTTTCCATTTCAAAATATTTTTTTTTTCTTTTCATTCAAGCTTATTGTATAAAAGAAGTATGAGAGTAAATCTGTTTATTTTGATATAGTTAAGCCAATCCAGGATAAAAAAAATATATATTAAGAAACATTTTATATATGAACGGATTATATGTTTTTATTATATAGAATTTGCAAGGATGCCAGTTAAGAGAAAGCCATCAGCTGAAATGAGAAGAATTGCGAATCGTAATTCAATGCGGAGAAGTCGCACAAGTCAGTTACCTTCAGATTTTTTGCCGAGTACCAGTATACTGACAACTCAAATGAATGAAGCAATCAGGTTTGATAGAGAGGTATCGCAAATCACCTATGTGTCCTGTAATACGTGTCACAGAGCTTTCCCTGATATCATATTAAATACTGCTGGGTTCTGCCAGACATGCAAGTGTAGAGACGGTGCTTTCAAGTTTTCTGCCACTAATTCGATGGACCCAGGTCCAGTTCCTATTTGTTTCAAAGATCTGAGCTACATTGAACAAATGATGATCGCTCAAATACATCCAGTGGTTTCTCTTTACCGTATACGAGGCTCACAGTATGGATACAGCGGAAATGTAATCAGCTTTAAACAAAATATTGAGAGTTTTATTTCGCGCCTGCCTGTCAATCCTTCAGATATGACTTCAACTGTGTTAGTGACAAAAGATACTTTATCAGGTCAGGATGTGCAGAGTTTTCTGTTCGCTCACAACGCCTTCTAGAAGCACTCAGATGGCTTAAAGCTCACAATCCTTATTATTCAAATATCACAATTGATGAAGATTTGATCGCTACATTACCTGAGAATGGTGACGTATCTCAAATGTTACCAACAGCAACCGATATTACTGAGGATATTTATACTTTGAACGAGGAAATAAGGCGCGAGTCATTTAGACCACTACTTGAACCGGTAGATCAAAACAACTTAATAAATGACGCAATTCGTGTGCCTCACCCTTCATTAAATTCACAGCCTATCAACGAATTTCAAGAAGAGGGTTACATAGCACGTGCTTTTCCTCATCTTTTTCCACATGGTACAGCTGACTTACGACAACCTCGTCAAAAAGCAGTCTCTCCTGATGAGTATTTTAAGTTCCTAATGAAGTATGAAGATGGGTGATTTGCTAAAGACCCCCCGATTTCGCTACTTTGCCATGAATTTAATTCTTCGGTGGCAGTCTTTGGCTAAAGGACGTTTTTTCGTTCAGCGAAATAGGTTCAGCAATAAGACGGTAGAGCAGATGCGTGATATTCTGAATAGGCAACCAGAAATGGCAAAACACATTATGATTTATGCTAGCAAATTAAGATCCACAAAAGGATACTGGGGTGCACGTTGTGGGGAACTCCTTTCCATGGTAGGACAAATTGGAGCACCAACATTTTTTTTACACTGTCTGCAACTGATTATCACTGGAATGATCTTTTCAGACTTTTAGAGCCTAACAGAGATCCAAATGAGCTGACTGATACAGAACGCAGACAATTAATGCACGACTGTTGACTGGTTGGCTCTTTCAAAAACGTTGTGATATATTTTTGAGAAAAATCTTGACGCCGTTGTTTTTAATAGACGACTACTGGGTTTGTTTCGAATGGCAGTGGCGTGGAAGTCCTCACATGCATGGATTGCTGTGGTTAAGAGGGGCGCCAAACATGGAAACACTAGACATGACTAACGCTGAAAATGTAGCAGCCGTAACAGCATATTTTGAAAAATTATGCAGTGCTGTTAATCCTGACAAGGACGTCCTCGTAAATGATATACACCGCTGTCGAGTTCGCTTTTCAGACATTTCCAGTGAAGATCGTGAAAAAGATCTCGCTCAGCTCTTAAATCAAGTCCAACGTCACACAAGACATGGAGATTATTGCCTAAGGAAAAAAAGAGGTATAAATAGTTATAGCTGCAGATTTGGTTTTCCAAAAGCAGAGTGCGACTCTCCAAAGCTTCAGGTAGAAAATGGCATAATTAGCTTTTTGCCAAAAAGAAACGATTCTGAAATGAATACCTACAATTGCTTCGTGTCACAAGTTTGGAGAGCTAACACGGATTTCAGTCCTATTACATCAAAGGATGCGGTTTTGCATTACATTGCCAAATATGCCTCAAAATCAGAAACAGCTTCTGTTCCTTACAAGGAATTGTTATCTGAGATTTTAAATAAGATGAACGAAACAAATCCAGCGGTTCAAGCAGTACAAAAACTTATTTTGTCTTCTGTTTCTGAAAGGGATTACTCAGCCCAAGAGGTAGTACACATATTAATGGGATGGCCAATGTATCACAGTAGTCGGGAAGTAGTTACAATACGGCTTCATGATAAGAACTGGGAAGAAATCAACTTTTCAAGCGACGAAAAACCATCAAAAAGCATGCTTCAGAAATATTGCGCGCGGCCGGAGAAACTTATTTCCTGCACGCTTCTTAAGTTTTCAAAATCTTTCTCAGTAAGAGGAGTCGATTAATACCAAAGAAGAAAAGATGCAGTTGTCAGAGTTTTTCCTCTTACATCACTCAACCACGACCCAACTCTAGCCGAAGAATACTATAGGCAACAAGTATTACACAATTATCCTTGGAGACGTAATTCTGACTCTTTATTGCAAGAAGGCCTGCCGTCTGCGTATCACTCATGGGAGGAAGCATTCAATGATCTAAATATTGATGCACACGAAGAAATAAATTTTCCTGCTGTTAGCAGTACACATGAGACAGAAATCCTGCAAGAAGAATACCGCGATTGATCCATATATGGCAACAGCTGCCATAGTTCCTGTACAGACAAATGAGGATACTTTGGGGCAACGCGTGATTGATCATGCATGTGAGTGGAAAAGTGAGAGTTACAAGTACCCTGATCGCAATTTTACTTCATTTTTAAATTATTGTAAAGAACAACAACTTACAGTGCATCAAAATTACGATACGTCTGAGATCAGATTTACAGATGAGCAGCAAAAAATACTTCACCTATGCACGCAACAGCTTTCGTCTTTGCAATCAAGATTTATAAATTGCCCTAAACGTACTTTTATTATTGGGAAAGCCGGAGCTGGAAAAAGTACGGTAATAAAAGAAATTCGTAAAAGAGTTACCGAGCAGTTAGGACCGGAAGCTATTATGGTTTTGGCTCCAACAGGTGCTGCTGCAATTAATGTCGAGGGCAAAACAATTCACTCTGCACTAAAAGTACCAACATGTTTTAAATCGTTTGCTGATTTAGGAAGTGAAGCAGCAAAAAATCTATAGCTCAGCATGAATCCAGTTTCATTTCTCATTATTGACGAATTTTCAATGATTGGATGCCGTCTGATGGCTGCACTTGAGCAAAGATGTCGCGAAGGTAAACCAGACAGCATTGAACCTTTTGGAGGCTTATTTGTTTACCTGATTGGAGATATTAGGCAGCTACAGCCTGTAAAAGACACACCTCTATATAGGAGGCATTCTATAAAAGACATTTTGGCTTTACGTGGACAAACAGTTCTTAAGATGTTTCACCTTAACAAAGTCAATGAGACAAAGCGACGATCAGCAAATACAGTTTAGAGAGACTCTTGATTCGCTTTCCGTAGGCGAAGTTACAGGCGACCAATACGCATCCCTTATGCAACGACGTAAAGCTATACAGCCTCCGGCTGAACTTGAAAGATTTCAAGATGCCACACGCCTTTTTCCCACAAACAAGCAAGCTGAAGAACATAATCAAGAAGTACTTCGTAAAACAAAATGGCCAGTGGCAAGAATATTAGCAGACCACAATAATCAAATAGCAAGATGGAGTGAAGATGAGCACGCGTCTGGACTTCAGGCTGAACTTTTTTTAGCAATTGGATGCAGAATTATGTTGCGTACCAATCTGTGGACAGAGGGAGGATTGGTCAACGGTGCACTTGGTACGGTAAAAGATATTGTCTACGGACCAGGATTACGGCCTCCAGGCTTGCCACAGGCAGTAATGGTTCATTTTGATGATTATCGGGGACCATTTCTCACTGAAAGACTTTTTCCTGTCACACCTATTACAAAGTCTTGGAAAGAAAACAATGTCTCATGCTCCCGTACTCAGTTACCTTTAACAGTTTCATACGCTGTCACCATACACAAAACCCAAGATTTAACTTTGTCAAAAATAGCTGTGGACATTGGTGAAAAAGAGTTGTCACTTGGAGCAACTTATGTCGCGTTTAGCAGGGTTCGACGTTTAGAGGATGTTCTGATTGAAGTGCCTTTCGCAAAGGATAGGCTAGACCAAATTAGAAGAATGGGGGCACTTGCTGATAGATTAGCATTTGAGCAGTATCTGAGGCAACTGTTGACCGAATAAACACTTGAAGATTCAACAGCTGTTATTGTAATTTTTCTTTTATACTATTAAACAGTAAATATAAAAATAAAAAATATATATTATATATTGTTAATGTTATATTTTATGTTTATCCCACTCAATGCTCCGACATTTCGGCCTGACGGATTCTAGTAAGTTACTTGGTAAGAATAAATTTGACTTTAAAAAAAATTATACATTTTATCCTTTGCCACCCTTTTCTGGTGCCCATGGATTACATCATTTGTGGTTACGGACCACAGGCACATGTATTAAGGAATCTTGCCCTCCCTATATTTCGTTCTGCCGGCGCCCATGATGCAATCTAATATAAAATTAGGAATAATTTAAGCTTAAATCTAAAAATATATTCTATTTTTTATAAATAAATTTAACTTAAAATAAGTTTTAATACCAATTACGCTTTTAAATAGTTGAATCTTATGTGGAAAAATCACAATTCTTGCATTGATACATTCATGTGCAGAAATGGAAGTAATTGTACTATCCTAAGAAAGAGAGCAAGAGGGGAGGCGGTAATTCAAGTTTCACTTATTATTTTTATATTTCTCTTGGATGATCCTTGAGTATACTATACACATTTTTTTCCTTCTTGTCATTTTTTTACTACTTTTGTTTGAAAAACTGTATCGTAGTTTGTTATAAATAATTTGGGAAATATTTGGAAATATTTAGAACCAAACAATTATTATGAAAACAAGAAGCAGTTAACCAAATTACTAATAAAAAAATATTATTTCTAATTCTTCAAAAAAATAAAATTTTTAACTACCGTAAAAATTCACTGTAAAAACTTTGTTAGCCTTCTTATCATAAAAATAAAATCTCTTATATAAATTGACACATGTAACACATGTAAGGAGATATCTTCAAAAGTTTCTGATTCAGTTATCCTCCAGATTTTTTTTTTCTTTTTCTTTTGCGGGGATAAAACATTTTTTCTTTCAATACCGAAACTACATCTAGCTCTGAAAAATCCTCTCTACAGATTCAACTACATATTTTTTTTTTTTTTTTTTTGCTAGATTTCAAGTCAGTTTCATAAAGTAAGGGAAATTTTCAATATGGGCTACATATTTTTTTTTTTTTTTTTTTTTTTTTTTTTTTTTTTTATGAAAACAGAAATATATTTTTCGTAATATTAACATAAAAAAATGAAAATCGCAGTACCGTGGCGATTGTTTTACAGGTTCTCCACCCTTGGTTTCACAATATAATAATTCCAATTTGTTATCAATTTCATAATATTTGCAAGTTTGCCACCTTCGATTTAAAAATAATAATTTTTTGTTTATTTACTCTAATTGAATAAACTGTTTAATTTATTGTAGCAAATTATTATAACGCATATGAAAACAATATTTTAAATAAAGCCTATAGGTAATGTATAATTGAGAAAATTTGAACTGAAATTAGCATTTATGCTTTGTGTAAATAAGCATTTATTGACAGGAGATTTGAAGTACGCTTGAAATGCACATATTTTTTAATTGGAGTACTTTTTATTCTGTGAATTTTTAAGTGCTTTAGGATCAATACAAAACAGTCTTTTTCTTTAAATCGACACACAGGAAAGAAAGAATCGGAACACGTAACGATTGGTTAACAGGCTGCTCACCTATGAACACGCAGCATGATATGGTTCAATTTATCATGGAATAAAACACATGTAAAGTAATCTATGTCGTTTTTTAGATGTTTTTCAAAGCTCCTTTAAATGAATACCATTAAAACAGTAACACTAAGTAAAAATGCTAATTTTACTTCACACTATTTTTATATTCTACACAAGTTTGCTTTTTCAAAATTATGTAGCTTTTCCATTCTACGAAGACATTAATGGAAATATTTCTTTATCGTGTTTATTTGAATTATTAAAATTATTAAAAAAAATAAGTCAAGGTGTATACTCAAGTTTTGATTATTTAAAAAATTGAAGTTTTGATTATTTATTCTAATTTAATAAATGGTATAATTTCTTATAATAAATTATTAGAGCATATATGGAAAATCAACAATTAGATTAAAGTCTATGAAGAACACATAAGCCAAAATTAAAGTGGCATTTATACTTTGTATGACTGTTTTAATAATCATTCATTTACAGGAGTTTTAAAAGCACTTGAAAAGGATACAGGTCTGGAAAAAAAACGCATCACCCCCTATTAACTCTGCCACATTTCATCGTATAAAAATGTAACTGGTACCAATTGATTAGTATTAACGTCTGTTAATTAATGTTATACTTAAATTTTGTTTAATCGTCGTCTATACATAGAAATTATAACAAACTTTAAAATTTTCAATAATAATACCCAATTTTGACATTAAATTTGGATTCTTCGATACATTTTGCCTTCGAATATCAAACGGTAAGTCATTAAGTCAAGTAGTTATACGAATTATACAGATTCAAAATTTGAAACTTCTAATGATAAATTCATTTTTACCTTCGATACATTTCACCTTCGAATACCAAACGGTAAGTCATTAAGCCAAGTAGTTATACGAATTATACAGATTTAAAATTTGAAGCTTCTAATGTTAAATTAATTTTTACCTTCGATACATTAATCGATACATTTTACCTTCGAATACCAAACGTTAAGTCATTAAGCCAAGTAGTTATACGAATTATACAGATTTAAAATTTGAAACTTCTAATGTTAAATTAATTTTTACCTTCGATACATCAATCGATGCATTTTACCTTTGAATACCAAACCGTAAGTTATTAATCCAAGTAGTTATACGAATTATACAGATTTAAAATTTGAAACTTCCAATGTCAAATTCATTTTTAATAATTGCAAAATACATTGCAATGCGGGTAGTTTTTTAAGATGACTCAAAAATTACTTAATATTACAATCTATCTTGCACCAATTAAAAATGAATTTACCATTAAGAGTTCCAAATTTCTACATAATTCCTAAACTAGTTGACCGAATGACTTCCTGTTTGGTATCCGGAACCAAAACATTCCGAAAAATCGCAATACGATGACAAAATTATGTGTTAGTATGGAAAATTTTAAAGTTTGTTACAATTTCTGCATGTAGACGTCCCCCTAAGCAAAATTTAGGTTTAACATTAATCAATAGACGTTATTACTGATTGAATGCTACCGGTTTTCTTTTTACACGATTTACGATAAATTTAGAAGGACGGGAAGCATTTTTTTCTTCTTTTCTTCTAGGATTGTACATATTTGTAGTTCTGTTGATTTTTAAGTGCTTTGTTCAGTGGAAACAAAGAGCTTTCTTTGAATAAACATACAGAAAAATAAAAACGAAATACGTGACTATATTTTTTGTCCACTCCCAAACATGCAGCATAAATTAGTTCAATTTGTCCTGAGAAAAACTGCTTTCTTTACAACACATATCTGACACTTAAGAATTTAACTGAATAGAAAAGGTATAAAATAAACTATGTGTTATTTTTAAAAGCTCCTCAAACTTCTGTTAAATGAATGCGATTAACACAATTACTGAAAGTATAAATGCTAATAATTTCATTTGTAAAATCGTATAGTTTTTGCGTTTTTCGTAAACTTTAATTAAAATAATTATTTTTCGTGTTTATTCTAAATATTCTAATTACTACAATATTTACATCTCAATATGTTTCCACTTATTAAAAGTTCAGTTTTTATTATTTATTCTAATTCTACAAACTTTTTAGTTTTTTCTTGCAAAGAATCTAAAGACAAATTTAAATTGTGATTAATTATCCTAATTGTACAAACATTTAAATTTCTTGCATCAATGTATTAAAACAAACGAGAAAAATAATTATTTCGATTACAACTTATGGTGAATACCCAAAGAAGGCAATTTAAAAAAAATGAAATTAGCGTTTATATCTAAATATAAACGCTAATTTCATTTGTTCAATGAACTCTAGTGTTGTCCAATGATTCATTTGTTCGACTCTTGTTTTAAATAGCATTTATACCCAAGAAAAATAATTAAAAAGTATACTGAAATTGCTTGAAATTTATTTATTCTGTAGATTTTTTACCTTTTCTACACTATGGAACCAAATTAATTTTTTTCTAAAAATCGCCTCATACAGAATTAAAATCGCAGTACGTGGCGACTGGTTAAAAGGTTGCTCACCTCATATAAAACATTATAAGTTAAGTTCTTTATGAATTTTCTTATATATTTACAAGTTAATATGTTTACACCTTGTATTGAAATTTCAATTTTTAATTATTTATGTTAAAACTGCATTTTTTATAACTTTCCTTCACAAATTATTAGAAGAAATACGAAAAATAAATAATTCGATTACAGTCAAAGAGAATGCACAAACGAAATCATTTTAAAATGAATCATTGTACGAAACATTTTTATTTTTCATGACCTTTTTTTAATTATTTAACCCATATTAGCCTACCGTTGCATTAAAACAATACCAATAGAGATATTTTTATTGCTAAATTCAATCATATGAATGCGTTGTGTTGCTCCCGATTGACTATGCTCCTATTTGTATACTTCAGTCGACTACATGTACCATCTGACCTCTAATTCCTGCAATGAATTTTTATGCAGCATTGAAACAGTTTTCCATGGCACTTTACTATCAGTATAAGGAAAGGGCAGCTGACGTCACTGTTGGTTAAATTACTGTTGGATAGGAAGAAAAACCTGTTCTTTCTTTATGACTCCTACTGTACACATGAGGCGGGATGATTTTATTTGGCTACGTTCACAGACTAATAATACTATCTTTGCTCTGAGGCTATGTTAATGATCGTTAGGACAAAAATGTAGTGGTAGATTGGTTGATGGAAGTGCTTGTTTGTAAACATGCCCTTTCCTTATTATAATAAACTAATTTGGCCTTATTAATCTTTGAACGTCATATCATTAAATAAGGCCAATTTTAGTATGCAATAACACTGGTAGTAAAGCGATGGCGATGCAGCATCCACTGATACTAAGCTACACTAGTGTGCAAAACTTAAGCAACAAACACAAAATGCTAATTTTTCAACGCGTGAGTACGCAAAAGGGAGTTCTATAAACAGCAAGTGAAAATAGGTACTACCCTAACAGCACAGACAGTCGATGTGAAGTCTTCTTGACATCCCAAATGGTCGCAATTGTCACAGTCACTACAATGTATAGAAATGTGATATATTTCATTCGTCTCATTTTTACTCTCATTTGTTCACTCCACTGAACAGTCACCAACACTGCTGCTTTTTGACGAGTCACCAGGTGACTTTACAATTAAGTCATTTTGTGACTCTTATGTGACTGTCATTTTGACACTCCATTGTAAAGTCATCAGGATAGCTGTTCCGTGACGAGTTCCCAAGTGACAGAAAATGAAATCATCTGGTGACTTTTCACAAAGGAGTGCAATGATGACTTCAGAATAGAGTGTCTATCACCGGAAAGTCACCACGCGACTTCATTGTGACGTTATTTGGCGACTCATCACAATGCAATGTTCACAATGACTTCAAAGTTCAATCTTCAACTGACAGTGACTTGAGAATCACAAGGTGACTTCATTGTAATGTCACCTGGTGACCCATCACAAAGCGACAGTCACAGTGACTTTTCAGTGTTAACAATCATTTGAGAGTAATAATGAGACAGTGAAATATCCCACATTTTGATTTACCGTAGCGATTGCGACACTTCTAACCATGTGTGACGTCAAGGGGACTTCACATCGACTGGCCGTGCTGTTAGGATAGTACCTCTTTTCTACATTTGCTCTTTATAGAATTTTCTTTTGAGTTCAGAAATTAGCATTTTGTGTTTGTTGCTTAAGTTTTGCACGCCAGTGTACTTTTTAATACTTTCTTGGCGTTTTTCTATACGTAAGTGTTATATGCCAGTCTTTGTCTCGTAATTTATTGAACGCCCGTGATATCTATTAATTATTATTCAATTTCCGTATACATATCAAAATCCTATAAAGTTTTAACAAATTACTATTACAAATATGAAGATTAAATAGTCCGATTACAGTCTATAGAGAATGCAGAAACGAGGAATGAAATAAGCATTTATCCTTTGCGTGACTAGTTTAATCATCATTTATTTCCAACAGATTTGAAGAGCACTTGAAAAATACACATAGTTTACATGACGTGATTTTTTGTTTTAATCTCTTTTGTAATTCAAATTTACAAAAGATAATTTCTCCTTCTGAAAGAGAAACAGGGAAAATAATTCAAACGTAAGAGAATTATTTTTACATGCGTAATAGAATTTGTAATTTGTTTCCCTTGAAATTTAGTTTCTCATACCGAAAAACAAAGTAAAATTTGCTAATTAAATTTTAAAAAGAAAACACAGTTATCGTATTTTCTGTTTCGTGATTATTTCTATATGTATCCTTTTAATTAGAAATTTTTATTAAATATTTACACAATGGGGGGCATTACATTAGTCAATAAAAGTTTCTTACTAAAGAAAAGTATCACTTCACGAAATGAATTTTATTTACAGTTTATACCTTAAAGAAAAATACAGTCATATGTTTTTACTTTGAATATTTCTAATTTTAGAAAAATAATTATTCATTTTATTACGGGTCCATAAATTACATAAGGATGATATACCTGGAAGATAATTTCTAAATTTTTAAAATATTGTTCATTTTACAACTTGACAAAAAATACTTTCAAGGCTATAATTTCTATGTGACAAAGAAAAAGAATCAAATTCATCTTATCGCAAAAAAAAAAAAAAAAAAAAAAAAAAAAAAAAAATTCGATGTAAAAATTAGTATTAGTGATCGATAGCAATACTTAATATAATATAACCATGTACGAAAATATGCAATAACCTTTTTTGAGTCACCCACGAATCCAAAAAGCGTTCTGTATCTTTGTAAACCTCAGAAACCAATATAATTTAAATATTTAAAGAAGCATATTATAAAACCAAAGTTCATTTTGATGCCTCTGATTCTCGGGAACGTTTTGAGTATTTTTTACAATATATTAATTGTGTTTCTCAAACCGGAGTATCATTTTGTTTATGCTATCAATTCTCAATTAAACATTTTCCTCTGTGTAATTGAATTTATACATGTAAGTTTAACAAAATACTATTAAATTAAATGTTAATGCTAATGCTGTTAATTTATCATGTTTGTCTGTAAAACATGCTTGTTGAACATGAAAATGTTTACTTGAGAATTAATAGCATCTGTAAAACCTATAATCTGAGTTGAAAAAACTGATTAATATACTATAAAAACTACTCGGAAACGTTTCCGAAAATCAGTGGCAGCAAAATAAACTTTGTGTTTATAAATGCTTAGTTAAATCTTGAAAATATATTTGTTTCGGATCTTTCTAAAGATAAAGAACGCTTTTCGGAATCGTAGGTAAATCCGAAGAGGGTATTGTATATTTTCGCTTGTGATTATATTAGATTTTCGTAGATTAAGAAACATTTGTCTTTTTTTACAGTGTAATAATGTTAACTTTTTAGTTCAAACGTAGGATTTAATGGCAACTGGCTTCTCGCTACAAAGCACCTTTTAGCTATTAGGCTCCTCCGTACAGATCAAATTCTGAAACTAGAGGCATGGACTGAGACTGGGCTTTTTTTTTTTTTTTTCAAAGTCTTTGTGGTCCGAGTTGTGAGATTTTTCATTGCTCTTTAAAGCTTTGGAAGAAAAGCGCACCAAATCAACAAAAGAAATTATACCAAAGGCAAGTAATAAACATATCAGTGATCCACCTCCGCTATTTATGTCATTCTCTTGCAGTGCGACAAAATAGTCCCAAGTCATAGAAGACGAAAAAATCACCACCTTCTGTCGCGTAGATGTTGAAAAAACTGTAGTCTTGTTTAAAATAACAACACCGTAATTAATTTCCCAAGAACACAATACACTGTTAAAAATTTGCAGCAAACTGTCCAGTCATTCGACCGTGTTTATAAAAAATGGTTACATAACCACAAATTAAATCTATTCTGACTATATTTTTGCCCATATTATGGTCAGCAAAGTTAAATTCCGTTTATGTTACAGTTTTCTATAAAAAAGGTCGAATGACTGGATAGTTTGCTGCAAATTTTTAAAACCCTCTCACTGACAAGCCCATGTTACTACGTTCTCTAAGGTCCAGGTTTCACTGCAATATAAGCATTATTTAAAGTAACAAAATTCTATTGATTTAATGCATTTTTAATACGCTGAGCAATGAATTCTCTTAATGATTTCATTCATATTTGTAATTAATATTTTATATTCACTGTTGAAAAATTAGTTTTTCTTAGCATTTAAAACCAAATTTAGAGAAAAAAAATTACAGATTTGCCCTTTTGCAAGACTGTCAAAGAGTTAATAGTGTAGATAGTCCAGAACTTTCCTGTGGTGATTTTTTTTCAATAATTACTGAGCAAATATTAGTCGCACCCTGGAAAGAACATTGGGAATTGACGGATTATAAATGTCCACCATATTTTAAGGAATTATTTAAGAATTTCTTTAAAACATGTTAACTATAACATGGGTTCTACGAAAACCAAAAAAAAAAAAAAAAATGGTGTACTACTCCAGTACTTCCCTGTAATATGTGCAAAACAAATCTGTCCCTTGAAGAAAAAAAATCACTTCAAGTATATTTACTTTGGCTATATCTAAATTTAAAAAAATAATGATTAATTTTATCACGGATCTATAAATTAGATAATGATGATTTACCCGGAAGACCGTTTCTAAATTTTTAAACTATTGTTCATTTTACAACTTGACCAAAAAATACTTTCACAGCTATAATTTCTAAGCCACCTTTACAGGGAAAAATCGAATTCATCTTATTGCAAATAGAACAAATTTACTTTTCGAAATAAAAATATGAAATAGTTAATGTTCGCCTCGCAATACTTGTGTCAATTTCCACTATTCATCCGGAACACCGTGTAAAAGAAAAGTACCGGAAACGAGATATGAGAACTATATTAAATATATCTAATTTTGGAACTCATTTCGGTTTCGTCACATTGTTCTATTTATTCTATCAAATATTTTTTTTTCATTCGCTTCCGAGCAAATTGAAAAAATAAAGGTTTTGAGACGCTCCATAATAACGGAAATGGGTTTTCGATGAAATTTTCGATGTGTAACTTGTCGAATGATGTCGCCACATATTTCCATTTCAACATTTTTCACTTTCGAAATCAATAAAGATTATAAAAAAATGCTATTTTAGTGTGACAATATTAATATATTGCAATTTAATTAGATAAAAGATATTACATTTCATTTTATTATAAAGCAATCAACTTCTTTTTTTTTAATTCAGCGCCTCTTTCATTAATCAAGGTGAATAAAAGTAATTGAAATGAAGAGAGAAATATAAAATTCGTTTTTGAGGAATGAGAAATAACAGTTGTTGTATCGGGTCTTAAAAAAAGCAGTTTTAAATACAAGAACTAAATATTTATCAACGTTCGTTTCTAATTTTAATATATTTTATAGGGAAGCAAAATAACTGATCGAAAAATAATTAACTACAGGGTGACACAGGTAAACGAGAAATTTTGAAAGTAGTAGTGGCAGTACTGCGTAGTTGGTAGAAAGTGGAGGGGGGGGGGGTAATGGAATCTTTACGTACAAACCATGAACATGGAAACACATAAGGACTTCTCACGAAATAGTGTTAATATCGTGTCGCGACTTTCCAAGTTTAGAAGGCAGCTACGCGCACAGTTCTGCGCAGCCGGTAAGCATCCCTGCTGAGGTAGCGCCAATACAAACAACAAACCGAAACTGTCAGTAAGAATGTTTCGTATTGCAATGTCAAGGAGATCATTTGAAGAAGCAGATGAACTGGTGACGTATAGGGAAACTGTCCTACATAGGCGCCACCTATTTGAAACATTTTTCAAGGAACGGTTTTCTTCTTCGAAAGAATATTTCATTAGAAGTACTTATATATTTCTATGTTCATGGTACAAACTCTCTACCATTTAGTAATCATGGACCAGTAGGTCGGTTCACAGCGTACATGCCTTTCCCATGAAGGCACTTTAAATGGAGACAGTCCGACTGATGCTCGCAGGGAATTTCTATGTCAATAATATTTAGGAATCATATTCGCGTCCCATCATGCGACACCATCAAGAAATGGGTTGAGAATTTTAAGGAGACGGGTTCAGCTCTAAAAAAAAAATCACCAGGAAGTCAACGATCCCCATGGAATTGTTGCAAAGTGCCATGTGAAATCTCGGCATTCTATTCCAGGAACGCATACGTGTCGTCATGTTATGGATTTAGAAATTGAAATTTTTTGTCTTGGGATGCTTGATGGCATGTAATTTACTTTTTGTTTTCAACAATAACCGAATTCATGTCCTTGAAAATTCATTTTCTTTTACTTTTGTAAGAGTTACTTCAAAATTTCCCGTTTCGCTGTGCCACTCTGTACTTACAAAGTTATTTCTAGAAGAAGATTGAAAAGGTACCATGACCTGTACTTCCTATAGAAATTCAATTTGCTGCTCTTCAGTTGCAAAATTGTACCGTTTTTGAACTGAAGTTATTATTAAACTGTATTATTAAAAAAGGCACTTGGTCGGTGTCCTCTTTCAAACTTGGGTGTACACTGCTACTGTAACATTACTTAATTTTGAAGCACAATGATACCAAAAATAAATAAATGAGAGACGAAAATTGCCTTTTTAATCGAAGCAATTACGAGCAGTATTAATAAACTTCTGACAACGATCCAGAAGGTTACATATATCGTATTAGTAAAATTCAGTTCCCATAATGTGATGAAGTAATTCATTAGCTGACAAATTGGTGCATCTTCTATAAATTACTTTTTAGAGAAAAAGGTCAAGTACTAGAATAAATGATAATCAGTTGGAAAAGGTCAGAAGAGTTTTGTGGTTATAAAAACGCCAATTTCATTATTCCAATTACTGATTTTCTACATAATTGGTACTGTTCTTTGCAATCTGTAGTTGGTCTGAAGCAATAGAGTTAGGTATCTATTCACAAGACTGTGTCTTTGGGCACAAATTTGCATGTTTCCTATAGCTCTATGAGTCTAAGAAGATTGTCAAAACTGACTGACTGTTGAACTGACAAAATTATCTGTTTTGCGCTTTTGGTCTGCTACGTGAAAAGTGAAGAATCTCCCATGTGTAGTGGGAGAAGTTGTAAGTACATTGCTCATATCTTTTATCACTTTACAATTTCCGTGAAACAGAGTTGCAAACTGAAATTCGTGCACATTAGTGTTCATAAAGATTTGCTCGCGATACAACTTTTATAAAGACGGTCAAGCACACCTCGCTTCTTGTTTCTCAGAGGCTCTGTCTCTTAACTATTTTTAGGAAACATATATATATATTGATTATAAAAAGTAGGAGGATAAGTAACTTAAAAAAATGTATCATATATACGTAATCCTTTTTGTTAACCGAATAATAAGCCAATTCGCAGATATTTTATTTATGTTCAGTCTCTCTTTAATTCTAATTAGTTAAAAAAGTAAGTATGCCATTCAAGATTCAATTGACTTGGTGTGTATTTAGTTTCTTCACATAAGTGTAAGTGAGAGACACACATAGAGAAGAAAATAAAGATTGAGAATGTTATTTGTTAAATTATAGATCAAAATTCAAATATTTTTGCATATAATTAACTAAAATATGTATTTAAAATCAATGAATTGCTTAATTACTCACTCTTCTCTAACAACACAATTCAAAGAAGTAGTTTGCCTTTTTTTAATGAAAGTGCACGTTTTCTTTAGAATATGAGATCATTTTCACCAGGGAAACATTTCATTTTTGTAAAATGAGGATCAGATGTTTTATTTCTTTTGTTTTGTTCTTGTTATTTGAACGCTTTCTACAACGTTTTTTGGAAGTCGAGTAGAATTACTCGAGGGGAGGGGGGGGGGGTTATTGATATAAATACTGGATTGCAACAGGAAGAACAAATCTCATCTGCACCTTATGTGATAAAAAATTAGAGATTCGTAAAATATTTTTCTTGAAACGAAAAAAAGTATACCATTCTGGTACGATACTGGATGTATGCCAGATGCTGCATTCCTTTGGCTTTTCAGAAGAGTGAGATTTTTTTATCAGAACTCACGTTTCATTGGTAGTTTAGTTGGGAGGATGCTGAATTCGAAATTGAGGCGCTTCAAGTCACGGTGTTGCAAGTCACATATTCTTAAATTGTCAAAAACAAGCTTGTTATTAACACGCAGAATGAATTCCAATTTGGAAAAATATCTTCGGATGATATCTACTGGCCATTTTGTGTAACTGTCACTTACACTGTTTTCCCTATTAATAGTTTGATGCAGTGAACGTAAAAAAGTAAACACCAATTTTTCACATATTAAATTTTTTATTACAAATATATTATTGACTTAAAATATAAAGTAATAATGTATAATGAAATAGCTTATTAGTAAAAGTTTAATGCTTGTTAAACGTTAAACCAAAAGTAGATCAACACTAAATGTATGTCCATATTTACGTGACAAAAGAAAGTAAACAGCAAATGTGTATAACAAAAATTAAGTGCAAAAAGTAAATTATTCTTGTCAATTTATATTTGGTCTGCTTCCTTTTGCAATATAACATCTTCTTTAATCGTCCATTCATATTTATTTCGTCAGGTACATTGTTATGTTATGCATTATTTTAGGCCATACTTCCACAACAGTTTTCTACAACTCTTTTAAATTTGAAGCTATTCTTCGACGTAATTTCTTCCGATATATGCCACAACTCAATGGGATTAAGTTTTAGAAATTACCGTGGATGGTCCAAAGGCTGAGACGTTCGATATGTGTAAAGTAATAATGTATTACTTCATTATGCATTATTACTTTATATTTTAAGTCAATAATATATTTGTAATAAAACATTTACTATGTGAAAAATTGGTGTTTACTTTTTTACAGTCACTGTATCAAACTAAATAAGGAAAGCAGTGTAAGTGATAGTTCCACAAAATGACCAGTAGATATCACCCAAAGATATTTTTCAAAATCGGAATTCATTTTGACGTGTTAATAAAAAGCTTGTTTTTGCCAATTTAAGAATACGTCACTTACTAGACTTATATTTATTATTTTCAAAGAGTGCTTAGGATCGTTGCCATGTTTGAAAACCCAATTTCCTTACAAGTCAACTTTTAACGATTGAAACAACATTTTCTCTCCAGATGGTTAATTTATCCCCTTTAATACATTGTTTGTTGACTCTATAAAATCTAGATTTCTAGTAGCTGTTGCTACCTTACATTCTTACATCAAAATTCAGTCACTATGGTCGAATTACACACTTGCCACTGTTTTCTTTATTATTTGATCGAAATATTTTTCGCAGCTTCTTTGTACTCAATTTTTTTAATTTGCCACCAAGACTTAAGAAAATACTTTCTGGAAATTTAAGATCTCTTTTTGAATTTTTCTAGTTAATTTTTATAGATATTTATAGTGACTTACAATGTATCTTATCAGATAAACCATGTTTGTGATGAGCTGTCCTTATGTATTTGCACTGAGTGACTTTCCTAATATTTGTCTGATTTCTTGAGAAGCATTGATATTTCTTGAAGCTCGATTCCATTGAAAATTGCTTATTATAACTCTCACAACCATATTAGCTGTTTTGGTCTTCCTGTCAGCAGAAAATCTTTAATCTACTTATAGTTAACATATTTTTCGGATATTTTCTGTACATAAATATTAATAATTTCTGTACATTTTCTGTCATAACTTATTTAAAATTTTTCACTTATTTTCCTTAATCATTTTCATTTGTTCTTCAAAACTTTATTTTAATTTTATTTTTTTTGTTTTGTAAATTTTGTTTCTATATATGTTTGCTTCTCCATGGTAAAATACATAAATATTTCCTCATAAAATCCAAAACCTAACACAGGTACAAAGTTTAAAAGGGATTATTCGATTAAAAATAATTTTAAAAATCTGTCATAAAAAATGGTTATTGATCGAAATTAAAAGAAAGTTCAAGTAAAAAGTTGCCAGTATTTTTTTTTTTATATGTTTTTTTTTTTTTTTTTTTTTGTAAAAATGAGATATATTTTTATATTAATGGAATTATTTCTTGTTGTATTTTGTTTTTATGGAGTGCTTATAAGGAATTAGCTGCTTATTGAATAAATAAATTATTTTAGATTATTACTTTATATTTTTAATCAATAATATATTTACCACAAAACATTTAATATATGAAAATATGTTTTTTTAACAGTTTTTTATGCTCATTGTATGTCTAGATAACCTCCATGCACTTAATGCTAATTTTCTAAGTTAGTGATTTAACTACTGTGACTTTAACTGTCTCATTTCTTTGTATTCTTGCCATTAGAAATGATAAACTTGTTCCCAAATACTAATTGCATCTAGAAATGTTCTTTTTGATCTTCCTTATTAATAGTTGTAACAAATAATTACTGGCTAGTTATACGGATTAGTTAAAGGGATGTACGATAGCAAACACAGTAATAACAAACTTAAGTAATAGAAATAATAATAAAATTAATATAGTAATAATAATAATAATAATAATAATAATAATAATATTATTATTATTATTAACAAAATTAGTAATAATAATAATAATAAATTATTATCATTATTATTATTATTATTATTACTTATTCTAATAATGACAAAATTAACAATAATGAAAAAATAATGAAATTCTAAGCTGGAATATAAAGAAAAGGATATTGATAGAAAGCTAACCATTAGATACAATAAAGTTTTTTTTTTTTTTTTTGTATGAAAAATTATTTAATTATTTATATGTTATACTATATAATATAATAATAAAACCTCTAAAAGAAAACAATACAATTCCAATAAAAATTTTACGCATTCTTCTAAATGTTTCTAATATTTATCTTAACTTGGTGTCTTATGTCTTTTCGAAATGGGATCAAGAAATCAAATAAAATTTAACCGGAATAAAAGATTATCCTAACTATTTTTAATCTTGGAACTTTTGCTTTTGTTTTCGATTCAATTTGTTTTACTGTCCAATCTAGAACATTCAAAAGAATTTAAGAGCGATAGACAACTTTCGAGCTATCTATTTAGCGGAAAGAGTCTTTTGGTGGAATTTTTCCAATATTAACCGGAAACATGTCGTTTTCTTTTTATGAGCTGTTTGTTGTTTAGATCGTAACCCAGATTTTGAAATTTCGCTAAACCAGGATTTATTATCAGAAAATCTTTCAAAGTAACACAAGACAAATGACAATAGATTTCTCAAATTGCAAAATTGCAAAATTTTGTTTTGGTTTTAAATCAGCGCAAGCAGGAAGAATGGTACAATAACTTTTGTTGCCAGAATAATAATAATAAGAAGAAGAAGAAGAAGAAGAAGAAGAAAACACTTAAATTATCTATTGCCAGCGATATTTCTTTTTTTATTGTCATTCTTAATGTATGATTATTATTTTAAATATAGATTGTTTTAATTTCAAAAGACAGAAAAACTTGTTTTTTACATCTTATAAAAAACTACTATGATTTGACCATCAGAAACATTTATTCTATATTAATCAAATTCTTTGGAACCAAAATTAAATGACAATCTATTCGTTCTTGAGACATAATTATCACGAAAATCATGAAAAACTGAGTACAGAAATTACACCTGTTAGGCGGTATACAACAAAACAAAAGCAGCGTCTATTTAGGCCTATGTCTAACTGAATATGAAGTCTGATGAAATTCCGTGCTTCAGTTCTTGAAAGGTAGCTATCGTGAAAAATACAGCATATCAGTGCCACCTGCTGAGCGATTTATACCAAAACTTAATAAACACACATTTATGTCAAGGTCTAACTCAATCTGAAGTTTCATTAAATTCCGTGCATTAGTTCTTGAGATAGAGCGTTTACAAAATTTATGTCACATACAGACAGACAGACTCACGGACCGACAGTTTCAAAAAGCAGTCAAATCGTGTTCGTAACCTTCTAATACGTATAAATCTATCGAAAACCACATGTCATAATTTTTCATAAATTTAGTACTAACTTCTTGTAAAGATGGAAGAAAGTAAAGACATAATAAATTGTCATATAATAAGATCGAAATATGTTAATTTCATGGGAATGTTCGGTAGAATCAATGGCTATTTTCTAAATAACCGAATTCGAATTTCCAGAAAGAATGGGTTATAAAAAGAGTAATATAGAGTAATTGAAGTTAATTATAAACATTTTAAGATAGCTATAAATATTATTTAATAATAATGTAACAATTAACAATTTTCCTAGAATTCTACTTTATTATAATAAAAGGATTTGAGGCATTCTCTAAGATGAGTCGTTTTGAAAAAAGAAGAACGTAAGTAGGGAAAGAATGTATTTCAAAATTCCTTTTTGAGACATTTTAATGTAACCTTCATAATCACAGGGTTAAAGTGAAATCTTTTATCTTGTACAGATGTTACTCACAAGGGAGCCACTTTTGGTGCAGCTCGCATCTAGCATCGAAACCTAGTGTATTTTGTAACGAAAAAACCTGGTGTATTTTGAAACCTGGTGTATTTTGTAGCATAAAAGTTAGAGAAACGATAAAATTAGAGAACTATAAAAGTTAGAAACCGTTAAAATCCTATTTTATAAAGTTTTTTATAGTTTTAATTTTTTTATTATTGGATTTTAATTGTTGATTTTACGCCAAAAGCGGGTTAAGTCGACAACTATGGTGTTACGAATCCAAACCACTACTCACTCGCACACAACATACAACTCTAACATTCGCCCAGGGTTGCAGGAGAAAATTCTACGGTAACAATAATGCCAATTTCAAGCTGCCAAAAATGCAATTATGATGTTGCAATTTTTTAAAATCAAATTCGTAGGCTCTTGAAGGAATTTTTAAATTTTTTTCAATATTTTATACTTATTATTGACTAATTTGTATTTTTAACTGCTGTTTATTTTTTTAAAAAAACAACTTCTATGTTAATTGTCCGACAAGAGCTCTCGAAAATTGCACTTTCAGAATGTTATGCTGCTGTAAAATCAAAAAATATGATTTTAACATAAACATTTTATTGATTCTGAATCGTCGTAATATAGAGCTTTAAAATGTACCAGTTCTCAATGCCAGGTGCGAGCTGCATCAAAAGTGGTTCCCTTGTCAGAAACAGCTGACGCTGTATTATTATACTTATAGGATTGTGCAACTTCTTTCTCTAATGATTGTGCAACTTCTTTCTCTAATGTTTGTGAAACTATCTTGTGTCAATGAGGTTCTTGATGAATCAAAAGTTCCACCCATTGTCTTCAGCAAATAACAGTCTATAAAAATACTTAATTACTATACATTTTTTTTATGGAGCATCTTTTTTTTCTATATCTTCGAGATTATGCCTGGAGACTTCTCGATTGGATAGTACTACCTCTACACAACGGAATCGTGATCATTCTTTCGCATTCACTATTCACTTCACTTACATTTTTCAGTAAAAATCGCAGTTAGCACCAAAATAATTTAGTGCATAATGGCACCCAGAAAAAGAAATTGATTAAAACTACAAAACATGTTTTGTTGAGTACATTTTGGTTGTTTTAGCAAAATTCAACTAAAATTGAACCATTTTACTTCAATTAACAAAACATTTATTGCAGACGATACGAAATATTTTTGGGTTTGCAAAAGAAAAATTTTTTTGTTGATTCAAACAAAATTTCCATTGACCTATATTTAAACAAAAAGTTTTGTTGGGTCAACCAAATTTTTGTTGATTCAACAAAACTTTTTTCTGGGTGGGCTTCGATAGTACGAATAGCTATTAATGCTATGGAAACGGGATTGCACTTTTGCACATTATTTTATTTCTAAAACGTGATTATTACTGATTCATAACATTTTGCACCAAAACGGAACTTTCTTCATTCACTCCAGTCCTTTCATTAATTTTCATGACTTTTATTATATAATTTTCGGGATCTTTTTTTCTTTTATTTATTACCGTTGTTTAATAATACATTTCTAAAACTGAAACAAAGAGAAAAATAAATTATATATATTATAATGAAATTCTAGATGCCATTCAAACTTTGCTTAAACTGAGAATTTATGAATAAAAACAAGGTGTATCAAAATTTGACGAGGCGTCTTTTTTGGTAGTTTACCTTAAAAAAAAGTAATTAAACAAATTACAACAATCATTGGGTAAATGCAGAGGGATAGCGGGGCAGTGTTCGGACTCACCATAACCGTTACCTCGTACTATAAGACATTTAAAAATTTTATTAATTTACCCCCCCCCCTAAAATACCCCCTCTTATAGCAAACGTATTCGCCCCGACCCTACTATAACATAGCTTCCCAAGCTAGCTATTCCACCCACCTAATATACTGTGATCTCTGCAGCAGGCGGTGTTACAACCGCACCGCCGCCACCACCTGCTGCTGACGCAGAAATCGCATTCCCTATCTACTGACTTCCCGTTTGCTATCCGAAGGAAGAATAAACCGAAATATCCAAATATGATCGCAACTTTAGGTGTTAGCATTGAAATTTTTTAAGTTTGGTACAATTTCTATTTCTAAACCATCCTGTAAGCAAAATTTAAGTATTGCTTTAACTCTTGTTTAGATTGGTGTCTGAGATATTGGTATTTTTAGGAAATTAAAGTTAAGGACCACGTTTTTTGCTTTATAAGATGATTTCTCATCCGACGTCAATTTTTTAAATTTGGCTTTTTTTCATTATCTGATAGTTTGCATTTATCCTTTTTGTAACATTAACATTTTTGTAACGATTTTATGCATTTCTATTGCTTATTCAAAGAAAAATTTGTCTGACGTTACAGAATTTTGTTATAAACGCTTAAAAATATAAAGTGACGACGACAAGAGGTCCATTCTCGACAGAAAAAAACAACTATTTTCCCAATCATTAAAAAAAGAAGAAAAAAAGCATTCTTAGATTGTTACTTTTTAATTTTATGAACAAAATTAACCTTCTGACCACTTAATTTATTTTTTAAAATCCTTTCGACCAATATGTAATTGATCAGTTTCTCCTCTATAATTACATATTTCAAGTCATCATGTATTTGGAATGTGTAGTAAATTTATCATTTGCATTTTCATTCTTTGACTGTGGAATTAATAAAGCAAAATTGTGTATTATAAAAAAATTTCTACAAATGTCTTACCCGTGGAAATCGTGTGATTAGCGGTCAGTGAGTTCAACATGAATCTTATTATATTTTACAATTATAATTAACATTATTTTGTTGAAAATTGATACTTAAAGCGTTTATGTTTATAATTAATTACAAACAAACTTCTTGGTAGCTTTCTAGAAATATTGCACCTTTTGACATGAAACGTACGTGTTTAAAAGAAATCCAATTATAAATACGAATTATAGAAAAATTATTGGAAAGAAACTTTCTTCTACTCTTGAAACAAATACTACATTCATTTTAATTAAAACTAGGATTTTCTTTTCAATATTTTCTATTCATGATGTGTAAATCTTGTCAATACCCACTAAGGACATTTTTTTTTTCCAAAAGATATTTTTGATAACTCTATTCCAGAAAGTTTTGGAAAAAAATCTCACACAAATCAGTTTCCAATATATTTTTTACCCTTCATACTTTGAAAGCTTTTATCAAAACTTATCATAAATCCCTTTAATTTCTCTAAAATGTTATTCTCCTACACAGTTAAACGTTAAAATTTATCAACAAAAGATTTTCTCTAAATAATTTTCTCGAACCATGTCACTATAATGAACTAATTTCTTCTCTGAAGAACTTTTCAAAGACTACCAATAATTTGAGAGCTGTTATTCATCTAACCTGAAATAAATTAATAAACTTTATCTCTTGAACATAGACGTGAGATCAAACAGTTTACCTTTTACAATAGGAACAGCTGGAATACGGATGGTGAGTGGAGAACAGAGACTAATGAGCTTTATCTCCAAGGAATTGATTACACACGTTTTCTCTAATTTAACATTAATTAAGGTTACTAATTATTGTAATAAATCTCTCTTACATAAGGCAGTATAGTTCATAAAATCATCGCTCTTTCAATTTTGAATTAAACAAGATATGTAATAAACTTAAAAATTACACTTCAAGTGTCCCGAAAAGGACGTACCTTTTTAAAATTAAATAATTCTAAAATGGTTAACAATAGATATGCCCCGCCCCGTTTGTTGCATTTTTATTAGAAAAACATTACATTTTTAACCATACGATTTCAAAATTAGTTTAAATTTTCGCCAATAGGTGGCGATATAAGCTAGAAAAATTAAATGACAATATTCGCCGGATTTGAATCCTTGTGATTTCTTCCTGTTGGTGAACTTAAAAAACAAAGTTTATCGACAAAATTCGCAACATTTAGCGGAAATGGAACATAACATATATAAGACCTGTGAGGACATTCCTTATGAGATATATTCACGGGTATTGGCTAGTTTTGTAATGGGGTTACGTCGTGTTATTGCTGCAAATGTCGGTTATTTCGAAAATATTGCCATTTCGATTTTTTCAGCTTATAGCGCTTCCTATTGGCGAAATTTTTAACTAATGTCAAAATAGAATGGTTAAAAATTTATTGCTTTTCTAATAAAGATGCAACAAAGGGGGCATTTCTATCGTTAACCGTTTACGAATTATTTAATTGCAAAAAGGGACCCTCCTTTTTTGGGAAACCCGGTATCTTGTTCATTCTGGATAATCTGTATTGTGAAACCAATTTAAACGCTTATAAAAGTTTTTTTTTAAATAAAAAACAATTAGTAAGTGATTGAATTTCTTGCGAAGGAATTTATAATAATACTTAGGACTCCACTTAAGACAATTGTGAAGACAATTTCGTTTACCTATTATTTCCTATTTGCAATTAATGTTAAATACATCGCTCAAAGCGTACTACTGATCGGATAATGCGGACAATTTTTTTACATGCTGACCGAACTGAATCGAAACTACTTTTGTACATTATTTTTTTTTTCAAAAGCAACTTTGGTGCAAATTTGGTTATTGATAAATCAAGAAATTGTCATTGACAATAATGAAGATAATGAAAACTTTCTACCACCAAAAAGTTGAGAAGTTCAAAAATTGTTAATGGCCGTTCGCCGAATCACCAAATTTTCGAGTGTGTCGCAAAAGTGTAAAATGATGTAGTAAAAAGACTATTTGTTCAAGTAAGGAAAATAAAAGTGAGATATTACTTTAATTAAAGTTAAATTATGTAAGTACGGCAGTTTCTTTGCATATTTTGTTTGGTTTCAATAATTCATTATTTTCTGTTAAGAAAATGTTACTAACTTGATTTTTAAATAAAATTATTAAATTAAAGAAAAAGTTGTTTATTTCAGCATTATGTTAATCTATTTAATTTCTAAAATAAACTGAATTCCATTTATTCAACGAAAGGGTTTATTTTACACCATTCAAATTTTTACATCTTTTAATGAGAATTCCGGTTAGTACGGACAAAAATAGCCTCCCTTGGAAGTTCGCATTTTATTATTTCAAGCAGGTTCAATGTATTATTAAATGGGATATTCACTTATTGCTTTCAATCGCTATTATTAAGTGAGATATTTACATATTGTTTTCAATCGACCTCCGTTGGAAATCCACACTAACGGAAGTTCACCGTATTATTAAGTGAGATATTCACTTATTGCTTTCAATCGCTATTATTAAGTGAGATATTTACTTATTGCTTTCAATCGGTCTCCATTAGAAATCCACACTAACAGAAGTTCACTGTATATTATTAATTGGAATATAACTTATTGCTTTCAATCGCTATTTTTAACTGAGATATTCACTTATTGATTCCAATAGGCCTCCTTTGGAAAACCACACTAACGAAAGTTCACTGTATTATTAAGTGAGATATTCACTTATTGCTTTCAATCGCTATTATTAAGTGAGATATTTACTTATTGATTTCAATAGGCCTCCTTTGGAAATCCACACTAACGGAAGTTAAACTGTATTATTAAGTGAGATATTCACTTATTGCTTTCAATCGGTCTCCATTGGAAATCCACACTAACGGAAGTTCACTGTATTATTAAGTGGGATATTCACTTATTGCTTTCAATCGCTATTTTTAACTCAGATATTCGTTTATTGATTTCAATAGGCCTCCTTTGGAAATCCACGTTAACGGAAGTTCAGTGTATTATTAAGTGGGATATTCACTTATTGCTTTCAATCGCTATTATTAGGTGAGATATTCACTTATTGATTTGAATAGGCCTCCTTTGAAAATCTATACTAACAGAAGTTCACTGTATTATTAAGTGAGATATTCACTTATTGCTTTCAATCGCCAGAAAAATGTCGTGTTATTTATGATAAAGAAACATCGATCATGAAAAGATACCATTGATGCACTACTGTACTGTAGAAGAAAATCTATTACTGATTCATTTCTATATGCAGTCCATCTGAAATAAAAATGAAACGCTATCAAATTATACATCAACTTAAATAGATTTATTTTTTTAATCAAGATTATGAAAGTTTTTGCATTAGTCTCTTTCATTTATTGATATTATTTATTTATTGCATTTCATTTATTGTTTGTTATATCTAGTATTGAAAGTTGGCGTATGTAAGTATGTATGTTATATGATAAATGTAGCTATATAAGATGGTTCTATATTATAATATTAAGTGAAGAAACAATACTATATGCAAGTATTTGGATAACGTATTATGTATAGAGCATTATGCATGAAGATAATTATATTGTAACAAAAGAATTTATTAGCCTTATTCACTCTGAGGCTTAAATAAAATTTGCAAATAAAGCAATGTTTTATTCCTTTTTTTATATTTTTTTCACCCGTCATATTTTTTGGAATATTACGAAGTAATTATCATGAATTCCTTTAATTTCTGCGAAACAATTATCTATTACAACGTTAAACGTTTAAATTTAACAACTAAAGATTTTCTCTAAATAATTTTCACAAAACGTACCGTTGTTATGAAACAATTTCTTCCCTGAAGTACTTTTCAGAAACAATTAATAATTCGAGTACCGTTATCCATCTGACCTGGAATAAAATATTAAGTTTATCTCTTGAACATAGACCTGAGATTAAGCGGTTTCCTTTTTACAATGGGTTGTAACAGTTGAAATACGGATGATGATTGGAGAACATAAACTAATGACATTTATCTCCAAGAATTGATTACACACGTTTTCTCTAATTAAACATTAATTACGGTTACTAATTATCGTTATCAATTTCTCTTATCTAATACAGGATTAGTTCATAAGGTCATCATTCATTCAGTTTTAAATACTATAATCACACTATGCGATAATAAAAAATTTCTGTGCTACAAGACATATATTTAAAATTTTTGTTCTTTCTGCATATCCTTTATTGTCAAACAAATTTAAAAAGCATATTCAGGATACATTTTATGAATAAGAAAAAATACTCTAAGTCAGTGAATTTGTTGTGAATAAAATAATAAAAATATGATTAAACAACAGAATCGCTTATTACTTTCAGCCGACAGAAAAATATCGTGTCATTAAATACATGAATTTACACATTGCTAACAAAGCGTATAACCGACAGAATGAAAAATGCCCAAGCCGGGAATCGAACCTGGACCCTTGGTATAACGCTCCAATGCTCTACTATTGAGTTACGAGGACGACACCCAGCTTGGCATCTCTCATTTACAATTCACTTACAATCACTTACACTTGAGCTCAATGGTAGACCTTTGGAGCGTTATTCCAAGGGTCTGGGTTCTATTCCCAGCTTGGACATTCTTCATTCTGTCGGTTATAGGCTTTGTTAGCAATGTGTAAATTCATGTATTTATTGCTCAATAATTTAATGGCGTAATTTCACTATTGAAAATTAATTGAAAAGTAAATTAAAAATTAAATGCCGTGTCATTTACGATAAAAGCGCGTAGATCAGGAAAAGAAACGATTACTGTACCATTATTGTATTGTAGAGGAAAATCTATTATTGATTTAATTTTGTATACAGTTCATGTCAAATAAAAATTACGCGCTATTACCGTATGCATCAACATAATAGATTTACGAGGGTCGTTCAAATACAAAAGAGACTTTATTAATATCAAGAGAAAATTTTTATTGCACTTAGATCAAATATAAAGGAGACTTTATTAATATCAATCGAAATTTGTGATTTCACTTGTCATGAAATTTAGATAAGCTGTTTACTGTCTAAAAATTGACTTTGTACTGTTTAATTCTTCAAAAATTCATTTATTTAGTCGCTAGCTTTCAGAATAAACAGAAAGTACCAAGTGTGGTTGCATAAAGTATAATTTGAAACTTTCACCAAATGAAAATGTCAAACCTATCGAAATATCAAATACGACAATACAATTGTACAATTCGGAAATAACACCCTTTTGAAGTCTCAAATATGTAAATGGCGCTAGTTTTAAAAATGACCGTGAAGAAAGTGAAATAAGTCGATCTAGTACGTAATCCCACAGACAAAGCTTTCACTAATATATTTTTTAGATTTACTGGGTAATTTGTCATCAATTCTCTTCATGAGCGACGTACATAATGCTGCACAGTAATGTTATTTTTTGAAGAAGTTTAAATCTGTACATCGATTTTTAAAATATTCCATTCAGATTGAATGTTCATCTTTCCGGAACAAGCAATATATCACACAACTGTGTAACGAAACAAAATTTTCACTACAAATCACTCGTTCACCTTAATTATAGTCCGAACTTATCATCTTCTGACTAAGATTTTTTTTTTAAATCTTCTTAAAGAAGCATCAAGAGGAGAAAGGTTTTTCTCTGAAAAAGAAATCAGAGAATTTTTGTGCAGTATGATTCATGCTCGTTCTAATTATTTTTATTATACCCGAATAAGAAACTCTTAATATTTTGAAGAAAATGCGTAGATGTTAAACAAAGCTATATAAAAGAACATTGGTATTATTTTGGTAAATAATATTAAAAAAATATTACAAAAGTCTCCTTTATATTTGATTTAGCGTAGTATTAAATTTTTCGTAAATCAGTGTTATACAATATTTTTCATTAGTCATTATTATTTTCATTTGATGAAAAAAGTTTTGTTATTATCTATGTATTGAAATTCGTTGTATGTAAGTATGTATGTTATAAGAGGGAAGTGTACAATCATATAAGTAAGAAAAGGATATATGAAATAGGGAGATTATGTATTGTGTATGAGGAGTTATGCATAAATGAAATTTAAAAAGTTTCAGTGGACCCGTGCGAGGATTTTGCACTGCAATCTGATATTTTTAAGATACAGATTTAAATTTCTAAAGAAAAATTAAGAATAAAAACATCTGTAAAGAACATTAGTCAAGTCTGAATATCGTTTCATTTATTCAATCAAAGTTACAGTAAAAACTAACCGAAGATAACAGAAGGCACACGCGAGAAAAATAATTAACATTTAATTGCATTAGAAGATGACGTCATCTGCTTCTTGAAAAACATGGAAAATAAATTGAACACACGTAAAATACAATTTAATCTAACGTAACAAAGCATACCTTTTAGGCTGCACGGGAAATACCACTGCTTCGATAGATCGTTGGTATCTTTCTCTCCTAAACATTTCAATTTCAATTTTTCTTTTTAATCATAAATATAAAAGAAACCCATGCGGAAATGTCACACTTTATCTTTTTAGTGCTATTTCTTTTTTTTATATAACCATTGCTGAGCATGATACAATGTGGTATTTTGTTTTCCTGACAACATTGATTTGAGAAAAATCTTTCATTTCATTTATGAAAATAATGCTGATTTAATTTTTAATTATCTGCAATTTTTAATCAAGTATATGTTATAAAGAAATTTAAGTTCACTATGTCAGAAACCGGTTCAAAATCCTTTCTAACGATACCTCATTCATTGTTGTGCGTTTTGTAAATGCATTGAAAAAGGGATGTTGACAACAGAAATAATATATATGATTTATTAGCCTTAACTACTGTGCGCGTAAATGAAATCTGCCAGTAAAGCAGTTTTTTTTTTAATTTCTGTTTTTTAATATATTTTTCACCCGTCATAATTTTCAGGTTTTTACAAAATAATTATCATAAATCTGTTTAATTTCTGCGAAAAGTCATTCTACTACATGGCTAAATGTCAATATTTAACAACAAAAGATTTTCTTTAAATCGTTTTCACAACGTTTACTGCTGTTATGAAACAATTTCTTTCCAGAAGCACTTTTCAAAGACTACCAATAATTCGAGTGCCGTTTTACATCCAACCTGAGATAAATTAATAAACTTTATCTCTTGAACATAGACTTGAGATCAAACAGTTTCTCTTTTAGAGTATGTTGGAACATCTGGAATACGAATAGTGAGTGGGGAACAGAAACTAATCAGCTTTATCGTCAAGGATTGATTACAAGCGTTTTCTCTAATTTAACATTAATTAAAGTTACTAATTATTGTTATCAATATCTCTTATCCTGACAGGATTCGTTCATAAGGTCATCACTCTTTTAGTTTTAAGTAAAGTTACGTGTATAATAAATTAAAAATTATATACGATTCTCTTACATGTATATTTATATAATATTGATTTTTCGGAGCTTCTTTCTTTCTTCCCATACTAAACTCCGATAAAACATTTACCACTCATCTGGAAAAGTTTGAGCAAGTTGAGGAACAAAACGCAAAACACTGCCAAAAAATGTGTCCAAAGCATCATAAAAATCTCGTCCCCATTGGCTCAGAAAACCTTCGGAAATTTTCTTCCCCACTTTTGGAACAAATATTTTCAAAAATCAATGTGACAAGAGGAGCACAACAAGGAAACATTTCGAGAATACAATCGAACACTCTTGTCATTTGTTTTTAAATATGAAATAAGTTTGTCTAGTAAAAAAGTTTTCAAAAATCCAACAGATCAATTGATTGAGGTAAAAATCGTAACAGAAAATTAATTTTTTATGAGTAAGAGAAATTTTCTCTCAAAAGCGTTTTTTCACACAAATAAAGAAATATTAAAAACACTGCATTCGAAGACGTTATTTAGCGGGCCAGAGGCGCTTCAAATATTTTATATTTAAATTAGTAACATTTCAATTACTTAATTGAATAATTATTTATGATGCTTCGTATATAATGTAATAACAATAAGGGGAGTAACCAATATGTACTTAGAAAACTCTGATAAAACTTTTCCCACTCATCAGGAAAAGTTTGAGGAAGTGGTGAAACAAAATGCAACATTCGCCAAAAATGTGTCTGAAGCCCCATCAAAATCTCATTTCCGTTGGCTGTTACCTTCGGAAATTTCCTTTTCCTCTTTTGGAACAAATATTTTCAAAAATCAATGTGACAAGAGGAGAACAACAAGGAAATATCTCGAGAATACAATCGGGCACTCTTGTAGTTTGCTTCTAAATATAAAAGAAATTTGGGTAATTTGTTAAAGCTTTCAAAAATGCAAAAGATCAATTGATTTAGGTAGAAATCCTAATAGAAAATTAATTTTTTATGAGTAAGAGAAATGTTCTCACAAAATCATTTTTTACATAAATAAAGAAATATTAAAAATACATCATCGAATGAAATATTCAAATATTTTATATTTAAATTAATAACATTTTAATTACTTGATTGAATAATTATTTATCCTGCATCGCATATATAGGGGGTATAAAGGGAATAACTAAAATGTCTTTAGAAAACTCTGATAAAACTTTTATCACTCATCTCGAAAAGTTTCAGCAATGAAGGAAACAAAATGCAACATTCCGTCTAAAATTTGCCTGACGCCCCATCAAAATCTCATTTTTCATTGGTTTTAATACCTTAAAAAATTTCCATTTCCTATTTTCAAACAAATATTTTCAAAAGTCAGTGTGACAAAAGAAGAACAACAAGAAAACATCTGGAGAATACAATCATTTGTTTTACATATGAAAGAAATACGGGTTAATAAAACATATTTCAAGAGCGGCAAAAACGGTATATTCAAATAAAATTAATTCATTTGAAAGAAAATTTATTAATTCTCCATAAATGATTCATTCATATGATTGATTAATGGTTTGTAATTCATTAATAATTCATAAAAGATTTTTGAATTACTGTAACTGCAACAAAACATGCGATGTTATTAAAATCTAAGTTTCTCGGTATTGTATATTCATATTAATAACAGGTATAACTAATATATCTTTCGGAAACTCTAATCAAACTTTTTTCCCTCGTTAGGGAAATTTCGGGCAGATAGGGAAAAGAAAATGCGACGCTCCAACGAAAATTTGTCTGTAGTCCCATCAAATCTCATTTCCGTTGGCTGTTACCTTCGGAAGTTTCCTTTTCCTCTTCTGGAACAAATATTTTCAAAAATCAATGTGACGAAACAGGAAGAATGGAATACAATCCAGGCATTCTGGTCATTTATTTTTAAATATCATAAAAATATGAGTATTAAAAAATATTTCAAGAGGGAAAAAGATCGATGGAGTCAGGTAAAATAAAAAATAGAAACTTATAATTATGACGTTTTCTCAAAGGCATTTTTCACTTAAATAAGGAAATATTAAAAATGATGAATTGGTATGTGTTTTTAGTGCTCCGGAGGCGCTTCAAATATTTTATATTTAAATTAATTAGATTTCATGTACTTCATTGAACAATTATTTATCCTGCATCGTACATAATATAATAATAATAAGGGGAATATCTAATATGTAATTAGAAAACTCTGATAAAACTTTTCCCACTCAGCAGGAAAAGTTTGAGCAATTGGGGATACAAAATACACTCTGCCAAAAACTTGCCTGACACCTCATCAAAATCTCATTTCCGTTGTCTGCTACCTTCTGAAATTTGCTGTTCCTTTTTTGAACAAATATTTTCAAAAATCAATGTGACAAGAGAAGAACAAGAAGGAAGTATCCCGAGAATATAATCGAGGTATTCTTGTCATTTGTTTTTAAATATGAAAGAAATTTGGGTAGTAAAAAAGCTTTCAAGTGCAGAAAAGAAAAATCATAATAGAAAATTATATTTTTATGAGTAAGGGATATGTTCTTTTAAAGGCATTTTTTATATAAATAAAATAATAATAATAATAAAATTTTATTGGAAGATGTTATTTAGTGCGCCAGGATGCGGTTAAAATATTTTATATTTAAATTAATAACATTTCAATTACCTAATTGAATAATTACATATACCGCATCGAATATCTGTAATAAAGGGAATAACTAACATGTCCTTAGAAAATTCGAATAAAGCTTTTCTGGCTCATCAGGAAAATTTTCAGCAAGTAGGGGAATAAAATGCAACATTCCGCCAAAAATCTGTCTGACGCTCCATCAAAATCTCATTTCTGTTATCTGTTACCTTCTGAAAATTCATTTTCCTCTTTTGGAACAAATATTTTCAAAAATTAATATGAAAAGAGAAGAACAAGAAAACATCTGGAGAATATAATTGGGACATTCTGGTAATTTGTTTTTGCATATGAAAGAAATATGGGTAATAAAAATTATTTCAAGAGGGGCAAAAACGGTAGACTCAAATGAAATAAATTCATTAAATAAAGTTTATTTAATGTTCATAAATGTTTAATTCATATGAATAATATTTTGCAGTTCATTTGTAATTCATAGTTGGTTTTTGTATTACTGTAACTACAACAAAACATGCTATGTTATTAAGGACAAATTTTCTCTGTATTGTATATTTATAGTAGTAACAGGAACAAATAATATGTCTTTCGAAAAATCTAATAAATTTTCTTCCTCTCGTTAGGAAAATTTCGCGCAGGTAAGGGGGAAAAAATGCAACACTCCACCGAAAATTTGTTTGAAGCCCCATCAAAATCTCATTTCCGTTGGCTGTTACCTTCGGAAGTTTCCTTTTCCTCTTCTTGAATAAATATTTTTAAAAAATCAATGTGACAAAACAGGAAGACATCTCGAGAATACAATCGAAGCATTCTGGTCATTTGTTTTAAATATGAGAAAAATATGGATAATAAAAAAGATTTCAAGAGAGAAAAAGATCAATCGATTCACGTGAAATCATTTAGTTAAAGGTATACATTTTTTTAATTATAATAGAAAAGTAATTTTTTTAGCGCAAGAAAAATCTTTTTTTCACAAAATATAATAAGAATAAATAAGTGTAAAAAAATGCTTCATTCAAAGATTTTATTTAACACGTCAGCATTGTTGCAAATATATTTAGTTTAAAATAATAACTGTTTCATATTTTAATTGAATTGTAATCACTTAATAATTTATCAGTTATATACATATTTTAATATTTTTATTACTATGCTGAAAACTCAATACTATAACTGGCGATATATCGATAAAATTGATACGAAAAGCAAATCGTGATAACGATATCAAAAACCTACACAACGATATATCACGAATATCTGTATTTCAATATTTATTGCAAACACCGAAATTGAGATCCTGCGATGTTAAAGCATAGTTCTGCGTCTAAAGTACTCTTGGTTACGTTATTAACAGTGCAAATATTTCCAACCGATAGGATTTTCGAAAAGGGGACAGGGTGAAATAATGATGTTGATACAACTAACAACAAATTCCGTACATGTATCATTTCGGTTTTCTTCGACGACTACCAACTATGAGTGGATATGCCGTTTTATAGTACTATACGTGGAAATCGGCATATACTACAAACACCACGGAATTTATTTCATTATGTTATTTAGTTTTCGGGTGATGTTGACGAAAATTTTCTTCCTTTTTTTTTAGAATATAGGCGCGGGTAAAAAGGTTATTTAAAAAAAATATTAACCCTTCTGTCCCCAGAGAGGAGGTTCAAAATCATATCTCGGAATCTGTCTGGCCCTATACGAGAAAATTTTCTGAGTTGGTAAATAAAAGGACATAAGTAAGAACAAAGGGAATCTTAGGACAAAATTTGACTCCCTGGTCCCCAGGAAATAGGCAAAATAATATATCGGGATCTATCAGATCCTTTAACATGAAATTTTATGAGATGGTGAATTTTATTAACATAGACATGGGTAAATGTGTTGCCTTTTAAAAGTCTTACTCCTTGCCATCCCCCCCCCCCAAAGGATGCGAAACCAGACCTAGAGATCTATCTGGTGAATTTTATAACATAGATATGTACAAATGGATTCTTAGTAGAACCATATCTCGCTATCCATCAGACTTTTTAAGATGAAATTTTGTGTGATGATCATTTTTTTTAACATAGACATGTGTTGGTTTTGATATGCTTGGAGATATGGTTTTGCCCCCACAAGGGAAAAAAAACCATAGCTCGGGACATATAGGGCATTTATAAATAAGATGTTATGTGAAGTGAAATTTTATAAGATAAACACGTGTAAAGAGGTTGTTTTTTTAAACATTCTACCACCTATCGCCCAGGGGTAGACGCAAAGCTATATCTTGGGATCTATCATATCTTTATAGAAGAAATGTTTTGTAACGATTAATTTTAGAACATAGTCATGTGTAAAAGGTTCTTGATGAAGAATTTGACACTTGTCCCTCGGGGGGGATACAAAACCATATCTTAGAATTTAACAGTTCCTTTAAGATAAAATTTTATGGGATTATGTTTTTTTTTAACATTGGTATGGATAAAGGGGTTGTCTTTTAAAATTTCATATTGAATTTTTAGATATGAGAAGACAGGGAGTCAGTCCTTAAGAGAAAAGACTGGCCCCTTCCCGTGATACAAAACCTTATCTCATGATCTATCAGGAGTACAAGAAATTTTGTCTGATGTTGAATTTAAAACACAATCAAGTGTAAATGAATTGTTTTTAAAAATTCAACCTTCTGCGCCGGAAGTAGGACAAATCATATATCGGGGTCTATCAGGTTCATAAAGATAATAAATTTTAGAAAATAGACAAAAGTAAAGGAATTTTTTTTAAGTTATTCAATCCATGTCCAACAGGGTGGTGCAAAACAATATATACCGGAATCTATCAATCCCTAATAAAATGAATTTCTGCGATTTTGAATTTTAGAACAAAGACGTGTGCAATGGAGTTCTCAAATAAATATATGACATCTGTCCTTTTCAAGGAGGGTAAAACCATGTTTTGGGATTTATCAAGCCATAAGATGAAGTTTATTGGGACGGTGAATTTTTGAACATGGGCAAAGAAGTCTTCTTTTAAAAATTCCATCCACTACTCCGGCAAGCGCTTGCAAATCATATCCCGTGATCTATTAACTTTGAAGATTAAATTTCGTGTGATGATGAATTTTTCAATATAGGCAAGGGTAAAGAGGTTCGTTAATTAAAGTTTTATCTACGCATGCCCGCACTCATGTGAGCAAAATCATATTTAGAAACCTATCAGGCTTTCAATGATAAAATTTTAAGGAATGAAATTTTTTTTTTCATTATACTCACGATAAAATGATTTTCCTTTATAAATTTGAGCCCCTGCCAATCAAGCGAGGGAGCAAAATCCTATCTCGCAGTCTATCTGTTACGTAGAGATAAAAATTTGCGAGATGGGGAATTTTATAACATATGCAAGTGTAAATGGGTTGTTGTTAAAGATAAGTTTCAAAACCATATCTCAATACCTATCAGACCCTTTTTGTTTGTGTGTGTGATGGTGAATTTCTGAGCATAGAGTTGCATAAATAAAAATTCGGCCACCTGTCCCCCGGGATCAAAACCATATATCGGTGTCTACTAGATCCTTTAAGATGAAAATTAATATATAATAATAAAAGGCGATTTTTTTTATTGTAAAAAAAAGAAAAATATTCAGTGTTATTTCTTCTTTGCGAATTAATGATTTTGTGGCTAGTTTATGATTTCCGAAAATTTTAAATTCTTCTCAATCCACAATGAACATGTAACAAGGAGTGCTCCTGTAGTCGTTAAGTTGTAGTACAGGAATTCTTAATCGTATCCGATCTGATGATGGGACACACTGGATATCAGGTAGCTTTAAAAAGTATTTGGTGCTAACTAGCGTCTAGTTACTGAGCGTTTAGTAGAAGTCTTTAAACTTTCACACTTAAGAGCCACACCAATATTCTTAAAGTCCCGAGGACCACCTATAAGTCAATGAAATAGAGTAGAGAAGATACATATACACGCCTAGGTTGCAAGACCAGAGCCGTTTTAATATAGACACTTCGGAATTGAAAAAAAATCGTATTCCCGTCTAAATTTATAAAAATTTTATTATATTTCAGGTAATGTTTAATTTCACCGCCACAAATTCTAAGCAATTTCCTCAATCAGTACTAGAGATCAGCAGCAGCAACAGGAGAGTGAAAATCACTAGCAACATTATGTTTACTATATAATTTTGATACATGAAAAAGTATACATGTGTACCATCGGGAGCTACTAAAAGTATTAGTATAAAGTTTCACTATCTGCCTCACAAAGTTCCAGCTTTTCAAGATAAAATTCACTTTGCCCGCATTTGTGTTGATATAGAAGAAAAGTATATATACTAAGTAGCCTTTCCCTGCTTTCTTAGTTTTGCTTAGATTTTTCTTAGTTTTTTCCACGTTTTCTAATCTAAAGAAGAGGTTAACCTTAATAAGATGCTTCGAAAGTCTTTTTCGATATCGCGCAAAATTTTTGTTTCTTAATATTTGAAATGTTTTGACGAGCCCACAGTGGTCAAAAATCGAAAAAAGCTGGCCGAAAATCAAAAAAGGTTGTAGATCCTTCTAAAATTTTTACATATAGGTTTTTGAGGTCGCTGATTACGAATTTGATATCGAAATTCAAAAATTCAAAATGGCGGATCCAATATGGCGGACTTTTAAAAAAAAAAAAATTCTGTGAAAGTTTCTTTAAGGGGGTTTTTGAGGTCGCTGATTACGTATTTGATATTAAAATTCAAAAATTCAAAATAGCAAATCCAATATGGCGGACATTTTTATAAAAAAAAAAATCTGTAAAAGTTTGTTTAAGGGGATTCTGGAGGTTACTTTGTTTTAATTTGATATTATAATGAAAACAAAATACATTAGCGCATTCAATATGGTAAGCAAATAAATGAAAAGAGCTTATATTTTGTTAAATATAAATGTTTTGTATTATTAATAATAAAAATATAGTGCATTATTTCATATAAGCAGTTTGAATTTGTTAAACTTAAAATCAACTATACTTCCAAGAATGCAAACCAATGCAGCTGGTTTTTTTGATATTTCATAAAAAACATCATCAGGAATTACGTAAATATAGTGAGAACTCTGGATAACGCAAGATAAAAAGTATTTCGTTAATTAACTTTTACTTTGTGCATCAATACGTGATTTTTTCGTGTGTCTTTTCTTTTCACTTTTAAGACATAATTTATAATGAATTACATAAAATAAATATTCTTCTTACCTTTCGGAAGATCACACATTTTGAAGAATGTAATTTGCACAACAAAAGTTATTCACTGTAGAACGCACGCAACATTTACCGCGCAAGAGCACGTGCGAGCGAGCGTTACAGAGCAGCTGACTTAGACCTTCGATACATAAGCAGGTATAAAAGATTCCTCTTACTCTATGCGGGATAAGGCGCAGATGCTCCCTCTGAACGTAAAAAGGAGGTACTGAAAGGAATTAAGAAACATTCATTTTTCGATTTTCGGCCAGCTTTTTTCGATTTTTGACCAGTGTGGGGCCACGGGTTGACGACCCCTAGTTTAAGGCATTTTTCATGGAGTTGCGCGTTATACATTGGAGCACGCTATACGCCAGACTATCCAGTATATCGTCCCTTTTGCCATTAATATAAAATCTTCCACAATCCTGATTCAAGTTTAATAATTAAACAAAGTGAATGAGAGCTGCTGTCTTTTCATCTTTGACGCTTAATATAATCTGAAAAAAAGGAAGACTATCAGCATATAAAGTTATATTTGTAAGAAAAGGGAGGTTAATACCGAATATTTTAAATAGTCTAATTCTCCCCAAGCACGTCCTAGCAAATCTGTTTGCGCATATAATATTTCACCAACATAAGTTATTACGCATCTCATATATAACACAAAAACTATTTAGACCTAAAAAAAATCATAATAAATAATGATGCCTTTGAATGATAAATGTGAAACCTGAATTTGTATAACTTTTTTCAAGTTACGTGTTTATTATGAAATATATTTCTATTTCTATCGTGTTATCACAATATTTCATATAAACTTTTAAATTTTAACTTATTAAAAGCCTTAATTAACTAATAATCGCGTAGCTTAAAATTTTTTGTACAGTATGTAGCCAAGTTTGTTGGTAAAGAATGATTTTTATAACGTAAAGATAAGCAGGAAAAGAGTCTTGTTTAATCCCATCGGGTTTATTTACAAGCTTTAGGAAAAGTTTGTGATGGCGGAATATTTAATATTACCGCTTATCATTAACATTCTTCTTATTTTTGTCTGGATATCCAAATTAACTCGTAGAAAATGATAAGGTTTATTCCGATGTTAATTAGTTACGCCGTCGTTTATTAGAATAGACGTGGAAGAAAGAGAACATATTGTAATGAGAGCTTCCTGAAACTCAATATGTTTAACATCTGATAAAGTTTCGAGTTTGACAGTAATAATTAAATATTGCAAAGTTAATACTTTATTTCACCTCCTTTATACTTTTTTTCGGAACGTTCTGAAAATAAGATGCATATTTTAGATAAATTTTATTTTTATAAATATTCTGGTGGCTTAATTAATTTTTCAGTAAAAAGTTTCATTCCTAAAAATTTTGAGATTTCACAGTTTCACATATGCAGAGGATACCGAAAGGAAAATCCTTTATTAGCCACTACTGTTTTAAACAATAAAATGGGTTTAATTTTTGAAAATACATAGTACTAATATCCTTGTAGATATAATACATGGAATAAAAGATTATCTGACTTCTTTATTTTTCTACAATTTTTCATTATCAAATATCCCCGTTAAATATAATGCAATTTCTTTGACGTTTATTTTTTAATTTTTAGTTAAAATCGTTTTATTTCTTATCTTTTGAATTTTTTGTAAACCAAAGTCAAAATGCCGAACTAGGTAAAAAAAGTTCAGATTTTCAATCTCAATATCAACATAACATTTATGACACAAAAATTTTTTACATTCCAAATTCATTCTAAATTACATGCTTTTTTTATTCCAAATTTAAGTACCCCATTTTACAGTAGTAAAAGGTTAAATAATTTTTCTCTTCTGAAAATAATTTATAACCTTTTACTATTGTAAAATGGGGTACTTAAATTTGGAATAAAAAGAGCATATAATTTAGAATGAATTTGGAATGTACAAATTTTTTGTGTCATAAATGTCATGTTGATATTGTCAAAGCTAAACGGTTTTTACCTAGTTCGGCATTCTGACTGTGATTTACAAAAATTTCAAAAGATAGGAAATAAAACGATTACTGTAAATTATTATCAATTTTCCAGTAAAATGAATTCAAGATAAAATAAATACAAAAGAAAGAAAGGAATTAACCTCTGTTCAACGTTCTGTTTCTGTATTCTAGTTGCGTGAAATCTTAAATAAGTTTTACATGTCTCTATAAATCATCATGATGATTTGATAAGGATTTCAATTCGTATCTAATATGTAACGGTCATATGTTCTTGCCTGTATCTGACGCAATCTTTAACTTCGATAATTACATATTATATTCTCTCATAGATTTAAGTATAATAAAGAAGACATATTTCACTCAAAATCATTTCGGTATCTTTTCTATAAACAACGTAATTATAATTTCCTATTTGACGCCAGTTATTTGATTAGACTAGCTGGCTAACGTGCGCTAGCGGGCCTGACATTACTACATCGTGAACGATTACCTCCATGGTTTAATATTTTAAACGTTCACGATGAATGAATCTTTTGTGTTTAGAAAATCTTCAAAGTGTTAACATTGTTTATAATGATGGTGTAACATTATTTGTCTATAAGGTGCAACAATACAAAATTAACATTCCCAATGGACTCAACTAACAAGGAAGGTCTCCTTAAAGCGCATACTCGGAAAATTTTGAAAAAAATGCTAATGAAGCTACTCATGTATGTGATAAAGGATCAGTCAAATTTAGCTGCGAAATCCCAGTAGAATTTCTGCAAAAAAATAAAAACTTTCGAGTATTTGGCGGAAAAAGACGCGATTTGGCTTAGCAACATTTTTTCCTCGCCAAACGCAAACGATCGTTTGCATTTTGAAATTGCTTGCAAAATTATTATTCGAATGCGCAATACGTAATGAATTTAAACTTAAACTATGAAATAGTTTATTATTTTTTCTATAATATATACAATCTGAGTGTTGTTGCAATTATTTAATTTTACAACGGCTTCTCTGGTTGTACAAGTAATTTTTAAATGTATTTTAAAAGGAAAAGGCCGATGACAAACGGATTCGTTATACATTTCCATATCGAAGAAGTCGCTGTTTCGATAGCAACAATACTTTTTTCAACAATACTTTATTAAACAATTTAAATATTGTTTTAAATCGTAGAATACGATCGTTAAATTTCATTATATATACATATAGATGTGTATACAAAATTCTAGCTATAAAAATTTACTTATTATGTAAGTTAAACTTACATAAACTAGTTCAGCAAGAAAAAGTCTTTCCTTAAAGATTATTTGTCATAACAGCGTATTTTTTTAAATTTCATTCCGTCGCCAACCAGTGATAAATCGCCAAATAAACGAAATTTTCATAATTTTTTACGGACGTTATATCGAGGTTCCGCAGAAATTTTTTTTATAGACGTATATACACTCATGAGAAGAACATTCTGTAATTTTTTCAAATTTTTCTGAGTATGCGCTTATGGAGACCTTCCTTGTAAGGTACAAAAAATGAAAAACGCCTGGCATATGAAAAAGTGAAGTGGGCATACCGGAGAATGATGGCAGTCAAATACTTTGCAATTTTATTATATACATGAATAGATGAATTAAGTTTACCATGGCATTCATTTTCAATCCAAGGACAAAATAAAAGGTGCCTTATGGCAATCCTGCAAAATTCAAATTACCCAATTCCCTTTAATGGAACGTCCTTTTATTTCGGCGATTTTTAAACTTATTATGGCTTAATCGTATAAATTTTTGGCGTTAAAAATGAAAGTGTTGTAACTAAGGGGACCATCCCATCTCATCAATCAGAAAAACTTTATTATTCAATTGACTTGTGTTTCCTTGCCAATAAAGAGATCTTCTGTTGCAAATACCATCCATGTGAATTATTTGTTAGCTTTCCAAGAAATGAAACTGAGTTCTTGCATTTAAAAAAAAAAAGAACGCAATGTATCTCTAAAAAATTTTACCTAAATGTTTCATCCGGCATCAGACAAAATAAGAATTTTAAACATTTCATGTCATTCTGACCATAAAAAATATTTGTTAAGTTAAAGGAAATGAGAGAAAAGTGTGAAAGTTAAAAAATTTAGGATGTGTGCAACAGATTGGGATATTAAAATCGTAATATGTTTGGGGGCACCCGCATTTTAATCTGATTTGTAACGATTAAAAATGAATTTAACATCAGGAGTTCCAAGCTTTACATCTGAATGATTACTAAACTACTCGACTGAATGACTTTCCGCTTGATATCCGAAAGTAAAATTTATGAATCCAAATATGTTGTCAAAATTAGATGTTAGTATTGAAAATTTTAAAGTTTCTTACGATTGCAATATGTAGGTGACACTCGAAGCATAATTTAAGTATAGCATTAATTTGTAGACGTTATTACTAATCTGTTGTACCAGTCACATTTTCATAGGATGATTAGGGGTACAGTTAGTAGGGGAAGGGAGGACGGGCGAATCCTTTTTTTCATTACTGTAAATTTATATTTGTATTTTAATTTATTTTGTTATACTAAACTTGAATTTTATAAACTAAACAATTTTACATGATCATTATTTGTTATTAAATCATTGTCTTTCATTATCAGTAACATAATATTTTCTTTTATTCTAGGTAAGCATTTTTTGAATTCAGAAAAACTGCATCTTCTCGAAAGGCTTAAAATTCATAATGGGTGAATATTATTTACATGGTTTATATTTTATACCTCGCAATTGTATTTGATATTTTCATTGCTTTGCTGTCTATGAAGATTTTTAATGTTGGTCATATAATATTTATGATAAAAATAATGTATATTTATGAGTTTCTTACATATGAATGATTGTGGGTTCCTTGCATATCTGAAGCTTCATTGACAAGCAGTTTATATTGTAAATTTTCTGAAAATAATAAATATATTAAGGTACAGCACTTTCTATAAGAACGCCATTAAAATGATCAAATAAACACTATGGAACCATTTCGGATCATATAAGGGAGCCATCCAATCCAATGGTTGACATTTTGGACACAAAGCTTGGGCTAATGCGTACGTTTAGTGTTGCCAGATGTACCGATTTACGCGGGACATCCCAATTTTCAGGCGCTCCAAGACTTATGTCGCGTAACTTAATGAATTGTGGATCTTAATTACCACGATTAGTGGAACTTAATACAATAAAGCCTGTGAAGATCAAACCTATTTTTAACGGATTTTTTTTTATAATCCATAAGAAGGGAATGAAAGGGAATCTACCTGCCTAGACAGAAATCTTTGTAAAATAGAATTTTTGGCAGTTCCTAGAGATTCTGTTTTCACAGGTTTTACTGTACTTTGTACGCTAAACCCTGTGAATGCGGAACTTGTTTATAACGGAATTATATTTTAAAAGTAACAATTTCATTGTCCCTATGATATGAATACTATACAAGTACACCTGTTAAATTGGAATTTTGTTTCAATCCTTAGACATTGCGCTTTCATGGGTTTTATTGTATAAGATTGTTGTGTTTATTTAGTATAGTAAAACCTGCTATGACGAAATCATAAAGGACTGAAGAAAAAATCCATTTTGAAAGGTTTTCATCTCAGTAGATATAAGTATATGGTATTTCTACCGTAGGGACCATAAAATGTTTACGTTTAAGACAGGATTCCGTAATAAAAAGGTTCTATTTTAATTGGGTGCACTACATTTTTATGTCCCGATTTAGAAGCTTTTGCCTAGCTTTTTTTTTTTTTTTTGTCTGTTTGGCCCACTGTTTTCAACACTGTACAGGGCAACAATACGTATGTTCGATGTCAGCGCAGTCTGGATGTAGTGACTATACAAAGTTTTGAAGGTTTTTCTCGTATGAGAACAATAATTCAGGCCCCTTCCCGTTCAAAAGACATCGATGAAGGTATCCCTGCTATAGCAATATGGCTAAAACTAGCTGATGCTTACCAAAAGTCTCTCCTATCCTTATATGATATTTTTAGCAGGTTGCACGATATAGTTGGCACAATAGTTAAGTAAACATGTTCACTTTTATGTTTGTTAGAAATATCTGGATAAAACGCCGAATTTGTAAACTTGTCTTAATAAGGTAAATAAAATAAATCTGTAGTGTCACCATTTGAGTTCAAGAATAATCAGTCACTTGAACTCAACAACCAATAATATATTGCCTATATATTTTACAAACAATGGGGAAAAGTTTGGAATTTTTTTATTATTTTTGCAGATAATTATACTTTAGTCAATTTCAAAATACAAAATAGTATAAAAAGTATATTTACAGTTTTAAAGTTTATAATACAAAAAAATCAAAAGCATTTATTTTTTAAATATAAAAATTTTGAAAAATACCAATATAGTTTTTCAATAAATTTTAGCGAAGTCAGTTTATAATAAAATGTACATAAGTCCTATTTGCAGCGTAACCTTATTTGCAGTGTTTTAAAGATGTAAAAAGCCTCTTCAATTCTCCATGAATACTTCATATATATATATATATATATATATATATATATATATATATATATATATATATATATATATGATTAAAAAAAAATGATAAAATTTATGAGATGACACGATTTCATTTTTGTTATAAAAGGGAAAAAATACTCTAATATTAATAACCAAATAGCGTTGATATTAGAAGAAATTCAAGTATTTAATTTTACCACTTATCATTTAAACTCTCAACACCACTTCAGACGATGATCGATACTAATCTAAAAAACATACTTTTTTTCTCTCTTTCTCTTAGTGTTGATTAACTTCCGTTTTATTAATGTATCTGGGCGTGATCCAAAGAAAACTTATAATTCACTTTAAAGCTGACATAAGCAAAACCGACTGAACGTCTAAAAAAATCTCTCGTATAGAAGAAATAATCAAATATTTAGGAGAAGAAATACAGTTTTACGCTTGAAATATATGGCGAAATTTTTTTAAATAATGAAAGTGTAAACTGTAGAAAAAGGACAAATATTTCTTAGTCTACCACGAAACAGAGGCGGCTCGTCTATTGGCATGTAAACTCCCAAAGAAAAATGAAAAAATATATATATATTAGCAAGTTAAATAAAATAATTAAAGAACACATATCTATTTCTCCCCATTTGTAGAATAAACTTCTTTCACTCCCCCCCCCCCCTCCGTCCTTCCTCTTATACATGACAAAGACAAAACGCCTCTGTAATAGTGCAAAAAATTAACAGTTTTCAACAGAGAGCTCGTTCACTCGCACGTGCTGCCGAAGATATGCTCTTCAAAACAACTTTATGTGGACGGAACAGGCAGACGTATGTGAGGGGAACGCATCATTCCTATCTTGCCATTCGCACAGTCTGTAATGTGCAGGAGGTTGCTTTTTTGTCAGTTTCTTTCGTGTTTGTTCAATTTCTCCTTTTGTTTTCAATCTTCGGATAGTTTATTTTAAACTAATTATTAATCTGTTTATTCATTTTGCTTTTTATAGATATTATTCTGTTTAAGAACTAGCTGTAAACAGTTAAGATGACAGATACTAGAATTAGTGTTTGGGTACTAAAGTAATTGTATTTTTCAACACTGTCGATGGAAAGGAAATTAAAATTACATTATTTAATATTATTTAAAGGGGGTTGGTCAGTCAGATCTCAAAGTCCCCTCGCTAATGTTAAACCTATGGGAACGGAATTCTTGTTTTCAAAATATTTCACAAAGGAATTAATTTTTTTAATTTTTTCCCTCTGTGTATTCTCCTTAATAGATGTTTCTTTTTTTTTTAGCTGTCAAAATGTTTTGATATGTTTTGAATATTCTCAAACGTATTTCAATTTGTTTGCAGCTATTAAAAATGAATTTAGCAATAGAAGTTCCATTTTACATCTGCATAATTTCTAAACTAGTGCATCGAAAGACTTTCCGTTTGATATTCTAAGATAAAAATTTCCGATGATTTCAAATATGTAAAAATTAGGTTTCCGTAATGAAAATTTTAAAGTTTGTTACAATTGCAATATAAAGACAACTCTCTAACTATATATTTTTAAACCAAAATTGAAAGAAAACATTTTTCCCAATCAAAAGATTATTTGTTTTCTCTGCAACAATTAAGCGAATAATATACATTGAGTATTTTCTTTTTTATTTTCCACTTCCGTACTGTAATTTCTTTTGTAGAAAGTAAAATAATACAAAATTCTCTCCAATGAGTAAGTGTTTATTTCTTATATCTAAATTTTTTTAACTTGCGAAAATACAAAGGTATTTTAACCTGTATGTTACGTCGTATCTACATATTTTATTTTCGTAATTTTTTATTGTGACTGTGAACCCCCATTTAAATAACCCACGAGCCGCCACTGTCACGAACGAAAATGTTCAATAACATCATCCGAGTAACCACGATTACGAAAAGTGATCTTTATCTTTACAAGACTCAGAAACCAATATATTTTCGAGATTAGAAATAAAGCATCTTTTGCCGCCACTGATTTAAGAAACTTTTTGAAGAAGTTTTTATAGAATATTAATCAGTTTTCTGAAACCACACAGTGTCGGGTTTTTAAATTTTTATTTAATCTCAATTAAATATTTTCAGCTGCTTAATTGAATTTATTGACAAGAGTAACAAAATAATACCAATTTTAATGTTAATATTAATGCTGTTTATTTGTCATATTTGTTTATAAGTGTGTTGAACATGAAAATGTTTATATGTTGATCATAAAAATGATAGAACCCGAAAAACCTATGCTCTGGGCTGAGAAAACGGTTTATTACACCATAAAAACTACTCGAAACCTTGTCCGAAAATCAGTAGCAGCAAACGAAACGTTGTTTTTGTAAATGATTTTATAAATCTCGAAAATATATTAGTTTCTGAGGTTTCTAAAGTTATAAAATAATATGCGCTTTTCGGAATCGTTAGTAACTGGGAAGAGACTATAGTATATTGTCGTTCGTGGTTATATTATATCTTCTTATATTAAAATAAGTCTGTCTTTTAAGTAGCTTTCATTATAAAAAGTTAAAAGCTACCTATTGCAGCCGTTCGGAGGAAAGCAATTCCAAAATCTTTTGGTACTTTTACACCGATCATGACCCCCAGACCCCAAATTCACCCTCCGTTCAAATGTTAATTTATGTATCTCACATTTGTCATGCTGTAACTCTCTTATTTATGAACCGATTTGGAGGTGACTCATTATGTGTATAGGACATACCAAGATTTCGACCGAGTTCGTTGGCTAGCTTCATCCGTGGACTTGTTTCAAAATGGCGGCCAGTTAGAAATTTTCAAATTTTTTAAAATTCCAAAAGATCTACAAAAACTTTGTGTGACAAAAACTACAAAATGTTTCCGTTAAGTGTTAGAACGTGATACAAGGATTCCGAAAAAAATTTTGTTTTCGCTTTATCTTAAAAAATGGCTGAGATATGTTAGTTTAAAATTCTAGAGTGGCTGACAATTTGAAACAATCTGATTTTTGTTATGCTATAACTCTCGTATTTATGAACCGATATGAATGTGACTGATCATGTGTACAGGACATACCAAGGTCTCCACCAAGTTCGTTGGCCAGCTTTTATGCGCCATTTTGTTTCAAAATTGCGGCCAGTTAAATTCTTTTAATTTTTAACAAAATTCAAAAATATGTATTAAAAATTAGAAATTGAAAAAGTTTTTTCCGCTAAGTATTAGATCGTGATACAGGGATTCCAGAGCATTTTTGTTTTGGCTTTATCTTAAAAAACGGCTAAGATACAGCTGTTTGGAATTCTAGGTTAGCTGACAGTTATTTTTGGAAAGGTTTTCGAGTAGTCTTTACAGTGTTTTAATCAGTTTTCCAAACCCGGAATTTAGATTTTTTTTGGATGTCATCAATTCTCAAGTAAACATTTTCATGTTCAACAAACGTGCTTTATATAGATAAACATGATAAGTTATTCGCATTAATATTAATATGAAAATTAATATTATTGTGTTTCTCTTGAATGTATAAATTCAATTATGCAGCTGAAAATGTGTATTTGAGAATTGATAACATCCTAAAAACCAATATTCCGGTTTTTGAAATATGGAAAACTTCTTAGAAAAAGTATCCATATAAAACATATCCATACAGTCTTTCAATAAAATTTAGCTAACTCAGTTGTTTTGATTTATGTATAAATCCTAACAACTGTTACCCTTAATTGTTACCCTTAAAATATTTTTTTTTAAATTGCTCCAACAGAAAGTTATCTAGAAGTAAAAGGTAAAAAACAGTATTTCTAACCGAAATTTTGCTGAATTTTTAAAAGAAAATAAAAATATTATTATATACTTTCCTTATAAAATATTAATTTTCTTTTAAAAGAACCCTTTTTTAAAATAACCAAAGAACTTTTATTTTAGTTATTCATATTAATGAATAACCAAATGGCGTCGATTTTATAACAAAATTCAAGTGTATAATTTCCCCCACTCTCAACACCTCTTCAGCAGATGGTCGATACTAATACATGAAGTACCTACTCTTTATTTTTCTGTTTTAATTAACTTAAGCTTTTTAATATATATCTGGGTGTGATTCAAAAGGAAAAAATCACCTTAATGCTTAAAGATTCAAAGCCAATTTAACATCTAAAAAATCTCTCGTATGATATATAGAATAAAATCGTGGGATACTAAATGCATTTTTACTCCTGAAATATGGAGAACGTCTTAGAAGAAAATATAAAATATATCTATACAGTCTAGAAATATTACAACACAGTCTATAAAATTTAGCTAACTCAGTTGGTTTGAGTTATGTACAATATAAATCCGATTTGTAATGTTACCCTTAAAGATATAAAAAAAAAAATGCTCCAACAGTCTATGAATCCTTCATAGAAAAATATCAATTTTGCAAAAAAGGAATCTTCATTGATAAAATTTATGAGATGTCACGACTTCATTTTTATTATAAAAGGAAAATAAAACAAGAATATGAATAACCAAATACCGTGAATTTAGAAGAAGTTCAAGTATTTGATTTTACCACTTATCATTTAAACTCTCAACACCTATTCAGACGATGATCGATACTAATTTGAAGAATATGCTTCTTCTTCTTTTTTTTTTTTTGACTTACAAGGAAGGTTTCCATAAAAAGGTCTCCATACTCAGAAAATTTTGAAAAAAATACAGAATATTCTTCTTATGAAGATATATACGTTTTATAAAAAAAAATTGCTGCAAAAACTCGATATAACGTCCGGGAGAAAATTACGAAAATTTCGTGTTTTTGGCGATTTATTGCTGTAAAAGCATAAAAACTTCTTTAAAACACCATAAAATGAGGAATACGCTACGCATTCCTTATTTTATTATGTTACTAAGATGTTTTAATAATTTTATGGTATCACACCAGTTTGTTCAATACTTTAATGTGATTTATTGCTGGTTGGCGACGCAATAAAATTAAAAAAAAAAAAGAAGAAGAAGAAGTTATGATAAATATTGTTTTAGGGAAAACTTTTTATACTCTTTATACTGAACTAGTTTAAGTAAGTTTAACTTAAATAAATACACTTTTATAATAACGGTTTAGCAATATTTATTTATATGTATATATAAAGAAAATTAACGATCGTATATTACACGGTTTATAACAAAATTTAAATTGATTAAAAATAGTTCAAATTAGAAATTAATGTCCTATTCTGAGCACTGTCAATTTGACTTCGATATTGTTAGTGTCGGTGACAACAAGAGAAAAATATTGTTGTCATGGAAACAACTACTTATTCAATATCGAAATGTATTAGTGAGGGGGTTTTAATCGGGCAGTTACTTTTAAAATACACTTAAAGCTTATCTTATCCTGCCGGCGAAACCGTGTAAATTAGCAATACGCAACTTGTATATATATTATATAAGCTTATAGAAAAAATAATATACTATTTAATCGTTTAAATTTAAATTCATAAAGTACTCTACGCATTTAAACACTCATTTAACCAAAAAATTCTCAAATACATTAAAATCACTTGCAATTGGCGAGAAAAAAGTGCTGCTCGCCAAATCATGTCTTTTTACGCCAAATACTGGAACATATTTTATTTTTTTTACAGATTTTCTACTAGGATTTCGCAGCTAAATTTGACTGATCCTTTATTACGTACAGGAGTAGTTCCATTAGTACTTTTTTCAAAATATTATGAGTATTTAAGGAGACCTTCCTTGTTAGAGTTAAATAACTTCGGCCTTAACTATAAATCTGGATGTGATTCAAAGGAAAATTGTAATTCATTTCAAAGTCAATTTAAAGTATAAAAAAGTTTCTCGTGCGCAACAAATAAAATTCTAGGAGCAGAAAATTATTTTTACACCTGAAACATTGAATATTTTTTGAAGGAAAAGAAAATATAGAAAATACTTATACAATATTTCAACAAATTTTAGCTAAGTCAGTTCTTAACGATTTGCGTATAAATCCTACTTCCAATGTAACCTTTAAAGAAGTAAAAAATATTCTCCAAATCTATATGAATTATTCATTAAAAAAAATATTTGAAAAAAAAATACTGATAAAATCTATGAGATGTCACGATTTCAGCTTTATTATAAGAGGGGGAAAAATAATATGAATAACCAAATACCGTTAATATTAGAAGAAGTTCAAGTATTTAATTTTCCCACTTATCATTTATACTCTCAACGCCTCTTAAAAAGATGATCGATACTAATCCGAAAAATATATTTCTTATTTTTCTTTTTTACTTTTTCTCAGTGTTAATTAACTTCAGCCTTATTAATAAATCTGGGTGGGATCCAAAGGAAATTTTTAATTCACCTTAAACCTTACTGAAGCAAAGCCAATTTAATGTCTTATAAAATCTTTGGAACGGAACAAATAAAAAAATTTGGAAACAGAAATGCATTTTTACGCTTGAAACTTGGAGAAGTTTTTTAGGAGTTAACTAAAGACTAGAAGAATGCTTTTTATAACCAATTTTTTATTGTGGATTTTTTTACTGAAAATAAAGGTTATTATTAAATAATATCTGCTTCAAATTTATAAACTAATAGAGATATACACTAAAACTTGTGAAATCAGAAGCTGTTTATAACGTAAAGGAATACCATATTATACGTGATAAGACGGAAACCTATCTAAAACGGATTTTTTTTTTCAGATTCTAATGATTCAGTTTTCACAGGTTTTACTGTATAAACAAATGATAGTACTGTATTTTCGTAACATTATTCCTATTCTCTCCTTTAACCTGTTTGCATCCGAAGAGTGCATTTAAGGAATTTCTTTTTTATTCAGAAATCCCGAATTCATACCAAAACTTCTGAAGTGTAATTTTTGCCTTATTTAATAACAGAAGTTTCGTGATTACATAAAGTAAAATTTCTTATTTCGGAATTTCTGAAAAAAAAAAAAAATTCCTGAACTGGATGGATATATGTGCTAATAATGCAAATGGATTAATTTTACTCACAAAATTTATTACAACCAATTCAAACAACATTATTATTCAAACAACCATTAAAAGAAAAGTATTTATTTTACTAAGTGAATTTTTCCAACAGAGTGAAAAAATGACCAGGCGATCCTAAGATCTCTGATTAAAATTGCCAACGCTCTGGAATTACTTAAAATGTTGGAATTTAATTAATTTGCCAACGTTCTAGAGAGCGTTGGAAATTTAAGTCAATGATCTTGGGTTCGACTCCCGAGCTGAGCATTTTTCACTCAGTCAAAAATTTTCCGTTCGTATGTGACATATCTTTACCAATCAGTATGATTGAGTTAAAAATAATAAATAGAGTATTTATTTTATCACGTACTAGACATACGAATTCCAAAATTGCTCAAAAATCTTTAAGAGCATGTACGTTTTTTAAAAACTTTAAATAATTAAAGAAATTTTTATTCCATTAAAAAATGTTGAATGGAAACTTCCTTCCAGAAACATAATTGCATGCAATTAAAGTTACAATGAATCATATTAATATTGCTCAAAATTTCGTTTGATTAAACGTCTAATTTCTATAATGCAAACATAAAAGTATAATTTCAACTATAGTGAAAACCTACTGGTACAAAATGTCTACTGATTTCATTAACTACTGATTCATGTAGTTAGTGGCTAATAGTTTTGAGCTTTTTTTAAAAAATATGAATATTAGATTCCATTTTTAAAAGTCTTATTAAAGCGATAGATAATCATACTTTAAGATTTATTTGTATGAAAGGTGACAAATTTAATTAAACTGCGGTAATTATAAAAAACGGGATATAATATACTGGCCATAAAATATGCATACATTTTTTAAAAAATATAAAGAATATCCCCTTAGTAACAAGCCAATATTGGCAATGTCTTCCTCAATATTGAGACAATATTGTATTCATTGCCATGATACATTTGCGAGTCGTGACAATGCAGTCGCGAGTCGTACTGCATTTGAATTCGAGCGAGTTGATGGTGCGGCTGGAAAAGGCAAGCCTAGGGGATCGAGACATCAAGGACACCAAGACATGGGATGCGACAAGCGACATAACATTCAACTAAGGCGGCAAATTCTGAAATTCCAACTTGTTTCTACTTTGTTTCCACCCTGGTAACAGAGAAGAAACATCTTTTAATTTCAGAATTTGTCTCCGAAGTTTCGCGTTCTGTCGCTTGTCACCTCTGTGTGCGACCTGGCCGTCGCACACCGAGACGAAACCGTCAATCAAGATCAAAGTTTGAAAGTGTTTGAATGAAGAGCTTACCTCGAATGCCGTGGTGGTTCAAAACTCTTCAAGCCACTAGGAGGTGATTAAGTGTATAATGTACTGTGAAAGTTAAATTCTACGACGTACGACAAACCTAGTTTGGATAATATAAATCCCAACGACGACCAGCAAAATATTTTTTATCCGTTTATATGTGTTTTTTCATCGTTCTGTGTTCTCTTAATGTAAATAAAACTGATCGTTTGTAAATATGAGCATACTTCCTGAATTCTTCACCATTATATTTACCCAATAATGGGATGTTGACATTTTGTTAATAACAAAAGAATATTGGTAAGGAATATGTAGTCAATATAAAGCCAATAAAACCGTACTGATGCAACATTAGCTTTTATTGGCAGTATTTGGTATGTAAAGCCCATATTTGTTGAATATTGGTTTTATTGGATAAATATCTTTTGTTAATAATCAGAAAATGTCAACACCTTAAGACTGGGGCAAAATTTCATGCCAATGAATTCAATATCGGCCTACTATTGGGCCAAGATATAACCTACATTTGCTTCTCACTTTGGCTGCTCGAATGAAATGTCCTGTGAATCCCATTAAAAGCAACTGACGATCAATGACTTTCATAATTACTGCAGTTTAACATTTTTCTAAAAACTAATATCATTTAAGATGCATTCAATGAAGAACACCACTTTTTTAAAAATTTAAATTAGATAGCTAGGCTTTCAACTTCATTTCTTATATTTAGCACTATTCTGCTTTTCATTAAAAATTAGAATTTTCTAAAGTGCTGATGATTTTCAATGTCTTCAGATACAAATAACCTTACTCATTCTAATGAGTGTAAAAGGAGCGAATGCAAATATCATAGTAACAAAATGATTAATTGCTGTGCTTTTGATATGCTAATTAAACATTAGAGAGTAAATGTTTTAAAATTTGTATGTTCTTTTTCAGAACTTTTGCACAGCTGAAGAAAAAGTACTTAAAATATGTATCAGTTGAAGATTGCAGTGTTATTAAATTGCTGAAAGGTCTTCAGCTACATATCTTAAATATGAATAATCTTAGCCGTGTATGGTATTGGGTTGTCCGGAAAGTTAGTGCTGGTTGGGAAAATCAATTCATACCGGAAAATTCTGAACATTAATTATTAGACATTAGATATCTGAACCAATGTCTAATAATTTAATGTTAGAATTTCCGGTACGCATTAATTTTTCCAACCGGCATGAACTTTCCGGACAATCCAATAAAATATTAACATATTTTACCATTTAAGTTTAAAAAATAAATTGAAATATTAAGAATATCATTAAAAGGAGAATTTTTAATATGTTACATTAAACCCGTAATTTAACTGACAGTTAAATTTCGAAAATATTTGCATACTAATTATAACCTTTTACGACGCAATTATCACCTGTAAGATAGTCCCTAAAAAGAGAGTAACACCTGTAATTTTTCATTAAATTTAGTAACATCATCAATGTGGTAAATTAAGTCAGAATTTTTAAATCTGTAGCAACTTGTACCATTAATTTTATTTGTAGAAATCATTTTGAACAAAAACGTTTTTAGATAAAAACTGCTAATTAACAACCCACGAAACCTGTGACTTTTTTATGTATTGATTAAAACACATCTGAAGCATTTTCTCTCGTAATTTTCATTCCTCCTCTTTTCAGCAAATGATCAAACTTATTTCACTCGATGAGTTTCAACATGATGTCGTGTTAATTAACGACCACTTCCTTTGTTGAACTCCACTGATTAATACGATCGAAGGTGTAGGAATCTGCTTAAATAACCCGTATTAAAACAAGCCACGTTTACAGTTGTTTGATGCTATTCACGTTCAAAATTGTATAGGCTCTTAGCACAGGAGTCGATAAATAAAGGAAGTGTGTTTCACGCTAAAGAACGGAGCTTGCAACCGATATCACTTTCATGTTTTATTCATGAAATTTATTCTGCTTTATTTACATGATATATTACTTGTATTTGGAAGCACTTATTTCACAAACTTTTGAAATAAGATGCATATTTCAATCAAGTATTTTGACATTATGTTGATCAAGATAGGAGTCATAGAAAAATGTGATTAATCGTTATGTATAGAACAAATTTGTTGATATATAAGTAATTTTTATTTAAATAAGAGGTGGCAAAAGCGTATAAAAATATATATTTGTGTAGTATTTTCAAATATTACTTCCGAAGCTTAAATAATAGTACATTTTTGTTGATTAATGCGCTCTAGTTGATTCACGTTCATTATAGTTTTAAGTTTATGAAAACTATTTACACAGAAAATACAATTACATCATTTTGTCTTTGAATTAGGAAGATGCATTTGTCACATCATGTCTATGCTTTTGCTGTTATAATGAATTCACATTTTAATCTAGTTAAAATTATGTAATTTATTTTTGGCATTATGAAGTATGTGTCTATCTGGTATGGTACTGAGATTCAGGGATATTACAGCCACAGAATTATGATAAAAACAGTTTTCTTGTTACTAACGGCAAAAAGACTGTTCACATATATTCGGCTGATGAAACAAACAAAAAAAATTGGAACACAGTAAAAAAATGAAACAAAATAGTCTCAGCAACGATATAACTAGAAATATTTCAGTTCACATTAAAACACAGTACTCTTAGTGACTATAAAATTGCACGCCCATTGCACAGAAATCTGTAAATAACAAACAGTTATTTGACGTGGAACGGATTGTCGGGTTGATGTACTAATAAATATGTTTTTTTCTTCTCTTAATGATGATCTATGATGACTGACCATTCGTCGCAAAAAAGTCGGAAGGACATTTTTAGAAGCATTCAAAGAGCAGCCATCGTATTTCTAAAACAGCCTCGCAATTTCAAATCATTACTGACAAGACATGCCAGCTTCTGTGGAGGACTTTGTATCCACAGCAGATTGTCTACACCTGATAGGCTCAATGCAAATGGTGGTCTTTGGGAGGGCTCTAAGAATAGAGTAATGCACGTAAGGTCCAAATATTCATAACGGGGAACACTCCAAAAATAAAATATTTTAAACTATAGGACTCGTCCCCATACTAATAAATATCCAAAATTAAGTAATTCTTCAAATCTTACAAAATGTCATGTCGGCTTTAGAAAGCGACTTCCACTAGCTCTCTGTAATTCCAATTTCATAACTTTATATTATATATTTCTCTTTAATTATTAAAACCATTCTAAGCATATGCCCTATCTTCGTTTATATATTTTTTGATGACTCAGTCACGCCGAAAATAAAGGAATATAAACATAATCCTTCATTCTGAATCCTAGCGTTTACATTTTTTATACAGTCATGGATTCATTTCCGTATATGGAAAACACACTCTTTGAAAACTTCTATGGGACCAAAAAAAGTTTGAATTTGATTTTTTTTTTACCAAACACGTATTTCGATCGCTGACGTAAGAATTATCCTTTTTAGATGCGTTCGTAATTATATAAATACGTAGCACCTATAGTCCCGTTTGGTCCGTCCGTCTGTCCAAGCATGTAAAATCCGTCGTGGGTGCAAAGTCCTCCAAGTTACCTGTAAATTATACCTCTGGGGGTGCCTAGTCAGGTGAAGGTCTCGTCACCTGATCAAGGTTCTAAATTACGATATCAATTAATTTCTCTTCCTTAATGTTTGCTTTTGTTTTTAAATCTGTCAATTCAAAAAAGTTAAACAGAAACCTTGAACCGGCAAACAAAGATAACTGTACCAAACCACTAGAAAGCAAGCACTGCAGCGATGCCAACAGAACTATAGTCAGGTGGATCACTGCCATGCTCTGATCAGGCGATTTCCGCCCCGCTACCAGGTACTAACTCGTCAAGCTAGGCACTCATGCCGGGCAGGTAGGGGCCTGGTTAGCGGTACATATATATAAAAAAAAACAGCGGAAAAACCACCCAACCGAATGGTTTGGAATTTAATATATATAATCGTTGCAGAATTTTGTCGAGTCATTTAAAATTTTAGGAAAATCGAACCAAAACTTAAAAAGAAATGAATAAGTTTGAGTTTTCTTCATTCTATTAAATCCTAAAAGCTACGCAATTAATTCAATGATACCCCGTGATAGGTAATGATTCTGGGTTGCCATAGTGATTACATCCTATTTAAGTTGGAGTCATATTATTTCTGTATTACTGAATTTAAAAACCGAATTTGTATACTAAAATTGTTTTAATTATAGATGTTTCCGAAGAAATAGCTATTAAATGGAAAAGGAGTCTAAATATAAATTTGAAGTTCTGAAATTTTCAAAGCTAGGCTTAAGTTTCCCATTGAAATTTTCAGTAAATGTCAGCAAAAGATAAAATGCTGCCAACTTAATATGTATTTATTTTATTACGGAAATTAATCGCATTATAATAACAGACGATATAATTCATGCATTTTTTCAATGAAATAATAACGACGATTTTTTTTACATTGTCTTGTATTGGATATTTGTGCATAGTATAATTGATATTGGTATAGTATAATTGTATAGTAATTGATTGTTTGTAAAAGTGTATTGAAATTTAATTTCATAAAAATAAATTTATAATATGAAAATCTGCACATAAAATAAATTTTGTATTCATGCACGTTTCACATACAATTTCCAATTTGTTTAAAATTTCCTTTGCAGAACTATTACACTTATTATTGTGACGTTTTTTAAGAACATTATGCTGACGTTTTCAGAAAATCTACATCTGAAAAATAAGTTTCACAATAATAATAACAATAATAATAATAATAATAATATAAAAACTCATTGTTTAAACGCGGCCCTTTTTTTTATCCTTACCGTAGAATTAATCTACAGTATTTATAAAATTCCTCTTACAAAACTAAATTTGCATACAATTATCTGGTATAACTGTCACTCAAACATTCTTAAATAGCTATATATTTTAAACATTTTTTATCCTTACAACAGTGTATAAAACAAAGATCATTTCGTTTTCTTTCTTATTTTTTTTTCGTAATGTTCTCCGGAAATTTCCGTTGGATAACAAATTTTTAGACAGCTCATTAGTCAAGTGTACACGCTTAGAATCCTCTCATACTGAGTAAATGACGCATTAAAACAAGCGGGTGCGTTATGCATCATTTGTTATTTATTACCACGATCTTCTCCTTTAAATAAATTCAGAATTTTTTAAAAAGAAAAGTACACAAATACGGCTTTTTTTTTTTTTTTTTTTTTTTTTTTTTTTTAAGTTGTGTTTCGTAATTTCTTGACATAATCTCGCTATCTTGGCATGATTTTCAAAATAATGTATCAAAAATGTTATTATTTTTCTATAATCAACAGAAAACAGATAAGAAAATGAAAGTACATAATAAAATTTACTGCGAAATTGTTTTATAAATAACGTTACTTTTCATAAAACTACAACTACTAAATTAGGATAATTTTTTTTAAGTTTTCGAGCAAAAAATGAAAATGTCTATTATGAAAAAGTATTGTTTATAAAACAGCTTGATTGAATGTTAATAGAATTTAATATTTTTCACCAGTATTTAATGTGTGTAAAATATTGGTTTTTTTATTGGAAATATTCCCAATGAAATACCTGTAGTGCGTCAATATTGACTTTATTAATTTTATATAATGACTAAATATTTCTTTCGAATATTGATGTAATATTGGCAATATCGCGCAATAGCGTATATCATGGAATCTCCCAATGTTGGGTTAATATTTTATGTGAATAAATGCAATGTTGCTAAAATGGGCTTGCTATGAAGTATTTAACATGTGAAGTAAAAATTCTTTGATTAAAAAAAAATAATCTTTTCTGTGTTTCAAAGAAGGACATTTTTATTTGTAATACTTTCCAACATTGATGAAAAGTGTTTATGAATTCGGTTTGTCTGGTCATCTGACTGGTCGTTCAATTGTCTGGCCGACTGTCTGTGCTCTAATTCACGTAAATATAGTCGGATTTCCATGCAATTGATATATGTTATTGAGGTTTACCATGGCATGCTTGATATTCAAAATGAAGTGTGTAGCATTTCTATCTCGTTTACAAGGACACTCAAAAGAATTCGGTACAATGTGATGGGGTTAAATCGTTTGCAAGGTATTTTAATGATGTTAAACTATTCAAAATACATTGAAATTGATATACATCAAGAAGGTGAACTACACGATACTTATTATAGTATAGGGTGTCCATATCATTTATCGTTCATTTACAGTGACATGCAAAAGAATTCAGTTACAGTTGACTGTCTATGAGCAATAATTGCTGGTACGTTTTCAATGTACGTTTTCAATGCTGGTACGTTTTCAATAAGCAGTAATACGCAGCCGATCATGCGCGGCAGCGTATTACTGCTTATTACTGTTAACTTTACGGTATAATATTGGCAGCTGGGATGCCAGTATCATACTGTAAAATCAACATTTTCTTTTTCAGTGTTCAAAAGTTTTGGAAGGCTCACCAAATTGGATGCTAATATTCAGATAGCTTTTGTTCAGATTTCAGAAAATATTTTTCGATGAAAACAGAAAAGAAAGAATGAAGATTATTTTTAATTGATTCCTTTTCCTAAAAGCATTTTCAAATATCTGCATATTTCTTATGTTTGAAAGAGCGTATGCGGTTTATTATTTTTTTTATTAAAATTCTACTCTTTAAAAAAAGGTTTTGTAGCAGATATAAATTTCTTTTAACTGGACAGTTTGGAAATAACCTAGGGCGGTTTTTAAAGTTAAGGGGACATACTTTCCTTTATATCGACAAAAAATTCGATATTTCAAGAAACATGCCTATGAAAAAATAACATTTTCCACATATTTTAAAAGAAACTGGATAACAAAATTCTTATAATTACACTAATTATGATTAGAGATATGATCAGGTGATCTTTATGTATGCAATCACCGCCCCCTGATACAATTCTGAAAAGAATAATTTAAGTTTGTTTATCTGGCAATATTGATAATGTGTTTTTTTTTTAATTAAGGGCAAGGTTTATCCTGAACCACATAATATTTTTTCATGCAATCTTCAAGGATTTATAGAATATATCTATATCTTAAGACTGGACCTAAACATGTGCATATTTTAGCAGAATTTAATTTTTATGTGTACAATCTTTAATACAGAAATTAAATTTTTAAAATAAAGTTGAAAGTACTACATATTGTTTTTACAGAATTTATTTATGGCAATGTTTTTTGTAGCTAAAACAATAAATATAGTATTTTGGTTCAGCCTTGAGATAAATAGCTAATCAATAAAGTCTAAAAATATGATGTAAAACTATCAAGTGATTTCAGAGATGTCTTGCGCAAAAGTATATTTTATTAAAACTTGAAATATCCAATTTTCTAGTATATTTGTATTGGAGAAAGTTTGTGTCATTAATAAATATAGACTTTATGCAATATATTATTTGAAAATATTAAGAAATTACATAAATATCTTACATGAAATATCGTTGACTGGCGAATTTCTATGAAAACAATAAAAGTCCTACCTTTTTCTGTAAACATTAAGATAAATTTTCCATGCTTACGTGTCAGTAAAAATATCCCACACTATAGATTTTATATAAAATTTGCAATGTCTAATAATATATGGTCAAAAATATGATACAAATACATATATTTCCTGTCAAAAGCTTAGAAACGTTTTAGGCAGGAAAAATTACATAGGCGGAACTAAGAATTCAGGATACGCCTTTTTCGATGACGTTTGCTTGAGTAATACTTTTCGACACTGGCGTCGACAACAATGTATTAAAGAACTGATGTCGTAGAAACCAACGTCTGTCTTCAATATCGAACTGTAACAATAGGGTTGAAAACCTGTGCAAAACTCAGCTAAGTATTTTCGTAGCCATAAGTGGGCGTGGCAATGACCATTTTGATCATCGTTTACCGAGATTACCTCATATATTTTTAATCATAACCCTCGTAATTGTAGGATTTTTTTTTTGTGTGCGGTTTGTTTTAAAACGCACAGAAAATGTTGATCTTTCATATATATGTTTCTCGAATAAAAAAAAAAATATTTACAAAGTTCGTCACATACTATATATCTGTAAATAATTTTAATTATTGAAATTAAATTTATTGCTTAACTTACATTAATTTCAAAGCATGAACGACATAATTTAAGCATACATTCTTTACACCCGCAAGATATAGTATGTTCTCCGTTTCTAATAAATTAGAATTGTTATGTTTAAAAAAGAAAAAAAATTTGCATTTTTTGTATTGTTTTAATTACAGACTTTTCCGTTGTCGACAGAAAAGTGTATTGTCAACTTAATATTAGAAATGTATTCTAAAAAGCACACGGTATGCCGATGTCATTACGATGGTGGCAACGATTTACGCTATTGCTTGCGCTTTTATCATGCATACATTTACTTATAAATGTCGTCTAATTTCAATTTTTACACAATCAAATAGGAAAAAAAAATGTACTTTGAAATGCAATTTGTTTGAAAACTGTAGCTCTATTTATTGATTTCTGACAATTTTGTAAATAATTTTCAAGTATATATATATATATATATATATATATATATATATATATATAATTTATTCCAATAATGAACAAGGGTTTCTTTAGAATAATATAAAGTAATTAAGAAGAAAGAGTTTCCTAGATATAGTCCCGTAAATTTAGACCAAAAAAGGCTTCTGCCTGGAAAGTTTTGGATAAGTTTTTTTTTCTTTTTTCCTTTATGTTTTTGGGGGTGCTGAACACGAATTTCAACTTTGCCACCTCGTATCTGGTCTGCTTAAAAAATTATAAGCGAAAAACCATGAAAATATTGGGGTTTTTTCGGTTTTTCCGTTGTATTCGGTAGAGGGTTAAATTGTTTTGAAAAAAATATTACATCAAATTAAACTAGAAAACATTTCCTATATTTTTCATATACAGTTTTTTTTTCTATGATTAATAGTTTTGGCATACGAGTAAAATGAATTTTGACGATATAATTGAAATTCCATCATCGCAGGGCGAAAACGCTGAATGTAATGTTTTTGTGAATGCAAAACGCGTGGGCGGGTGTCCTTGAAACAACCCCATGGCACCACGCACATGATATAACAAGGGTCATCTTTCCCTTTACCCCCCCCCTGTCCTTCAGGGCATTTTTGGCACGTGTTGAATTTGAAAGCTCAGCTCTCAGTTTGTTTTTGACGTTTCGTCGGTCAGTTATGCATTACTTGTATTGCCTTAACGTATGTGTAGTGTGCATTTAATTACAGAATATGTGTTATAAACGGTTGTGAGAGACGTGAATTGATATTCCTGATGGCAGAGAAGTGTTTTATCTGTGATACGGAGTTAGAAGACGGAACTAAAATAACAGAAGTGAAATCAAAAGGTGTTGAGTCCTTCAGATTAGCAAGTGAAAAGAGAAAAGATCGAAAAAGGAATTTTTTAATGAACAAGGAGTCTCTAAGGTTCCATGATGAATGCTGTAAAAAGTACACAAACGAAAAGCTCATTGATGCCCATTTGAAGAGGGCTTCTCAAGGCGTTGAAAACCAACCCCAATTACGTTTAGCAGTACAAAAGTTTTCGTTTCGAACCCATTGCTTTTTGTGTGGAGAAGAAATCCCACCACACTTTAAAGCAGAAGAAATTCATAAAAAAGTAACAAAACGAAATATAGTGTACACAGTTCGATCATTGGCAGTTCTAGAAAAAGTTAAACAACTTGCTGAAAAACGTGATGATGAGTAGGGGTGCGCCATAATCCGTAGACTTGATCATGTGACTGACTTGGTTGCTGCTGATGGTCAGTATCATTTGAAATGTATGGAAAAGCTGTATCAGCACGCAAAACCCACAGAGACGCAGAAAAGAGGTCCATTTGCCACTGACAGAGACACAGCCATCCAAGTCATCTTTTCATTTCTGGAGGAAAATGAAGAACAATGCCAATTTTCTATAGAATAATTAACCAACCAGATTATAGCAGGTGAATACTGCCCTTCTGTGAAAACAGGTAAAGCACACATTCTAAACAAGTATAAAGAAGATATTGTTATATCAACCACTGCAAACAAAGTACCTGTTTGCTTCAAGAACACAGGTAATAAGATTTTGACTGATGTTTGGTATCAACAACGATGCTCATCTCCCCAGGAAGAACGACGTCGTATTGTCCAGACTGCGGCGAAGATAGGTTCTGAAGATATTCGGTCTCAGGTTTACGAAACTGCTCAGTATCCTCCTCCTGACAAGTTTTTGAAAGGGAATGACTCACTCATTCCAGAAACCTTAAAGATTTTCACAAAGACACTGCTTTTGAGAAAAAGAAAAAGAGACCTTGATAAATGGAAGAACAGGAGTACTGCACTAACTCACAGCATCATTACTGCAGTAAGGCCAAGATCCTTTCTTTCACCACTGCAAATTGGATTGGCAGCATATCTATATAAGAATTTCGGTTCCCGCAAGCTGATTGATGTGCTATCGTCACTGGCTTATTGTTAATCGTACCATGAAGCAGTACGCTTTGAAGTACTAGCAATAATGATGCCAACCTTCGAGATAGAATCAGAGGTCTTCTCTCAATTTGTATATGACAACGCCGATTTCAACACACACACTTTGGACGGTCACAATACTTTCCATGTCATGGGTGGTATTCAGTGTATCACCCCAAAGAATGCAATAACGTCAAACCGAATTATACATCGAGTTAAGAAGATACCTGCTGCACAAGTGGTTGGCAGTTTTGGAGCTGTACAGATCAAACATTTTGACAGTGTGGGGTCAGGCTTGAAATCAGTCAAGATCGAAAATATTGGTGAGAGGTATTCAAAATCAAGAATAGTCCCTTCGGTATGCGATCTGTTATGGCTGTATGGAAAGTCACAAGATATAGCTGGAATTCCTGGATTTAATTCTTTTATGGAGATGGTCTTTGCAGGTACAGGTGCTACATAAAATCGGCTTTTAAGACCGCTGCAAATATTGCATCTCTCCCTCCAATAGACGATGCAGCTCGATATCACTGTCTGCAAGTTTATCACCAAGTACAGCTATGGCTAGGTAACTGTAAAAATGTTGAGGAATGGGGCTGGAATAAAACCAAGAGAGGCATCATCATACCCATAACAACTGCCAAACCTCCCGTACCAGAAACTACTCTGCGAAAAATATCCTGCAAATGCAAAAAAAAAAAACTGCAGTGGAATGTGTGGTTGTAGGAAAGCATGTTTATTTTGTTCGCTCCTCTGCCTGAACTGCGATGGCCATTGTGACAATGTCAGCTCCTTGATCGCCGAAGATGACTTGGAAGCAGAAGTTGACATTCCAATACAGGATATTTTAAGTCAAGTGGACACAACCTGAGCCATCAAGTGATGATGATGAAGAAGATACTGATGAACTTCCTGTTGAAGAACATCAACCAGGCCCTTCAAAGCGACCAAAACGACATTAATTGGAGAACAACACTGCATTCCTCTTTTTTCATGTTTATAATCTTCCACGTAAGTTATTATTATATTAAACTTACAATACTTATAATTGTACTTAAATCAGATTACTAGAAAAATAAAAATGGGTTCTCTCATCTATGCAGATTGATTGTGTTTTTATATCTTTCCTAATCACCTGATATCAATTTATTTTCTTAGTGCTGTAAAAAGTTTAAAACTTCGTATATATATATATTGGTATTATATCGCTAAAATTCCTTTTACTCGTATACAAAAAACTATTCATCTTAGAAAAAAACATTGGATATGAAAAATGTAGGAAATGTTCTCTAGTTTAATTTGGTGCAATATTTTTTTTTTTAATTTAACCCTTTCCGGAATACAAGGGAAAAACCGAAAAAGCTCCGATTTTTTCATGGTTTTTCGCTTATAATTTTTTAAGCAGACTAGATACGAGGTGGCAAAGTTTAAGTTCGTGTTCAGCACACCCAAAAACATAAAGGAAGAAAGAGAAAAAAACTTCTCCAAAACTTTCCAGGCAGAAGTCTAGAATGACTGGACTAATAGAGAAGTTTATAAAATCAATTTTGGAATTTACTGTCTATAAAACGGCTTACATTCTGAATGCTATAAGTACAGATGAACTCCCATATTTCAGAAAATATTCCTACGTGAAAACACAAATACAAGATTATAAGGATTATTTTTATTTGCTTCATTTTCCTAAAGGCATTTTCAAATTACCTACATATTTCTGATATTTGAAACAGCGTATGCGATTTATCAGAATTTGATTAGAATTCTACTCTTTTAAACGAGCTTTATAGGAGCAAAAAAATCCTTAATTGGACAATTTAGAAATAACCTAAGGTGGTTTTAAAATTAAAAAATATTTTTATTTATTAAAAATCGTCGTAGATATGCAAATAGTTTTAATTATTGCAACTAAGTTTATTGCTTAACATACATTAAATTCGATGCATAACATACATTAATTTCGAATTATTTTTTCTAATTTATAGTAACGCGAACGTACATAATTTAAGCGTATGCTCTTTATACCCGCAAGATATAGTATTTTCTGTGCTTTTAACAGATAAGTGTTTTTAAGTCTCAATTTTGAAAACACGTTTATTTATTTATTTATTTTATTATTATTGTTTGTGTCTATACTCTTTTTTTGCCTTCTTAAAACGCAGAAAAATATTACAAATGCTGTAAATAAATGAGGCGATTACAAATTCCGCAATTTAAATAGAAAAATTCTTATCCTAAGAGAAGGTTCTACTTCTTTAGGTCAAAAATTTCTATTTTCATTTAATTATTTCTTTATTACATTTTGGCATCTCTCAAGCGTGTAGATTCTTTCATTAAAGCGTTTCGTAATATTACAATTCCTTATAATATATTTTACTCGTTGATCGAGCCAGAAAATGGCTTTCTACACACACTTCTACACTTTTAGTTGATTTCGTCTCGAAACCATGTCGAAAAAACTATCTCGAAACTACATTGAAAATGCGTCCTGAAACCATGTCGAAGCCGTCTCGAAACCATATTTTCCAAATGGGTGACCATTTTTCTCGAGAATTATTCTACTGATTTCCTCCATTTTTTAAAAAAACTGATAATCGTCTTTGCTTGAGCTTATAACACCTAAAAGTATAATTTTCATTGATTAATTATTTTTTCGAGTTCTCAAAAGTTAGAAAAAAGGCATAAATAATTACCTTTTTCGTTCAAGAAAGCGCCATTTTGTTTAATGTTTTTAAACTAAATGTTGATTTACGTTCCAGAGAATTTAATGCCTTTTCATAATCGTACGACCTAATTTGTTTCCAAATGATTGCAACCGGAGAAACACGATCGCTTGATTGGAAGTTCCCAGCGCGCACCTGTAGGCACTCCCCGTCGCACAAGACACATTATTATTATTTTTTCATACACAAAAATTTAAATATATAAGTGAAATGCCAATAAATATAATGACAAATGTCCGAAGGGGATACCTCTTTTCTTTGTAACCGAAAATAAATCGTAAAAACCACGTGCATTTTAAGACAAATAAGTCGAACCTCCCAGATTACTTGGACAGACTACTTGAGAGTATACGCACCATGTTTTATGTAACTCCACTGAAATACAAGTTTACTTTTACGAATGGATCTATGATAAACCACTGATCCCATATTAAAATATATATAAAACGAGACATATACAGTTACTTTCGATTCAATACATATCCCATTGTTAAGTCTGAAACACTTAACTTTTATTTTTCAAACATTTCTGGTAACATATTTGCATACTTTACGCGAATATGCATTAAATAAACACTTTCTCTTATAAACTATATAAGATATAACATAATTTAAATGCTTATCTAATAAAGGTTATTTTATGAAAGTATACTTATACGTTCTTTAAGTATATATACTTAAAACACCGAATAGGTTGTTTTCTTCAGGTTTTTTAACTGTTCTATAACATGAATAAAATAATGTTTAAATAATTACAATAAGGTTACTTTTGAGAAAATTCTGTCTTTACTATCAAATAAATTTTTACTGGAGAACTTATTTAAACTTTATTAGAAATGAAAGTACGCTATATTATTGGTAGCATACTTATTCAACATTATACTATATATATTTGTAGGATCTAAATTGATGTTACTTATGACATATCCAGCAAATTGAATAACTCTCTGGTTTTTATATATTGTCAATATCTTGAACGCATGAGATGCAAAAAGAAAAATTCACGGATCAGAAATGCTCAGCAGCTCAGTCCTATATTTTCCATCATTCGGAAGCATGAACCAAAATTGTTAAGAAAGCAATAGTCTGTGTTAGGCCTAATTGGAACATTATACAGTTATTGTGTAAATTACGATTTACGACTGTAAAATTATTTATCTCCAAGGATTAAATCTCAGTTTGTATTAACTTCATCAACTTGTAATTATTTAAATATTATCGACAGATTTGTATTTTAACTATCACTATACTTTATATTGAATTTTTTCTTATGTTTGTGTGTGTATTTATTAAACATTTTTGTTAATGTTAATGTTCAAATAATTTCCTAATTTTAAGTGCCTTATCTTAAAAATTTGAATTTCATACATTGTTTGCTAATTATACATACATATATATATATATATATATATATATATATATATATATATCAGAGGTGTCCGGAACTAAAAACGAGTTTTTCTGTTTTAAATGCTGGAAAACTACGAAATTTTGTAACATTCAACGTATCATAGCTCTGTAAATTTTGGTCGTGGAAGAATGTAATGTGTCGAATGGTGCGAGTATAATAACAGTATACTAATGGTCGCTGGTTTCAATTAAAACAAAAGGTTATTTCCAAATTATTTAGATACACGAAAGATTATGTACAAATTACATTTACATTGTTCAAAGACTTATAGATCCAGCGAACGCACCATAGGTCCGCATAGATCGCCGATAAACAAATGAATGACGAATATTAAAATGTTGACAACGTCAAAACACAAATTACAATGAATTCGCCTTGGATGCGCGCGCAACAGCCAAGGTATAGGGCGCGGTATCACAATGTGTAACTGTTGTACTTGTCAGAGCATGGAAAAAAATATTTCTAGGTATTACTTATAGAACCCAGGGACCATATAAAATTTTTAAAAAGTGTTACTTTTTGATAATTAATGACAGGACTATTTCATCTGCATAATCTTAATTTCTACCTTATTTTGAACATTTTTGCACTTTATACTTCTTACTATACCTCCAACAGGTAAAAAAATAAACCGCGTTTCAATATTTTGGGGAGATCCTGTATATATATTATAGAGTTTATATTTTTAATATCTTAAACATATTTTGCAAAATAAATTGTCACTGATGGAAAGCGCAGATGTAAAGTATTTACGAAATCTTAAAAATCAACCAGCATTTAAAGCTTGCTTTCTAAAAAAAAAGTTTATGTTAAAAATTCTAAGCAATTGTGCACTTCTCTGGCATCTAGAAAATTCCCTTTCATTAAAACACAAATAAAAGAATGAGGATTTCTTTTAAATATTTTCTTCTCTTCGAGGCATTTTGAAATATCTGCATATTTTTAAAGTTTGAATATAGTTCATTAGCTTTTGATTAAAATTCTATCCAGTCTTGAAAATATGTTTTATATAAGAAATAAATTGCTTAATTGGACAATTTGATAATAATCTAGGGTATTTTTAAAGTGAAAAATATAGCAAGAAATGTATTTTTGTAAATTTTCTCATGGGCATGTAAATAAATTAAGTTATTGCATTTAAGTTTATTGTTAAACATAATTTAATTTAAAACGGCGAATATTTATAATTTAAAAATACTTTTTATACCTTTAAGATATATGTAGTCGTGTATATTATGTAAGTAGGCGTATACATTATTTATTGAGAATTCCAAGTACAGAATTTTTCTTTCCGAAATTCCAAAAAATGTATATATTTTTAATTGTTATAAATGTGTTACTTATTGAGAACTTCTTAAATTTCACACTCATGTGTGCTTCATTATTAGCATCACATATTACAAGAAAAAAATTTCCGTTGACGAGGGATTTATTTAAAATTAACTGTTTAACTGTGAAATTTTTTAAATATCTTTAACATATTGGAAACTTTATGTTCTAAAAATGTTCTTATCCTTTTTATTTTTATTTTTTCATTTTTATTTTATATTTTTTTTGCCAAAACATCATATAAAGCTTTTTATTGGGACAATATCGGAATTACCGTATCTATGTGTTAGGTATCCGAAAATATATGAAATAGCTGACAAATCATGAAGCAAAAAATTCTTAGATCTGTGGCGGAAGTCCTAATTATTACACGTAAAATTGTCCAGGCATCAAACTATCATGTGTCAAAATATTTCATCAAAGTCGTCGATCAAAACCTCACAAGGTTCAAACTGTTCCAGGAGAATTAGTTTTTGTTGTAAGGAATCTTAACATTTCTAACATTCCTAACGTTCTTCCATGTCTAACATTTTTCATTGTACCCTGTGATCCAAAAGTCGGGAAAAATATGTAAAATCAATAATTCACAAACTAAAGTAGTAAAAAAAAGGTCCTAGTTGTATGGCGGATGTTCTAATTATTACATATCAAATTGTTCAGGCATCAAACTATTATGTGTCAAAATATCATCGATCAAAGTCATCGATCAAAACCTCACAAGGTTCAAAATGTTCCAGGAGAATTAGTTTTTGTTGTAAGGAATCTTAACATATCTAACATTCCTAACATTCTTCCATGTCCGACATTTTTCATTGTACCAGGTGATCCAAAAAGATGGGAAAAATATGTAAAATCAATAATTCACAAACTAAAGTAGTAAAAAAAAGGTCCTAGTTGTATGGCGGGTGTTCCAATTATTACATGTCAAATTGTTCAGACATCAAACTATCATGTGTCAAAATATTTGATCAAAGTCGTCGATCAAAACATCACAAGGTTCAAACTGTTCCAGGAGAATTAGTTTTTGTTGTAAGGAATCTTAACATTTCTAACATTCCTAACATTCTTCCATGTCTAACATTTTTTATTGTTCCCTGTGATCCAAAATTCGGAAAAAAATATGTAAAATCAATAATTCACAAACTAATGTAGCAAACAGAAAGGTCCTAGTTGGATAGAAAGGATGGAGATTAAGCATTTTTTTTTCAAGAATCCGAAATTACCCTTTCACGACGAGATTCCCGTATATTTTTTTTAATTTCTGACCACCAGTATTTCCGAGCAGTGATCCTATTTATTTTATTCAAAATTAGATCATTAAAAAGATCAAATTAGATCAAAATTAGATCATCACAAAATTAGAAGGTCAAAATTAAGGAATGTACGCACCCTATACTACACTTATACGTGGCTCTTGTTGCGAAGGGGTTGACATCAGAGTTTATACTCTCAACTAGTAGCTTCATATTATAACACTTCAATTTCTTTAGATATGCAGGTCATCCATAAATTATTATCGGGATTTCCTTGCCTCATAAATATTAATTTAAGAACATGAGAAAAAATATGATGACATATTCGTAAAGTAAAACTAATATATATATATATATATATATACAAAAGTAAAATTAAGTATTCGCCGTCAATTTATGCGGCAACCCTTGCGGCAGGTTGAGACGTGAGAATTCAAAATGGCGAATGCACAAGAGAAAGTACAGTACGTTTTATGGTTCTTCGAAACAAAATCAGTCACCAATACAAAACGCCACTTCAGTAGTACGTACAAGATAGATAATTTTGATAAATTTGAAAAATGCTAATATTAATTATTATCTGATTAAAATCGTTATTTTATTAGTAACTTTTTGAGTTGCAACTTTACGCATATGTAACTTTGTTTCTGTTATTAAAAAAAAACTTTTTGAGGTGTGTTTTTCGAATATGTAATAATATTTTTCATCATGTTCTTAAATAAAAAATTATGTAGTATGGCAACTTGACAATAATTTATGAACACCCTGTATATTATGTAGCATAAGACATAAGACGTTGGACTAAGTTGTAGTTTACAAAAATTCAATGTACTATCCTTAATTCACGAATGTAACTGTCAATCAAAAAAAAATTAGGACGAAAATACAAGACTACAAAGTTAGACATCGACCTCGCATATTCAATGGAAAAAGAATGATTTAAAAATATTGAAATGGAAACCAGAAATTTGCAAAGAACGTTTCCATTGGTTTAACATCAGCTTGCAGACGTCGTCATGTGACTGAAGTAGGCTCTTAATATTCGCTACGTCGAAATAGTCGGAAGCCCTTTTTATATACGGCTAACCAGGCCTCTACCTGTCGGGCATGAGAGCCTAGCTTGACGAGTTAGTACCTGGACGCGGATCGATATTCGCCTGATCACAGCATGGCTGTGATCCACCTGACAAGAGGGTTGTTGGCATCGCTGCAATGCTCTGTAGTGGTCTGCTACAGTTTTCTTTATTTGCCGGTTCATTGTTGTTATTTAACATTGTTGAATTGGCAGATTTAAAGAAAAAAAAGCAAAAATTAAAAAAGAGACAGGAATCGATCTCGTAATTTAGAGCCTTGATCAGATGACGAGACCTTCACCTGACTAGGCACCTCCAGAGGTACAATTCGTAGGGAACTTGGAGAACTTTGCACCCATGACGGATTTTACATGCACCAGGTGCCATTAGCGTAGCAATGACAGGAACGTTTTCTGTCCTGACTCCATCAGAGCAAAGATACTGACGCTTACCTATCTTTAGGTACTTTTCGATCAACCAAAGAGCTCATAACATCTGCATACGAATACTTCTAATTTAACCTCTTAACATCTGAAGTTAAAATAACACTACAAATACACATTCATTGCTTTTGCACGAACAAAATGACATCCTAATTAACAGAAAAATGCTTTTTTCTGAAATTGATACTTTAGAAGACTGGTAATTTAGGATCCCAAATATCGATCTAAAATTAATAAGTGTTCTAAAATATCAATTTAAGTAACAATAACCTAAATTCACGCAATAACAAATTGAAGGGCTTTAAACAAGTGAATGATGTAGAAATCCTCAATTTTTTTATTGTAAAGAATTTAATTTAAATAGTTATGAAAATTCTTTATTTTTATTGGCCGCACTGTCTTGAAGGCATTTTTCAAACTCAGATGAAAATAACAACTATTTTATGAGGAAATAATCATCAGTACTGCCAGTTATTGGTTTTGTTCCAAAGCAAAAAACATTCAGCTATAAGAAATAAAGTAAAAATGTAAAATAAATCAATAAATAAACGGTTGAGTTTATTATGAGGGGAAAAATAGAGGTCCACATGTGTGTGCCTCAAGTCTGAAGATGGTGAAGTTCAAAAATTCCATATTGATACCAAATTCCCAGCGAAAATTAAAGATCAAAGGAAAGTTTCACACTCACATGCAACATTACTCATATCATACAAAGTTCATATTTTCCGAATTTCCAACCTCACAAACTGATGCTTCTTCTCCCGTTTACATCACCATTCTAAGCATATATAGTAAATTCTAAATATATAATCATATATATTATTTCTGTTGTCAACATCTCTTTTTCTAAGCAAATAGAAAACGCAGAATGATAAATGAGATACCATATGAAAGGATTTTAAACAGTGTTCTGACATAGCACACGCATATTTCGTTAAAACATGTATTTTCATTAAAATTTGCCGTCAATTAAAAATTAAATCAACATTGTTTTTATAAATGAAATGAAAGGGATTTTTATCAAATCAGTGTTGCCACAAAACTGAAATACCGCATTATATCGTGCTCAACAATGTTTATTCAAAAACAAAAATGTGCAATAAAGAAAAAGTGGGACATTGTTTCTGCACAAGTTTATTTTATATTTATGTTTAAAAAGCAAAATTCAAATTCAAATGCTCAATTTATTTTTCTTTGTCCCATGTGTTATTTCCGAAACAGGTGATGCTATCCTCTAATGCAGTTAAAATACGATATATATATATATATATATATATTGCCTTTTCTATCTACGATTAGTTTTTACTGTATCTTTGATGGAATAAATTAGATGATATTCCGGTTTCACTAATGTTGTTTGTAGATATTTCTTGTCCTTAATTTTCCTTTAGAAGTTTAAACCTGCATCTAAAAAATATTAGACAAAATATTAGTGCGAAATCTTCGCACGGGTCCACTGGTCAAACCTATTATTATTATTACTATTATTATTATCGCTATTATTATTATTATTATTATTATTATTATTATGGCGCTGCCTTATATATATAAACTGAATGATCAAAATGTTAGAAAATGTCTATTTGTCTCCTTTGAATCCCTTTGTTATGATATCTTAATGGTGTTACTAAGATATAGCTTGTATTCAGCATTTATAATTCTAAAGTGGTAATTAAATAAACATCTAAATTAATTCATTTAGAGTATGAATTAAGCATTCAATTTTCGAAATCTGTAAAACGTAAATACAACGTTATCACGAAAACGTAAATACAAATTTTCACCATATTTTATTCTCTTGCATAAAAAGTTCAATAAAATCTCTTACAAATATTCTCTTTCCATTTCTGTTTTGTTGTTTCTCCTTTATCCGCAATAGCATACTTTTATGTGAATATTTTTAAATTCGTTTTTTTCTCCGATTCTTTCAATAATTTTCTCCAATTCGAATGCGAAAAATCAACTTTAAAAAAGGACTATCCATTAGTAAAAGAAAAAAAGTTAAGCCTAGATCTTTGTCTTTAAAAAAAAAAATACTTTCAAAAACAACCACTTAAGTTAAATCGATGCTATTTCTCTTTAAAGATAAAAAAGGGGAAGTTAAAACTTTTCGATTTTAAGTATTCGTTTATTGGAAAACTAAAAAAAGAATTAATGGATCTGGATTACAATCTAACTATATAGAACAAAGTTATGTTTCTTGAAATAGTTTTCGACAGATCATTATTTAAGCATCTGTCCTGTACTTAGATGATAATTCGAATTTAAAATTAAAGGAAAGTGAGCTGAATAAGATTTAAAAAAGAAAAAAAACCGCATTTGATTTGCTTTGAGCTGGTTAATTTTTGTTGCAAAGAAATTTAGTCTTTTAGCTTCATATTAAATTGATTTAAATATTATCACAATAAATAAATCTTTTGCGAAAGTCCTAAAATTTAAACGAGTTTTTTCTTTTTTAAATCTTATTCAGCTCACTTTTCTTTAATTTTAAATTCGAATTATCATCTAAGTACAGGACAGATGCTTAAATAATGATCTGGATTACAATCTAACTATATAGAACAAAGTTACGTTTCTTGAAATAGTTTTCGACAGATCATTATTTAAGCATCTGTCCTGTACTTAGATGATAATTCGAATTTAAAATTAAAGGAAAGTGAGCTGAATAAGATTTAAAAAAGAAAAAAAACCGCATTTGATTTGCTTTGAGCTGGTTAATTTTTGTTGCAAAGAAATTTAGTCTTTTAGCTTCATATTAAATTGATTTAAATATTATCACAATAAATAAATCTTTTGCGAAAGTCCTAAAATTTAAACGAGTTTTTTCTTTTTTAAATCTTATTCAGCTCACTTTTCTTTAATTTTAAATTCGAATTATCATCTAAGTACAGGACAGATGCTTAAATAATGATCTGGATTACAATCTAACTATATAGAACAAAGTTACGTTTCTTGAAATAGTTTTCGACAGATCATTATTTAAGCATCTGTCCTGTACTTAGATGATAATTCGAATTTAAAATTAAAGGAAAGTGAGCTGAATAAGATTTAAAAAAGAAAAAAAACCGCATTTGATTTGCTTTGAGCTGGTTAATTTTTGTTGCAAAGAAATTTAGTCTTTTAGCTTCATATTAAATTGATTTAAATATTATCACAATAAATAAATCTTTTGCGAAAGTCCTAAAATTTAAACGAGTTTTTTCTTTTTTAAATCTTATTCAGCTCACTTTTCTTTAATTTTAAATTCGAATTATCATCTAAGTACAGGACAGATGCTTAAATAATGATCTGGATTACAATCTAACTATATAGAACAAAGTTACGTTTCTTGAAATAGTTTTCGACAGATCATTATTTAAGCATCTGTCCTGTACTTAGATGATAATTCGAATTTAAAATTAAAGGAAAGTGAGCTGAATAAGATTTAAAAAAGAAAAAAAACCGCATTTGATTTGCTTTGAGCTGGTTAATTTTTGTTGCAAAGAAATTTAGTCTTTTAGCTTCATATTAAATTGATTTAAATATTATCACAATAAATAAATCTTTTGCGAAAGTCCTAAAATTTAAACGAGTTTTTTCTTTTTTAAATCTTATTCAGCTCACTTTTCTTTAATTTTAAATTCGAATTATCATCTAAGTACAGGACAGATGCTTAAATAATGATCTGGATTACAATCTAACTATATAGAACAAAGTTACGTTTCTTGAAATAGTTTTCGACAGATCATTATTTAAGCATCTGTCCTGTACTTAGATGATAATTCGAATTTAAAATTAAAGGAAAGTGAGCTGAATAAGATTTAAAAAAGAAAAAAAACCGCATTTGATTTGCTTTGAGCTGGTTAATTTTTGTTGCAAAGAAATTTAGTCTTTTAGCTTCATATTAAATTGATTTAAATATTATCACAATAAATAAATCTTTTGCGAAAGTCCTAAAATTTAAACGAGTTTTTTCTTTTTTAAATCTTATTCAGCTCACTTTTCTTTAATTTTAAATTCGAATTATCATCTAAGTACAGGACAGATGCTTAAATAATGATCTGGATTACAATCTAACTATATAGAACAAAGTTACGTTTCTTGAAATAGTTTTCGACAGATCATTATTTAAGCATCTGTCCTGTACTTAGATGATAATTCGAATTTAAAATTAAAGGAAAGTGAGCTGAATAAGATTTAAAAAAGAAAAAAAACCGCATTTGATTTGCTTTGAGCTGGTTAATTTTTGTTGCAAAGAAATTTAGTCATTTAGTCTCATATTAAGTTGATTTAAATATTAGCTCAATAAATAAATTTTTTGAAAAAGTTCTAAAGTTTAAGCGACTTTTTTTTTTTTGTTATCTTATTCAGCTCACTTTTCTTTAAATTTAAATTCGAATTACCATCTAAGTACAGGACAGATGCTTAAATAATGATCTGTTGAAAACTATTTCAGGAAACATAACTTTGTTCTATGTAGTTAGATTGTAATCCAGATCATTATTTAAGCATCTGTCCTGTACTTAGATGATAATTCGAATTTAAAATTAAAGGAAAGTGAGCTGAATAAGATTTTTTTTTTAAAACCGCATTTGATTTGCTTTGAGCTGGTTACTTTTTCTGCCAAAGAAATTGAGTCATTTAGTCTGATATTAAGTTGATTTAAATATTAGCTCAATAAATAATTTTTTGAGAAAGTCCTAAAGTTTAAGCGACTTTTTTTTTTTTTGTTATCTTATTCAGCTCACTTTTCTTTAAATTTAAATTCGAATTACCATCTAAGTACAGGACAGATGCTTAAATAATGATCTGTTGAAAACTATTTCAGGAAACATAACTTTGTTCTATGTAGTTAGATTGTAATCCAGATCATTATTTAAGCATCTGTCCTGTACTTAGATGATAATTCGAATTTAAAATTAAAGGAAAGTGAGCTGAATAAGATTTTTTTTTTTTTAAACCGCATTTGATTTGCTTTGAGCTGGTTACTTTTTCTGCCAAAGAAATTGAGTCATTTAGTCTCATATTAAGTTGATTTAAATATTAGCTCAATAAATAATTTTTTGAGAAAGTCCTAAAGTTTAAGCGACTTTTTTTTTTTTTTGTTATCTTATTCAGCTCACTTTTCTTTAAATTTAAATTTGAATTACCATCTAAGTACAGGACAGATGCTTAAATAATGATCTGTTGAAAACTATTTCAGGAAACATAACTTTGTTCTATGTAGTTAGATTGTAATCCAGATCATTATTTAAGCATCTGTCCTTCACTTAGATGATAATTCGAATTTAAAATTAAAGGAAAGTGAGCTGAATAAGATTCTTTTTAAAAAACCGCATTTGATTTGCTTTGAGCTGGTTACTTTTTCTGCCAAAGAAATTGAGTCATTTAGTCTCATATTAAGTTGATTTAAATATTAGCTCAATAAATAAATTTTTTGAAAAAGTTCTAAAGTTTAAACGAGTTGTAATTAAACAACTAAAATTTGTAATCAACCAACAAAAAGTTGTTTCTCTACCAATCAGTATGATTGTGTGAAATCAATTAAGTGTAGTAAAGTTAAGTTATGTAAAAGTGAACTTTTTGAAAACAAGGAATTTCTCCCCATTACAAACACAAAAAACAATGAAAAATTCGGTTCAAATTTTAATCTCAGTGCTGCATTTATTATAAGACTGTGCTAAAATTTTTTAGATTAAGTCAAAAAATTAACGAAAATTACAATATTTATTTATTTTTTAAATATTTTCAAACTTATTTATCAAAGTATATGCCCCTAGCTTAAATACGTTTTTGCCATTTTGCCATCAACAAATAGAACCCCTGGAACAAAATACCTCGTTCCTTTCTTCAAAATATTGACCAAATTCACACGAATTGCTTAAGTATTGGCCAATCCTCCTTTATGCCAAAGATATTCTATCGATTTTGGATAAGATATTATATCGATTCTTTCGATAAATGGTAATCCTATGGCGTTAAGTGCTGAAAATACTGCATTTCCCATCCCATTCTATGCAATTTTGCTTGAGTATGGTGGGCAGAATGCGATTTTGCGAGATCGCGAAATAATATGACTGGATCGTGGCGACTATTCGGTGCACGAAGACGGAATTCCAATTATTCGCAGTATATCACGGTTTTCATAGTGTGCCCTTGTTCAGTCAAGTATCAATGGAAATGTCTGTTTCGATTTTAAAATGAGATCACGTCACATTTTGTCGACGAAAATCTAGACAGAAGTTAGTAATGTTCGGTCTCCCGGTGATGCATATTGGCAAATGACATCTATATCTCGTCTACGGCAACTGTCTTCTTCAAAGATTTATGAGGTGGAGAACGATTCAGTTCGAAGCATAAATCAGTTTTGTTTTAAAACTTCGATAAACAATTGCTGAACCCAATGCTTCTTGCACTCTTTTATTTTATATGCTGCCTTTCAAAATCCTTACAATGTTCCCATGGTTGGAATCAAAATCATCAACCAAATTTCGCATTGTCAATATCAGATCCAGGTCTAACTCTTTCAGCAAAGATTTTTTATCACTGTCTCGTGGTCGTCTGGTTCTTAGCTCATAGCTGTTTTCACCATTTTGGAACTTGGCGTCCTACCGAAATGTTGTCGCTCTTGTGACAACTTGTTGACATTTTACTCGGTTGATTTTTTCAGTAGCGGTCTCGTCATACATCACCCATTAGTATGATGAAATTCATATTCGTAAATAAGTAACACTTCGAATGATGTCTCTAATCGATACCACTGTTGGACAAAGAAGTTACGTCATACGCAATAGATGCTCAAGGAATTTCCAGGCAAGATAATGCAAGATAGCTTTTTTAAAATTTATATTGATATTTTTAATTACTTTCTTATTAAAGTGTAATTACTGCTTAAAGTGATAAAAGCATAACACAAAAGGCTTAAAAATACCTTTTAATATATAGATGACGTATGTTTCATGCGCTCAAACAGCGACTTCTTCAAGATCAAATAGATAAATTAAATGTTCTCGCAAAGTTTTTGAAAACGATAAACATAAATCACAAGATCACATGTCCAATGTAACCAGGTGCTTAAATTGGTCAAACTGAAAAACGTGAAAATTATTATTTTTATTTCTTTTTTTAATTTGTAAACCATCGCGTGCCAAATTTTAGGCAATTGAAAAGAAGCTGATTCGTTGCAAATATTCACGTTTCGCAAATATATTTCTATTGATTTACGGATAGTGAATGGGAAATAAACTCTTGAAGGAAAAATTATTTTACTATTCTTGAAATCAATCTACAAAGGCTCTATTCTATGTATTCTAGCCAAGGCTGTAGTTCTTCTACCATATTTTATATCTGCCATATGTTCTTTTATTCTCGCTATTACTACATCATTGGATAGACTATATAGAATAAAGCCTTTGCAGATTGATTTCACGAATAGTAAAACAATTTTCCATCAAGACTTTATTTCCTATCTATTATCCGTGAATCAATAAAAATATTTGCGAAACTATTCTTTTGAATTACCTAAAATTTGGCACGCGATGGTTTACAAATTAAAAAAGCAATAAAAATAATAATTTTCACGTTTTCCAATTTGACCAATTTAAGCAACTGCTTACATTGGACATGTGATCTCATGATTTATGTTTATATATTTCAAAAAATTTGCGATAATATTTTATTTATAATTTTGGTCTTGAAGAAGTCGCTGTTTGAACGCATGAAACATATGTCATCTATACCGTGTGGTTATAAAATAAGTATCTCTATTTGGAGCTGTCTGTAGCTCGAAGGAATGATCCTACTGAAACCAAAATCGGTATACTTACAATTCGAGAAGGGGGAAGCAGAATGGAATAATAATTAAAAAAATAATTTCAATAATCACCGACAGATGGCGCTACAGAGTGTGAAATGTAATGTGTAATACAAGAACAAAAAATTAAGGCGCAGACCGAATGGCACACCTAATATATTGGAAAATGCCACAGTGAACGTGGTTACTCTTTTGCATGGCGGTGCCGCGATCATGTTCAGGTTCCACATGGTCATTGTGCTAGAGGACACAATCCTGGCTGTGCACAACGTGCTCAACTGCGGAATGTACTGCATCAGGAATGATGTTTCATACATGTTATGATATGCAGTAAAGTCATTGAAGTTTATGACACCTCCACGGTACACAATATTACACATTACATTTCACACTCAAAAGCGCCATCTGTCGGCGATTATTGCAATTAATTTTTTATTGTTCTATTCTTCTTCCCCCTTCTCGAATAGTAAGTGCACCGATTTTGGTTTTATTCCTGTTATTACTTCAAGCTACAGACAGCTCCAAATAGGGATACTTATTTTATAACCACCCGGCATATTAAAAGGTATTTTTAAGCCTTTTGTGTTATTTTGTTATCACTTTAAGCAGTAATTACATTTTAATTTATAGTTAGCAAGTGATTTTATTATATTATTTGTACTTTCTTATTGTTAAATATTGGTCTGCTCTGGTTTTTTTACTCAGTCTCAAAACTTTTGTCGAAGCACTAATATTTACATTTTATTTCTTAATTTGGGTCATTTCATGTCAAATTAAACAATAAAAATGTTTTTAACCTTGATATTTTATTTTATTTTTTATTATGTCTATGGAAAACATTAAAAACATGTTTTCACATATTTTTTCAATTTTATTTACAAGTTTTAGCTTTCCAAAATATATATGTATAAATTTGAGAAGCACAAAAAAAATATTATATTTTTTTAAATTGACAACAGAATATTAAGTTATTGTATTGGGATTATTTATTTTAAGATAATTTAATTTCTAATTGTCCCATATCATTTTATTATGTGACGTATAACGATCACATCTGGTTTTCTAGTAGATAAAACAAGTTTCAAACACACAAGGATGCAAAAATGATATCGTCACACTTTTGTATTGTCATTTTTTTAAAGCAAATACATAAACACACACATAGATACGTTATAAAGTACTATTATTAAACATTTGTTTCATTTTATAAGAAATATGTTTAAAAATATAATATTCCGCAAGTAGATTCCAAATGGCTGGCATTTTGATTTTAGCATATTCTAATATTTCTCATTACACAATTGTAAATTATTTTTATACGATTCCATTGACATACAATCATGCAATTAAGCAATGCATTATCCATTCGTGTAAAAAAACCCAAAAATTATGATTGTTTGAATCTTGAAAAAGAAAAATGGAGAATGGAACTAAAAACTTGGAATTAGAGCTATACTATACAGTCATGTAACACATCAAATAAAAGGACAATAAAAACTGAATAAAATGGTTTAAATGTCACCTTTCAATATCAACGTATTTTTGAGATATATTTGTTTGTGTTATTATAAACATAATAAATTTTGAAGATTTTCGAAATTCAATATCTCAAAAACCATTTGTTCAAACAAAATTCAATTTGGCCTTTTTTTTTTTTTCTAATACAGTAGAACTCCAATTATCCGAACTCCAACTATCCGAATCGCTTTCAGAATTTCAGAAAAAAAATGAAGACGGAAACGTACTGCGATTCCCAAAATAATGATTCTGTCTACACGCGCTATTGTCTTTCCTTCCGCGAAGACCCTGGGTTTCAAACTCTAAATGATGATGAACTTATTGAAAGTGTGAGAAAAAAAAGTGTCGAGGAAGAAAATGACTTTAATGTCGAAGTTGAAGCATACAAGGGACCATCAGCTAGTAAAGCATTTGCCGGCCTTGAAAATGCGTTAAAGTGGATGGAGCGTCAGCCCGAGTGTGACCACCTGCAACTTCTGACTGTCGAATGCGCGACTTGGCGCCCCGAAAACGGATGAAGACTGTCAAACAGCTTACTTTGACCGAGATGTTCAGCAAGTAATGACTTTCATTTACAGTACGGTACGCTTAACATGTAATAGTGTTGCCTTTTCATTTAATTAATTAAAAGCTCTTTTTATTTAAAAATAATGTTTATCTCCCATTTTCAACATACATACGGTAATTAATTAAAATATACCCCATTTTTGGAAAAAATCCAATTATCCGAATTTTTGATTATCCGAATAGGGTCCGGTCCCAATTGATTCGGATAATTGGAGTTCTACTGTAGTAGATATCAGCAAAACAATGTGAATTTCTGCGACATCAAGGTGCAATCCATTGGTTGATTTCACATGGAATGATTCTTTTTTTTAAGTTTCCCTTACTTTAGATATTCAAAAACTTTCATTGTGCTTTCTTTCGTGCTAAAAGGATTTTTAAAAAATTCATTTACATACTTGAAATTTAAGATATTCTTTATAAATTAAATATAATTAAATTAAATTAAATTAAATTAAAATGATCAGGAAACGGTTGTAAATTTACTGGAAAAGAGTGAGATCATACGAAATAAATGTAACTTTCGCTATTCATATTATATTCTCAATCAATGTAACACTAAAGAAATTGATAAAACTATTATTTCAATAGTATAAACTTTATAATAATACAACGAAATTTTTTCAATAATTTTGAAGCTGTAACAAGAAAGGCGAAGTAAATATTTTAAGTACTAATAATTTTCTAATTTTATACGAGAGCGGTTAAACATCGCAAATCATAATATTTATTTTTCATCACTTCCTTCAAAATACACATTTAGAATATCGAATCTTCCCTTTTCTTAGAGAATGAAAATAGTTATGTTACGAATCATTTGAAGCTACACATTGTAACAAAAGAATTTTGATAGGATTCATACCTTCAACTGAATGCTTGATATAACGTATGCCATTGTATCAAGTAATTTCATACCATGCATATCTTCAACTGTCTTGAAGAAAGAATGTCATTCTCCAAACTTTAAAATTGGAAAAGAAGTAGAAAACATATAAAATGTCTCCACGAAAGATACGAAATAAGCCTCGGAGATCATAGTAAAAGTCTTTTTCAAGACATACATCTGACATGGAATGGAGTATAAATGGCTTTACAAAGTCACTGTAAAGCCTCAAAAAAGATTTTATAAAGTGATATTGTAAAAGGTTTTCTTTCGATAGAAAATCTTACGTGTAGCAGCAGAAACACCGCTGATGTATTTACTAAAGATTGTTTGTTATGTTGATACATGTCTAGAGATTATATTACGGCCTAGAGATTATCTTGAAACTCTATCTTTTTAGATGATGGGTTTGGGTGTAGCATTTATTGTTTAAGAAATATATGTTTTTTTCTGCATTTTTATATCCATATATAACAGTAAAGTAAAAGAGTAAATCAGTAAAGTAATAAGACTAGTTTTACTGCCACGAAACCACTCATCGGAATGTTAATTTCGGTGGCATAAAATAAGTTTGTTGTCTGTATTAACAAAAGCTACCGATAGATGGCGTGTACAGGCTCATGCTCCTGAGTATCACGTGATTGAACTGAGGCGTGTTTGCGGGCGCCTACGAGAGCGGCCAGTTGTCGAAATGGAAGCGTCGATGTAACAACGTTATGTGATTAAATTTTGTGTTCGTCTGCAAAAATCAGCATCGGAGACCTTTGATATGATATGTGAAGCTTTAAAGGATGAAGCAATACCAAGGGTGAGTATTTTTCGCTGGCATAAAGCTTTTAAGGAAGGAAGGCAAAATGTGGAAGATATTGAACGTGAGGGACGACCTTTAACGTCCATCACAGAGACAATGATTAACACAGCTTCGGTTATCATCAAGGAAGACCGCAGAATTACAGTAAATCAGCTGCATGCTCTCTTGAATATTTCTGTAGGAAGTGTTCACTCAATCATGGCAGAACATTTGCAACTGAAACGTGTCTGCGTGCGATGGATTCCGAAATTGTTGACACCTGAGCAAATGCAGCATCGAGTGGATGTGTTCACAGAATGAACAGAAAGACTGGAACGAGAAGGCGACAATTTCTTAAAACGCATCATCACAGCAGACGAAGCTTGGTTGTATCACTATGACCCAACCATGAAACAACAAAGCAGTGAATGGAAGCATCCGTCTTCGCATACTCCCAAGAAAGCAAAAACTGTGAAATCGGCTGGAAAAGTTATGACCATATTTTTTTTTTATTATGAAGGAATTGTGTATCAGCACGCTGTCAAACCCGGTAATACCGTAAACGGCTCGTACTAGGCGAATATCCTACGAACAATAGTCCAGCAGGTTCAAAGGAAACGTCCATTGCTCCGAAATGGCTTCCTATTGCACCATAACAATGCCCGACCACATATTCCTTGTTTCATACAGGATGTTTTGCAGGAGAACAACGTAGAGATTTTACCACACCCTTCATGCAGTCCTGATCTAACTCCATGCGATTTCTGGCTGTTTCCTCAACTTAAGAAACCATTACGAGCTAAACATTTTGCAAATAACAAAGCATGTGTTAAGACTGCCAAGGCGGTTTTGAAAAAGCTCTCAAAAAACGGACTTTTACATATTTTTAAGAAGTGGACAGAACTTTGGAATAAATGCATTACGTGCCGTGGTAGTTATTTTGAAAAATACCATGTAAATGATGACGATTAACGGTATTCTGTATTTTTTATAATTTTAGTCTTATTACTTATTGAACAGCCCTCGTATGCGCAGAGTTGTTAGGAAAGTTAAATTGTGCAATTAACAGTTACTATTGTTATAAGAAAAATGAAAAAAAAACTGTTTTAAAAAGTCAATTCAGAAGAACGTATTTTTAAAATTATGTTATATTTAAGAATTAATGTTTCAGTCATTGGATTCTATATTCCGGTGAACCAGTAACACAATTGTGGATCCTTTTAGAGTAAAAATTGACTTGTTCCAGACACGATACATTTTTAAGGCAGATTTTGCAAACGCAAGATTTTGAAAGTCTTTCGTTGTACGAAGTTGTTCAAGTGCTTTAAAAATAACATTCAGTTTTTACTATGTATTCAATTAGTAAAATAATATTCCCCTGATCATGAGTCACGAGACTGTGAAGAGTTTCATAACCAAATTCACGCTGCGTATCTACTGTTATTTGTGTGTTTTCTAGGAAAACTTTGGCATCTAGACACATTAAAATTTGTTGCATATTTCAGAAACTGTGTTTCAGCTCTAATTTTCAAGCCAAGTTTTAAGAAATCCAAAAGGGACGTGAGCTGCATTGCACCAAACTATAATCTTTACATTCTTTATATGTTAAGTGGATCATGTAACTTATTTAGTATGCAATCATTATGTAGAAAACTAAATGTTACTACATATGTTAAATTTTTCATCACACGATATGTTTGATAAATATCACTTGCATCCTCGAATACGATTAAAAAAAACAAATCATTTTTATGTAACAGATACTCTGAACACAATTCATACGATAGTTATTGTATTGTTATTCCAATCACTAGTTACTTATTTATCGAATTTCTTTACCTTAACTATTAGTTTTCAATGTCAAACAATTGTTAATCGATTTAGGTGAATTTCGTCAGTAACATGTCCAGTTGATTTGTGGATCAATTTTATATTTTGCTTTAAAATAAACACAGGAAATGTTTCTTTTAATTTAATTTTGTAATCAGTCATTAAAAGAATTTCTAAAATCTGTCACAACTATTCCTCTACTGCTTTTTAACTCTATAAACAATTACAACTCTACCTATAGCGTACCCAGAAAACGACACAGCATGTTATCACTTTTAGGTATCATTGTCTTAACTATTTGTTTTCAATGTCAAACAATTGTTAATTGATTTCGGTGAATTTCTTCGGGAACCCATCCAGTTAGCTTGTGGATCGATTTTGCATTTTGCTTTAAAATAAATACAAGAAAATTTTCTTTTAATTTAATTTCGTAATCATTGATTAAAATAAATGCTAAAATCTTATACACCTATTATTCTACTGCTTTTTAACTCTTTAAATATTTACAACTCTACCTAGAACTTACCAAGAAAATGATACAACCTGTTTTCACTTTTTAGCATTTGCATTGTGAGCAGAGCCCGATTAAGGTTAACAGGGGCCAAAAACCCAGCATTCTTTCGGGGACCTCCTTAACCCTTTCATATCGGAAATATTTTAATCTTAATTTAATTTATTTTACATTTATAGGTATTCATTAATCTAAGCCATTGATCATTAAATAAAATTAGCATTCCTCTCAAATACGGGGGAACACCAGTACAATTGTGCTGTTTAGGATTTTTCTATGTGAGGATCGTGCGGGTTAGGCTTTATCTATGCAAGCGTCACCTACAATTTTATGAATTTATTATTTATAAAAAATAAAATTTACAAACAATCTTATTGACTATATTTATTTCCAACGAAATATTTGAAGCAATTTTGAGTTTATGTGAGACATAAATGCACATTACATTATTCAAGATGTGTTCCTGAATAGCTTGTACACTTTTCATAACTGCACTTGGAATGTTATCGTAGCGTGGAAAGTGATTGTACACATCATATCTTTTAACTAGACATGGGATTTTTGCTGGTGATTATAATATTTTGACCTTTTAACTGTAGTAGCTTGATCTTTGTAGCTTTTTTCGTCCTCCGATTTTTGTATTAGAAACTGGAGTTACAACAAAAGTTTTACCTATCTGCAGCTTAAACCTCAATACATCAGTCTGATTTTTTTTTGGAATTTTCTCTGTTGCTATATTGCGTTTGTATAAAATTCAATATGATTTTCCAAGTCGATTTTTTTTTAAACCATGTTCTGGAATATTTCATTTGCTGATCGCAAATATCTATGTCACCCATGCATTGAATATATTTTGTCACAACTGAATGACATGGTACTTCAATATATTCATGTTTATTTTTTGACCAGTGTTTAACTTTTTTTATTGGTTCAATGCTGCAACAATTAGATGCTTGATTTTGAACACCAGTATTTTTAATAGAAATTTCCGCTTTATCGGATCACAGACTTTCAGTAATTAAATAAATTGAAAAATTCTATTTGGAAAACTGTGTCCAAAAATTAAAAGAAATGTAAAGAACCCTCGTCTCGAAGAGTATATTAAGTTCAACCAGTCAGCCACAAATCTTTTCAGTAAATTACATTTTTATGACTTTTTTTTCCGGAATCAAATTAGTTATTTGGCTGCCTTCAGCAGCGAGAGGACCAAGGCCGCGTTCTAGTCTGTCATTGCGGTAATCAGCTCTGGACTGTGACCCATTTTGCAAAATTAATTCCTCAGTTATCCATATATAAGAGATTTTTCCTCGCGCCTTGAAAATTAAAAGATTTCAGATTTTTTTTCATTTTTATCATTAGTTAATTGTTGATAATATGATAATTTAAACTAATAAGCGCGCTGCAGTTTAAAAAAACTTCGTGATAAAATCAAATGAATATTTTATTGAATAATGTATAATAAAAAAAAATCTTAATAAAAATTTTATTTGGTTCAATTTTTAAACGTTGCCAATTGTAATTTTAAGACTTTTTTTCCTTTACTAAGCTATTTCATTTTTTAAATTATTATTATGTTATTTTGAAAAATATATATATATGCGCTAATTTTTCCAAAGCTTTCTTATTTTTTTTGCACATTTCAATTTTTATATAACATTATAGATACCAGCCTGTGTTCTTTGGCTACAGATATGAGCTTAAAATTTTTACAAAATTATTAAGCACAACAATTTTAGTCAATGTGCCAGATTTGATTTTTTTTTTTACTCAAACTATCCATGGGTCGTAAAAACTCCCTTTTTATTGTAGCAGCCTACAACTTTTTTATCCAAAATTTAGTTAACTACAACTGCAACTACTTGTTTAAAAAAGTAGCGACTACAAACTACTTTTCAAAAGTAGTCACTACTTCGCTACTTTCAGATTTTGTCAAAGGGTTCAAATTACACAAAAAACTGAAGACACGGATTAAATTATAAAACGACCCCTCGTTATATCATGTCTGCCCGGATACAACGAATTAAATGCAAAATAAACGAGGGTTTTCAAAAATTAAGATAACATACAAGAAATTGTTTTTGTTTGTCTCCAAAATGTTAGTTTATACACACATTACAAATTTTGTTCTAAAATTAACAGAAATATAATCTAGAAAATTACAGTAAAACAACTCGGAATGCAAACAATAAATAAATTTGCAAGTAAAGCAATTCCAAATAATAAGAAACCTGGCATTAAAAGAGAAAGACTTAATAACGAGTAAATATACAAGTGTTGCCAGCAAGAAAATTAATTACATTGGTAGGTTAGTACTTGATTTTAGCAGCAAGAGTCAGTGGGAAAATTTATGACTTCATGCGATGCGTTTTGTACACTGCAGCTGATATTTGTCGCTGAGATTCGCAAATTGTTGAGTAGAACAAATTTTGCACAAAAGAAGCAAGTTTCGGCCACGTGATTTGCAGAATGGCACTTTTTTTTTAAGTAGCGTTAGAAATAGCGACGGTTCTCGCTATAAAGTACTGAATTTTTATTTAGCGCTACTCGTTACATTATTCAAAATGTAGTGCACTACACTACAAGCTACTGAAAAAAGTATTGACTACTGTAAGTTTAGCTACTGAAGTAAGTGTATGTACATTAGTAAGTGTAGCGCGTTACTTCCGACCCCTGAAAATATCTAAGAATTTTTCCAACAAGTAATCTTGGTTTTATTTATTCATGGAATGTCTATCACTAAATAAAGCAAAAATTACTACTTTTAATTAGAGGTAGATAGTTTTAATAAAAAATTCCTTAACTTGGCAACACTGATTTTAGGTATGCTTGATTTATAAGATTAACTTGGAAAACACTGGCTTCATACCCAACCACCCCCCCCCCCCCGCCCCAATCTACTACTCCAAATATTCCTCTACCATTCAAGTGCTAGATGAAGAATTATGCTTCAAAAGCAAACATATAATTAGTTCGCCTTTAAAATGATTGGCAGCGGCAATTCATCGTGACATGTATTTGGCAAGTATATGGATAGTATAATAATTGATTCACATTTCGCCTAAAATCATCAATCAGTTCCAAATATCAATTAGATTCCTAAGATGTATTAAGTCCTACTCGATTATTGTTCTCGATAGTTCCGTAGATTTTAGATAGACTGTTTAATTAAAAACTTAATCCGCCAGCAAATTAGACAAAGTAAGTATTTTTTAACACTTGTGAGTATTGTTTGTCTGGCCGAGCTGTAACTCACTTAAATATACTCGGATTGCCGTGTAATTAATATACGTTATTGAGGTTTACTATGTCATCTTCCGTATTGAAAATAAAGTGTGCATACACAAAATAATTCGGTTCCAGTACTATATATGAGCAATAATTACTGGAAGTGCATGGTATCATATATTCTAATACGAGCAAATCTTGTGGGTGGTTATATATATATATATATATATATATATATATATATATGCAAAAATTATCTTAAAAACGGCTCTAACGATTTTGACGAAATTTCGTATCCTACCGTTTTGGGGCACCAAAAAACCATTGGGCTAGGTCACATGCTCGAGAAAATTCGATTAGTGGGTCATTTTGGGTCATTTTGGGTCATGGTCTAGCTAATTGTATCTAAAAAACGGTTCAAACGATTTTGACGAAATTTTGTATCCGACCATTTTCGGGCATGAGAAGTCAATTGGGCTGGGTCACACGTTCGAGAACTTTCGATTAGTGGGTCATTTTTGGGTCAACGCGGGTCAAATTAATTTTACCTAAAAAACGGCTCTAACGATTTTGATTAAATTTTGTGTCCTACGAGTTTCGAGCACGATAAAAGCATTGGGCTAGGTCGCATGTCCGAGAAAATTCAATTAGTGGGTCATTTCTGGGTCAATGTGGGTCAAGATCTAAAAAGCGGCTCAATTTACACTAAATTTTGCATCCAATGGTTTTCGGGCGCGAGAAGACTGTTGGGCTAGGTCACATGTTCGAGAAAATTCAATTAGTGGGTCGTTTTGGGTGATGGTCAAGCTAATTGTATCTAAAAAACGGTTCAAACGATTTTGACGAAATTTTGTATCCGACCATTTTCGGGCATGAGAAGTCAATTGGGCTGGGTCACATGTTCGAGAACTTTTGATTAGTGGGTCATTTTTGGGTCAACGCGGGTCAAATTAATTTTATCTAAAAAACGGCTCTAACGATTTTGATTAAATTTTGTATTTTATGAGTATCAGGCACGCGAAAATCATTGGACTAGGTCACATGTTCGAGAAAATTCGATTAGTGGGTCATTTCTGGGTCATTGTGGGTCAATATCTAAAAAGCGGCTCAATTTACACTAAATTTGCATCCTATGGTTTTCCGGCACGAGAAGACTGTTGGGCTAAGTCACATGTTCGAGAAAATTCAATTAGTGGGTCATTTTGGTCATGGGTCATGATATTTGAACTCAAATTTAATTTTGACCGAGCATTGCTCGGTCTTCCCTGCTCGTATGTTTTTAAATTTAACTAATATTTTGCATGTTATTTGGTAGTATAAACTCTATAGATCATATACAGGGCTGCAAAGAACATCTACAATGCACTTCCGATTATTGACGAAAATTGCTGAAAGGCAATTTTCAGCTGTGCTATGCATTTAAAAACTAAACTAAATTTCAGCTTGCTATGTAGTATATATATACAAATCTATAGATCATATACAGAACTGCATTGAAGAATTCGGATATTTTTCTACTTCAGGAGGTAATTACTAAAATGGAATTTTCAAATGTGTTATGCGTTTCCCAAACTGTTTAATAAGGTGAAATATAATATAAGTAAACAGTAAAGTTGTGTTACAGTATTCTGAATGTGTTGGAAAATGTCTCATAATCCATGCTTGGCACATGATTTTACTTTATTGTTTTTCCACACGACCAGGGGTTGACAAATGCGGTCGCTATAACCAAGTTTTTCTATCTGGCCACCAAGTTATTTAGTCTGGTGTATTTATTATTATTATCATAATTTTTTTTAGAAAAATTGACCTAAGAAGTTGACTCTAGAACACAAACAGCATTTTTTTCTTTTTTTGGCTTTTTTGATTTGGTAAAAAAAAGGCCTGCAAATGCAAAAGATATTTAAATACATTATATGGCCAATGATGACCGGTCACTTGCGATTTTAGACGTTTTGTTAAATATCTAGAAAAAGACATAAGGAATTATCCTGAAACTTCAGACGTGTAAACAGCATAGTCGACGTCATATATTTTGGTGAAGATTTTTTCCCGAAACCCCATAGGGGGCCGTCAATAATTTTAAGAAAAACGAATATCTTTTGGATAAACCTGTAAAAACTAATATCGCAAAAGCGTTGAAACGGTAGCACATGCTTAGGAGGCTTCTTTTAATTAACTATGTTAATTTTTATGAGGATAGCACGTATCGTGGAGAAATTAAGGTTTTTATAAAAACAATCCCAAATATCACCAAGTGTTTTGCTTATAATTTTCAGAGTTCTTAATATAAAATAATGCTCTTTTCAGGAACGATGACAAATAACATTATATACAATACCCTGCAATCAGAATTAAAAAATATTAAATATTGGATTAAAAATGAGCGGGTTCACTAAATATTGTTTCACTGCGCACGCGCGAATGCAATAAAAATATACTGTGCATAATATATTGGTTAAATTTATAGAGCAACTTTTGTGAAAGTTTCAAAAACATAGCTTGAAAATTCTGATAGTGATAGTCGTTAGGATAAGCTTGAAATTCGCTGTTCCCAAAAGGAAGCAAAAATATGAGGAGTGGTATCCAAATATACAATGAGAGACACGTCATTCTTATTATGTCAACTTTCATAAGCTAGTATATTTGGATACAACCCCTCATCTTTTTTGCTTCCTTTTGGGAACAGCGAATTTCGGGCTCATTCTATCCACGATTACTATCAGAATTTTCAAGCAATGTTTTAGAGACTTTCACAAAAGTTGGTCTATACATTTAGCTAATAAATTATGCACAGTATATTTTGATTGAATTCGCGCATGCGCAGTGAAACAATATTTAGAGAACCTGCTTATTTTTCATCCAATTTATTTTTTAATTCTGACTGCAGGGTATTATATACAATGTTATGTGTCATCGTTCCTGAAAAGAACGTTCTTTTATATTAAGAACTCTGAAAATTATAAGCAAAATACTTGGTGAAATTTGGGATTGTTTTTATATAAAGCTTAATTTCTTCACATGCATACGTGCTAGCCTCATAAAAATGAACATAGTTTATTAAAAAAAGCCTCTCAAGCATGTGCTACCGTTTCCACGCTTTTTCGATATTGGTTTTTACAGGGTTATCCAAAAGATATTCGTTTTTCTTCAATTTGTTAACGGCCCCTTATGGGGTTTCATGAAAAAATCATCGCGGAAATATATGACCTCTATCATGTTGTTTACACTCCTAAAGTTTCAGGATAATTCCTCATGTATCTTTCCAGATATTTAACAAAACGTCTAAAATCGCAAGTGACTGGTCATCATTGGCCATATAGTGTAATAAAAAAAATAAAATAATAAAAACAGAATTATTTGACTAACTTCGACAAGAAAATAGGCAAAAATTGTTTTTCTGTTTCACCATTCCATCGATGCCCCCCTCATCAGATATAGATTTTCATAGCACTCCTATCCGGACATTGGAAGTCTTCGTTAATCAGCATTTTCCGAACATGTCGGTTAATCCAGCTTTTACAGAATTTCTCTTTTATTTCACAGATAAATAATTTTGATAAATTTCATTAGAGAACTGGGTTTTAATTATCTTTCTAAATTATGTAACAATTCCAAACTATGTAACTAACAATCCTAAAAGTATGCTTATTATTATTTTTTCTCAATTAATTCGTAAAAACTTTTGTTCTTTTTGAAAATCAGTGTCGGGGGAGGGGGGCGGGTAAATATTTTTTATTGGCGACAAGAATTTTTTGCTGACTACTACATTTTATAAAATTTGTAAAGCCCTGCCCACGACTGTACAAAGGTCTCAAATAGAACGTACTAATCAATTATAAAATATTAAATATTAAGTCATCAACGCACTGTACTGTTACATAGTATTTACAATACGCCGAGAAGAAGAAACATATTTTAATACATAACATTTATGTAACTGAGAAAAGTGTAACTGGAATATTTTTATTTCTTAAACCAAACATGCAATAAATTGTTTTTACAAAGTTAAATTTCACAACCCTAGAGGAAAGTGAAAATGAAGGTATTTTATGCGTACAGAAAACTTATTTCTTTCGGCAAGAAAAGGAAATAGCACGAATGCTTTTAGCTAAACATCGTTTCCGATGCTGATATATCTGAAGTAATCATATTTCATAGAAGATATAAAAGATGAACCAAACAATATTTTATTTTTCTGTGAGTCTCTTATTGCATTTATCATTACTTTGCTTCAATTTTAGATTACTTTCTGTCAATAAATGTTTTTTTTTTATTAAGTTCCTTTAAAAATGTACAATGAAATTAACGCATATGTGGTTAATAGTTAAGAACATAACATTATATTATTTCATTTTAATAATATTCCAAAAGTATAAGAGTCCATAAACCATGTTTTTGGCTCATGAAATAAGACTAAAATTCGATTTTGTTATACTGAGTTAATTATTTCACTTTTTAATATTAGAAGTTTTATCCTGTACGATTTCAACAATATTTTTTTGCATTTTGTTCGGATTTATATAACTTACAAAAGCTCAAAGTTCGTATTATTCGTAGTTTTTGAAGAAAAATGCGCAATTTCTCCTAATTTTACCACTTATTTATATGATAGTAATCGTGCAACTCTTTCTTCTTTACATATATTATAAAATATATGAAAATGTACAATATATGTAGAAATAAAATTGTTGCAAAGCTGCGCTGATTGTAAAATATTAAAAATAGAGAGTTAAGTAACTGCAGTCCCTCACGTCACTGAGAGATTTTAGAATGCAGCACCGTGTTTAAACGTGCTAAAATGAACGTAACTATTGCTAATGTAAAGGAATGCAGTTATTAGCAAGTTGATTATTCGAATGAATCATTCGAATAATCAAAATAATCGTTATGCTCATCGCTTTTAAGACATTTTTCTGGTAGCCCGCCACAAGTGATAAATCGTCAAATATTCTTTGTATCTCGTACAATTGTATATACGACTTGAAACAACAATGAATTTCATTCTGCGCCAATAAACGCTCGCCAAAATATGACAAATGCTTTGGAAATTGCAACAATTAAACGTTTTAAAGGCTAAAAAGTAGAAAATAAATTATACATAAAAAAATGATGAGCGTAGTATTTTTTAAGAAATACGCTTTCATCAACTAATAATTTAGTAGTACTTTAAGATTATACGTTGAAAAATAAATTTAGAAATCCTAAAAAATATAGTTTAAATAATGTTTAATTTTTTCTTTCTCGTTGCCCTATCTTAAAGAAGAAGCAGAGCAAAAATTATAAAGCAGTGAATTTTTTTAAATCAAGTTCAGTGCCCACGCAAATTAATGTATTCTAACGGAAATTTTTGCGAAAAACCTCGAATAGCTGTAAAAATAAATAGGCATGATTTTCAAGATGCTTATAAATGAGTGTTTTTTAAAGAACTATTTTTACAAAAAAATATAATAAATTATAACACCTTGTAATAATATATTTATTTTAAATGCTAAAAGGTGTAAACTAAAAACATAATATATAGTAAAATAACTTTTATTAGATTGTTGACATGTTTCGGCTCACTACGCGCCATTATCCAAAACTAATGAGAATATTCTACAATTGCACGGTCTTTGAAGTTATTATTTGAAATGCTATCATTTAATTTTCATGTACTTTTTAAAATTACGCACGTTATTTTTTATTTTTATTTGGTTGAACATAATAAAAGTCTTCCATTCCTTGATATGATGCTAACCAGAACAAATAAATCTATCGACAGATCCGTTTTCCGAAAAAATATGGCTTACCAATTTACCATACCAAAAAACGCATGTTTTCCATTTACGTATAAAATTTTAGCCTACAGATTTTTCATAAGACGGGCCTTTTTAGTATGTACTGGAAATAAATTGGATAATGAATTAGATAATATTCATAAAATTGCTTGTAATAATGATTTTAAGGTACACCATATTAATAAATTAATCGTGGATATTGTCAATAATAAGAATCCAGAAAACAAAATTGATTTGCAAAAATACAAACTTTATACTCTTCAATATTATCCAAGCTTTTTTGAAAAATTAAAATATGGCCTTAAGCGTTTCAATATCTGCTTAGTAGCCAAACCCCATCAGAAATTAAAAAATATATCATATGCAGTAAAGTTGACCCAATTAATTTTGAGAATTATTCAGGAGTATATGAAATACTTTTTATTAAAAAGACGGGATCTAAGAATTACTATATTGGCATGACAAGCAGGAAATTTAGTTACAGAAAAAAGGAGCATAGCTGATATTAAGTACAATAGAAAAACCACAGCCCTGGCAAGATTATATCAAGAAAAAACCATCCAAATAAATTTCAATGAAAGTGAAATAATTTTTTTCCTCCAGTCTATACTATCCATCCATAATAACAGAAACCACAGCGATAATACTACGCAAAAATACAATATGTAACGATGCAGCATCATTTAACTTACGGAAATTGTGGCTCGAATTGCTCCATGGTTACAAATAAATAAATAAATAACCAAATAATAGTAAAAAAATAATAATAATGTGCTAATTTTAAAAACTACATGAAAGTTAAATGATAGCATTTCAAATAATAACTTCAAAGACCGTGCAATTATAGATTATTCACATTTGTTTTTGATAATGGGACGGAGTGATCCGAAACGTGTCAACAATTTAATAAAAGTTATTTTACTGTATATTATGTTTTTAGTTTACACCTTTTAGAATTTAAAGGAAATGAACTATTTTTACTTTTATATTTATTTTACAGTATAGGCTATTTCATACTATAGTTAAAGACATGGATCCAAGCTCGGATCTTGATTTGAACTTGAATATTTGGAGAGGTTTTAAATATTTTCCATGCTGAAGCTCCGCCTCTTAGTCCTGTAATCTTAAAATTTATTGTAGATTTCAAATCCACCCAAAATTGAAGGTTTTGTTTCTGTAATCAGTGTGTAATCATGTTAAAATTTTATTAAAGTTTAGTCACTCAATAAATGCATCTTTTCTTCGCAACTGAGAATAATAAAAAAAACTAAAATGGAAACAGTTTGAAGAATATTATATATACTCCATCAAAATAAATAAGTCAATACAAACTGATAAAGAGTTGCTCGATTAATGGTTTAATTAAGGTGTTTTTTTTTAGTTTTTTTGTTTTTTATTATTAGCGCTCGATAAATACAGTCGCCAGGTCGTCAGTCGCGACCAAAACACAAGGGGTTTGGTTTTCGAGAAGTAAAGATACAATGCCGCATACTCATTCAAAAAACTTTTAATTGACAAAATGTCAATTACAAATTACTTACTGATATATGCCTTATTTTTTGATATAGTTGCCGTCATTGTCCAAGCTTTTGTATCCTACAGTCATAGAAGTTTACCACCTGTTGTCGAAACCACATTTCAACGTCGATTCTGATCTCATAATTGTCGTGGAAGTTTTGCCCTGCAAAATATTTCTTCAGGTAAAGGAATAAGCGATAGTCCCTGGGTGCAAGATCTGGGCTGTAAGGTGGATAGTTCTTCATGAACATGACCTACCTCCATAGAAAGCACAACACCATTTCGTTACATTTAGTCGATTCATAATGTTCTCATAGACGGAAACAATTTCTTTGTGAATAACGGCTGGACGCTCATCTTTTGCATGAAGAAAACGTATCACGGAACGTACTTCACATTTGGCGGGGGTTCTGAATTGACGCAGCCATAAACGCGTGCTACACGAAACAGATTCACCTTTACAAATATTGAATGACTGCGAGGGGGAGGTCAAATGTACAACGTTACAAGATATGTTGTCAACGCGCTCATTAAAACTTTTTCTTTTTATTGCTGTCTGAAGTGTATCCTTACTTTCCGAAAACACTTTGTATTTTAACTGATGACTGGAAGCATCAAAATTGAATGATGTAACGAAAATTCATTTGAACGTCCCTTCACTTAATGATTATAAATTATAGAAAATTATAGATAAGTGGTACTTTTAATTTATACTTTTAATCCAAACATACACACATCATGAACACATACCAGAAATTAAAATGCAAAAAGCAGAAAAATGTAGAATTTAAAAAACAATGTCAGAAAAAGCGCTCATAAAATCCTTATTCAACAAAGATTGCCATTAATGCTTTCGAGGTATTGGTCATGTAAGGTTAAGTTTTTTTTTAATCATTTTAATAATAATAATAATAATAATAATAATAATAATAATAATAATAATGTAAATAAAGAAAATATATTTCTCATGATATTTCATACTTTATTTATTCAAACTTTGTAAAATTCATTCCATTTTTTTTTTTAGAATCATATAAGTTTGATAAGTTTCGTTCAATATTACCTTTCTAACTGAAGTTATTAAACTGAATTGAAAAATTGCGGCAATATTCAAGATATACTAGTATAACTATGATCATGATTATTATTTTTCAATAAATTCATAAAAAACTTACGCTTTTTGAAAATCTACTATTAAATTAAAAAATAGGGAAAAAGCTGACAACGGTGGCAGAGGAGATGAATAATCATTTTTACAGGTGACTAAAACTTTTTCTAGCTACCAAATTTTGTTCCAATTTGTAGACCCCCTGTTTGATATTATATTCAGTTATAAGATATTTTTAATAATGTCATATTTATTCTGGCAGAAGGATTAATTATATTTGTTTTGTCTATCGGTATTTTTCAATACATTAAGCTTAGTGACGCATGTATTTATGCATATACACAATTTAGTCCTTCAAATAAAACTTAAATATATAGAAATGCATTTCAAAAGAATTATCCTTCTAAATCGTGAGAAAAATTTTATGTGAGGAAAAAAATAAATAAAAAAGGCTCTAATATAATGTTTACATATTCCAGATAATCTTATGGATTGTTTCAATTGGTGAAAATGCAATGTTTAGTGGAAAAAACAATAACTAAATTTTAAGTTCAGTGTCTTGGAAATAAAATGGATTTTAAAAATAATTTATGGATGTATAAAAAGGAATTATTTTGTAATTTTTATTTTCAAGAAAAATTGTGTTTATTTTCCTTGTTCTCGAAGAATTCATTTAGTTTATTCTAAAAGAAACAAACTGATGAACACATTAGCGTTATTACGGACATATTATTTATTGAAAATATATACTTGGCTTATCTTTCATTTTGTCTTCTAAATACAAGAGAAAAAAATTATAATCTTACATAAGACTCTAAACAAAAAAATATATAATCTTCCATAGACATTTTTAGTACATCAATTAAACTATTAGAAGTATACAAAATATTTTATTGAATTTTTACAGACACTATAATCATGTTATGATTCCTTGATTTAAAAAAAAAAATCAGTTCTTTTCTTCTTAATCATGCTTTCAATTAGCTGCTGAAAATGAAAGTTTAGTGAGAGAAAAATAACTATATTTTAAGTTCATTGTCTTGGAAATAAATTGATTTTAAAAATAATTTATTGATATATAAAAAGGATTTATTTTCGTTTGTAATTGTTTTTTATATATATAAACTCGGTTTATGATACCACGAAGTTTTTATTTTGAAGAAAAAATATGTTTATTCTCCTTGATTTTGAAAAAATTTTTAGTTATTTATTTTAAAAGAAACAAACTGATGAACAAATCAGCGTTACGGACATAGTATTTATTGAAAATATATACTTTGCTTATCTTTCATTTTGTCTTCTAAGAACAAGAGACGAAAATTGTAATCTTACACAAGAATCTATACGAAAATATATAAAATCTTTCATGGACATTTTTAGTACATCAATTGCCACGTATAAACCGTTAGAGTATATAAAAAAAATATTGAATTTTTACAGACACTATAATCGTGTTATGATTCCTTGATTTAGAAAAATGTCAGTTCTTTTTTCTCCTTAATCAAGCTTTCAATTAGCTGCTGCAAATGAAAGTTTAGTGAAAGAAAAATAACTATATTTTAAGTTCAGTGTCTTGGAAATAAAATTGGTTTTAAAAAGAATTTATTGATTTATAAAAAGTATTAATTTTTATTTGTAGTTTTTATTTTAAAGAAAATATGTTTATTCTCCTTGTTTTTGAAAAAAATCGTTTAGTTTATTTTAAAAGAAACAAACTGATGAACACATTATCGTTACGGACATATTATTTATTGAAAATATATACTTAGCTTATCTTTCAAATTGTCTACGAAAAACAGAGAGTGGAATCTTACATAAGACTCTATACAAAATTATATGAAATCTTTTATAGACATTTTTAGTATATCAGATGCCACGCATAAATGGTTAGAAGTATAAAAAAATATTTTATTGAATTTTTACAAACACTATAATCATGTTATGGTTACTTCCAGATTTCAAATTCTTACTAATTTTAACCTTCTCATTCCCTACGTCTACATATGCGGGCCTCCATCTTTCCCCGTTTTATTAATGATACTGGTATACAATTGCAATTCCGATTTCAGAATGATATGTTTCGATGTCTAAGATTCTCTCGAAGTACTGCGAATATATTAAAACTCTTGTTCTGAAGTCCAATTGGAGAATAAATAATTAAATAATAAGTAATGATATTACATTAAGGGGTTATATACGTTCTCGACGGCGAAAATTTGACATATTTCGGAATTTTTCTTCTTTTTTTAGGAAGATTGTGTAAAATTAATTGAAAAATTAATAATTCCACTTTGTTTTTTATTGCTTCAAGTATTTAAAAATATTTGTTTTTGTTAAATTTGGTCACATATTACGTCGGAACCCTGCATCCGCGTTGACCTGTACTAAAATATCTGAATACGATAGGCAGCATCCAAACTTCTTGTATGAACAAAAAATAATTAAAAATCTCAGTTTCTTCATGTAAAATAAGGTTGTAGCTATGGGCCATCGGCTCAAATTTAAAAAAAAAAAAAAAAAAAAAAAAAAAAAAAAAAAAAAAAAAAAATCATTTTTCGTCCAAAATTTTGACTTTTAAACTTATTCGAAAAATATAAAAAATTTAAATTTTCAAAAAATGGCTCGATGGCTCTTAAACAATTTAATTATGCGTAAATTTTATCCGAAAACGTTAAAAATTGTTCAAGTTATCATGCTACCTATGTTGAAAAATGTATTTTCCAGAAAATTGCGTTTAAAGTTTTAGAAGAAAAAAATATACTGATATATATTTTTTTGCATCTTATCATTATTTTTGTTATTCCTGCGCCATACTGTGGACCTTCCTGTGTAAGGTGGTCGGTTTTATCGATCGTGCGCGTGCTTACATTTTTGCTCAAATCTGTTTTAATAATTGATATATCACTTTAAATCTTTGTGCCCATAATTCTACACACTATAAGAATTAAATTTCCGTTAAAAAAAATCGATTTTTTGAAAGTTGAGAACGTATATAACCATTTAATACTCATTAGCAAAATTTTTAAGATGAAAATCCATGAAGCAAGAGCAACTCGCCATTTTCTGTGGTCTGATCTGCAAGTCCAGAAAAGTTCTGATCGGACTGGCCAATCAAAACATTCTAAGCCAACCATATAACAGTACGCATTATTTTTATCCTAGCCCCCTACTGGGAAAAATTAGAAGTACTTTAATAAAAACGATCTGCACGAGTGAAAAGAGGCGCTTTTCAGTAAAAGGGGTGCGTTAAATTGACAGGGACTCTCCGTATAACGAGCCTGACTGGAAATGTTGAAGACTTATTGAAAGTCAAATCCCAAATAGAATTTCGTCTTATCCTTTGGCTCAGGTCTACAACTACCAATTAACATAGAACGATGATGTACGCAGAAGACGCTCAATATATTACATACATAAGCTTTCTCGAAATAAAGCATAAATCTCGAATATAAAATAAATTGAAATGCACTATACAACAGAATTTTTCTTCTAAATCTTGATCGAAGTTTCAAATGATGAAAAAGCGACGCTCCAACAAAATATTTAAAGATTCCAGATAATTTGAAGGAGAATTTTTTCAATTGTTGAACCTGGAAAGTTAAGTGAAAAAACAACAGCTACATTTTAAATCTAGCGTCTTGAAAATAAAATGGATTTCAAAAAGAAATGATTGCTATACAATGAGGAATTATTTCCGTTTGTAGCTCTTTCGAGAAAAAATATGTTTCTTCTTCTTCTTTTCGAGCAATTCATTCGGTTTATTCTAAAAGAAACAAAGTGATGGACGCAAAAGAGTTTTTTCTTTCTTTTGAAAAAATATATTATCTTTATCATATAATATAAAAAGAGAAGATTGAAAATCTTTCTTATTTATTTAAGACATTATCAGGAAATATGAAACATCTTGCGGACTTTTTTAGTACATTAATTATCATGTATAAATGACATGAAATGTAAAAAACAAACACCTTATTATATCTTTAAACACAAGACAACTATGGTATACTTGCTTGATTTAAAAGTGTTACACTTTTTGGTCTTTCTTAATCAGGTTTAATTCTCTAGAAATTTTGATAAATTTTACACATTGTGAGTACTATACTAGTTTGCAAATTTGAATAGAAAAGAAGCTAAAAATAAAATGGTTTCGCCAATATTAAGTATACTATAATAATTAGGTCATCACAAACTGCGATAAAGTATTACTAAGTTAATTAATGTTCGTTGTTTTATTCAGTTATATAAACGCTTTTAATGATAATATATTTGTTTTGACACAATTTTTAATTACATTTTTTGGCATCAATCGATAATTAGTCAATAAATTTGAGTATTTTGGAGTATATATTTATAAATATTAGAGAATCCAACCCGAGATTTCCGGGTTACGGAATGTACGTGAAAACCATTTTTTATGGAAAACTGCATAATATTTTTTCACATTTAATATATTTATTTTATATTACCCACTGAGAGCACCAAAAAGTTTTTTATATGAAAAAGATCAATTGTGTATTGAAATTGATTAATCTTCCTATCCTGTTGAAATTTTACTCAACTTTTATAAAACATTTCACATCAGAATTTTTATTTAAAACTATTTAACATATTTATTTAACAGTTCTCTGTGGCTTAAGTCCCGCCTGCTCTACTGTCAGTTCAATTTGATTGGTTGGCTACCTCTCCTGATTGCCTGATGAAGTTATGAGTCCAATCTCTTATTTTTATTTCCTATTGTAGTACAAAAGTGCTACAGTTATACTTTTTTTCATTTCTCCTCTATGGTGTGATATACATTTACTCATATACAGGGAGTGGAGTGGAGTTGATTGCAACTGAGAATCCCATTGAAACACGCGACTGTTTCTGTGGCTTTCTTTTACTTGTTTTATGAAGAAATTTCTGTTTCGAATCGAATGAAATAAATTATAGAAGCGGGTAGATTGGGTTCATTCAAAATAGGAAGGTTAATAACAATACTTTTGCATTAGCCTCATGTCAGGAGTTAATAGCCAAATAAATCGCTAAAGATTTCCCTACTCACACCAGACTTTTTCATTCTAATAATTTCAGTTGTTTGAGCGCGTAGTTCGATTGCATGTGTTAAATTTGTTTTATTTATATTATTTTATTTATTTATTGATTAAGTTTTAATTTCGTTATGTAATATTAGACGGAAACAAATGCTGAACTATTTATATTGTTTCAAATGCAAACGGGTTAATCTTTTATAATCAAGCTGTCCGCAATAGACATAGATTTTTTTCTTTTTATTTAGGCTTAAAAATTATTTTAAAAACCATACAAAAAAATCAGCAATTTAAAATAAAGTTTTCAAACAAACTGCAGAAGACAGAACATTTTTTTCCTATTCGTCGGTGTAAAAACTGAAATTGTACTATGTCTAAAAACTAAAAAAAAAAATTGTAGTGACGTAAAATTTGCGAAGTGTTGTCACTGTCATTACGACGTCAGGGTACTCACGGTCGTATTTTTGCTGTAAAATCAAATACGTAACTTAATCTTTCAAATAGAATGTCTCTAATATTAAAATGAAATGAACTTCAAAAGAATTATTCTTCCAAATCTTGAAACAAATTTTAAATGATGAAAAAAATAAAACCGCTCCAGCAAAATATTTAAATATTCTAGATAATCTGAAAGATTTTTTTCAATTGTTAAACGTGCAAAGTTAAGGGAAAAAACAATAGCTACATTTTAAGTCTAACGTCTTAAAAATAAAATGGATTTAAAAAAGAATTGATTGCTATACAATAAGGATTTCTTCCGTTTGGAGTATTTTCAAGAAAAAAATATGTTTATTCTTTTCAAAGATTTCATTCGGTTTATCCTAAAAGAAACAAAGTGATGGACACATTAACGTCACGAAAAGTTATTTTTTGAAAAAGGTATATTCTCGTTATCTTTTATTTATCTTATATTACAAAAGGAAAAGATTGAATATCCTTCTTATTTATTTAAGACATTGTCAGGAAATATAGGAAATCTTTCGTAGATATTTTTAGTACATTACTTATCACATATAAATTACTTATAATATAAAAAATAATATTTCATTATATCTTTAAACCTAATATAGTGATGGTATAGCTTCTTTATTTTAATATGTGAGACTTTTTTTGTTCTTGAAGCAGATTGTACTCTTCAAAATTTTGTATAAAGTTCAGGCACTAGTTTATATATAATTTCTTTCCAACTTAGAAGCATAAAATACTTTCATCAATACTAAATATACTCTAAAAAATAATTAGCTAAGCACAAATTGCAGTAAAGCATTACTCATTTAACCTTTTCAATTGTCATTTTCATTAAGTAATTCATGCGTTTAAATTAAAAGGCGTAAAAATGTAAATTTTAAGAAATTTCTATTACTTAACTTTCTGCCCTTCCCCTTCTTGGATATTAGTAGGAACTCATCGATCCGGCCTCTCACTTGGAAAGAAGCATCGGTCAAATAATCGAAAGTCGTTTTAACAATCGAAAACCATCCAGACAATCGATTAAAACATCTCTGAATCGCCCATCATTCATAAATACATATGAAGGGGTTAGAATGACAGTGGAGTAAGTCAAAATTTAGTGCTTTGAGAAATGAAGATATTTAATGATACTTCTTGTATTGCCGTTGCATTAAGTGGTCCAACTTGTTTTGCCCTCTAGCTACTCCCTAAGTGAACTATGATCTATTTGACTGGCACATTGAACAGAAATATCTCGATTTTCAAAATTTTCTAACCCTCTCATATGTACATGCACTGCAATTATTTAAGGACCATGTGTACATAAGGACATCTGATCCTGTGGATTAGCTACCTTGGTATTGTTTACACTTTTGATTATAAAAAAATGGGCTTCTAAAACATAAACGACTCAGTGGTCGATGCCTGTTTGGTTGAGTTATTGTCTTATTTAGCTTTCTGTCGGTGATCTGATACATATATTGTACAATAAAGTGCAATGCTTATTAATTCATAATAACATGACGAAAATCATCTGGTGATGATCTGCTAATGGCAGCTTAACCCTCTCATGAATGGCAATCTTCACGATGTCGTATTGAAAAACGGTCTACGGCACATGTATATGCACTGCAATTATTTAAGGACCATGTGTACATAAGAACATCTGATCCTGTTGATTGGCTGCCTTGGCATTTTTTATACTTTTAATAATAAACATTCGGCTTCTAAGCCATAAACCACTCAGTGGTCGACGCCTGCTTGGTTGACTTATTGAATTATTTAGTTTTCTGCCGGTGATCTGATACATATAGTGTACAATAAAGTGCAATACTTATTAATTCATAATAACATGACGAAAATCTTTAGTGATGATCTACTAATGGCAGCTTAACCGTCTCATGAATGACAACCTTACACCAAGTCGTATTGAAAAACGGTCTACGGTGATCTAATAAATTATTTTTATTCCTGCAATCTTTATCGCACTAAAACTTCATATAAATAATGCTTGTAAAAATCAAAAAAATACATTAAAACCCTTTTCTTTTGAATATTCATTTAAAAAATACGCCTTTGATAAATGTATTTCTGCTCTGCACCAGAAGAGAGTTTCTCAAAGCAATTCTGCTTGTGGATCGAAAACAAATATGACCTATGTTTTTTTTTTTTTTTTTTTTTTTGTTTTTTTACCTCTTGGTAAGGTTTTCAAAGAAAACTTTTTACAAAAAACTATTTAATAACTCTTAATAATAACTCTCAATAACACTTAATAACTCTTAACATTTTCTCTTATTGTAAACGTTATATCAGGGTTGTTTGACAATTTTGTAATAAATGTGAGATTTTTAAAAATTCATCAGTATTTATTCATGAAATGTTTGGTAAATAAATAGGTGACTGTTGAAAGGAACTAAGTCCTAGTTTTGACATTTCCCAAGCCATGGACATAGTGCCTTTCAACGTTTCAACACGTAGCTTTTAAATTTCTCCCTCCCAAACGTGCATAGGTAGTACCCGGACTAAGTTCCTTTTCTTAACGAAACGGTCAATAAACATGAAAAAACATTTAAACTATCTTAAAATGAGAAATGTCAAAATATGGACTTAGTTCCTTTCAACAGTCACGAATTGAAATGTATATTGATGATTAAAAAATGGACAAAAACACTTGTGATGTTTCTATTTTGTTTGTTTGTTTTGTTCTGGTGAAGGCATTATATACTTATTTGAGTATCACATGAGTTTATTTGAGGCTACCATTTCTGCTAGGACGTAAATATAATACAAATAAATAACCATTTCAGGACGGGTGGTTTAAATGTCAGCGAGAAGGTATATTTTCTTAAAAGACGGTAATGATCTTAAAATCTACCACGTGCTTTTTTTCTTCGCAGTTATTTTTAACATGTGCTTTCAAATGGCATGATTAACAATAATTGTGCAGAAAATTAGCGCTTGCTAGATTTTAAAGCAGATTTATGTCTTTTAAAAAGAAATGAATCCTCGTCGATTCTAAAAACACCCATTTTGAAAAGGTTAACCAATGTTTTTTTATTGTATTTCATTATAAGTTATCTGATGGTAATATGGCCAATTCATAATACTGTTCCTAATTTGAGCGAAATAAAAAATGGCACTTTAATCCAGTCGCGGGAAGTCATAAAAGTTGGTTTAGCCCTGCTTTGGCCGCATTCTTAGACCACGTGCACGAGTTGTTTTTCTGTTAGTTAAGTTGGCCTGTTATAAATTTGTCTCTGGTAGGTTTGTTATTTATCTAATTAAAACAAAGTGTTTATGATTATTTGTATGCACGACATTTTAGATTGTATAATGCCGTTTTTAACTGTATAAACGAATTTCAATATCGGAGTGTGCCGACAGAAGAACGAGAACTTTTATAAAATTGGTTTTTGTTGGCAATATGGCCAGGCAGGTGGAAAAGTTATAAATATGAAATTATGTGTTGTTTGTCGTAATTATGTGCACTAGGAAAGTGTCGGAATTACCAGTAAAAACACACAAAAAATTATTTGCGCTACACGTGCGGTTAAAATTAAATTAAAAAGATTTTTTACCGTAAAAGTTTCATAATTGCTTCAAAATTGTTTTAAAATTTTCTTCAAGGTTATTTTTTTATTATTTTTATACATTTTCAAATAATAAATTTGGTTTTGTATTAATTGTTGTTATTTAAACGTTTAATATAAATATTTTCATTTATTTCAATTTTTGACATATTACTTGCACGTGGCCATATTACATTCATCAACTCGCTTTTTTTAAAACAAACTGCTACAGGTACATTTTTTACTAGTTTAAAAATTTAATATGTGTTTCTAGTGCTAAAAAGAGTCTGCTTTGTTATTGAAGTTATATATATATATATTTAAACTAGTTACTATTACCGTTTAAAAATTTCTATTTTTAGGGTGGCAATATTACCTGCAGATACCTTAAAACATTTATAATGATTGTTATAGTATAGCTATTAATTATGCAGGTTGTCGTTAACTCAGTGCACAAAATTCGAGAGCAGGTAGGAATACACTGCACAATTTGGAATACATTGTATTCTTGGCGTGAATGAATATTTTAGTACATATATTTATACATACGTAACTTAATTCGTTAACTAAACACTAGAACAAAATAATTTTGTATATTTTTTTTTCTGTATATTAGGTTCGTGACGCATTTATTGTTACATACGTAACATAATCCTTTAAATAAAATATAAATCTCAAATATCATATACAATAAAATTTGTTAAAACGGAATCTGTCTATAACAAAATCCTATCTTAAAAGTAAAATTAATATGTTGAAAGAAAATTTTTCTAAATCTTGATAGGATAGTTAAATGATGAAATAACAATGCTCCTACAATGTATTTAAATATGGCAGACAATCGGAAAGATTATATTCCATTTGTTTAATGTGCAAAGTTAAGTGAAAAGACAATAACTATATTTTAAGTCTAGCGTCTTGAAAACAAAATGGATTTCAAAAAGAATTGATTGCTACGCAACGAGGAATTATTTCCGTTTGGGGTTCTTTCAAGAAAAAATATGTTTCTTTTTTCTTCTTTTTGAACAATTCGTCCGCTTTATTCTAAAAGAAACAAAGTGATGTACACGTTAATGTTACGTAAAGGTTATTTTGGGGGGGAAATTTATTTTATTTATCTTATAATATAAAAGAAGAAGATTGGAATCTTTCTTATTTATAAATAAATAAGAAAGATTCCAATCTTCTTCATGTCTTCAATGACATTATACAAAAAAATACGGAATCTTTTATGGGGTTTTTCAATACATTTATTTTCATGTATAAATGATTTAAAATATAAAAAGTAATTGTTTAGCATACTTTTAACAGTCGATTACTATCATAAGACTTACGTTACTGTTTTCGTTGTGTCTGTGATATACATGACGTAATACACTTTATACAGAACACTAGACTGGTGTTTAGCTCACTGTGCGTTAGAAAAGTAAGTCGAGAGACCTTTCCCAAACTCAAAAGGCGCATTTACAGTCAGAAAAAAAGTCACTGTATATCTTACAGATACAAGGACAATAATCGAGTGCTATGCGCAATAAACTGTCATAAAATTTAGTTCAAATTAAACCATTTAATGATTTAAAATAATTAGATGAACCACAATAGTGCTCTTTTTGACTTAAAAAAAATATTCATGGTTCAACATCGAAATTGATTATACCTTTCCAGGGCCCGATTAACCGATATATCTAGAGGAATCACGATATCATTTTGGGGGCTCCTTTCATTTGGCAGACGTTTTCTTAATTTTTCATTCTTGAAAACTCACCAATAATACTATATTCACGAAAATAGCTAAGCCGAGTTCACATTTATTTCATTAAACATCTTTTTTTATGTCCCCTGTATATATTTCAGATATATTTAGTACATATTGCTCAATTTTCCGGGTTGTTTCTAACAGTCAAATCAGGATGCTATGATTAATTAACATCCTATTGATGACATTCATATTTCCCTGTTAAATAAGTTTCGTGAAGTAGTTTACGTGGATGTTCTCTTGGATTAAGCAAACTTTCATTTCCAAAAAAAAAAAATGTAAAAAAAAATGAGAATTAGACTTTTTACTGTCATTTTGGGGACCTTTTTAAATTTTAGAAGGGAAGCATGCGATTCACGTGCCTTTTGGATAATCAGGCCCTGTACCTTTCACCAAAAAATGGAGCTGTTATAAACAGCCAATCAGAACAAATAATTCTATACCTTTTTAGTATACTGTTTTATAGGATAACAATATGCGCCTTCTTGCTAGGTGATTATTATAACGCTGTCTACAAACCAAGGGATGTCAAAATCAAATTCCAGTTCATGCTTGTATGTTTGGAGTACGTCGGAATCCCCTTTAATCTGAGGTCCTGGTGTAAATAGCCCTCATTTACAAAGGATAACTGCTGCCTCTTTTTAGTTCAATACTTTATCAGTTTATTCGACAAGATATTAGAAATTCAAGGTCCAGCATTTAAAAAGGTCAACCTATATCAATGTTGTGCTTTGATACTATACCATTTTAAAGTTCATACAAAGTAACCAAGTCATGGTACAATCTTTCGCCATCTTATGGTTACAACTAATATAATATCAAATTTTGATTCCACCTAGAAAGAAATTTTTAACAGTGTTCAAAGATGGTATACATCCATTATTTAAAAAAATAGGGATGATGAATGAAAATTACTGAAAATTTAGTTTAATCTTTGAAATTTATTTCGTTGTTTTCAAAATAATCACTTGCCCAACATCTTTGTGTATTTATATAAAACCCACATTGTGTTACTGGCATCGTGAACAACCGGTATATTAGTACAACAGTATTCTGAATGGAGAATGCCATTAAAACTATATTTCTGACCGTGCTTTTATAAAATTTCTGTTTTTTCTGCTTTTTTAAAAAGGTTTTCATGCAAACGATACTGAATACTTAACTAATATCATTTAAAGTAATTCGACTGATTGAACCTTTTTTGAAAAACGCGGAAGCATAAATTCATTATGTACAAGATGAATGTTTCTAGGCAAATAAAGCCAGACAGAAAGCTGGGATTCCAGGCGACGCAAATAAGTTATATTTTAGCAGAAATAAGTTATATGTAGCAGAAATTGTTACTTTTTGTAAGTTTCTGAGGCTGCTTGGTCTAAAGAGGAAACAAAGCCTCGATTAACTCATAACATACTGTTTCTGTACTGAAATTTATGTACAGGACTATTATAATGAAAACACACCTAGTTATAAGTATCTAGCGATAGTACTAGGGCGCCAAACAAAACAAAATTTCGATAGTATCTGTAGTTAAACTTAAAATCACAAGCTAAGCTGTAAAGCTTGAAAAAAGCAGCGGTTTGTGAGACCACTAACAGCAGTTAAGGGTTACTTTGTAACTGATTTCAAAAGTCCTCCTTCTCATACAAATCTCGCAATGCAACTTGTTAGGCTTAAAAACCTCGATTGTACTGGTCGATACAGAGGGGAAAAAATCCCAGTAATCCAAAATTAACTTTTTTGAAAAAACACGAGATTGGCGATGCAAAATCAAAGAACGAGACTGTAACAGAAGAGATAATTGTGAATTTCAACCTCCAGTCGATTCTCCTAAAAAGTCCTTTTTCTCCAAAAAGAGATTTCAAGTCATGAAAATCTGGAAAAAAGTGAGAAAATAAATTTTAGTATGGGATATTTATACATTAAATTTGACGAAAAATTGATACCAGGCGCGTTATAATTTAAACTTCGATCGTAGTGCTTGATAAAGAGGAGGAAGATCCCAGTAATTAAAAATTAATATTTTTAGAAAACGTGAGATTCATTATCCACAATTAAATAGCGAAACTAGAACTAAACAAATAATGGTGATTTCCAAAGTCCTTTTTCTTAAAATACAGAACAGGGATTGATTTGAAATGATGAAAAGCTGGACAAAAGGGAAGAAAAAACTTCTAGTTTGGGATTGTATACATTAGATTGGGAAACAAATGGATATCAGGTACGTCATAATTATAGACTAATGCTTCTAAAAGTAAGGTATGCGCAGCCTTTGGGATAAAGAGTACGATATAGCGTACAGTTCACAAATATAAGGTAGCAACTAAATTCAATTTTTAATACATAACCTATATTTTAATATATATAAAAGTATAAAGAAACGTCTATTTTAAATTATGAAGAAATATAATGTCATATACATGTCTGAAAATCAATTTAAATAAAGCAGAATTATAAATCCTGTGTAAATTTAATTTCAAACGTTTTCTTAAAAGCAAAGCGCAAACAGAAAATTTGAAAGAAATGAAAACATCGCGCATTATGTAAATTTTATTATTTTAAATTTACATAAACCAGAATCTTGTAAACAAGTTTAACGGCGTTTTTAAACGATCAAGACATTTACACTTCAGCATTAGAAAAGAGTGTTTTGTAATATACGCACGGGAAACTTAAATTTAATTAAATAGCTCAAATTTTATTTTAAATTTGAAAACAGTGTTTTAGTTGTCAAGCAAACAAGTCTGATATATGTCCTAAGTTAAATAATAAATAAATAATAAACCTCTTCCATGATATTGAGAAGACTAAAGGCAGTGGCGCAATTTGCATTCGTATTATGAAGATGAGAATATTAAACTGTCTAGAATTTCAGTATTATGCAGAGGAAAATATTTTAGCTAACGCAAAAATCCAAATAATTTCGAATTTAACTATGACGCAATTGACTTCGGCTAATAAATAAAATAAAATAAAATAAAATATTTTAGCTAACGCAAAAATCCAAATAATTTCGAATTTAACTATGACGCAATTGACTTCGGCTAATAAATAAAATAAAATAAAATAAAATAGACTCTTTTTCTTTTTTTCTTTTTTTAATATGTTGCTTTCTTCAATTTTCTTTTTTGGATATACAGGGTGATCAGAAAATGAGTATACATTTGAAAAATTAATAATTCACGGAATAATGTAGGTAGAGAGGTAAAAATTGACACACATGTTTGGAATGACATGCGGTTTTATTGTATCTACAAAAAAGTTCATAAAATGGCCGACAGATGGCGCTTCGTGTGATAAGAAAAGCAATAATTAGCATAACAAATTATGACAAATAGCAAAGACGATGTTCTTCAGAACGAATGCTCAACATGTCCACCGTCATCCCACAACAATAGCTGTAGCCGAGGGACAATGTTGTGCACAGCACTGTGCAGCATATCTGTAGTTATGGTGAGAAATTGGCGTTGGATGTTGTCTTTTAGCATGCCTATTGATGTCGGTCGATCGCGGCAGATTCCCCATTTTGGTGTGGTTACAATAAAACCCCATGTCATTCCAAGCATGTGTGTCAATTTTTACCGCTCTACCTACATTATTCCGTGAATTATTAATTTTTCAAATGTATACTCATTTTCTAATCACCCTGTATATATATATATTTTTTTTTTTTTTTGAAGTGAAAACTTCTTTAGGCGCGTTGGGCATTTTTGAGATGGGAAAAAAACATTGAATTCGCGACCCGTCACCGTTACTGTTACCGACACCAAATTAAATTATGTTGCCAATTCATACAATGAAGCGAAAGTATCAAAAGGAAATAGTTCACGTGCAGAAAACGAAATGATTGGTATTATGAATAAAAATAATTCAGAAAATTATTTCAAGATAAATTTAGCACGCGCGGTGAAAACAGATAAAAGTGACTCAACTCGCGAGACCAAATCAAAAGATGAAAATGAAATAACAAAACACGGAAAATATTCTAATTTAACTAGCACAAGAAAAGAAATAGACGGAAGTAATATAAAAAGTAAAAATTAAAATAAGGAAATATTTCACGAAAGTTTTAAGAAACGTGGTTACTGATACGGAAATGAAGTGAAATCATTTTATAGAAAATAAAAGTTTGTTGATAGAAATTATAGATACCGCAAACAATACGCGCAGTATGAAGATAGACAAAAAGCATAATGTTCACGAATACCGTAAACAAGACAGGCAGCAAAGAAGTCATAATTTTTGGAGCGATAGGAAGCGGGAACCCTATTTTGCAGATAAATGTTATTACAAAAGATATGAAACTACATCTCATGGAAGAAATGATGAATGTATTGAGAGTTGTTAAAATTGTGGATGAAAATTCATAAGTTTCATTGGTATTCATTTCAAAGAATACCAATTAATTAAATTTCATATTTTATGCATTTGTAAATTTACTTTTTAAGCAATAGATTGCAATTTTTGTATGTAAAATAATATGCATTATTTTTCATGTACATTAGCGCATTAAAGGAAAATTGTAATATAATTTTTGTAGTAGTAGTTTATAATAATGAATAAAAAAACACTTCATTTAAAAGTATTTCCTGCACAATAAAACATTTCCTGACGATTCAAAAAATACACACGTAATTGTTCAAGCTTTCACTTCTGTCGGCACTCCCGGAGTGCCATTTTTTTTTTTTTTTTTTTTTTTTTTTTTTGGTAAAAATTTTAAACAGTTGCAAATTTAATATCAACAATATTTTTTTTTCTTTTGGCATTGTCCAATCACAATTAATCTTCAATGATAAAGAAAACTTTTCAGAAAAAATACAAATTAATTGAAAGATTCTTCCTGTCTTGAAGATTTGATGATCAAATGTGATCTTGAATTACGGAAAAAAATGATAGTGTGATTTTCTACAGAAATTATTATAAACTCATAAAAATTTAACAATTATACCTACAGTAAAATTCAACTTTTTCTATCTTAAATTATCTTCTGTGGTAGTTCCGTCGTTCAGTTCACTTTTCAAAGCTAGTTGCGGATGAATTTTCTGAAAGCAACTTCAACGAATCCTACGTAGCTGAAATTAAGCCAGCATCTATTTTGAACTTTTTATTTTCCGAACGCATTGTGTAAGGAAATTATTGTAATAATGAGTTGTGTGTGTGTGTGCGTGTGTGAACACAATAACTCCCAAACGGTACTTCGTATTGAGCTCCTATTTTAGGAATATATTATAGATCACTGTTGCAAGAACAGTATAGATTTTCGTAAAATTCGATCGACGGATTAGTTACTTAACCCATTTTTAAACCATTTTCAAATCTATTTCGTTTAAATTCTAAAAGGTGTAAATTAACAACGTAATAAATATACAGCAAAATAACTTTTATTAGGTTGTTTGACATGTTTCGGCTCACTGCGAGCCGAAATCTTTTAACTTACCGAAATTGTGGCTCGAATTACTTCATAGTTACAGATATGAAAATAAACAACCAAGTAAAAATAAAAGATAACGTGCGTAATTTTTAAAAAAGTACATGAAAATTAAATGATAGCATTTCAAATAGTAACTTCAAAGACCGTGATATTATGGAATATTCTCATTTGTTTTTGAAAATTGTCTCGGAGTGAGCCGAAACATGTCAAACAACCTAATAAAAGTTATTTTACTGTGTATTTATTATGTTGTTAATTTACACCTTTTAGCATTTAAAAGAAATACATTATTACAAGGTGTTATAATTTATTATATTGCCATTTTCAAATCATTTTGCGACCGATTCTACAAGAAAAATCATCAAGAAAATGCAACAGGGAATAAGGGATAAATATGTGGCAATGTCATGAAGCATTACTGGCGCGGAGGTAATGTCTCCATTTCCAAAATGGGAGCATTGGAATCAGCTAGATTCGAATATCGGCCTTCGAATCCAGCTGATTCCATTGCATCAGAAATATATAATACAGGGTGTCCCAAAAATACTGCCCTCGGCATTTATTCCTTAAATATAGATCACAGACATATATTATAAATTACAAAGTTACGTAAAAAAGGGTACAGAACTTTATGAAATCGATTAAAATTTTAAGGGGTTTAAATTTGAAGTAATATAAAATTTTAATTTTTATACGGTCTTCGTACAAAAATTCCCCCAATGAATAAATTCTGCACCATACACTAATAAGGTCAAGTACAAAATTTCAAAATGTCGCAAATATATGATTAAACAAAGTTGTTGAGGCGTTAATCATAAAGTAAAATGTAAATGTTTACAGCTAGAGTGTAGATGACGCGACGCAGAAATGCATCATAAGCAAATAAATTATGGCTCTTATCTTTAGTTTTATTTACAAATTTACAAAACTACGCTTCCTGAAAAATACCTTAAAATTTTACATGATGAAACACAGAATAAAACATAGAAATAGCACAGTCAGTGAACTTTAAAACAGCTTACGCATGTCTGACAAGAATTTAAACACTTTGAAGAAGCTTTGTAATCGTAACGTAAAGTTACTATTCCTACACAGTTTAATTACTTTTGTACCAATAAATAGCACAATTATTATTTATTTAGGCAATAATTTTTTTTTTTTCGTAATTAGTGTATGACCCCTGAAACGCGATCATTCGACATGATTTTTTTCCATTTTACGAACTCCTAAACAAGCATCGAAAAGTGATTTAAATCAGCATTTATGTATTTTCATATAAATACGACTTTTTATGATAAAATGCTGAAATTTTGTACATGACATTATTAGTGTAAGGGGTACATTTTACTCATTGATTTTTTTTTTTTTACGGGGCCGCATAATTTTTTTTAAATTTTGTATTTCTTCAAATTTAATCGCCTGAAAGTTTTAATCGATTTCATAAAATTCTGTACCTTTTTTTTGTAATTTATAATACATGTATATGATCAATATTTAAGGAATAAAAGTCAAGGTCAATGTTTTGGGGACATCCTGTATATATATATATATATATATATATATAAACTTTATGGACACGTATAGCAATGTTCGGAAATTCGAGTGGAGTCACTCCAGATGCATTTACGTACGGACACTCTCGAATAGCGGACACCTCTATTTAACGGACAGTTTTCCAATCCCCACTCTCAAAACCTAAATTTTTGTATGTTTAACCTCTGAATAGCGGACATTCCGAATAGCGGACAGTAATTTTGGTGATAAAGGACGAAAAATATTTTTTTAATGAGAAATTTTTTTTTATATATAGATGTTAAGTATCCAATTCTCCATTCCTCTGGTTCCATTTTTGGAGACCAACAAAAACGTGAAAATTATCGTGGTATTACTGTAACAGCAACATTTAGCAGACTATATGGACGAATCTTAAAAGATTTCATTAAGGAAGAAATTAGAACGACGGAAAGTGAAGATCAGAGTAGATTTAGAGCAGGAAGATCATGTATGGATAATATATTTTGTCTTAAACAAATTGTTGAAAAAGAAATGGCGGTAGGAAATCAAACTCATCTTCTATTTATTGATCTTACGAAGGCATACGATTACGTTCCAATCGCAAAATTATGGAATGTATTAATGGAAATGAATATAAATCAAAATATTATTGCTGCAATTCAAGAACTTTACAGACAATCAAAAACAAAGATTAAAATAGGCCAAAGGGTGTCAAAAGGTTTTATAACAGATAAAGGACTCAGACAGGGATGTTGTGTCTCCCCAACACTTTTTTTAATTGAAAATTTGGAAACAAAACTGCCGAGGAATGGGACTTAATGTGAATGGAAAATCAATTTTCACTCTGCAATTTGCAGATGATCAAGTTATAATTTCAAAAAATAAAAATGATTTAGAGAAAATGACGATGAAAATTAAGGAAGAATATGGGAAATGGGGACTCTACATGAACGTTAATAAGACTAACTACCTATGTGTAGGAGGAAATGAGACAGAACTGAATTTAAATAATAACATAAAACTTGGAAGCTGCGAGTATTATAGGTACCTTGGTGTAGACATTAATAGAGAAGGCACAGACTCACAGGAAATTAAATAGAGAATCTGCCAAGGAAGAAAGGCTGTTAAACTTTTAAACTCTATTTGGTGGAGTGAGGAGATCTCCAGGAAAAGAAAATATAATATATATAATTCTATAGTAAAAAGCATTTTGTTATATGGAGCAGAGGGATGGAGAATTACGGAGACTGAAAGAAAGAAATTAGCAGCAGTGGAAATGGATGCCCTAAGAAGATCATGCAGGATATCAAGAACAGAGAGAATAAGAAATGAAAGAATAAAAGAAATGATGAAAATAATGGGAACCATATTAGACCATCTCCAAAAGAAACAATTAATCTGGTATGGCCATTTTAAAAGAATGAGTGACGAGAGGCTACCCAAAATCGCATCTAATTACAGAACAAACCAAATGAGGAAACGAGGAAGACCCCGAAACACCTGGATGGATGATATAAAAAAAACCATGAGGGATAGGGGTCTGGAAGAAGAATGGACCCTTGACCAGAAGAAGTGGCGTGGTCTCTTGTAGATTTTTCGGATGGCGGCACCTGATGCCACAAACCGAGTTTATATATATATAAGATTTTTTTTTTAATTAAAAAGCCTGTAAATTTATTAGGACAATTTGACACAAGCTCTGTGACCACAGAAAAATGTAGGTGGCTTGGGGAAAATCCCCTCCCTCCGTCGGAGAATAAAAGCAGGGGTCGATGCAGGTTTTTTTACTTGGGGCCCATTTTGTGAAAAGTAAAGGTTATTTTTGTGAAATTTATTATAATTTTCTGAAAATAACATTTTGTAACGAAAGTTGAAATCCAGTTAATCTAATTTGAACCAGGCATTTATAAACAAACTTATTAAAATCCTTTTGCTGAAGTTTTCCTCTCTGGGGGAACTTTTTTTTTTTACAAACTACACATTTTAAAACATTACAAAATAATGAATAAATAGTAAGTTTTTATGGAATAGAATTTTGTGAAAGGGCCCATTTTATCAAATTGATTTTTGTGAAGGGGTCCATTTTATTAAATAGATTTTTGTAAAAGGGCCGTAAATGGGCCCCAAATTTTCCCTGTATCGACCCCTGATAAAAGGGCCCCTCCATGAAAGATTTTGGATTTTTTGCTGATTAATGTCTAGAAGTACCAATTTCTCCCTCCTCAGAATTCCATAATACACCCTACATCATTTTATCTTTCTTTTTAAATGCGCCTAAGATAACCTCGTTTACAATTGTCTTGAAATTTCAGGATAGATAATATGCTGACTATTTTTTTTTTTTTTTTTTTTTTTTTTTTTACCCAAGCTCAAACAATTTTTCGGATAATCTTATAAAGTGTCAAAAAAAAAAAGTAAAATCCAACAAGTAATTAACTGGATTGCATCATTGCAAAACATAGAAGTGAGAAATAAGACGTCACATGACATAATATAATCAGAGCAAAAGAAAAATAATCACTGAAACACTAACATACGATTTTATTTATTTATTTTTACTTTTTTATAAAACAAAGAAAAGAGTTACTCTATTTTATTTATTTTTTAACTGGAAAATTACGCACGGAGTTTTTGGGAGTGAGAATTAAAAGCGACGATTGCAAAGGAAAAAAATACTATTTCGCAACTTCAATTACTGTTTGATTCTTGATGCTCTTTGACTCTGACACTCAAAAAAATTAATCAAAGCATCAAAATATGTTAACACATTTTTATAGTTTTCTGTAAGTATTGAGTTCTCTAAATTTAGAGTCTTGTTTGTGATTAATGTTTCAAGAATGGCCTCAAAACGAAAACGATTAAATTTAAAAGAAAAATTTGAAATTGTAAGTGTATCAGAGAAAGAGAAATGGAGTTTACGAATACTTGCTGAACGTTTTAAAATATGTAAAACACAGGTGGGAGAGATTTTACAAAATAAAGAAGAAATAAGAAATTTGTGAACTACTAATTCTAACGAGAACACCAAAAATGTGAAATTGAGGACTAATTCCATTGAAATTGATTCTATAATTCTGAATTGGTTTAATTCACTTCATTCAAAAAACATTCCTGTCACTGGGCCTTTGTGAAAAAGCTTTGTTGGAAAAGGCTTTAGAAGTCGCTAAAGAACTCAGATTACAGGATTTTAAGGCTTCCAGTGGATGGCTGGAAAAGATCCGGTCTCGGGACAACATCTCTTTTATAACAATATGTGGAGAAGCAAAATCTATAGATCTTAAAGAAGTGGGTGATTGGCATGAACGACTGCAATCAATGGGGAGAGAAACATTTTTAATGCCAATGAAACCAGACTCTTTTTCTGAATTTTTCCGAATAAGTCTTAGTGTTTTAAAAAGGATGACTATATCGGCGAAAAGATATCAAAAGAGCGACTCGATATTTTATTATGTTACAACGTATCAGGAAATTTTGAAATTCCTCTTATAATTGGAAAATCTCTGAAACCCAGGTATTTTCCAAAAAACATCCAATTTAATAAATTTGGTATTATGTGGAGAGCGAATAAAAAATCGTTCGGATGACCAATCCATTACTGATCGAATGGTTAACTTCCTTTGATAACAGGATGAAAAAACAACAACAAAAAAGTTCTCTTGTTTTTGGACAATGCAACTTCTCATCCAAAACATTTTAAATTCGTCACTGTTAAAATAATGTTTTTTACCCTCCAAACACAACTTTGATATGCCAGCCACTTGATCAAGGCTTAATACACAGTTTTAAAGCCTGGTCCAGAAAGATTTTATTACGCCATATTCTTTCAAAGTTAGATTCTATGAATACGCTTGAGAACTGCCTAAAATTAGTTAATGCTCTTAAGCCTATAATTTGGATTTCCTCAGCTGTAAAAACATAAAAATCGGAAAGCGAACGAAAATGTTTCAGAAAAGCAGGCTTTATATTTAAAAAAAAATGAAACACATATCTGACACAAATGAAGAATTAAGCGAAAAAAGTGATTTAATGAAATTTATTAGGAGTGAAGAAATTGTCGAAATTTTCATTAATACTGATGATGAGTTACCTACTGAAGAAGTATCAGTTGATGTATGCGATTATATTCCTTCAGAATTTCCGACAAATACTGACTCTATTCGTGATGATGAAACAAATACTGAAACTGAAGATGCTTCCTGCAGTATCGAGAATTTCCAACAAGCGGCAAAATACAATGAGTAGTTACACATTTGTTTTGTAAAAAAAGATGATTCAGAAAAATTAAAACTATTGACAGAGTGACTTCACATGGAAAAACAAATTACATGTAATCTCAAGCAAAAGGAAACGTTTGTAATTTTTTTTTTTTTTTTTTTTTTTTTTTTTTTGTAAGAGTAATAAATAGTGGATAAATGTATGCACAATTGAATTTCAGTTTTATTGCTTAAAAAAATAATTTTAATTTCTGATTAATCATATAATAGAGGTTTTAGGACATGTAAAAGTTAATTAATAAAACATTAGGTATTTCTTAGCAATTTTGTGAATCTCTGGGTTTTCCCAATAGCGGACACCTCCGAATAGCGGAAAGTTTCTGCGCTCCCGAGGTGTCCGTTATTTAGAAGTTTTACTGTATTATGAAAATTATTCTTTTACTGTATATATTTAAAATGAAATGGCAATATTGCAAAATATTTACGTTGGATATACATGCAATGAAATTCCGATATTGAATAAATATTTGTTTTATATATAAAAAAATGTTTCTAGTGAAATGTCAATATCGCATAACTATTGGTTTTATTGGCTTTATGTTGGCAAAATATCTTTTGACAACATGGACACAATATTGGTAAAATATAAACACCCTAATATTAAAGCAATATTTTATCAAAATACAGTTTCGCCAATGCCACAATATTTAGCCAAGATATATCCAGTATTTGTTTTTCTATTCGGGTACTCCTTCTACGCTCTTCGCAACAAATTAAATGTTTGTGGAGCTGTTTTTTCCAAACAAAAGCTCTGTGGAAAAAATGTAACGACGTTTTTCAGCTTTGTAGTGTTTTGTGAAGTACACTGTAAAAACATTTCAGTAGCTGTAGCGTAAATTAACGGTACTTGTACCGTTTTCACTCTTTACGGTATGAGTACCGTACTTCTAAGGTATATTACGCGTAAAAAAATCGTATGTGTGCCATTTCGATGATTGTTTCTCAATAGGGATAAAGTTGGTAGCCCCGCCTCGGTGTACGGCAACCCCTGAAGGGATGTGCTTGCTCTTGTTACGTAATGCGTGCAGGCCTGAGAAGAGGGAGGAGTGCAGCCGGTACTTATACTTTAAATATGTTACAATACATATACCGTCGAGTTAAATTACGGTATATGTACTGGTCACAAATTTCCCAGTATATGTACCGTAATTGTTAACCAAATTTTTTTACAGTGTGCCTTCTACAAAGTACCTGCTACTTGATTTTAAAAGTAGACTGGAGAATGAGACCACTGGATATCATATGAGGAAATATATTTTGAAAAATAATGCAATATTTTTCGTTTAATTATATTACTTTATTTTTTATGATTTTATTCCCAGTTTTTATGGAAAGGCTTCCTTAAAATTATTTTCTGTTAGAAGTAGATTGCTTTCAATTTTGACTGATTTCAGTCATGATGAAATACTTTAAATCGCTCATAAGCGTCATTTGATATACGTTATATATAAGTCAAATTACATGACTAGTGCACAACATTTTTGCAATGTATGTTGAATTGTTCTATTGTATATGAAAAATAGTTATATAAGATTTACAAATACTAATATATATATATATATATATATATATATATATATTCAAACTGTGAATACCTATCATTATATAAAGAGCTAAATACATTGTTGAAAACTTTTGCTAAATATTCAAGTAGTTAATTCAGTACCCCGTAACTTTTAAATGATAAAAAAAATGAAGAAAAGCAAAAAACTTACCCTCAAAAATTATCCCATTTTTAAGGTTGCCACAACATTTCTATCCAAACACTCAGGATATAGATTTTCATTCTAAAGTATCTTTTCCTGGATGTTATGTCACACACTTCTAGAAAAGGATTTGACCATCGCTAACGATTCTCTATAGATATTTTGTCAAGAAAAATAATGCTGCTGTTTGGAAAAGAAACATCCTAGGCAGAATGAAAAGAAAAAATAGGAAGAATTGTTACAAAATATAAGATTATTGCGAAGTAATGGATTATTCCATTACGAAATAATGGAAAGAAAACACTTCAAAGCAAAAAGTAAATCTCGTTTTTTTTATATATATAATTTTATTTATATCTGTAACCATTAAAAATAATATTCCATCCTTTTTATAAAGGTTTGTGCACATCATTCTTAATTATATGGCTATTAGTTGTCCACAAACGTCCTTATGGTTGTATAATATCATAACATCAATATTTATTACACTGCAAAAACAAATTGTTGATTTTACAGTATAATACTGGCATCCCAGCTGCCAGTATTATACCGTAAAAGTAACAATAATAAACAGTAAAATGAGCAGTAATACGCTGTCGCGCATGCGCGGTTGAAAAACGATCCATGTTAAAAAACGATCCATGTTGATCATCCATTCAGCTGCTTCCATTTAACCCTTTGTATCACCGCGTTGCATATCTGCAACATATCTAAAAGGCAATGTTACTTACACAGTGGGCTTTAAAAAACGATTGTATTTATTGCTGCTATCTCCCAACACAGCAGTTAATATAAATTGTTCATGGAATTCTCCAACAGACTGTGTACTGGGTTAATTTTTCATTCCAAAGTTTTATTTATCATTTGAGAAGTTTTACATCCTTATTGCTGAAATGAACTTCGTAAATTTTGCAAGATGAAAAAGCCGGGAGACATCCAAAAATAGATTTTTACAAGGATAAGTTCGTATACTTTACAATTTTGTATTAGAAAATTGACATTATTTATGAGAAGTATGTAATTTTCTGTTTATTGCAGATGGGAAAAAAGTACCTTTTAGTAAATAATATGTTATATAACAGTTGTATTTTTTTTTCTTTTTTACATGCTTCAAATGGTGTATTCTATCATCTGAGTAAATATTTTTCAAATATGAGTTGTTGAGTCAAAAAGGGTTAAATCAATAATATTTACTAAATACAATTTTAGCCAATAGTCAACGATAAGATTACATGATATAAATTATATGATTAGATGCTAGAAAACTTTCTTATTGTTTTTTAAAGACACAATAAACATGTTCCCTTTTCATGAATCATAAAAAGAATCTACTGAACGTCAGTGCGGCAATTTCAATTTCAATTAATCATGTTTTAACAGTAAAACTTGCACCAATAATATCTCATTCTAAAGTATATGACTAGATGATAGAAATTATGGTATTAAATGTTCAAAAACTTTCTTGTGGTTATTTAAAGACATAATAAACTTATTCCATTTGATTGGATCATAAAAGAGATCCAGCTACTTCCATTTAAATTAAACATATTCTCAAAACAACTCAAAATATATTGACCCATCATTCTAAATGATATGACTCGATGATATAAATTATATGATAAAATGCACGCAAACCTTCTTATGGTTGTTTAAAGACATAATAAACTTATTCCATTTTTATGAGTCATGGAACATAATGCAATAGTAAAATCATCATATTTTAATTATAAAATTATAGCCAGTAATAAAGCACCATTCTAAATTATATGACTAGGTGAGATAAGTTATATGATTAAATGATGGTTGTTTAAAGATATGATAAACTGTTTCCATTTTTATGAGTAACAAAAATCATTATTACTTTTCAAATAAAAAAATATTGCGCGTCTTCTCTCTGTTATTTCTCTCGTCTCACACAAAACTTTTCATTTTAAAAATTATGTTTTACATTATCAGTAATCTATTATCAGGAGAACACAATTAAACTGAAAACACATTGTAAGTCATTGGTAATAATGTTTTCAAATGTCTTTGTCTCATTCATTCTAAAGCTAAATTCAACTCATGATTTACGCATTATGAGATTATGTTCTGGATTTATGAAATAAAAATTAAAAATGAGTAATTTGCGCCATCCTCGTCTAAATTAAATAAGCTTTACTTTGAATTGTTTCTTATATTTTAGTTCCATATACTGAAGTTGTGATAACTCCACTGTATAAAGACTCTTTATTTTCCCTCGACATTATTGCAACGAAGTTTACTACATGTACATTTTATTACACAAAATATCGACATAAGCAACAATTATGCTAGTACTTGTGTTTTTTACAAATTTAGTATTTTTTGGGGATGATCACTCGCAAATGAAAACAACAAAAAAAACTTGAATTTAAAATTTTTTCGTACTTCTTAGTTCCATACTCTGAAGTTATAATAACTCCACTGTATAAAGGTAATACTATTTTTCGCACACTCGACATTATTGAAACGAAGTATGTTATGCATATATTTTATTACACAAAATGTCGACATAAGCAATAATCAGGCTAGTATTTATGTTTCTACGTATAGAGTAATTTTCGGAATAATCACTGGCCCAAAAGGGAAAAAAAAATCACAAACGTCATCAAGTCTACTAAAATAAAATTGATAAACCACTTTTTGCATATAAATCTACTACGCCATTAGTCATTTGAATATGTTATTTCAGAAATGCATTTTTTCGACTCGTCTTGTTCTTTTATTAAATGAGCTATTTATTTACGAAATAACATTTTATCTGAAACGTTTCAAGAAAGAAACAATAAATTGTAATTTTGTATAGCATGTTACACATTTCTCTTGCTCTATCAATCTTGTAGCAAATAATATTTCGAATGTCTTCATTCTGAGTTGGGAGTAATAACGACTAGATAATATGTGCCCCGGAGGCACACAAAAGCAACCAAGTTTGTTGCTTAATAATTTAGAAATTGAATATGACATGACGAAGTCGTTAGAGGTTCTGTGTAATAGATGGATCGTTAGGGATTGTTTCATCCCTTAAATAGTCGTTCGATATTTTTTATCATAAGCATAAAATGTAAGACGTATAAAATAATTGCATCCCTTAAGATTCAAGTTGAATTATTTTTATTTGTAATGAATAATTTCCCAAAGAATTTCATTTGAAATGTGAGAATTTATCAGCACACCACATTTCGTGAGCGTTTCTATGTATTCAAATATAATATTTAAATTGATTGTTAAAATAAATCAAAATGATATTTAAAAATAGTAAATTACTGAGTGATTGTGAGACTATTTTTTCATATAAATGATGGACGATTACACCATGAAACAGTACTACAATAATGACGTGAGTATAAAATATCACAATTTTAATAAATGGTGTATAAAAATGTCTTAAAGTTAAAACTACACGAACAGTAAAATCAAATTAAAACCATCAACGTTTCAGCCATCTTCTATGACCATCCTCAGGAAAAATTCCTGAGGATGGCCATAGATGATGTCTGAAACGTTGATGGTTTTAATTTGATTTCACTTTTAATAAATGGTGTATAAAAACGTCTTAAAGTTAAAACTACACGAACAGTAAAATCAAATTAAAACCATCAACGTTTCAGCCATCTTCTATGACCATCCTCAGGAAAAATTCCTGAGGATGGCCATAGATGATGTTTGAAACGTTGATGGTTTTAATTTGATTTCACTTTTAATAAATGGTGTATAAAAATGTCTTAAAGTTAAAACTACACGAACAGTAAAATCAAATTAAAACCATCAACGTTTCAGCCATCTTCTATGACCATCCTCAGGAAAAATTCCTGAGGGTGGCCATAGATGATGTCTGAAACGTTGATGGTTTTAATTTGATTTCACTTTTAATAAATGGTGTATAAAAACGTCTTAAAGTTAAAACTACACGAACAGTAAAATCAAATTAAAACCATCAACGTTTCAGCCATCTTCTATGACCATCTTCAGGAAAAATTCCTGAGGATGGCCATAGATGATGTCTGAAACGTTGATGGTTTTAATTTGATTTCACTTTTAATAAATGGTGTATAAAAACGTCTTAAAGTTAAAACTACACGAACAGTAAAATCAAATTAAAACCATCAACGTTTCAGCCATCTTCTATGACCATCTTCAGGAAAAATTCCTGAGGATGGCCATAGATGATGTCTGAAACGTTGATGGTTTTAATTTGATTTTACTTTTCATTTAGTTTTAACTTTAAGACATTTTTATACACCATTTAGTAAAACGGTGATATTTTATACTCACATCATTATTGTAATATTTCTTTCTTTGGTTAATCGATTTTCTTGACAGAATTATTAAAAACCATGCGATAAATCTGATAATGATAGGTTGTATCAATGTTTACAATAGTAGTGACCAGTAATTCTTGAATTAAAATGATAAATATTTCAGTGTTTTTTAAACTATGTAAATCACGTATTAAAGAAGAATTAGTTAAAATGCTTTTCACATGTGATATAGCACAGGAAAAAAAAAAGAAGAAATGATTTTAACAAAGCAAGCTTATACAGCACATTCTAATGTCTGCTAATGAGTCAGCAATTTTTTAAGTAATAGAAAGAGAGACAAGTTGTACATTATACATTGATAAATACTTTTTTTAAATCATATGTATCAAACTTTAAATTTTTTTAGCAATCTGAAACTTTCTTTATATAAATGAAACATTTTCTTAAAATTTAGATTATACTATAAATTTCAAATTAAATCTTCAGTGACAAAGCATTTAAGGAAAATGATGATTAAAAGCCTTTTTTCTGAAACAATACATCAAGTAAAAATTAATTTACTCTGATATTTAGAGATTAAGTATTGCTCAGCTGTCACAAAATGTGCAGTGCATTACACGACATTAATCTCTTAAATTCCCTTTCGAGTTTTTAGAAAAATACAAAAAAGGAGAATGTAGAAAATAAATCCCTAGTCTTCCATTACTAGCCATGACATAGATAAAATCTACTCTATCTTATGTCAAACATGCCGAGGTTGAGTCCTTTTTTTTTCCCTTCAGCTCAGATAGATAAAAGACTTCTGATAACTAATGAAGAAGAACTCCTGGAATGGTGTGATAGAAAAATAGAGGATTATAAAAATCTAGCTTTGTTCGAAAACACCAAGAATAAGATTTTTATACGGAAAGTTTTGAATAAAGTTTTGAACAAAATAGATTGTCAGATTATATTGAAAAATAATAATGATTTTTAAATTTGTTTCAAAACTTCTGTAAAAATAAATCACTATGTGGCATCGAAAATTGCTTTCACTCATGGCACTTTGTAAGCACTTTTATATAAACAACTAGGCACTATAAGAAAATGAAAGTTGCTCCTTTTTTAATGAACATGAAATTTTCCCCCTAAAAATGCTTTATTATAAATTTTAAAAACTATGAAACTAATATATATAAATAAAACAATATATATATCTCTTGAATCCACGTTCACCTTAAATTAAAATTCATAACAATGCAAAATACATTACTTATAAAGACTTTTAATTTTGATGTTATTTAAAACCAGTACTTTCGTATACAGTCGCATTTGTCATCAGGGTTAGAAGAAGAAAACACACAATCCGAGAAAACTGCTACATTACAACCTGTAAATTGGTTCGTTAGCAGTAATATCGACCCCATCCCCATGAACGAAAATGCAGGAGTTTATATTATCCCGGTAACTACAAAAGATGACAAAAGTACAAAATTGGATTATATTGGTATGACTTCAAGAAAATTTGAAACGCGTCTTTTAAACATATTTCGGATATTAAATTGGACCATCCTCCCACCATTGTTTCAAGATTAACCCAAAGAAGAGACATTAATATACATTTTTAAGAAAGTCGGAATTATTAAAAAAATGTTTGGATTTCACGATCCCTCTATTAGAGGGACTGATGGTGCTTGTAACGATGCCTTGTCCTACGATATTCAAAAGATTTGGATCAATTTGGTCCGATAGTCATGTAATTTTTCACTCACCAACCAACCAATTTACTTGTTGTAATGTAACAATTTTCTCTGATTGTGGGTATTCTTGTCCTAACACTGATGACGAACGCGATTGCATTCGAAAGTACTTGGTTTTAAATAAATAAATTTTACATCAAAATTAAATGCCTTTAAGTAATGTGTTTTGTATTTTTATAAATATAAATTTTCAATTTGTACTTTATCTATTCTGTATTATATAATACCATGGAATCCAACCCGGGCTACACTGATTAAAGATTTTCGATATACTGCCCGATGTACAGAACGTATATAAAAATCGTTTTTAATTGAAAACTCTAATAGCTTTTTCACATATAGTACATTTTCTTAGATATACCAGCAACTAAGCCAAAAAAGATTTTTGATACTTTCGTATCAGTCGCAAACCAGCGGTCAATTGTGAAACATTTCACTATTTATACCAATATTTGTGATTCTGATTATTTCAGTAATTAAGCACGTAGTTTGATTACGATATGTTTAATTATTGTTTATTTATTTGTTTCTGAAGTTTTAATTTAGTTTGGTAATTTCGTTACGGACTATTACACGTAAACGAATGCCGAATTATTTACATTATTTTAAGTACACTATCTGCCAACAAATAATTGGAAACCCCAACAAAGGACGATATCTGCGGTCCTGATAGATGTTACAGTCGCCGCCGTTAAATAGCCTGTGAAAAACAACAACCACGTGCTAAATGCTACGCAGTTCGGAGTTCGAGAAAGGTGTAAATATCGGATATCACAGAAATGACCGATCCATACGTGATATATCCAGCTGGTTACGGTACACACAATCAACAGTGGCCTGCAAGATTGGCAAATGAAAGAAAAGCTGTGACTGTCGTGACGTGCCCCAACATGGTAGACCCACAAAACTGGGAGTTAGAGAACGACGGATGCTGACCAGAAAAATTTGGAAGAATCGCACCAAATCGATGCGCTACATCCGCGAGGAGTGTTAACAGGCACCCGGGAGTGTTGTGTCAATGAATACTATCCATAAAGAAGCCCACCTGCTTGATTATCATGGACGAGTTAGATAATCATTACAAGCAGATAATCACCAAGTCCAATAACGACTCGGCTTACGTGGTGCAAAAAACAGCGGCAGTGGACCATGCAACTGTGAAAAAGGGTTTTTTTGTAGCGACGAATCAAGATTCACCCTGTGCCGTAAAGATGGCGTCTGGGTTTAGTGTCTGCCGGGAGAACATCTGCCAGAATGTTTTGTACCAACTGTGAAGTTCGGCAGAGATGGAGTTATACTGTGGGGGTTCCTCTTGGTAGACAATAGGGTCCAGCGACTGGCATGGCGTGGCCTGCGCAGAGCCCAAATCTTAACCCTATCGAGCACGTCTGTGACGAGTGGGAAGGTCGACTGAAGGGGTGCCTCCACCGTCCGACACCGGTGAAGAAACTGGTCTGTCTTCTCCAAGCCATGTGAAAGAAAATACTACTAGCCATCGTATAACGACTGATGGGAGTATGATCCAGAGGGTCGCAGATGTAATCGCCGCTTATGGAGGCTCCATCAACTATTGAAGGTGAATAAACTTAGTTCTCCTTTGATATCACAGGTGTCCAATTATTTGTTGGTAGATAGTGTTTAATCGGTTTAATCTTTCGTAAGTGGTTTGCACGCATATTATAAAATATTCATGTTTGAAAGTAATTTTAAAAACGATAAAAAATCAGTAACTTGAGATAAGTTTCCAAACAAATTACATTTGATAGTATGTTTTTTTTTCCTATTAGACGGTGTAAAATTGAAATTGTGCGATGTTTAGAAGTAAAAAAAAAGCGAAATTTATTGGTACGGTCGTTGTCACCATCCAAATGATGTAACGTTACTCATGGATATATTTTTGCTTTATAATGCAGATTTAGTATCACTCAAATTTATTAAACAGATCTTTTTTGGTGACCAAACTATTTTTTTAGACATTTTATCTATTTATTCCACACAGAGTGAACGAGGGTATAATTTTGATTTTGATATTTTGATCTTTTGATGCACAAGGTGTTCTAAAAGACAAAAAAAAATTTAATAATTCGAAAGGTATATACAGTAGCTCGATACGGTTTTCATATAAATACACAAAAGTATGGATTTTTTTATTATATATATATATATAGCCAGAATAGCTGCTATTCTCCCTAATGTTAAACGTACAATTAAATATTTATAAACCTAACGGCGTTATGAACTGTTCTGAACAACTATACAAACTGCTAATACAGCGAAAACGCCATTTGTTTACAGGGATTAATTTCTAACAAATGAAGTACCGGAGCCCTTATATTCTGCAGTACAAACCACTAACTCTGCAGTACTATCATATCCCTTCGTCTCTCCTCAAACGTCTTTGTATATCATACGTTTTTTGCAAAATCCAAAGCAGTTTTCCTTCGGGGAAAAAAATTAATATATTTGTTTTAATATATGTATACATACAAAAATATCTAATAAAAATAAAACTTGCCTTAATGGTAATGAGATTATACAATATATACTTAAATTACCGTTTTAATGAAAAATATCCTCAATAACTAACATATCAGGATTTTCATTTTTTTCCTTTTCTTTTTAATTGTCTGTCAATTGTACTGTGATGGCCCCGCGAAGGAAGGAGAATTCCAGGGAAAAGAAATGATAATTTAGGGACCTGCTTTTTTCAGAAGCGCTGGCGCTGCTACGATGAGCTTCGATGAGCAGTAATTATAAACTCCCGTGGCTTCCGGCTAATATTTAAATTATTCACTAAAAAAACAGAAGTACCGGAGATGAGCTCTTGTGAGTTTCGGCGCAAATTAAGCACTGCTTGTTGGTGGAAAATGTGATTATTATGGAATTAAAATTTTCGTTATTAAAAAAATCCCATGACCTTCTGTAAATTTCAGTGAAAACCGCATCCTATAATCTTTTCTCATTATTTTTTGCAACTTTTAGATTCCCGGATATATATTTTAATTTGTTTATGTGAGAGATATATAAAGATTTATAAATAATAATAATAAAAATGTACCTCAATTCGCTTGTACTTTCAAAATCTTTTTCATTTACAATATAAATAAAGCTTGATCTACGTTAAAACCACCGAAAATGGAACCCGTCTATAACGCAATTTTTGCATACTCAAAGTCCCTGCGCCTAATTCATAGCAATTAGCTTTAACATCCGATTATTCTTAGAACTTGTTTTACACTGTAGAAATAGGCTCACTAGGTCAAAAATTATATTAGGTCGGATTTTAGTTTGTTGAGTTCCGGAAATGTTGTTCTTATAGTTTGCATGTTAGACTACTACCTAGACTGCTTTGAGAACAAATGTGATTAGAGTGCCTCCAGATTCAGATTCAGATTCAACCAAGCAGGGAGGCCTACCATATGGCTTTAGCCTCTGCAAGCTCTGCTTGGCAAGTTTATTAAAAAAAAAAATATTTGACAAAGCAGCCCTTATGCGGGCATGCTGAAATTATTATACCTCTAGGCTTTGCAAAAGCCCGAGATTTGACATTTCATTAGTCTTAGATGAAATTACAAATTAAGTATAATTTTTTAGTACAAGTAAGCAATGAAATTTGAGATAACAATTAAACTTTTGGATGGAAATATTTGAAAAATAAAAGATTAAACAAGTCATAACAGAATAAACATTTCTCTCCAGAAGAAACAGATGGAATGTCATTAATTTTTTATGTAAGAATAATATGTTTTATCTATATATAAATTCTTGAAGTACGGACATTTTAAGTAGATGATAAATTTTTATTTAACTTATTGTATATAGGTCAGAACCTCATCTAGAAATTCAGATACAAGCAGTATAGATATTAAAAAGTATGTAGCTCTTTGAGTACAAAAATGCAAACAAAATTAATTAAGTATAGATATAAAAATTTCTCTTTCAGTGCTAATTAAATTAGGGTGCCTCCATATGACAGTGGCGACATACAGGATATAAATTTTGACTAGTTGAGATGATTTTGGACAAAAACGAATCGCCAAGCATATTGACGAGAATGCTATTATCGCCAAGGTAATAGTTGTTAAATTTTCTTACTCGTCAATTAGAACTCGTTCAGGCCAGTATCACCAAATTCTGGAATATAGGTTTGCTATAGTTTATACAAAAACGTCTCTCTAAGCACAGTCTAAGTATGCGTCCTGTGCGTATGTCACCACAGTCATAAGAAGCACCTTAAATGTGCTGGGTTAATTTCAACCAATATACAAATTATAGCCTTTTCACATTTTACGTCTAAATATGCAAAAATCAAATACACGAAATTAATTCTTGATAGACTTACGTACCTTTCTTAGTTTTGCTAAATCCAAAATAATGTGCTATCACCATACTTGGGCGATAAATCACGAATATGTAATTTTAATAAATTACAAATAACATTTCACCGAGTTGGCCTCTTAGCAAAATGTTCACCTTCATTTTGGTGCAAAAGTTAAAGGTAAGGTTTAGTGTGTGTATACGTATGCATCTATACGCAACTACGGGGAAAGTCCATGTCTACAGGCAATTAACCTATTTTAGCTATCGTAGTTTGATGCATAATTAACTCCAATTTCATAACTCTCTTACAGTTGTAACCACATAGTTGCCAACATTTATGACGTCAACATTGCTGACGCACACGTATGTGCTTTACAATATAGACAGATGCTCCGTAACATTAAACACTTTCTATTAAATTTCTACTCTTATTTATTTATTTTTTTTAAGTGCGTTCACATGTCAAACTGCCGAGCATCGCAGTGTGAAGCTTATTATTATTTTTTTTTTTTTTTTACTTACCAAATGTAAGGACACTAGAATCGCCAAGTTGAAGATTAGAAAAATTGTAAAACAAAGCACACTTCACATTAAACAAGCTAACTTAATACAGGACTTTAATCTATTTATAGAAAATTATAGAAGGTGGTTTGAAAAATAAAAGTAGTAGTTTTAACGAGTAAGCAGTAAGGGTTTTTAAAAAAATCTTCAATAGAAAGCATAGATAAAATTTCTTTGTACACTAGCAAAAAAAGAAAGAAAGAAATATATTGTCTCATCACTACAAAGAAAAGTGAAAAATCAAAAAACATTATAATACATGCATAGAAATTGCAGTTTACTATTAAAGCATATCTATAATTAGTCACTTTTTTTTCAGTGAGATAACTTTAAAAAATAAAAATTAACTGTAAACTATAGGCAAAAATGCAAAGATTTTTACTGCTTTGAAGAATTAACTCATTTATCAATGGAATATTTTTGATCTATTAAGGATCAGATTTTTCTCACCGAACACTTTAACTCAGCACTTAATAAGCGCTTAAACTTAATTCATTCATAGCATTAATTATTTTGCTAACAATAAAAATCTGTTCTTGACATTGTCAAAACACATGCCTTAATATTTAACTCACGAGACTTTAATCTATTTATAGAAAATTATAGAAGGTGGTTTGAAAAATAAAAGTAGTAGTTTTAACGAGCTGTCAAACCCAGAAAAATCACTCACATTAGTAGCATAACCACAATATATATTTCTTATAATTAAAATGAACCTTAGGAAATATTTTACAAAGAATTGGATGAAAAGAACTTTCCACAACTATTTTAAGGGAGTGACAAAATTTATGAAATCGCATGTAAAACAGCTGACATTGATGTGCAATCATGGAAAATGTATACCCCATATGAATAGACTATACTGTTCATATTTGTTTCAAAAATTAATTTTAAAAAAATATTATTTTTTTTAATTTTTTAAAGAAAAATATGCATTGTAATCTATGATTTTTTGAACAGTAATACATTTGTAGAATCTTCAAATATATAACTCTGCCGCAAATCATAGTATAAAAATGTGACTAGTACCAATCGAATTGCAATAACGTCTACAAATTAATGTTATACTTAAGTTTTGCTTAGGGGGTCGTCTACATATAGAAATAGTACTGAACTTTCAAATCTTCAATACCAGCATCTAATTTTGACATCATCTTTCGACTCTTCGGTAAATTTTACCTTAAGCTACTAAACGGAAAGTCATTCGATCAATTAGTTTAGAAATTATGCAGGTTTAAAATTTAGAACTCCTATTGTAAATTTCTTTTTAATCGTCGCAAAACAAATTGCAATACGGATAGTTTTTGAAACGTAACTCAAAACCTAGGTGGCAAAATGTGCTGTAATTTGTGATTTGCTTATTTGAAGCTTCTAGAAATCGATTTCTGTTTAAAAAAATGAATTGGCTACTGTTCATATTTGTTTCAAAAATTTATTTTAAATAATATATATTTTTAAATTAGTTTTTAAGAAAAGTAACCTATGATTTTTTTAACAGAAATACATTTCTAGAAGCTTCAAATATACAAACCCATAACTACAGCTCATTCATGCTAGTGGCTTTTGAGTTATGCTTAAAAAACTACCCGCATTGCAATCTGTTTTATAACGATTACAATCGAATTTAACATTATAAGTTTACAAATGAATTTAACATGATAAGTTCCAAACTTTAAACATGCATAACTCCTAAACTACTTGGCCAAATGACATCCGGTTTTGTATACGAAGGTCAAATTTGCCAAGGAATACAAATATGATGTCCAAATTAGGTGTTAGCATTGAAGTATTTAAAGTTTAGTAAAATTTCTATATGTAGATGACCCTCTAAAAAAATAGGTATAGCATTAATTAGTAGACGCTGTAACAGGCTTTGTGAGGCTGTTAGCTTTAAATGAGGACATAATAACTAACAACTTAACAATAAAAAACGACAGTTTATTAAATCACTTTAAAATGAGGAAGAGCAGTAAGGGTAACAAGTTTACTTTTAAACTTATTAAGACTTATTCCCGATTCATCAAAATTCAAATTCTACACTAATTTCTCAATATATCTACGCTACTGAAGAGGCGTAACCAAGGTGGGGATCCAGGGACTCTGGATACCACTAATTTAGAGAAATATTCTTCGCCTTATTTAATCGCAGATTTTTCAGCGATTAAACACGGCGAAAATAACTTGACAAAATTATTCGTATCTAGAGCATCTGGATTTCCACTCTGTCTACGCTATTGCTTTTCTTTTCTAGACACATAATTATTACTTAATGTGAAACAACTAAACAGACTCCGTAAGCCCAAATAACGCTTTATTCTAAGTAGATGAAAAAACAACTTCTTATGTACATCCGTAACCTTGTTGTAAATCTACTGTCCGCGTGTAAAGCACAGAATTATTATTCAGTACATCGAGCTGTGGGAAACTTCCACTACAGATTTTGATCGCAGCTAGAATACCTTTTGATGAGATCCGGTACAAATCCGAAATTTCCTGCCAACACGTAGCTATAGAGGTGAGACGGGTCAAGTCTGTAAGCCCGAGCCCCAACCCCGTCCCGAGAAGGGCACGAGTTCGATTTTTATAACGAACTTCGGGTCGGGTGGGATCCCACACAAAACGAAAATTTTATTTATTCACAAATTGAAAAAAGGGGAAAAAACTTGTTCTTCGAAAAATAAGAATGTAGTCAAAGTTTCTTAAAGTATCTTACAATCCTTTAAAAAATCAGTTTCAAAAGGAATCGAATTGTTATTCATGGGATATAAGGATATTCTTATTGAGTCTGAAGCCTTTACTAGTTGTAGTAACATAAAGAAGCCGTGGAATACCCCTTGCTCAAATCCTTTTCCAGAATTATTCGGGGAAAAATAACTTATATCTTCCTGCCTTAGTTGTACAAACATATTTTTAAAGACTAAGAATTGTGACTTTTGTAGATTTCTGGCAGTGGTTGGGTATAAAATTTCCAGGGATATGAAAATGACGAAACGTTGTCATGAGGCAGTATTTAGGATTAAAACTTATTTCTACATAAGAAGAATTTTTTAAATGAGAAGTTTGATATTGAAACAATTTTAAAATGTTATTAATAATTTTCTACTGCGTACTTTCAGTATTTTTGTTTAACAACCTCTTGCATTTTTTCTGAAGATTTTTATACGTTACATATATTAAGCTAAAATTTAATTCAGGGAAAAAACGAATAACACGACTAAAAACACACTTCCAGCAATTACCATCCATAGACGGCAATGTATTCAGTACTTTGCGTAGCCCTGTATATGAATTTATTTTTTAAACTACAAAAATCTTTTACTGCTCTAAATATAATTTAGCCGGAAAATGCTTTACACATTTAAAAAAAAAGAAAATAAAACGCCATTCACGCCTATAAACAGTAATTCTTTAGCATTCTTTTGTGTAGCTCTCTACATCATATTTTTTATAGCAGCTATTAATAAAATATTTTTAAAGAACTGATTGATCATTCTGCGATTCAACAAAACATAACTTGGGAACCACTGCATGTGATTATAACATAAAATATTACTCAAGTTTTCATCCATTTTAAAATTCTGGATGAAGAGTTCCAGTATGTATCGATTTTTCAACTGAGAAATTATTTATATTTCTTTTTTGTGTCCTTTTGTATAAAATTCTTTAGAAAAATTAAACTTCCTGGCGCAACTGACAGTTTGGAGGCAATCGGTGAATCAGAAAAAAAAAAAAAAAGAGATGAGAAACTTTTCGCCGTTAAAATAAAATCAAACACAATTAAAAAAAATTCTGGATTTTTAGTCTAACCTAATTTAAATTTGATTCTACATGCCTTTTTATTTTCGTATCAAATAAATTCAAGCGTTTATTTATTTATTTTTTAGATATATTCTGAAAATATTATTAGAGAAATGAATTTATCTAAAATAGCAGAATAGCTCACTAGTTCCGCAGAATTAATAGAAGAATTTTTAACAGATAAATTCTGAAAATATTATTAGAGATATAAGTTTACCTAAAATAGCAGAATAGTTCAATAGTTCACAGATTCAATAGAAGAAATTTTAATAGATAAATTATGAAAATATTGTTACAGGCATAAATTTATCTAATAATAGAATAGTTCAATAGTTCAGATTTAATAGAAGAATTTTTAACAGATAAATTCTGAATATATTATTAGAGAAATAAGTTAATTTAAAGTAGAAGAATGGTTTAAAAGTTCAACAGAATTAATAGAAGTATTTTTCATAAATAAATCCAAAGTAGTATTAGAGAAATAAGTTTATCTAAAATAGTAGACTAGTTTAATAGTTTGACATATTTAATAGATTTTTTTTTTAATTCTTTAAGATATTATTAGAGAAAAAAGTTTATTTAAAATAGTAGAATGGTTCAATTTTCCAACAGATTTAATAAAAGAATTTTAATAGATAAATTTTGAAAATATTATTAGAGAAATAAGTTTATCCAAAATTGTAAGAATGGTTCAATAGTTCAATAGAATAGTAGTTATATTCAATTGAGTCATAAGTCCTTTTTGAGGTTTTAGATAGTTTTGTGAAAAATGTACATGAATATAATTTTCTACGGATGATGAAAACTAGTATAAAATTGTATAAGAGACCGATACTTTAGGCAGAAATTATCTTACATTTTTATGCACTTTTCTATAAACTTTTACAATCAACATTCAAAATTTTTGAGTCTGCAATTTCTGTCAAAAATCTCCCCCCCCCCCCCCCCCAAAGATTCAATTTAAATAAAATTTCCAGACGCATTTGACATTTAGAATGCAATCAATAAATTCGAATCAGTGTCGCCAATTTAGCGAATTTCTGAATATCGCTATTTACAAATGGAATTCTTGTGGAACTTCTAAAATTTAAAGAACACGTTTGACCTCATATTTTTCGGCGAAGTTTTAGTCACAAGTTCAGTTTGGTGATCAACAAAAAATTTAATTAAAAAATAATAGCTGTAATCACTTTGTAAAATAAAATGCTCTTAATGATCTATAGCTGTAACAGCATATATACAACTTTTGTGTTCTTTTGTGTAAAAACAGCACACATATATGTATGGGGATATAAAAGTTTCTTTAAAAAGTTACAAAAAATTCCGCAAGTTTTTTTATAGCACGCAGAGTTTTCAATCGAATTTAACGCCACATTTTTTTAAACTTGACAAAGTTTAGTAGAAACAAGATATTACAATTATAATAGAATTATATTAAATATTTAATGAAATACGGGCTTTTTTATGAAATAATTTTTAACTGCGCATGCACGAATGATAAAAGTAATAATAACCACCAAATCACATAAATAATCGACAATATAAGAACCGATAATTATAATAAAATACAAAGAAATATATCCAAAAATGTGAGATTCTCAAAATAAAATAAATATAGAAAATAATGAATAAAGTTATATGAAGAAAATATCCAATGTGCATATGGTGAAAAAATGACAAAAAGGAAATTAAAACTTATATCGTGGAACACTTTATCAAGGGCAATATGCCACAAATATAAGTAAAACGTAATTGATTAAGCCTGAGCCAAATTTTATTCATTCAAATTGCCCGATCAATTACGATCTAACAATTAAAGAAAATTGAATAAAAATGAACAGATATTAAATATATATCTATCTAAATATTTATTTATTTATTTATTTATTTATTTATTAATATATATATATACATGTATATAATTTAGTAGACAAGTATATAGGGCAACTCATATAAAAAAGCCAATCAAATATTGTGAAAATTCCGAAAGTTATCGGTGATAGAGTGAGATGAATTTCAATTGCTTTCTAATAATAGGTGGATGGTGAAAATTTTCCGCAAATGGACATTTTTTATTAGCCTAATCATCAAAAAGAGTATGTATTTAACGTAATGTTTTTGCGTAGATTTTATCGTATGCTTCGATTTTGATGTTTTTTTTTCTGTTGGAATTTGACTCATTTTATGGGGTTTTCAACAAAAAAAAAAAAAAAAAAAAAAACTGAAAATGACAATTTGTGAACAATGCCTTATGATCCAGCCACTTAAAAAAAATCAAATGAAATTCTGCTTCCTATAGCGCCGACATATTTCTAAATTTTAACGATATTCGACTGGTCTTTTTATATGAGTTACGTTGCATAGTTGGCTATTACATTATGAAAAATAAATGTTATAGTTCGGGCATTCGCAATTAAAAATTATTTCATACAAATGCTCACATTTCATTCAGATATTTAAATATTTATATTGTACTTGCAATATGTTGTTTCTACTGCATTTTTTCAAGTTTCCTAAGTACCTTGGTTGAATGTCCTGCGTTCTAAAAAAAATATATATACAATTTTTTTAGAAACTTTTATATTTCCATGAATATTAGTTTTATTCTCACTTAAATTAACGCAAATATTGTACAAGATCCATATAGTCAACTGCTACAACTACACTGCAAAAAAAAGTGTTGATATTACAGTATAATACTAGCATCCCAGCTGCCAGTATTATACCGTAAAATTAACAGTAATAAACAGTAAAATAAGCAGTAATACGCTACCGCATGTGAGCTAGGATACTAGTATTATACTGTAATATCAACACTTTTTTTTCAGTGTTCAGATCATTTTGAGCATTTTGTTTTACAGGGTAGTTGCAAATATTACTTTTTTATTCAATTTGTTGTTGGTCCCCTAAGTGTCCTCTTAACTAAACCTTCACTGAAAAATATGAGGTCAAACATGTTCTCTATGTTCCTGAAGTTCCAGAAGGTTTCGTCAAGCATTTCTCTAGAGATTTGATAAAATGATTAAAATCGATATTGCCTGGATATTTTTGATCAGATAGTGTATGAACATGCAAACATTCAAACCATCAAAATTTTAGGGAAATACGCAGACTCAATATAAATAACAATAATACATTGTGGTTAACATTCAGCTTGTGAGTAAAAAGTATTGACTAGTTTTTAAATAATCTCTTTAAAAGTATTTTCTAGAAAAACATTTTTATTTCAAATATATCAAATAAATAATGCGAACGTAAAATATTACTCAAGTTTTCGTCCGTTTAGAAATCTGGATAGAATCACAGGAAATATCGATTTCTTAACAGAGGCAATTTTTTTTTTTTTTTTTACGCACTTTTGTATGATTTTTCAGACATTATTCAAAACTTTTGAATCTCACACTCTGAGAAAGTTTCGTCAAAATCTTCTCTCCAAAGATTCACAGAAAAATGAAACATCCTGACGCAACTGACATTTTGGGCAGTGAATCAATGACTCAGAAGAAAGAGATAAAAACTTTTCGCAGTTAAAAAATAAATAAATAAATAAAAATGATCTTATTTGCAGTCTATTCAAATTTAAATTAGAATATACATATCTTTATTTTGTGCATTAAAAAAATTTAAATATTTTTATTATTTTTAGTAGATAAATTCTGAAGGTATTATAAGAAAAATGAATTTATCTAAAATCGTGTAATATTTCAACATAAATTTAGTACGATACAGATTCAATAATAGTAATACACTCAGATTGAGCTTTTAGTTTTCCTTAAAATTTTATGTACTGTTGCGTCACGTCGAACAATTTAGTCCACGCTGAAGTTTATATGTCCGATAGCCCTAAAGAAGTTTCTAGTTAAAAAAAAAAAAAACTTTGTGATGTGAAATTGCATATATTTTTAAATTATCTTCTTTTCCGTTATTAAAAATCCTTTTTTTATATAATTCATTGATTAATTTATTTAAATTTTGTTTAAATTAATGGAAATATAAATTAAATATGTATATTTGTGGTGCATCCAGAAATATATAACTTGAATAATTAGATTGAAAATATATAAATACTTTATCTAGAATCCGTTGTGTTTCGCAGAAACCAGGGTTCTTTTGTTTTAGAAGTAAATAAATTTCTGAAAGCATGTTTATAAATTGAATCCACAATCTTGTCAGCTTTTTAAAATATTTCAATTGAGAAAATGAAATACAAGATGAATAGAAAAGACATGGGTGGTTCCTTAATAACCACGCAAAAATAATCGACTACATTTTTTCAGGTCGATAGTCAGAGAAGAAATGCTCAAAATCATACACCACATATCGTTCCTTTGGCCTGTTGGCGTATTTAATTTGTCGAAAGCATATGAATTACTAGATATCCGTTAGGTATGACCATGTGGAGAATTGTGAATTTAAGGATTAACTTGTTAAGTTAGCACGACTGAAAACATACCAACCATACGTTGGCACACCCTTTCCGGCACAGACAAATTCTGTTCGTAAAATGAGAAATAGCTGACTGACACCGGAATTTACAAACGACTTTTTTAGAGACTAAGAACTCCTTATTTCAAGTTTTCATTGTATAAACAAAATTTTATTAAAATATTCTTGGTGCCGTATGCAAGTTTGGAATTAAAATTAAGTGTGCCCGGAGTGGGACCACTGTGCCGGAAAGGGTTAAACAATTTTAGAAACCTTGTGAGTAGCACACAGATAATCAAAATAATAAGGAGAGCTACTGCTTAGCTGTTATATGATACATAAAGCAAAAAATGAAGAAATGAAAAAATATTATAGCGAACTTTATAAAAGGAACAAATATATTTTTGTAGCCAGCACATTTTTTTTTTTCTAATTGATATAGTTGATCTTACGTGATAACTAAAGATTATAATTTGCGTGGGAGTGTTTAACGATAGCTTAACTATTTAAATTATTTATTTAAAAAGGAAAAACATATTGTTAAAATAAAATTTAAAATAAATTAATCAATAACTTAAATATAAAAAAAGGATTTATAATAAATAAAAAAGGAGATAATTTAAAAACATATGTGATTTTACATCACATACGATACATACCATACACTTACAATACATATTAATACTTAAAACGTCGCTTTTACAGCAAATGAAAGTATTAAGGACCACTCCATTACTTATGAGGTATCATCCGCAATCCAGATTTAACTAAACTTAATTTTTTTTAAAGTAATAATAGTTTTCAAATATATATATATATATATATATATATATATATTTTCAGCATTCATTGTTTATCTTAAAAATCACACATGATATACCTTATGAACGCGACCTGAGATCGAAGCTAAAATTCGTCTGCTGGCGATATTTACTTTTCAATATTAGAATTTTTTTGTTAAAAATATCACAAAAATGCATTTTTGGGACAGTAGATAATGTATTGTAATATAAATTCAAAATGGTGTTGTGTATCCGAGAAAATTCCTTAAATTTGCAAAATTTCTGTTAAACTTTATACACGCAACCTGGGTCGAGGCTAAAAGTATTTGCGGCTGGGCATACTGACATTCTGGCGGTACAGTCGATAGAATATCGGATCAAAATACTGCCAGTTCCAGAATGTGACGTCACGTCATAAGGTTCATTCCATGACCCAAATTCACGTATTTCCAACAAATGGCTTTACAATACTTTAATTTGTCATGGATCCCTATTATGGAAAATTCGCCGCTTTCTTTACGCTTGATAGAAAGCGTAAGCTAGGATTTATTTTTAAAAGTTATAATATTTGCCATGTTCCTTTTTTCAGCTATGGCAGCAGGAAAGATGAAAAAGCATTATTTAAACTGTCTAATCAGGAAATACTAAGGATGTGAATTATCACTTTACTAAACAGCGTACAAGCAGCAGAGTGAAAAAATGTCCAGACCGGGGTTCGATCCCGGAACCCTTGATATAGCGCTCCAAGTGCGCGAAGTGAGCGAATGCTAGACCGGATGTCGTCCAGATGGCTTAACTGGTAAAGCACTTGGTGCGCTATACCAAGGGATCCGTGACGAAACCCCGATATGGACATTTTTTCACTCTAATGGTTGTACGCTGTTTAGTAAAGTGATAATTCCCATCCTTTGTATATCAGTAATTTACAGCGTAATTTCAGCTCTGCTGAAAAATTAATTAGTACATGTCTAATCAGGATTTCTAAATTGTTTTCTCAACGTATAATCATAACTTAATTAATATTAAACAATTAAATGATAAAGGGGCATTTCATTTTTTACAAAAAAAAAAATACACTCTTCATTTTTAATTTTCCAATTTTTTACTTTTTAGTGTTTAAACATTTTATTTTTACGGTTCTATACCCAGTTGGCAAATTTTGGCGAGAGTGGTTTGGCGCATAATAAATTCCGTTGTTTTTATAACTCGTAAACAGTTGTAACCTTAAAGACAATTTGGTGATTTTTCACTTGTGGCTGGCTAACAAAAAAAAAATGCCTTAAAATTAAGTTATGTTCATTAAGTTCTAAAAATATTAAAATGTATTGTCATCAGAAACATGCTTGTGTAATTTTTTTTTTTTAGCGTAGTAGGAAAAAGAATAAAAATCTATTGCAAAATTTCATCTTTACATTTAAAAAAAATCAAGCTGACTTAATTAAAAGTATAATGTGCATTTTAAATTGAAGATTTTTCTATTGTTGAACTGTCCTATAAACTTTCATAACAGCGAATTTTAAACAAACGAAAATAATAGCTTCTCAATTAAAACGTTTTAATAAAGCGACTAAAAGAATGCGAATTTAATAAATCAGTAAATGTTGTATTTAAAATTGTGACATGCGTCTTTCGTCACGCATTTTCTTTTACCGAGCATCCAAGGAGGATAAATATGCAAACCTGTTCTTTACCCTTACATTTTATGCAGGTTAGATATAAATTAGTTGAGCAATTTCTTATTTAAATAATTTGATAAATATTAATTGAAAAGTATCAGTTCAATGGAAAATTAGTAGTAATATATCCTAAGTTTACAGATAAATGTCACTAGTTAAGTCCACGCGTCAACTAGCGTCACTAGTATGACAACTTCCAAAATTGAACTATGCATAATACATTTATTTATGCTCTATGATTTTACTATGCAATGTTTGATTCTTTTCTATTTTCTCCGAGGCAGACGATTTTTGTTTAATTGACCGTTGGCGCATTGATTAAGTGTATTTTATATTGATAATAATATTTATTATTTTTGAAACATTAGTTCTTTTCAGAATTTTTTTTAACATATTAAAAAATGTTAGAATATGCCAGGCAGAATCTTGTCTGCACACGAATCGGAATTCAAAAATTTCGTTTTCAGCTTTTTCTACAGATAACATAAAACGGTAAGTACTTAGCTAATTCTCATCGTCGAATATTAATTGCCAGCTTTTGCAGTATAAAATAACTTTTAGAAAATATATTAATTTATGTAGCACACAATTGGTTTTTATGGGTTTTTATGGCCATAATGTTTTAATTAAAATAATCTATTACTAAATGATGCATATGATTAAATATTAATGTAGTTGACATATACACATTGAGATATTCTTGATATTTTTGCGTGCAACTATCATAATATTATACCTAAGTATGATAAACTGACATACATTACGGTATTACATTTCAAATTTAGTTTATTAAAGATCAAGTTTCCGAAATCTATTCCTGAATTGAAATCAAGAATCAGCACTGCATTCAATTTGATAAATTCGAGTATTCTCACAAACATATGGCAAGAAATTATTTTCCGACGGCTCATGTACAGGGTAAAGAATGGCCCCCACACAAATTTTTGTAAAAGAGGTAAATTTTGTATGTCTTACTATCTTCTAACCATGTGTACCGTCATGTTTGATTGTATAACTACCTGCATAATAAGCCATTCTTTTTGTCCAACCAATTTATATCCACCCTGTATTTTATTCATTTTTCTACAGGCCAGGACATTCCTCTAACTTACAGCAAGGCTCGCTGCTATAAGTCAGTGAATTGCTCGCTGCTACTGGTGACTATTTTTTTAATTATATTCGTACTACTTTCTCAAAAAACGACATCTTTGCCATACACTTCTAAGATAATTTCAAAAGAAATCCACTGCAAAGAAAATTTCTTCGAATTAATAGTACGAATGGTTGATTGTATAACTACCTGCATAGTAAGCAATTCTTTTTACCCAACTAATTTATATCCACCCTGTATTTTATACCTTTGAATACTGACCGAGACATATACATCTCACCGATAGCACGGCTGCAGTTGGCGACTATATTTTTATTATATTCGTAACACTTACAAAAAAGAAACTTTACCATACACTTCTATGAAAATTTCAAAAGAAAGCCATTACAAAGAAATTTTTTTGTAAATAGTTGTACAAATGGAATATAAAAATAGTCACCATCTGCTGACCTGTACAGTGTTGCCAGCGGGCTACATTTTTAACTCAGTTTTCTTGATTACTACCAGTTTTTTGAGACAGTAAAACTCGCCTTATTGAATGATATACTAAATAAGGTGAAAACAAGGCAAATTATGCCATTTCAAAAAGGTGGTGTCAATTAAGCAATCTGAATTTTAAAAAAGTAGCCCACTGGTAACACAGGCCCTGTTATTATGGTCAGTGGGATGTATGCGGTGGCCCGTAATCAAAGGGTTAACCCTTCTTTGCATTGTGATGGAAATTTCCATCACTGTTTATTTAACTTTTAATAAATAAATCAACTTCTTCTCCACCACTATATTTATATAGAAATATTAATCAAGTAAATTTCTCGTGAACTATGTTGCTGAACAAAGTTAAAAATCCATCTTAAAATTTCTGGTGTCTAATATTTAATATATGTATAAAAAACAATTGTAAAAGAAAAACTCATGCAAAGAAGGGTTAAATGTATTCTCGTTTATGGACGCTATTGTTAAAATTAGTTATTAATGACATTCATACATGTAACATTTAAAAGTTTATCAACTATTATTGAGTCAGACTATAAATATGTGCAAATTAGCTTAACATATCCCATTGAGTATAATGTTAAGAAATGCTTCATAATCTTACGTATAATAATGATTCTCTTTTCTTGTTTTGATTGAATTGTTGGAAAGTTTTTATTTGCTGAAAAACTCCCTTTAGTTTCACTGTTATGCATTTTATTTTATATTTTTAATTACTTACTATTAAAATTTAAAAAAAATATATTTTTTTTAAAATTTAGTATTACACATAAAATATTGCTTTGCAAATCCAGTTTAATTTTATTTCGCTCGTAAAACATCAATACGTCTTTAAATTAGAGTCTCTTTTTTTTAAAAAAAAGGACTTTCTAAGTTCTCATATACATTAAAGAATTTCTAAAACGTCTATACTTAAAGAAAGAAAATAACAGAGTTTTCTCTAGTGACTATAAGTATTAAATAAAATATTAAGTTCTTTTTCTCACTCTTGATTCCTTTTTTCTTTTTTATTCCTTATAATTTGGAACAAGTTAAGAAATACTTGGTGAATAAAACCTTTCGCTTTTGTAGAATTTTATTCTTGAATTTCAAAAGGTTAAAAGATCAAAGGATATCTCGGCTATATTTTCTCAGACCATTTATCTTTATAAGTTGGCAGTATCAATTGACTGGGGTAAATCTCTCTCGGTGTATTTAGTTCAGCGTAAATTTTAAGTAGAGTGGAATGAATGCATACCTTAAAATATTTCTGCATATATCATGTATATAGAGTCAGACAATTTAACAAATTTTCTTTTTTGTAGTTGAAAATTGGTAAAATATACGCATTTAAGTTCGCTTTGCCAAAATCTCAATCAAAATAACTAAAAACAACGGTTATATATATATATATACAGTAGAACTCCAATTATCCGAATCAATTGGGACCGGACCCCATTCGGATAATCAAAAATTCGGATAATTGGATTTTTTCCGAAAAAAGGGTCTATTTTAATTAATTACTGTATGTATGTTGAAAATGGGAGAAAAAAACTATTTTTAAAGAAAAAGATCTTTTAATTAATTAAATGACAAGGCAACACTTTTACATGTTAAGTGTAGTTACAAGTGCTGTACAGTATGTACGTATCGTACTGTAAATGAAAGTCATATTGCTTGCTGAACATCTCGATCAAAGTAAGTTGTTTGAGAGTCTTCATCCGTTTTCGGGCAGCCAAGTCGCACATCCGCTTGACAGTGAGAAGTTGCATGTGGTCACACTCAGACTGACGCTCTATCCACTTCAACGCAGTTTCAAGGCCGGCAAATGCTTCACTAGCTGTGTCTGTTTCAACTTCGACATTAAGATCATCTTCTTCCTCGACACTTTCGATAAGTTCATCGTCATTTAGAATTTGAAACCCAGGTGGACCGGGCCGGCCACCTGGCGACAGCCAATAATCGAACTGCACTATGAGACGGTGACTCATCATCCCAATAATGTTCGCGCTGCGCCTACACTAGATTCGCGGAGGGAAGGACAATATAGCGCGCGTAGACAGAATCATTATTTTGTGAATCGCAGTACGTTTCCGTCTTAATTTTTTTTTCTGAAATTCTGAAAGCGATTCGGATAATCAGCGATTCGGATAGTCGGAGTTCGGATAATTGGAGTTCTACTGTATATAATTTAAGTGAAGTGGAATGCAAATTTTTTTTAAAAAAGGAAAATAATCTGCTTTAATCATGTTCATTGTAAACAAAGAAATGATTCTTTATCTAATAAGAAGGTTTATTAAAATATACTATAATCCTTTACGAGTTACCGACTATTCAAAAAAGTGCTTTTTATCTTCCAGTGTTGCCAGTGGGCTACTTTTTTTATTTAGTTTTCTTGATTACTACCAGTTTTTTGAGAAAGTAAAATTCGCCATATTTTGTGATATATTAAATAAGGTGAAAACAAGGCAAATTATGCCATTTAAAAAAAAAAGTGGTGCCAATCAAGAAATCTGAATTCTAAAAAAGTAGCCAACACGCAACACAGGTATCTTCAGAAACGATTTTCCGGATTTAAAGCAGAATTTCTGAAACACGTCTATTTTGCATAACGAAATTTTTGGAAACAATTGCGAGTAGTTTTAACAGTCAGTAATTTTCCAACCGAGTGAAAAGTGTCTAGGCTAGAATTCAAACCACCGAAAAACAAAACACAGCTGTAAAAAAAACTTACAACTCATGTAATTTATTTACCAATTAGTATAATTGTGTTAAAATTTATACAGTTTTTACTATGTGTTAAGGGGTCAGGTAACCTTTAAAATGTCAGAAATTCGAAAAAAAAAATATTAGCTTATAATTAACTGATTCTTTAGGAACAATTTAAAATAAACCTCGTGCAAAAATTCCCTTTAGAAGTGGAGTTATGTATAAAACCGTTTGAGCTTTTTTATATGATCAAGGGCAGGTTTGATCTTTGAAGTCAATTTTCTCAAAACGACGATTTTGGTCATTGCGCGCACGATTTAAGAAAAATGGTTGGTTAGAATTTAATGAAATTTTGACTGAATGTCTTAATCAGACAGATGCACAAAATGACCTACTATTATGTTTCTCAAGTAACAAGTTTAGAATTTATACTACTTTTGTAGTTAAAAAAACTCGATATTTCGAATTTCTCTAAAAACATTTTTTTTTCTCAAGATCTACAAATTTTATTTTTTTCATCGTAGGTCATTTTGAGAACACATTATATATGTATTCATTAAAAAAAATTGGCTGGTTTTAGCAATTCAAATGTGAAAAATCATGCGCGCAGTACATGCAAGAATAATTCTTTCGTAAAAAAAATTATTATATTTTAAAATAAATTTAAAAGTTTATATGAGTGTATACATTTTTGGAGAATTTTAATTTATAAAATAAACCTTTATTAATATGCATGTTAAATTTTATAATTCAAAGTCAAATAGTTACGGAGTTGTGGTAATTTTTATAGAGGTCCCTTTTTCATGTATTTTGTGAGTTCAAAGGTTACCTGACCCCTTAAGGATTTTTCTCAAACCAATATTTACACAAAATATCAGTTTTTTATGCTCTCAATTCTCAATTAAATATTTTCAGCTGCATAATTGAATTTATACATGAAAAAGTAACAAAATAATATTAATTTTAATGTTAATTTTAATTGTGTTATAGTATCATGTTTGTCTGCAAAACATGTATGTTGAATACGAAAATGTTTACTTGAGATACATCCGTAAAATCAATATTTCGGATTAAGAACACTGATTAATTCACTATAAAAGTTACTCGGAAACGTTTCGGAAAATCGGTGGCAGCAAAAGGCACGCTTTGTTTTTATGATTTTTTTTTTTATCTTAAAAGTATATTGTTTTCTGGAGTTTCTATTGATAAAGACGCATTTCCCAATCGTAAGTAACTTGAAAAAGATTATTATATATTTTCGTTCGTAGTTATAATATATTTTCCTAGATTAGAAACATTTGTCATTTTTTACAGCGTATTTTTCGCGATTTTATTACATTAAAAATTTGTAACTAAAACAATGTAATTAAAACTATGTCTTTTTGTAATTAAAACAATGCAAATTTCTTCAAATTTTCTTTACAATATCTTCACTCTTTCAAAGTTATTAGTGAAAATTTTGGTTACAGTGGCATACTTTGTATTTTTTTACTTTGAGGATTGCAACCAATTGTTATTACGAGTAGTAATTTTCCAACTGGACGAAAAATGTCCGGGCCAGGATTCGAACCTGGGATCGCTTGGCTGAAGCCGCCACGCTCTACCACTGAGCTATCCCGGTCGAATCTGGAGGGCATAATTCATCCAGTTAACCTTATTGATCAGAGAATCTGGTCTGATATTTTAATCAGCTCAACAGAAAAGATCGCAGGTAAAGGAACTCCAGAAAAACGCTGGATTCGTGATTACACTAGATTAATTTTAACACAATTATTTCAAATTGGTAAATAAATCATACGAGTAGTGAATAATATGAGTAATACGAGTGAGTAATACGAGTAGTGAAATAAGCAACAAAAAGTGCATGTCGGGTATTACTAAAATATAGTGTCCATAAAATAAATACAATCATTTGATGGAATTCAAACACATAGATTGCATGCACTTTAGGCAGCTCTCAAAAAATATTTTTTCCCTCTCAAAATCACGAAATTTTCTGAACTTTTTTTTCATTTTTCCGATAAATGAATTGCATATTGACTTATAAGCGATTGTTGTCTCGAGGGGGAAAATTTTTCCCCCTCGGAAATTCGGAAATTCGGTCCGGAAATTCGGCACAAAACACTAATTTAACAGTATTTTCTGAAAAATCTTCTGCCTTTACCGAAAACGAAAAAAAAAACAGTTGGATTACATAATTCCTTAAGCAGCTGTCAATTTGATACGTTACCGCACAAAAATGAATTTAAAAATGTGTCAGAAAGTAGCCAGTTCGAATTTCAGAATAGCATTAACAAATATTTAAAATCAGTCAGATTCAATGAACTGGAAGAAAAGAATTTCGATGCAAACTTCCATCGATATTTAATTCCTAAATTATTTTAAAACACTTGAGGAGGAATACTTATGAGAAGTTTCAAACTGCAAAGCAATTCTGTTGCGCCTATGGTGCAATTCATTAGGACATTGATTTTTGAAGAAAGAAATATTTTGTATGATGTTATGTATGATGCCATACGGAATAATAATTTAAATATGCAAAACTATTATTGGAGAAAACACATAAAAGTGGATTTCCGATTACGTTTGGAAAGAATAGAAGACTGCAAGTATAATAATATAAAAATGATAAATTACTTAATTATAAAATGTACAAAAAGCCGCCGGAATGAAGAACAATAAATTTTATTCGAAAGGAGAAGTAGACTCATATTTAATATTATTCAATGAGAAATCACTGCTGTTTAGTTCAGAAGTAATTGTGTTCGAGATTTTTCTAACCATTATTTCTAAATAACTATCTTCTCCTTTATTATTTCAGAATTTATAAATCGAATATTACTAATCGGAAATAGTGGTTACGAAACTCCGGAAATACAGTCACCCCTGTCTGCACCCAAACTGTCAACAGTTTAAAAATTTATTTTATATTCTTATAACTAACGTAAGTTTTGCTTATGATATACCTGTAGATCGTTGGCAAATTTTGAAAATATTTGATTTTGTAAGAAAATAAAAGAATTTGCACTTAGTTTAATTATGATTTATTTTAAGAATTGGGAAGCGACATTTTTATCACTATCTGTAATTATCACAAACTATTTTTTTATTTATTGCATGTATTCTTGTTTCCATCATGACATTGCTCATGCTCCAATGAAGCTTACATACACATAACATTATGCAGAATCTACTAAGAGTTTTGATATCGTAATTAGGCAATTGTGAATTTGTTTTAGCATTTCTTTATACACCCTAATCCTAAATTTTGAAAAATCTATCTATAAGCTCTACTGAACTATTTTTAGAAAGTCCTAAGAAACCTTAATACGTACTTACTATTTCAGTTTGCTTATGAGATACAACAGATATTCCAAGTATTCTAAAATTCTTTCATTTTTAGTTAGATTCTGTGAGCTGGAAGAAAAGAATTCCGACGCAAACTTCCATCGATATTTAATCCTTAAATTCTTTTTAAACTGTTGAGGGGAAATATGAGAAGTTTCAAACGGCAAATCAATTCTGCTGCGGCTTTATTGCAATTCATTAGGACATTAATTTTTGATGAAGAAAATATTCTTCATGACCTTATATGTATGATGTCATATGGAATGATAATTTTACTATGCAAAACTACTTTTAGAGAAAACACATAAAAGTGGATTTTCGATTACGTTTGAAAATAATAAGAGACTGTTAAGTGTAATAAAAAAAGATAAATTACTTAATTATAAAATGTATAAAAAGCCCTCTAAATGAAGAACACAAAATTTTATTGAATACGAGAAATAGACTCATATTTAATAAAACATCAAGAAGAAATTATTGCTGTATAATTCAGAGGTGATTGTGTTCCAAATTTCTCTAACCACTATTTCTAGATAATACTCTTCACGTTTTTCATTGCAGAATTTACAAACTGGATATTGCTAATCGGAAATAGTGGTTAAAAAATTCAGAAATACAATCACCCCGAACAGTCTAAATATTTATTGTGTCTCTTTAAAACTAAATTTTGCTTATGATATTTCTTTAGATAGTTTGCCATTATTGCAAATATTTGAAAGTTCTTGCATTTATTTTAATTACGATATATTTTAAGAATTGGGAATCAACTCTTTCAACACTATCTGTATTTATTACAAATCTTTTTTTCTTTTTTTTTTAAGGTTGCATGTATTCTTGTTTCCATTACGACATTGCTTACGCCCTAATGGAACTTACAAACGCATAAAATTATGCAGAATCTACCAAGAGTTTTGAAATCGTAATTATGTAATTTTGAAATTGTTTTAGCATTTCTTTATACACCCTACTCCTAAATTTTTAAAAATCTATCTAATAGCTCTACAGAACTCTTTTTAGAAAGTCATAAGAAATTCCCTTAATACGTACTAACTATTTCAGTTTCCTTATGAGATACAAAAGATATTCTAAGTTTTCTAAAATACTTTCATTTTTAGTTAGATTCAGTGAGCTGGAAGAAAAGAATTCCGACGCAAACTTCCATCGATATGTAATCCTTAAATTCTTTTCAAACTCTTGAAGAGAAATATGGGAAGTTTCAAACGGGCAAAGCAATTCTGCTGCGGCTTTATTACAATTCATTAGGACATTAATTTTTGATGAAGAAAATATTCTGAATTACCTTATTTGTATGATGCCATATGGAATGATAATTTTATTGTGCAAAACTATTATTAGAGAAATCACATAAATGTGGATTTTCGATTACGTTTGAAAATAATAAGAGACTGTAAGTGTAATAAAAGATAAATTACTTAATTATAAAATGTATAAAAAGCCGTCTAAATGAAGAACACAAAATTTTATTGAATACGAGAAATAGACTCATATTTAATAAAACATCAAGAAGAAAATATTGCTGTATAATTCAGAGGTGATTGTGTTCCAAATCTTTCTAACCGCTATTTCTTAATAATAATCTTCACATTCTTATAGGAAAATTTCTAAACTGAATATTACTATTCAGAAATAGTGGTTAAAAAATTCGGAAATAAAATCACCCCGGACAATTTAAACAATGTATGTAAACAATGTATGTAACAAAGCATGTATTTTGTCTTCTTATAACTGAGTATGATTTCTGATATTTCTGTAGATAGTTTGCACATTTTGAAAATATTTAATTTTATTTAAAAAAGTACTTGAACTTATTTTAATTACGATTTATTTTAAGAATTGGGGAACGACCCTTTCATCACTATCAGTATTTATCACAAAACAATTTTAATTGTTGCATGTATTCTTGTTTTCATTATGACAGCTCTCACGCTCCAATGGAGCTTACAAACACATAAAATTATGCAGAATTTACTAAGAGTTTTGAAATCGTAATTAAGTAATTTTGAAATTGTTTTAACATTTCTTTATACACCCTAATCCTAAATTTTGAAAAATCTATCTAATAGCTCTACAAAGCTCTTTTTAGAAAGTCCTGAGAAATTCCCTCAATATACGTATTAACTATTTTAGTTTGCTTATGAGGTACAACAAAAATTCCAAGTTTTCTAAAATTCTTTCATTTTTAGTTAGATTCAGTGAACTGAAAGAAAAGAATTCCGCTGCAAACTTCCATCGATATTTAATCCTTAATTTTTTTTCAAACTCTTGAAGAGAAATATGGGAAGTTTCAAACGGGCAAAGCAATTCTGCTGCGGCTTTATTACAATTCATTAGGACATTAATTTTTGATGAAGAAAATATTCTTCATGACCTTATATGTATGATGTCATATGGAATGATAATTTTACTATGCAAAACTATTATTATAGAAAACACATAAAAGTGGATTTTCGATTACGTTTGAAAATAATAAGAGACTGTTAAGTGTAATAAAATAAAAGATAAATTATTTAATTATAAAATGTATAAGCAGCCATCTGAATGAAGAACAATAAATTGTATTGAAAACGAGAAATCCACACATCAACAATTAATAACACATATCAAAAAGTAATTACTGGTGTATAAAATAAATTTTTAAACTATCAGGTGTGACTGTGTTCCAGATTTTTCTAACTGCTATTTCCAGATAACAATCTTCACCCATTTTTATTTCTGAATTTATAAACCAAATGGTAATTAGGTAATTTTGAATACTAATAGGAAATAGTGGTTTTAAAACTCCTGAAATACAATCACCCCTGATAGTTTAAAAATTTATTTTATCTCCTTATAACCAAGTTTTGCTTATGACAAATCTGTAGATAGTTTGCAAATTTTGCAAATATTTGATTTTGTTAAAAAAAAGTACTTCAATTTATTTTAATTACGATTTATTTTAAAAATTGGAGAACAACCTTTCATCTCTATCTGTGTTCATCATAAATATTTTATTTAACTCTTACATATATTCTCGTTTCCATTATAACAGTGCTCCCGCTTCGATGGAGCTTACGTACCTATAAAATTACGCATAATCTACTAAGAGTTTTTATATCGTAATTAGGTAATTTTGAAATTGTTTTAGAAATTTTTTATGCACATTAATCCTAAATTTTGAAAAATCTATCTAATAGCTCTACAGAAATGTTTTTAGAAGATCCTAAGAAGTTCTCTTATACTGTAAAAAATAGACACATGCTTCTTCATATAGAAAAATATAATATAAACACGCACGAAATTTTACAATAACATTTTCCGAGCTACCCATGATTTCAAAAAGTATTCTTTATCTTTAGAACCTTCATACACTAATATATTTTCGTGATTTAAAGAAGTATTTATAAATTCAAAGTTTCTTTTGCTGTCACTGATTTTCGTAAATGGTTTTGAGTAGTTTTTATAGTGTATTAATCAGTTTTCTCAAATCGAAATATCAGGTTTTTTCGGATGCTATCAATTCTCAAACAGTCTTCAAACAGTTTCATGTTCAACAAATATGTTTTACAGATACACCTGCTAATTTGACATTATTAACATTAACATTCAAATTAATTTTATTTTCTTACTATAGCATGTATAAATTAAGTTATACAGCTGAAAATGTTTAATTGAGAATTGATATCATCCGATAACACCAATATTTCGGTTTTGACAACTGATTAATACACTATAAAAAAAACTAATCAGCGAAGCGCTTTATCACAATGAACCTATACACAAAATTAGAAGCAAATCCGATAATTCTGCATGAAAAACCCATTTATCTCAATTAAGGGGGATTAGCCCCCATTCCCCCCTTTATAATTAAGCAATGAACTCCTAAAACTAATCAGTGAAGCGCCTTATCACAATGAACCTATAAACAAAATTTGAATGAAATCGGAAAATTCAGCATGGAAAACACATTTATCTAAATTAAGGAGGGGTTAGCCCCCCGTCCCCCCCTTGATACTTAACCACTGAACCGCCAAACCTAATCAGGGAAGCGCCTTATCACAATGAACCCATAAAAAATATTAAAGCAAAAAGGATATTTCTATCAAGAGTTATCCCGTTACATACATACGTACATACGTACATACATACACAGAACCGGCGGGCATATTAGCTCTCAGGCTTTAATAGCGTGTGAGCTAAAAAGGACTTGAAAACATTTCCGAAGATCTGTGGCATCAGAAAGAAACTTTGTTTTTATAAGTGGTTTTTTAAATCTCGAAAATATATTTATTTCTGAGGTTTCTAAGGATAACGAACGCGTTTCGCAACGTTTGATAAAACTAATAAAAGGTTATTGTTTATTTTCGTTCGTGATTATATTATATTTTTGTGGGTTAAGAAACATTTGTCTTTTTTTACAGTGTAATACACTGTAAAAAATGACCAATGTTTCTTATTTTATGAAAATATACTATAACCACGAACGAAAATATAATATAATCTTCTGAGTTATCCGAAATTCCGAATAGCGTGTTCCATTGTCTTTTGAATCCCCAGAAACCAATACATTTCCAAAATTTAAAGAATTATTTATAAAAACAAAATATTTTTCGCTGCCCGTATTTTTCAGAAACGTTTCCGAGGGGTTTTTATAGTGTATTAATTAGTGTCCTCAGCCTGGAATACCTGTTTTTCGAATGTCATCCATTCTCAAGTAAACGTTTTCAACCGCATGAGTTAATTTATGCATGAAAGAGTAAATAAATAATCTTAATTTTAATGTTATTGTTAACGCTGATAATTTTGCATGTTTGTCAGATAAGCATATTTTTTTAGCATGAAAATGTTTACTTGAGAATTGATAGCATTCGAAAAACAGGTATTCCAGGCTGAGGACAATAATTAATGCACTATAAAAACCCTTCGGAAACGTTTCTGAAAAATGCGGGCAGCGAAAAATACTTTGTTTTTATAAATAATTCTTTAAATTTTGGAAATGGGGGGATTTCTGGGGATTCAAAAGACAATGGAACACGCTATTTGGAATTTCGGATAACTCAGAAGATTATATTATATTTTCGTTCCTGGTTATAGTATATTTTTATAAAATAAGAAACATTGGTCATTTTTTACAGTGATACTAAATGTTTTAGTTTGCTTATGAGACACAACAGATATTCCAAGTTTTCTAAAATTCGTGCATTTGTAGATTCTCTGAGCTGGAAGAAAAGATTTCCAACGCAATATTCTGTTGTTATTTAATTTATAAATTCTTTTAAAACTCTCCAAGGAAAATAATTATAATCAATTTCAAAAAGCAAAACTATTCTGGTGCACTTTTGGTGCATTCATTAGGACATCGATTTTTGAAGAAAGAAATATTTTGTATGCTGTAACGACAGTTATCCGTAAGGAATAATAATTTGATTATGCAAAACTATTCTTGGAGAACGCAAAAATGGGCATTCAATTACGTTTGAAAATAATGAGAAACCATAAGTATAATAATATAAAAAGATAAATTACTTAAAAATAAAATGTATAAAATCCACCTGTATGAAAAACAATAAATTTTGTTACAAACGAGAAATTGATTCCTTTTTAAAGCGATGCATCAAGAAAAAATTATTTGTGTATAGTTTAAAGTTTTATTTTATTTTTAAATAACTTTGTTTTTGTATAGTATATATATATATATATATATATATATATATATATATATATATATTAAGAATAAGTACTTGATTTCTTTTAAATTTAACTGTGAAAAAAAAATCTTGATCTAGCAAGAAGATTTATGAAAATATAAATTAACCACTTCCAATTTGCAACTATTCCGAAAAGCGCTCTTTTATCTTCAGAAATCTCCAAAACATATATATTTCTGACATTAAAAGAAATATTTCTGAAACAAAAGTTTCTTTTTCTCACCGTAATTTTCAGAAACGTTTCCGAGTAGTTTTTAGAATGAGTTAACCCATTAAAGCCGGAATTATTTTCCTCTTTAAAATGCAAAACTTACATTTCACACCAGTATTTTTAAATTAGCAATTGTTGTTTGCTTTATCAAGAATTTGGAGTCATAAAATAAAGGCAATGTTTCCGTAAAAAAATACTGGTTAAAAAACAAAAAAATGGTTGAAACTTATCTGGTACCATATGGTACCGCTAGGCTTTAATGGGTTAATCAATTTTCTCAAAATTTTTCTTTTTATGCACGTAAAACCTAAATTGTGAACATACATCTATTGGCTCTATTTTTAGAAGGTCCTAAGAAATTCTCTTAATACATACTGAATATCTCAGTTTGCTACTGAAATACGATACAAATTCAAAAATTTCCTCATTTTTGAAATCCGATTTCCAAAATTCGGAATCCATCCAAATTTCCCGAATTCAGAATTCCAAAAATCCGATGCAAACTTCTATCGTTACTTAATTCCAAAATTCTTTTAGATCACTTCAGGAGAAATACTTATAATCGATTTCAAAAAGCGAAACTGCTCTCGTTTGCTTTTGGTGCCTTCATTAGAACATCGATTTTTTGAAGAAAATAATATTTGGTTTAATGTATGACAGTTAGCCCATCGGAATAATAATTTGATTATGCAAAATTATTCTTGGAACAAAACATAAAAACGTCAGTATTCAGTTACGTTTAAAAAGAAATATAGACCATAAGTATACTATATACAAAGATATAAATTAAGTAAAGACAAAATGTATAAAATTCACATGCAATAAATTTTATTAAAAACGAGAAATGGATAATTAAATTTTAATAAGATACTTCAACGAAAAAAAAAATACTATTGTATCAGTTAAAATTTACTTTGTCTCTAAATTATTGAACAGTAGCTCATTATGTTTCTATAGATTGTTTACATATATCGAATAGCTTTTATTTTATAATAAATAAGAACCTTTTTTTTTATTACGATTTAATTTACGAATTAGGAAACAACTCTTTTAGAGCTATCTGTAGTTGTCACAAACATTTTTTTATTGTTCGATAGGGTAAAAGCACCAGTAGCACCAGTAAGCATCTTATATCAAAGAAAAAATGGCTTATTACTAATTTTAAAAATATCGACAATTCCTTGATGATGTCTGATGACTTTTGAGAATCACAGTTAGGTAATTTTGGTATTGTTTTGATTTTTTTTTATTCATCCTAATCCTAGATTTTTAGCGTCTGTCTAATATCTCTAGAAAACATTTTATATGGTCCTAAGAAATTCTTTTTTAAAATGTATTAAATATCTCAGTTTGGTACTGAGATACAACAGACATTCGAATTTTTCTAAAATTCTTTCATCGTTAGATTCAATAAACTGGAAGGAAAGAATTTCGGTGCAAACTTCGATTAATGTTTTATTCCTGAATTCTTTTAAAACTCTTCTGAAAAAAAATATATTTATGAACAGTTTCAAACGGCAAAACTATTCTGGTGAATTTATAAAGGTATAGATGCTGGAAGAAAGAAATAATCTGTATTACATATTACAATTAGTCCCACGGAATAATAATTTATCTATGCAACATTTTTGTTGGTGAAAACAAATAAACACGGGTTTTTATTATGTTTGAAAAGAATAAGAGCCGATAAATGAATACAGTAAGATAAATTGCTTAGCAACAAAATGGGAAAAAATCAATTTGTGTGAAGAAGAAGAATTTTAATTACAAAAAAAAAAAAAGTTATTCATATTTTAGAAGATACTTTAATAAAATGTTATTACTGTATATTTTAAGGATTCTTTTATCTTCAATTAACCAAGTATTACTGGTTCTGCGTCAATTCGTCGCGCACAATTCCTCGCGGACCAATTCATCGCGCACAATTCATCGCGGACTAATTCATCGCTGCCTCAATTCGTCGCAGCGTCAATTTCTCGTGACATGAATTCGTCAATCATTAAAACAGAATTTTTCTAAAGACCACATATTAAAAAAATCACATAGTGTCACATATGAAATCATAATTATTAGGAAATCGCATATAAAAAAAAATCCTCAATTTTAGTGATTGATACTTCTGGCCAATAGCAATAAGAGAAGAAATACACACACACAGACATATTTAAAATGAAATCACGTGTGTGAATATTTTAAAATATTCAAGCATCTAAAATCGGCCTGTAAAATGTTAGTTAAAATTCTCCATATCTGAAAAACAAATTATCATTAAATAATTTTATTAAATTATCTTTACTTTTATAATCATCGCCTTTAAAAACAGTTTCGCTACCATGAACTGACGTTGCATTCGAATTGACACTGCGACGAATTGACGCCGCGATGAATTGTTCCGCGATGAATTGTGTGCGACGAATTGACTCGACACCAGTATTACCCATACTGCAGACTGTTAAAAGATTTTGGATACTTCTCTCCGTTTTTATTTATTTATTTTTTTTTTTTTTGTAAAAATATAATACTTGAATATTTTTTAAATTAAGATTTAGCTATAGAATTCTGAAATAATTCATTTTGCTCTATTTATGTGTGTCACAAACATTTTCTTTTAATTTACTACAGATTTTCTTCATTTCATTATAAATCTGTTCATTATTCAATAGAGTTTATAAACACATAAAATTAGGTAGAATCTGAATTAGGTAGAAATTCCAATTAGGAAGAATGGTTATAGAACCGTAAGTTCTATATCCATTTAAATATATTTTGTATTCCTTTGTTAAATCAAACTCCTAAATTTTAACCATATGTATGACATTTAGTTAGGACAGGGTAGTGGAATTACCCCCTTCCTTCCCTCCTTTTACTAACATACTTTTTTGTACATATCAGTTTCATTATTTTCATTATTTTTATATTATTAGTTAATTTTTTTTTACTAAAATAATAATAATTGCATGTAAATAAATTATAACAGTAAAATTATTCTTTATGGATTTATGTATGAGAAAAATTAATACAAGAGATCTTTTCAAGCTGACCAAAAAATCTGGATTTACTATATGTCCAGTAATTTTGCTCCCAAAGAGAAAAATCTGAAGTGATGTTGATAAGCTCTGTAGGGATGTTTTTACTCGATTCTGGGGAAATATTTTTTAACATACTAAATATTCTAGTGAGTTACTGAAGTACAATAGATTTTGAACGTTTATCTTTAAATTTTGCAATATTTGTAAAATTACATTTTCTTGAGAAAAACAAAGACTACATTTTTGGAAGTAATTAATTTTTTTTTACTTGTATATTATAGAATTACCAGTAGATCTGTGCGTATCATTCGCACTGGAATCTATGATTTTTTTTCTTTAATTTTGAATTAACTGCAATTTTTTTATCAAAATATGTGTTTTAACGAAATGTGAGTATACTCTGTCAAAATCCTCACTTCAAATCCGTGATACCTCATTCAGTGTCCTGCGTTTTGTATGTGCATAGAAAAGGGGATGCTGACATCAGAAGTAATATGTATGGTAATTTAATTCCTCAAATAGAGAAATTTATTTGATGCGATTCAAATATAATTCACATTCACTGAAGTATTTAAGGAATATTTAAAATAAAATAGTTTCAGTGAACTGTAAGAAAAGAATCCCGACGTAAACTTGTATTTATATTTAATTCCCAAGTTCTTTTGAATTTCTGCAGACAAATACTTTTGAGAAGTTCCAAACAGCAAACCTATTCTTCTGCACTTTTACTATATTTCATAGGAATATCGATTTTCGAAGAAATAAACAATTTGTATGGTTAATGACAGTTTGTCGTAGGGAATAATTTGTATGGTTAATAACAGTTAGCCGTACGGAATAATAATTTGATTCTTCAAAGCTGTTGTTGAAGAAAACACATAAAAGTGCGATTATAATTACGTTTGAAATACAATATGGGACTATAAGTATAATATACGAAGATAAATTACTTAACGACAAAATGGATAATAAAAAATTATATGAACAAAAAGTTATATTGGAAGCAATAAATTTATTCATATTTAATAACGGCCCCACCAGTGGCTGAGAGGTTTTGTTCTCAAAGCTGGTAGACGGGAGGTGCTGGGTTCAAACCTTTGTAGCGCTCGTCGACCTAACCGTTTGGAGTTTTCCGTGGTTTTCTTCTAACCTTGCGTAAATACGGGTTAGGATACCTTTGAAAGACACCCACGGAATGCACTGCCCCTCCCCCCCCGCCGGCCTTATATCCCTAGCACAAATAATCGGTCGTAACAAATAACCAACCAACCATATTTAAAAACATACTTTAAGAAATTATATTATTACTGTATATTTTAAAGATTCTTTAACCTGCAACTGACATGCATCAGATTTTCAAATTTTTCACCGCCACCCAAAAAAATTGTAAGGGCTCGAGTACAGTTTTTCAGAGCAATTGCAAAATTTAACATTACTTGTACATTACAGAAATAGAATTTCATCTTTAAAATAAATAAATCTATTTGCAGTAGTCTATAGACACTTAACATTTACTGAAATGTTTAACGAATATTTAAAATAAAATAGAATCAATGAACTGAAAGAAAATAATTCCGTCGCCGCAAACTTCCATCGATATATAATTCCTAAATTCTTTTTAATCTATTGAGTTCAAATACTTCCGAAGAGTTTCAAACGGCAAAGCTATTCTGGTTCGCGTTTGGTGTATTTCATTACGTTATCGATTTTCGAAAAAATAAATGCATGTATGGTTAAAGACAGTTATTCATACCGAATAATAATTTGTTTATGCAAAGCTATTGTTGAAGAAAACACATAAAAGTGCGCAGTTAATTACGTTTGCAATACAATAAGAGGCCATAAGTATAATATAAAAAGATAAATTACATAACGACAAAATGGATTAAAAAATATATATATATGAAGAACAACTAGTCATTTTGGAAGCAAGAAAGAAAATATATTATTACTGTATATTTTAAAGATTATTTTACCTGAAACTGACATGCATCAGATTTTCCAAAATTTTCATCCCTACCCGAAAAAATTGCAAGGTCTCGAGTAATAACAAAGCAATAACAAAAGAGCAATAACAAAAATTTAACATTACTTGTGAATTCAAAAATAGAATTTCATCTTTAAAATAAATAAAGCTATTTGCTGTAATCTATAAACACTTAAGACTTACTGAAATATTTAACGAATATTTAAAATAAAATAGAATCAATGAACTGGAAGAAAAGAATTCCGTCGCCGCAAACTTCCATCGATATATAATTCCAAAATTCTTTTTAATCTCTTGAGTTCAAATACTTCTGAAGAGTTTCAAACGGCAAAGCTATTCTGGTGCTCGTTTGGTGCATTTCATTAGGTTATCGATTTTCGAAGAAATAAATAGCATGTATGGTCAATGACAGTTAACCGTACGGAATAATAATTTGTTTGTGCAAAGCTGTTGGTGGAAGAAAACACGTAAAAGTGGTTTTTCAATTATTTTTGAAATAAGAACGAAAACTCATGAATCAGGACATGAATTATAAAACAGTTTTCAACACTATCGGAATATTGTTAATGCCGTACAATGAAATGAAATATCTATATAAGCAATTTAAAAAAAAAACATAATGCTGTACAAAATTCCTTTCAGAAATTGCTGTCCATAGGTCGGTAATGTGTGTGAATACTTTCGTGCAACCCTGAATATGATCGACACATCTCGTAATATAGCAAAAATTAATTAAGTTTAAAAATGCATACATCTGAAAACGCTCATTCAGCAGTTATCGCCCATATTCCGTCCTTTACCAAATCCTTTTGACTGTCTCTGTAAATAAACGACGAATTTCACACACTCAGTAATTTATAGAAAACATGTTGTAGTTCTACTCAGTAATGTATAGCAATTTGATTATTTTTGAAATTGCGTAACATCGTGAAAATACACTGCAAACGATTTTTTCCCTTAGATCATAATGTAACGGAATAATTTTTTATATCCCTGTAAACGAACTATAAATGCTACAAACTTCATTTTTAATAGAGTTCATGCTGTAGTAAACCTCAATAGCATATATCAATTACACGGTAATCCGAGTATATTTACGAAAGTTATAGCACGTACATGCGGTCAGACAGCTAGACAGACGGCAAGCCAAACCGAAGTCATAAATACTTTTAAACTGGGTTGGAAAGTGTTAAAAATTAAGTACAAAAAAAAATTACTGAACAACAAAAGGGATAAAAATAATTTGCATGAAAAACAACAAGTTTTATTGGAAACGTGATATGTCTTCGTATTTAATAGCATACTTTAAGAAAATACTTTAAGAAAATAATAGAGTCCTTTTCCACTTCGGCTTTTCCGCTCCGGTCACTAAGAAGGACCTTATACCAGCTCATCTCAGGCAGTTGGCATTGGAAGTCATAAATGAGATTCCTGATAACGCCATAAAATTATATACGGATGGCAGTAAACTGGACGACAACGCTGGGAGTTGGATCTACATTGAGAAACCAGGGCAAAATTTATCCAACAGTCTCCGTAACCCTGATTTCTCTTCAGTCTTTAAAAGCGAGCTTATTGCAATTGAACAAGGTCTCGAGACTATTCTCAGCTAGCGGGACTTCGGAGACCTCTGGATTCTTTCAGACAGTCGCAGCTCCCTTCAACACCTTCACAATTGGATTACAGTTGGAGATAAAACTAGTATTTCCATCCTTCTTAAACTTAAACTTATTTCAAAGTTCCATGATGTTCATTTTCAGTGGATTCCATCCTACATAGACATTTATGGCAATGAGCAAGCTGATCGCTTGGCCAAAGAGGGTTGTTGTCAATCTATATCTTCCTCTTCAGCCCTTGCATCAATCTAGAGTTATATCTGAAATTTCAAAGGATATGAAGGTCCCTCCCAAGCCACCACTGGTACGCGGGCTAAGCGCAGGGCTCTTCGTTCGCTATCAGCTGTGACAGAGCCTCTCGAACGGCGATTTCAAGATAGGCAAGTGGACACACAAAAAGTCTCTCGTTCTTTGAGGGCGGAAAGATCTTTAAAATCTGCACTAAATGTCAAGCTCAACAGGCCTCTGCTGAACACATCCTGGACTGCTTAGGTCTTTCCACAGAGGACTTATATGCTTCCCCCCTTCTGGCTCTTGATTTTCTAAGTATTAACGGTATATTGGATCTTGTCTGACTTCGTCAGACAGTTGGAGGATAAGCCACAACAACAACAAGAAAATAATATTACTGTCTATTTTACACTTTAAAAATCGTTTACCAGCAACTGACTACTCATTACTGCTACTTACATGTATAAGAAATTATTATTATTATTATTATTATTATTATTATTATTATTATTATTATTATTATTATTATAACATAATTTTACCTATAGGTAAAGAAATCTTACAAGGTGCAATTTTTCCAACTAAGTGAAAAAGCATCCAGGACAGAAGTCGAACCCAGCACCGTTGACTCATGTTGCCATTGCTCTACCTCTTGAGCTACCTAGACGATATATCAGCCTATACAATTCCAAAAACCTTATGGCAACTTAATGGCCATTATTCCAACAGACAACCTTTATAGCCATCACATCTAGTTTGTCATTTCAGGTAGCTCAGTAGAATAAACCGCAGGTGAATGAACATCAATAAACAATAGGAACAAAAATTCAATCATAGAATTTCTTTAAAAATCAATAGAACCGAATTAAAACAAAAACGAAAAATAATGCGTAAAGCATAGATTATGAAACACTTTCCATCACATTCGGAATACTGTAACAAAACTTCGCAATTTAATAAGATGGGAGATGTTGTCTAAGTAAATAATTTGGAAAACGCACAACACATTTCAAAACTCAATTTCAGCAATTACCATCAATAGTCGGGAAACTATCCGAATTCTTTTGTGCAGATCTGTATATAAGACCTATAGATTTGTATATATACATAGTATGCTAAAATTTAGTTCAGTTAAAAATGCATAGCACAGTTGAAAATTCTCCTTTAGCAAATCTAAAATTACAGCCAATTCTGCCTAGTAATTTTTAAGTTATGCGATCGATATAATTTATACACATCAAGTATTATTTTTAAAAATTAATTTGTTAATTAAATTTTAATTTGTTAATTAAATTTAAAAACGTTTAGCACTGAAAACGCACTTCCAGCAATAAACGACGAATGATATGCACACCATATTCTATTGTAAGCATCTTGTAGTGTAGTAGCTCAGTGATATAGAACAATTTCAATGTGTTTGAACTTATGTAACATCATTAAAACACACCGCAAACGATTGTTCTCCATAACACCTTAATGTAACTGAATATTTCTGAGTGTCCCTGTAAACGAGTGATAAACACTACAAACTTCATTTTCAATACTGAACATGCTATAGTAACTCTCAGTAACATACATCTTGTAAATAATATAATAAAATCACTTGTTAACTTTAAATTAAAGTGTAATTAGTGCTTAAAGTGATAAAAACATAACACAAAAGACTTAAAAATTCCTTTCAATATAAAGATGACACATGTTTCGTGATCTCTAACGGCCACTTCTTCAGATCAAAATGATAAATAAAATAATCTCGCAAAGTTTTTGAAAATGATAAGATTATTTATTTTATCATTTTATCATTTTCAAAAACTTTGCGAGATTATTTTATTTATCATTTTGATCTGAAGAAGTGGCTGTTAGAGCGCATGAAACATGTGTCATCTTTATATTAAAACGTATTTTTAAGCCTTTTGTGTTATGTTTTTATCACTTTAAGCAGTAATTACACTTTAATGTATATATCATTTACATGGCAATCCGAGTATATTTATGCGAGTTAGAGCACGTACAGACAGCCGACAGACAGATAGATAGACAGACAGACAGAAGGCAGACAGACAAACCGAATACATAAACACTTTTAAGCTATGTTTGAAAGTGTTTTAATAATAAAAAATCATATTACGTATCCATCTTTTATTGCTGTTTCTTTACCTGCGGTTTATTCTGTTGACCTGTCTCAAGTGACAGACCAGATGAAATTGCCACAAAGTTGTCTGAGTGAATGTTGTCGATCGAGAGTCGTCCAGATCAGTTAAATGCTAGATAATTGATAATTTAAGTTAGAGGCCTTGAACTGGACACTTTTTCACTCAGTTGGAAAATTTTTAACAATGCAGCAGATTTTCCAAATTAATCACCACCACCCCAAAAAACTGAAGGGGCACGAGTGCAGTTTTGGAAGCGATTTACACAATTTAACATTACTTGTGCATTACAGAAATATAATTTAATCCTTAAGATAAATAAAGTTATTTGATGTAATCTAGAGATACTTCACATTCACTAAAATGTTTAACGAATATTTAAAATCAAATAGAATCACTGAACTGGAAGAAAAGAATTCCGACGCAAACTTCCATTGATATTTAATTCCTAACTTCTTTTAAATCTCTTAAGGGGAAATACTTATGAGAAGTTTCAAATAGTAAAGCTATTATAGTGCGCTTTCGGTGTATTCCATTAGAACATCGATTTTTGAAGAATAAAGAGATTTTCGGTTTGACGTATGACAGTTAGCTGTACAGAATATTAAGTTCATTATGCAAAACTATCTTTCAAGGAAATCAGATAAAAGTGAGTTTCCAAATACGTCTCAAAGGAATAAGATACCATATGTATAGTATAAAAAGATAAAAGTAATATAGTATACATATACAGGGTCATTCATAATTCCCTCCGGGGTTTCGAAACGCTATAGTAAAATAACGAAGACGAATATGAAAAAAAGAAACATATGAAATTATTCCGAAACTATTCAAGTTTTACTTACATACATTACAGGTGTTCTATGTGTGAACCCTTGGTCACACGGCATACATCCATGCGATAGTCCAGTTCCTGCCATACTCCGTTTCTTTAAATTTCCGGTACCACACATGAATTGTTTTGTCAGTTGGTCCCTGTTTTCGATATTTATTACGAAAGGCCCGTTGAACTGACACCACTGATTCAGATTTAAAGAAACGGAGTATGGCAGGAACTGGACTATCGCATGGATGTATGCCGTGTGACCAAGGGTTCACACATAGAACACCTGTAATGTATGTAAGTAAAACTTGAATAGTTTCGGAATAATTTCATATGTTTATTTTTTTCATATTCGTCTTCGTTTTTTTACTATAACGTTTCGAAACACCGGAGGGAATTATGAATAACCCTGTATAAATATATACAGTTGAGAGATGCAACTTAACGAACGAGAACCCTGTGTATGCAGCAATAATATTAATGTTTAGTTGGTAAACAAATGACTTGGGAATAGTGTCAAAAAATTTCCCGTTCAAATCGGACCATAATTAAGAAAATTATGGTTTAGCGGGGGGGGGGGGGGGAGGTTGGAGAAGGGAAAGGTGACGAACTTAAAAAATACAACTTAATAAACTTGTAACCCAAATAACTAGGCTCTATATTAAAAATATAACAATTTAACCTGGAAAGAAAAAGACCCATATACGAAATTGGACAGCAGCTCGTCTCTAAAATAGTAAAATCGAAAGAATAAATATATATATATTGCTATGAAATTAGCTCCAGAAATATAGATCTATCCCCGTTACCGTGCGTTAGCCCCTGACGTTTACCGATCGCTCATTTTACTTTTTCTTTCAAGTCATCATTGCGAAAACAAATATAAATGATTAATTTAAAACGTTTAAACCAATCGTATGATGTGAAGTTTATTGTAAAAAATCTAGCTGAAACTTTATAAAAATTTCAAGGCTTATCGAAATATTATTTTTCATTTATTTTCTAGAGAACATCTAAAATCATAAAAGAAGTAATATGTCCAACTGAGTGAAAAAAATGTCAAGGTCGGGGCTCAAACCCAGAACCTTTGTCTTTAATTTCCTGATGCTCTACCTACTGAGCTATCTGCACATCCCGGCCGACATAATTCACTCAGACAACACTTTGGTAATAAAATCTGGTCCGTTATTTGAAACATTTCAACAGAATATACCACAGGTAATAAAACTCCAATAAATGATGAATGCGTAATTACACGTTATTATTTTAACACAATCATATTGATTGGTGAAGAAATCATACGAGTAGTAATTTTTCCAACTGAGTGAAAAAGAGACGGGGTCGGGAGTCGAACCAGGAACCTTTGGCTTTAATTACCAAAGCTCTATCTATTGAGCTATTGGGATAACATCCTAGCCGACGCAATTCATTCAGACAATATTTTGGCAATGACATCCTGTCTGTTATTTGCAACAGAATAAGCCGCGTGTAAAGCAACTTAATTAAACGATGGATTCGTTATTATACTTTATTATTTTATTACACTCATACTGATTTGTAAAGAAATCTTATGGAATTACTTTGCCGGCGGTTCATTCTGCTAAATGGTTCTGCTTCAATTCGTCGCGCACAACTCATCGCAGCGTCAATTCGTCGCGGCGACAACTCATTGCAGTGTCAATTGGTCGCAGCGTCAATTCGTCGTGGTGTCAATTCGTCGCAACGAAAATGTTTTTGAAGGCTATGATGATAAAATAAAGACAATTTAGTAAAAATGTTTAATGATAATCAGTTTTTTAGATATAGAGAATTATAACTAACAATTTACATGCGATTATATCTTAAAAACAAATTATCATTAAATAATTTTACTAAATTATCTTTATTTTATCATCATAGCCTTCAAAAACATTTTCGTTGCGACGAATTGCTTTCGCGACGAATTGACACCACGACGAATTGACGATGCGACGAATTGACGCTGCGATGAGTTGCCGCCGCGACGAATTGACGCTACGATGAATTGTTCCGCGAGGAATTGTGTATGACGAATTGACGCGACACCCTGCTAAATTGTATTAAATAGATATCATTACTAAAAATTTGTCTGAGTGAATTGTGTCGACTAGGATGTCGTTCAGATAGCTCAATAGGTACAGCATTGACAATTAAATCCAAAGGTTCTGGGTTCAAGTCCCGTCATAGACACTTTTTCATTCAGTTGGAATAATTCTACTCGATTGATTTCTTTACTAATCAGTATGATTGTGATAAAATAATAAATTGAATTTCTAAAATGTCACTGAAGGAATATTCCCTATTGGACTCTTTAATAGGGGGGATTAGGGATTTTCACGCAAACGCCGACATCGATACTTTCTAGAACTGGATGGGAAAATATCGTTTACTGAATAAAGTATGATATCATTAGCTGAAAAATTAATGAGGCAGTTACCTAATTTACCATATCTGATTTTAAAGGCAGACAAGCCGGAGAAATATTTCATCGCGATCTTAAAAATATGGACAAAACACGGGAGATAAGCTGTTAACTCAAGTGACACTTCAGTTAAAATTCCCTCATGTATATAGCTTAGAGATGATAAAGTTTTGTTATTTTAGGCAAAATGAGGAGGTATATTTCATTTATCTGTAGAAGTTATAAGAATATTGGCTTCATTTTGTTGTAGTAATGCGAAATAAAATTTGAGATTATAAATTACTTTTTTACTTATAATAGATATTGTAATTAATTAACTCTATTATAAAACATCGGCATGGAGTTTTAAATATCGAACTAAAAACTTTTTATTTTATTTTTACGTGTTTGAGTCTAGCAAAGTTTTGCCAATTAAGTTCAGCGTAAATCAGCTATGGGATTATTTACAGAGTACGCCTATAAATCGGTAATAAATTTACATCTTTTTATTTAACGTGTCTATAGTTAATTTTGAGAAATTCTATTTCTAGGATCATTATTAAGCAGGTTTCTTTTTTCATATGTAGGAGTTAAATGCGGATAGGAATCATCATGGAGACTCCTCCCGTTCAAGCTCGGGCTTGATTTTTATACCAATATTCGGGCTCGGGCTCGGGCTCAAAGTAAAAATTGTATTTATTCCCAAATTCACAATAAAATAAAATAGAATAAAAACTTGCTATTTGAGAAACAAGAATGCAGTCTATATTTCTTAAACTGTTTTACAATCCTTTAAAAATCAGTTTGTAAAAGAACTGGTTACGTTGGTTAGTTGATTTTATGACGGCCGATTATCTACACGAGGGATATAAGGCACTAGGGGGAGTTCCCTCCGTGGGGGGGTCTTTCTAAGGGATCCTAACACGGATTTATGGCAAGGTACGAAGAAAACCACGGAAAATTCCGAACGGTGAGGTCGACGAGCGTCACAGGAGTTTGAACCCAGCACCTTCCATCTACCCGCTTTGAGAACAGAACCTCTCAGCCACTGGTGGGGCCATTTGTAAGAGAACTGAATTGTTATTGACGGGATATAAGGAGAAATATTCTATCTGATTCTGAAGCCTTTGTTACGGTTACTGTTAGTAAAATAGAGAAGCCGTGGATAATCCCTTGTATGTGCAGTCTTTCTGTATAAAGTAGTTTTTTACAATTACTGTAAAAAGGAACTAATGTCTATCTGTCATAGTTGTACATAAATATTTTAAAAGAATAAGAAATGTGACTTTTGCAGATTTCTGTTAATGGTTGGATATAAATAAGATGGTTGATTTATGACGGCCGATTATCTACACGAAGGATATAGGCCCTAGGGGGGAATGCCCTCCATGGGGGTCTTTCTAAGGTATCCTAACCCGTATTTACGGCAAACCATGGAAAACTCCGAACGGTTAGGTCGACGAGCGCGAGAGAGGTTTGAACCCAGCACCTCCCGTCTACCAGCTTTGAGAGCAGAACCGCTCAGCCACTGGTGGGGCGTACATAAATAAGAAACTTGCTATTTTAAACTAATTTTTCGGAACATGGGAATCAAAGGACTATCATTAATGAATAATTAAACAATGAAAATTATTAGGATCAATAGTTATATCTTTGTAAGAAGACATTTTTAAATGGGAAAATTTACCTTGGAACAATTTTAAAAGGTTAATACTGATTTTCTACAGCGTACTTTTGGTATCTTAGCTGTGGTGGCATACATTTTTTCGGGATTGGATTTCTACTCTTCAGGGTCGGGCTCCGAAAAAAGATACCGAACTCATCTCTAATAGTAATATGAACAGGACCGTGCGAAGAGAAAACTGCGCCCGGAGCAAAGTTTCAATTTGGCGCCGCCCCCCGCCCCCTTCTTTTTGTGACAGGTAACACAAAACTGATAAAGTATAGAAACAGAAATAAATTCTATTGAATAAACATTTCGCGTTTATGTTGGAACTTTAAAAGGTTTAATTTTAATTCAGAAATTGCAAACAACTAAATAGCGTAAGAGAAAATTGCATTTATTTGTTGGAGAAATCATGATATTTTGAGACAAAAAAAAAAAAAAAAAAAAAAAAAAAAGAATGATGAAAAGAAAAAAAGAAATTCCCCAGAAAATGATCGATGTCCAAAAAATGAATAAATAAATAAATTAAACCGTAGTTGGTAGTGTAAATTTAGCACCCCCTCAATTTCCGTGCCCGGGGCAAAGCCCCCCCCCTCGCCCCCCTCTGCGCACGGCCCTAAATATGAAGTTTGAAGTTAAAACAACCATAATTCCTAGACCTGTGCAGAGTGAACCATTAAAGGAAATTTAGACTTCAATAACATTCCTTTACGTGCAGTTTACAACAAGCGAAATATGAAAATAGCTTATCCTGAGGCTGCCATACCAGCAAGGGAAAGGAATGCAGTAACCAAGGATAGTACAGAGTACCTAATTTATAAATACCGTGCATCTTTGTGAGATAGTTGCGTATCTTATATTTTTTCTTGTTTGTATGGCGACATTCGGATCAGCATCTTAAACCTTCTTCACGTTGTAATCTATACGCAAAATGATGTTATTAAAGTCTTTTATTTCTTTATCAGTTAGTCCTGTTCGCAGTTCGGACACTACAGTTGCCCTAATTTTCAACATGATGATTGATGTAAGCATTTACGAACTCGTATATCTAAAGATAATAATGTTAAACCATAATCTATAAGAAAACACGTGAAATAGGAGATGCAAAGTTGATACCAATTTATCGCGCGCACTCTGTATATAGGTCTATAAAATCTATATCGTGTTGACACATGTGCAAAAGCTTTTTCAGCAAATCTTTACTTGTTGAACATCAACCAATCCGTGAAATAGCTTTAGTTTTACTATATTTAATGACGTCACTTTTTACTTTTAAGTATAAATAAGACAGATAATATTATTTTCAGAAAGACTTGGGTATTTTCAGCGCCTCGTATATCAATCAAGCATGCATTTAAAACTGTATATTCTGCTATTCTGCATCAATAAAAGTAGCAGTTTTATTTATAAAAAATATTACTAAAAAAACAACTATTAAATAATCGCTCAAAACATTTTTCTTTATTTTGAATTTACAATGTTTTCTCGGAGTATATGAAATTTTACATGACAAATAAAATAAAATAACCATCGATAAATCTGAATCATCGACCAGAGTAGCAGCTGGCGTAAATGACAGAGTTTGCATTATAACAGCAATTGTTGTTGTTGTTGTTTTTTGTTTTTGTTTTCTAGATAGTCATGTTTCAAACTTTTTTTCATGTACATATTTTCAAGAGTTGTTTATTTTTCTTGTCGACCACAATATATATTATTTATCTAAATGAAAAGGAGGCTACTATTATATCTAAAGAATATTTTAATTACAGAAAATTTTAACTACAGAATATGTGAGTTACAGTTAATGTGTAATATGACATTATACAAAATTGACATTGGTATTGATTTAATGATCCCAGCGAGTAGGAAAGGGGTGGAGGGATTCAGAGTACAACTCCTGGTTGCTTCCTGATAAATTTTTCAATGGTGATCTGTTCTTCCTTGTCACATGTAACTGTTTACCTTTCAATGTGTTTTTAAGGGGTCGAAGATATAGGAGTCACATGGCGAGATATCGAGGCTGTACGGAGGATGTTTGAGGACATCCCATCGAAATTCTTTCATCAAGTCAGTAGTCTCCTTTAAGACATATGGCTTTAGAATTGTATTGGAACGTAGGAAAAGACTGGAGGGCTTCCGTGTATGGTTTTTAGTTGATTACGGATCCATTTTTCAATGGTCCTCTGCTCTTCCTTGTCACATGTAACTAGAGTTGCAAAGGGTGGAAAAAACCGGATTTATTCCCGGGAATAAACCTGGTTTTTTGGGAGGGAAATTTTAAAAATTCCCGGGAGTTTTCAGAAAATTTTTAATTTATTATTTTAAAAATTTTTTATAGATTTCAATTTTTGTCAATGTAAACAAAATGCTTTTACCAATGTAAACAAAACCAATAACATAAATATAGAAAAATAGCACAATTTACATGGAAACTAACGAAATATATGCTTTAGTTGCAGAAATATTAAGTAAGAGAAAGTAGTACTTTGCTATTTTAATCGTCGATAACTAAAAATTGAGAGAGGCAGATGACAGATTCATCTTTTCTGACATGAATGTAAACTTCACCCCTGTTCTCCGAATCAGCGAATGTAAACAAAAAAGAATATGAACAAAAGTAAAAGAAACCAATGCAAAAAATACAATGCAACTCGCTAGAAAATTAATATAGTCAAAGTATGCCTGAACAGTATATATGTCAGCTAACAGAACTTAAACAATTTTTATAGTTAAAGAAACATTCGAATCCTCACAGCCTCCATTGTTGTAAAGCTAATGAGTTTTAATAAATGATAATAACTTAGAGCGTAAAATCATAAGTTTCATGAATTCATAATAAAAAGTCCATCTTAAACTTTTCAAAACAATGCCTGAATTTTCAGGAAAATAAAAAATTCAAATTGAAAAATGACTGGTTTTGTTTACATTCAAAACTCCTTCAAAATTTCCAATATTCCCCAAAATTCCGGGTTTATTCCCCAAAATTCCCAGGTTTATTCCCGTCTCTGAAAATCTGCGGGTTTTTTGCATGTAACCGTTGACTTTTCATGTTTTTAAGAGGCCGAAGATATGCGAGTCACATGGGAAGATATCGAGGGCTGTACGGAGGAGAGTTCGGAAAGAAAACTTTTATTGATATGTTTTGAAGTTTTGATTCGATTTTAATAAAATTTGAAATAACTCGACAAAATTCTACAACGATAACATATATTGAATTTCAAATCATTCGGTTGGGTAGTTTTGCCGCTGTTATATGCGGACAGACGGACGGACGGACCAGACGACGAATATAGTTGCTGCGTATTTATATAATTACGAACGCACCTAAAAAGGGTAAACAAAATTCCATTCCATAAAGGATGGCCCTTCTTATCGTTGACACAAGCTATTCCTAATCTGTTAGTTTTAGAGATATAGTTTTAATTACAAAAACGTTCTAAATCTTGTTCTTCATTATATAAAATTTCATTTATGTCAAAATCGTTATTTTAAAAAAAAATTACCAATTTAAATTTTATACGGTCTTATTCTCGATCCTATAAGTTATATTTAGAAAATCTTTATCCATGCTCTAACAACTTAAACGGTAAAAATTCCAATTTTGTACGTTTAAACTTTCCGAGTTATTATACTTTGAATTTTACGAATATTAAGTGTTTTCTGGCAATTAAAGAAAACGACTACTAAACGCCTCACCAGTTCTTAATTAGAAACCACTTGTTCGACAAGTGGGTTTTACATCTGAATTCAGATCACATGACGATGTATGGTGCCTTCAACGGAAAATGCATAATCAGACGCATACTGTCCGAGGAATTACGAGCCAGAGCGCGGCATTTCAAATGGTCAACACCTGCTGGTTCATGCATGACTATGCATATCCACATAGTGTTGTTGATGTGTTTCCTGTAGGGCTCCTCTCAGTCCTATCGTCGCTTTGGACACTGAAAAGCTTATGTAGAGGATATTGTTTGGTCTTACAATAGACCTTACCTGAACTTCTGTGATTTTTTCCGGTGGGGTTATTTTAAGGACATAGTCTTGTGGATAGGCCTCAACACTTTAGAAGACCTTAAAAAAGTCATCACGGACTAAATTGGGGTCATCGATAAAGAAGTGTGCAAAATGTTATAGTATAGCTAACGAAAGAGATCGGCCGAGGTTTTCCACCGATCTCGACTGTTCAGCCTACCTTGATAACATGGCAGCTCCACAATTGGTGAAATCCAATCTATCTTCATCACGAGACAGCCAAGAGTGGTGGAAGTTTCGTGACCTGTCTCTTTTGCTGGCTGTGGTTATAACAAATTTTTAGCTACTGTCTCTAAACGTTGGTTTATACAGACGGTGGCCATTTTGAAAATCGTTTCTTATAATTTCAAACATTGCTTAAGGTTCTCTAACGATGTCACTAAATTTAATCAAGTAATAACGACGTCGTATCACTTTACTTTTTAAACACCTTTTCTTGGGCATACTGAATTTTTAAAATATTTCAAAAATAGTCCTTTTATAAAAATCTGCAACAACAACAAAAAACTTTTTTTAATTTCTAATCTTACCTGATATTATTCACAATTGTATTTCATTTTAAAAAAATAATAATAATTTTACCATAATTAATTCGTGTTTTTTTCTTTTATTTCAGGGTAGTTCATATGCCGCTTTGATTGCTACCACAATTCTGCAACTTCAATCATTTTTCCTCCATCAGTAACTTCTTAAGAATAATCCACCACCAACCAATTATCCAACATGCCGTTCAGCATCAAGCGTTTCACCATGCATCGCAGCACAAGCTTGCCCGGAGGCCGTTCGTCAGAGGGCAAGAAAATATCACTAACAGAAATCAGGGAACACCCCAACTCCTCGCGATCTGGAAAATCTAAATCTGATAAAAACAAATCTGGCAACAATTCCTCCTCTTCCACAAACCAGCAGCAACAACAATCCCAACAGCAACAAGGCGGCATTCCCAACAGCAGGTCCATGGATGTATCGGAACTCAGAAGACTCGGTTTTGGTAATCCTCGTCAAGGTCCTCCTCCTGAACTCCTAGCAGATGCCATGGCTTCTGCTGCTAGTAATGACCCTCATCAGCAACAATCATCCTCGTCATCCTCATCCTCTTCCTCCACAATGGATAGAACGAGGAGGACCTTGCATAGTATTCAAGAACACCCCATAGGAAGTTTAAGGTTTGGTGCGTTGCAGCAACAACAAGAGCAGCAACAATCACCGAGAGGAGGGGGAGGGAACTTTGGATCTATCGGAAGTACCGCGACCCTCCCAGCTCGGTGGAAAAGTTCCCTACCACCGAGACCTGCTAGCGAGATGCGTGGAAATTTTAACGAAATGTCTTCCTCCGGAACTGGAGGAAATGAAGTACGGAGGTTGGTGGTGAGGAAAAATGGAGTACGGTTCCAAGGTAAAACTTTTCCTTTTATAAGCTGTTCTTCCACTGACGACTATTTTTATATTCTATCCGTACCACTATTTGAAAGAAAAATGTAAAAGATTTCTCTTTCAGTAGTTGTAGAAATGTTTGGCTAAAACTATTGTTTGAAAAAAGAGGTACAAATAGAATTAAAAAACGATAGTCGGCATTGGCTGTCCTGTATACGTAGTTGCTGTTTTAATTTTTTCTCTTACTTTTCCATTTTTTACAGAGCATACATCCTTTGCCTATCTCTCACAAAAAGTATTCCAATATTCAATCATGTCAAAGAGGCAACATATGTTGCACTCTTGACTTTTATATTATACAGATGCACTGTGCAGTATCAAAATACTATACGTATGGTAAAAAGGGTAGTAAGATTTATTTGTATCTCCAGAATAGTGATAAGAATTTAAATAATAGCATTAAAATAAAATAATCCCAACACCTATTTTATCAAATAATTCATATACATAGATAAACTGGTAGAACAGCGCCTTGCTATGTGAAAAGAATAAATTCATGAAAACCAAAAGGCTATTTCAGCTCAGCATCTTTTATGTCAAAAAAAAGAAAAAGAAATTTCCTCTTTTGTTGTTTGTTTATTGTATATTACCCAAATACGGATTCCGGCATTCCATTTATTTACATTGGTAAAAGGCGTAAGATAATAAACTAAATAAACTAATACCTTGAAGGATTGTATCTTCTAAACCTTTTTACTTATTTGCCGAATAAATGTTGGAATATTTTTTTTCATTACATAAAGAGCTGTGGATTCGAAATTGGGAAATTCTATCCCGAACGTTTCGACCGGGTTATTCTTATTGAATTTTGATCGTGGTCTTATAGAAGTAGCTTTGAGGGTATTTTAGTATATCTTTCAGCAACAAATGTAATAATATCGGGCGAAAATAGAAAAATTTTGAATATGATACTAAATCGCATAAAATGAAAAGTTTTGTCGAGACGATTTTAAAAACATAAAAAGCATTTAGAAATGCGTCAAACGCACACAGATAGAAAAGAAAGTGAGATTCAACAATTGTGTGTTGCCCAATTTAATTTGTATTCGGGAAATGATGTCATGAGTAGTGATGTCATTGTATGTAGTAAGTGACAAGGAATCAGATAGTGTAAAAATCGATCGCTTTTTGGCCCAATCTACTGCCGATAAAATCTAGTACTACGCACTTAATGTCATTATGGGTTTTAATTTACTGTGAACTAATCTGATTTATTTTTTACACTATTTAGCTGCACTGTACATCATAATATTACATGTCTCCAGAAAGATATATTTATGTATATGTCATAAACAGTGCTAAGGATTTAAATGGTAGTATTAAAATAAAATAAGTCCAGCATCGATTTTATCAAGCAATTGAGATGAATGGACAAATCACTAAAACAACGGCTTGGGTAGTAAAACGAATAAATTCATGAGACCCAAATGCAATCTCAGATATTTTATCTCAGCATCTTGTAAGCCCACAAAAAAGGGAATAATCCCCTCTGTCGTGTGTTCATTGTAAAGCCCAAATGCGTAATCCGGTTTTTCCTCTACTTACATCAGTTCAGTCAAGTGAAATATGCTTGATGTATCCATCATCACCAACAGTGCATCATGCATTCTGCGACTTTTCCGATGGTGGCCACATTGAGCATACATAACTTGTTTTTATTAAAATAAGGGAAACCTTGCTTATATATCTTAGTTTTAATAGTAAGAGTGCATCTGCTTTATAGCACACTTCTGCACATAATTAATATTTACTCTGATGATTGCATATAAAAAAATTACATTTTAGGGCTTCTAATAAAATTATTTTTGCAGTGAGGCATAATTTCATACTAAATCGAAAACGCTTTATAACTGTGTCTTTGAACTCTGAATCGTGCCAATAGTTTTCGAGTTACGATCTCTAATTAAGGAATTTAGCGCTAGGGAGCACTACCAGGTACCTTATCAATTAATAATATTATACTAATAATAATTATACTAATAATAATTATATTTAAACACTGTATACCTGGCTGTAGCTAACTCCGTTCACCAGTTATTTGAGGCAAAATGGACCAAAAGAATCATCTAAATATGGCAAAACAAGTAGAGAAATTTATTTATATGAATTTATGTATCCACAAAAGTGCTAAGAATTTAGATAACAGCATTAAAATAAAATAACCCCGGTATCTATTTTATGAAATGATTCATATGAATAAACAAACTGGTAAAACAGCGCCTTAAGATGCGAAAAGAATGAATTCGTGAGACCTAAAGCAGAATATTTTATCACAGCATCGTTTACGTCAGTAGAAAAGAAAAGGGTATTTCCTCCTTTTTTTGTTACCCCGAATGCGACATTCATCATTTTCATGTATTTACATTAGTGAAAGGCGCAAGATTATAAAACTAAATAAACCTTCTAAACATTTTCCTTTTTGTGCCGAATAAAGCCTGCATCAATTGAATAAATTTAGATCATAGACACATTTATATTATCAGAGATGAATAATAAAACGGGAATTAAAAGCTCGAAATAATGTTTTTATGTTAGATTACGGATTAAATTATATTTAAAATGAAGGGGTGGCTGAAAATTTTGTAAAAATATATAAATAGGGCTTTATGATTATGAATGTTTGGAATATATATCTTTATCGAGAAATATTTACTTTAACTTTATCATCATTTTACTGTTATTGTATCAAATTGCTTCTAAATCTTAAATAATTTATCTGTTTACATTCTGGCTTAATAATTATATTTTTTACTTTCTTCTATCTATACAACAACTGGATTAGGGAAAAAATTTGACTTCCGGTTTTCGACAGTTTTATACAAAAATTTTATGGGCACTCTAACTGACGAACTGGTACGTAGAAATAGATGAAATTTCATATGAAGTTCTATCCTTACGTGAATGGGTGCAGATTAGTTTTTGAGCGAAATCCCTTAAGAGTGGGTGCAACAAATCGATGATATCTCCTATTTATGTGATGCTTGTATATCCAGTTCATGTGCGCATAATTCAAGAAAACATCATAATCTTCATGATAGAAATAGTTTGTCATTCAAGTTTGGTTGCGGTCATCTAAGGAGTGGTGCCAAAATTCGATGAAATAGGCGGCGCTTATATCACTAGTTTAAATGCAGATATTTTTAATTTTTACTTCATGGATATATTCAACAGATATGATTTATGTAGAAAAAAGTTTTGTAATAGCCACAACATATTATTTTCTTCAATCTATACAAGGAGAAAGTGCTGGATTCTTGAAAACTTTCGTCTTCCTGTATTCGACGTATTTATACGTTTTAGAAGGCACTGAATACAATTTGTCCATTTTTAGAAAATGTCTGCCCGTGAGTCTGTGTGTCTGTCTATCAGTCTGTCTGTATGTAAAACAAATTTTGTGGCTACACTAACTCACGAACTACTGCGTAGAATAAAATGAGATTTCGTATGAAATTCTATCCTTATGTGGATTCATGCTGATTAGTTTTGGGACAACAGCTCCTGCACTGCAAAAAAAAAGTGTTGATTTTACGCTATAATACTAGCAGTAGGCAGCGTATTACTGGTTATTTTACTGTTTATTACTGTTAATTTTACTGTATAATACTGTCAGCTGGGATGCCAGTAATATACTGTAAAATCAAAGCTTTTTAACACTTTCCAACCTAGTTGAAAAGTGTTTATGACTTCGGTTTGTCTGGCCGTCTGCCGTCTGTCCGTGCTCTAACTCCCGTAAATATGCTCGGATTGCCCTGCAATTTTTATATGTTATAATCGTTATCTATAGCATGTTCCCTATTTCAACGGAAGTGTGTAGCACTTATAGTTTTTTTACAGGGACACTCAAAAGAATTCCGTTACATTGCGGTCTATGGAGAAAAATCATTTGCGGTTTATTTAAATAATGTTTCACTATTTTAAACGCATTGAAATTTATATATATCACTAAGGTGCATTAGAAGAAGCTTAATATGGAATAGGGTGTGCATAGCACTTATACTTACTTTACAGGGACAGTCAAAAGAATTGCGTTACATTACGTCTATGGAGAAAAATAGTCTGCGGGTTATTTAAATAATGTTTCCCTATTTTAAGCGCATTGAAATTTATATAAGGTTCATTACAAGAGACTTACTACAGAATATTGTGTGTATAGCAGTCATCGTTCATTTACAGGGACACACAAAAGAATTCTCTACTGTATGTTAACAATAATTCCTGGAAGTACGTTTTAAGTTACTGAACGCGATTTTAATTTTAAAGCGCTTTTTGTATATTACGTGGTGTGTATAAATTCTGTAGATCCTATACAGGGAAGCACAAAAGTTCGGGAACACATTTCCGTATTATTTAACTCCAGACGGAGAATTTTAAACTGTGCTACGTGTTTCCTAACTGAACTAAAATTTAGCATCCTATGTAGTATATATACAAATCTATAGATCCTATGCAGGGCTGAATAAAAGTATTCGGATTACTTAGATGTTATCTTTTAGCTTATTAAAGAGTATGATTCGTAAAATTATTTTGGAAGCGTTGGAAAGTGTTATATAATCTATGCTTGACGCATGATTTTTCGTTCTTGTTTTTTATTTGCAGTGTAGAGTGGGTGCCACAAATCGATGATTTGTTCGATTTATGTTATGCTTATATATTCAGTTTATGTGTGCAAAATTCAACGAAACATCAAATTTAGAATCATCATGATAGAAATACGATGTCATTCAATTTTGGTTGAAGTCATCTAAGAAGGGGTGCCGAAATTCGATGATTTGTTTGAAATATGCGATGTTTATATCACCAGTTTAAATGTACAGAGTTCAACGATATTTCGAGCTTAGCATTCTGAATATAGGAGTGCACTGTCGATCAATTTTGGTTGCAGACATCTCAGAGGGTATGCCGAAATTCAATGATTTGTTTGAAAAATGCAATGCTTATATCTCTAGTTTAAATGCAAATGATTCAACTAACCTTTGCACTTTAGAATCCTTATCATGGATAGATTCAAGGAGATTAGGATTTATATAGAAGATTTTGGGGATGGCCACAACAATATTAGTTTAAACTTAGATGAGTAGTGAAGTTGAAATTAAAAATTAAAAATAAAACTTTTATGCTGAATAAATTGTATTTAAAACTAAGTAATGTTTGGCCAAATTCATAAAACTATAAAATGTACGAGGGTCGATCCAGAAATAATGTTCCCATCCAATTTACAAATAGACAACATTGTTTATTCTCATTGAAATTTACATTGTTGGAAATAAGAAAGTTTGCTCTATTTCTCTACATAATCGCCATCTTTTTCTACGTATTTTTGTAGACGGTGCTCCAATTTCTGTATCGAATGTCGTAAAACTCCGCCGCCAACCCGTTGAGGAAGCGTTGCACTTCTTTGACGTCAACCTCGCTCCGGAAGCGTTGGCCACCCAAGTGTTCCTTTAACTTGGGGAACAAGTGATAATCACTAGGTGCAATGTCCGGACTGTAAGGTGAGTGTGACATGACAGTCCACCCAAATTGTGCCAAAAGCTACTGAGTTTGACGGGGGACGTGAGGTCGGACGTTGTCGTGCAGCAAGGTTACACCATCTGTCAGTCGTCCTCGCCGGCGTTTCTGGACGGGTGTAGTCCTTTGGTGTGCAAAAAGCAAATTACGGAACGAATCTCACAATTGGCGGGATCAACAATGGGAATCTCCATCTCGGACGGCTGCTGATCCAAGAATGAGCGGCACAGCAAAGCATGGTCGGGGGAATCACGAGTGCGGGAACAGCCGCACACAGCGCTGTTGCCGTATTTCGCCTCGCACCTTTCCGTGTGGCTGGAGCTCTTTGGGAACCTTATTTCTGGATCGACCATCGTATATTATCACAATTACGGTGTAATAATGAAATATCAAATAAACAAGATAAATATAACTCACTTTTTGGTACAAACTACTATCGATAAATTCTAACACCGTATAATTTATGCTGTTGTCCTATTTTACTTTTCCGAAAACTAATGTGACATGCATTTTATACAATTCAAAATATTATATGTATGGTAAAAAGAATGAGGAGATTTAAGTATATGTTAACAACAATGGTTAAGAATTTAAATAACATTTCTGAAATAAACTAATTCCAACATCTATTTTATCAAACGATGCATATGAAAACATCGCCTTCAGATGTCAAAAGAATAAATTCATGAGGCCAAATGCAGGATATTTCATTTTAGCATCTTTTATGTCTAAAGAGAAAGGGATTTTCCTCTTTTGTTGTTTGTTTATTGTAATACGCAAATGCGAAATCCAGCATTTCATCTATTTACATCAGATAAAAACGTAAGGTAATAAACTACATAAACTAATACCTTAAAACATTGTATCTTCCAAACATTTTCCTTTTCTGCCGAATAAAGGATAAAATATTACAACTATTGAATAAATTTAAATCATAGGCATATTTATGTTCTCTTAAATGAATAACAAGATGGAAATTAACATTTTGAAAAAACATTTTTATGCTGGATTATAAATTAAAATACGTTTAAACTAAAGAAAGGGTTGAAAAATTCATAACAATATAAACAGAATTTTATGATTATGAGTATTTAGAATATATATCTTTATCGAGTATAATTTACTTTAATTCAATTATGATTTTATCATTATTGTATCAAATTACTTCTTCTAAATCTTACATGATTTATCTGTTTATATTTTAGCTTAATAGTTATAGTTTTTAGGCTTAGATAAGTAATGAAGTTCAAATTACAAGCTCAAAATTTAACTTTTATGCTAAATAGCGGAATAAATTATAGATAAAGCTACGAAATGTTTGACAAAATTCGTGAAATTACAAAAAGTACATTATGATAATGACAGTGCAATTATGTAATAACGACTAAATAAGATAAATATCCACTCACTTTTTGGTACAATCTACTATCGATAAGTTCTAACACCGTATAATTTATGCTGTTGTCCTATTTTACTTTTCCGAAAACAAATGTGACATGTATTTTATACAATTCAAAATATTATATGGATGGTAAAAATAATGATTAGATTTATGTATATCTTAACACCAATGTTTAGAAATTTAAATAACAGTTCTGAAATAAACTAATTCCAACATCTATTTTATCAAACGATTCATATGAATAGACAATACTAGCAAAACATCGCCTTTAGATGTCAAAAGAATAAATTCATGAAACCAAATGCAGGATATTTCATCTTAGCATCTTTTATGTCTAAAAAGAAAAGGAATTTTCCTCTTTTGTTGTTTGTTTATTGTATTACGCAAATGCGGAATCCAGCATTTCATCTATTTACATCAGATAAAAACGTAAGATAATAAACTACATAAACTAATACCTTAAAACATTGTATCTTCCAAACATTTTCCTTTTCTGCCGAATAAAGAATAAAATATTGCATGAATTGAATAAATTTAAATCATAGGCATATTTATGTTCTCTTAAATGAATAATAAGATGGGAATTAAAAAATTTAAATAATATTTTTATGCTAGATTATGAATTAAAATACGTTTAAACTAAAGAAAGGGTTGAAATTTTCATAAAAATATAAGCAGAATTTTATGATTATGAATATTTAGAATATACATTTTTATCGAGTATATATTTTAAGTACTTTAATTTTATTATGATTTTATGATTATTGTATCAAATTGCTTCTTCTAAATCTTACATGATTTATCTGTTTATATTTTAGCTTAATAATTATGTTTTTTAAGCTTAGATGAGTAAAGAGGTTCAATTTAAAAGCTCAAAATTTAACTTTTATGCTAAATAATGAAATAAATTATATTTAAAGCTACGGAATGTTTGACAAAATTCGTGAAATTATAAAATGTACATTATGATAATGACAGTGTAATGATGTAATAGCGACTAACTAAGATAAATTTCGACTCACTTTTTCGTGCAAACTACTATCTATAAAGTCTAACACACTATAATTTATGCCGTTGTTCTGTTTTACTTTTCCGTGATACTAATCTCGCTTTAATTTTATGCAATTCAAAATATTCATAAAATTAAAATATTATATATATGGTAAAAATAACGATGAGATTTATCTATATCTTAACCACAATGGTTAAGAATTTAAATAACATTTCTGAAATAAACTAATTTCAACATCTATTTTATCAAACGATTCATATGAATAGACAATACTAGTAAAACATCGCCTTCAGATGTCAAAATAATAAATTCATGAGGCCAAATGCAGGATATTTCATCTTAGCATCTTTTATGTCTAAAAAGAAAAGGGATTTTCCTCTTTTGTTGTTTGTTTATTGTATTACGCAAATTCGGAATCCAGCATTTCATCTATTTATATCAGATAAAAACGTAAGATAATAAACTACATAAACTAATACCTTAAAACATTGTATCTTCCAAACATTTTCCTTTTCTGACGAATAAAAGATAAAATATTGCATGAATTGAATAAATTTAAATCATAAGACATATTTATGTTCTCTTAAATGAATTATAACATGGGAATTAAAAGTTTGAAATAATATTTTTATCCTGGTTTATCAATTAAAATACGTTTAAACTAAAGAAAAGGTTGAAAAATTCATAAAAATATAAGCAGAATTTTATGATTATGAGTATTTAGAATATATATATTTATCGAGTAGAATTCACTTTAATTTAATCTTGATTTTATGATTATTGTATCAAATTGCTTCTTCTAAATCTTACATGATTTATCTGTTTATATTTTGGCTTAATAATTATGTTTTTTTTTAAGCTTAGATGAGTAATAAAGTTTAAATTATAAGCTCAAAATTTAACTTTTATACTAAATTACGGAATAAATTATATTTAACCCCTTAATCGTAGCGCCCGATAAGCGTAGGCTACTTTTTTTAAATTCAAATTGCTTGATTGCCACCAATTTTTTTTCATTAGAAATATTCGGATTACTTAATCGCATATAAAATAATGTGAGCATAAAGCCAATTACACTATTTTTTAAAAAAATGGTGGGATTCAAAAAATCGGAATTTTAAAAAAGTAGTCTACACTGCCCGTGAATGTATCGGGAGCGATGATTAAGGGGTTAAGGCTACGGACTGTTTGACAAAATTCGTGAAATTATAAAATGTACATTATGATAAGGACAGTGTAATGATGTAACAGCGACTAACTAAAATAAATATCTACTCCCTTTTTCGTACGTCCTGTTTTACTTTTCCGTGGACTAATCTCGCTTTCATTTTATGCAAATCAAAATATTCATAAAATTAAAATATTATAGGTATGGTAAAAGTGATGCTGAGATGTATGTATATCTCCACAATATACCTAAGAATTTAAATAACAGTATTAAAATAAACTAATTCCAACATCTGTTTTATCAAACGATTCAAATGAAAAGACAACACTGGTAAATCATCGCCTTTAGATGTGAAAAGAATAAATTCATGAAACCAAATGGAGGATATTTCATCTCATCATCCTCTATATCTAAAAATAAAAGGGATTTTTCTCCTTTGTTGTTTGTTTATTGTATTACCCAAATGCGGAATCCAGTATTTCATCTATTTACATCAGAAAAAGACAGAAGATAATAAACTACATAAACTAATACCTTGAAACATTGTATCTTCTAAACATTTTCCTTTTCTACCAAATAAGGGATGAAATTCTGCATGAATTGTGTAAATTTAGGTCATAGACACATTTATATTATCTTATGTGAATAATAAATGGGAAATAAAAGCTCGAAATAAGATTTTTATGCTAGATTAGGGATTAAATTATATTTAAATTTAAGGGATGTTTTAAAAATTAAAAATATATAAATAGACTTTTAAGATAATGAACGTTTATAATGTACAGGGTAGTCATAAAGTCTTTCCCTTATTACAATAATCCATTGCAGAAAAACTAATATAATTAGGCATATGCTTGTATCAATATATTGTAAAGACATTTATGAAGTTTTTAATACAAGTACTTACGACAGTAAACAACGATGTGAGCACCCTTGGTAGCTTGAAGAATGTCAAGGCGGTATTCCACATCTCGCCACGTATTGCCCAACATTTGGGCTGTCACACTAGACACTGATCCTGGAATTTTGTATTTTTACTCCAAAGCATAATTTTAATTATTAAAATAATTAATAAATTCCTGTTTAAAAAATTATGAATTATTATCTACATCAATTTTTACACATACACTTTGGGCATCGTCGAAAACATGGGTGCGTAAGTTTACAGTTCATTAAAATCATTGTTTTGAGCTAAGCTATTGTTTTTACGAAAGTATAAAGGTATCCTATTCTGCTACCATTCAATTACACATAGGAAAATAGGAATAACAAAACAGGACTTTTATGTAAAAAAATTCTCTTTAATAAATTTTGTGATGATGTTATTTCAGACTTACGGATTTAATTATATTTAAAGATAAAAAATGCGAAAAAATTCGTAAAATTACAAATGATTTTATCTGATAATTACAATATATTAATGAAATAGGAACATATTAATATAAAATGTTGTCATATAAAATGTTAGTCATAAGTTAAATATCGACTCACGTTTTGGTACAACCTAACATCTGTAAATTCTAGTACCGTATAATTTATATCGTTTTCAGATTATATTTTTCTCAACGATTCTTGCATGTAATTTATACTATTGAACAGCACTATACAATTTCGAAGCATTATATGTATGTCAAAAAAAGAGGGAAGATTTATGTATATATTTCTACAACAGCGCTAAGAATTTAAATAACATTTTTAAAAATAAAATAATTCCACCATCTATTTTATCAAAAATTCCTATGAACAGAAAAGTGGCACAACACTGCCTTGCGATTTTTAAAGAATAAAATCATACGATCCAAATGCAAGATATTTCATCTTAGCATCTTGTAGAAAAGCAGATGAGATTCCCTCCTTTGTTGTTTGTTTATTCTATTACCCTAATGCGGAATCCAATATTTCATCTATTTACATCAGCAAAAGGCATAAGATAATAAACTAAATAAATTAATACCTCGAAGCATTCATTGTATCTTCTAAACATTTTCCTTTTCATCCGAATAAAGGATGAAATACTGCATGAATTGAATAAATTTAGGTCATAAGGCACATTTATAATCTTAGATGAATAATGAAATGGGAATTAAAAGCTTGAAATAAGATTTTTATGCTAGATTACGGATTAAATTATATTTAAATCGAAGAGATTTTCGGAAAATTCGTAAAAATATAAATAGAATTTTTGATAATGAAATTTCATATCTTTAATGAGTCTTATTTGTTTTATTCTGCTATAATTTCATGTTTATTATGTCACACTTTATTTTCAAAGTTTTATCTGATTTATCTCTTTATTTACTTTGCGACAGTAATTACTTTGTTTCAAGAATAGCACTTGAATAGTGATATGTAAATTAAATTATCGTAATCAGAATGGTACGCTACTTTACGGATTAAATGACATTTAAAGCTAAGGAGTGTTCGGAAAATTCGTAAAAATATAAATAATATATAATAATAATGAGTGTTCGGAATGCATATCACTATCCAGTATTATTTGCTTTATTTCATTATAACTTTCTCTCTTTCTTGTATCAAATTTACTTTTCAAAATCTTATCTGATTTATCCCGTTTACCTGTTTTTCACTTTTCTATTTAATAATTACTTTTTTTATAATTTTATTTGAATAATGAAATGGGAATTAAAGACTCGAAATCAGATTTATGCGATAAGTTATGGATTAATTTACTATATTTAAATCTGAGTAATGAGACTTTTATTCTACACTGCGAGTTAAATTAGGTTTAAATCGCAGTAATGTTTGAAAAATTCATTAAAAAATGGTATATTATGACAATGAAAGTTCTTAATGCATATCCTTATCCAATATTATTTACTATAATTTTAATATCAATTTCTGCTTATTGTATAAAATTGTTGCTTCTAAATCTTATCTACTTACTTCTTTACTTTTTGACTTGGTAATTATTTTGTTTTTATAAACATAGATGACAGGTGTGGGGAATTACATCATTCTAGTCGTCACTGGTGAGTGGATTTTCTGACAGGGCATGTAAATTTTTAGGCGGTCTTTTAAAACTAGAGGTTATAGAAAATATACCAAAAGTTTTTTATATTTTTATCTGTTAGTCATATTTTGCTGATGTTCCAATTACAGCAATGTAAACAACTACATTAAGTTCTATACTTTACTAAACTTTCTTCTGTCATATATAATTTTACATATAAAATAAATCGAAAAAAAATCAAAAACAAAAACTTTGTAAAACAAAATGTATAGTAGTAATGAATTATTTTTGCAGTCGTGTAAATTTTGTCTCAACAAATTTTAACTGTACATTGTAAAGGGTAAATCAGTGGCAGCTTCTGGCCACAGGGCTGTTAAATGAAAAAAGTGGCTTTTAAAAAATTATCTTCCAATGGCCACTTTATGGCCACCTTTCCTAGTTAAAAATTTCCCAAAAATGCATCCATGTGCTCCAAAACACATTATTTCTATTCCTCATCATATTGTTTATCAGGAGATTTGCAATCAATTCACCCTTATGTCTCTTGAATACCCAAAAATTGGTGAACTATGGTCTTTGCTGATACTTTACCTTCATACTGCTTATTAGAAGATAATAAAATTTCCCTACATTCAATCAATGATTTCATTCTTACCGGATGCAGTATCTTAATATTGACATATTTATTTGTGATATTTAATTTTAGATTAATACTAACAGAAATTTTTAAAAAAGTTATTGTTTAGCCCTTTTTAAATAAAGAAAAAAATATGGCTACTAGTTTACAAAAAGTAATCACTAATGAAATTGCTACTACCGTCATGAAAATTTCCTGTTTTTCCCTTTAATACATTGTATTTTGCTGGCTGGTAAAATATATCCTTAAATTGTAAGATTTTCTGAAAATTCCCCACCCTTATAGATGAATAATGAAATTGGAATTAAAAGTTTAAAATAAGATTTTTATGCTATATTATGGATTTAATTGGATTTAAAGCTATGGAATGTTTAAAAATTTTGTAAAAAAATATAAATGATATTTTATGATAACGAAAGTTCAGAATAAGAAAACGTATCCTCATTGACCATGATTTATTTCACTTTGTTATCATTTTCTGTTTATTGTGTGAAGTAGTCTACAACTCTTGTAGAGGTGGCTTTTCATGAATTTGAGCCTTAAGAACAAAGATTTATTTTCTCAGGGTGTGTACTTTTTATTTGGTTTTATCTTGGTTTTTAAAAGTTTTTATATTAGTTTAAATAATGATTACTATATAAGAAACTACTAGATGCTGTCAATAATTAATGTAATGGAAGTATTAACAGAAACTACTCCAATCAATCAAATCAATGTGATTTTTTCGTATCGTTTTCGTTTTTTAAATTAACAAAAGCATTAATATATCAAATGCCTGTGAACTATGTAATTATAAAAAGCAATCCATGAAAATGATTTTCATTGGACGTGTTGCTCGCGATGCTTAGACTTCCAGCGGTTGTAGTTTGATTTCACACATAGTTTTTTGGGGGGTGCTGTCTTATTATCAGTTTTAGTGGCTGAGCAGTGTAGTTTGACGTGACTAGTGCATCCTTCATTTTCAGTGTATTTTTGAATAAATTTCGTATTTTATAAATACCAGAGAATCCAACCCAGGCTTTCCGGAACAATGCTACCAGAACAATTACAGAACATGTTACCGGTGTTCAAAACATAGATTAAAATATTTTTTAATTGAAGACTCTAATAGATTTTTTTATATATATTTAATATTTATTTTTTCAGATTGCTCACAAATTAGATCAAAAAGAAATTTATATAAAAAATATCAATTATGCATTCAAATAATAAAGTTTTTTTAATTTATCAAAAACGGTATTACTTTCAAATTAGCCACACGCCAGCAGTTAATAGTCAAAGAAATCGCCAAAGATTTCACTATTTATAAGAACTACTTTTATTCTGAGTATTTCAGCGTGTAGTTTGATTTCACATCTGTTAAACTTGTTTTTGATTTATTTTATTTTTTAATTTATATATTAAAGTTTCAATTTTGTTATGGAATATTAGTCGGAAATAAATGCTGAACTATTTAGATTTCTTCAAGTGCAAACGAGTTAATCTTCTGTAATCGGGTTAATTTAATAAGGTATTTAAAAAAAAACATGCTCGGAAATTATTTTAAAAATCATAAAATTTCAGTAAATTGGGATACAAATTTTCAACAAAGAAATTGCATCTGAAAGTCTAATCTATATATTTTTATATTCGACTGTGTAAAAATTGAAATTGTGCAATGTGTGAAGCTAAACATTTTGGGATAAAGCGAAGCTGGTCACTCAGGTCGTTGCCACCGTTGATATGACGTCAGCGTTACTCACGAACACGTTTTTGCTTTATAATATAGATAGATTTTCTGATTAAAGAATATACATTTTTTTTTTTTTTTAAATAACAGTTTTTTTAATGCATTATATCCTAGTTAAGTTGTTCACGTATACCGAGAAATTCAAAATGGATGTATCTTCGATTATCTCTTAAACCGCAGATAATTAAAATATATTAATTACAAAATGTATAGAAATCAAATACGGCTTTTAGAAATGGCATTTGTTTTACAAGGAACTGTATACTAAACTTTACTAAAGACGAAAAGATCATCGTTTAGTGCCGAGAAACACTGAAATCTCATACAGTTCAAAGCATCATAACTAGGTTAGTTTTAGACATAAAATAATGGGGTTATTTTTTATGTCCTTCTTAGATGCAGGGTATTTTTTTCTAAATTTAACTTATAGGTCTTGGAATAGTATAAAAAATTAAATTTGATATTTATACAGCGCTTTTTATAACATATCTAAAAACTGTACTTCAATTCACTCCTTTTGATTCGAAGTAAATTTATATCATTTGCGATTTTTTAAAAGAAAATGAAGGAGACATCTATTTTGAATCACCCTGTATACTATACAATACACCATCAAAAAATTAAATGATATCTATTTTGAATTACACTGTATACTATACAATATACCACCAAACAATATTTTTAAACAATTAAATAAAGATATTTATTGATTTTATAAAAGAAAGTAAAGCTATAATTCAATAAACGATTATTTCTATAATCCCAAAATATTTATTATCAGTACAAAAAAAAAAAAGTAATAAATAAAATCTGGAAAGTAGAGGACTTTGAAAAAAACCCTCTATAAAATAAATCAATTATTTAGGATGTGGGTAATAATACGATACTTCACAGCAATTGTCCTCGGCTATCGGCAGATAAATCTCTTAAAGTAAAAGGACCACAGTAATCAATCTATTCCCGTTAACTGTTTATGACAGGTGTCGTAAAAAAAGAAATACGTAGCTCAATTTATAAAAGTCGTATTTCTATAATAGATTGTTTTGTTTCTATTCATGGCAAGAAATTTGAAAATATATATACATATTGGTTTATAAAGTATAAAGAATTTTTTCTTCTTTTTTTTCTTAAAAATAAATTTTCTTCATTCTTATATTGTTCTTGTCTAGTATGAAATTTTATAAGAATATGAACTTTTGCGGTACGTTTTAGTATTTTATGCGATTTATTAATAAATGTTTGTCTTTGACTCATTGTTAAAATTTCAGTTTAATATTTCTACAAAATCTGGTATACAAAATTGCCATCATAAGATGATGAAACCTTGTTACAGCATTTGGTGATCCGGTTGAAGCTTGTGTAGATTGAACCATAAACTGGTAAAGTGTTCAACCGAAAACGTTTGAACAGTGGCTGCAGTCAGGACCTGTTTACTGAATAGGCCCGTGAAGCCCGAGCTTACCCACTGAAATACAAAGGGGCCCCCCAAAATTTACTTTTCAAAACTAATTTTTGTGGGAAAAAAAATCAGTCAGGGTAAAAAAAAATTTTTTTTTCTTAATTATAGCCACTGAATTTTCCTTCAGACTATTACTGACACATTTATACTCTATTTTTTTTCTGTTGATATATTAAATGGTATAAGAACAGTTATTAAATGCAACTTATTTTCATTTTCCTTATGTTTTACATTTTAATTTCAAATGTACTAAAAATAGCAAAAAATTTAATCTGTATTATTATATTTTTTTTTTACATTCATAAAGAGTGGAGAAATGATATAAAATATGGAAAATGGGTTATTTAAATAAAGGGGAAAGCAATTAGCATTCAGTGATACCAAATTTCTGTTTATAAAATAGAAGCAAAATTGTGTTGCAGCCAGTGTTGAATTCAAGGGGTGGCTCGGGGGGGGGGGGGACATTAAGATTTGAGATTTTATGCTTTTACTGGTTAAAAAGTGCAATTTACTCCACGGAGCTCTGTAATGTCCCCCTCCTTTCCCCCGGAGCCACAGAAATCCATCCCGCAGAAAAGTGTCTGAATGCAACACTGGTTACAGACAAACATAAATTTAAGTCAAATATTTGTTGGCCCTGCATTGTTCTTCGCACTGGCAAATCCTGCAATTTGTAAAGCATAAAATGAAGATCAAATATTCGCATCTGTTCCATATTTGTAAATTCATTTACAAAATTAATTTGTTATGTATAATTATGTACATAATAAAATAGTTTTTATATGTATATAGGTAGTTTGTTTTAGTGTAATATTAAAAGTGTTGTTTACTCGAAATTTTGATGGTAAAATTTCAAATTGTTGAAGCATAATTGGCAGAGTAAAAGGGGAGCCCCCTGTGTGACGACGGGCTTCCCCTATTTCTAAGTCTTAAGCGGGCTCTGGCTACAGTTACCTCTTGCAAACAAGTGTTAAACAGATCGAAACTTAAAGTGGAACACATTTTAATGACATTATAGCCTGTACGAGAATTCGAACTACATTTCTCTATATCTCTTAGCTTGTAGCCAGCATTCTAACCACTAGACAAGCAGATAGATATATCCTAATGCTTTAAAGGGTCATTTTGAGAGTATTTAGAACTATTTAACCTACTTGGATATGTTACCTATTGCCATAGTATGGTGAAAAGCTAAACAATTTTTGAAGTTTCAACATTATCAAGAGTTTTGAAAAATCAAGTAAACCATAATTTGGTGCTTTTTTTTTTTTTTTTTTTTTTTTTTTTTGCACCTTTAAATGTTTTAACGTTGAACGAAAGTATTAATTATAATTATTTACAGTATTTACCTGTGAATTCCACATACGTTTTAGCTTCCTTAAAAATGCTCTAATCCCAACAAAATATTTATGTGTTATTGGAGTTTTTTTTTCTTCTTTTAAACACTCAAAATAATAATAATAAAATACTTTTTAAAGGTCATATAGACCATTTGAACATACCTTATGTTTAAGGTCTATCAGTGTTTCGAAAAGCATTTTATTAATATAATATTCATTAGAATTCTTATTTTTATTATTTTACTTATGCAGAAGAATGAAGGCTGTTTTTGATAGTCTTCCTTACAATCAGTGAAATTTTCGTTTAAGAGCCTACACTAGTCACGCGAAGAAAGGCTCACTCTAATGTTAAGTCTATGGGAAGGTTATCCCGCGATTTCTCGCTCGCATTTTAATATTTTTAAATGATTTTTTTTTTTGCATAGGATAGCTGACGTCGATATCTATCGTTGTTAGTTTTTAATTTTTTGATTTTGGCTCCAGTTTTTTTATATAAGGGTACTTTCATTTTCAGAACCGGTTCCAACCGGTTCCAAAATTTAAAATGTCCGCTTATAAAAAAAGTTTAACCAAAATCAAAAAAGTAAAAACTAACAACGTTGAAGATCGACCTCAGCTATCCTACGCAAAAAAAAATCATTTAAAAATATTAAAATGCGAGCGAGAAATCGCGGGATAACCTTCCCATAGACTTAACATTAGCGTGAGCGTTTCTTCGCGTGACTAGCGTAGGCTCTTAATAAAAGTTTGTTAACAATATAATAAAATATAACACCTTGTAATAGTATATTACTTTTAAATGCTAAAGGTGTAAAATTAACAACTATAATATAAATTAAAATAACTTTTATTAGTTGTTTTACATGTTTCGACTCTTCTGAGTAATTTACAAAAACAAAATGAGAATATTCTAAAGCTGCACGGGCTTTGAAGTTATTATTTACATGTACTTTTTTTAAAAATTACGCACGTTATCTATTATTTTTTACTTGATTGTTTATTTTCATATCTTTGAGCATGGAGTAATTCTAGCCGCAGTTTCGGTAAATTAAAAGATGCCGCATCGTTACATATTGTATTTTTGCGCGTGAGTATCTCTATGGTTTCTCTTATTATGGATGGATAGTGTAGACTGGAGGGAAATATTATTTTACTTTCATTGAAATTTATTTGGATGGTTTCTTCTTGATATTTAAGGGTGTAAAATTAACAACTATAATATAAAATAAAATAACTTTTATTAGTTGTTTTACATGTTTCGACTCTTCTGAGTCATTTTCAAAAACAAAATGAGAATATTCTAAAGCTGCACGGGCTTTGAAGTTATTATTTACATGTACTTTTTAAAAAAATTACGCACGTTATCTATTATTTTTTACTTGATTGTTTATTTTCATATCAAGAAGAAACCATCCAAATAAATTTCAATGAAAGTAAAATAATATTTCCCTCCAGTCTACACTATCCATCCATAATAAGAGAAACCATAGAGATACTCACGCGCAAAAATACAATATGTAACTTTAAAAAGTTTACTATGAGATATTAAAACATTCTATATATCAAATGCTTTATTTGTATATGGATAGCTTTTATTTTTCAATTATTCATAACAACAGATGGATTTTCTGACTGAAATACCGTTGCTTTGCGAAGTTATAAGAAGTTAAATTACTAACCCATTTCCCAATTGCATAATTGAAATATCTAATATAATATTTTAATTATTTATTTAGAAATGTGCCACTAGAAAATAATACACTAAAAGGACAATTTATTTTACACTATTGTACTGGAACAGGCAAATAGTTAACAGGAATCAACACTAGCGGATTGTTGGAAGAAATTCATACAATCTTACTTTCAAGATCTCGTTGAATCATTACTATGTACATTAATTTCAGTTACTCCAGCGAAAGGTGGACCTACACGCTGCTAGCTGAGTGTGTAAAGTAAATTGCCCTTTCAGTGTAAATTAGAGTTAAAGCTTAGTTTTATTTTTAAGTCTAAGTTTTATTTTTGTGCAAATAAAATTGAAAAACGGACAAAGCTATTTTGCAGTATTCAAATCATATACATTCTTTATATACATTGTATATATATATTCTTCAGAGTTTTAAATTCAGTTTTTTTTCTTTATTTTTTTATTTAACAAATCTCTTTTGTTAGATCGAAATTATTGCTATAATTATAATATATCAATGCTGATTAAAAAATATCCTTCCTGTAAATCATCGTAAAAGAGTAATATCTCAACTACTGGCGGAAATACGCCGTAAAGAGTAGCCAGACAGTATATAAAACTTTTGGACAGTAGGAAAAAAGATAACCATCATGGGTAAAGAAAAAAAAATTACGTAAGCTGGATCATGGTATAAACAGTTGACGCTGGCAAAGCTGGATCGTCTATTGATTCATTCCACTGAAGCAACTGCCAAACTTTTGGGTGAGTCCCGTAATTCCGTAACCAGGGTATATCAACAGTATCTGAAAAACGGTAAAAAGGCTGATCATTAGAAAAACTGTCGCAAGAAACCTGCAATCACTATCAATGACAGTGACAATATCGGAGCTAAAGAAGGCTTAGTCACATAACATCTCAGAACAGGAGAAAGTCGTTGAAACACATTACATACGTTTTACTGTAAGTGCCTCTACAAGCGATACAACGACTGTTTGTCGAAATAAGATGAAAAAAGAAATCTGGAAACGCACATCCGAATTTATTGTCAATTCTTTTCACAATTTCTTAGATGTGGTTAAGAGACCGCAACTATAAGGGAGATTTTTATTTCTCGATTTATTTTGTTAATTTTCCATGTTTTTTGCTGAGAATCCTTCGACGTGAAATTTTATGACTCAGTGGTTTGTCGAAATAAGACGAAAAAAGAAATCTGGGAACGCACATCCGAATTTATTGTCGATTCTTTTCACAATTTCTTAGATGTAGTTAAGAAATGGCAACTTTAAGGGAGATTTTTATTTCTCAATTTATTTTGTTAAATTTGCATGTTTTCTGTTGAGAATCCTTCGACGTGTAATTTTATGACTTATGGTTTGTAGGAATAAAGGTGTAATTACAGAATTCTGTTTTCCTTTCTTCATTGTCTGTGCCCCGCTTCCCTTTTTTGAACACAAGATACAGATCACTGAGTCTACAGTTTACAAAATATCTTCGGCACTGAGCCCTTGATGATTGAAAATTGAAAATGCGTTATCTTGTCAGATGAATCAGGGTAACAACTTTGACATGCTGACGAAAGAGAGTGGGTATGGCAAAAATATGGTGAAGCGATGGATTCCTCGTACAAGACAGAAATCCTACCAAACAAGGCTGCAACTTGCGACTAATTTTTCATAATTTTGTCTACCACTAGTTCAAAACAATAATCTCTGTGGTAGATTTCTACTAATATTCAAGGAAGATTATTATTATTTAGAAATAATAGTAGAGAAAATAATAATAAAAAAATAGTTGCCAGTTGGCAGCTCTGTATAAGGAGGTGATAGTGGTGTACAGTCTGGGGACACATTTGCTTGAACAGTTTTGTGGCCTCAAATAGCAGTGGACAAATCCTTCATGGGTGCAAGATAAGTTAACATATTGGGTGATCATTTATACTCATTCACCAGAGCCATTTTTCCGAATTATGGTGTCCTTTTCAAACACGATAATGCATCCCCAGTAGCTCATGATTAGCAAAGGATTGGTTATTATGTATTCAAATGTGTTTGAAATACTCACTTAGCATCAATGTTCGCCAGATATCAACCCTATTGAGAGTTTCTGAGATTTATTGGAATATTTCTTTTTAGATACGGTTATGCTTGGTGCATGCTTTGTGACAGGCGTTGAAGAAATTACTGCAATCTTATTTCCAAGATCTCATTAAATCACTATTATGTAGATTAATTGCTGTTATTTCAGCGAAAGGTGGATCTACACACTGCTAGCTGAGTGTGTAAGATAAATTGCCCTTCCAGTGTAAAATAGAGTTAAAATTACCTAATAATGCTTATTTTTCTTTTTAAGCAGAACTTTTAATTTTTAAAATAAATAGAACTGAAAAGCGGAGAAAGCAATTTTACAGTATTCAAATCAAAGTTGTAGTTCATTAAATTTATAGGAATAGTTATATTTATATATATATAAATATATATATTCTTCAAAGTTTTAAATTCACGTTTTTTTTTACTTTTTATTTAACAAATATTCTGTGTTAGATCGAAATCACTGCTATAATAATATATAAATACTGATTTAAAACGTTCCTTCATGTAAATCATAATTCATTTGACTAGAGATTACTTCGAATTAATATGTAACAAGAGTCACAATTTATGAAATGTGGGCGTTTGAATGGGTTATAAATTTTCTCCCTAAATGACTTAGTAATTTTCTGTAGATTTATTCTTTCAGAAGACTTTTCTAGACTTTTTAATAGTTAACTCAATTTTCAAAAGTGGAATACGAGATTAAAATAAAATGAAGGCATGCAGAGTTTCAGAAATGCTTTATTCTCAGAATATCGTTTTCATAAAGGAAATAGCGATTTCCAAATTGCTTATTTCTTGTATTTTTAAAGAAAGAGATATAATTTGTAACGATTCATGAGCATTATTTTTTTTAAATACTTCTGAATAACTTAACTTTTTTCTTTCTTTCTTTATTATTTAATAAATCTCTTGTTGCCTTGGATCGAAATCTTCATTTTAATACCGGATGATTCAAATTAACCCCTGTTTGGAACATTCTAGAGAGATAACCCGTGCACGTAACGACCCCACATTTGAAAGATATACATTTCAGGCCATAGGGAAGTGTCTGTTACGATAAAAATATTTAGTTACAAAAATGACCGGTAGTAGGAAATGTGGCGCTGTTCATGTGCTGTTTATCATGTAATGAATATGAATGGTACTACCAATATAAACTATTATATGATGTGCCATCTTGGAAGTATATTAATTCCCACCATTTACACACAAACGTTCGATCATGCAGATATGTGGATAACACCATCAATAAAACACACATGATCATCTCTGCGGGATCGAAAGTTTATGTACTATACACAGGGTGATTCAAAACTCATCGTTCAAATTTCGTGGGGAGGTAGGGAATACGTCAGAAAACCGATTTCACACAGGAAAGTATGTCTGCAAATGTACGCTTGCGTATATGTAGAGAGCGCTGTATGTACCCTACCTTTCATTGCGTCCCAATCATTTTTTTGACTTTTCTAAAGCTAGTATTATTTCTTCTCCCATTTCCACTTCTTATTTGGACTTCCACGAACCCTTTTACATCGTTAAAAACTCCAAAAATCTCGTTAATAACCTTTAATACAACGCAACAAACACCATCAAATTTAGAAATTCCCAACAATTGTTTCGGGTCGAAATAACGAACAAAACTGGTAAGCACGACTGCAGTAAATGCTGCAAAACGTACAAAATCGTTGATATTTGTAGCAGAAATATCGATTAGAAAGATTTTTATAGAATTCTGACGTGAAACCAAAATTTAAAAATTCATGAACGAAGAAAGTTAAAAACAAAAAATAAAATAAACAATAAAAAAATAAATAAAATAAAAATGAATACAAAAAGTAAAAAGCAAACCAATTAAAAAAAAAAATAAAGGTTAAAAGAACCAGAAAGGACAAAATTAAACGAGAAGTTTCCTGGCTTCAGATAATGAAGGCGTTGAATAAAGGTCATTAACGAGATTATTGGAGTTTTTAAAGATGTAAAAGGCTTCGTGGAAGTCCAAATGAGAAATGGAAATAGGAGAAGAAATAATACTAGCTTTAGGAAAGTCATAACAATGATTGGGACGCAATATAAGGTTGGGTACTTACAGTGCCCTCTACATACGCATGCGTACATTTGCGGACATACTTTCCTATGTGAAATAGGTTTCTTGACGGAATTCTATACCTCCCCACGAAATTTGAACGATAAGTTTTGAATCATCCTGTATATGGTGTGAATATAATCCCTTGAAGTCGCGAGAAATATACAACGAAAAATATTTTGATGAACAAATACAAAAGTTTCCTTTTCAGGATGTCAACCTACATGGAAATCGTTTACTTGAAGATTATCTTCGAATAATTTTCCAGAATAATTTGTCGAGGCTTTGATTCTATTCTAAATAGCTGTGATGACATAGGATATTGAATTCCAGAATACCAAATAATCCTTCGCTCATTCCTTGCACATTCTGTAGAAATTCAGAATAGCTGTTAGAGAGAGATAGCATTGTTAATTAATACTTGAATAAAATTCTCGAACATCAATTAGCAGTTTAATCAGCTGCTTAAAGTATTGTTGTCAATTTTAAACATTGGTATGGGAAAATTACATGCGCTGTAACAAACACAGAGATGGAAATATTTAAAAGTCATCGTCTCTGTTGCTAAGCAACAGGCTCGCTATTATTTTATTGCAACTCTTCGCACTATACTAATTTATATTAATTTAAGCATTTAAGTTCTGGCAGATATCCTCCAATATGCATTAAACAATGGTGGATTATATTCTTTATAATTTTTGAGTTTTTGAATTTTTATTTCATTTTCACTTTTTCCTGTATTTATAAGAAGAAAGTATTGGATGATGCGGAATGTTTTGATTTTTGATTTTGATAGATAATTTATTCATTTATTCATTCGATAGACACGTTTTTAAATGTTCCGAATACGTGTTGACCTCTGTCTGTCTGTTTTCTATCTGGCTTACACAAATTTTAAGGCCGCTGAAACTCAAGAACTATGGCACGGAATTCCAGGATATTTTGATCAGACCATTAGCTGTATTACTGTTGATCAGATTTTAATGTAATGGGAACTAGGGATACTTGACCAATTTTTTAGTTTTTAGTTTTAACTTTTTGCATTACTTATGAGTGTGTAAATAGTATTTATTTATACTTCCTTAAGTATTAGACAGTATTTCTATTTATGAATAACTTTCGGAAGTATTAATTATAAAGTTGGTAAAACGTGAAATATAAAAGAACCTTAACTTTTGGTCAAGTATCCTTTTCAAAGAAATTAATGTTTTTAACTTTTATTAGTCGCATAACGTTAATATGACCACACTTAATTTTATTGTAGAAAGTTCAAAATATAAGCAGTTTAAAAGTTATTTTTGTCCTTAAACAAGCTCAAGAATAAGAAAATAACAATTTATTCAACTACAAATGTTAAGTCAAACTTAAACACAAAACTCATAATACTATGATTTTTCATTGTAAACTCAGGTGGCTGAAAAATAGTTTGAATTTGGTAAGGATCAACTTCAGATATATCGCTCCATTTCAGGCCATTTAAATCGTGTAATAATATCCATTCAGCATGCTAATTGAACAGTAAGCCTGACAGAAGAAGTTTCTTTCCAAAAAATCTTCTTACATTCCATTTTCACAATATTTTGGAATGACAGATTCATTTACTTTTGTGCCTCCAAAGATTTCAGCACCTTCTTCACTCAACGCTGATTTTAAATTGACAATAGTATCTGTGCTAAAGTCAGAGTCGGAACTTTTGCTTTCTGCATCAGGATTATTGATAATTTTATTTTACTTAATAGCAATTTTATTTTACTTTTGAAAGCTCGGCTTGATATCCCTTTTTTTACCTTCATTTTTTTTCTCTTCCTGTTTTGTATGTTTAACTATAATTTCATATTTATTTAGTGTTTGTTTTTATTTGGTTAATACATTAATTAAAATTCTGGAAACCATACATAAGTAAAACGACTTTGGAGAAAGTATAAACGATTCCCATATTTCCGCACTGTCGCAGTCGCTGAAAAGGTTATATTTTGTGCAAACCACCGCTGACTAGTGCCTTTTTGTAAGAAACAAAAGCGATAACACGACATATATTATTGTGTATTAGACGACCACTTAATTACAGGAAAAGATAAACAAATAAAAGACATAATCTAACACCTCAAAAAAGAATATGAGTTGAAGGATTTAGGCGAAGTTACTCGTTATTACTTTGGTATAAAAATAGAAGAAAAAGTCATCAAAATTTCGAATTAAACCAAAAGGGGAGGATATGAGAAATCGTTAGAAAATTTAATTTAGGGAATTTAAAACCATACCACACTATGGAGCCAGGTTACCTTCGATTAGAAGATGAATACAATCGACTGCCAAACAACATTAAATATAGATAAGCAATAAGAGCTTTATAATGTATTTCTACATTAATAAATCTGGCATTTTAGCAGCGGTAAAGGTTCTTAACAGAAAAAACTAAACACCTAGGGGAAATATTGGACAGATATAAAAAGATTGTTAAGATATTTAAACACTACCAAATATTTAAACTTTATTATAAATACTAAAATCGAACCGTTTATAAAATCTTACGCTTACATAGATTGAGTTCAAGATAAAACATACAGAAAATGAACCACTGGGAGCCTGTTCCTTTTGTGTCAAAACTTCATCCAATGGTCCACAAAAAGGCAATCATGTGCTGCGCTCTCTTTGGCTGAAGTGGGATATACTACTAGAGAAGTAGAAGAAACCATATTATTAATTAAATTATTAAAAGATCTAAATTTGACACAAAAATTGACAATAGCAAGTTTTGTGAGAACCAGTCCTCCACAAAAATGATTCAATCTGAAAAAAAAAAACATTAAAGACTAAACATATCGAGATAAAATTCCACTGTTTCAAATATTTAAGGGGAACCGGCATTATCGACTTGGAAAACTGCCCCAGCAAACTGATGACAGCATATGTCCTTACCAAACCCGTTCTCAAGCTGATTTTGTAAACCATAGACTAATCTACAATTATTTCATCCTCCTGTTTACAAGCTTCAGGGGAAAATTTAGAATATTCACCCATTCAACACGTACATAGAAGAATCTGCTGAAGCAGACATTCGACGCGAGCACCCATTGAATTTTATAGTTAGAGACGATTGTCCCCGCTAATAGAACTGAGTATAGATGTGAACATCTTCTTAATGTAGTTACTGTAATGTTACTGTAATGTACTACAGTGTCTTAATGCAGTTACTGGACTGAATAATATTGTGTTTTAAACAAGATTTAATTAGGCCAGAAATGTAAATTTAATTGATATTATATATTTATATCACTATAGATAGGTCTCAGTTTCATTGCGTCGAGTATAGCTCAAAAGAAAAAATTTTAAATGTCACTTATAATAACTAATATGAAAAAAATCATTTTTGTAAAAAGAGGCTTATTTTGAAAAACTATGATGATTGAGTTTTCATTTTGGTCACTCGACAGGGGTGCTGCTTTGCTATGCTTCTTGTGGTGAACATCAATCTCAATTTGTATTGGGTAGAAATGCACAATAGACAAGTTATATTTCAGGTTGTTAACTAAAAATATACATTTTGGTTCAATTTTAGTTTTGAATACCCAATAAGGGTACCTCTTGTGCGATTCATTTTTTTTTTAATTCACTGATCACTGTAACTTTTACTCATTCTGCAGATTCGGAAAAGAACTTAGATAATTTAAAACATAAAAATTAAGATTCTATTCTACAAAAATACGGTGAAAACTACGATGAAACTTTTGCCCTGTTGTACCTTACCCCACAGAAGTTTTCGCGGTTGCATATAAAAAACTAAAAGTAAGTCACATCGATATCAAAACCACGTTCCTCCATGCAGAGTTAGGGGAACAACTTTATTTTCCTTTTGGATGCTTCAGTGGGATATTGCAAAATAATTTTTCACTATGTTAACCATAAATTTCTATTAAAAGATAATTCATATTAACGAATTTCTATTCTAACCAGCTTTTCTTTTTCTGTTTTTGTTAAGTATCTCAAATCAAACAAACCCCATCTCCTTTTATGTAATCAAGAATTAAATAAATTACTTGGGGATAATAAATGCTGATATCTGAAAGAAAAAATGGAATCAATAAATCAAATGTTCTCAAATGATGTAAAATCCTTGGAATTATTTCTCTGTCTTTCAATATATTGTTTAGTTCTTTTAAAGCAACATATTTTCTTAACAAGCTTTGAATCTACAAGAAATACTAAGATATGCATTGAACACATTTTTATGCATAAAATATCTTCTGTAAATTATACGATTTTATTTCTTTAATATTTTCTTATGGCTGAACAAAATTTATTGAAATTCGAATTCACGTAAGTTCACGTACTTATTAACTTCGACATATACTTTATTTCAAAAATTATATTTATAGCCATTAAGCTATTCATAGAATTTATTTATTTATTCATTTTATTATTTTTTCGGGGAATTTCAAATATTGAACTAAGTTAGTTGAACAGAACCAAGTAAAGGATAAGTAGAGATATAGATTGGAAATGCATATTTCTCCTCTTATACTTACAAATTTCAAATAGTGCACGAAAACGTTTAAATTTGATTTTAGAAAGTCAAATGAGGAAATACTTATTCCAACAATAGCTAAACACGCTTATTATTGTAATATATTCTGTTAAAATCGACGACTGATATATTTTCGAAGTATAAAAACTATTGAATGTATTCAGATATAAAACTTATATATTCAAAGAAATGATTTATTTTTCTGACTTACGCATATATGTGCAATATTTAGTGAGACTACAAAGATTATTCTGTATTATATTTGTTCGAAAATCAAGATTCTATGAAAAAGAATTTTTTTTCTTATTCTTTTATAATAATTCGTTCTAAATCAGCATTTTGCTCAGTTATGTTCATTTTACAATCGTGTATGATATTATTCATTACTATCATTTTTGCTTTCTTCTATCTCTACAAAAAAAAGTATGGGATTCGTGAAATTTTTCGACTTTCGGTTTTCGACGGATTTATACATTTTAGAAGGTTCTGAACACGATTTGACTGTTTTTAGAAAATGTCAGTCTGTGAGTCTGACTGTCTGTCTGTCTATATGTTTCCCCCCGGGGTTGCACTACAGCCCTAAAGCAAAAGGTGAGTTCCCATGATGATCAATTCTGTTCATCTCTGTCTGTCTGTATGTGACATAAATTTTGTGGACGCTCTATCTCAAAAACTAACGCACAGACTTTAATCAAACTTCAGATTCACTTAGACCATGACATAAATTGATGCTCATTAGGTTTTAGTGTAAATTACCCAACAGGTGATGCTGATTTGCTGCATTTTTCCAGATTCTTCCACGATAGTTATATCACAAGAACTAATTCACGGAATTTCATCAGATTTAATTCTATTAGACATTGACATTAAAAAAAGCTAATTAGGTGTTTTAATTTATTTTTATATTGAAAAAAAACTAAAGGGAAAAATTTATATGATTGTGTAAACATGACGTAATTTTCAGATTTTTCATTTCTTAATTATAAAGATTATGTATTTGAATGGGAGCCTTTATTGATTACTTCATCTTGTTAGTATACCTTGATTACATGTTACCAATAGCTTTAAAAAAATAAATTACAGGTTAGAGGAATTAATTTTGTAATAAAGAATTCAGAAAAGTAAAGGATTTCAGGAAAATTTAAATTAATTAAAGTGATGCCGTGGTTAAAGGGGAAAAAAGGCTTGAAATAATAATTGTTTTTGGAGTTGTATTTTATTATTTTTAAAGGATCCATTGGGTATGCTACTTTATAACAGAGACAGGGTTCCCGATTGCGGAAAAGGGACAGAAATCACGATTATGGAAAGAGAACGATGAAATCAAACAAAGAACTTATCAGCTCAAAACTTTAAAAATCGGTTGATCTGCATATTGTATATTAATATTGTAAAATATTTTCTCCCTTTTTACATAAAAATTGATTTTAAAATGTGTTATTAAAAGCCCAGAGGTCCATCCATTAATCAGATCTTGAGCTGCCCCATTTCAGGTCAGTTTTCTGTATTGTCGATGAAGGAATATTGTTTATCAATTATTTCAAATTTTAAGTGAACACCACGATTTCTACCTACCGTCGTAGGGCAGGTATTTATACTACTATAACTATAATGCCTTTGAATTCAAAATACATCAAACTATGTGTGTGTGAGGTACTGTTATTGGTGTTTCCTATGGCATGTTTGCCATTGAAAATAGACTGCCTACCATTTACAGCTTGTTTACAGGGATATTCAAAATAATTTCGTTGCTTTATGGTCTGTGGAGAAAATCGTTTGCGGTTTATTTTAACACTGTTACACTATTTTAAACATAATCAAATTGAAGTGCATTTTAGAGGCGCACAAAAAAATACCTTTTATAGAATATGGAATCTGGTTTTCAAATCTGTTTTACGTTTTCTAAGTTGTTTTCTTATGCATATTCTTCCGCCTTTTAAACAATGAAGTTTCATTACAGTATTCTGGAAATGTTGGAAAGTCTTACACAATCTATGTTCGAGCCATGATTTTTCTTTCTTGTTTATATTGTTTTAGGCATAAATTCTTATTATAAGATTCAATGCAGTTCACAAATATTCTGATAAATCCAGCAACGGAACTGATAGTCAGTATAGATAATTTTATTATGTGGTTTGAAGAACGTGGTGGCACAGGTTTTAAGCAAAATTTTCCTTAATTTAATGTTATCCATATTATTTAAGATAAATATAGCATTATTCTGCAGATATCCATTTTGTAAACTCAACGTTAATCCACACTTCTTACAGAATGATACAGATTATAAATCACCAACAGACTCATTTTTTTAAAATTAAATTATTAACAAGATTTCGAAGCAATTATGTTAAGTGTTCATATAGCAGTTATTTTGTAGATTCTCAATTTATAAATTTAACGTTAATTATCTTTTTCTTTATTTAGAAAGATAACTTTAAAAAATTACTAACAGGATCTTTCTTTATATTGTTTTAAACATAAATTCTCATTGCAAAGTTCAATGCAGTTTAGCAAATACTGTAATAAATCCAATAACTGCACTGATAGTCAGTAGATACAATTTTTACTTTCTTCTATCTATTATAGAAGAAAGTATTGTTTTTAGACTTCCGGTTTTCAACAGGAAGGTTTACACGTTTTAGGGGTCAGAGATCCGGAAAAAGTTTTTACAAAATGTCTGTCTGTCTGAGTGTGTGTTCGCTATGTTTCATCGAAAAATGTATGAAGTTATCCTTAGAACGGAACCAAACTTCAAATCTGTGTTTTTAGCTATGGCCAGCAGGCAGGGCTGTAGCTAGATGTAAACAATAGGGGGTGCTTAAGAAAATGTAGGGGGGGGGGGGGCTGGTACTATTTCTCGCTCTCTGACACATGCACGCACAAACACAGATATATATGATCAAAGTATTATATAGAAAGATAAATTAGTGCATATTCAATTGTAGGCACTATGTTCCTTATTATTATTTGTTTTATGCTAATAATGGAAAACACTGCAAAATGAAAATTTTCTGTATATAACTAATGCAAGAGTCAATAATTGCATCAGCAACAGGTTGCTAATTCTTAGTATGTGCAAATGGGCAGTTATATGCAGTTTTTAAACAAATGCTACAATTTAGTATTTATGCAAAATTGTAAAAAGCCCCCAAACTAATTTCAATATTTGAACAAAGTTTCATTTGGATTTTTGAAACAGAATTTCATTTGGTGGACTTGGCAACTTTCCAGGGGGGGCTCAAAAATTTCCAGGGGGGGCTGAGCCCCCCTGGCACCTCTCTAGCTACGGCCCTGCCAGCAGGTTCCAGTTGCATTTGGGAATATTCCGTCGGAAGGAGGCACTGTGATAGCAATTTTTGTGTTCCTTCTCATTATTATACCATCGAAAAGTGTATGAAGTTGAGGATGGAATTGAACCAAACTTCATATATACGTTTTTGACAATGGACGTCAGGTCCCAGTTGAAAATGGGGATATTTCCCCAGAAAACGGTGCTGGGATAGCAATTTTTGTGTGATTGTCTCGATTTTTCGCAGTTGTACGTTGTCCATCGGCTGCTCGTGCAGTATCTGGAGTGGCTTCGCATTCAGGTAACTCGGCGGTTCGCAAGCAGCTGACGTACAACAGAATGACGAAAAATAATGATTTTATTAAAAGATATGATCTAGATTAAATCGTATTTATTCCGATTGATAAAATGACACATAAATTTAATCTGAAAATCAATGTCTGTGTAGCTGTGATTTTTGTACTGGATGTTCGTGAAGCGACGCAAATTTCGGCATCTTGTTTGTTTCTAAAATGCATAATTAAAAAATTTACGTTTCTTGAAGTATTAACATTTATAAGCTTGAAAAAATTTCGGGGCTGGCACAGGCGACTAGTATTATGTGGTTTGAGGTACGTGGTGGCACAAGTTGTAAGTAGAATCTTCCTTAGAACAAATGTTATTTTAGATTTAATATTATCTACACTATTCAAGACACCTGTGACAAATATTTTGTAAATATTCCTTTTGTAAATTGAACTTTAATCTATTTTTCGTTTGCTTAGACAGATATGGGTTACGAAATTTTATCGTAATTACCATATCAATATCGAACTCCAAAATTCGGTATTGGATGTAGCAACCCTCTGTACAAATCTTTGAAACGTCTCGTTACAAGAGATGATTGATTTTATATTTGTACAAAACTTAAAATCAAAATCATCTCAAACGATCGGTTCCAATCATATTCGAAAGACAAGTGATTCACCAGACTGTGTAACAGCAACTTAAACATTTTTTTTAAGTAACTAAAAACAAATATCCACTCATTCACTAATTGCAATTCTAATTGCAAAGTAAACCTCATACCTTACAACAGGCATGTCAAACTCGTTTACCGCCCCGGGCCAAATTAAGTAACTATATACAAAGCCGCGGGCCACTTAGAAAAATTAGATAATATTATACCCATTGCACAAAATAAAATTTGTACTTACAAAACAGAGCCATGTTAAAGAAATATTCACGTAAAGTTCCAAAGTTATTATATACAAAGTTTAATTTACCTCATTTTTCGAAAAGATACTCAAAGTTATTTTTCACCAACCAAATTTATAAATTTAATTTAATTTTCTAAATTGTATCTAGTTTAAAAACTGATTGTACACGCTGGTCTTCTAATCTAGATTTAGCAAAGGCATAGCTGTCAATCTTCCGTGTTTTCTTCAAGTAAAATATAAAAATAAACATATTTTGAATTGGAAAATTAATTTAATAAAATATGTCTTGTACCTATGCGCTACTTGTTTGATTTCATTTATTAAATACATTTTCTGGTACAAATTATGTTTACTTGACTTGAAAAATAATAAAAGGTTGGCAGCCACGCAAAGATGTGGTATAAAAGTGCATTACCGAACATAGCTAAAATATACCTAATTGCACACTTAGTTTAAAAAATCGGTCGATGGATTAATAAATACAGAAATTTAGAAACCCCATATCCATATAGTTTCGCTCTAATATGGAATCAAACTGAATTTTGGTTATTTTCAGTAATAAATTCTGAAGAATAATTTCAACATCAATCATTAGAAGTGAAGTATAAGTTAAATACATTTATAGAGGAAATAGATTTTCATATTTTTAAAACTCAAAAATCTTCTTTTGAATTCATTTTTAATATATTTTTAAGGAGATTGGAAAGAATATAAAATTAAGAGGTGCTACAGCATAAATATCTTAATTAAATACATTTATAGATCAAATAGATTTTCATGTTTTTAAAATTCAAAAATCTTCTTTTGAATTCGTTTTTAATCTATTTTTAAGTATATATTCTAAACATTTTTATTCCTATGACTCTTGCAATAATACCTGGCATTTAAAATGAATTTTATTTTTTTAAATTGTATCCCAAATGTTATGAAAGTAATAAATTCTATTTGAAAACGCTAATACTATCCAATAACAAAATAGCATTATGAAATTTGCCTTGAAGTTGAAATTTACTCAGGTGCTTTGTAATTTCAAATGAAAATTCCAAGTACTTTGTCTATTAGCGTTCCTTTAATAATACACATTCATAATTTGTCAATTTAAAATGAAAATTGTAACCTTCCTAACAGTTCGAAATTAACAGTTAAAACTTTATGATGAAAAGCCGTCAAATATCTGTATAAGAAGGTAGATCTGTTTATATCCACTACCCATATTTCCAAGATATAGTCTATATTGACGTTGATTAAGCATGTGCGTACGAATGTAAAGGAAGTTTATGAACACTATAAGATTTTAAGCACATATCCGACTTTTGTAAATCTATCCGCTATATATTAAAAAAAATCTTTCTAGCAATGTTGTTTATGCTTACAGTATTTTCTAATTTCTTTCACTGTTCTAGACATCATTTCTTCAATTTTGTAGTGAATTATTTCGACTCGCGGGATATTTTAATGTAATAAAGACAATAATTAGTTTTATAAAGCAAATGCCTTTTCTTCAATGCATTTCTCTACTTTGATTCACTTTTAAGAAGTTATCAGTTTCAATTCTATCAGTTTATCTTTCCGGTGTTATCCAGATTTTTGTAAGTTTACTTTGTGCTGTAGCACCTCTTAATTTGAAATTCTTTCCAATCTCCAACAGTGTCTGCATATCAAACATCAAATTCCAGTTTCCCTTTAAATATAATTGTAATGTAAATCACCTATAAAAGAAATCTGCGATGTTCATTTTCAGTTTATCATATTTATTCATAGGTGGTAAAGAGCTTTCACATATATATATATTTTTTTAAATCCTGGGATGTGTGAGAGTATGTCAATAAAATGCGTGTACATATCAATATAAAATGAAAGAAATGAAAGAAAGATCACACACAATTATTAAACAAAGTAATGAAAATAATTAAAGTACTTAAATCCAAAATCCTTGAGTTCGATTAAAGCGCAAGTGAAGAACCTGGATAACATATTTGAAGTTTTTGTGTCAAGCACAAAAGGGTGATTTGTGTCACTTTCAAAGCGACTCTTTTAAAACTATTTCATTTTATATTTTGATTTTTTAAATATTTCAACTCTTCTTAATTAGTGCCGAATTTTATTAATTTTACACACGGTTGGTGCAATCGAGTTCTTGCAAAGTGTATTTTCAGCATGCATGTTCCAACAACTAAATTAAACTCAGGTGAAATGCCAAAGGCTTCGCGGGCCACAGATAAGGTGTCGGCGGGCCAGTTGTTGCCCGCAGGCCACGTGTTTGACATGCCTGCCTTACAACATTCTAGTAATAATAATAATTATCTTTAAAATAAAGTCTAATTAATGCTTAAAGTGATTAAAAACATAACACGAAATGTTTAAAAATGCTTTTCAATGTAGATTACATATGTTTCATTCGCTCTATCGGCGACATCTTCAGATCTAAATGATAAATAAAATATTCTCGCATAGTTTTTTTGAAAATGGTAAATATAAACCATGAGATCGCATGTCCAAAGCAAGCAGGTGCTCAAATTTATCAAACTGGAAAACGTGAAAATTATTATTTATTTTTATTTTTATTGCTTTTTCACTCTGTAGATCATCGCGTGCCAAATTTTAGGTAATTCAAAAGAAGCGGCTTCGTTGCAAATGTTATCTTTTCGCAAATATATTTTTATTGATTCACGGATAATGGATGGGAAATAATCTCTTGATTGAAAAAATATTTTACACTTCGTGAAATCAATTTGTAACGGCTCCTTTCTATATTGTCTAGCTAAGGCAGTAGTACTTCTGCCATATTTGATATCTGCCATATGTTCTTTTATTCTTGTTTTAAATTTTCTGTTTGTCATTCCTATATAGTTCAATTATCTTTATTATTACTATAATTATTCTTCTTATTATTATTATAAATCAGCCGAAATTTTGTTGCTTATTATTTTACTTTTAAATATTTCTGTATATATAAATCCCATTTCTTATAATTAAATCACAGACTAAATAACCCACTTGCAGATCAGAAGCATCCTTCATACAACTTCTAAAAGCTGATATTTCGGAAAGAATGGAATCAACAAATCAAATATCCTCAAATTATGTAAGTCCTCGGAATCATTTCTCCGTCTCTCAAGATATTATTTTGTCGTTTAAACCAGCATTGCTTACTAGAAAATCTTGGATCTATAATGCAATAATGAGATAAGATTTGAATCGAATCTTTCCATAGAAAATTTCCTTCGTAAATTAAATGATCTCATATTTCCTTAAATTTTTCTTATGACTGAGCAAAATTTATTGGAATTTCAATTCAAGTAACGAAATTGTTCACTTATTTATTAACTTCAAGAGGTACTTTACTTCGAATACTAGCAAATCGCTTTTGATTTTATTTTTCCATTTTGTTTTTCTTTAGTGTCTTAAAATATATTTAGTTAAGTTAGATGAACAATATGTATATACACTCAGTAAAGGAGGAATTCATATTTATATTGAATATTGAATATTCTTGTCATACTTAAAGAATTTCAAGTAGAACTTCCAATTTTTTAAATCTAATTTTTTAAAAAGATCAAATAGATATTTTTTTTTGTTACTGTACTACTTGAATCATTTATTATTCTAATAAGGTAAGTGTACCAGTAGTAGGCTACGTACAGTTCGGGGGGGGGGGTGAAGACCCCTTTTAATGCTGCTGCAAATTACGGTATGGAAAGGTTAGAAGTAACAGTCGACTGGGAAAAGGTCCACTATCTAATGACATGCATAAATTATCCTTCCTGGGCCATCTAAACATGAAAAATTGCATCAATTTTCATTTTTCAAATGGTAATACCCAATTTTAACACTTTATTTGAGTTCCTTGAATGAAAGCAGTTCGGAAAAATGCATGTTTATGAATTTTTCTTAAACCTTTATAGAGTTGAATCACTTTTCCATTTACCGGTACGACACCGATAAATAGTACACGATTGTCGTTATCCAACAATGATTGCTCGCAAAATGCACTCATATACACTATGAAGATAAAATTATCATCGAATCTGTTGGTGGAAGAGAACGTAGAGTATATGAATGCGTTTTGCGTACACCGATGTCGGATAACGGTAATCGGTGGGATTTATCTGTGTCGTGTAGGTAAATGAAAAAAGCTCTCTTAGAAGGGTTCATTTTTTGAGGATGCTAATGTGAAATCCACATCAGAAACTTTAATTTATATCTTCCCTAAAAATTATCCGATCGAAATATTTGTTTCTTAGTTAGATACATTGAATGAACCGAAGCTAATCCACTCACCTTTTTGATAACATATTTTAAATAATGTAAATTATTAATAAATTGATGTTAGAAAAAAAGTCTCATAGTCATTTTATTTTTCGACAATTTGAAAGGACAATCTCCAGTAACTGTTTGCATTACTGAAAAAGAAATTTTATGAAGTCACCGTAAAATTTCTACAGAATTTTTATCTTCGTTATTAACCTTCCAACCTTTTTTTTTTATTTTTTTCCAAGTCAAATAAATATTTTTTAACTGAATATTTTACTTAATGAATGAAAACATATAACTACTCCATAGAAGGAAGGCGGCATGCTGGAAAGTGTTTCATAATTTATGCGTGGCGCTTGATTATTCTATCTGGTTTTATGTTGAATTTATTGTTTTACTATTTTTTGTTTGTTTGTTTTTCTGAATACTTACAAAGAAAAAAACAAAAGTGTACTTTTTACCTAAGAATTTTTTGCTCCTGCTTAACGTGGCAGAAATTTAAAATTTAAAAAAAGGTTTTATAAAAATTAATAATAGCTATATTTTTTTACATAAACTTCAACGCTACAATAAAGTACATTATACACATATTATTAGTTTCCAGAACGTAATTAAGTAACAGTTTTTGTCATTTTTTATGTGAGTATTTTTTTTATTATTATTTTATTTGAGTGCTTGCGTACATTTCTTTTCTTAAACATTTTTTTTTTCTATTTTCAAACATTCTACTTTAGGTTTTTCGCTTATTGCTGTTTAACGAATCTTTCTTTTCTTTTTTAACTTTATCGTGTTCTACGGCGCTTGCTTTTCATGACTTCGTTTAGAAATTCTTTATTTCTAACAATCTTTTTTAACTTATAATTTTATGCATCACTTATTTGTATATTTCTTTTATGCGTATTAAGTTATGTGTGTTTAAGAAGAAACTTTTGCAAGTTGATATAAACTAAATAATATACAAAGTATTTCCAGCCGAATGACTATTAACTAATGAATATAAAACTCGATTTTTTATAGTTTCATGTTTTATGAGTTTAGACATTTAGCTGTCCATATTTCTTAGCTTCATAATGCTTCATAGGGTATGCGGTTTGGATGTATTTATTCTAAGCAATTTATTTCCGTATTAAATTTCCGATACTTATGTTTATTTATTCCGTTAGGTTTAAAAATTGTAGAATTGTAACTCCTTTACCATTAAATAAAAGTTTGTAACATTTTCTGTTCAAGATATAAATATCTAGGGTTTTTATTGTTATTGTTGCTGTTGTTTAAACGACAAGTTTGTCTTTATATTGCAGTTTATTTTACATTTAGAATTTCTTTATTTATTTTTTTTTTTCTGGTTACTAATTCAATGTACCTAGTACTTTTTCCTGTGGGATTTTTAATTTTCTTCATTTAATTTATGGATAAATCCCTGGCGCATTGTATTTTACAACTGTATGAAGAACTAAGAAAAAGCGTATCAAGAAAAGTGATTTTCCGGGATGCTTTGATCCATTGAACTCATATGAAAAGTGTCAAAAATGGGTGTTAACATTTAGGAAATGAAAGTTAGCGCAATCTTTTGACGGCCCCGAATTATAATTTATACATTGAGTTAAATAGTAGACTTTATTCCTAGCCGATTGGTACCCATATCTTTTTTATACGATTATTCACAGCAGAATGGATGATTAAGTTTTATTTTTCTTTACTTTCTAGGCCTGTACCAGAGTCGTCTTAGTTAATTCAATGGTCTTGACGAATGTAAAAATAAACTTTACATGTCATATTTAAAAGCAACTAAAGTGACAAGTAGTTGGTTGAAATGTTTTTGTTGCTGATTGGGTTCGGTTAGGCTTAGGGTTTTGTTTTGACTCTTGAAAGTTTAGTTTTGAATGAACCTGATTTTTCAAACAACCAAAAGTAAGAATACTACTTCAGTTTTTTTTTTTTTTTCTTTTTTTTTTAAGAACTACGTATATGTGTGTGTTAATTTTTTTTTTTTTTTACATAAACGATAAAACATATTATATGTACAATTACAAAATGTTTGTTGTCGTAATTTCATTAAAATATGGCTTTGAGTCGTTGAAAATAACTTATCGGGTTTGAGTAGGGTCTAGAGTTTCAGAAAGGGTAGCGCAGGCGGTGCCCCCGCACCAGTTGCTGTCATTCAGAGTAGGCGCGAGCTGACGCATATCCATTTTGTTTCGCATTATTCGGGTCTCAGTTCAGCATCTCAATCTACCGCTGCCGGAGCTGGGGTTGCCTAAGGCCTCGTTCCTCCACCTACTGAAAGAGGCTGGGTGTTAAATGGCGGAAAATTAGCTTGGTTTTTCGACTTTGAGACACATATCTGCGAGGATGCGTCAAGGAGCTCTAGGCGCGGGCAGCTTCACCGGTGCTGTCTGTTCTCATTAATCATTTGCCGATGTGTGCAACAAACTTCTTCGAACCAGGTGCGCATGAAGTTTCTGCGGTGCTGATCAAGTCTAACTTTTTTTTTCCTTTTTCTTTTTTTTTTTTTTTTTTTTTTTTTTTCGAATTCAAGTTTGTGTTTTGTATTAACTTGAAATAGATTTTCGGAAAGATATAAAAATGTAATTTTTTTTACTCAAAGAAACTTTCCTTGTTTAACTTGGCATGCATTTAAAACATAAAGGTTTTATAAAAATTAATAATGGTTATATTTTACTTCAATTTATTTTATTTTTTTAATTTATTTTACTTTTTTGCAAAAACTTCAATGCTACACTAAAGTACAGAATACACATATTATTAATTTCCAGAACGTAATTAAGTAAAGTTTTTTGTCATTTTTTATGTGAACATTTTTTTAAAAATTATTTTATTTGCAAGCATGCGCATATTTCTTTTCTTAAACATTTTTATTTTCAAACATTCTACTTTAGGTTTTTTGCTTATTGCTTTTTGACGAATCTTTCTTTTCTTTTTTAACTTTATCGTTCTTTATCGTTATTCGTTTATTTTTATTTTCTTGGTGTAGTTTAGAAATTGATTATTTCTAAGAATCTTTTTTACCTTATAATTTTACGCATCAGTTATTTGTATGTTTCTTTTATGCTAAATTATCTGTGATTAAAACAAAACTTTTTCAAGCTGATACGAACTAAATAATATACAAACTATTTCCAGGCGAATGACTATTAACTAATGAATATAACACTCGAGTTTTTATAGTTTCATTTTTTGAGTTTAGATATTTGGGCGTGATATTTCTTCGCTTCGGTCCTTCATAGTAAATCCGGTATGCGTGTATTTAATTTAAACAACTTGTTTCCGTTTTAAATTTCCGGTACTTGTATTTATTTATTCCGTTAAGTTCAAATATTGTAGATAAGTAATTTCTTTACAACTAAATGAAAATGTATGAAAGTATAAACATTTTAAAACTCAAAAAACATTTTTTTTAAATGTTTTAAAAAACAATGACATGATTTATATATTTTCATTATTCGTGTTTTCTTTTAATATAATTACTATATTTGTTTTGCTTTTTTATTTAATTATATTTCTCATTTTTATAAACCTATCTTAAACGCTTTTCTAAATTTGTTTATGTTTATTATTCACTCTGAAGAAGTTACTTCACTCACGCGAAAATACCCGCTCGCTAATCTTAATTTTATATAAGTTTTTTTTTTTTTTTTTTAATATCTCGTTTGCATTTTAATATTTTTAAATGATTTTTTTTTCATTAGATAGCTGAAGCTTATATCTCAGAGGCAGTTTTTACTTTTTTGATTTTGTTTACGGTTTTTATTATTATTATGATTATTTATTATTTTATTATTGGGATACTTTCCCTTTCGGAACCGGGTTTCGAAAGTGAAAGCATCCTCATTGAAAAAAAACCTTGCAAACAAAATCGAAAAAGTAAAAAACGGCTTTCGTAGAGACCAATGCAAAAAAGAATATTTAAAAATATTAAAATGCAAACGAGATATTTAAAAAAAATTTCCCATAGGATAAACATTAGCGAGCGAGAGCTCTCGTGTGAGTGATGTAGCCTCTTAAGTAGTTTAGACTACACTTAGACTTCTTCTCTTTTATAACTCCCTAAGTTTCATAAATGCAGCTACTCTTAGACAGGGCGCAAGGTGAAAGCGTATAAAATTTTTCTTAAACTGCAATTACTTTGAATTTGAATGCTAAAAATAGCTTTTTTTTAAAAAAAAAGCAAAAAAAAGAGCCTAGTATCTTTCGCCGCCTTTCAGCCCTGCGCCCTGTACCCTTCAGGCGACATGATTTTTTTCTGAAAAAATTAGATTCAGTTCAAGATGTAAAGCCATTTTCCTCGCAAACTTTTATAAAGAGTACATAAATAGAGAAATAAACTTCCATATTTATGATACTAAACCTCATTTCAAAGTAAATCGCATTATATGAAATATTGGATGTTAAAATATGGATACTACTTTTTAATTCATAAAAATTTGATGCAACTTGACATAATTTTCGTGGCATAGACTCACCAGAAACAAAACTGTGCAAAATATCTTACTAGAGGGAGGGGGGCGGGCTACAGTGCTTAAATCCGATAAATAAGTCAACTTCGTTTTTTTTTTCCCCCTCAAGAGGAAGAATAAAGTAACACATAAAACTGAATTTGTTATTCATAGATTTAATAAAAAAATATATTTTATTATACAACAATTAATAAAATTGATGAAGATATTGTCAGTTGCATATGGGTATGTTTTGCTTTGCGCGCATCAGCCTACGTCGTATAGTAGATAGCTTCTCAAAGTCATCTGGAATAAATCAAATATTTTTTTTTCTTTATAATACATATTAAATTTGTGGGGAAAGCCATGAAGGTATTTTTAGAGAAATTGGCCGAAATTTAGTAAAATGGTAGTCCTTTGAAAAACGTGTTTTTTCCCTTTTTTTATGTAACTTCAACGTGGCTTTAAAAAAATTCTTCTTATTATTATTATTTTTTTTTTACATATAAAGCCTCACAAAATAAATAATCTTCAATTTCAAAAAAGAAAAAAGTTGATTGGTTTATCCCTTTAAATGCTACTTTACATGACGCGCTGAAAAATGTCGTTTCAAGGAAAATGCATTTTACTAAAGAAAAAGAGTATAATATTTTTTAGTTAACCGTTATATTTTGTAACATACAGTTTGTCTGCGATTCCTGAATTTATCCCTATAAAGCAAAGAATTCAGCACGCATGCAGCCGTGTGCCGCTGGGTCCGGTATGTCTGTTTTGAAGCCGGTTCCAACTCGCTTTCGATTAACTAACTTCTTATATTTCGAATTTCACCTAACCGCTCTAGGGGCTTAATCAACACACTGCAGGGTTTCGAAAATTATATTTTAAGAAAATCAATGTTTTTCCCTAAATGCTAACCTCTCCTTATAACATGTAAAAAAATTCGAATTTCTTTAATGTTACTAACAATACATTTCAGTCTGAAATAATTTTAGTCCAGAATTCTAACAATATATGTAACATAATATGGATTTGAGAGCTTTTTTAAAGATTTTATTCAAAGTAGCAGCTGTTTGCTACACACATGTAAACATATTATTCTATAAAAATAACAATAGTAGAATAAAAGTTAACTTTAATTTTGGTAACTTAAAGAGCAAAGATTTTTGAAATCACGTAAAACAAGGGTTTATTCCATCATGAATAATGTTTTCAACAAGATTTTTAATTAGTTTTGCACGAAAGTTGAATTTCTCATTAACTTACTTACATTTTAAAGAGGAAATTGAAATTGTCAAGATACATGTTTAATTATTTACCTCAATAGGTGGAAGGATATGCATGATGTTTCGGATGTCTTTTGAACTAGTCTTAAAGATTTTAAGCAAAGTTCCTTTTTCTTCTTTTGAAATTGATATTCATTGACTGACTTCAAACAAATAAAATACTATTAAATTCCATTTGCACGTTCATGTATTAACTTTTGATCTGATGCATTGTTTTTAATAAACATTTGTGTATTTGAATATAACGTAAAATGTACTTGTTAGGGGTGGTTTTAGAAGCCACAGCATATGTGGTGGGGCGAAAAAGATCATTTCCTAGATATTGATTGGAAATTACAAACGTAGTCTTAAAAATGTGATTACATTGTCTATCATATATATTATTCCATGATATTGCCATGGTATTTCCATGTATGCTGAAACGTATACATTATACAAGTAGCATTTGGCGTAAACGTCGAACAACGTGGAGAGACTGAGACAATAACACAAACAGATCTCATAATAAAATGTTTTGTTTGGGACCTTTGTAAAGTCATGTAAAAAAAAAAAAAAAAAAAAAAAAAAAAAACATGCGTTAAACATAGATTATGAAACACTTTTCGACTCATTCAGAGTATAGTAACAAAACTTCACGGTTTGATAAGGTGAAAGAAGATGTTTGAAAGCATAACACATTTTAAAACCCAATTTCTGCAATTACCATCTCAGACGGGAAAATATCCGAATTATTTTGTGTAGCCCAGTATATGATCTATAGATTTTTATATATGCTGTATAGTATGCAAAAATTTAGTTCAGTTAAGAAACGCATTGCACAGTTAAAAATGCAACTTCAACAATTTCTGTCAATAAGCGGAAATGTTCTCGCATTATTTTGTGCATTGACATTCTAAGACAATGTAGCTACTTTATGCATCTTATTTATTTATTTATTTATTTATTTAAGACGACTTTGTTAATGAAATTAGAAAATAAAAGTAAATCAAGAAACCAAAGAGGAAACAGATTTTTTGAACAATTTTCTTAACGATTGGCTTTTTAAGTAATATTTATTTTATTTTATAAATCTTACACATTGTAATATATTTTAATAATCATATAAGGTTTCACTTAATAACAATTACAAATAATTGTTTTATAGTGGGGATTTCTGGATGAATTTCTTACATTTAACCACTTAACATTCTCCATTTTTATTAACAGACAGGATATTTTAGTGACTAAACAGGTCTAGGTTATGATTTTTCTGAACTTAGAAGTGCATTTTGCATAGTTAGTTTAGAAAATATTATATATTTGCTGAAAACTTGCGCATGCATAAGAAAAGCCACGGTGAAGTCGATTAAAAAGAAAGTTCGGTTGCATACCTCACGGCGAAGACAGGTTACTGTTTATTTTCTCAAAATTATCTTTATAATAAAATAAACTAACACAGTAAAAGCTCCGAATAACGGACGTACCTCGGGTGTGCGGAATATGTACGCTATTCAGATGTGCCTGTTATTCAGAAATAAAACTGTACAAATTACATAGGTACTAGGGATCGAAAAAAATGTCCGCTAAACATAGGAATCCGTTATGGAGATTTTCCTGCATTAAAGAGCATAAACAAATTTCAGTATCATGTACATTAAAAAAATAAATACGACAAATTTAACAGACTAAATAAAGTAGTTCAGGCTAATGTTAAATTTATGAGAAGGTTATTTTCACAGACTTATAATAATGCTATCTTTGCTCTGAGGTTATTTTCAAATTTCTCGCTCGCATTTTAATATTTTTAAATGATTTAATTGCATAGGATATCTGAGCTCGATCTCTAACATTGTGCGTTTTTACTTTTTTTAATTTTGATTAAAGGGGTTTTTCTTTTTTCTTTCTTTCTTTTTTTTTTTTTTTTTTTTTTTTTTTTTTTTTTTTTTTAAATTTTGGAACTGGTTGGAACCGGTTCTGAAAGTGAAATACCGTTGTATAAAAAAACTGGAACCAAAATCGAAAAAGTAAAACCGCACGGCGTTAGAGATCGACCTATGCAAAATAAATAAATAATAAAAATAAAAATATTAAATTGCGCGCGAGAAATTTGAAAATAAACTTCCCATAGATGCTTGCGCGTTTCTATTGTAGGCTAGGCTCGTAAAGCGTCACAACCGTCAGGTACCAGGGGATGACGATTTAACAAAGTTTCACTGTATATCGTTTCTGTTCCGATTTTCGTTCCCTTTAAACGTTCAGTTCTGGTTTCCGTACCATCGGAAATAACGGTTTTTTTTTTCTTTGTTAGTGGGGTTCTGCAGTTGTCTCCCTAAACCCTTCTTAAGATAAATTTTAAACACAATAACTTAAAAAAGAAACTAAAAATTGTCTTCAACGTGGGGTTTAAGGGAACTCTACCCCTACCCCCATTCGAAAAAAAGTCAGTTTCTCATCCTCTTCGCGTTTAACCATGTCACTTGTGAAGAAAAAAAATTACTACTATTTTCATAATCAACAGGAAAAAAGGAAACTTAATTTATTAAATTTCGAAATAGGGAGGGCCAATGGCCATCCTGTGCCCTCTTGACGGCGCCAATTGCTCCATAATGCCCCCTTCCCCCATTCCGGAAATAATGTCTGAATTTAACACTGAAACTATATAAGTCAATAAGAATAGAATATAAACATCAATAAATTTCATTTCATAACTAAAAGATAGTTACAGCTTTCCACAGTTTCAGTAAGCTTCCATATTTTCAGTAAAGGCTTTCAGAAAAAGAAAAAGTGAATAATTGTTAATTTGTAAAAGCCCCTTCTCCCCAGGGCACGGATTGAGCCGTCTAGGTCCCTCTAGGCAATTATCTCAGGGCTCCTCTTTCCTATCCCCGACTTTCAAAACCAAATTTTTTAACTTGCACTGATTTATGTATCTTGTTTCCATATAACTCATATTAATATATACTTTAAGACATACATTAATTAAATAATATCCGTATATATAAATGTCTAACAATTAAGCATAAAAACGGTGCATTGGTATAATTGCAAACTATTCTAAGAGTGTTTTTCAGTAAGGTTTATAAATTTTACAAGAAAAAAAATCCTTATGTAAAATCCTATAAAAATTACTCAAATTTATCGATTTAAACAATATGTCCGTTCACGCAAAAAATGTTGAATTTAGACATTTTTTTCGAAAAGGTGTTGTGCCGCTAAAAAAATAAATAAATAAATAAAAATAAATAAATAAATAAAAAGGGGGCGGGATTTTGATGCACTGGGGAGGAATGTCCACCACGGACCACCCCTTGAATTGAACACTGCGCGCAAGTAGACAGGGTAATGTTTTTTGTAATACATACTACAAATAATAGTAATAATAATGCGATAATGAGGAAATCTACTTATTTTTTTAGAAATCAGATATATTTAAAGCTCTTTGATCAAGGGACCCCTAAGAGTCCTTCTCTACCTATTTGGTAATCAGGCCCTGCCCTTGTGTACGCATTAAAATGGGCCTGATTATTATCACGAGCTATTAAGATTCTGAAATTCTGTGTTATAATTAATGATTCATTAAAGCTATGAAAAACAAAATAGCTTTCGTCAAATTCAATGTATATCTAAGTTACATTGTGTTACATTTTATTTAATTATATTTTTATTTCGATGATGTGAAAGAGATTTGTACGCTTAAAAATTCTCTTTACTTGATTAAGAGTCCAACTATAATGTTATTTTTTAAAGTAAGATGGCATTTTATAGAATTTAAATATATATATATATCAGATTTAGAAAATGTTGTCATAAAGCAAATAATTTATTTAAAGTCGATCTTCATTCTTAAATTCGAAAAGTATTTAATTAAAAATTTTTCTCGTTTGGTGTCGCCATCTCACGGATTATAACAAAAATAAATTAATTTGTTCACACTGCAGGAAATGGAAAACTATTCCTTTACAAAATCAACATTATTTCTCTTCAAATCCGCAGCATCTTTTCAGATATTACTTGGAGAGAGCAAAATTTATTTGAAGGTCATTTAAATCAAGCTTTTCAGCCTGCTTGAAATGAACTATTTATTTTCATTCCTTTTTAATACTTATTTCCAAAGGAATATTTGCTCTATTATAATTTATTTAGATGGAAATATATCGATGTAATATTTTGGAAAAACAAATTAAACATCCATGTAATAAAAATATAATGAAGAAACAGATAATGATTTAAAAATGTCGGAAACTCAGAGGTAAAGGGGAAGGGGGTATTGCCCCATTCTGTTTTCCTTAAATGACGCATCTGCTACAAATACGATACGTTTATCATTTGTTGGAAAAAGTAACTGTTTCTTTGAATAGGAGGAATGTGAAAAGTACCTAATTCAGAATTTATAATGTAGAAGTTGTAGTGTTTATCTATTTATTTGACCATCCTTACAAAAAAAAAAAAAAAAAAAAAAAAAAATGAAGAGAAATCGTAGTAAAAAAAGTAGAAGTTTTTTAACTGTAACGGTCAAATATAAAATAAATTTAAATACAGTAAAAATAAAATAAAAAATAAATCACATTTCCCAACATAGATTATGAACAAAAATGTGCTATTTCTCTAATAATAATTATTCAGTTTTGAAAATTAATATTGTAAGTATATAATTTTCCTCTAGTTTATTTTATCATATGCTTCTGTATACATACACGTCTAAATTCAAATTTAACTTTTTCTTTTTCCCCCTTTACACGTTCACTGCAGTAGGAATCAAATACTTAGTATCAAATACATAGGAATCATAGGAATCAAATAAATTCATACTAGATACGATTCTGTACACACATATATTACGGCGGTCAACGTGTTAAAGTACAATTACTACAGCGTGTCGAAAAATTCTTTACCATGCTAAATAAATATACATTTTTTTTTTTTTTTTTTTTTTTTTTTTTTTGTTAAACTAGGGGGCTCTGGCCCCCTGCTCGCTACGCTTCACCAACCCCCGTTCTGATTTCACAGCCTCTTAAAACCTGGTAATGTATCCTGTTTTAAAAAGATGATGATGATGATATCACGAACTTCGACTTTCTTCTGTAATCAGGTTATAATGCTTTTTCATTTAATTGGTTATAATGCTTTTTCATTTAATTCATCTTTTTTTTTTTTAATATTCATGTGTAAACACAATTTTTATGACGTAATTTTCTTTATTTCCTGCTTTCAACACGTGATCATTTAATTATTATTTTAAACTTTCATTATTGTTTTTAATAGTATCGCGAAAATACATTTTTTATTTGAGATAAAACATAATCCTTTGCGCTTATTTAGAAATTGGCAACAATATAAAAAAATGACTTTTTCAATGAAAGATTTTTTACTCGATTTTTAAGGATTTTTTGAGTTTTTATTGTCCGACCGTGATAATTTTTTTAATTTCTGAAAGCTTGTTATATTTCGCGTCTCGTGGTATGATTTTCGAATCCGTAGGATAGCTAGAAAAAAAGTAATAGCTCCTCAAAAAGTCCCTTGTTAAAAAGCGATGAGAATAACCCGGAATATCTACGCGGAATTTGATTGGTCCATTTCGTTTTTGGCTCAGTTCCAGATTACTTTTTTTTAATATATAAGGATTTGTTTAATTAGGAGAGCTACCACTGGCGACTTTATTTTTATTCTTTCGTCTAACCACTATTTCTAAACAATAATAATCTGTCTTGAAGATTAGTATAAATCTACCACGAAGATTATTGTTTTGAAACAGTGGTAGGCAAAATAATAACAACAAATAGTCGCCAGTGGCAGCCTTTCTGTGTCTCGGGAGGAAGACGTTATAGAGTTTCGGGGGGGGGGGGGGCTTGCACTTTTTAACCATTAAAAAGCAAAATAATAACAACAAATTAATCACCAGTGGCAGCCTTTCTGTGTCTCAGGAGGGAGACGTTATAGAGTTTCGGGGGGGAGGGGGGGGGGCTTGCACTTTTTAGCCATTAAAAAGCAAAATAATAACAACAAATTAGTCGCCAGTGGCAGCCTTTCTGTATCTCGGGAGGGAGACGTTATAGAGTTTCCGGGGGGGGGGGGGGGGTTGCACTTTTTAACCATTAAAAAGCATAAAATCTCAAATCGTCCGGGGGGACATTTCAATGCTCAGAGACTGAATTCCCCCCCCCCCCCTTCCTGGGCTACACCCTGAATTCAACACTGTTTTTGATACAACCAAAATTTTCTATTTTTGTAACTTTTTCTTTATTAAATGATTATAAAATGACTTCATTCCAAAATATGGAATACCCCAACATTCGGCATTCCATATAATTCGCAGTTAGCAGACAAGTGTGAAATATGTTTGAAATTATACTTCTTGTGTTTACTAATAAAGAAAGAGAAAGAATGTTGGCCATTTATTTTGTTGATAAGAAGTTCTGCTTTCATCCTCCCCGTACAAGCAGACAGTATTTCTGCATTATGTAACAATAAGCTATTATTAAATACTTTAAAATAATAACTATCTCTTTTAGATATTATTTGTTATAACGATGTTTCATGTATAATAGTGGTGTTTTATTGACTTATTCTCTTCATTTTAATCAGTAAAGTATGTGAATAATAAAAGTATAACCATTTTTGCATTGTAAAGGTATAAAGTAAAGAAAAGTAAAAATAAAAAGAATTTTTAGACATTGATAACGATATCATTAAGGGGGGGAGGGGGTTCGAGAAATGATAACGTAGGATATCATAAAGGGGGAGCGGGTCCAAAATTATCAAAATATTGATAACGTTATATATGTACAGCCCCTTAACTGATCGGTAGGGATAGAACCTGTAGCTTAAGGTGATTCTCAAAAAAAAATATTTTTCTCCACTAAACAATGTAAAACTTTCTGACACATTTACGAACTCATTTTTAAACGTGATCGTGGCACTTGCAGGCCTGACTATTGAAGCGATATGAAATCGAATGGGGTTTTCCATTTTTTGACAGATGAATTACTTATCGAGTTGTACGCGATTGTTGTCACGTGACGAGCAGTTTTTCTCCTTTCCCGCGCTTTCGCGTCTGGAAATTCGGTTCAAAACGTCAAATTTGACAGCATTTTTGGAATGATCTTCTGCCTTTACCAAAAAAGGGAAAACACCATTCCATTACATAGTTTCTGAATAAGAACACCTTCCATTTTCATACGTTTCTGAACAAAAGGTATTCAAAAATGTGTCAGAAAGTAGCTCCTTTGGATTTGAAAACAGCCTTAATAACTTAGTTTGGAACTTTTGGCAGCTACATGCCGATAAACCGAATGAAAGATGGAAAAGAAACGTGAGACGAAACAATTTAACCCGGGAGCACATGCGCAGAATATGACATACCATAAGGTGCGTACGGGATTTTATTTTGCTATGCACCAATACTTCCAAATAATTACCATCGCCTTATTTAATCATAGACTATTGTTACAAATTCTGCGATAAAACAAATCGAAGATTACTTTTCATTAAAATAGTGGTGACAAATATATAAACAGTTTAACCCCGGAAGGTCCCGGAAGGAAGTTTAACCCCTGCCCTTGTGTTCTCGGGTTAAATTAACAGTCATATATTCTCTGATAGCAAATTATCATATCTGGAATTTATAAACATATTTAATCTTATTTAACAAGTAGCATTCAGTTGAAACTCAAAAACTCCTAGAGGTCAAAAGAATAGTGGCAGACTCTGCTCCAATAAGGGTGTTGTCAAAAAAAATATTCTTCCCCACTCAACAACGCGAAACTTTCTGACACATTTAAACGTAAAAGCATGATACTTGCCGGAATAACTATTGAAGTGATTTGGAATCAAACGGGTTTTGGGGGGTTTTTTTGTTTTTGTTAAATGAATTTTGAGTTTTAAGCAATTGCTCTCTCATGACAAATATTTCAGGACAGTTGCGTCGCAGATATTTGGTTCAAAACACCAATTTTGACAGCGCTTTCTGAAAAATCCTCTGATTTTATCGAAAAAATAGAAAAATTACTCCATTAGATCATTTCTGAATAAGAGCACTTGCCAATTTCATGCATTTTCGAACAAAAAATGAATTCAAGAATGTATCAGAAATTAGCCAATTTGAATTTGAGAACAGTCTTGAGAATCAAATTTTCTTTGGATCGTATCCGCAATCGGAAACAATCGAGTTGTTTTTTTATTTAAAGAGATTGTGGACAACTCACATTTACCCTGAAGTTTATTACTTATTATCGAAATGAAAGATTCGTTTTGTGACCACTTGATTATAGTACAGGTAAAAGAGGGAGTTTTTCAGAAACAACTGATGGTCATTTACTAAATTTGAAAAGAACCTCGTTTAGGTCCTAGAAATTAAGAACCGATGTGTCCTCCAAAAATAAAGTTGTTTTACCATGTTTTGGAGAGGGCAAAAGGGGAAATTTTACTCAGGGAAGAGGGGGAAGTCAACTTTTCTTAAATAGGTCAAGTGGGGTATTGTTTACCCTGTACTTTTTAATTCAGAATCTAATGACACCATTCACAAGTCGATACAATAACTTGTAACAACGTTACGGCAGGTTTTATGAATAAAAAGTCCAAAATTATACTTTATAACTTTATTACACTTATTTTACATCCGTACCTTTAATAACCTTGAAAAAGAATCAGGTGACCCTAATTTTGATTATTCATATTTTGAAGATTATTCAATATGATATAAAGAACATGTTTTGAACGTAAAATAAGTGTAATAAAGTTGTGCTCTCTCATAAAGTATAATTTTGGACTTTTTATTCATAAACATATAGTCATATTATATGACTATAGATTTTTAAAATTAAATATCCCAGTAATGGCAACAAAGTTCTTTTCTTTACCGTTAACATTTCGGGATATCGATATGGACTGATTACCCAAAAGGCACATAGAGCACGAGCTACCCCACTAAAACTAAAGAAGGGCCCCCAAATCCCTGCAGAATAAGGCCTCTAATCACTTTTTAATTTTTAAAAAAATTTTGGAGGCTAAATTTTATCGAATGCAAAAGAAAATCCCCACTACTTTAGGAAACTTCTCTAACCGGAAAATCTGAAAGTGGACAATAGACTCATAACCAATCATAAGGCATACTGGTGTATGGTTAGAAAACATCTTGATGGGTAATTAAACATACAATATATATCATCATCATCATCATCATCATCATCATCAACCGTTTTCAATCCACTGCTGGATGTAGGTCTCCCCCAGATTTTTCCATTGTTGCCTGTCTAGTGCTTTAGTCATCCAATTAACACCGGCCACTTTTCTGATTTCGTCACTCCATCTTACTTGAGGTCGTCTTCTTGGTCAAGTTCCTGTAAACGACTTTCAGAAGATAAGGATCGTCCATTATATGTAGCCAAGGTCATCAACTTATGGCAGCCAAGCCGAGCCCGGTGATTCTTAGCACCCTCTGTCTTCATGTCTTTCTGATCGCTGCCGTAATCAGGAACATGCAGACTTCCGGGAATTGAGGGCCGTGATTTGTTTTGTGAATTCATGGTAAAATAAGGGGGGAGGTGGCCAAATTCCTCCACGCTGGCCAAGCGGGTTGGAGGAAGCCCATCCGCGTTCGTTCCCCATGCACTTGGCAAGGGTACTAACAGGCTGCACCGATGGAAGGTGCGGATTGGACATCAAGTCCCTGCTCCCAGTCGATTCCTTTAAGTCCTCCTCTGAGGCATTTTGTATATATATATATATATATATATATAATACAAATAAACTCTATCTATAGTGTGTACAAGGAACATTTAAAATCTATTTAATGAAATATAAATGAACTCGATTAAACTATTCCCGCGAATAACATTTGTAGCATTGGTGAATTCGCATCTATGTAGAATTTAGAAAACTTATCCCGGATGAAATGGGGCACCAAAATGATACTGTGTTTCCCTCAGCTTCAGTGGCTAATCGGGTTCTGAATACCGAATGTCGACTATGTTTGAAAAAAAAATCCTTTGCACAATTAAGAATCACAACCTTTACCCTTTTATTATATAACTAGCTAACCCGCCCGATGTTACCCGGGCCCGTGATAATAAATTTAAATAAAACTTAAGTTTATATGATTTTATGTCTTTAACCCGATTTTGTATAAATTATATTTTTAAATGAAAAATTCGTGAAAAAATATTGATATTTAGTGATAAAAGCGCTAGTAAGAAAGCATTTTCTTGTTTTTTCACGTAGGGTACCTTAAAAAAATAGTTCTCATCTTCCGAACTCTCTGAAATTTTAATCGGTTATAAATATAATTGTATCCAAGCTCTCTTTAAAATTTCATGAAAAAATATGCATATTTAGTAGTGAAAACATGAGTCGAAGAACAGTGAAGCCCACGCCAACAAACCTCGCTTTTTCGCGCTTTTTTTTTTTCAAAAATGTTTCAGATTTTTTTTTTTTTTTTTTTTTAATACTTCTACGCGCCCGAATGTCTCGAAATTTTTGTAGGTGATGTAAATCTGGTTTACCGAGATGCTCTAAAAAGATTATGTCGAAATACGGACACTTAGTTTCTTTAAGCATATAAAAAAGATCGTCTCCGTGAGGCGCGAAGTCACCTGCATTCTCCGGTGTTTCTGAAAGAGTTAAAATTCGTATGTTCTAAAACCAATTGCGCCGTCAATTTGAAAAAGATTTCAACTTTAAGAACATATTTTTGGTTTGTCGGTACCTCTAAAATTACGCCCTAGAAGGACGTTGCTATAAGGGGAACAACGTACTTCGAGAAAACTAACATTTTTGATTTTTTATTCAAAGGGTTAACCGCAATATTTTTCAAATTGATTAAGGCATTTGAGACATAAGAGTACGATCATTCTGAATATGTCTTCCAATTTTAACTGTACTGAACGGTTTGGCCGATTTAGGCCGATTTAAAACTACGAAATAACACCAAAAATCGCGTGTTCGGTTCTTTATTTTCTCCCGATGTGTAAATAGGGTTATGAGCATGCGCAAGAGCTTTTGCCGGTCACGAAGAAAGAGTTGAGTTTTTGACGAGTTTTCAATTAACATCTCGGCTAATTATCAAAAAGTAAAAAATCTGAACCTCGGGTGCATCAGGTCCTGTCTTAGACTACCTCACCTAAAATTTCAGACCTCTACGTTGGATAGATTTCACTAGCTATCGCAGACAGACACACAGACACACGCGCAGAGAGAGAGAGCAAAACTTTCTTTTATTAGTACAGATACATTATTTTATAGGACGTATAACCATCTTTAATGTACCTTAAACTTGCAGCATTAAATATGACAGTGACAGGCAATACATATAGGCAAAACATATCTGTTCGCGATAGCTTTTCTTTTTTTGATAATAATATTAAATTTTGACAGTGATATATAGGATCGAATGTTATGAAAAAAAAAAAGAAAAGAAAAGAAAATGTATAAAGTTAGTATTCTTCATTTATTGATTTTGTAAGGTGTAACTGACAATTTAGTTGTATTTGATATTCTTTACACTTACATAAAAATAATATATATTCGAAATTTCTCCATTTTCTGAGAATAAATAGTACTTCACAAAAATTATTCAGTATTCGTACATTTCAAAGATGTTTCTTTTAAAGATTCATATACAGCTAAGTCTTCATACAGCATATCAAATAATGGTATAAAATTAACATTCATAAATATTGAAACTTTTCAAAGACGTATTTATTGATCATAAAAAGAAAAGAAAACCTCTTCAAACCTTTAAGATACAGTTACATCTAACATCACCTGCCATATAAAATTTACAGACGAATAAAATTTTAATGTCTTTTTCAAACTTTCTAATTTTAAACTATCTGTCTTAAGAACATATATCGTACTATTGTTGTAAATTCTTTAATATTGTGTCAAATATATTCTGTAAAGAAAACATTTTTTATTCCAATGTAAAGAAACAAATTGACATCTGGAATCCTTCTTTTTTATACATAATTGATTTTGTAGTGCTATTATATTTAAAGTCCTTTAAATTTACAGACAAATTATATCCATTTGAATATCTCTTCATATGTACTGACAATAATATCAAACTCAAAAAACTATCTGGCAATTTGTACATTTCAAAGGTTTAAGCACACATAAGTTCTTACACAGCATATCAGATGCCATAAAATGCATAATCATTGATATTCGAACTTTGCAAAGACATGTTTATTTATCATAAAGAGTAAAGAAAACATTTTCAGAGCTCTAAAATACCAATACATCTAACCTCATGTGTTATGTAACATTTATAGATTAATAAAATTTTAATGTTTTTTTCCAAATTTTCCCATTTCCGCAAGAAAATCTCATATTCTTGTAATATCTTAAACATAGTATCAACGGAAGTCTAAAAAGAAAACCCTTTTGCAATATAAAAGCCCACATCGTGGCATGGCGTCATTGGCATTAATTAGCTAATTTCGTAAGATGTATAAATATGTTTAATACCATTATATCAAACTCAAAATATTCTTAATTCTAATTTATATATTTCAAACGCGTTTTGTTCATACGTGCATATCTAAATACTCCTAGAGCATATTATTAGATGCTGTAAAATGAACATTCGTCGACATCTCAACTTCCCAAAGTCGTATTTATTGATCGAAAAGAACGAAGAAAACGTTTTCAAAACTCAAAAATACTGTTCCGTCTAATATTATCTGTCACATAAAACTTTCTGAGGAATAAACATTTAACGTCATTTACAAATTGTTATATTTCCGAAAGAACATGTATCATATTCTTGCAAATTTTGAAACATCGTGTCAACTAAAGTCTGAAATCCCTTTTCCAATATAAAGTCCCTCACCGTTTCATGGTGTTATTGGCATTGATTATCAAATTTCGTAAGATGTAATAGCCTTGTTTAATACCATAATATCGAACTCAGAACATTCTTACTCAGAATTTATGCATTTCAAACGCGTTTTATTAAGATGCATATGTAAATAATCATAGTGTACATATTATTAGATACTATAAAATGCATATTCGGGGATATCTCAACTTTCCAATGACGTATTTATTGATCGTAAAAAACAAAGAAAGCGTTTCTAAAACTCAAAAATACTGTTACGTCTAATATTATCTGTCACATAAAACGTATTGAGGAATAAAATTTTAACGTCTTTTCAAATTGTTCTATTTCTGAAAGAACAGGTATCATATTCTTGCAAATTCTTAAACATCATGTCAATTATAATCAGAAAGAAAAACCTCACCGCGTGTGTCGCTGGCATTAATTAGTTAATTTGGTGAAATGTACTCGTATATTAGATTAAAGAACATTAAATGTGATTGTATACAATCACATTTAATGTTCTTTAATCTAATATACGAGTGAAATCTATCCCGAGTATTTTTATTTTCTGACAATAATACAGAACTTTGAAAATTCCTGTGTAGTATTTCTACATTTCAAGCGTGTCTTCATCAAAGATTTATACTTAACTAGAAATATTAGATGTTACAACATGAACATTCATGGGTTTCTGAAATTCCCAAAGACGTATTTATCGATCGTAAAGTGTAAAGAAAACCTTTTCAAAGCTCGAAAATACTGTTACATCTGATATCATCTGCCACATAAAATTTATAGACGAATAAAATTTTAATGTATTTTTCAAACTGTCCTATTTCCGCAAGAACATATCTCGTATTCTTATAAATTCTTAAACATCGTGTCAACTATAGTCTGAAAGGAAAACCTTATCTAATGTAAGACCCTCAACGTGACATGCGTCATTGGCATTAATTAGTTGATTTTGTAAAATGTAAAATCGTAATTTAATCTCTTTTAGAGTTATATATAAATGATATCTACTCGAAGTATTTTTAATTTTCTTCTTAATAATTCCAAACTTAGAAAATTCCTGTGTAGTATTTCTACATTTCAAATGTTTTTTCATCAAAGGTTTATGCGCAGCTAGAAAATATAAGATGCTACAAAATGAACATTCATGGGTTTCTGAAATTCCCAAAGACGCATTTATCGATCGTAAAGTGTAAAGAAAACCTTTTCAAAGCTCGAAAATACTGTTACATCTAATATCATCTGCCGCATAAAATTTATAGACGAATAAAATTTTAATGTCTTTTTCAAATTGTCCTATTTCCGCAAGAACATATCTCGTATTCTTGTAAATTCTTAAGCATCGTGTCAACTATAGTCTGAAAGGAAAACCCATTCCTTTTCCAATGTAAAATCCCCCACCGTGGCATGGTGTCATTGGCCCTTTGCTGCTTTCATTGATAAATTTAATCGATAAAAGGGATTCTGTTGCCATGGTAATGGACAGACCCTTTCTACAACTTTACTACGAACGCGGGTAGGAACTGCAGCTCTGACTTAAAACACGTGGTTGTTTCAAATGACAAGGATGTTATTTATGAATGGAGTTAATGACTTGATATTACATGCTTTAAAAGGTTTAAAAGGAGCAGAGCGAATGACTTTCTTAAAAGGATAATAAAGCATAATGAATCTGAAAAGGAGAAATATGCTGGGGTTTTTTCCGGAATTTGTTTGACATTGTTTCTGTTTTACTTGAACCAGTTTATAAAGATCACGATTGTATTATGAATGTTGTTGATAAAATGTGTTGTAATTAAACGATTTCAAGTGTGCAAAAGAATAGAAATCTATTTTGAAGCCTTTTCAAAATGTTTAGAACAACCTTATTAGATTTTTGAACATTTGAAAGATCTAAATCATTCTAAATAATAAATAATATAAAACATTAATGGTATCTAAATGAGAAGAACGTTGGTCAAAACAGTATCAGAATATAGCTAGATGGTGACTTTTGTAACAACATAAAAATATATAAAGCAAGGAGAAATGGCTTTTTTTAAAGACAATCAATCAGACAGACAAATAAGCACAAGTAGGACGAATGTGGGAAAAGTACGGTAGGAATAACGTTTGATTTAACAAAGGCCTTTTTGGTTTGCACATTGGGAATAGAAAACAGATTGCTAATAGAATATTCAGTTAGGAATTATACTATTAGTTTTTTCATAGTTTACATTTTCATCTCTTAAAATGATAAGATTAATACTTAAATAATTTAATTTGCGAGAATTATTCGGAAATTCTGTTCCAGGACCATGTTATAGAATAAGATTCATATAATGGCAGAGATACACATTTATTAACTATTGAAACGCATTATGCTATTTTTTTACATAATCATTCGGCACATCAATGCATTTATCGTAACGAGATACAAGTGTTTGTATACCAGCATCTAAGAAAGTGGCTCTCTGTCCTTGTGATGTTTTAGTCATGATACTACGACATCTTTCACCTCATCATCGTCATCAAAACGCTCGCCATCTAAGAATTTCTTCAAGTACATTAAACGATGAAAATCACTCTGCTGATCAACTAACGAACTAGTTAATCATCCTCCACAGAGGACTTGTTCGTTTTGCCTGAACTGAACAATCAAACTCATCTTCTTACTATTCGACCACTCATAACTGTATCAACCTACTTCCTACAGACCAGTCTGTAGATTTCTGTAAGGCGCAGGTTCCCTTTTGTCAAAAAGATAATTACAGAACGAATTTCAGAGTCGGGGGGAACTCCTAACTTCTTAATTATCATTAACAGTTCATTATATTTGTCACCATTTAACTATCGAACTGTTATGTGATGAGCCGAAGGGAATTCTAAGAAGATTTCACGATTCGCGTTTTTTAACCCCTTCACGACGAGCGTCCTTTACAGAATTTTTAATCTTTTACCACCGGTCTTTCAAAACAGAAATTTTCGCCTAATTGAATCGCAAAAATGCTAGGATTACATAAGGCAAAGCTTACAATAAAAAATAACTGGTGGGAATAATCGACGATTCTGAGCATCTTATGCGTCACGTATACGTGTCGCTCGTTTTCAAGGGGTTAATGGTCTTGAAGTACAAATTCCTCCTTCCCGGAGATCCATAGCGCCCCATCTGATCTACAGAAATCCCTCCTAAAAATGTCTGAATTCAACACTTCACGTAATAATTCTAAAATAGCAAACATTCACCTATACGCAAAAAAAAAAAAAAAAAAAAAAAAAGCTGTAATCATTTAGACATTACAAATTTAACGTACAAAGAGAGATAAAAGAGATCAAAAGAATAAATGAAAAGAGCGTATACTTTTGAACCAATTACTGAAGTGCACTTCACCCCCTCTCATTTAAACAGAATGGGGCTTTTTTCGAAATTCCTTTTCCGAAAGTTGTATGACATCATCCTCATAACGAAATTGTCTCTTTTCCCTCGGCTAGATGTTCAACTTATTATTTATACATTCAGCTATTTCCGTCATGTAATTTCTCAACTCATAACCTAGCATTCAGATAATTTAAGCTCCCCTTTCAACCAGCCCCACTATCACATGACCAAGTCCTCCCTACAATTATTTGTCAACGCAGCCGAGTTCTAGAGTGGCAAGAGGGTACATTATTTATGAAGGAAGAGAAAAGCAGAGTGTGAATGTGAATACAGCTGTGCAAAGAGCTTTCGCGAAAGAGGACATTACATAATAACTTGTGTATTTTGTTTTATTAGGGAGATTAAGATAATATGTTTCTTTATTTTCCCTTTCTTTCATTGTTATTATTCAATAAAGCATATTATTGCAACGGCTTAGTGGAATAAGTATGTGTATGTGTGTTAGGAACATATTTTTATATGTATTTTAAGCTACCTGACTTACAATTAAAAATTCAGTATTAAGAAACCGTACGAATAAAACAGAATTTATGTATTATTTTTTAATTTATTTCACTTGCGTGGGTTTCAAAACTAGATTTTAATTAGCAATTATGCTACAATGATCATTGCTCTACATTGCTAAGCTACACAAACTGTAACTTCAACTGCTGTAATCAGTAATGAGCTTTAACCTGTAATCGATCTCAGATATATACTCAAGTTCAGTATCTATCAAGATGATTGAAAACTTACACTGTCCCGTTCCTGCTTTTTCCGCTTGGCATGTACAGGAATGCAAACGGTTATCAATTTGGAACATTACTAGTTAGTAATCTTTTCCTTATTCAATCACAAAAATTCTGCGGTTAAATAAGGATAAGATATATCGCAAATATATAGGAAATATATCAAAGATATATACGCAAAGATGCATAGGAAATAGTACTGTTCCAAAATGATAACCATTCGCACCCCTGCATGTACTGAAGTCTGAAGAAAAAATAACATCACAACGACTAATTTGTTTATGGTGTTTTCATAAAAGCATCATAGAGTGTCCCAAAATTACTGTGCACTTGCTGGGAATCATTATTCGGAGAATCTTATGCACTGTAATTTTGTTGTTGGAATATTACAAATTTTGAAGGATTGTAATATTCCCTTAATTTGTCATGAATGTTACACCCACTTTCTTCAAAAAATGATGGCTTCGTACTTCCGATATTCCGTTATCTCGTAACTTAGCAATGGGATAGTGAAGAAAATGCACGCTTTACGTCATGGAAAGATTTCCCAAAATGTGTATTTTTCACATTGTGAAATTATTACGAGCACGATACACTTGCTTCACAAAAAATACCATCTCAACATGCATGAGTTCTGTTCTGATGATGTACCGCTGTTTTACGAAACAAAATAGAGAGAAAGTCCATGCTAAACACCCAGCATTTTTTAAAAATCATTATCATTGTTATCAATTACTTTCGTGTTCAACGCATTGTCGATATATATCTGATAGTGTCAAGTGCGCAGTCGCAGTCACTTTTGTGACACACTGTAATTTAACAACTTTTGTTTTCAATCCTTTTTCTTTCATTTAAGACTAAATTTTCCTTTGTTTTGCGGATGAAAGTTTTTGATAAAAAATAATAATTTATTTTATTGCGTGTTTAGTTGATGTCAAATTCTCTTAAAAATGGGACAATATATGGCTCTAGCATAGGGGGTCTTCAACCACTGTTCCGCGAGATAAGGGTGTCCCACCGAGAATATTTTAGTTGCCCACGTGTTTCATTTCAAATATTAGAAACAAAAGTTTCACAAAATATTTTCGAAGGGTTTTATTGGGCAAATCTCTTCTTTAAATATAAAAATGACAAAAAAAGAAGGGAAACAGACACACAATACACATAATTATCCTTGAAATCACACAAATGCTGGCGAAATAAATTTGTTTCTTTCATACTGTAAAAAACTGTAACTTTGCGAGATGGACAATAATGATTCCCGCTTATAGCATCCCATGACTTTATGTATGCTTTCTCATGTATCAATGTGGTACTGCAGTAAATACAGTGTTGTTAGCGTCTTTCACTCTTTTGAGTCTCATCTGACCCATTAACTTTAATACAGCGAACTCTCATTAGTGCGGATTTCTCTGGGAGACCACTTTTTGTCTTCACTAACCGAAGTAAAATAATCTTTTGCATTGAATAAATTGAATTCAGTTTTTGACAGAATTAAATAGATTACAAACTTTATGCTAAAAGAAGCAACATTTTCTTTAATATAGTATTTTTAGTAAAAAAAGCAAGATAATAACAATTTGATAATACAAAAGAATTGTAACGCTTGTAATTAAAAGACTTGTTTGGCACAACATTAATTTATTAGCGATTACTTCACAGCACACGGACATTATTCATAAAGCGACATACAGTTAATTTCAGTTCATTTGAAAAGTTTGGATGGCCCGTCTTGTCCGGGGCAAAAATTCATTTTCACAGCAACATATTTCTTAGCCAACTGCTCTGAGCAGTTACAAAATCGAATCTCGTCTAAAGTCCTCAAAGTTCCCATATATAGAGAATGATGGCATTTCAAGTGTTCTTGAGGGTCGAGGCTTGAATTCAAGTGCTGCAAATAGTGTAATAAACATCTTTATATAGTCAGATCATAGGATGCGATAGAGAATTATAGACTCTTAAAAATGTTTTATATGCACACATCTGGAAACTTGCTTTCAGTTTTATTTTGAAGGAGGTAATATCTAACAGTCATTATATACCTTTTACTCTCATCCAATTAGTGAGTCATTTCGACATAAAGCTTTACATTATAAATTACTCGGGACAAACAAAATATGAAAAGAAATTGTTGTACTTAAGTAATTTTACTTTAGTTAAAACAATCTCTCACATTTCTTTGCGATTAGTTGAGCAAAAGTACTCTTTACAACATATTTTTTTAGTTTTGAGACACACTCAAAATTTTTGTCTGTTACATCACATTTTGATTGGCACTGTGGGTGAACAGCTCTTAGCAACTTTTGAACCGATTACATTTTTGGCGGTGTGGAAGGTTTCTTTCTCTTTATCACTGCCATTGAAAATTTCTCTTGAAAATTTCTCATCGAGAATCTCTCAATAACCAAAGTTACACTAAATTTTGCTTTTGTACAAAATAATGCACAGAACTAGTTTGATTCTGCGCGGTCAATTTTTGAAAATATTTTCCACATTATTCTATGAGTAGTGTGTATTAAGCTCTTCATCAGTAAAATCTCAAATTCCTCTCGCTAATCTCAAATTAATGGGGGGAGGTGATGTATTCGTATTTTTAAAATATCTCCTTAGGAAATTAATATTTTTAACTTCTGTTTACTGTGTACTCTTCTTGAAGGATGTCTCCTTTTTTTTAGTTGTCAAAATATTTTTTAAATATATGCTTAATTTTATTTCAAATGTTAAAATCTTACTCAGTTTTGTTAAGATTTTAACACATAAAATTATAAATTAAGTATATATTTTAGAAATAATTTGACAAACTAAGAAAGAAAAACACATTCTTTAAGAAAAGTACACAGAAAACAGAAGATAAAAATGTTAATTTCCCGAGGCGATATTGTAAAAATACGAATGCATCACACGTTGTTTTAACATTAGCGATGGGAATTTGAGATTTTAGTGATGAAGAGCCTTAAGCGATGTCTTTAACATTAATTTGAAATAGAAAATGATGGGGAAAACAAAATCATCCTCATTAATCGGAGATACATCTTAAGCGGAGACACATTAACGAGAGTCCCCTGTATATAATTATATATTACCGCTACTACTATTACTAAACTACACAGTTATATAAAATTTTTGATGACAAATCTTTTTTTTCTTTTACAAATATAAATTAATAAAATATATTTTTTATGAATCAAGAAAATAATAAGAATTCTGAAATTCAACAGCAGATGTATGCAACCTGCCATGGTGTCTTGTAACTTATGCGTGTATGCATATTTCTTACCTACGCTATTTAACTGATTTTTAGGTGGCCCGTGGAACATTAAGAATTTTTATTGTTATGGTCTTTGGTCTTGAAATGTTGAAGACCCCCTACTCCAGCAAGTGCATGGACAATTCCTTCGAATCCTTATTTAAAAAAACATAAGTTTCTTATACTTTTCAGAAAACGCTGGTTATTTCAGCGAGCATTTTATTAAATGTAAAGGAATATTAATTTATAAACATTCGAACAGCATTAATTCAAACGACACAAGAATCCTTTTTTTAAATTCTCCTCATGTTTGACTTTTCAAAGAATATCAATGTGCTGTTTAGAAAAAAAAAAAAAAAAAGGCTAAATGCAACAGAATTTCTCACCCTCCCCTCCTCCCCCCTCTTCCTTCTACATGAAAATTTATTTTCCTTTTCAAACATATTTTTTAAATCTTTTCAAGACAGTTTAGAAATATATATAGTAGAAAGGTATAATTTAGCTAACGTTTGTACGAATGTATATTAAAGGGCAAGTTCTGTCATTGCTGTTGTTAATTATATGAGATAGATTTACATATGAAAAATCTTTAGTATGGAAACACTGCAATGTTGAATTCAAGCCTTTTTAACACTTTCCAACCTAGTTGAAAAGTGTTTATGACTTCGGTTTGTCTGCCGTATGGCCGTCTGCCGTCTGCCGTCTGTCCGTGCTCTAACTCCCGTAAATATGCTCGGATTGTCCTGCAATTTTTATATATTATTGTCGTTATCTATAGCATGTTCCCTATTTCAACTGAAGTGTGTCGCACTTATAGTTTTTTTACAGGGACACTCAAAAGAGTTTCGTTACATTACGGTCTATGGGGAAAAATCATTTGCGGTTTATTTTAATGATGTTACACAATTTCAAACACATTGTAATTGATATATATCACTAAGGTGCATTACAAGAAGCTTAACATGGAATAGGGTGTGTATAGCACTTATAGTTACTTTACAGAAACAGTCAAAAGAATTCCGTTACATGACGTCTATGGAGAAAAATCGTCTGCGGTTTAATTAAATAATGTTTCACTATTTTAACCCTTTCCGACGCGGGGTAAGTCTGTTTGCAAAATGATGAAGTAATGGACTGACACCGGAATTTACAAACGAATTTATTTTAAAATAAAAACTTGCTTATTTTCCGGTACTGAATAAAAGAAAAATTTTAATTAAATATTCTTGGTGCCGTTTGTCAGTTTTGTCCTTTTTTTGTGACCACCGCCCGTTAAAGGGTTAAACGCATTGAAATTTATATATATCACTAAGGAGCATTACAAGAGGCTTACTACAGAATATTGTGTGTATAGCAGTCATCGTTCATTTACAGGGACACACAAAAGAATTCTCTACTGTCTGTTAACAATAATTCCTGGAAATGCGTTTTAAGTTGCTGAACGCGATTTTAAATTTAACTCACTTTTTGTCTCTTACATGGTGTGCATAAATTCTGTAGATCATATACAGGGCAGCACAAAAGTTTGCAAACACATTTCCGTTTATTGACAGAAACTCCAGAAGGAGAATTTTAAACTGTCCTACGTGTTTCCTAACTAAATTAAAATTTAGCATCCTATGTAGTATATATACAAATCTATAGATCATATACAGGGCTGAATAAAAGTATTCGGACATTTTTCCTTATATTGTATATGTTGGAAATATATGTTGGGAATTCCTGAAATTACGTTTTTAAATATGTTATGTGTTTTCCAAATTGTTTACTTAGATGTTATCTTTCAGCTTATTAAACGGTAATGATTTGTAAAAGTATTTTGGAAGCGTTGGAAAGTGTTACATAATCTATGCTTGACGCATGATTTTTCGTTCTTGTTTTTTCTTTGGGCGGAGGATTGCAATGCTGGAGAAAACATTATGTTGTTCCTGTGGGAAATTGCCACTTTTAAAAGTTACCAAACACAAATTCTCAAATCTTCTGGTAGGGGATATTTTGATGTTCCAGCTTGGAATGGTTCCCTCACCCCCGTGTCACCTACTGAATTCATCACTAAGACGAATGCACAGAAATTAAGTTTTCAATTTTATTGAATTAAGCTATAATTAATGAATTAATTTTAAAAAAACATGCTATATTGCAAAAAAAATTATTTATGTAGAATTAAATCCTTTTGTTTCTTTTTTTTAATATGTTTAAAACTGTGGTAATCTGTAGCATAAAAAAATAGCTATTGATGTACAGGGTGTCCATAATTAAACGACCCTACTTTAAAGTTATCTACACACGAAACTATTGGTCAGAAAGTTGTGAAATTTTGTAAAAGACATAATGAAGAAATGGTAATTTGTTTAAGCGAAAAAAAATGTTCAAAATTTCGCCACCAGATGGCGTTTTTAAAGAATTACACATTTAGCATACATTTACGATAGTTTACATATTTTATTGCTACAAAACATGTTCCACATGACGGCCTTCATTTTCAGCTACCATCTGGAATCGTAAGATAGCATGTTCCACAGTTGAACGCAGTGTGTTCTGGAAAATGCTAAAAACATGTCGCGAAAAGAGTTTTATTCAACATGTTTTGTTGTAATAAAATTTGTAACTTATCGTAATTGTATGCTAAATGTGGAATTCAGTAAAAAACGCCTTCTGGCGGCAAAATTTTAAACTTTTTTTTCGTTTAAACAAATTTCAATTCCTTCATTATGTCCTTAACAAAATTTCACAACTTTCTGAGCAATAGTTTCGTCTGTAGACAATTTTAAAGTAGGGTGGTTTAATTATAGACATCCTGTATATCGTAACATTTTGAATGAAATATGCATTACATTTTTAAACAACTTTTTTCAAATAGAAATCGGGAAGAAAAAATGTTTTATATCATTTAAAATGTTTTAATTTTTACAATATTTTTTTATTTAATTAAATTTTCAATATAAAAAATATAGGTTATATCATATTTATAAAAAGACAGATAATGGTTTTATTACCAGATTTATAAAGGGTATTACACCATATTTATACACTTAACTTCACACAAGATAAAGATTATCTATTGTATCCAATTTTTACTTAATATTTAACAATAATAAATATATTATTTTTCACGCTGATATTTTTCTATCTTCCTTAAATATGATATCATCATGTCAGTTTTTATTAAAGTTTATACTATTATCACATGCTTGTAGTCTTCAATTATTCCAAATTGTCTGGGTAATAATTCAGTAAATCAGCCAGCAATGTCAAACTAACTGAAGATTATATACCGTTATGCCATTATCCATCAGAGTCAGCCCAAGTTGTTTGTAATGCTACATGATGGATTATCTACATGCAAGAAATCTTCATGTTATTGCAACATTGTCATAAGTGGCGACATCATAAGGGTCACATTGTTTAAAAGACTAATTATAGACTAGGTAATATTAAACCATATTTGATTTTAGAAATTCTGAAACTATTAGCTAAATAATTAATTGAGTTTTTTCTTTAATTTTTGTTGAAACATTCTAATAATATTCCATTTTGATAATGATAAATATAAGCTGGAGGTGAAAAAAATTATAAAATATTATCATCTTTTTCTTCATAAATAACGTGAAAAGGTAGATTCGTTTTTATTTATTTAAACGAGCTTGGAGGGGGTAAAATGCTTTTATTGATCATAGTAAATTCAGATTTTTTTTTCAGATGCAATTAATAATGCATTGGTTTTGGAAAAATATAAAAATTCAACTAATAATAATAATAAAAAAAAAAACACATCATGATTTTTCAAAAAAAAAAATTAAAAATTCAGAGCTGGAATTGTCCTACCGTGCCTTCCCTAAAAGACTCCCCTCATTTAAACTTGTATGTTTGCCAAATCAGCTTTTATATATGAACTTGCCTATAGTCAAGAGAAAATTTATTTATTGTATAAGTTTTTTATTTATGTTTAATTACTTATAAATATGTTACTTTTCATATAAATGTCTGTTCTATTTGGCTATCATCATCATATTAATTTTTATGAAAGCGCATACTACATATTATGAATTTATAAAGTCATAATTTATTATTTTCAGTTATATGTGTGATAATTGAATACATTAGTCAATATTTTCAAACTAACGAAAGATTATATACCGTTATTCCATTATCTGTCAGCATCATCCTAAGTTGTTCGTAATGCCACATGATGGATCATCTTGCAAGACACGTTGGTTTTGTTGCAACATTGTCATAAGAGGCTATGTAATAAATGATACAGAGAATTCTAGTAGATTAAATGTTACATTATATCTGATTAAAAAAAATTAAACAATTAATAGAATTTTTTTCTTTTATTTTTGTTGAAGTTTGCCGATAAAATCCAGTTCTGGCAATGGTAAATAAACTGGAGATGAAAAACTCCATTGAAAAGTATCTTCATCTTCTCTTCAAAATCCGTGATAGAGGCATGTCTGTGTATAACACTTTCCAACGTAGTTGAAAAGTGTTCATGATTAAGATTTGCCTGACGATCTATCTGTCTGTCTGCCTGTCTGCACTCTAATTCGCGTAAATATACTCGGATTGCCATGTAATTGATATATGTTATTGAGGTTTATCATAGTATGTTCCATATTGAAAATGAAGTGTGTAGTTTTAATAGTTCGCTCACAGGGCACTAAAAAAAATCCTTTACACTATAGTCAATGGGGAAAAATCATTTGCAGTGCATTTTAATGATGTTATACTATTTCAAACACATTGAAATTCATATGCATTACTGAGGTGCACTACAAGATACTTGCTATAGGGTGTGCACAGCATTTATCGTTCATTTACAGGGTTCATTTACAAAAGAATTCGGTTACAGTATTGTCTATGAGCGATAATTGCTGGAAGAACGTTTTCAACTGTAGTATGCATTTTTAAATTTAACTAATTCTTTGCATATTACTTCATGTGTATAAATTCTATACGTCATATACAGGGCTACATAAAAAAATTCGAGTACATTTTCGCTTATTGACGGAAATTTTTTAAAGCAATTTTTTACTGTGTTATGCGTTTCCTAACTGAGCTAAATTTTGGCATACTATGTAGTATGTATACAAATCCATAGATCATATACAGAGCTGCACAAAATAATTCGGATATTTCTCCGACTATACGTGATAATTGATGAAATTGTGTTTTCAAATGTGTTATGCGTTTTTCAAATTGTTTACTTAAACATAGAGAGTTCCACCTTGTAAGGTGGAACTTAAAAAATGTCATCTTAAATCCTCAATATTTTGCTCGTCTGACTTTAAACTATAATAAGTTGAATGATTTATATTCTTTTATTAGATATGAATTTTAATTGAGTCATGGTGTAACTACTGTTTTCGAAGTGTATGTTAGTTGCGAATTTGGACGTTGCCAATTCCAATCTTTGTAGGTTAATTATTATCAAGTTCCTAGATTTAGTTTTGCTATTGTTAAAGCTATGCTAAAGCGGTGTTCAAGTATGACTTTCCTGTTTATCTTTGCTCTATAATGGTGCAGTGCTTTATCAGAAGACAGACTGTTGTCTTTTATACACGTTTGATAGAGTCTACCAAGTTTAATCAGACATCAGTGTTCTTTCAGCTAATATTCTTCTTCAACAAGTTGCAGTGAAGTTGCAGTGTAAATCATTATTTGAAGTATCCTTCATTATTTACATATGTTAATGCGTACCAGGCTTAGTGTCAAAATTTTTAAGACTGTGGACATAGTTGACTTTACTCATTTAATTCTTCCATTTGACAGAATGAGCTTTTGCAATGCGTTGGACTGTTCTGTTTTATGCACCTGCTCTTCAGTTTTCCAAGATTAATCGGTTGTCATTGCTTTTCGGTGGTACTTTTTTTTTAAATCCTTGCAAGTTGCAGTGATATTGATTCTACTTAGTTAACGTAGTGCTTTACAGAGTTGGCTCTTCTTCAGCTGTCACTGTTATAGTCGTTTCGCTGACATATTCTGGAACGTTAACTGTGAATGAATCTTTTAATGCTTTCATTTACATTTCTTGTTTCATATTTTTCTGTGTGATGTTAATGCTGGAATTTAATTTCTGCAATTGACTTTTGTGGCAACTCTGTACTTTACTTGTTAAATAACATTGACATTCAATTTTGGCTGCTATTTTTACTACAATTATAGACTATTGTTCCTATCGTGTAAGCTACGGTTCTCTCATTGGATCTCGGTCAGTAAATGGCTGATCAGTGATTTTCAAGAGACCTCATTCTTAATAACTCTGGCATGGTTTCGCAGTAATGAACTCAACTATATCAATACTTGATGTTGTAAATTCTGGTGATCTACATAGACTTTTCAATTTTCAAATGTGTATGCATATAGGTAGCAAGTTATCTGCTCACAACTCATGTTTCATATGAAATATCCCGTCCTGTAACTCTACGTGGTGAGATGCTCTGTAATTTTATTCTGTTTCTTTGCTGGAAATTTCGTGCTTTCAGTGGCTATATAATTGGTAATCGTATTTTAGTGTAATTGCCTTGTGTGGGAAGTTATGTATTTGTATTTATAGCTTATTTTAGCTATAGAATTAGATTTAGTGAGACAGATGTAACTCTAATTTGTCTTTAAAGTCTGTTATAATTCTTAGTTTGTAAATTAGCTTTAGTAGAGAGTGATGTTTTTGGTTCGCTTCGTTATGTTCCTAGTTCCCTGCGTGAAGCAGTGTTTTCTCACTATGTTGGTGGATGTTGTTATTTTGTTTTGATTTAATTCCAACAACCTTTTGTTTCGGGTTCGTCTTTGAGCTGTGACATTGCTGGGTGGTGAAGGGGAAACTACCGCCGGAGGTGTTACGCCGCAAACCCTCACAGGTTGGTGCTCCGGCTGGGTGATCTTGTTTACTTAAACATCACATTTCAACCTTATTAAACGGTGCACTGTTAAAAATTTGCAACAAACTGTCCAGTCATTTGACCGTTTTTATAGAAAACGGTTACATAATAGTAATTTAACTCTATTCTGACTATAATATGGGCAACAATATGGTCAGAATAGAGTTAAATTACGGTTATGTAACCGTTTTCTCTAAAAATGGTCAAGTGACTGGACAGTTTACTGCAATTTTTTAACAGCGTGAAGCTTTATTACATTATTCTGATTGTGTTGGAAAGGGTTCCTCAATCTATGCTTGAGGCACGATTTTTCTTTCTTTTTATTTATTCAAACTTGAGTGCATACAAAATTAAGTTTTATGTATTCACTTTCCTACACTCAAGAGAAAATTTTTTAACTGTACCAATTTTTTTTTTTTTTTACTGTTTAATACTGATAAATATGTTACTTTTCATACTAATGTCTTTTCTTATTATCATCACATTACTTTTTTTTTTATAGAAGCTCATGCTACTCACTTGTTTGAAGTCCTAATCAATTATTCCCAATTGCCTGAGTGATAATTCAATACATCAGCAAACATTTTCAAACTAATGAAAGATTATATACTGTTATGCCGTTATCGACATTATTCCGAGTTGTTTGTAATACGACATGATGGATTATCTTCTGCCACGACATCTTCGTGTCATAAGTGGCGACATAATAAGAGCTACAGCATTTAAAAGACTAATTATAGACTGTGTAATATTAAATTATAATTCCTTTTAAAAATTCTGAAACGATTAGTTAAATAATGCACAAAAGACAAATGTTTCTTTATCTAGTAAAATACAGAGTGTCCCAAAAGTCCTTGACACGTTTAAAAATTCGATAAAAGATCAAGCAATTGGCGTGCGAGAGTGCGGTTTGGGCAAAAATGCTTCTTATTATCTGAAATTTTGTATAAGTAAATAAAAAATTAGTTCATAAAATTTCTCATAGTTAGCGCTGCTTCTGGAACGTTATCGAATAGGTAGAATGCCTTTATACATAAGAATGGTGAAAGACGCACAATGTGTATGCACAGTTTTTGTCCAAACTATGGCAACCTACTTTCCAGAAGTTAACAATACTCGTCTATCCATCCGCACTCGTCTAATCGAACTCAGGAGGGCGAGTATTGTTAAGTTCTGGAATGTGGGTTGCCATACAGTATCAGGGCAGAATGCCGTAGATTCGTCTCTGATTTCTTCGTAGCACCATCTGTCGGACAAATGACTGAACTACGTGCTTCAAGAGTGACAAAGTGTGGTTTCGAAAAAATAATCAACTTCAGGCTGGACGGTCGACGTGTTAACTAAAAACAAATGTTTTGTAAAATTATCTATAGCTGACAGTCTAAAATGGTAGAATTCTGAAATTTTGCTGAAATATACTTCAGACTTTTGGAGTAAATGGACAATTTTACTATGAGAATCTCAAAATGGAAACTTTTGTCAAATTTCAAATTTTCAAAGCAGGTTTTTTTTTAAGAAAAAAAAATAAGGTGTTGTAATTGGTTATGTGAATGTAACAATGATGTTACTAAAGCCCATTCTAGTGGCTATTCGCACAGTTTAAACGAATTTACTCCGTTTAAAGAAGATATTTTTCTTACTATTTTTTTCACAGTTCAAGTTTGTTAATTTGGAACATTTAAAAATATTTAGAAAATCCCAGGAGACAATGGAAACCTTATTTAGAAACACAGCAGTAAAATATAACAAATTAGAGCGTATTTAGTTTAATTTTATTTTAATACTGTCCATTAATTAATTTCACAGGCTGTTTACTTTTTCATTTATGTCCTAGGGGGAAAAAATACGTTAAAGCCTTTGCGCATGTGTTATAGAGGTAATTACTTCACCCTAAAAGACATTTTCATGTTACTTGTAGATATGATATGACGAGATAGGGAGATACTGTAGGGTGGGATTAGTAAGGCCCATTTTATGTTCTAGGAGAACATTTATTAGGTAATAATTCAATCTAGCTGTCACTCTCAAAGGGATGTATGTGTATACAGAACTTTCCAGTTTATTATAATGCTACAAGGCATAAGGCGTGAGTTACAAGTGCATGATATATTGAATATGTTGCTTCATGCGTAAGCCGGGATTTTGTGACAATAAATATAAGCTTTACGTCGAGAGTTATGTTACATACAATTGCAATTAATACGGGATATTATTCACTTATTGAATAAATGTGAATAGATTTTGTTATGAAGAAATAATAATTTAAGTAATTAAAATGAAAAAATGGAAAAATACAGTCAATGTGAAAAAGTTCTCGCCATAATCCGGTTATGAAAATAAATACTTTTTAAACAAAAAGAAAAACGACCTCAAGAGATTGTTTCAGAACTATGGTTTTCTAATAGTTTTGCAAAAAAAACATTCATGTAAATAATTGTGGAATTTCAATGCCTATTTTTTTAACTTATTGTACGCCAACTGAATCGTCTATTTCAGAAACTGTATAATTGACAAAAAAATTCGAAAATGCGTTAACACTGGTTTTCTTAAATGTATATATATGTCGTAGGCTAATTGGGAAATCCGGAGAGCCGGATTTCCCAATTAGCCTACGACATATACACCATTTGATTTATGCAAAGTGTTCTATTTAACCTCGTTTCGCAGCGACATCATCAGCGACTAAATCATTTTTTTTCCTCGCGTGTCGCAAGACCACATGTTTGTTACATTAAGTTCGCCGCAAAACAATATGCTTAAGCTTATATAATAATGGAAAAATAATATAATACAATCCCAAAGGTAATTAAAATAAATTTATATAATCATTATTGGCCATTTAATACGTAGAAAGCATAATGTAAGAAAGCCAAATTTCCAGGTTCTAACAAGGAATATCTCCTTTGAAAGCGCATACTCAGAATGTTTTGAAAAAAAGTGCTAATGAAACTACTCGTATAAGTTAGAAAAGGATCCGTCAAATTTAGCTGCGAAATCCCAGTAGAAAATCTGCAAAAAATAAAATACTTTCGAGCATTCGGCGTAAAAAGACGCGATTTGGTGAGCAACACTTTTTCCTCGTCAAATGTAAGCAATTTTAATGCAATTGGAAATTGCTTTTTAAAGTGATTGTTTAAATGCGTATTACTTTATGAATTCAAACTTAAACGAGTAAATACTTTATTATTTTTTCTATAAGCTTATATAATGTCTATGCAACTTGCGCATTGCTGAAGTTATTTAATTTTACGCACGGTTTCGCCGGCTGAATAAGTTTTAAGTGCAATTTAACAGTAACTGCCCGATTACGAACACTCTCATTATCATTATACATTTAGATATTGAATAAGTCGTTGTTTCCATGGCAACAATGATTTTCCCTTCTTATTGTATATACACTCTAAAATTGGAAGGAGTGAGAAGTTGACTCTTTGGAAGAGTGAGAGGCATTTTCACTCTTTTAGGAGTGAATTTTATAAATATGCACTCTTTAAAGAGTGGAATTTTTCACTCTCTAGAAACGAGTGAAATATCTCACTCCGTTGTGGAGAGTGACTGTCTCACTCCGTTGACAAGAGTGAATAGTTCACTCCGTTGATAGTGAAGAAAAACAGTTTTTTCCAATAAAACCACAAGATGGCGCCAGCTCTCGGATACCCCGTTATCGAAACGAAACGCCTAAAATGAAATCCTTTATATATAGTAGCACGATTTTTAAAAAACTGAAAAAGGCATTGAAATAATAAATGAATCGATAGAATTATGGACAGGAAATATATTTTATGCTTTACAAATTGCAGGATTTACCAGTGCTAAGAGCAGTGCAGGAAAAACAAATATTTGAAGTAAATTTATGCTTAGCTGCAACACAATTTTGCTTCTATTTTATAAACAGAAATTTAATATCTCTGAATGCTAATTATTTTCCTCTTTATTTAAATAACCTATTCTACATATTTTATATCATTTCTAACCTCTTTATGAATATAAACAAAATATAACAGGCAGCTGTCTGGGACCACTGCTGTGGCTGCTTATAGCAGATACAGCCCTAAAGAAAAACTGGGGTAAAAATGTAAGAATACAGGCCTTCGCAGACGACTTTATTTTAATAATAAAAGCAAAAACAAAAGAACAATTAGTAAAACTAGCAAACAAAATAATAAAAGAATTCAATGAATGGGTAACGGAAAATAACCTAACGCTTAATTGGGACAAAACAGAACTACTGTACCTTAATAGAAAACCCACAAGAAACCTACCAACAGCAGACACATATAAAATTGAAGGAATTAAATTAAAAGAAAGGGAATTCGAAGATAAAGAAAACATTAAGTATCTAGGTGTAATCATACATAAAAACCTAAATTGGGAAACACACTGCCAAGCACAAACAGCCAAAGTAAGGAAAGCGTTTTGGATGATGGAACAAATGGCCAAACGGGGTTCGGGATTGAAACCAAGCATCTTAAAAATATGGTATAGAACAGTAGCTGAGAAAACACTGACTTACGCAGCCTCAATATGGGGACATAATCTAAACCGAAGAAGTAAACAAGTACTAACAACATGCCAAAGGCACTTTTTGCTGGCTATAGTTAGGGCATATAAAACTGCCCCAACAGCGGCCCTTCAGGTACTTGCTGTCCTGATTCCAATTCACCTCCAAGTTAAATACGAGGCAGAATACGGCACAATATCACGTTTAAGAGAAACGACAGAAATAAACGGAACCACTATCCACCATACAGACTATATAAAAAGATTAATGTATGGGAAACACATCCCGCGGACACCATAGAACCAAGAATAGGCCATAATTACAAGGACATAGTAATATATACAGACGGTTCAAAATTGGAATCAGGCGCTACGGGTTCGGCATTCGTAGCTTTCAAAAATGAACAAAAAATAAAAACATGGTCAGCTCCATTAAGGAAGTACAACAGTGTTTTCCAAGCCGAACTACTGGCTATACTAAAAGCAGCAGAATGGGGAAATAGCACAGGGAAGGAATACAGCATTCGCTCGGACTGCATGTCAGCCATCCAATCACTCAGTAAACCCTTCAATGTAGCAAAATTAATCGATACAATACAAAAAACAGTAAAAGACTCAAACAATAAATTCAAAATTAGCTGAGTCAAAGCACATGTGGGTATCCAAGGAAACGAGGATGCCGACGAATTAACAAAAAAGGCTGCAGAAAACCAAACTAAAGAAATTTCATACCATCTAGAAAGACCGATATCAAACTTAAAAAGAAAACTAAAAGAGCTCACTATCAAACAATGGCAGTACGAGTGGGATTATGGGGAATCGGGCAGGAAGACATATGAATACTTCCCAAAAGTAGATTCTCGCAGAATCATCAGCTGCAATCTACTAAGTCAAATTTACACGGGTCACGGAGCATTCCCGGACTACCTACACAGGTTTAAGCGTAAAGACGCACCAAACTGCTCATGCGGGGAGTTAGGAACCCCCAAACACTATCTAACAGACTGCCCACTAACCCAAACACTACATCTGATCCAAATAACACCGAACAACGAAAAAATTATGGGACAACCAGTTAGAGAACAACAAACAAGTACAAACAAAAGGAAGAGCAGTGATGAGATGGTTAGTAAAAACATCGATCTCATATTACAATAAATACACCTTCCCAGCAGCGAGATTCCTCAATAGCATTTACCACCCTCAAAAGCCATCACTTTGGTAAGTATATTTTCTAATATATCTTTAAAAAAAAAAAGTAGCAAAGGGACCTCTTTGCTACGCCAAAAAAAATCGTTTTTTTTTTCAGCACTAGTGAGAAGTGGAAGTCATCTGTGACGGACTGAATTTCACCAACTGATGAAGGCAAGTAGCCAACAAAAAGTGAAGAAAACGCAACAAAATAATTAAATGGTGAATGAACAAAGCACATCTGCCAAAGAAAGTTATAGGGAAAAAAACAGCGTCACATTAAGTGAATACAGCCTCATAGATACATGACGGACTAACGGCCATGGAACAAGCCCCACTCCATTAGTGCGTCAAGTTTCTCAAACAACAAATCAACAAGTTGCACAAAATTCAAAAGCAGTGATAACAGCCATTAGGATTCAATGGACTGATCGCAAAAAGCGTATTCACGAAGGAAAAAAAAATCCAAACCCCCAATGCTTGGGTGAGATAAAGTGACAAAGACAACAAAAATGAGTGTGCAACATCCAGAAAAGTGACAATCACCAGTAACACAAGTTACAATGTGACAACCACCAGTAACAAAAGTTACAATGTGACAACCACCAGTAACAAAAGTTACAATGTGACAACCACCAGTAACAAAAGTTACAATATGACAACCACCAGTAACAAAAGTTACAATGTGTCAACCACCAGTAACAAAAGTTACAACGTGACAAAACCCACGATAGTGACATAATAACCAGTGGAACTCTCGAAAGAAGACCAAGATTCAAAATGTGAAAAACAGCTCTAGCACAAGCTAGAGGTAAAAATATATCAAGAAAGAGATAAAAAACCAATTGAATGATAGACAAAAAACAACCCACAACAGGGGTGAGCCTATAAAAACGCTAAAAAGCCTTGACAGAGACAAATACAACAAGAAGTGAAATCAGCCCATAAAAGAGGCGATAAACACTACAGCGACAACCCACCATGAACGTGACAAGCCAACAGACATGGTAAATATGTAAATCTATGTACGCTAATGGCACCTGGTGCATGTAAAATCCGTCGTGGGTGCAAAGCCCTCCAAGTTACCTGTGAATAATACCTCTGGGGGTGCCTAGTCAGGTGAGGGTCTCGTCACTTGATTAAAGTTCTAAATTACGAGACCTATTAAATCTGTCAATTCAACAAAGTTAAACAGAAACCTTGAACCGGCAAACAAAGATAACGGTAGCAAATCACAAGAGATCAAGCACAGCAGCGATGTGAACAAATCTATAGTCAGGTGGATCACAGCCATGCTGTGATCAGGCGATTTCCGCCCCACACCCAGGTACTACACCCAACTAGGCATTCATGCTGGGCAGGTAGGGGCCTGGTTTGCGGGTTGGGTTGGGTTGATTGTTGACGGCCAATTATCTGCACTTGGGATATAGGCCCGGGGGGAGTGCCCTTCGTGGGGGTCTTTCTAAGGGAACCTAACCCGTATTTACGCATGGATAAATCCACGGTTCGAAGAAAACCACGAAAACTCCGAACGATTAGGCCGACGGGCGCGATTGGGATCGAACCCAGCACCTCCCGTCTACCAGCTTCGAGAGCACAACCTCTCAGCCACTGGTGGGGCTCCTGGTTTGCGGTATAAAAAAAAACAAAAACAAAATATAACTATACAGATTAAATTTTCTGTTATTTTTAGCACGTTTGAAATTGAAATGTAAAACATAAGAGAAATGAAAAACGTTGCATTTAATCACTGATTTTATACCATTTATTATAGCAAAAAAAAAAAAAAAAAAAAAAAAGAGTATAAATGTGTCGGTAATAGTCTTAGGAAAAATTTAACAGCTATAATTTAAGAAAAAAAAATACGTTTTTTACCCTGACTGAAATTTCCCCCTAAAAATTAGTTTTGAAAATTAAATTTGGGGGCCCCTTTGTATTTCAGTGGGTAAGCTTCGGCTTCACGGGCCTATTTGGTAAACAGGCCCTGGGCCTCGGACAATCTTAATCGAGCTCTAATTCTGGAAACATTATTAGCAAGAAAAAAATGAATGAATAAATAAATAACTGCTTTGTTGTAACGGAATTTTTGTCATAGCGGAAATGTACAGACGGGTGTTCGCACATTTTTTAGACTATTTCGGCGTTGTTGTTTTTAACGTTTAAAATATGAATACTTTCTGAAATAACCTGTATGATAATCTTGTTTCTTGATTCTAATTCTGCGTAATGCTTTCGATGGTAGAAAGTTTTTGTAAAATTTACAGGGTTATTGCTTCCCATGCGTCTTTAAAAACTTTCCAGATTCGATCAATCGTGGTGGTTTTGCCCTTTGAAAGAGCTCTTTTCAGCAGACCAAATGCACAATAAACCATAAGAGAAACGTCAGATGACTGGAGGAATATGTTGAAAGGTATAAATACAATACCTGTGTGAGTTTTTAATGTTTTCAACAAATACAGTGGTAGTTTTTGAAGTATGAGCAGTAGCTTTGCTTTGATGCAGTTTCACCCTTTAAAAGTCATTGTAATAAAGAAAATGGCATTTTTTCTATAAATATCGGATGTAACACATTCTGTTAGTAATATAATGAATTGATTGTAACATTTTTGTCCAATATTCTTATTTTTATTTTCCCATTGTAAGATAAATTTGCGATAGTCATAAATCCTTACCTGAAACTTCGTTTTCCGCCTTGAAATGGGCTCTTTCTTTTCCTGTTTTTTTTTTCATCTGGTATCTTTTTACTATGTATATGTACTGATTTTTGGAATAGCACTTTCCAATCAATTGTTATGTTTATTTCGCACTAAAAAGTTTTTATATTATGCGCTTTGCAATCATTTTAGACTGTGGAGTTAGCATACTTCTGTTCGGAAGAAGAAAAAAAACGCATTCACAGCTTTTTTGCATGCGCAAACTTGAAATAAGAATAAATTTGAAAGTATCAGACGATAACATAAATTACACATAATAAGTTGTTGTCAGAATTTTTTCCTCTAAAATAATTCCATTTTTTAGCTCACAGGCTATCAAAGCCTGAGAGCTTATGTGCCCGCTCGCTCTGTATGTATGTATGTACGTACGTAACGCGATAACTCTTGACAGAAATAACCGTTTTGCTTCCAATTTTGTTTATAGGTTCCTTGTGATAAGGCACTTCCCTGATTAGTTTTGGGGATTGATTGTTTAACTATAAAAGGGGGAACGGGGGGGCTAACCCCCCTTAATTAAGATAAATGGTTTTTTCATGCAGAATTGTCCAATTTTCTTCAAATTTTGTATATAGGTTCATTGTGATAAGGTTCTTTCCTGATTAGTTTTGGGGGTTCATAGGTTAAGTATAAAGGGGCTAACGAGGGGGGGGATCCTCCCCCTTAATTTAGATAAATGAATTTTTCATGCAGAGTTATCCGATTTTCTTCCAATTTTGTTTATAGGTTCCTTGTGATAAGGCGCTTCCCTGATTAGTTTTGGGGATTGATTGGTTAACTATAAAGGGGGGGAGGAACGGGGGGCTAACCCCCCTTAATTTGGATAAATGGTTTTTTCATGCAGAATTATCCAATTTTCTTCAAATTTTGTATATAGGTTCATTGTGATAAGGTTCTTTCCTGATTAGTTTTGGGGGTTCATAGGTTAAGTATAAAGGGGGTAACGGGGGGTTAATCCTCCCCCCTTATTTTAGATAAATTATTTTTTTCATGCAGAGTTATCCGATTTTCTTCAAATTTTGTATATAGGTTCATTGTGATAAGTTTCCTGATTAGTTTTGGGGGTTCATTGGTGAAGTGTAAAGGAGGGAAACGGGGGCTACCCCCCCCCCCCCCTTAATTTTGATAAATGGGTTTTTCATGCAGAATTATCCAATTTACTCCAAATTTTGTATGTAGGCTCATTGTGGTAAGGCACTTCCCTGATTAGTTTTGGGGGTTCACTGGTAAAGTATAAAGGGGGGAACGGGGGGGACTAACCCCCCTTGATATAGATAAATGGGTTTTTTAAGCAGAATTATCCGATTTTCTTCAAATTTTATATATATGTTCATTGTGATAAGGCGCTTCTCTGATTAATTTTGGGGGTTCTTTGGTTAAGTATAAAGGGGGGACGGGGGGCTACCCCCCCCCTTAATTTAGATAAATGGATTTTTCATGCAGAATTATCCGAATTTTTCAAATTTTGTATATAGGTTCATTGTGGTAAGGCGCTTCTCTGATTAGTTTTATGGGTTCATTGGTTAATTATAAGAAGGAGTAACGGGGGATGGTTCCCCCCTCTTAATATATTGTCGATTTCCTCATTTTTCGAGGGCTTATTTCAAATTCTTTGAAATAAGAATATAATTTACAGTTAGTGTGAATAGCCTGTGAGCTCAATGCCGTCAGTTTAACTGGGCAGTTTTCTTTTATTAAAATAATTTATCAAATTTGTCTAAAAAATGTGCGAACAGTCTCTGTATTATATGATACAAAAAGAAGGTTTCAGTTTTCTTATTTACACAGTTGAGATACACCTTAAATATTTATGATTTCTACACAGATTTAATAAGTGTGCTCGAATATCACAAAAGAAACAAAGCTAAAATAATGTAATAAGAGCTTTTTTAATTGTTAGCGGCTGTAGCATGCTGTAGTTACCAGTTCTCGTCCGAGCGCAGAAGTCAAGCAGTAACGAGCTCGGTTCGTAGTTGGGAGGATGACCGCCTACGAACAAGCGTGTGTAAAAATGAGTTTCTTCTTTTTTTAGTCACTCCTGAAAGAGTGACTATTCACTCCTATAAGGGGTGAAAAATCTCACTCCTTTTGCAAGAGTGGATAGTCACTCTTCTGAAAGAGTGAGTATCCACTCCTGTTCAGAGTGAATATTCACTTCTCAGGAGTGAGTATTCACTCTTTCAGGGAGAGTCAAGAATTTCACTTTTTCCTAGAGTGAATAGTCACTCTAAAGAGGTTGGGCAAATTTTGACTCTGCGATAGAGTGAATATCCACTCCTCCAGAGTGAATAGTCACTCTTTCTTATTTAGAGTGTAACTACGGTTTTTCTATATACATTTATATGTATATATAAAGAAAATTAACGTTCGTAGTCTACGGTTTAGAACAAAATTTAAATTGATTAAAAATGCTTCGAACTAAAAAGTAATGTCTTGTCTAATGTCAGTTCTTGTCTCCGACACTGACAATATTGAAGTCAAATTGACAGTGTTCAGAATCGGACATTACTTTTTAGTTCGAAGCATTTTTAATCAATTTAAATTTTGTTCTAAGCCATAGACTACGAACGCTAATTTTCTTTATATATACATATAAATGTATATAGAAAAACCGTAGTTATAAAACTGTATTTATTTAAGTTAAACTTACTTAAACTAGTTCAGTATGAAGAGTAGGAAAAGTTTTTCCTAAAAGTGTATTTATCATAAAAACGTATTTTTGTTTATTTCATTGTGCCGTCAACGAGCTGTACATCGCCAAAGACATGAAAATTTCATAATTTTTTTACTGCATCCTCATAAGAAGAATATTAAGTAATTCTTTCAAAATTTTTAGAGTATGCGCTTATGGAGACCTTCCTTGCAAGGGTAAAAAAAAATCAAGATAATTTAATTACGAAATCAGAAGTTTTCTGAATGCAAAAACTTTTTAATCTTTTCAAATGAAAAAAAAAATAGTACCGTGCAAATTTAATTAGTCTTAAATTCCGTTTGATTAGTTTTGAAGTTTTAAAAATACACATACCAAATAGTGTAACGCAAATAGGAATAGGATTACTCGTAAAAAGAACATTTCACTAAGCAAAGGACATGTAGCATATGTTTTAACATAATTTAATAACACTGACAAAGGATGTGAATTAATTTTCACTTTGCTAAACAACGCATAACCAACAAAGTGAAAAATGTGTCCAGACCGAAGCTTTGCCAACGTATAAGTGAAAGATGCCAGACTGGACGTCGTCCAGATGGCTTAAATGGTAAAGCACTTGATGCGCTATACCAGCGTATCTGGGTTCGATCCCCGGTCTGAATACATTTTTCAATTTGTTGCGTTGTTTAGCAAAGTGAAAATTAATTCCCATCGTTTGTCAGTGTTTTTAAATTTACGCACAGTTTTAGTGTCCTGCTGAATATTTAATTGGAAAATTTAAATAATTTTATATTAGTTATAAATAACATGACATATTTCATTTTTCCATACAAATATGTGAACTTGTGTGAACTTGTAAAATAATATTTTTGGGTATCTCATTTTTTTTTACATATTATGGATTAATGATTATGTGTCTCGAGCCACAGGTTGAATATGGCTGACTTAGAGGCTTAAAATTGTATTTTAGAGATTTTTAATATGTTTTATTTTACAAAAAGCTTCACTTTTTCTTAATATTTTTCGAAGAACTAATTTTGTACATCGTAAAAAGTACATCATTCACTTTATTCAGTTTACCTGGCATGTTTGAATTTCAGAGATATCTGAAAATGCTTTCATAATTTGAGTTTTCCTTAAATTTCGTACGTGACAAAAATAAAGTTCATGTTTACTGAAAAATTCAGTTTTGTTATTTTTTATACGTACCCCAGATTATTTATTTTATAAAAATGGTAAAACAGATGAATATACAGAGGCGAAATATATTTTAGTTCAGAAATCGCAGAAATGCTGAGGGGTAAATATATTTTTTTTACTCCCCACCCCTAAATCCTATAGAATCAATTACTTTATTATTTGATGTGGAGAGCTGTAGTTTACATATTATCTCAAATATTAACATGTCATACGAAAATATCTGCTTTTAGTTTCATTACAAGAAATTCTGTACTTATGCGGTTTCTGAAACAAACAATTCAAGTGGCGTAATTTAGAAAGAGTGATTTGGCAGAACATAGTACTGTTTGTGATAGGCTTTTATTGATAACCACAGTCACTTTAATCAACATTGTTGCCAGCATCTCTCATGTTTGTAATAGTAGACGACCATATATTAAAATGTTTGTCGTGTCCCTGAAAAAAAAAATAGATTAAGTGAAAATGGCAGCAGACTACCATTTACAAAAACATATCTTCACCTTCCTACAAACATAAATAATTTATATTATTATTCTTTCTTCATACGCAATTATATTTACTATTTTTTTTATATTCAAATGCACAAAACATTAAAATTAAATATTACAGCTTAAATCAGATATCTATAATTCTTTTAACGCTTTGAACTTATAAATTCGTCAGCAATTCACTTAAATCCTTGTATCATATTTGTTTCATTATTTATTCATGAAGTACTTCTAACAACTCTGAAAAAATATGAATGTTTTTTTTTGTTTCTTTTTCTCAGAAAAGGTTCCGTTTTTAGTTTTTATCAACTTGAACCAGGCATATATCCTTTCGCCGAAATGCTTCAGAAAGGTTGATCACCATTAGTTACCTAACAAATATTTGATGAAGGTAGTAAATAATACAGTTCTGATGTATATTTCTTTCAGATATGATAAAATCTTGTTGTACGATTAGATTTCAGCAGTATATTTTTCTAAATTGATGCGAGAAACAGAGAGAATTTGAAAATGAAATGACAAACATTGCCTTTATATTGAATTCCGAACAGATTTAATTTAATAACCTATTTTTCTTTTTAAACTATTATCTTTTCTGCAATAATTTGCCATCTTCGCTTTGATTCATCTGCATTCTGACTTTTTGCCCTATCAACTAGTTCGATGCTGGTTTAAGAGTAAGAGTATGCTAACATCTGAAAGTAGATTTCCAAGGAGAATTCTTTTTTCGATATATTTTTTATGCAAAATTTCTTTATACGCGATATTTAGATTTTGTACCATTTATTTCAAAACAAGGGGGAAAACTTGCATGTTGCAAGGTATTGAAAAAATTTTGATTTTTAGGATAACTCGATTTAACCGGGCATGTATTATCTGTGTTCTACTCTATTTTTAAAAATATATCTTTTCCAATATACTGTACAAGAAATCCAAACACCCAGATATAATATGCTTCAATAATTGCTAAAAAGTGTTAAATAAAAATCCTAAAAAGAACTAAAATTGTTTTATAAACTGTTTACATGTTTCGGCTTGACCTAAGAGTTTCTTCAAACATTTGTTTTGAATAAGTCTTACATGAAGCCGGAAATATGCTTGACTTATCCATGCATTACTACGATGTTTGATAAAGAACGTTAATGTGACTTAACTATGCTAGTCTGTGCGAGATTTTACACATTTTAATACCCAGTATGCCTTCATATAAATATGTAACATGCTACAAAGAATGTTCAATATCACCCTTTCACTATCAATAACTGGTTATAATCGCAAAATCATATTTTCATATCTATGTCAGCTCTCAAAGAAAGATTTTGTCACTATGTTCGAGGTATTCGGCCTGATTAACTGCACTCAGCGATCGAAATTTTAATTTTACGATTACAGCACGTTGGTGACAATACTCAAGTAGCACAAAATAGTTGCGCAGACGTTGGCTAGGTGCTGGCTAATTGTTGCACGACGTTGGCCCAAAGTAAGAAATGTGTGCTTTACCGTACCACTGGCCAACGAACCATTTGCCAACAAAGGCCCAACAGTGATCCAATCGTTACTTGCTCAGAATTCTGTTCAGATACGCTCTGAATTAGAGGAGTCTTTGTACCTAAGTCTGCACCTTTCCGGCAAAATGAAGGCAAATTTTCAAACGGGCCAGGCCAGCAGAATAAAGACAAATTTATTAACGGGACAGGCCAGCAGAATACAGATAAATTTATTAACCGGCCTGGTCAATAAAACAATTTAAAAAAATGGGCATCTAGGCTAATAAAAAATAAAGCGGGCCGACAAGCCCGATATAACAAATTTACAAGGATCAAACTAAGCTGATAAAATATGAACGATTTTCAATGGACGTGGCTGAGACAAGAATAAGTATAAATGTATTGCGCGAGCCGATGCTAGCTTCACAATTTCGAAACAGAAATATAACATGTCAAGCGTAGAAATCAGCATCGGACAGTTACATCGTGTCTGCAGAGAGAATTTGAATTGTTGGATTAATGTTTTCAGAAGACTCGGACAGGCCGGGATCAGGCTTATACTTTATTCTGCATAGTCGGGACGGTCGGCACTGAACTTAATTGTTCCCAGTACGTGTCAAGCAAGCAATTTGTTTTGTAAAAAATAGTAATTGTGATAATGAACTTCTGTTAACGAAATCTTTGAAAACATACTTTAATAAATCATAGAGAAACATTTTCAAAAATCTACTTTTTTTTTTTATTATACAGCAACAAAAGTTATGGTGTATAGCCATCTTTTTACTTTTATTCTAAACTACATTCATTTCTTTAATGTTTCTTTTTAATGTTTTTTATAATGTAATAGTCTACTAAGAGTGTAAGTGATCATTAATATTGCTATTCTTGTGAACATATAATAATCCAAATTATACAGTAAAATTCCACCCTTAAATATGTATGCAGTATTTATTAAAATAATCGACTATGATGTCATACACTCACGCACAGATTTTTTTTTTTTGTTTTTAATCGGTTATAAAACGGAAAAAGTCGCCAAATTTCGGGGATTTTTTCCTTTAATGGTAACCTGGCTATTAAGGTTTGCTTGTATTAATTTATTGGTTTGGCGCAGATTTGAAAAACGCGCCAATCAAAAAGTCGCCAAGTATCTGTGCGTGAGTGTAACACATCTGATCCAAATAATCTTTAGTGTATGTTAAGAAAATTGGAATTTTTGTTCAAATTGAATCGGGTCATGCCGGGCCGGGTTTTTTCACGGGCTGAGCCGAGCCTGTTTTCACTAATTTCGCAATGGACAGGGCCCGCGTTTCCCGTTTCCCGTCCGGTCAGTTTTCCAACAATTTCCCAACAGTTTCCATAAACTGCCAATGATGAGGCAACAGTCTGGTCTAACTGGGTAAAGAAGGATGTTAACATTTAAGCATAGTAAACATTTATCTAAAAACCTATAGGACGTTAAAATGCGTAAGCATATTGAACATTCATTTAACTGCTACAGTGCGAGTCTTTGGGAAAAATTTTGTATTTTGTATTTTTTTTTTTTTTTTTTTTTTTTTTTTTTATGACAGGCGCATTATTTGAAATTTTAATTTTGTTTCAATCAGAGCAATGGAGCGCAACTCCAAAGCCCTTTGAAGTGAGTAATGTATTTCTTGCTACAACTGAATATCATACTTTAAAGCAGACTGTCTGTAATCCTTTTAGTGCTTTGAACTTTGAATACAAAAAAGAAATAAAAACTAACATACATTATAAATTCGGAAGCAATTCGCTAAAACCCTTGTATTCCATTAGCTATCATTAATTATTGATACAATTTTTCTCTCAAGTCTGAAAAATATTAAAGTTTTCTCTTTCTTTTTCTCAAAATGGTTCCTTTTTTATTTTTTATCGTCTTGAACCTGGCATATTTTGTTTCACAGAAATGCTTTAGAAAGCATGTTCCTCATTAGTTAACCTTACAAATATTTAAGGAAGTTAGCAAAAAATACAAGTATGTTGTATATATGATCCAGATCTGATAAATTTTTGTTGTATAATTAGATTAAGCAGTACATTTTTCGAAATTGATATGACATGCAGAGGGATTTTGAAGATAAAATAAAAGCTTTTTTTTAATATATATATATATATATATATATATATATATATATATATATATATATATATTACATCCTTAATTTCTTGTTTAGAGGTTTTTTTTTTAAATTGTTTAAAATATTTCATTGTTACAGTTTCACACTCAGTTTTCACATTTTAGCCATCGTGGTTTTGCACATAATTAACTCCATTGTTTTCGTATCTCGTAAACAGCTGTAACCATAAAGAATGTTTGGCAATTTATCTCCTATGCTCGTATAACAAAAAATGCCTTAAAATTAATTTATTAATTTATAATTAAGTCCTAAAAATATAAAAATTTTGTACTGTCATCGGAAGTGAACATAATTGTTATAATTCTAGCCTATCAGGAAGCGAGCGGAAGATCGATTATAAAATTTCATCTTTACATTAGGGCTGGGCGATATATCGATAAAATCGATAAAACCGATATAAAATGCATACCGTGATACCGATATCAAAAAATCCTACCCAACGGTATATCGCAAATATCATAAATTTGACGAAAACCATGAAAACCACGATATTAAATCTCTTCCTCGTCTTCGAGTATTCATGAATACGAACGGTGTGAGCTCCCCCAGCCTAAACCATGATACACCGGATACAGCCTAACCATGATACAGCCATGATACTAAACCGTGATACTAAACCATGATACAGCCTAAACCATGATACTAACGGTGTGGATTCTCGCAGCTGATAAGGTTTTTGAAAAGAGGAAGGGTGATTTTCTCCAGCTCTGAGCGCATGCGTGGGATATCGCCTATTCTTTCATTTCATTATGATATTCAGTGGCACTGGTGTGGATGAATATTCGAAGTTATTGAATGATGCGTAAATTTAGGGCGATAAAGAAAGGAAGTATTTTATTTGCAACAGTTGATTTAATGAGACAAATGAGCAAAGAATAATTCAGACATGTTTTTATTTGTTTTTTATAATTATTATTTTATGAAAAAAAATATTAATTCCTTAGTAGTATTTATTAATGCATATTCTAGGGTAAAGAAGGATTGTTAAAAATGCAACTATTTTTACTTCTATACCGCGAGTTTTTTTCTCCCCAGAATTTATTTTAAAAATCGCGTTCGCGTGACAGAGAGAGAGAGAGAGATATGAGTATTTGGTATTTGACTGCCTCTGTATATATGACCACTGGTCACTGCCAAAAATCATTTGGTGGTAATTTTGCATTTAAAATTTTAAAACCATTAACCATTATTATATTTTATTTGCAACGGTGGAAATGAATATCATGCAATTTTAATTTTAACCGAATAAAATATGCTGAAATGTTTCTTCCCTATTTTTATGCGATCCCCCCCCCCCTTCTTCACAAATGAGGTATTAAAAAACAGTTTAGGCGATGGCGCGGCAAACAAGAAAAAGATAATATATATTTATTTCTTCATAATTTTAGTTGTAAAATATTAATGTACTATCTGATAAAAAAATAATCGAACATGCAGATTATTCACTTTTTAATTATTTTTCATATTTCCATCCATTTTTTAAATTTTCTTCGTGTTTTTTAGGTGCGTTCGTAATTATATAAATACGTAGCACCTGTTGTCGTCGTCTGGTCCGGCCGTCTGTCTGTCCGTCTGTCCACATATAACAATGCAAAAACTACCCAAACGAATGGTTTGAAATTTAAAATTTAAGATATATTATCTTTGCAGAATTTTGTCGAGACATTTCAAATTTTATGAAAATCGAATCAAAACTTTAGCAGATATTAATAAAAATATTTATTAAGAAATTTGATTTTTTTTTTTAATCGGTGCTTTCTTGTTATAGGAGTTTCCGAAGTTTAATTGTCAAGCGATCGAGATACTTATTTTATAACAGAAGTGAATCTGCAGACGATGTAATTCATTTCACAGAATTAAAAATCATCAAGATCGGAATATTTATATAACTAGCTATAGTACGAACGCACCTCATTTGTCACGTTTGACGTACAATTTCAAACTTGTTTCCATTATCATGAAAAAATGTGCTTGATGACCATTTAATACTCTAACCAGTCTTGAATTCCGATATTTTTCTCTAGGAGGTATTTCGAAGGTTCGGGATGGCGGGTAGCTGTGTGTGTGTGGAGGGGGTGGGGGATTATCATGGGCGCCTGCAAGGGAGGATAATTGCCTCTCTCTGAATTTTGAAATTTAAATCTGTATTTTTTTTATGTTGAATAAAATATATAATTTACTTATCCCCAAGTAGCATGATTAATTACGCGCTGACAGAAGAAAGAACTATGAAATTTTGGTCATCGGGGATCTGCCCGCTAAAACTCTCATGGAACAAAGTTTATTATTATTATTATTATTATTATTATTATTATTTTTTTTTTTAGTTTATGTGTTGAAAAATTAACTCATCTGACGAAAAAGAGATGTAAAAAAAAATTGATATTTTTTATTTGTTAAATTTCTGTATTGCATGTTGAGGACTAGCAGCACAACTGTTTCAATATCCACCCCCTGTGTTTCGTCGGCGTCCATGGCTTCAGCGTGTGTCTGAGAGGGGGGGGGGGGAGATTTGCACTTTCGGGACATCAATTAACCGAAAATGCCTCTAGGGACTCAGTATCACTCCTGAATTTCTCACTGACTGTAATGTTAAAGTAAAACAATTTCTGTTGAAATATTTTACATGATAGATAATGTTTCTCTGAAGTGTTTATTTCAGTTATTTGGGATTTTGAATATATCAGTTCAGGAAATTGCTGATTGTTTTAATGTAATATATGCTGTTAAATTTATTATATTATAAATTGAGTGGAGGAGGGTGTGAAGCGAACCAATAATTACGACGAGCAAACCGAAAATTTTTGTTTGAATTTTTGTAATAATCAGTTTCATTACTTTGTTAGAGATTTCACAAGAAGCTAAAATTTCATAAAGCGCAAATTGGCGAATAATTTAGTAAAACTTATTTTATATTATTTATAGATTTTTTTATGCAAGTAATGCTCTTTAAAAGATTTTATATATAGCAATTGTTTTAATAATGGAATATGGAAGTATTTAAAATTTCCATGTTTGGTGCCAGATGCGGTTTTACTAGCCCGTGTCCCTTGAAGCCGAAATTTTTATTCATTGCTACGAATGATATCTTTTAAATATATTTAAGTTTTAACCAAATTGTATGTCTATTTCCCGCTAGTTTGATTTTAGCGACTCAAACGGTCTCCTAAATTCGCTTTCGTCTAAAGCCAGCCGTATTGTGGAAATACGAGTAAAACTGATTTTTAGGTAGATTTCGTAAGAAATACTACCTATTATATTCTCCCCTAAGTTGGTATTTTTGAAACATTTTTGAAGATCTACGCCGATAATAATTCCTAAAACCCAACCCCCCCCCCCCCCAGTTCAAAACTTTATCTATCTATTTATGTCACTTTTTTATGGACACGATAGCTGCAATAATTCTGCACGAATCTCTTCCAAACTGATACATAAAATCAAGGGGCATAAAATCTCGGTAAGCTCGTTAATGGGCAAAATCGAATCAGTAGGGGGAGGGGGAGTGCTTTTTGTGAAAACAGAAAAACCCCCATAACTTCTTAATTATGATTCTTAATATTATCTAAAACTTTTATATTGACAAGTTTTTTTCATAAGACCAACCCTTATAGCAAAAAAAAAAACAAAAAAAAATCCCTGCCGGCTCCGCCTGCAAACAAGTTTGGAAACAAGTCTGGAAACAAGTAAGATTGTGGGCGGTCCCAACTGCGGCATCATGGCAGAAATGTCATTTCTTTCACAATTCCCAACAAACAGGCGTTCCGCGGTCTGCGTCTTTGAAATCTACCTGTGCCTGTAGGCCAAGCCGTCAGGCATTTTTTTCTTTCTTTCTTCTTCTCAAAATATTCTTTTATTTATTCTGTATATTTAGTTTTAATATCACGATATATCGTCATATCGCGATATTTAGCTGACGATATACCAAGATATTGAAATTGAGATATCGCCCAGCCCTACTTTACATACATGTAACAAAGTTAAAAGAGTGTAATGACAGACATTGCGTTTGTATTGAATTCCGAAGAGATTTAATTTAATAGGCAATTGCATATTTTTTTTCTGCAATAATTTTTGATCCTCACTTGATTCAACTGTATTTTGACTTTTTACACAATTGACTATTTTGATATCAGTTATAAAAATTAAGAGTACTTACATCTGAAAGTAAATTGCCAAGGGAATTTTTTGTGATATATTTTTGGTAAAAAACTTCTCTGTATGCGCGATATTCAGTTTATGTAGTGTTTGTTATAGGCGAATTAAAAACAAGGAAAAATATTGCGTGTTGCAAAGAATTGAAAAAAAGTGTGATTTATCCGATAATTTGATTTAATCAGTGTTCTACTGTATTTGCAAAACTATATCTTGTCCTATAAGCATAAAATAAAATTGTGTTGTCATTCTTACATCAAACGAAATTTAATTTACCACTTTCTAAAAGCACAAAAAATTTAAATTATACATTGTCAGTGGGTCCGTGTGAGGCCTTCACACTATGCACACTATGAGATTTTCTTACTTTTCTGATGCTCTGAATACGAATAGTTTGACTATATGTTTTCAGGTCATACACTTAATATTTTCCCGAACAATTGCAATCTTTAACTAAAATAAATATATTAATTCATTTAAATCTTTTTAAGTTATGATTCGATTTTCATAAAATTTAAAATGACTCGACAAAAATCTGCACTGATTATACATATTAAATTTCAAACCATTCGGTTGCGTAGTTTTTGCGCTGTTATATGTGGACAGACGGACACACGACGACTATAGGTGCTACGTATTTATATAATTACGAAAGCACCTAAAAATGTTTAGTGTTTATTCGTGAAAGACGTCATCACTTCACTTCACTTCAGTTCCCATTACTCACGCAACACCAATTGCTCCATGCGAGGCTTTCACACTGCAATATTTAGGATTATTCGCTGATATATATCCACTTATAATAAAATCCGAAGGCAAGAAAGTGTTTGTAACCATTCCGGGAGGGATCACTCTGGTCTGCGAATCGACCTAGTTAAACGCCATGTTAGGCTTAATGAAAAACCTATGCTAACATATGACAGCTAAATGATAATATATTCTACTTGAAATCATGTCTGTTCGGTATATTTTTCCTATGAAACATTTATATCATATCCTATTATAATGTTTTAAGTTCTTAATTAAAAATCCAGATTAAACATCGGAATCCCAGATATAAACAAACGAACACTGTTGCCATTCAGCATCACAAATTCAAATGAATCACAAATGAACGACTCTTTGAAAGCTTCGCATCCGATTCTGTTCTTAAAATATTTGTAAAAGCATATTAAAGCTTTTAAATATTTTAATTTCGTTTGAAACCTTCAAAAACTATTTTAATAGTCCATCTATCAGCAAATCCACGTGTAGGTAATCATTCCAGAGCGAATCGAGTCGGAGCTGCGAAACCGAGCGTAGGTAAACGTCATGCTAGGCTTAATGAAAAACATATGCTAACATATGACAACTAAACGATAATTTCTTCTACCACAAACTATATCTGTTCAGCATAATTTCATATAAAACTTGTATTCTCTAAACAATTTTTTCTGTAAACACTTTTTTTCAGAAATAGCGGTGATTTCTTTCATAGGGAGACTTTGCGGTGATCGAATCAGTATTACGCTTCTGTTTTAAATATTGTTTTGGCGCCATCTACTGGCTTTAAAATGTACTTTTCTACATTACAAACATTTTAATAATAAAATCTTCATGCTGTTTTTTTGTATGAAGTCTTATGAAAATGGAACGCAGATCAACTCTCCGTCATTTTTGACGGGGGTTATATACTAGTATATATATATTAATTAACGGCAATTCTTAATCAAACAACGTGTTTTAATGATATGTGAGTGTACTGGGTCAAAAGCCTTTTCACAACCCTTTAAAATGGTAGTAAGGTATTGTAACCCTTTTCACAACCCTTTAAAATGGTAGTAGGTTCTCCATTCCTCCAGGTCCCTCCATCCATTGCTGTGCGTTTTGTAAAGGCATAGAAAAGCGATGTTGACATCAGAAATAATATAAATGATAACTTAAAGCAAATAATCTAATGCTTTGAACTTTGAAAAGAGAAAATAAATAAAAACTCATACATTATAAATTCGGGAGCAATTCGCTTAAATCCTTACATCTCATTTCTTTTCATTACTTATTCATAAAGCTTTTCTCACATGTCTCAAAAAAATATTAAAGTTTTTCCTTTCTTTTTCTCTAAAAAGATTCCGTTTTCATTTCTTATCGTCTTGAACCTGTCATATTTCCTTTCACTGAAGTACTTCAGAATGGTTGTTCCTCATTAGTTAACCTTACAAATATTTGATGAAGTTAGTGAATAATATAGTTCTGCTGTATATTTCTTTCGGATCTGATAAACTTTTGTTGTACGATTAGATTTCGGCAGTATATTTTTTTCCAAACTGATACGACATGTAAGAGAAATTGAAGATAAAATGACGAACATTGCTTTTGTATTGAATTCTGAATAGATTTAATTTAGTAGGTGATTACATTATTTTCTTCTCTGTTCAGCTATGCCAAAGATAAAATACAGAAGAAATGTAAGGAAAATAGTATTTGTTAGACAAGTAATTATTTTAAAGTAAACAGGATGTTTCAAAGTTATCAACACACATGTTTAAAAGGAGGGGGGGGAGGGGTATTTTGTATAGGAAACGTAGGTCGTAATCCACTTTTTCAATGAAAAAATATAGCGTGCAGTGTTGCCGGATCAAATATATAGTATATATTATATATAATATGATCAATATGATAAATTGCGTAATTATTCATAATAACCGGTTATTATTAATAATTATCGAATTTATCATATTGACCGTAATAGATACACTATAATTGAACTCTGAATACCAGTATATCCGTATGGTTATACTCGCCTTTTTTAATTACTGAAATCCTGTGATAAAAATAAGGCGTATACGAAATTAGTGGTATTAAAAACGCTATTCTGGTATTTTTCTTAAAACCCTGACAACGTGTCTTACTATAAGACAAATCCGGATTTCAAAAATATTCAAGTAAAGTGAAAATACTTGAATATTTCTGGTTTGGTTTGGTTTGGCGAAAATTATTTTGTCGTTTCGGCTCGGGTTTTAAGCCACTAGAAATTTTTTGTCGGGTTTCGAGTTGACATCAAATAGAATTTTCGGGTTCTGCTCAGAATTCTAAGCTTAAAGACTATTGACAATTCATACTAATATTAACTTTTTTAAAAACAATCAATAAATTTATTTTGGTAACACATTTTATCAAAACCTTTTTAATCTCCTAAACTAACTCGAAGTCGTATTTCTATCACAGTTCTTAGATGAAATCTCTAATGTGATTTGACATAAAACTTTATTGAAATAAGCAATATTATAATTCTTTATTATTTCACCGAAAGAAAGGATATCAGTAGCCATAAAAAGTCGGTCTCGTGTTTTAATAATAACGTTTAGCGAAAGCCTAGTATCACGAGGATTTTTTTGTCTATTTATAAAGATTTAAGACAATGCATTAAAACAAAAGAAATTAAAGAGAAACTAGCTTTCGCACTCTGCAATAAAACGTATAAAGTATAAATAATCGGATTTTAGTACTTCCGTTTTTGCATAATGTTTGAATGATTTATGTCGCTAGCTACAGCTATTGTAACAAAATAGCGATGATGATATACGTTTCAGCAATTTTATTTAAAATTTATATAAACGACCTTGAAAATGATAGAAGACATTTTAACTTTTTTTTGTTTACTAATGCTCGTTAGTATCAGGCTTTTTAAGCTTTATTTAACAATTTCATTACTTAACTTCAATTTCAGGTACAGGAATTCTGAACTGGACAGAACGGTTTTAAAATTCAATTATAAGTAATCCGTTACAGCTAGTCATATTATTCTGGCAGGATATTAATGTGTGAAGTTGGAAACGCATTTACTGTGCTTCCTTGTTTTAGTTCCTAATATCATCGATAGATGGCGTTGCGCTGTCTCGAACATATAGGACGCTCAAAACAACGTATAAAAATAAATCAAATCTCTCTCAGATTTTAACCTTCATTCTCTTTAGCCATTTAAACGCTATGAAAAGGGTGTTTCGAAATTGAAAGGCTATTTCAAGCAATATTACAGTTTGAGGCAGTTCTGCGCCATCTATTGGTGATATTTGGAACTAAAACAAGGAATCGTATATCCCGGCTTCAGACATTCTTCTGCAAGAATATTCTGAAAATCTGTCACCGTTTGCTTCTTATTAAATTTTAAAAACGCTCAGTTCACTTTACTCCATTTTTGTACAGCAAAAAAAGCTGCACAGTGCATTCATCAATATGTCGTTTTCTCAGTTGATAGGGTATTCTGATCCTTAATGAACAGTCAAAATACGCAGCTTTGAAATTTTATAGCTTGGAAATAACTATATATTTTTTAAACATAATGTATTATTTTTATACTGCAGGCATTTAAACCATCTCTTTTTACGTGCAACATTAATTATAGAAAATTAAAGTAATCACCCACATATTAACTTACTCAAAATGTTCTAAACTTGACTCAAGTGCGAAAAAAATAATACCGTATTTTTTTATATATCTATATAAGCCGTGTAACACGCGCACTCCGATTTTTTATGTCCCATTTATGTTAAAAAATCTGAGAAAAATAGGAAACAAACACTTCAAAATTATTTTATTCTCATTTTATATATAGCCCACCATAACATAGAACGTACTGTGTATAGAAAACCAATAGCCAATCAATCCTTTATCCCACATAATGCTGAAGCACCTTTTTACTACAAAGTTTCTGTATTTAGGCATTTCTTTAAGAGAGCCTTTACAGTCTCTACTTCAGATCAGTCAATCAATGAAATAAATAAAATACATGAAATAGCAAGAGACAATGGATATAAAGAAAGCACTATTAATAAAGTAATTACGAGCATGAAGAAGAAGGAGAAGAAAAACTTCAATAAACAATATACAAAGTTATCTACACTTTGTTACAAAGTTATCTACTACAATATTTCTCTGGTTTCTTTGAAATATTGATATATAAACTTAGAAAATTCAATATATGCCTTATCTCAAAACCATCCATAAAATTAAAAAGTGTAATTTGTAAATAAATAGACCCAATAGAGCCAATACCAACTATCAGTTGTTATGAAATCCCGTTCAGTAGAGCAGATGGAACATTGCAATATTATATAGGAATAACAACTAGCAAATTTAAAACAAGATTAAAAGAGCATATGGCAGATATCCAATATGACAGAAGTACTACAGCATTGGCAAGACTACATAGGACTGAGACTTTAAAAATTTATTTTAAGAATAGTAAAATAATTTATCCATCAAGACTTTATTTCCCATCTATTATCCGTGAATCAATAGAAATTCATATGAGTAACGAGAACATATGCAACGAATCAACCTGTTTTGAATTACCTAAAATTTGGCAGGATATATTTTTCAATTATACAAAAGCAATAAGGAAATATTAATCTTCAAGTTTACAGTTGACTATTTTTCAGCACCTGCTTTTATTTTACTCATATGATCTCGTGGCTTATGTTTTTCAAGTTCATTTTCAAAAATTTTGCGAGATTAGTTTGTTTATCGAGTAGATCTTGATAATGGCACCGTTTGTGCGTTCGAAACGTGTCGATCGTTATATTAAAAGGTTTTTATAAGCCTTTTTGTGTTCTGCTTGTATCACTTAAGCATTTATATCTGTATTTTAATGATTTTATTATTTTAAAATTTAATAGTTTGCATTAAAATGGCACAGTGTTCGTATTGCCTTATGGTTTCGTGTAAATTTAAGTACAAAATTTCCCCCTATGATTTTAGGCAGTGAGTGGTCATTTATACATAGGACATTCAAATTGTAAGGTATCTGATGATAATATGGCCAATGCTGGTAATATGGCCAACCCTCAATAACATTATTAATTTCAGTGGAATCCAAAGGATAGCGCTTGAATCTAGTCGCTGGAAGTCAGAAGAACATATTTTAGTACCGGGTTGCCTGCAATCCTTAATCACATGCACGGGAAGGCAGTCATTGTTGGTTCGTTATTAGTTGCGTTGGCATATTATAAATTTGTCTTTAGTAAGTTTGTTACTTTTCTTATTTAAACAAAGTATTTGTATTTACTGTTTTACCGTACTACCTCTTTTTAACTGTATAAACAAGGCATAAACAAGAAAAAATCTGTTGTAGCATCGCCAATGAATGTGGCTGGCAAGGGGCGTTAGTAACTCCATTGTACATCTGTTTTACAGAAAGGGTTATGTTTGAGTGAAACAGGGATTGCACTGTCTGAGAGACATTCTTCCTGCATGCCGAAAATGGATATTTCTATCTGTTCTCTAATTGAAGGGAGTAAAAATAGTTTTTTTAAACACTTTTCATTAAATTGAATTTGTATTCAATTCTTGTCTTAGCTGTGATGTTTGTTCATATTTGCAATTAACACTAAAATCTACATACTACCAAAGTTACAGCCGGTCTCGGAATGATATGCATAAAAAGTATATTATCTTTTGCAAATTATAAATGAAACTAGATGATTTTCAGATGATGATAAAAAGATTCATAAAGAAGATTTAAAAAAAAAGACTTATTTCCGCTCTTTAAATGTAAATAATAAAGTATCTATTCTAAGACAATATTAATTAATTTTGTGCGATTTGAATCAACTCTTTGATGGTGATTATCCTTTTCTTGATAGAGAAGTTTTTTTTCTTTAAATATAAGTTTTTGAATACATATTTGCTCCTTCACAGAGCATATTTACTTTTTGACAAAACAGATCTTCAAATCAACGAGAAATCATCTTTTAAAAGTAAATTCTTGAGAGTTATCACCCCATAAAGAGTCAATATTCAAATAGTAGAGAGTGACGGTGAACGAAGTAGTTATTAATTTCTTGATGTTCTAAGAATACAGCTATCCAAACAGTAACTATTAATTTTTTTAAAGATTATTCATCAAAATTTATTAATTTTTTCGTGTTTTAAAGTTTGAGATTCATTTTTATTAAATTCAAAATTGTAGTTGTAAACTGAATTTTGTTTTAATTGTCAGATTGTTTCATTAAATTAAACAGGCATTCATTTAGAATTTAATTTTTTTTAATTAAAAATCTTAAATAAACAACACAGCCGCAGTTTCCATGGTAATCGAGCAAAAAATATGCACTGAAACTCCAGCTATCCAGTATAATGCATTTTGTATGGAATCCGGATATGAAGAAACCAGGGTAATTGATCCAATCAGGAATATAGTCAATTTATTTATTTTGTCAAGGCATGAAAACTGAACTCTCGCGTATGAAGTAGAGAGGGGAGGAACGTTGAGGCTACATCACTCACACGAAAACCACCGCCCCCTGAATACATGCGCCCACGCGCAGACAAAAATGGCGACTGTTGCAGACAGATTTTTTTTTCAGCATTTGTACGGTCCCTCGAACTTCAACACAAATAATATATAAAAGTTGAAAATCTTTGAATTATTTGATATCAGAAAAGCAAGGCGAAGAAAACTTTTAGAAATATTGGTGTTAAAGTTCGAGGGACCGTTCAAACGCTGAAAAAAAATCCACCTGCGGCAGCCACCATTTTTGTGAACACGCAGGCCTAGTATTCAGGGGATGGTGTCAAAAACACCCGCTCGCTAATGTTAATCCTATGGCACAGTTCTTTTAAAATACCTCGTTTTTTTTTTTTTTTTTTTTTTTTTTTCATTGCAAGGTCGATCTTTATGATATCTGCTTTTTACTATTTTGATTTTGTTTGCAGGTTTTTTTTTTTTTTTAAGCGGATACTTTCACTTTCGAAACTGGTACCGAAAATGAAAGTATCTTAATTTATCTCTTAAAATGGTAATCTTTATGGTTATAACTGTTTATGAGTTACAAAAACAATGAAGTTAGTTATGCGTCAAAATATGCGAGCATATTGTGAAACTGTTGCAACAAAATATTTTAAACACTGAATAGTAATATAAATAAAAAATGAAGAGCAATATGTGTTTTTTTAATACTCTTTTATCATATAAAAATAATTAAATTCTCATTAGACGTTGAAAAAACAATTTAGAAACCTGAATAGATTATTTAAGAATTACTTTATTTCTTTTATGCTGCCATATCGTAAAAAAGAAAAGCAGCAAAAAATTATATATATATATATATATATATATATATATATATATATTTAATAAATTTACTAGTTTGCTCTTTCTATCAAGAGTAAATCCAAACGATGAATTTTCAATAAACGAGAACCACACAACACACCAAATTAATACAGATGCACTGCAACGGAACTTTTTTGGAACTAACTGAAAATGCAGTCATGATTTTAGACGTGATTTTTACGATAAGCATTGAATGCTTAGAAAAGAGTGTTTTTTTAAACTATTTTTACTTTTATTTTTTATTTAAATATTATTTGGATTAGAAAAATAAAACTTCGTACTAGTAATGAGTCTATGACATTTTCGGGCATACATTTAAAAAAAATGGTTAATATATAGGTAATTATGCATTCTTTAAATTATAGGTATTTTCATACAAATATTATTTTCGATAATCAAGTGTAGTAAAACCTCCTAGTAACGGACACCTCTGAAGCGCGTAATTTGTCCGCTCTTCAAATGTAAAAATGTACAAATTACAGAGGTGTTGGGGATCGAAAAAATGTCTGTTAAGTAGAGGTATCCGCTATTCCGGAGTGTCCGTTATGGAAATTTTACTGTATATGAAAAAAATGTACTATTGCTAATATTGTTTAAAATTATTGAAATAATTTTAAATATTATTTGAGAATTATTTATTTGAAAACAGAGACTATGTAATAAATATTAAAACATTTAGATCAACCAATGTAAATAAAACATTAATATATAGATCACATATTGCTTAAATTTACTAAAGATATATCGTACTTTGACAGAGCGTTTGCTTTCAAAAGAACTACATCTCTAATAGCCAGTCGATGTGATGTCACATATGGCCCCAAGTCCACATATGGTAACAATCACAACGGTGACCAAAATGTGATACATTTAATTCGTCCCGTTATAATTCGCAGGTGACCATCACTTCAAAATTCCATTGGGAATGCACCACTGTGAAGTCAAAAATTACGATTGATGAATCAATTAGAAGCTCGTCACAAAGTGGGACATACCAACTTCACAGTGATGTTATATAATGTCTCATTTTCACGGCTCTTAACGGAAATGTGGGCAGTAAGATTTGCATTTGGAGCACGGTGCTTTCACATTTCAGTCACAATCGGGTCACAGTTCTATTAAGGATTATATTTACCATTCAATGATGCATATTTTGTTCAGGAATTAGTCATTTAACAACATTAAGCCTTTAGACTTTATTTACGTACATTTTTAAAATGTAACACTGATTAACTTGCAAAACTTGCTTAAATCCTAACCAAAATCTGTTAGAAAATTTCAGCATTCTTGTTGGAAAATCATGCTTCATAAACAATGCTATTTAAAAGCACATTATACATTACATCTGAACTAGATTTATAAGTTTTTTTTATATATATAAAACATTCTAATATGAATAATATCCTTTCCAAAATTTATCTAACGCATATCAGTATCACCACACGTATGATTTCGGCTTTACATTATTGGATCTACTACAGATTTCAAATACTAATGAGACTTAGCGCGTTTCATATTCCTTTAACACTGCCGCGCTGTGGATAATTAAACTGAACGTGTTTAAAGCAGATGCAATCATTACAGAGCTTGAAACACACGTTTACGTAGTCATATTATCTGAGATATTGGAAACTATGAGTGAAGTTTCATTAACATGATGCTAGCTTATCATTTATCCAAACAGACAAGAGGAAATCGACTTAGTTGAAGAAAGGGAATGGCATTACAATTTTACCCTGGTTTTAGTTCTCAGCACCAGCACCTCAGAAAAATTAGAAAGCATTTAACACTGCACACTGTCAAGAAATTTCTTGAACTATTTAAATAAAATATTGTTCATTCAAATACCTTCGACAGAAAGAAATCCAAAACTATTGATTTAATTTGCATATCGCATTGATTCGTGCAAACTTTCTTTCGTGATTCACACTCTTGTGAAAAACATTTGAAAATTTATTTTATTTATTGTGTGTTATGGTGTGTGTGTGTGCGCGTGTATAAAATAGGGCATTCACAAAATATTAAATGAAAGAAGAAGTTATCTACTAACATGTAAGTTTGGGCTGAATGATTTCTATAAATTTTAGCACCATTGCGAACATGAAATAACAAACGCACAAAATAATGGAAATGTATTGATAGAGCTGGCAAACTAGAGAATATATATATAGAACAGGGCTTCCAACGCGGCGACGAACGGTCCTTGGCGCCCTTTTGAAGTTTATCGTTACAATCTTTAAAAAAATCATTTTAGAGGATTCTTTCGTTAAAATGTATAACATTTTCATGTTTTATTATTATTATTATGATTATTATAGGCGCGATAAAGGTTTATGGCTCCTTTCCCTACAAAAAAGATTTTTATTATGAACACAAGCCGAAAAAGCTGCTGCAATACATATATTCTTAGAATTATTAATTACGTAACAGTACAAAGAACTTTATTTATCAATTACATCCATGATTTCAAATTAAAATCACAAAAATTTTTTACTTTTACAATTTTGCATTTTCCTCCATTAAAATGGTAGATTAAATTACTTTAAGACAAACAGTACTATACTTTCCTCCCACTTCCCTCCCTCTAAACTCTGTCCAGACAAAATAAAAGGAATCATAAAGCCGTTTCGGATTTTGTTAGAGTTTCTCTGGACACAGAAACCTAGGTTCCTGGAGAAGGCATAAAAGTTAAACTTTTGAGCATTGACTTCAGTTGAAATATAGTTTATAAGCACAAAGAATAATCTTTCTATTAAATTTGTTTATATAGATTGCATATACTGTTATGTCTTTAGAAGGAAATTAGAGTTAAGAATTTTTTATAGATGCAATTATCTTTTCTGTATATAAGTGCAATAAATGTAGTTTAAGCCGTAAAATAGAAGGAGTTTCATGTCTCTGATTACTTTTAGTATTTAATATGACAAATGGTGATAGTGACAGATAGACAGATAATAGTTATTCATCGTTCTTTCTTTTACGAGTCTACATTTTTATCATTCTTCTCATTTTGTACCAATTTTCAAGTGCGTTTTTCAAAGGATTTTCTTCAGTTTTTCCCTTTTGTTCTTATCTTTAACTGTGTTTTTCAAAGCATTACTTTTATTTTTCCTCTATCGAAGGTTGCCAAATGGCAATACGTCCCTTAAGCTAACAGATGGTACTATATTATTTCAATGTACACAAATGTGGATTATAATCCTTTTTTTTCTTACCTTGACCATTCTATATTGGCAACAAAATTTTTCACAAATATTTACTAATAAAATAATAATTACTCACTAGCCTGAATTAAAGGAGCATAATCAAATTTTTATTATGAACGCGTGGCGAAAAATCTCGATCAAACCCTATTATACTTCTAAAATTATTAATTACGTAACAATAAAAAGAACATTTTCAAAATGTATACATTTTAACGTCTGAATGTGAAAACTATTAAAAACACCAAATAAAATAATTTAAGACAGGCATGAGTACACTTAAAATAAAATTTCACTACTCCCCCCCTTTTCAACGTAGTAAACCAAACTCTTTTATCTGTATCCCTTATTATAAGAACATTTCTGAAAAAAATTTTGGCATTCTAAAATCATTCAATATTGGGGTTTCTTTTAAACCAATTAATAAAGTGAGTTCCTTTTTCACTAAGCATAAATTTCAATATGATAAGTCTAAATTACCCGGTGTTGTTTATATTATTCCCTGTAAAGATTGCAACAGTGTCTACATTGGTGAAACAGGTAGATCATTGGAAATTCGCCTAAAAGAACATACTAGTGCTTTAAAAAATAGTAATTTGAATTCAAAAATTGTCCAACATTCACTTCAAACGAATCACATCCCGCTAATTGCGAACGCCAGTATTTTGAAATCAGGTTGTAACAGCTACCATGGTCGTCTCCTTGAGGGTTGGTTCACTCAATTGCCATCGCAGACGTTGAATGAAGCTCGTTCTGTCCCTAATGAATATTATCTGTTTTTAAAATAACTTCAACTGTCCTTGATTTGTTCAGTGGTTTGTTATGCAATAGATTGTTTTTGTACTGATGATGCCTTGCGTGTCGCTTGGCGAAACGTATACTATTTTGTATTTTTAACTGTTTTTAAGTATATTTTTTTATAAATTTTATTTTAAGTGTACTCATGTCTGTCTTAAATTATTTTATTTGGTGTTTTTAAAAATAACATTGTTTAGCATTTACATCCATAAGTTAAGATTTTAACAAAAAATGTCTTCTTTTGCTATTTTTCATTTTTTCCCGCTTCACTGGAACTCCCCGATCGCGAAAGCCCATGTTAGCCTATGGGAAAACTTAGAAACGCGATTATTCATTATCTATTATAATTATTAAAGTATGGTTTTCAAAATCAGAAAGTAAACATCAGATACCGAAATAGTACGTTTTTAAAAAATGATTCCTTAAATTTTAACTATTTAAAAATTCCTTATAAACTTTGAAATTTCCACTTGATGTAATTTTATCATATTCTTAGCAATACTTAAAATTTAAGGAGACAATTTTTAAAAACGCACAAGTTTGGCATCTGACGTCTACTTTCTGATGGTGAAAACCGTGTTTTAAAAATTATTTTAGGTAATGAGTAATCGCGCTTCTAAGTTTTCCCATAGACTAACATGGGATTTCACGTTCGGGGAGTTTCAGTGAAGCGGCCCATTAAGACGATGGATTAAATTACCTTAAGACAAGCCTTTCTTTTTTTAAGTGTCTCGACTTTCATCCTTCTTCCCCCTTTTATACCAATCTTCACCTGTGCTTTTTAAAGGATTTTCTTCGTTCTTCCCCGTTTATTCTAATTTTCAACTGTGTTTTATAGTGTTTTTTTTTAGAAATATTACCTAAATTTTTCTTTGATCCAAGGTTGACAAACGATAGTACGCCCCTCAAACTAACAAATGGTACTTTTATCTAAAATTTCGAAAAAAGTGGGCTATCATAGTTTTTCCCTTGACTTTTCATTTATTCGTAACAAAGTTTTTCACAAATATTTGCTAATAAAATGATGATAACTCACTAACTCCAATAAAAAATACAAAAACACATTTTTATTAAGAACACATGTCGAAATATCTTCTGCAAACACTTATAATCTTAAAATAAAATTTTAATTTTCGTCTTTCGCAATTTGGCATTTTCCTCTCTTAAAACGATAGATTAAATTACCTTAAGGCAAGCAGTTCTATTCTTTTCCCCCTCCTCCCTCTAAACACTGCCCACTATCCAGACATCATAAAAAGAATCATAAAGTTGTCTCGGATTTGGTTGGAGTTTTTCCGGATGGAGTAACCTAGGCAACGCATCCTGGAGAAGGCACAAAAGTTAAAATTTTGATCATTGACTTCGGCTGAAATATAATTATAAGCACAAAGAATAATCTTCCTATTCAGTTTGTTTATGCAGATTGAACCAGCTGGGAAGACCGAGCTACGCTCGGTTAAAATTAACTTTGTGTTCAACTCGATATAACAGTAAATTTTCTATACAACTTATAACATTCAGTTCTTTGTACCCTGAATGGCTGAATTCTGTTTTTGAGAAAATTCTATAAACTCTAATTGACTGAATCACGTATCTCAGCTCCTATTGGAAATTTCTAGAAAATTCCGCCATATTCTGAAAAGCCAATTTTTTCGCCAAATGTCGCCAAATTTTTTCGAAAAGTCAAAAGCTTGGCGCATTTTTTCATTTGCTGCCAAGCATGTGTTTTGGCATTGGTAATCTTGAAAGATGATTCTCTCCTCAATTCTTACCAATGTCGCCATCATTTCGGCAAATTTGGCGAAATGTTACGACCTTTGCGACTTTTTTTACTGCCAACTCTTTAAAAACTTAATAATAGTTTCAACCTTCATTCACATTGAAATGCATTGACCCGTAGTGACCCCAAAATGACCCACTAATCGTCATGTGTTTTCCCGAACGTATGACCTAGCCCAATGGTCTTCTCGTAACCCAAAACGATAGGATACGAAATTTAGTCAATATCGTTAGTGCCGTCTTTTAGATAAAATTAGCTTAACCCATAGTGACCCATAAATTACCCACTAATAGAATTTTCTAGAACATCTGACCCATACCAATGATCTTCTCGTACTCCAAAATAGTAACATAGCAAGTTTAGTCAAAATCGTTAGAAGCGTAATTTAAATAAAATTAGCTTGACTCTACCCATAGTGACCCAAAATGCCCTACTAATCGAATTTTCTGGGACATGCGACCCAGCCCAATGGTCTTCTCGTACACCAAAATGGTAAAATACGAAATTTAGTCAAAATTCCTTAGAGCCGTTTTTTAGATAAAATTAGTTTGACTCGTAGTGACCCAAAAACGATCCACTAATCGAATTTTCTCGAACATGTGATTAGTCCAAAGGTATTCTCGTAATCCAAAACAGTAGGATACAAAATTTAGTCAAAATTGTTTGAGCCGTTTTTTAGATATAATTAGCTTGACCCTGACCCGTAGTGACCCAAAATGACTCATTAATCGAATTTTGTCAAACATGTGACCTAGCTCAACAGTTTTAACGTACCTCAAAATGGTAGAATACAAAATTTAGAGCCGTTTTTTAGATAAAATTTGCATATCTACACACACACACGAGTTCCGAATTTGTTATAGATACAGTATATTTTCTTATTTAAGCTTAATAAATGTAGTTAAATGCGTAAAATAGAAAGGATTTCGGGTCCTTAATTGCTCTGCGTTTTAACGTGATAAATGGCAATAGTCATGGATAGACTATTGTTACTCATTTTCCTTTTTTTTTTTTTTTTTTTTAGTGTCTCAACTTTCATTATTCTTCTCCCATTATACCAATTTTCGCCTTTTTTTTTCGAAGAACTTTCTTCGTTCTTTCCCCTTTATTCTTATCTTCAAGTGTGTTTTTCAAAGCAATAGCTTCGTTTTTCTTCGATCCAAGGTTGCCAGATCCCAATACGCCCATTAAGCTGACAAATGGTGCTGTTATTTAAAATTTCACAAAAAATGTACTGTCATCTATTTTCCCATTGACCTTTCGTTTATTGGTAACAGTTTTGGTAAGTTTTTATCAAATATTTACTAATAAAATAACAATTACTCACTATAGCCTCAATTAAAACAGCTTAATCATACGTTTATTATGAACGCATTCCGAAAAATAGCATGCTAATCCTGTTATACTCTAAAAATTATGAATTATGTAACAATACGAATACCATTGCTTAGCATTTACATCCATAATTTAAGATTAAAATCACAAAAATTTTCTTCTTTCGCAATTTTGCATTTTCTTCCCTTAAAACGGTAGATTAAATTACCTAAAGGCAAGCAGTGCTACTCTTTTCCCTTTCCTCCCTCTAAACATTATCCAGACAGCATAAAAGGAATAATAAAGCCGTTTCGGATTTGGTTGGAGTTTCTCCGGATGCAGTAACCTAGGCAACGCTTCCCTTAAGATGGCATAAAATTTTAACATGTAACTATTGACTTCAGTTGAAATATAGTTACAGCACAAAGCGTAATCTTCCTATTCAATTTGTTTATACACATTCAGATTAAAGCTTAGAATTTTTGATCGACAAAATTATCTTTTCTATATATATAAATGGAATAGATGCAGTTAACCCTTACACAAACGGTGGGGATATAGTACTTCCCATTTAATTTTAACTACCAACTACAGGAACTGTACCATAATTTTTGAAAAAAATATTTTGTTTTATAAAAAGTGCTCCTCTATCTCTATTATTATTATTTTTAAATTATTTACTTGTTTTATTTTATTGGGGGTGGGGCGGTCTCATTTGGCCTATTTTAGATTTATTGGCTGATCATCTTCTATGTATGTTGGAAAATTATTTGTAGTGTATTAACATATTGTTATAAGAAATATACTAGCTGATCCGCCCGGCGTTGCCCGGACCCGTGATAATAATTTTTTTTTTTAAAACATCAATTTTCTATTATTTTGTATCTTTAACTCGATTTTGTATGAAATTATATTTTAAAGTGGAAAATTCGCGAAAAAATATTGATGGTTAGTGATAAAAGTTATTTTCTTGTTTTTTCACGTAGGGTCGTTCTATAGTTTTAAAATAAAAAGTTATTTTTGTCCGAACTCTTTGAAATCTTTATTGTTTATAAATAAAACTGTTTTACAGTCCGTGTAAAAATTTGGTGCAAAAAAAATTGTTATCGATTTGTAAAAGAAATGTTTTCTTCTCGCTTTTTTGTTTGTTTGTTTGTTTTCGCGTCGGCTTCTCTAACATAGCAATAAAAATAGTTCTCATCTTCCGAACTCTCTGAAATATCAATCGGTTATAAATGTAACTGTATCCAAGCTCTCTTTCATATTTTGCGAAAAAATATGCATATTTAGTAGTGAAAACATATAAGTTCTTAAAAAAAAAGGCTTTTAACGCAATGGCCATATTACTTCATCCTTTTCAATCAACCCTTTTCAATCTCCCTAAGCTAAACAGGTGAGGGCTAAACAGTTTTCCCGTTTCTGAGGGAAGAAGCCTTAAAAAAAATGTTGAAGTTTGCGAAATGAGACGATTTTCGTGTGGAAAAGAGAATGTGAATTTGACAGAATGCTCTTTTCGCTTTAAATATACAGATATATATAGATTATTTTTTTCTCTAGGATCATTGGTTTTAATTGAGAATACAAAGGATAATCAGTATGTTTATACACATTTGTTTATATACTTAAAAAAAAAGATTAAAGTTTAGAATTTTCCGTTTTGTATATACGTGGTATAACTATAGTTAAAGTCGTAAAAAAGATAGGATTATCATACCCTAATTATTTTGTGATATTTATTATGTAATGCGACCTATTTTCGATTTTTTGACTCTTCGACTTCAATGAATGTTTTTTAAGGGAAAAACTATTTTAATAATATACACATTGCATCATGTACTGTGCTTTAAAAGCGTATTAAAATTTAGAATTTCTAACAGATAAAATTATATTTTCAGTATATATAAGTGGAATAATTGTAGATAAAACCATAAACTAGAAAAGGTTCCTTTTGATTTTCCTTCCTAGAAAAGGTTTTTTTTGGAGGGGGGGGGGAGGGGAGTTAATATGACTTACTTTAGATTTACTGACTGTTGCCTTTAATGAATGTTTCGTAGAGCAATTTAGTTGTACTTAATTAACATATCGATATGCAAATATCAAATACTTTATTTTGTTGTGAGTGACCATTGGATTCAATTGGAGTATACGTATGAGATCAGAGAATAGCTTTCCTATCCAACTTATTTATACACATTCCATTTGATTTGCTTTAAAGGAAAATTAAGTTTAGCGTTTTCGATAACTAATAATATGAGTGGGTTAAATGTAGTTAAAGAAAGGATTTCCGTTACCTTAATTATTTTAGATATACTGACTGTTCATTTCGTCTTAAATAAATGTTTTATAGGCAAATTTATTTCTCATTGGGCAATTTTTTTTTTTTTTTTTTAATGGAAATATGTGGAATATGCTTTTTATAAGTGTGCAATATGCTTTCATATAGGTACGCATACAAAATTTTAATTTAAAAATAAGAGTTGAAAATATTTACAAAATAACGTCAGAAATAATCGTTTGTTGCATCGCTAAAATCTAGAGAAAATTTTGATTTTAATTTTAACAATAGAATGGCCATTTCATGATTCTATAATTTCATATAATATTCAGACTAAGAGTATGGGAGAATCATAATGGCGTCTTAAAAGTGGTTGGCATGGCTGGCTGGGATTTTGTAACCCTGACAACGGATCCTAGAGAATGCGAGTGAAGTTTCTTACCCCAGTAATGAAATTAGGGCCGGAAAAAGGGCGTCACGCAGACATATTTGCCATTACTGTAACGCACAGAAGCTTATGGAAATGGTGCATGTTTGTGGGGTGGATTAACAAGGAAAGTTGGGTCCTTGTGATGCCACGGATAAGAATAGGTGGTTAGAGAAGACTATTCATATCTCAGCGGTCTTTTGACATCATGCTGACTCCAGGTTATGTGGTTAACAATGGATCACTCACTAGTTATATTTAACAGACTCACTCGCTTTTTTGTTAAAAAGTCTTGTCTGACAAAGATCTTTTATATATAAGAGGAGCATAACCCCTGTCAGGTAAAGAATGATGGCTCATTCTTGTGAAATATTTTAGCTATCATGTTGGCTATGAGGCTGGAGATTGAACTCAAGTTATACAAATTATATTATTATTATTAACTGAGAAAAGTGCATGGAAAATAAATAAATCATCGTTAAATTTAATTTATTTGTTCGATAAATCAAGGAATACATGCCATAAACGTTGATGACATAACATAACGATGACATAACCGACACGACATGACATAACCGTTTAAAGGAATTGGTTAATTTTTAATATACAATTTATTAATATGATTGAAAAAAAAAAAAGGATTGAGGTACCACGAATACGTATTTAATTATTGGTGCTGTGGTAAGTAAAAATCACTGTAAGGAAACGCATGAATAAGTAGAATAAGAATATCGCAACTTGTTCTTAAGAAAATTTCTTCTACAGCACCAGAAATATATTTACTCATTGTAACATAAATGCTTAATTATGTGCAATTTTGTGATTGTTCTCTAAGGCTGGGAAAAGACCAAAGGCGACAAGGTGCGGGATCTTTCTCGGCTTGTTTCATGGATGCAATTGTTAAGTTGTCGCTCGCGACTTGCGACGACCGTTGTAAGAGAGATATTTATCCTCAGAGGAATAATCTATTATTGTAAGGTCTATGTATTTATCACATGCCCCTGCGGTGAAATTATTTTAATTATTTTGGCGTTTTGCTTTAAAATTGTTGGAGAACAATAAATTACAGATGACCACAAACTCTTTTGAAAAGAAGCCCAAAAATAATTTATGGTTAATTTGTGGTTTTTATCGTGCAATTTTCTCTATTCTCAGTCTAACATTGATTGGTCTTTATGTTTGTTTTTATAAGTCACTTTTTTATAATCCTTTTCTTTTTGTTATAGTCACTGAGGATTACGTAAAAATTTAGATTTACACAACAGTACGGGACGTTTGAAAAATGCTGTTGTTGATATTATCGAAAAAGAGATCAAATGTACCAGATGTCCCACGTAAAACCGGGTCAGCTGACTGTTTGATAATTGTACATTACAAGAAATAACCTGTTGATGAGCCCATCAATGAGATTAATTAACATAAATTGATAACATGTCTTTATTATTATTATTATTATTTAGAACAATCGGAGAAAGAGATACTTCTGTCGAGCAGAACCGGTTTTTTGTGAAGTAACCGGGATTCATCTCATAGATGCAACATGTTAATGGAACAACTAGTAGTAAAAAAGGATTGTTGTAGATTAGTTTATCTAATATTCTGAAATCTCCATTCAGTCCAGTATAGCTTTTCCTAAACATAAGAAATTCAAAAACTGAATTTGTGGATTCGATTCTGCGCAGTCCAGGTAAAGTCGCTAACAGTTGTGTTGTGAATGCTGTATAAAGTTTTTAAGGGAGTATTCGGATTTCCTCCAATTTAAAAGTCATCCTTAAAAAGTTGCTGAGCTCAACGATTAATCACTTACATGCAATCAATGACCTTGAATGTATTTCCTCCTATTGGGAAGACAGAGCTGGCCTTACCATTAAGATTCAGGTACAAGAAACTTTTTAGGTTCCAATATATATTTCCAAAAACGCGGTTGGTTTTCTAGTTGCGGGCTCTATTAAAAAAGAACATTTTTGGTTTGTGAAAATGTTCTATTTTTTTGGGGTGTCCCCTATAAGACCGAGGCCTGGGTGCCTTATACCCATGGCATCTCCCCATATGTTCAGCATTGGACATATATATGTGTAAACTAGGTGTATATTTTGACGGATTTTATAAAATAAATCAGTGATGAATCCAGGGGTTGCCCCCGAGAGAAGGAAATTCCCACGGACATTGAAATATGCCCCAACGGAAGGTTTTTGTATTTTATCCTTATTAATAGTCTGGAAGTGCAAAAATTCCCTACCCCTCCTCCAGGAGATCCAGAAATCTCCCCCCCCCCCCTCTCTCTCCCGGAGACTCTCTTGAAAAATATTAATTGTATGTATGTACTTTCTTGTACATTTTTAACTATTTCATTCATTTTTTTTTCATTCGTGTTGTTTTTAATCACTAACTACTCTTTTATACTTAGTCTAGATTTAGTGTAAGCCTAGATAAATGAATTTGATTTCCCTTCAAACGCGTACAATGATTTTATTTTACTGCTTTTTTATTGCAAGATATTACACGATTCTCATGACTTATGAGGTTATAAAAAGTTTGAGAAAAGGAAAGATTAAAGACTGTTTCTTAATTTTTCTCTTATTAGAGACTGTTTCTTAATCATACCACATACACGTAGACGATGTCAGTTTATTATTATTATTATTATTATTGAAAAATTATATAAACACACACATAACTCCGAAAAAAAATTTAATTTTTCCTTTTTTGTTTATTATTTTTTTAAATAAATTTTCAGAAAATATACAACATTAACTTTTTAAGGTTACAATAACATCCTTTTCATCTGATAATTTAAGCTCGAAAAGAAAATATATTATTTTCTTCTTCAAAAATTAGTTTCTGTTCCACTTAACAGAAACTTAAATAGAAAAAAAACATTTATGAAAATTAAGAAACTCTATGCTTTCAGAAAAAAAAAAATTACTGGCTACTTAAAGTACATATATACGCTTTTATTAGTTTCCAGAACGTAATCAAGAAGTTTTTGTCATGTATGTTTTTTACACGAGAATGCTCTTCAATTCATTTATTTAGTTGCGTGTTTGTTTAATTACTTAAGCTTGTTTTTAAGTTTCTTTCGAAATCCTGCTTCTATGAATTTTTTAAAGGTGAATATAATATCTTTTCTTGTTTTATGATTATTCTTTTGTAATTTCAGCCGACATCTTTGCATGTGGATACGTCAGAAAAACTTAATTTCTTTAGAGCAATTTTTTTTTTTGCACTAATCTTTAATAACATATGATGCAAATTATTTTCCAAATACTTTTTTATTATACATCAGTTTATTCGCTGTAATACTTATACTTACATATAAAAAGTGGTTTAGCATTATTGTCGTAAATTTTAAAGGATTGGTACAGACGTTTAAAACATTATTTTTTCTCTCTTTTTACTGTAGAACCTAATAGTCGGAACTTAAGCGTTAGAAGATTCTTTCTTGATCGTGATGAAGTATGTATATGAGGCATAAATCGTAGCAAGTGATTGGTAAAATTCATTTTATACAATGCAATACGATTCAGTAACCACTGCAGTTCTGCGAGAGATTTGTGTTTATGCGATCAATCTAGATTGCGGGAGTTCCTGTGAAAACATCCTTTTAATTTTTAAATATTTAAATTTGTAATTGAAAATGTTTTTTTAGGGATTTTTGGCATCTCACCGTATTGCCAAAGTTTGAAGCTGTGAGATCTGCGAATTACAATTTTAGACTGTCCATAGACGAACAAACTCATTTTTAGTTCGCAGGCTATCAAAGCCAGAGAGCTAATGTGCCCGCCGGTTCTGTATGTACGTATCGTAGCCTACGATGGTGGGCAGCGCTGTACACCGCCACAGCGAGCGTCGTGGATCACCGTAGGCTACGGTACATATGTAATGTATGTAGATATGTATGCATGTACGTAACGCGATAACTCTTGATAGAAATAGTTCAGTGCTAGGAGAAAAAAAATCAAAATTGCAAAAGAATTTTTTAAATCCTCGAAAATATATTTGGTATTATCTTTGTTAAAAAATCAGTAGCATGACGAAGGAATTTTGAAATCATCATCATTTTATCTGTTTATTTTAATATACTAGTTTTTTTCCTCCATTTTTTTAAACACATAAACGGGTATTAAACATGGTACTAAAGTTTTTCAAATTCTATAAATGATTTCATTTTCACTGAATGGATGGGTACTTGATATTGTGTTAATTTTCTTCAAAAAATGGATAATAGATTAGGATTTCTTTCATAAAAAATTTTGAGAAATTTTAGAAAAACTTAATTTGTATTTCAACTCCTAATATTCGTGTTTATCTGCTATATTTTTTTATATTTCAAATCTCCGTATGTTCTTTATGTAAATGTATGCAAAGTAAAAATAAATAAATAAATAAAAAATGGAAAGAAGGGGGAAAAAACGGAAATTAGAAGATTTTATTTGTTTACAACGGTATGAATGTTCAATGTTAGGAAAAAGCTAAAAAAATATAAAAATACAAAAGACTTAAAAAAAAACAATAAGAAAAGAAAAAAAAATATTTTGTATACCCTTTGTCAAATGTGTAGTCAAATATGTAGTCAAATGTGTAGTAACAGAATGTTGTAATCATTATAAAAATTTCATCTGCCAAAGTGTCTAATATCGAAGGTTGATGTTTTCTTTCTATAACCTAAAAGTTTAAATCCTTGTGAAAGGTCCTCCAAAAATAACTTTTATCTTTCTTCGTCTTCCTGGAAGGATTCGAAAAACCTCAGGTGAGTTGTCATGGTAACACATCACTCTCAGCGCTATGTTGGACTCTAGATATTCCGGCATTTTAAGAATTTTATTTAGATTTTAAACCAGCGGGTAAGACCGAGCTACGCTCTGTTAAAATTAACTTGACCCATAGTGACACCAAAATGACCCGCTAATCGAATTTTCTCGAACATATAACCTAGCCCTATGATATTCTCGTAATCCAAAACGGTAGGATACAAAATTTAATCAAAATCGTTAGAACCTTTTTTAGATAAAATTGGTTTGACCCGTTGTAACCCAAAAATGATCCACTAATCAAATTTTCTCGAACGTGTTACTTAGCCGAATGGTCTTCTCGTAATCCAAAATGGTAGGATACAAAATTTAGTCAAGATCGTTAGAACCTTTTTTAGATAAAATTAGCTTGACCCGTTGTGACCCAAAAATGACTCACTAATCGAAATTTTTCGAACATGTGACTTAGCCCAACGGTCTTCTTGCAATCCAAAGTGGTAAAATACAAAATTTAGTCAAAATCGTTAGAAAATTTTTCAGATAAAATTAGCTTGACCCGTTGTGACCCAAAAATGACTCCATAATCGAAATTTTTCGAATATATAGCTTAGCTTAACGGTCTTCTTGTAATCCAAAATGGTAAAATACAAAATTTAGTCAAAATCGTTAAAAAAAATTTCAGATAAAATTAGCTTAACCCGTTGTGACCTTAAAATGACTCACTAATCGAATTTTCTCGAACATGTGACTTAGCCCAATGGTCTTCTAATGTCCGAAAACGGTAAGATTCAAAGTTTAGTCAAAATCGTTAAAGCCGTTTTTAATATAAAATTTGCATTTATATATATACACACAAAATTTGCTCGTATTATAATATATGATAAACTGACATATGAAACTTTAAACAAATATATATCTCAAAACATGTAATTAGCTCTGAGCATTCTAAGCATTATTTTAATAATCAAACTCGGAAAAATAATTAAAATATTATATTAAATTATCCAATTAAAAATTGAAAAAGGCGTAAGATTTTTCTTTCCAGTTTACCTTAGTATAAATCCTTTCCCCTAAAGTATTCCCATATTCCCTATAAATTATTCCTTTAGTATAATAATTTCTTAACTTATAAATTATTTATCTTACATAATAAATAAATAAATAACTTAAATTTAAAAAAATGCGATTTTTTTTTTTATTGAAAAATCTTTGGTAAGAAAATAAAAAATATTATGTTCTTTGTCAAGTACGTATAGCATGACAACGGAATGTTGTGATCATTCCCATTTCATCTGCCGAAGTTTGTACAATCGAAGGTGATGCTTTCTTTCTATAAGAGCAAGGTTTGCATTCTCGTCGAAGGTCCTCCAGAAATAGCTTTTATCTTCCTTCATCTCCTGGAAGAATTCGAGGGGTTACGAAAATCATCAGGTGAGTTGTCATGGTAACACATCACCCCCAGTGCTATGTTGGACTTAAGATATTCCGGCCTTTAGAAGAATTTCATTTGGCTTTATGTATAAAAACATATGATCATCACATAAATTGACATATGAAACATTAAAAAATGTGTATCTCAAAAATATGCTATTGGCTATGAGCATTCTAAGCATTATTAGTACTAAGCATTATTAATAACTATGCCTTATTAATAACTAAGCATTATTAATAATCAAACTGAAAAAAATAATCAAAGTATTATATAAAATTGTGCAAATAAAAATTGAAAATGCATAAGATTTTTTTTTTTTCAAATTTACCCCAGTATAAATTCCTTTTCTGTAAATTATTACCACAGACCTTCTAAATTATCCCTTTTTTTTTGTTATAAAATACTTCCCTTTACAACAAATAAACACCTACAACGTTGGGAACAAAAATAACTTAAGTTAAATTTTAAAAGAATGCGAATTTTTAAAAAAATTGAAAACTCCCTGATAAGAAATGTTCTTTATCAAGAATGTGTAACTTGATAAAGGAATGTTGTGATCATCATCATTTCATCTGCCGAAATATGTAATATCAAAGGTGATGCTTTCTTTCTATAACAGCAAGGTTTGCAATCCTGTCGAAGGCCCTTCAGAAGTAACTTTTAGCTATCTTTGTCTTCCTGGACGCATTCGAGAGGTTACGAAAAACCTCAGGTGAGTTGTCATGGTAACAAATCACCCCCAGTGCTATGCTGGACTTCAGATCTTCTGGCCTTTAGACAATTTTTCTTTGGCTTTATGTATTAAAATATATCGAGCGCCTTCCCTTACTGCCCAATTATCGTTACCCACAAAATATAACTTTTCAGAAAAGGGTATTTCTTAGCTTAATTTATTTTCGCATTTTCATAGCAAGCTAAACTTTGAATGGAGCTTAAATTTAGTGGGGATGAGGGGGTGGATGATATTTTAACTTTCCTGTTGGCAGAAATTACTTTATCAATGGACGAGTCGTCGAATAACATTGTGTTACTTTCAAAAAATGACAACGACATTAAAATTTCATTTAAAGAAAAAGGGAGAAATTCCTAAAAATCTCTTAAAGCATGTTTGCATTTCATCCCTGATTTTCGTGCTTTTACTCTCTTATATTTCATATACCTACATTTCTAGTTTTCTTTACACAGGGTGTACCAAAAGGATTAAGACGTGCTTTAATTTTTTTAGTTGTTGGAGATATGTAGACAATGTAAATTCCAAAAACTGTTCAAAATGAGGTGGGAGTTAAGATTACATTAATGAAATATTCCTGTTACAATTTTTCAAAAAATTACGTTTTTAAAAATTGTATACAGTCTCTCAGTCTTATTATCTGAGTCTTAAATTATTCCCACATTCCCTATTAATTATTCCTTTTTAGTATAGTAATTTCTTTCCTTGTAAATTTTTTCTCTTTATTACAGCGATAGAATAAATAAATAAATAACTTACATTAAATTTTTAAAAAGTACGAAAAAGAAAATAGAAAAATCCATGATAAGAAAATAAAAAGTATTAAAAATATTAAGAAAAATATTATTCTTTCTCAAGAATGTGTAGCATGATAATGAAACAGTGTGATAATCATCATTTCACTTACCGAAGTATGTAATATCGAAGGTGATGCTTTCTTTCTATAAGAGCAAGGTTTGCATTCCTATTGAAGGTCCTCCAGAAATAGGTTTTATCTTCTCCTTCGTCTTCCTGGAAGCATTCGAGAGGGTACGAAAAATCTCAGGTGAGTTGTCATGGTAACACATCACCCTCAGTGCTATGTTGGACTTTAGCTCTTCTGGCTTTTAGAGGAATTTGCTTTGGCTTTATGGGTTAAAATGTATCAAGCTTACTTTTTTTTAGCTATTTCATAGCAAGCGCTAAAATTTTGAATGGAGCTTAAAGTTAATGGTGAAAAAAATTATAGCTTAACTTTCTTTTTGGCAAAAATTACATTTTCAATGAACGAATCGTCGCCTTGCATCGTGTTACTTTCGTAGCAAAAAAGAAAAAAAAATAACAACGACAAAACGGGAGAAATTCTTAAAATCTCTTAAAACTTGTTTGCAATTCAACCCCAATTTTCATGCTTTTATTCTCTTGTAACGACATTGCTAGTGTTTTTTACACAGAGTGTCTCTAAAAGGTCGAAACAAGATTTAATTTTTTTACTTGTTAAAGATGCGCAGACAATTCAAAAGGGTCCAAAATAAAATAAGAATTAAGATTATGCTGAGGAAATAATCCTATCATATTTGTACAAAAAGTTACAAATTTTTAATTTTTATACGGTTATTTGGTTTTATAAGTTATACGAGCAGGGAAGACCGAGCTATGCTCGGTCAAAAATTAGCTTTGAGTTCAAATATCATTACCCTTGACCATAATGGCCCATTAATCAAATTTTCCCGAACATGCGACCAAGCCCAATTGTCTTCTCGTGCCCGAAACCCGTAGGATATAAAATTTAGTCAAAATAGTCTGAGCCGTTTTTTAGATAAAATTAGCTTGACCCACAGTGACCCAAAAATGACCCACTAATTCGATTTTTTCGGGCATGTGATCTAGTCCAATTTTCTCGTGCCAAAAACTGTAGAGTACTAAATTTAGTTCAAATCCTCTGAACCGTTTCTAAGATAAAAATAGCTTGATCCATAATGACCCATGACCAAAATGATCCACTAATATAATTTTCTCGAGCATCTGACCTAGTCCAACAGTCATCTCGTGCCGGAAACCATATGATGCAAAATTTAGTCTAAATAGTCTGAGCTGTTTTTTCATAAAATTAGCTTGACCTACAGTGACCCAAAAAAGACCCTCTAATCGAATTTTCTCGGACATGTGACCTATCCCAATAGTCTTCCCGTGCTTGAAAATGATAGGATACAAAGTTTAGTCAAAATCGTTTGAACCGTTTTTTAGATACAATTAGCTTGACCCTGACCAATGGTGACCCAAAATGACCTACTAATCGTATTTTTTCGAACATGTGACCTAACCCAGTGGTTTTCTATTGCCCCAAAACGGTAGGATAGAAAATTTCGTCAAAATCGTTAGCGTCGTTTTTAAGATAAAATTTACACACACACACACACACACACACACACACACACACACACACACACACACACATATATATATATATATATATATATATAACCACACACACACAATATTTACTCGTATTAGAATATATGATTTGGAAATATTTTCTCTATTTTCTGAGGAGTACAATAGTAAAAAAACCCATTCTTCTACGACCAACATTGGCCGAATTACAATACTTTAATTTTTATGAAATTCAGGAGTTTCTGACACTAACAACCGGTTTCTGTTTTTAGTGCCAGGAAGCTCCAAAATGGGTAATTAAAAAAATAGATACATGAAAAAAAAATCAAAAAGTTCAAAAATGAAAAAAAAAAAAGATAAATATCAAAATACGAAAATATCAAAAATCAAATATAATAAAATAAGTAAATATCGAAATATATAAATTATAAAATAATTATTTGAAAAAAAATTGTGTATTTTTACTTTGGAAATTTTAACAGAAATTGCCTTCGGAAATTGTGTTTCAACAATTAAAAAGGAAATTAACATTAGTAGTTCCATATTTTAAATCTGAATAATTTCTAAGCTATTTCACCGAATGATTTTCGTTTGGTATCCGAAGGTTAAGTTTACCGTAGAATCCAAATATGCTGTCAAAACTGGGTGTTCGTATTGGAAATTTCAAAGTTGCAATTTTAGTATGAAGACGACCCCCTAAACTTATTTTTCAACATAACTGAAAGTTTATTTTAATTTTTATTTCTGCGATAATTTGGCGAATAAAATCTATGGGGAGCATCTTTTTCTTTTTCCTTGGCATAGACTGTATATTTGCATGTGTAGATATAGATGTGCAATTGTACAAACGTGTGGGGTATAAGCGTATTGTATAAGATAGGTCATATGTTTAGGCATGCCTATCTTTTAAAATAAAATTTAAGCCTTTTTTAACTTTTATTCTTAGCCCAATATGACCCAAAAATATAATATGCCTAAAAAGGGAGTTTCTTTTTTTAATTACATTTTTTTTTTTTTTTTTGTTCAAATACATATGAAAATGTAACTGTATTTCAAAAAATACTTACATATCTTTGGCCACATTACTTCAGGTAAAATCGACTCTCACAAAAGTTCAAAATACTTGAACAAGTTTTCTATCTCTAGAGCTTCCGACTAAGTAGAAAAGATCTATACCAAATCTATAAATTTTTCGGTGACAGAAAGCTTGAATAAAAATATTGCCTTTCGGGAACCGGAAAATTCTCTGCGAAGATGTACAAAGTGAAAAATTGTAAAAGAAATTTCTTTTGCATCTGCTATAAACTGATAAACTGAAAAGAAAGTGGAATGAAATAAAAAATAAAACAGACGAAGTGCGAATTCAAAAACTAGGGCATGTGTCCACTTTTCTAAAAGTGAATTACGTACTTTTTCAGTGGAACAGTAAATAAAATATGGGATTTTTCAGTTCAGTATTTCATGTATTGTATTTAAAGGAAGTAAAGTCCTGCATCGGGTTAGGAAACCCGATTTCACCAAAACTGACCTGCGGTGAGGGTTGACGTTAATGATTTTCGTTGCTGGCTGGGTTTGGGACGGGTCAACTTTAATTGTTTTGAGATCCGGTCGCTTTCGGGTTGGATTTTAACTTTTGTGGGTCGGATTCAGATTAACCCAATTTTTTAAAAGAAAGACTAGAATATTGTTTCAGATGGAAAAAACTATATATTTGAATATAAATGAGTATATATGTTAATTTTTCTAAATATCAGAACAAATCGTTATTAGCGATATAATTATAAACTGTTTTTCTATCATAATTACATTACAGCTGGTAAAATATAGGTGATTTTTCTTTCATTTCAGAATTTGTGTCGGTTTCGAATTGTGTGTGGAATTTAAGCCAGATTTAAAGTAGAAGAAAATCACTTTGTCGGTCGGGTTAGGATCGGGTTTCGTGTCAATAAAATGTTTTTTTTACTGGGCTCGGTTTTGGTTTCGGTTGACTTCATATAGAAATTTCAGGGTAGGGTCAAGTATAATCGTGCAATACTCTAAATAATAATAATAATAATAATAATAATAATAATAATAATAATAATAATAAAAACAGACAAATTGCCCATTTAATTTTGTTTATCTGTGTGACAGTAGATAAAGTACAAACAAATTGCTTGATTGCTCAAATTTATTTTACGCGCTAGGGTGCTTAATACTAATAAATACACTTAAATTTTGTAATTACTTGCATACTTATAACTTTTACCCCCATATTTAATATATTACCTCCTTACTTACATAAATATTGATAGTTACGCATTTACATATATACGTCGTCTACATATTGACATACTGTGATTACAATCACATAGAAAAAGACAATATCTGTCTGCATTGACTGTTTGCTACTGTTAAGGAAATTGTTAAGTTGAATTGATTCTTTAATATCTATTTTCTTCTTGTATACTACCAGATGCCTCTTTAAATAAGGATTTATCTTTATGCCATCTTTGAAAACGTAATGTTTATTTTAGCTATTTAATGCTAAGGTAAAGTTTGGCGTTTGGCATTTTGAATATATTTCTAAAATCTGTATTGTTCTACGTTAAATTGTTCTATATTATTCACTCGCGTGCTTTGGTATTACAAGCAAGATTTTGAATGATAGGCCTGCAGGCGATGTAAAACAAATTAGAGATGGTATCATTTGATACTGATCAACGATCATGTATAAGTGTAAAGAATTATATTGTGAACCCTTGTTTGTATCTGTTCCTATGCATAAAGTGTTACTTGTCAAAGCACCTGGTTTAATAAAAGAAATCTGCCTTTATATTGACTGCTACAGTATAGAACAATATTTCAACTATACCCGCCAAGGGAATATTAATGATCATGGATTCGGAAAACTGCATCATACTTCGTTTTAGCATGCTCTTAGCTCTTAGCTAGGGATTACGATCCCGGGATTTGGGATCACGGAGGATTTTTTTATCCCTAAAAATTCGGGATTACTTTATGTTAAACTCCGGGATTTTCGAGATTTATGAACTACCATCGGTATGCCGCACGACCAATTCATAAAATTTAGCTATTTCCAAAATTACTAAAAAATATATAGAAATCGCTTCAGTTGTTCACAAGAAAACGTTACATCAAAGTCAACTACTTTACATGTGATTTTGTTTGCTTGTGGAATCGCGTAACTAGTATTGCATTTTACACTTTCCAATGTAGAAGAAAAGTGTTTATAAATGCGGTTTGTCTGTCTGTCCGTGCTATAATTCTCGGAAATATGCCAGGATTGCTATGAAAATTTTATATGTTATTTAAGTTTACTATAGAATGTTCGGTAATGAAGTGTTTAGTATTTATAGTTTGTTTACAGAATCACACAAAATAATTTCATTACATTATGGTTTAAGGGGGAAAATATTTTTAAAATATTTCAAACATAATGAGATGGATTAAAACATGCTTTCTCAGGGGTATAAAATAAGCGGCATTTATAGTTCGTTTACAGGGACGCATAAAATAATTCCATTACATTATAATCTATAAGGACAAATTGTGAGCAGTGCATTTTTATGATATGATACTTCAAACATTATGAAATCACTGAAGTGCACTACAACATGTTTTCTATAAGCTATGGAGTACATAGCATTTATCGGTCATTTACAGAGACAAACAAAATAATTCGGTTTCAGGTGATTAAGATGAATAATTGCTGAAAGTGTGTTTTCCGCTGTGCTATGCTTTTTTAACCTTACCATCTATATTTGGAGTGTGTTAGGTGGTGTGTGTAAATTATATTGCTTTGGAGAGGTAAAACAAGATCAAGTCTTAGAGAGAAGTATTGATCCGCCTCTGATTTTGCCCTTCGCAGGTATCGAACATTTACGACATGTACGACCTTAATTTAAGGAATTATCTTATCGGATCAACTGTATGGCATTCTTAAAGGTTCAAACATTATTTAAATAATGAAAAAAAAATTTCATCATTTGAAACTTTTCTGCTCCTCTTAATAGCAGTCTATATGTTAATGATAGTCTTTCCAATAAAGGAATAAAAAACTTTTCCAATACTTGCCAAAAATTGTCTATTTAAACGTAAGTGGGTATACCTTAAAAGCATTTTCCCTAATTGGGAACACTCAGCAAATCTTCGCGCAAGAAATATTTTATCTTCTAATTTCTTTCATCGATACAAATTTCATGCAAACATAACTTAAGTCATGTGTATTAAACAAGATGAAATGCATTTTCTTGTTCCCTTTCTCCCCATTTCTGCCGAAGACTAAAAAATCACGACAAAGCGAAATGAACTAAAAGCTTCCTCACTGTCTCAGTTTAAATTGTCTCAATCCTTTTCGGAAAAAAAGTAGCACTTTTGACGAGAACGTCCGGTCAAAAAGCAATTTGTTCTCCGTATTTCTAATTTCCTTTTTCCAGAAGCGCGGTCTAATGGGGAAGTTGATTTAGAAGTGGTTGTTGCAGATATGATCGTAACACGCTATCATATACTTGGTTGTCTATCTCATCAGGTTCTAATGTGACGAGCTTTGATATTCGTCGAATTTTTCAGCTCTGATTTTTTAAAGCTGTTCTCAAATCCTAACTTGTCATTTTTTGATGAATACACGAAATCCTTGTTATTGTGAAGAGGGCAGTGCACTTTAAAAATTATTTTTCATTATTGATGTTTAAAAAGAAGTTCTTCCAAGAAGTCTTCTGTATCATGAATTCAATAAATATTTGAAAAAAAAAACTGTTTACTTAAAATTTGAAAAACTTTAAAAATATTAATTAGTTTTTTTTTTTTTTTAAATAAATGGTCTTTGCGTTTTAATTTTTAAAATATTTTATCCAATTTTTTTTCATTTTATTAGATAAGAGTACTTTATTTAAAAAAAAAAATGTGCATCTATTAAAAAAAAATACGTAGAATTTTCTTAATTTAAAAAATATATATATTTTTTTAAATTGTGCACTTTAAAAATGATTTTTTATTATCTAAGTTAAAAGAGAAGTTCTTCCAAGACGTTTTCTGTATCCTGAATTCAATAAATACTTAAAAAATGTGTATAATTTACTGAAAACTTGGAAAACGTTAAAATTATTAATTAGTTTTAAAAAGAATAAAATGCTCTTTCCGTTCCAATTTTCAAAGTATTTTGAGTTATTTTAAATAAAAATAGTTATTTAAAAAAATAATGAAAAGCGGAAACAAACTGAATTTGTAGTATAATAGTGCAAGACGTTGTGACCCGAGAGTTATTGTGAATTTTGCACAAAAATTGTAACAGTCATCTCTCAGGGCTGTTAGGTATAGGTTCAAATGAGTTCATGATACTAACTTAATAACAAAAACAGTTTATTGCCTCACTTTAAAGAGAGGACGAACAGTGCAGTAACAAGTTTAAATTTATTTAGCTCTAAACACGCGTTGTAGGACTCTTTTCCAATTTCTTAAAATTCAAGTCCTACACTCAATTCACAATGTTTCTAAAACAGTTCTCTTCCCTACAGAGACAATCCTAATTTAATGTTACACAACCCAAATAGACTCCGTGAGCCTAAATACCACTTTATTCTAAGTATGATAAAAACAATATACTTTCTTACTATCACCAGCAGCCTTGCAGTAAGCTGTCTTCAGGCATTAATAATAGATGTCAAAAGAAAGAGTGTATGTTTAAAGAGCAAAAAATCTCAAAAAATAATTCTCGGAAATCATCATCATTTTCGCCATTGTGTTCTTCGTAGTGTTATTCAGTTATGCTACCTGTATCATCATGTATCTCATCTCGTGTAATAGTCTACTATATAAGCCGAGAATCACATGCCTTCATCTATGTGTGTGTGCTCATTCGGAGTTTGTGTTCTCATCTGTGTGCATGTGCTCTCAGTCTGATATTGTCTTCATCAAGATTTGCTCATGAGCACTTTTATTTCTGCTGCCAATGTATTGTTTTCCGGACGATTTGCTGGCTAATATTTCTTCGTGTCAGGCTGAAAAATTGTCTAACTGACAATGCAAGTCTCATAAAAATCCGTCCAGTCGAACTTTTTTAAAAGGCTTCCTTTCGTAATCCCGGTTCAACTGATAATAGAACTTTCCTTCATAATTCTATAAATAAGCAACGTAGAATGATATGTAATATACTAAAACCATCCCTGAAATATTATCTAATTAACATTGTATGAGTCTCATCAAAATCCATCAGCAGAACTTTTTATAAAGGTTAATATTTCCTAATCAGGTTCAACTGATCGTAGAACTTTACCCAATAATTCTATAACTAAGCAAAGTAGAACGATATATTGCATAGTCAAATCTTCCCTGAAAAAGTATCTTACTAACAATTCAAGTCTTGTCAAAATTCGTCCGGTAGAACTTTTTAAAAGGGCTAATCTTTTGTAATAAGGATAACCTGATTATCGAACTTTTTTCCGTAATTCTATGACTAAGCAACATAGAACAATATGCAATATACCAAAAGCTTCCCTGAAAAATTATCTAACAGTGAAAGTTCCATCAAAATCTATTCAGCAGACTCGAGTTATAGGCAGCCGGAACGAAATTCCCATTTGAATTTTATATATATTTACATTTGATGCATTGCAGTGACCATTGTAGCTTAAATTTGACATCTTAAATTTAAATAAAAAAGTAGCGGTTATTAAATAAATAAGGTTTATACTAGAGACTAAATGGAGAAATTTATGAAAAACTGATTTTTTTTTTCAAAATAGCAGCTGCTTGATAAGAAAGTTAATCTTTAAAAAAAAATACTGTTCTTTAATTAAAAAAAAGAAGCTAATATATTTTTTTCAGTTTCCATATAATTATGTAAAGAGCTGATAAAATTAGGTGTGAATCAATTCAGAAATTTTTGAGTAATCATGGTCACCGATTTGAAAAATATACTCTTGGAGAAAAAATAGTGCATAATTTTGTTTTATAATTACAGTATGACACTTATTATACTCTTTACTTACATAGAATCATCTATTCAAACACCATAAGATACCATAACCACCCTCTTCATTTGATAAAGCCTTCTAAAACTGCAACTTGCAAAAAAAAAAAAAAAAAAAAATCGATTTTTTTTAATTTGTGTCTTGGTGTAATCCCTTAAGTCAACGTTATTTATTTTTAATAACGTCAGTTTCTCTCTCTGCAGTTCGCCAACTGTCTGTGTGTAGTCTAACTTTCCTAAATATACGATGGAAAGTCATTAAGTAAGTCACAAAAGATAATTAAATACTAACTTACAATGATATTTACTTCAAAACTATTTTTATTTCTCAACATATTCTCCACCAATATTTATGCACTTGTATCTCCGTTTTATCAGTGCCCCAACACCAGCTGCATAACAATCTTTGAGTGGCTGTCCCAGCCACATTAGGACTTCAAGTCGAACTTTTTCATCATCTGTGAACATCATCTTGCAACTTCTTCAACATCCAAAATACAGATGCGACTTAGCCCGAAGCAATTTTCATCTGTTTAGTCCACTAAAAAACCAAGAAGCAAGATGATGTTCACAGATGATGAAAAAGGTTCAACTTGAAGTCCTAATGGGGCTGAGACAGCAACCCAAAGAATGTTATGCAGCTGGTGTTTGGGCACGAATAAAACGGTGATATAAGTGCATACATATTGGTGAAGAACATGTTGAGAAATAAAAATAGTTTTGAAGTGAATATAATTGTAAGTTATTATTTAATTATCTTTTGTGACTTACTTAATGACTTTCCCTCGTACTTGGATTACCATGTAATAAGTTATTGGTGTTCACTATGGTCTAATCGCTATTGTAGATGGAATATGTAGCATTCATAGTTCATTTACAGGAACACTTAAAATAATTTCGTTACTTTATGGTCTTTGGAGGGGGATCGTTTACATAATTATTTTAATGATGTTACACTATTTCAAACATAATGAAATTGATATGCACTTATGCGGTGCACTATAAACATGCTTTCTGTAGAATTTTCAGCATATTCTTTACAATGTGATGCAAAGCATTTATCATTCATTTACAAAGTCAGACAAAATAATTCCGTAATTCCGTTAGATAATGGTTTTCGGGAGAAAATCGTTTGCAGTGTATTTTAATGATATTACAGAATTTCATACGTAATGAAACTGATATGCACCAAATTGAGGTGCATTACAAGATGGGAATTGTAGAATATGATGTGGATAGCATTTATAGTTCATTTACATGGAAAAAGAAATAAAATAAAAAGATTCGGTTACAGTCTATGAGCGATAATTGCTGGAAGTGCGTTTTCAGTTGTGGTGTTATGCGTTTTTTAAGATTAACTAAATGTTAATATATTACGCGATGTGTATAAATTTATGTGCAAGGCTGTAAAAGAAATCGAAAGTATTACTGCCTATGAGTGTGAACTGTATAAATGTGGTTTTTAATTGTATTATGAATTTTCTAACTGAACTATTTTAGAGATGTTCTACAATATAAATAAAAACAGGGCTACGCAAAGAACTGAATATATTGCCGTCTTTGGATGGTAATAGCTGAAAATGCGCTTTTAGTTATGTAATGCGTTTTTTAAATGAAATTTTTAACTTAATACGGGGTAAAAGTCTGTAGATAATATATAGGTGTGTGCAAAATAATTCAAATGCATTTCTTTCTTTTTTTTTTTTTTTTTTGGCAGAAATTGCTTCAGGTGAATTTTCAACTGCGTTATGCGTTTTCTACCTGAACTAAATTCTAGCATAACATGTAGTATCTATAAAAATCTAGAAAACATATACAAGGCTAAACAAAATAATTCGACTACATTTCCAGACAGTAAATGCTGAAATTGTTTTTTTTTTTTTTTTTTTAAACGTGTTATAAAGTTTCAGAATTGTTTATTTAGATATCTTCTGTTATTTTATCAAACGATGAAGTCCTGTTACAATATTGTTGAAGGGTTGGAAAGAATTTCGATCGATGCTTGACGAAGAATTTTTTTTTTTTTTCAATCTCCGCGAAATTTTGAGCTATCAAGATTCCATTGCATTTACACAAAGAATTCGAGGAATTCAGATATCAGAAATATGTTAGAAAATCGACATGTTGTTTTAAAATGTACAATTGAAAAAATGGCGGTCCTGTATTTATTTATTTATTCATTTATTTATTTATTTTTATTTTTATTTTGTAGGAGTTACTTTAATAGTGCTTTATAAAAAACAGTTAATTATTAAAAATAATACACATTGTTGGTACAAGCTTCATACAATATTGCATATTTCACTAAAATCTAACTAAATGCAATCTAACTTAAAACTGCTTTCAGAGGGCGAAATCGTGAGAAAAAAGACCGCGCGATTGTAGGTGTACGGCATATATATGAAGCAAAAGTTTCAAATATTTTCGAGTGAAAAAAATCATGTCTAAATAACATATAATGCATTAAATATAACAACTTCTGAATGATATCTTTATACTAATTAAAGAATTATATTCCCAAAATATACATGTTTTATTTCCGCCAAAGATAGTAAATCTCCCCTTATAATATATTATCTCTAAATATTCAGTATGGAGTAGATCATTTAAATGAGGGGTGGGGATAAAAAAAAAACGTATTCAAGGAAGAAAAAGTTGAACATTTCTAGAATCTTAGAAGAAGCCTTTGGAAATCTGCTTTTAAGATATAAAAAGATTTCGACAAACCTGGAGATTTTTATGTGGCCGAAAAAGATTTCTTAAGATTTTCTTTGAATAAAGCAAAAATTCAGTTTCCTTGTGAATTACTTTCTTCTAGATTTTAAATATCCCTATCACGTGGCCGAAACGGAAATAATGTCTTCTATTTATTCAAAATGTTACGTTTACATTTTATTAATTCACAGGTATTTTTTTAACAAAAAATAAAACCGACTTCAAGGGATTATTTTTTACCTTCGTTCTTCTGTGGCACACTAAAGTCGGGTCATGGGTCAGGTTATATCGATCTGAACCAGAAAAATCTGTTTGTATTCAACCGACACATTTCAACCCGAAATCTGAAATGAAAGAAAATTAATCCATATTTTAATGCATTTCTGAAAAACTACTCTGTAATTATATTTCTAATATCAGTTTTCTCTTTTGTGCAGAAAAACAAACATATATATATGCTCTTTTGTATGATGATACTCTTTTATATTCAAATTATATAGTTTTTTCATCTTAAACGGTATTGTGGGCTTTCTTTTGAAAAATCAAGTAAACCCGCATTCCACCCGCAATAATCAAAATTTAATCCGACCCGGTTGGACTCGGGTAAAATCGGGTTATACATATACAATCCGATGCAGGATTGGATAAAAACCTTTATAGGCTTTAAAAGCCTATAAAGGAAAAAAACAGACATGAAAAGGGACAGACAAATATATCATTTTTATATCCTAATGATATGGAAACCGGACCATCTGCAGAAAGAGACTTTTTCAACAAAAAAATATAAAAATTGTTCAAAAGTTATTTGCGGACATACTACATAGAGAAAAAAAATATACAAGATGATTGTATAATCTTCTTCGTTGGAAGCCGATTATAAAACACTTGTGATTCAAAATAGATACGGTGGCAATTAGCTCTTAAACCTTTCATATATTAGAAATATACTTAGAAAAAAAAGTATGCAAATCAAGTACAAGTACAGCTTTTACATATGAAACGTAAAAGGTTACTACAGCGACAGAATAGCGTAACACAAAATTAAACAAGCAAAAATGTGTTTAACATCAGAATTAATAAAACAAACTCACTAATTAACAAATTACAGGAAATAAATTAGAATTAAACTTTTCTTCGGGTTCTACAAAAAAAAAAAAAAAAAAAAAAAAAAAAAAAAAAAAATTGTAAATGTTAAAAGTATATAGTCAGTGTATATTTCAAAAGTTAAAAAGTGATAACAATAATAAGAATAAATTGTGTTTCTGACATATTAGAATTTCGCAAATTACATATTTTTAAATAGTTTGCTTACGAAAAGGGTCAATGTGTTCTATTTTATGTTCATTTTTGTAGCACCAAGTATTGCGAAACCGCATAGTATTTTTTTTCTTATACAAGTTAAAACGTTGTTGTTAACGGAAATATGCGGTATAATATGAAAATCATATCGAAATATATCAACAATGACCTATTCCGTTACAGTATCTCATTCATTAAACCTAATGTATGGAACTGTTCGCACAGCGAGTTATTCTAATCCTTTTAATTAAAAATGCATTTATTATCAAACAGAAACATAATATGTTAATTATTATCTACTTCTGGAAATTGAATATTTTTGCATTGAAACAATGTCAGTAAATGGCACAATTTCGAAGGCCGTAGTGAACATCATCTTTAAAATGAATATTTATGTTATACTATTGTATCGTCACGTTACGGTTGACTCAGTTTACGGAAATATGAAGTCATCATGCAAAGAACTCGTTGAATAAAATTCTCGTACATTGTCATAATTTGTATCGCATTACCCCTTCCAAGCTGGCGAGATGATAGAAGGAAGTATCCCAAGATGATCTGGAAGATTCTTTTCGTAATTTCTACCGGAAATTGTGTTATTATTTTATTTACGATGGCGTAAAAATGCTGTTTTATACATAAATAAGATAATTAAATCCTCTATAACTCATGGTAACACCAGTTTTGACACCCTTTCAAGAAGGGTTTTTTTTTTTTTTTCCAACAAAAATAGTTAAACCTCGTTTTTTAAAAATAAAATTGAGGCATTGACATGGAAAAGGCAGTAAGTCAAGAAAAATCGATTTTGAGATTTTTAGTAGAAGAAATAGTAAAAATTTGTGTCAATGGCATGGAAAGAGCAGTAAGTCAGTGTAAAGCTGAGATATCCATACATGGATCTCGTATGCTTATTTTTTGTGAATAAAACTTTGTAATTTGGCAGTGTAAAACCGTTTTTTGCTTACCCTGTAAAATTAGGTTTTCTTTACTTACTACCTTTTCCATGTCAATGCCACAATTCTTGTTTCAATTCTCCTTTCAATCTCGTTATTTTGGATGAATAAAACCTCATTTTACTGGAATAAAATTCTCGTTGAGGCATTGACAAGAAAAATCGATTTTGAGATTTTTAATAGAAGAAGTAGTAAAATGTTCAAGTAAGTCAGTGTAAAGCTGAGATATCCATACATGGATCTCGTATGCTTATTTTTTGTGAATAAAACTTTGTAATTTGGCAGTGTAAAACCGTTGTTTGCTTCCCCAGTAAAATTAGGTTTTATGACTTACTACCTTTTCCATGTCAATGCCTCAATTCTTGTTTCAATTCTCCTTTAAATCTCGTTATTTTGGATGAATAAAACCTCATTTTACTGGAATAAAATTCTCGTTTATTGCTGTAATTTGCATTCTGTAAATGAATTTGAATTTTCAATTAAACATTTTTAGCTGCGTTATTCAATTGTGCGTAAATTCAATTATAATTTAACTTATACATGCAAGAGTAACAAAATAATATTAATTTTAATGTTAATGTTAATGTTGCTAATTTATCCTGTTTGCCTGCAAAGCATTTTTGTTGAACATGAAAATGTTTACTTGAGAATGGATAGCATCTAAAAAAACCCTTACGTTCTTGGTTGACAAAACTGATTAATACACTATAAAAGCTACTCAGAAACGTTTCCTAAACTTAGTGGCAGAAAAAGAACCTTTGTTTTCATAAATGATTCCTTAAATCTTGAAAATATATTGGTTTCTAAGCTTTTCAAAGATGAAGAACGAAATCGTGAGTAAATTGGAAGAGGTTATTGTTTATTTTCGTTCGTGGCCATATTATATTTTCCTAAATTCAGAAACATTTGTGGATTTGGGGTAACCCAAAGTGATTTAAGTATGTTCAGATTTTTCGAGTGTTTAGTATCTCTATAGTCGTATTTTTCACAATTATGAAATTAAAAATTACCTGTATTTTATTTTAATCACTATTATGTATTTAAATACTTGCTAGTCATAACTGAGCGAAATATCCTGGGGAATCGTGGATATAGTCAATACTTTTTTAGTGACTGTGATTCACCGAAGTATAATTGCTGAATTCAAAATGCAAATTCGTTTTTAATGAAATGCAAATTTTCCCCTTATTAACGAAAAAAATAAATAAACTTACGAATATTTGCACTATCTTTCAAGTAATTATTTAAAGTTATATCTCACAAAGCTTTATTTTCAATATTGCGATATTTTCTGCTTTTTGAGCCATAAAAAAAAGGGGGGGGGGGGAGATTGCGATTATGATATACTTTATGAAATAACTTTATTAGCTCTTAAAAATAACCGTTCAGTTCTGCTTTTCTGGAAAATTTCTAGGTTCTAACAATAATTCAATAACTATTTTTTACCACAAACCATTAAATGTTAAACATTCATCCTTCGCATTACTTCGCTAATATCAAGCCTTCTTATGTAATAACGAGATTCATCTTCCCTGCTTACATTGTTTCACTAATCGGAAATTTTCTTATTCAGTTGCCGCAATGTGCTTTTCCGTAATTAATTCATCCAGTGCGCTTTTCGCAACCTCTTACTACATCCCGAAATTATGGTAGACCTCCTCCAACCCCCCCATCCCTAAGATCCGAGGAGTTTAATTGGATTGATCCATCATTTTCTGTGTTCCTCCGCATACCCCTTCCGAATATACTACCGTAAGAAGGGAAAGGTGTAACCCAAAGTGCTTTTACTAAAACTATACTATACTATACTATACTAAACTAAACTATACTATACTTAATAGTATATTTAGATTTTTCTAGTGTTTTTTATCTATAGTAGTATGTTTGATAATTATAAAATTAAAAATTGCCTTTTATTTTTATAAAAAATACCACCAGTCATAACTGATGAAAATATCCTGTCTTTTGTCAACTTTTTCTAGTAATTGGGATTCACCGAAGTATAATTGCTGAATTCAAAATGCAAATTCATTTTCAATGAAATGCAAAATTCCTCATATTAAGAAAAATAAAAAATAAAATAAAATAAAATAAACTTACAGATTATTTGCGATATTTTTCAAGTAATTATTTAAAGTTATATGTCATAAAGCATGTTTTTTGCGCTACATTAATAAAAAAAAAAGAGAAAAAAATATTCCGATTATGAAACTTTCTTAAATAACTTTATTACCTATCGAAAATAATCAATCAGTTCTGATTTTCTGGATAATCTTTAGCTTCTACTATAATTCAATAACTATTTTTAACCACCATTCATTAATTGCTAAACATTCATCCTTCGCGTTTTACATTACTTCGCTAATCTGAAATTTTCTTACGCAACTGCAGCAATGTACTTTTCCGCAATTAATTCATCAAGTGCGCTTTTCGAAACCTCTTACTACTTACATCTCGAATTTATAGTAGACCTCCTCCGAAGCCCCCCTATCCCTAGGATCCGAAGAGTTTAATTGGATTGATCCATCATTTTCTGTTATCCTCCCCCACACCCCTTTCGAAGATACTATCGTGTTAGAAGGGAAGGGTGTTACCCATCGTGCCTTTAGCTTTGTGATGGAGAAGAGAATAGGAAATCTAGAAAATATCGATCTTATGAATTCTTTTAGTTCTTTAACTCCTGGTTTTGCCGTCATAGGATACTACTTCCGGAGGAATTCCGAAAGAGGTTGCCACTCTTGGCATTGAAGCGGAGATTTCGGAGTTGGTGTTTTTGCATTATAAGAATCAGAGAATTCCAACCCGGTCTTTTCGAGTTAGAGAACATGCTATCCAGTACACCCGGAAATGAATTAGAACTTAGTTGAAAATTTTTTTAATTGAAAATGCTAATTTATATTTTACAATTAATATGTTTCTTTAGATTTCTCACTAAAAACAAGAGAATTTTTATATGAAAATATAAATTACGTATTCAAATGAAGTTTGGAAATTTATTAAACGTGATATTTTCGTATTAGCTGCATGCCAAAGGGTAAATATCCGAAAAAATCGCCAAAATTTTTGCTACTTTCAACAAACTTTCAACAACCTTTTTTATTCAAGCAATAAAGTTTTTGTTTTTATCGCAAAACTATTAACTTTTAAACATTGCACAATTTAAATTTTTACACCATCGAATGCAAAAAAAAGTACTTTCAGATACAATTTGTTTGAAAACTGTATCTCAATTTGTGAGTTTTTATGATTTTTAAAAAGTATACATTTTAACTCGATTGCCGAAGATTCACTCGTTTTTACTTGACACAATGTAAATAGTTCAACATTTATTTCCAGCTATTATTCCATAACAAAATTAAAACATCGCTGAAAGATAAACAAATAAAGCAAAAGTTTAACAGATATGTAATCGTACTATGCGCGCAAACAGTGAAATAACAAGAATAAAAAAGTTGTTACAAATACTTACATTTTTGCAATTTCGCAATTTAATTAGCTACATTAACTGCTGGTATGTGGCTAATACACCTTTTTTTAAGAAAATTTTTTATAACTTTATTACTTGAATACATAATTGATATATATATATATATATATATATATATATATTAATTTCGTTTTGGTCTAATTCGTGGGCAATCTAAAATACATATATTAAATATAAACAAGAGCGGAAAATCTTGCAACAGACATTACACTTTCCAAAACTAACAGAATATTATTAAGAAATCTCACTTTTTTCTATAGTGAAATTAGATGTCTAAATAAGCAGTTTAAAAAACACATAACTCAGTAAAAATCCACTTTCAGCAGTTGCTGTCCATATCCGATAATGGGTGCTAATTCTTTCACGCAGCCCTTTATATTCATTTGTAGAATTTATACACACCACGTAATACTCTAAAAATTAGATATACATACATTTAAAAATGAATACCACAGCGGAAAACGCACTTGTATCGCAATTATCGATTATAGTTAATCCTGTAACCAAAGTCTTTTGTGCGTCTCTGTAAATGAATGATAAATGCTACGCACTCTATAATCTATAGAAAACATGCTTTAGTGGATCTAAGTGATAATGAGTAATGTCTTTTGAAGTATCATAACATCACTAAAATGTACCGTAAATTATCTCTCCCCATAGATCACAATGTAATCGAATTATTTCGTGCGTCTCTGTAAATGAACAGTAAATTCTATGCACTCCATAATCTAAAGAAAGCATGTTATTATGAACCTCAGTGGTAATTTATAATGTCATTGCGTTTGAAGCATCATAACATCATTAAAAGGCACCGCAAATTACTTTTCCCCATAGATCACAATGTAATGGAATTCTTTTGTGCGTCTCAGCAAATGAACAGTAAATTCTATGCACTCCATAATCTAAAGAATACATGTTCTAATGAATCTTAGTGATAATTTATAATGTCATTACGTTTGAAGTATCATAACATTATTAAAATGCTGCGCAAATTATCCCCCCCCCATACATCACAATGTAATGGAATTCTTTTGTGCGTCTCAATAAATTTTATGCACTCCATAATCTAAAGAATACATGTTCTAATGAACCTCGGTGATAATTTATAATGTCGTTTGAAGTATCAACGCAGTATCACGCGTGTTTACATCATTAAAATTCACCGCAAATTATTTTTTCCCATAGATCACAATGTAATCGTATTCTTTCGTGCGTCTCTGTAAATGAACAGTAAATTCTATGCACTCCATAATCTAAAGAAAACATGTTCTAATGAACCTCAGTGATAATTTATAATGTCATTGCGTTCGAAGCATCATAACATCATTAAAATGCACCGCAAATAACTTTTCCCCATAGATTACAATGTAATGGAATTCTTTCGTGTGCGTCCCTGTGAACGAATTATGACTGCTACTTATTCCGTAATTCAAAGAAAACATATCTTTGTCAGTGATGCATATGAATCACATTATGCTTGAAATATCTTAACATTAATAAAATGCACCACAAGTGATTTTTTCCGCATTGACCACAATGTAAAGAAATTATTTTGTGTGTCAGTGTAAACGAACTCTAAACGCTACACACTTCATTTTCTTCATTTTCAATACAGAACTAATAGTAAATTTCAATATCATATAAAAATTATTTGACAATCAGAGTATATTTACGATAGTTAGAAGACGGACAGACAAATTATGTTGCAAAGTGTTAAAAACCCTTTATAGTCTCCAATTAAAAATTGGTGACATAAATAAATAGTTCGAACGATTAATTATTCTCATCACTATTTATTAACTATATTTCATAACTATTTATTATTTAATACTAATTGTTAAATTTATTTTAAAATTTAAGATGACTATACTTGAGAACTTCTTTGTAATTTTTGAATTTCTGCGCCACTAGTACATCAGGCTATATAGTCAAACTTGGCCTAATTTTAGTTATAATTCTTCTCAGCCGATATATTAAAAAAGTAAAAATTATATTAATCCAATACTGATAATAAATAGTTTAAATGCAATTCTTTTTCAAAATAAAAAACGAAATTTTTATTGATAACATCAGCTATTGAGCTAAATTTAAGATAATGTAATGAGTATAATACTTAGAAAAAATTGTAATTATATATAAGTAAACATATATAATACAATTCTTCATTTGGATTTAATAAATCAAATTAATATTTTTCCATTTCGGCTCATTTTTTCACAACATTAACCTTTGTTTTAACCAAACAGATACAGTTCAAAAAACATAATTAATCTTTTCTATACAGAAAAAATTATAAATAATGTTTTTTTTTTTTTTTTTTTTTTTTTTTTTTTCCTTTTTTACAAATGTTTGCATAACATATTCCATTTCATTAAATGGAAAATGTTATTTTTTTCGCGTTTAATTTATTTTTCGTGCAGTAATCTAGTAATCCAAAAGAAATAAGATTTTTGTTTATTTAAGGATTAAATTATAAAAACAAGTGGATTTGAATGAGAGTTTGTAAACTAGAATTATTATTTTCCCAGTTATTTTTATGTTTGCTTGGGAAATTCTGAGAATAAACTAAATGAACCGGATGAAATTTTATGAAAAGGAAAAAGTTCCATTTTTTGCATCAAGGCGAATCTTTCTATGTGCGGAAGATTCAGCAGCAGCATTTATTGGTATTTGAAAGTGCTAGGCTTTAGCATAGAATTCTGTTCATAAAGATTTTTAACACAATTTCTAGTTACAATTAATTCCTTGTTTGTTTATTATGCTACAAAAACTTTCGTATCGCTAGGCCCGGGATAAAGCCATGGTCAGATAAATCGTCTCCCTGGACCACCTGATTTTGAGGACTTTCAAATTTAGTATACAATGTTTGTAAAGCTGATATTTTAAATCTGTTTTGGCCTTTTACTGATTCTAATCAATAATTCGCACTTTTAAAGTATGATAATATTAAAAATATATATATATTTAAATATACTTTTTGTGGGAATGGTAAATAGGGAAATCACTTAACCACAATATTTTAATTGATCTCACTGTATTTGAAGACGATGACGAACATTTAATTAAACACACAGTATACAGAAAACTAATCAATAGATAGTTGGATAGTGAGTTAGCACGATTCAATGTGGTCATACGCCAATTTTACAATAATAACATAAAGATAAGCACTTTTTCTTTCTCTCATCAAACAAAAACCTCCAGCTATGGTAAGCCTCGTATGAAAGCCAAACCAATACTGTCCTATTCTACTCATGACATCATCCATCATCTTGGTTCGTGATCTTTTTTACCCAATCAAGTGGACATGTTGCACGTTTTGGCGTTGCTTGTTTCTCTCACATTTCCATATTTACAGGATTTGTCCCAGGAGTAATGTCAGTGAGTCAATTAGAAGACATTTATTGATCCGATCGATACAATATATTGAAAGGTTTCAAAATATTCTCCGCCTTCGTCGATACATCGCTTCTAGCGAGATTTCCAGGCATCGAAGGCGTCGCGGTAGGGTTTTTTTCCGGAATGTCCTTTAGAGGCTTGGTGCAAGCCTTTTTGACTTTGTCAACTGTCCCGAAATGATGCTCTTTTATGGAAGTTTTCAAGCGCGGGAACAAGAAGAAGTCACAGGGAGCCACGTCAGGACTAAAGGGCGGCTGGGGAACTGATGCAGCTTTGAATCGGGTCACGAGGAAGGCAGTGTGAGCCGGCGCGTTGCCATGGCGAAGCTTCCTATCGTCCGAAAATGCCTGTCCTTACTCTCCGGATAGCGAAGGACGACTGATCGAACGCGCTTGCGTAAACTAACTCCTCCCTTCTCTGATCTCCGCCGCTCCGAGAGCGCTGCGATGCGTATTTGCTTCACAGCAAAATCACTGACATTAATTCTCGGACAAACCCTGTATGTATGCATTCTAAGTCATGGAAGATGTTTACTATTTTGTGACGGTGTAGGAAGGAGGGTCTAGATTGAATTTCAGATAATGCACCTCTCTTTGCCTTGATAGAGCCCCGTGTGACGTAAAGAATCACCTTTAAAATGTTATCAATACGAGTTTATAAGTTGTGTGTTCGATATAAAAGCTTTTACATCTGATTCATATTCTGTAATTTTTAGCAATATAGATCCAGAATTTTTTTTTTTTTAACTTAAATTTTCATCAAAATATTTATTTAAAAAAAAACTTTTTAATTTATATAGAAAGGTAAAATAATTTAGCAAACAGGCCTATGTTGAATAGTTTAAACAGAAAGTGTGCTGCACCAAATGAGCCCATACGAAAATTATACTGTATTAATTCACGCAAATATTAACGTATTAGTCTGTTTATATAAGTATTATTGATCTGTTTATATAAAACTCAATTTTACTTGCTTTAACAACAAGAAATTGGAATTTATCCTATGAAATGATTAATTCTTACAATGTTAAAAACTTTCTGAAAACTGTCCAGTCATTCGACCGTTTTTATAAAAAACGGTTACATAACCATAATTTAACTCTATTTGGACTATAATATGGGCAAAATTATGGCCGAAACAAAGTTTAATTTCGGTTATGTAACTGTTTACTATAAAAACGGTCGAAAGACTGGACAGTTTGCTGCAAAGTTTTAGCAATGTATGAAATGATTAATATCTAAATTATTCGAGTGTCAGATCAATTTTCTTATCTGCAACTTTCGACACGAATGCCATTGATTCTCCACCACCAACCTATGGTAATATATTCTCCAAAACCTTATTTTTCATTGATATTTTACATACACTGTTAAAAATTTGCACCAAACTGTCCGGTCATTCGACCGTTTTTATAGAAAGAGGTGACATAACCGTAGATTAACAGTATTCTGACAATAATATGGGCAATAATATGGTCAGGATAGCGTTAAATTTCGGTTATGTAACCGTTTTCTATAAAAAACGGTTGAATGACCGGACAGTTTGCTGCAACTTTTTAACAGTGTAATAGGCCTGGCTTTTAGCACATAAACAAGTTTTCTGACAAGAATTTATTTAGGAATTTTTATTGTCATTTAGTTAACAATTTTTTTTCACTTTTGTTATTTCAAAGAACTACTGACGATGCTTAGCTTAGAACTATTGCCGATGCTAGTCCATATGCTTGTATTACTGCTGCGTGTGTATGGTACTTTAAGTAATATTTATAAAACTTGTGAATCGATACTTTTAAAGGTGTAAATGATAAATAATAATAATAATAATAATAATAATAATAATAATAATAATAATAATAGTTGTTGTTTTTAGATACTCTTTTTTGTTTCTGCTTAAATATCATTTGATTGCATTGCTATACAGAAATGTCTATTTTAAGCATGCTATCACGCCTAAAATATTGCTCTTTAATTTCTCATATGTCGATTAGTTTATTATTAATTTTTTCATATCACATAGTAGTGAGTTATATGAAAGTCAGCCCCGAACATTTAATTGAATTGAACATCAACATAGAACATCGGAGATATATGGAACATCAGAGATAGACGGATATAGATCGAACATCATCATCTAGTGAGCCCTGAGCATTTTATTGGATGCATGCACTAACACAATGCGTTCGCGTTTCATCACAATGGGAAGGAAAACTAAATAAAAAATTGGATTAACGACAAGAAATTGGACTAACGAATGTGATCCCGGAATAAATTATCGTCATTAACTCTTTTAGGGGCAAAGTACTGCTGTTGCTAAAGTGTTGAGATGATTGAATGACAGCAGCATTTATGAACAAATTTATTTGAAAATAAGTAAATGCTTTTCTTTCCCGTACAATATTAAACCAAAATTTTATTCCTAAATTCTGGTGTCATTGTAGCATTTGGAGATTGAAGTGGAATATGTAATATCCCACCACCGTGTTTCACAGTAGGTAGCTAAAAGAAATTTCAAGTTAATTTTTTAAACTAAAGAGCAATATTTTACGTGTGATGACATGCTTAAAATAGATGTTTTTGTACAGCAAATGTTGTTTAAGTAGAAAGAAAAGAATATCCCAAAGCAAGATTTTTATTTTCATTCGCTATAAGCACAGATTCTACCATTTCTCTAGCTCTTGGATTTGATTGCGGTCGACTGAATTAAATGAAGAAAATCATCTGAATCAGTTAAATTTATATCATCATTAATATTTTAAAACTAATTCCTAAAAGTTAACTTATCTTTTAGATATTTTCTGAATTTATAGAGTTAGATGTGGCTCATATAACGTTTCAAATGTTTTATCGACATTAAATTAAAAATTGCTACGATAATTATTATTTTCATTTTTATTTAATTTCTTCTTAAGGATATCTACATTGTTAAAATGTTTGTGCTGGGTTGAACCAATTTTCGGTGCTGCAGTAGCTGCAATCATAAGATGGTGAAATCTCGTTCCTACATTTGGAGCTTTGGATGAATTAGAGCTCCAAATGTTGGTACGATATTTCACCATGCAACTATTGCAGCACCAAAAGTTGATTCAACCCAGCACAAAATTTTTAACAGTGTCTGGAAGTCTTTATGCTTTTATAATCGTACTTCTATTTTCTACACATTTCAACTAAATTAAGCCCGTTTTAAAAATCTTTATACAGCAATCTAAATAAATAGTGATACTACAGCTAACGAACACCTCTGCGAATATTTAAGTTAATGAAAATTTTATTCAATTCAGTTAATGAATAAAGATTCGGCTAACGAACATGTTATTGGTTGCATACACTGACATAAAGCATTCGCATTTTATTACAATTGGGTGGGAAACCAAATAACGAATTGCACTAACGACAAGCAATTGGGCGAATGTAACCCCGGTACAAATTATCTTCGTTAACCCTTTTATTACGGGCCTGAACTGACGAATATTTTTATATTCAATCGTACCGATTTGAATGTAATCGGTACGACTACATTGGTACGGATTGTATTCGTACCGATTAATTCGCACCAATTGTACCGAATGTACCACAATTAAAAAAAAAATTTCTTTGTGTCAGATTTCTCTTGAGGATATCTTTTTATAAGTGTATGTAGGAAATTATTTTTCAGAAAGTGGTATGAATAGAATAAAAAAAAAAAAAGACCATTAGGACGTATATTTTCCGACCCGTATTCAAAGGTATAACCGAGGTATCTCAGCAGTGCGAATATTCTCCGCATCTCGGCAAAATTGTCGCATCATCAGAATATTCTTTGAATTTTCAATGCATATTTTTTGTTTGTGTATGTGTGTGTGTGTGTTTAACATCCTGGATTAACATTTCCCCTTCTCTCTTTTAGGTAAGTGAAAATTGTGAAACCTGCAAAAATTACTGTACCATAACTTTGTAAGTACATTTTATTGTCTGTGTCTTTGAAAAATATCTTTATTTTCAACTACTCATAATAATTCAAGACTTATTATTAAAAATTATTATTTTTTATTATTTTTTATTATTATTTGACTATTAATTTTTCTAATATATTTTTTAAATCCTTATTTATTTATTTTTTTCTTGCATCAATTAGAACTAAAATTGTAGTTCATGTTCAGATGTATCTTGTATTAGATGTTAAATATCGAAAAATCAAATTGCGCCATTTTAAATAATCATTATGTTTCTAACTGTTGCGTTTCCTGTAATAACTGTGTTTTATAACGTAAAAGATTATTCTTCGAAACAAATTTTTCCTTATTTTACATAAAGTCAAAGACACAAGTTAAATCTCAATTGTAACATATACCCCAAGTTCTCAGATATCAAAAGATTAATGTAGAATTTTGAAAAATAATCTTGCATTTTGTACTCAACATAAAAACACTACATAATCACACATAGGACAATAATATCTTTACACAACATTCCTGCAAGAATTATGCTTTGAACCATCTACGATGTTGTTTGAAAGTCAATTTTACCCTATTTTTATCAAATCTAAGATAGTATTTAAATTCCAGTTGTAACATGCATTCCAAAACTGTTGTCAAATGAATGTTCTGAGGAGAAAACGATAATAATCACAGAAAGTTAGATGATAATTATTCATAGCTCTGTCTTTTTGGAGGGTTGACTTTCATCGGTCTTCTTCCTTTATACCAACAACCTATATACAACTGTATATCTTTTTTAAAGTATTTTTTATAATCCTGTCCCGTTTAAACCAAGCCTCAACTGTATTTTTAAAGGACTTTTAACAATCTTCCCTCTTTATGTAAATCTTCTTCCAAAGACCTTTCATCGTTTTCCCGCTTTTATACCTATATTCAACAGCGTTTTTCAAAGGATTACCTTCATTATTGCTTCGAAATAATTGCCAAATGACCTCACGCTTTTCAAGCACTGTCATCTTAAATTTCACAACAAGTGGATTAGTATAGTATATCAACCCTGACCTTTCAAACTGCAGAATACTAGTATTGCACTTTATAATGTAGCCATTATATTTCCTATAAAAACTATGCTTCACTCCATTGGCAGATATCAACCAAAGGCAATTTTCCTTTATTTCATATCAAATCCATCAGCATTTGTCAAATATCAAATGACGAATTTTGCACTTAGTAATGTAATTATTATGCTTTTGCAATCGTCATATTCCGTGTAAGTAATATTTTTTACACCACTGACAAAAGTCCTCCTCAACCAATTTACTTTATTTCGTATCAAATCTAAAAGACTAGTTGAATTCCAGATGCAACATGCATTCCAAGTTAGTTGTCATGGTGACGCATCATTTTCATCAGTATCTAAGATAACATGTGGGGCTGCAGAATTGCTTGTCTTGGGAAAAAGAATTACTATTGACTTTTGCTTCCAAAAAATTTACCGTAAAATAAATATTATTGTGTAGCTAAATTTTCACAAGTAAAATTATTGACTTTTTAAAAGAAAATTTTTTGATTGGTAAACACAGCCCATAACTTTCATTTTTGATTTAAATTATCGAAAAAATGCAAATCTAAAACATGTTCTAAAGTCATTATCTTCTTCTTACTTCAATTTAAACATCTTTTTTAACATCTTTTTCATACAACAAAACTATCTAAATAAGTAGTGCGCATTAATTTCAAGTGCCAGTGTTTATTTAAAAACCCAAAACAGTTTTCAGTTTAACCACGCGCAGCATTTTCATATTTCAACACGCTTTATGATTCATTACACGCTTTTGCATACGAGGATGATATTTCATTGTCGTAGAGCCAAATTGTTACAAGTGACATATTTAAATTTATGGGTAAAATACTGTGGAAATTTTCGTTTTATTATTGTTGCCTTCATTTGTAGTTTTTATAGCAAACATATTACGGTTTAGTACATAGCACTGTTTAGGAGCAATGTTGCTACCGTGTCCCCTTTTTTGGTTAAAAGAAAATTACCATCGTATTTCAATTTCTGTACACAAATTTTTATTTTATTTAATGATAAATATTCCGTTATTTAACAAAAAAAAATACTAATAGATAAAATACTTATTAAAATTACTAAAAAGGTGCATAAAATTTTTAAAGAGATATATAAAAGATGTTATTACATACTTTAACCCTTAAAGTGTGTAATAACATTTTATACATATGTCTTAAATAAATTTGATGCACCTTTTTAGTAATTTTAAAAGAATTTCAGCTCTGTTAACTACAAGGTGAATTCGTCATTCCACTTTATATTCTTGAGTTTCTCTATTATTATAAATAAAAAGTACTATACAAAAATTCTGGTAGGATGGTAGTTTGTTATTGTTGTTTTGAATAAAAAGGGGGGCTAAATTGGCAATACTGTTCTGTATGTCCCTTAAACCTCTCTACTTTTGATATACTTGCAGTTTTGAGAAAATCCAAACACTCTGCAAAGAATCATTATGCTTTGTAATCATCATATTTCCTGTAAGAAATATTTTTTACAACTCTGACGATAGTCCTCTCAAATCTTAAAATACTCGTTGAATGCCAGTTGTATCAGAAACCCCCAAATTAGTTGCCATATTTACACATCATTTCCATCAATATTTTGTAAAATAATGTATGTGGAGCACCAGAATTGCTCGTCTTGGGAATAACTTTTATTTACTTTTGCTTCCGGGAAATTTGCCGTAAAAAAGTATCATTATATAGCTAAATTTTCGTAAATGAATTTATTGATTTTTTTTTTTTAACCTTTGATTTTAAATACTGCAAATGACATTCAGAGTATTTAATTATCAAATAATACAAACCTAAAACATTTTCTAAAGCTTTTCTCCAAACACTTCAACTAAATTAAACTCTTTTTAATACTTTTCTTATCCAACAAAACTACTGCGTATTTAATGCCAAGTTCTTGTTTTTTTATAAAACTTCAAAACAACTTTATAATATAATCGCACTCAGCATTTTCATTTTTCAATAAACTTTCTAATTTATTACATGCTTTTGTTTATAAGTCTATTTTATTTGCCAAAGGTTACACATTTGAAGGTCTGAGTAAATCGCCGTGAAAAGATTTTTTTATTATTATTGTTGCCTTCATTTCCAGTTTTTATCCTAAAAATATTACAGTATAATTTTGCACTGCTTAGGATATCTCTTTCATATCCCTCTTCCTTTGACGTTTTTACATTTAAGAACAAATCAAATCACTTTGCAAAATAATCAATAGGCCTTGTAATCATCATATGATCTGTAAGAAGTATTTTTTGCGCCACTGACGATAGTCCTACCTAGACAGTTTTACCTTATTTGAGATCAAATATAAAAGACTAGTTAAATTCCAGTTGCAGTATGTTCCCCAAGTTAGTTGTCATGGAAACGCATCATTTCCATCAATATGTAAGATAACATGTGGAGATTCAGAATTGTCGATTTAGGAAGAAAAACTGTTATTGACTTTTGCTACCGGGAAATTTACCGTGATGTAAATATCATTGTGTAACTAAGTTTTTGTAAATGAAATTATTGATATTTTTCCCTTTATTGTTTGATTGGTAAATCCTGCATATAACTTTCGGAGTATTTTTTATTTAAATTTTCGAACAAATGCAAATTTAAGACATTTTTTAAAGTTTTTTTTACACACTTAATTAAAAATTTGTAATATCATTTCATGCAACAAAACTATCTAAATAACAAGTGCTTATTAATTTTAGGTGTTTTTAAAATTTTAAATTCCCAAACACTTTTCAATTTAACCGCACTAAGCCTTTTTATCTTATACTTTTTTAATTTAATACGCACTTTTGTATAAAAGGCTGTTTCATTGGCTTATAGCCAAAGGGTTGCAAGTGATATATTTAATGTTCTGAGTAGTAAATCATCTTGAGAGTTTTCTTTTTATTAGATGCACTCGTAATTATATAAATACTTATAGTCGTCATCTGGTCTGTCCGTCTGTCCGCATATAACAGCGCAAAAACTACCCAACCGAATGGTTTGAAATTTAATATATATAATCGTAGCAGAATTTTGTCGAGTCATTTCAAATTTTAAGAAATTCGAATCAAAACTTAAAACGATATTAATAAAAGTTTTCTTCATTCTATTAAATCCTATCATTAGTTATTAATTTAATGATATCCCATGGTAGGTAATGATTCTAGGTTGCCGTGGTATGATTACGTCATATTTAAGATGGAGTCATATTATTTTCGTATTACTGAATTTAAAAATCGAATTTGTATACTTAAATTGTTTAATTATAGCAATCATATAATCTAAAGACAGTTTTGTGGATAGATGTTTCCGGAGAAAAATATATTAAATGTAAAAAGAATCTAAATATGGGTTTCAAGTTCTGATATTTTCAAAGCTATGCTTAAGTTTTCCCATTGGAATTTTCAGTAACTGTCAACAAAAGATAAAATGTTGCCAACTTAAAATGTACTTGTTTTATTACAGAAATTAATCATATTATAATAATATACGATATAATTCATTTCACTAAACTAGTTATAGTACGAACGAACCTCATTTGTCATATTTGACGTACAATTTCTAACTTGTAACTGTTGCCATCATTTCCTGTTTTTACGACAAAAATATTGCGATATATTACTGCACTGCTTGGAATATTTCCCTCTTTCTTTATTATTTTTTACGCTACTGACGATAGTCCTCCAACGAAACTTTAACCTTATTTTGTATCAAATCTAAAAGACTAGTTGAATTTCAGCTGCAACATGCACCCCAAGCGAGTTGTCATGGTGACGCATCATTTCCATCAATATGTAAGATAACATGAGAGGCTCCGGAATTGCACGTCTTGGAAAGAACTGTTATTGACTTTTGCTTCCGGGAAATTTACCGTGAAGTAAATATCATTGTGTGGCTAAATTTCCGTAAATGAAATCATAAAAATGAAATTATTGATTTAAAAAAAAAAATTATTTTTTGGATAACTTTGTATACGACTTTCCGGATTTATTTATTTATTTATTTTAATGTATGTCAAACGCAACGAATGTCATTCTTAAAATTATAAGTAGTTTAATATAACAAAAGAAAATATCCAATAGGCAATAAAAAAAGAAAATATCCTGTAAAGCCTTTTTTGAGCGTCTTGTTTATTTTGTCATTTACATCGCTGTTAGTTACACTACAAATTCCCAGCACACATTGGGAACACATTTGGAACACTTTGATTAAAAAAAAGGTGTTCCAGTTACCTTAATGTGTACTGAAATGTGTTCCGAAGATGCTCTCCGCTATAATGAAAGTGTTCCAAAAGTGTACCGAAAGGGTTCTGCTCAGTATATTTGTTAAATTTAAACTTGGGAACACATTTGAGAACATATTGGGAACACATTTGGGCATATCTGTGAAATTATCGCTTTCAAAAAGTGTGCTAGAAAGTGTGCTGAACAAAAGAAGTGTTCTAAGATGGGCGCTTCAAAGTGTACTAAAAAAGGTAACAAAATAAGTGTTCTAAAAAGTGTTCTGAAAAGTGTGTACAGATTTGCAGTGTAATTAAAACTTGAAAAGAATGTAAATGGAATTAATTCACAAACTGACTCTAATACATTTGTTTAAATAATAATTATAGTTATTTTTTTTTATAATCAGCAATTTACAATCAATTACAACCAATTTAATATACAAGGTGATTATAAAAAAACTATCCCGACATTTGGGCCCCTAACTATCATACCATTTACAAAAACTGAATGAAATTTTGGCAAAAGGTATTTTGAGGTATGCGCTCAAGAATGATATGGAAAACAACAGTGTCACTCAAACAGTTACGGTTACAGTGAGAAAATTTCGAAAAAATCAAATGGCAACACCTAGCTTTTTGTATTGAGATGTGATCTCCATTGTGAAAACCCCTAAATAGCGTTGGAATGTCAACTGTAGCATGAAAATCACCGGCGGTAGATGAGGACAACCAATGAGGACAGAGAAGCAGCATAAAATAAAGCATTTTATTGTGTTTCACAAATTTTCCACATGACCTCCTTCACACACGATGACACTTTGCATGCGGCTGATGGTAGATAGCACTACAGCACGTATCATGGCAATAGGAATCGCAGTTCTGATGACATCTTTCAAATCAGATGCAGTTTGAGGACGAAACTGATACTCTTTGGATTTTAGATATCCCCACAGCGAGAAATCCATTGGTGTCAGATCAGGAGACCTTGGTGGCCACGGAAACGGGAAATGACGGGAAATAACTCTGTCACCAAACTGTTGAGTTAGGACACGTTTGACTGAAGACCCGACATGTGGAGGAGCGCCATCTTGCATCCACACAACTTCAGATAGAGCATTTTGCCGTTGCAATGCGGGCATCGCGTAATGAGTTAACATGTCCAGATAGCGAGCACTCGTTACTGTACACGTTTGCAGATCCCCTGCAGTAGCCTCTTCAAAAAAGTAAGGGCCGAGGATGAACGTACTCGTTATACCACACCACACAGTCACTTTTTCCTCGTGTAATGGACGTGCATGCACATCATGTGGATTATTCTCTGCCCAGTGCACACGATTTTTCGAATTCACGTTACCAGTTAACGAGAAATGAGCCTCATCTCTCCACAGAATGCGTAAAGGCCAGCTGCTATCTTCATCGTACCGGATAAGGAATTGATTTGCAAAATCCAGCCGTAATTGATAGTCTCCCGCTTCCAACATCTGGACACGCTGGAATCGATACGGAAACATGTTTAGAACAGAGCGCAGAATCTTGCGTATAGTTGAATTCGGCAAATCCAGAACACGTGAAACACCACGTGCAGTTGCGGGACGAACTGTGCTTATCGTCTGATGGGCTTCTGCAACAGCTTCCACAAGAACGGAAGGTCGTCCAGACCGAGGTCGATCGCATGTGCAACCAGTTTCTTCAAATTTATGAATCAAGTCCCGTACAGCTTTGACAGTGCACGGGCATCGCCGTAATCCATGGTTTTTGCGGTAAACACGCAATGTCTCTGCGGCATTTTGTCCATTCAGGTAATAAATCTTTACGATTTCCCCACGTTCTTTCCCTGGAAGTGCATCTTGTTCGGATTGGCAGAAAGGAACATACGCGGCTCGCATTTCGCAGTGCCTTTTCTTTCACCTAGCGTGACGACGTCTGTCATGACTGTGTCTTACGTATAACCCGAAATTTGCGTTTCTTGATTTCTTCTTCTCGTTTTGTGGAGAACTAATCAGGCTGGGATATCAGCCAAAGAAATTGTGTGACGTGTGACGTAAATGAAACGAAAATTAATGTTCTGGTGCACGGCAAAGTCCTTTTTACTCTTCCCTTGCCTAATTCCGGTGATTTTCATGCTACAGTTGCCGTTCCAACGCTACTTAGGGTTTTTCATAATGGAGATCACATTCCAATAGAGAAAACTGGATGTTGCCATTTGATTTTTTCGAAATTTTCTCACTGTAACCGTATCTGTTTGAGTGACACTGTTGTTTTCCATATCATTCTTGAGCGTATACCTCAAAATACCTTTTGCCAAAATTTCATTCAGTTTCTGTGAATGGTATGATAGTTAGGGGCCCAAATGTCGGGATAGTTTTTTTATAATCATCCTGTAGAATCATATTTACATTTTATATCATATTTTATATCATTACTTTTATATCATTACATTTTATATCATTTTCATATCATATTTACATCATATTTAGATAGAAATAGTAATAATATGTTAGAGTATACAATAATTCCAATAATCGTACAACATTTGAGTGAAGATATGTTTCTGGCCAAAAGAAGTTTTTCAATGCGAAACCGAATTTTGGTCCTCTTTCGAGCTTCTGCCGAAAACGAAACTCTCTCTCAACTGAAATTCTTGGGAAAAACGGGAGAATCCCCGGATAATGTCTCTTATATAAAAATTACATTTTTAAGCCAATGTTAGGCGAAACGGAGATACACTTAAAGGTGCACAAAACTTGCTTATTAAAATATTTCATAATAATAATAATAATAATAAATGTATAATAACAATTTTATCACTGATCGGCCCATTACCCCAAAAAATTTCAATGGTATCTGTAGTTTCAATAAAATCATTGCTTTTATTTATTTATTTATTTATTTATTTATTGTCGCGATTTTTATAATAGGATAAAACAAAACTCATTTTAAACCAAAAGGAACCCGTAGAATATCGAATGTTTTACACTGTTTGGTGTAAGATATAGCCAATGCAAGATAGCAATAGTTTTTATTTCATTTTATTTATTTATTTTTTACTATTTTGTGTACCACTATTACCACACACAATAATCTCTAATATAATATTTCTAGTAGCAATTTACTATGAAGATAAATAGTTGCAAAAAGCGGTAGGAAATATAATACAAATATAGTCGCCTATGGCTACCATAAGCGATATGCATATCTACCTTTGGTAGTCAACGGATTAAACAATAAAATAATGTTTAATGTCATTTTGTGAAAAAAAAGGGAAGAGATATATGAATATATCAAGCATAATGGACCTAAAATCGAAGAGATGGGGAAGCTAAAATATATTATTATTATATTATTATAATTCTTATTGGAATAACAACATTTATTGAAAGAATCTTTTTTATTATATTCCAAACAAATAAATTAAATACAAACTAAAATATTTATTTTCTAAATATTTTCACTGTACGTATTTAACATTCTTGATATTTTGTCTGCAATATATGTAATAAATTCTTTTATTTATTTTATTTTAAATTTTAAATTATTTTCCATACACGATATTTAGCGGGTTTTCAGCGAGCAATGAATAATAGAATAAATAAATACTTATTCCAGATTATAAATATTTATTATATCAATCCCATCACTTTATAAATACGGTAACCCGCCGTTATGTTGTATCTCCTTAAATCACTCATCCGGGTATATCGTTCTTTTTCAATATATTCCGAAAAGAAAGGTGGAAAGGGGGGAGGGGAGAACAAACTGCAATAACTTTTATTCCCCCCCCCTTTTTTTTGTTATTATATGTTTAGATAACAAAAAAAAATAATTCTCTGCTTTTAATTTTATTTATAAAATCCTAATTAAATGTATAAACAAACATTTGAAAACAAATATAAAACATTTTCTAATTATCACCTTTCTTAATTTCGCTATGAACTCGGTTACATTGCACCTTCGGATATATTACGCTTTTTAGGGTTTCGTTCATCTCACGAAACCCTATAACTCCCGCTTCGTTGTCTGTCCGCCCACAGAGCCGGTTCTCAGAAACTATGTAACTTGCAGTTATGAAATTTTGTGTACTTATAGCTAAATACCTATTATGAAACTCAAAATCATAAAATTTGAAAAAATTGTATTATTTTAATATATAAAGATAAAAAACCAAAAATCTAACAGCCTTTTCCTATTAAATTTAAACATTTTTCGTTATAGCAGTTGCCAACAATTAAAAATCCACAATGAAGTTCTTTCTACAATAATTCATTTTCTATTTGAAAGATTTCCACGTGAAAAATGAAAATGAAATAAAAAGTTTCAGCAATTGAAAAAAATATTAATATGACGTCATATTGGTAATAAAACGGAAATTTTCAAACATTTCTCAATAATACAAGGAATATGAGTATGTGTAAATACAGAAAGCAGCTTAATATGACGTCATTAGAGAATTAAAAAGAAAATTAAGATGGTACGGAGATGGGTTCGAGCTTTTAAAGATGGCCGCACGAATGTTGACGATAAGGAACAAAGTGGGCGAGCTTCAGTCGTTACTGAAGATTTGGTGCAGAAAGTTGACGATCTAGTGAAACAGGACAGACGCTATGTCATGACGTTATTATGTCATGAATACCGCGGGTTTCACGTAGTGTTCTGTATGAAATTGTGAGGTAACGGTGGCAGACTTCGATGATTAGGGGATTCAAAAACCGGTTGTACGATATGATAAGTGTCTTAATATTGGCGAAAATTATATAGAAAAATAGATTGAAGTACATATAAAAATAAAATTCGTAAGAAAATTATACTTGTTTATTTTTTATTTCAAAACGGTACTTACTTTAAAAATACTACTCGTACCACAATTAACAGTAAATGCAAAATCACCATTATGTAGTTTAGGAGAAATAAAGCCATTTTGTTTTTTAGCAATAATTCTTTGTTCTACTGTGAACAAAGTGAAGTTATTGATTTTTTTTTCAATTTATTAGTTCCATTTGGAGTTTGGCAAAGTTCTCAGTGTACGTTACTCTTCGTGGTCATCATAAATAAGGTAAAAAAAAAAAGATAATTTATAATTATAATACAAGTTTTAGACAGCTTTAACATTACATGTAATGAAAAGAAATGCATCATTTTAGCAACGTAAAAACCAAAAGGTTACTTAAAAATTTTAAACTTAGTTTTCGTCTTCTCCATGGAATTCCTATCCACAGACTTGGCATATCCACAGAAGGAATGACACTTTCTATCGAGGAGACAGTATCACAAAAATCCTAATACAGTTTCACTAATTCGAGAATTATCAATTAATAGTCTATAAAATACCAATATGAGACTCAGTAGAGCTCAATGTTACTTAAAAGGTGACATTTAAAATATAAATAGATGTTACAAATGTTTAAAAAAATCATCCAAGCACTTTCGACTGGCAACCGCTACCATCTTCAGGAAGAAAAGATTTCCTTTCTACTATGTCTTACATATCTGAACCTTCGCTTCGTCTTGCGGTGGAAAAATCCATTATTTCTTTCTTGGATGTTGCTTGAGTTGGTTTTTATGGATAGCTCGAATGAAAATGTAAACAATTTGACAATCTGTGTGAAACCAGAGGGTGAGGGGCGTTACTGTGCGTTTATCTTCTAATATTCAGGATATTAAACCATATATTGGGTACATTGAGCTCTATTGAGTTTCATATTGATATTTTATGAACATCTTTTAACATCTATTTATATTTTAAATGTTGCTTTTTAAGTAACATTGAGCTCTATTCAGTCTCATATTGGTATGTTATGAATGACCTAAGGTGAATATTTGCATTTTGCCCTATGGTTTTAATTAAAAGTTCTTTAATAAATATTTTTGTAATTAGATTTAATGACTATTTGTAGTTTCATTTTTAGTTTGAAAAAGAATTAATCCTAAAACAATATTCTTTTTATTATAAAAGCTAAACAATATAGAGCATGTATAATATTATAGTACATAGTTTCAATAATGTATAACAAGTGTTTTTATAATTAATTTTTTTTAAAGAAAAATGGCGAAATCAAAAAATAAAAAGCTAAAGCGGTCAAATGCTTAAATTCAGAATAAATCTGTTATTTTTTTTTAACCTAGTTTAAATGATAACTTTTAATTTTAATTTATTCCAAATTGTCTGTAAATTTCAATTTACTAATGCAGACAGTGTCGTTATTTAATCCCTTCGCGACGAGCGTCTTTTACAGAATTTTAAATCTTTTACCACCTGTTTTTCAAAACAGAAAATTTCGGCTAATTGAATCGCGGAAATGCTAAGATTTAATAAAGCAAAGCTTACAATAAAAAATAACTGGTGGGAAAAATCGAGGATTCTGAGCATCTTATGCGTCACGTATACGTGTCGCTCATCCCCAAGGGGTTAAAAAGTGCTATTTGTTTCAAAATGTATGTTTTCTTAAACTGATCTCTTATAGGCACTTTTACAATTTAACTATTAAAGACAAATGTACCATCTATGTCAAATAATTACTCAACCAGTGGACCCGTGTTAGGATTTCGCACTGCAATCTAATATTTTTTTAGAAATGTCTAATTACTTTTTAGATGCAGATTTAAAATAATGAAGAAAAAGGAAGGGTACTTAACGTATTATCCGGGCCATGAGATAGATCGCCAAAAAATAGTCGCCAATTGCCAATCTTATGTATCATTGACAATCATGTTCAAAACAGTAATTTAAGATTATTAAATACATGAAATTGTTAAAAATGGTAAATATTAATATAAAATATTAATAATTACCATTAATATAAATATTATTATAAATGGTAATATAAATATTAATATGTTAATATAAATGTAAATATTAATATAAATAGTAAAATTTAATATAAAATAAATAAAATATAATAAATGAACAATAATAAATAAATAACAAAAAACTATGTAATATGCTTAAAAAAAACTATAAATAAAAATAAAAAATAAACTATAAACTATAATACATAAATAAACTATACAGTTGTAAAAAAAAAGGGGGGGGGGGTACTGTAATTAATATAATTGGCGCTATGCTTGGCGCAGTTGTATCTGACCCGTCCCGGATAATACGTAAGTACCAAATTAAGGATAAAATATCTGTTAACATCAATCGTCAAGCCAGAATAAAATCTCATTTTATTCCACCACAGTTAGAGTAAAAACTGGTTGAAGATAGCAAAAGGCACGCGCGAGAAAAAAAAAAAAACAACTAACAATCGTATTTTAACTTCAATAGAAGATGACGTCATCCACTTCTGGAAAAACATGAAACAACGATAAATAAACTGAATACATTTAAAATACAATTTATTCTAATATAACAAAGCATACCTTTCATTCTACGCGTGAAATACCACTGCTTCGATCTATCGATAATGTATTTTTCTTCCAAACATTTCAATTTCAATTTTGCTTTTTAACCATAAATATAAAATAAACCCGTGCTGAGAAATCATACTTTATCTTTTTTGTACTGTTTATTTTATATTTATATTAATTGTTGAGAATCATATAACGCAGTATTTTATTTCTGTGGCAAAACTAATTTGAAAAAAACCTTTCATTTCAGTTATGAAAACAATGACGTTCAATGACGTTACAATGACGTTTATTTATGAAAACAGTGGACCCGTGCGAAGATTTCGCACTGCAGTCTAATATTTTTTAGCAATATCTAATGTTTTTTAGATGCAGGTTTAAACTTCTGAAAAAAAAAATTAAGGACTAAAAACAATTGCAAACAACATTAGTCAAGGCGGAATATCATGTCATTTATTCTATGAAAGTTGGAGTAAAATCTGACCGAAGATAGCAAGCGCAAACGATTATATATATATATATATATATATATATATATATATATATATATACAGTGGTGGCCAAAAGTGTGGACATTTTTTGAAAGTTTCATGTTTTTTAACTTTGTGTGCTTGTAGAATATATTAATTTTTACTTAAATACAAACGTTTATATATCAAATTGAAGGTAAGTTAATGTAGAATTTAATAATAAAAACAGTATTACAATATCTGTATTACAAAAAAAAATATGCAACTAATAGTAAGATCTATCTTAGATTTTCATTTTTTTAAAGTGATACTTACACAATCAATACTTAGTAGGATAACCCTTATTTTTTAAGACAGCTCCACAGCATCTTTTCATCGAGTGAACGAATGTTTGGAGTTCATCTTTCGTAATCACATGGTGCCAAGAATAATTATAGCTTCAATAAGGTGTCTTTTATTGGATGGACGTTTTTTTCGTACAAGAATTTTCAAACGTCGTCACAAATTTTTAATTGGATTGAGATCAGGGCTGTGTCCTGGCCATGGTAATATATCTATGCCTTTATTTTGAAACCATGCTTTGCATACTTTTGCTGTGTGGCATGGAGCTAAATCCTGCTGAAAAATAACTGGTGCGTTGTTGGGGAAGAGATCCCTGATGGAAGGTATCAATTTTGGTTCCAGGACAGTTTCGATGTATTTTTTGGCATTCAGGATGCCATCAATCATTTGAATTCGGCCCATGCCCAAATCATGACATTTGTTGGGTTTTTTGTAGTTGCTTCAATGCAATCAGGATGAAGTGCTTCTCCTACTCTACGTCTCACGTATTTTCTACCATCACTACCAAAGAGCGACAGTTTACTCTCATCGCTCCAGATTACCTGCTTCCATTGATTTTCTGACCATTTAATGTATTCTTTTGCTCACTTAACTAGTTTTTCGCGGATTTAAATATGGTTTTTTTCCTTAGAATTCTAGCTTGTAGTCCAAATCCTGATAACCTTCTTCTTATTGTTCTTGAACTTACTGCAATACCCGCTGCATTCATTTCACATCTAATGGCATCTGATGAAATTTTTCTATCTTGAAGGCATAGCTGTTTAATTTTTCTATCGGCAGTAGCACTTGTGCGTTTTTTTTTGGCCTGATTTGGCCTTATTTTCCACTGATTTCGTTTTATAACGTAAACAGAACTTTCGTACACCAGAACAAGTCGCTGAATCACCAAACTTGTCTTGCAATTTCAGCATAAGAGAGGCCATTTTCTCTCAATATGACAATTCGGCTTCTTTTTGTAGATGTCCAATTAGTTCTTCTTGTTGATGACATTGTTTAAAATTAGTTTAATTAAAAAAAAGGACTTTAAATATACAAAAACAGCAATACTCTATTTAATTGTACTAGTATGCATCATTCCGCAAAATATTTCGACAACAATAACTCTTTTTCCATCCAAATAACCTAAACTATAGTTACAGACATTTGATTGGTCCTCAGAACAGTGTTTGTGATTGGCTAGTACGCTTTTATTACAAAACACGTCCTTATTCAAAACGATTTGTGTTTGTTTGTTCTACTAAAATGAACATACTTCTTGAAAATCTAAGATAGATCTTACTATTAGTTGCATATTTTTTTTTTGTAATACAGATATTGTAATACTGTTTTTATTAAATTCTACATTAAATTACCTTCAATTTGATATATAGACGTTTGTATTTAAGTGAAAATTAATATATTCTACAAGCACACAAAGTTGAAAAACATGAAACTTTCAAAAAATGTCCAAACTTTTGGCTACCACTGTATATACTACTAATAACAATTTATTTTATATATAATTGAATTAATATGTATATAGATATAGATATATATATCGTATTTTAACTGCATTAGAGGGTGACATCATCCGTTTCGAAAAAAAAAAAACATAGAAAAAATAAATTGAGTATTTGAATTTAAATTTTGCTTTTTAATCATAAATATAAAATAAACCCGTACATCAACTACGTCCCACTTTATCTTTATTGAACATTTTTTTAATGATCATTGTTGCGGTATTTTATTTTTGTGGCAACACTCATTTAAGGAAAACCTTTCATTTCATTTATGAAAACAATACCGATTTAATTTTTAATTAATTGCAATTTTGAATCAAAATACATGTTTTAACGAAATGTGAATGTACTATGTCAGAAGCCTGTTCAAAAACCTTTCATATGGTACCTCATTTATCGTTCTCTTTTTTTTATTTGCTTAGAAAAAGGGATGTTGTCAACAGAAATAATATGTAGGATTATGTCTTGATTGAATTTTTTTAAATGCAAATGTCCTTTCCGTTGACTATCATGTCTCCTTCCTGGAGAGGTCAGTATTTAAAAAAGTCAAAATCTTATGAAAAATAAATTTGAAAACTTGACAACTAATACAAAGGCATTCATTAAGAATAAATAAAAACACCCATGGAATTTTTAAGATTTTTATATATTTTTGTAAAGCAATTTTTTAAAGCTAACTGTGCCCTTTCTGTGAGAATAACCCTAATCTCTTATTAGAGAAAAAATATCTGGTGTCTCTTACGTAAGTAGTTTATTTATAGAGGGATCGTAAAAAATAATATTATAATGAGAGGAATTATGATAAAAATTCATTTTGAAAAAAGAAGAAAAATTGCTAATTCAAAAAAAAAACAGAAAAATGTGTTATAGAAGTGCAGTTGTTAATGAATTTCATCGACATTTTTTTTTCCAACAATGACAAAGTTTTAATTAACTCAGCGACGACGAATACGACAAAAGAAATCGAATATTTCTATTTCATTAATGCTTTATGGTTTTATTTATACATCTTGCATATCTTTATGGCTTCAGATAGAAACTTAATTAACTATCATTTATTAGGGGTTTCCTTTTTATTTCCACCTTTTCTCTGCTTAACTGTGTGGAATTGTGTTTTTATGTTGCTCGGAAATTCTAGTGTATTTAAACATAAATTATTTTATTGCATATGAAGTAATAATGTAAAAGGGTATCAGAAATAAATACTTCATTATATTTTAATCTTTTTTTTTTTTTTAAATATATGCTTGACATTTATTTTGTTGTTTATGTCAGTATACACAGAAATCTAATTAGAATGATAATTTATTTGCCTTGTATTAATTTTCCAAATCAACTTTTAATTACTTGTATTACATAATTTTAATGAATCTTAATCGTTAACATTAATCAAACATTATTTAAAATCAATTGCATTTGCACTATATAATTTTACATTTTAAAATATAACACATTTTCTCATTGAACAAAATCTGATGTAATACTACTATTTTTTTTAATTACTTTTTTTTTACATTCTTATATAAGTATAGAGGGTATATATAAGCATACGGCCCACTTAACTCAGCAAATATTTGTTTGCGTCCCGCGAGAGAAAAAGGTTGAGTATGTTTGATTCAAAATGATTCAAAATCAATAATTTGTTGATTTAAATCAACTTCATTTATTCTTCAATTTCATTAGGTTTCTTTATTTTTCCTAAACGCAGCTCCTAAAAGTACACAATATTTGTGTACGTAATACACATCAATTATTTAAAAATTATAAAAATATATCCCTCAAATTGGGAAATATTTCTCATCCCCCCCCCCCCCCTTAATAATGCATTTGAAAATTACAATTTTGATAATTATTTGTTTTTCAAATAGATACCTACTCATTTGCATAATACAGGGTGGTTCAGAACTATATGTCAAAAATGTAAAGACAGGTAGAGGGGACCTAAATAAGCTGATTTCGTATAGAAATGTGGGTGCGGAAATCCAGCGTTGAGGCAGTAGAGGGCGCTGTTGAGTTCGGCGAATGAAAGTATTTCGCTGGCTTGAATCGTCATTTCTGCATGGATTTCGAACAACATGCATCGTTACACCAATATGAAACTTGCCGACATGTATTTCATGTATGGGACTGCGCAAGGAAATGGAGCGGCTGCTCAAAGCATGTTCACGTACAACGTCTCTCGAGCCTGTCGAAGGAATGTGCGTAATACTTCTAATCTCTAATGTGCGTAATACTTCTCCTCCTACTGCAGGAATTCTGCGACATCTTCCAGCAGGGCCGTGCGGAGAGGGGGTGAGGGGGGGCGGAAATTGAGGGGGCGCTAAATTTATACAACCAACCACGGTTTAATTTATTCATTTATTCATTTTTGGTCATCGATTATTTTCTGGGGAATTTCTTTTTCTCTTTTCATCATTCTTTTTTTTCTGTCTCAAAATATCATGATCTCTCCACCAAATAAGTGCAATTTTCTCTTACGCTATTTAGTTGTTTGCAATTTCTGAATTAAAATTAAACCTATTAAAGTTCCAACATAAATGCGAAATGTTTATTCAATAGAATTTATTTCTGTTTCTGTACTTTATCATTTTTGTGTTACCTGTCACAAAAAGAAGGGGTGGGGAGGGGTGCCATATTGAAACTTTGCACCGGTCGCAGTTTTCTCTTCACACGGTCCTGTCTTCCAGTGCCCGTATTACGGCTGGAAGCTTAAAACGATCCACTCCCTCACAGCACCCCACGAAGATGCACAAATGTTCGGCAATCCCGCAGATTCCTACCCGCAAATAGTTCCATGTACATCCTTTGAGCAGCTTCATACATGAAATGCATGTCGGGAAGCTCTGCATTGGTGTAACAATGAATGGTGCTCGAAATCCGTGCGGGGAATAACGATTCAAGCCAGCGAAGCGCTTTCATCCGCCGAACTCAACAGCGCCCTCTACTGCCTGAACGCTGGATTTCAGCAACCACATTTCTATACGAAATCTGCTTATTTAGGTCCCCTCTACCTGCCTTTACATTTATGACATATAGTTCTGAACCACCCTGTATAGCTATCAGCATACTGAGGGAAAAAATTCTCATGGAAGATTCAAATAATTGATTGCAAGTAAGATTTTTAAATATCGTAAAAGTAGTTAAAATTTTCATATAATTTAAATCCCACTCAGGCTTATTTATGGTGCGTACAGTTAACTTATAAAAGAAAAATTCAAATCATTCTCTTTTGTTGTTGTTTTTTATGATTTTTCTTTTCTAATTTTGCTTATTTGCAAAGGTTTTTGCTCATTAAAAGAAGATATTCACATCTCGAGAATACACATTTAGTGTATCTTTCTTTATTTTTTTAGAATATAACTTCACAAATTGGTATGTTATTTACTACATCGAAAGTGATATTTTCTTTACTTTATTTGAAAACATAAAATTGAAAATATACTGGTATGTTATCATTTCGCGTAAAAACAACCTAATAGGTTGCATAAAGTATAATTTACTAATTTTTCCCCCCACTGCACGAATATATTTTACTAATGAATATATTCCCGACTGTAAAACACGCTTTAAAATATTAGATTGAATGATATTCAAAAAATAGCTCTATTATACTCCATATCAAACATAACATTTTCATTGCTTTTTCAAAAAGTCAAGATTTCACGATATGATGATGTGTTATTTTCCTTTGCATTTATTCAATGCTCAGTGGTAGAAAAAATTCATTTTATTCTTAATGATTTTTGACACACTTTAAAATAATAACTATAATCATACAGTGAAGACTGTTTTGTTATTCACCTCTCCCAACCTCAAAAAAATAATGCCTGGATCTGGTAAAATTAAACAGTATAATAGTCAGAGTACAGCCATGATAAAATGTTACGCATGAGACAAACAAGGAAAAAAAATTGTAGAAAAAATCCTTGCCTTCTTAATGATTTTTGACACACTTTAAAATAATAACTATAATCATACAGTGAAGACTGTTTTTTTTATTCACCCCTCCCAACCTCAAAATATATTGCCTGGATCTGGTAAAACTAAACAGTATAATAGTCAGAGTACAATCATGATAAATGTTACGCATGAGACAAACAAGGAAAAAAATTTGTAGAAAAAATCCTTGCCTTCTTAATGATTTTTGACACACTTTAAAATAATAACTATAATCATACAGTGAAGACTGTTTTTTTATTCACCCCTCCCAACCTCAAAATATATTGCCTGGATCTGGTAAAACTAAACAGTATAATAGTCAGTACAGCCGTGATAAAATGTTACGCATGAGACAAACAAGGAAAAAAAAATTACATTCCTTTCATTCTACCATATATTGTTCCCTCTGTTTTAGAAAAAAAAAATAGAAGCAGTTGGGGAGGGGGAAGGAAAATGATAACAGAAAAAAAGGAAATACCAGAAACAGAGGGTATAAGTTTTGCAGGAAAGTAAACTTAATTTTTCAAAATCACTCCTTTTTGGCGAGGATTCCACTTTATAGAGCAAATCCGGCAACCCTTACCCGCGCGCGTAACGCGGTCTTCCTCAAGTCAACGTTTTTCGCTTCGTGAGAATTTCCATGAGTTGCGCTGAGTTGTTTAGATGTGTATTGCTCACTTCACTGCCTCTCATAAGCGATTAAAAGCAGTTGACAGCTCTTGATAATCGACAAGAAATCAGCTGATTTGTGGTTTATAATTGGTTTACCATGTGCTTATTCTTAATCCAATTCCCGGTTGGTTTTATTGGTGATATTACGTGGATAAGTATAATTTGACGACTGGGAAATTCTATTTCCTACCTCTAGAAAAAGGAATGAAAAGTGAGTTTTAATTATTGTTATTTCTAAAAAAATATATATATTTTTTTCCTTTTGTAGATTTATGTTTTAATATACACATTATACTTAAACCCATTAAAATAATTCAATTTGGAATACAATTTATGCTTTTTAAAAAAAGTAACAATTATTTACTTTCATACGTTTTATGTACTTTGATTTATTTATAATTTTATATCAAAATCTTTTCAATATTTAAATAACTAAAAAATATATAGGAAAATTAAGGAAAAAATGACTAAATACTTATAATGAATCTTTGGTGAACTTTCAAGTATCTGCACAAATAACATCATACTATTTTATACGACAATATTATCAATGTTCAGATAAAATAAAGAGACATTCCAAAATGAAAGTAAAAGAAATGAGTAAATACCGATAATGACATTTTGATTAAATAAATTTCAGGTGTATTTGTAAATAAATTTAAATAATTTTATATCAAAATCTTTTCAATATTTAAATAACTTAAAAATATATAGAAAAATTAAAGAAAAAATGACTAAATACTTATAATAATGATGAATCTTTGGTGAACTTTCAAGTATCTGCATAAATAACATCATACTATTTTATACGACAATATTATCAATGTTCAGATAAAATAAAGAGACTTTCCAAAATTAAAGAAAAAAAAATGAGTAAATACCGATAATGACTTTTTGATTAAATAAATTTCAGGTGTATTTATAAATAAATTCAAATAATTTTATATCAAAATCTTTTCAATGTTTAGATAATGTAATTAGACATATCAAAATTAAAGAAAAAAGGAATAAATACCGATAATGACTCTTTGATGAAATAACTTTTTCAGATGTATTTATAAATAAATTCAAACAATTTTATACTTCAATCTTTTCAATATTTAGATAATTAAAAAACTGAAAAATTAAATAAGAACTGAGCAAATATTAATAATGACTCTATAATGAATAAGTTCTTCAGGTGTTGGTATAAATAATGTGAAATAATTTTTTATGCCAATCTTTTCAATATTTAGATAAATTAAAGCAAAGAAAAATGAAAGGAAAAAATGAGTAAATAATGATAACGTTTTTTAATTATATACTATTTACAAGCGTTTGTATAAATAAATTAAAACATTCCTAAATAAAAATCACGATATTAATATTCTTTTACAGTATAAGTATCTACATTTCAATTTTTTAAGACCTGTATTTAATATAAGTTGTTATAAGACTCTACATTTCAATTTTAAATTAACTTAAAATAATCGATGGGGGAAAAAAACATGTAACAATTTCTGAGAGTGCTTAGATAAATTTATTCTTTCAGTGTCTGAAAAAAAAAATTGAAACATTATAAATAAAAAATTAATCTCTTAAGTTTTTCTACAATTATAATAACAATCTTTTGATACTGACATACTTAAAAATCATGCAAACTTTTTAGAAAAATGATTTTAAAGCTCTGATAAGAGGATTTGAGTAGAATAATTTGATTCAATGTTTGTAATATACTTTTTTTTTTTTTTTTTTTTTTTTTTTTTTGCAATTCAAGAGTTTTATTTGAAATTCATAAGTGGATTTAATTTTGATTATTTTACATTTAATAAATAAATTTTTTTAAAGTGTTTTATTCTAAAGTGGAAAAACATATATTTCTAATGTATGTTTTTAAAATTCTCATAGTGAGTTGATTGGACAAAATATTATTCGTTATTTTTTTTTAAGATCACTCACAATACGAATTTGTGAACCTTAATTACCTTGCATTAAATTTAATTTGTTTCACTGAGTGCTCTCTACCATAGAACTACTATAAATTAAGTCACCGTGTAATAACATAAGTAAATATTAATATTTTTAATATTTTATTTTATGAAATTAAGTTTCAATACACTTTTACAAACAATAAATTACAATTCTGTTACATTAAAATTATACTATGCTCAAATATCCAATACAAGACAATGTAAAAAAAAAAATCATTCTTATTATTTCACTGAAAAAATAAATTATATCGTCTGTTAAAAAAATTCATAATTACGATATGATTTTTTTTCCGTAATAAAATATGCACATTTTAAATTGGCAATATTTTATCTTTTGTTGACATTTACTGAAAATTCCAATGGGAAACTTAAGCCTAGCTTTGAAAATTTCAGAATTTGAAAGCTATATTTAGACTCTTTTTCCATTTAATATCTTTTTCTCCGGAAACATCTATCCAAAAAACTGTCGGTAGGTTATAAGATTGCTATAATTAAACAATTTTAGTATACAAATTCGGTTTTCAAATTCAGTAATACGGAAATAATAGGACTCCATCTTAAATATGACGTAATCACCATGGCAACCTATAAATCATTACCTGTCATGGGATATAGAATGAAAAAATATTTTATTAATATATTTTTAAGTTTTGATTTGATTTTCGTAAAATTTTAAATAACTCGACAAAATTCTGAAACGATTATATATATTAAATTTCAAACTATTCGGTTGGGTAGTTTTTGAGCTGTTATATGCGGGCAGATGAACTGACGGACGGATCAGACGACGACTATAGGTGCTATTACGTATTTATACAATTGCGAACGCACCTAAAAAAAAAAAAAAAAAAAAAAAAAAAAAAAAAAAAAGAAATGTTACCTCACAATTTTTTTCAGACTTTATCCATATTCATGCCAAACAAATGAATATTTAATAAAATATTACTATTTATAAATGTTTTAATATGCTGAATTTTTCATAATAAAATTTAAATAACTTCTTCATTTAAATTAAAATATATTTGTTATTAAATTGAAATAACGTAGTTTAAAAAAAATACAGTTCGTATTGAATTATTATATAAAAGTATAAAACACTTTTATCCTTTCTTAATACCTTTAATTAAAGTTCATTAATATAGCTACATATTCGATCATTTTCCAGTCTTTTTGTCTCACTTTTACATTCCGAACACTTTCCTTGTATTTTTTTCTCACTTTTACATTTCGAACACTTTCCTTGTATTTTTTGTCTCACTTTTACATTCCGAACACTTTCCTTGTATTTTTTGTCTCACTTTTACATTCCGAACACTTTCCTTGTATTTTTTGTCTCACTTTTACATTCCGAACACTTTCCTTGTATTTTTTGTCTCACTTTTACATTCCGAACACTTTCCTTGTATTTTTTGTCTCACTTTTACATTCCGAACACTTTCCTTGTATTTTTTGTCTCACTTTTACATTACGAACACTTTCCTTGTATTTTTTTGTCTCACTTTTACATTCCGAACACTTTCCTCGTATTTTTTGTCTCACTTTTACATTACGAACACTTTCCTTGTATTTTTTGTCTCACTTTTACATTCCGAACACTTTCCTTGTATTTTTTGTCTCACTTTTACATTACGAACACTTTCCTTGTATTTTTTGGCTCCACCAGTGGCTGAGAGGTTCTGTTCTCAAAGCTGGTCGACGAGAGGTGCTGTGTTCAAACCTCTGTCGCGCTCGTCGACCTAACCGTTCGGAGTTTTCCGTGGTTTTCTTCGAACCTTGCCGTAAATACGGGTTAGGATCCCTTATAAAGACCCCCACGGAGGGCACTCCCCCCTTGGGCCTATATCCCACGTGTAGATAATCGGCCGTCATACAATCAACCAACCTTGTATTTTTTGTCTCACTTTTACATTCTTAATATTTTAACAAAGAAGGTCTTAAAAAAATAAGCCTGAACGTTTACTTTATAAAGTTTATAATCGGATAAATTACTTCCTCTGGTTAGCTTCTCAGCATCATTTTCGGCAACGCACTGAATTTCTGATTTTTTTTTTTTGTCTGAGTTCGAATCCCGAACAAACTCCTATTTTTCTCAGAGAAAATATTCATAAATTATTTTTGAAGTACAGTTAACAAATTATGAACAATTATTAAAATTTACGGAAATTACAAATAAAATATGTGTTTTTGCATACATATTTATAAAGTTTTAACTATGAAATTTTACATGTTTGTATATTAAAGTGAAAATATTATAAGAAGAAAAGTACACAATTTGCATTTCTACAAACCACAAAATTTTATTGCTATTTAAAATTATTTACAGTTGTTTACATAAATAAACCCCTATTTCCTTTACAGAGAAATAAATTAAAATACATTACATAAATGTGTAATATACTATTTAAATTTTATTTCATTATCCAGATATTTCAAAATATTGATAATGTTTTAAAACTTTGATTTTATTTATTTTATTTTTATATGATTTTTTAAAGTCTCAGATTCATTGTTTTGTAATTAGAATAACTGTCTACTTAATAATTATTTTTTAGCAATTCAAAATCTTTTCAGAACATACCTTTAAATACGTAAACAGTTATTCTAATTGCTAACGCAAGAATCCAATATTTTAAAAAACATCAAAAATTCAGAATTTAGAAGCTAATTATAAAAAAAATCATATATTTTTCAATATTATTATGGTGATGGAAAAATTACAATTTAAAAAATAATTAAAATGGCGTTTTTTTAGTTTTGTGTAATATGCATTAATTTATTCACTAATTGCAGTTTAGTAGTTTATTCATGCAAATAATAGTACAAAAAATTTAAAAACAGCAAAGTCTTGTGGCCTACAAAAATACAAATTGCGTACTTTTTTTTTTTTTTTTTTTACTTTGCATTAAATCTATATCACTTGCAATATTTCATAGTTAAAACTTTATAGATATGCGTCAAAATATATGTTTCATTTATATTTTTATAAATTTCAATAATTATACATATGAAGGGGTCAGGACAAGAAAGTGCCAAGCCACATTTTTGGTGAAATAAATCTGACACTGTAATATGTTGCTTTACATTGTAAATTATAATATCCTACATATTTTTTTCTAATGTCATTAGGTGGCAGCATCTGTTCCACGTTTCGTTTTTGCCTCAGATGTTTCTAGAACTTCTTTACCAGATATAAAATGTATATCAAAATATATCCCATATTGTTATTCAGAATATCTCGAATGTTATTCAAAAATTGGCAAAAAAACCTTTGTGTTACATATTTTGAATTGAGTATATGATCTAACTTTCAAATTGAAATATCTTAGAAGTTCAAAAATGTGGCTTAGCACTCTCTTGCCCCGACCCCCTCATATTTCCTTAAGTGTGGTTTGAAATTATTTGATGAATATTTTCGCTGCGAAAATTGAGAGTTTGTCCGAGATTCGTATTCAGAAATCCAGCTCTCTGTCGACCATGCTGCTGAGCCGCTTTTCAAAGGAATTAATTTATTCGGTTATAAACTATATAACGTAAACTGTGAGTCTTATTTTCTTAAGATCTCCTGGCTATTACACTTAATGATTTTCATATATTTATCTACTAATTATAAACTATCTATTCATGAAAGTTCACCGCATTCTATATGTTTCCGACCTCGGAAACTCCGCTTGTCCGTCTTTTTAATCAAAATTTTATATTTTTAATGTAGCATAACCCCGATTTAGCGATACTCGATTGAATGATTATCTCAATTTAATGATAAATTTTAATAGTTTGAAATCATCTAAATTTATTTCTACTCTATTATACCCCCGTTTTAATAATAGATTTTCTATATTACTCCTGTATTATTCTCTTATAAGTTTAAAATATTTTTAACGTATTTTAAAATAAGCCAGTTTTTTTTTCTTTTTTTAATTCTCAGTTATTTGAAAATAATTATATAAATAGTCATCTCATATCAAATGTCATATCAAAAACTCCCTGAACAAAGTATAAACTTGCCAATAACATATCTGACGTTTAGCAATGAAAAGTGTTTATGAATTATAAACACTTTGTTTTTTGTTTATAATTCATCAACATGCTCCCCCATGCTTCACATTCATGACATTTTGATCCAATGTGAAAAATTTCATTTTATAATTTTTGAATGGTGTAAAATTTTATCGTGTTTTACTCATTTCTATACTAATTATCATTTCTGTGACGATTACGTTGTTTGAAATTATTGGAATACTTTTGAATAAAACATTTAGCGTTTTTCATTAATTGCACCATAGATATTTTACAAATATTTAAAAAATACTAAACCTTGACGATGGCCGATAAAATTGGTATCATTCTTCATCATATCATGAGTAGTCTCTATGATAAAAGTTTCATTTAAAACCAGAGTGTACCTTTTGGTTAGGGTCCCTTGTTAGATAAAATATTTCATTGTTCTTTCTTGAAAAAGACGCTAAATATGAGGCATAATGCTGACCTAGCAAGAAAAAGTTCCTATAAGTAAAATGTCTCTATCAAATTAACGAGAATATCTTTGCTGGATTTAGAGACGTAATGTCTGCTTAAGGATTTACGTAGAACACATATTTGTGCCACGTTTTAAAATAAATCTCGAGCGTTGATTTGATGTGTTCTGTTGTCCAAATTTTATATCTGTGTGATCAACACCTTCTTAAAACCATAGCTTTCTAAATTGGGGAAGTTTAATTTTGACATTCCTGCAATTTAAATGTATGCAGAATACATTGATTCACAAAATAAACTATGACAATCAATTAAAAAAAATTCCACTGATATAGACAGAATATTTTTTGTGTTTGTTTTTTTTAATCGGTTTATTGGTTAAAAAAAAGTGACATTCTAGAAAATTTCTGGCGAAATTTTCAAAAGTGAAATATATAGGAACACACCATTATATTTTATGGCACGTGCTTTTTCACTGGAAGCATGCCAAATGCTTGGCAACTGATTCATTACTGTTATTTAAATGCAAAAACAGCCGTTTTCCATATTTCAATAAGTAATCGTAATCTATCAGTTCATAAACAAACGTTATATTAAAGTTCTTAAAAAAATAATTTTCTTGCTCAATTAAAAAAGATACGTAACTAATACAAAATGAGAAAATGCCAGACAAACAAATCTATTTGGTATTTTTATTAAATGTATGCTACTTAAGTCTTACAAAAAGAAAATTCACATTAGAGACGTAAAAACAAAGCATTAATTTTCGCTGCAATTTTTTAAAAATAGATTTAGGCAATCAAAAGAAAAAGAAGAAAGAGTCTTTGAAAATTTTTATTTGTGATTCAGTGTAATCATATACTATACACGCATTATAAAAACATAATGTTATTAAAGAGATAAAAACAGTACATTAATTTTCGCTGCAATATCTTTAAATATTTAAGCAAAAGAAAAAGAAGACAGATCCTTTAGAAGAACTCCATTTGACAATCAATAAAACTGTACGCTAGCTACTTATTAATATATATATATATCTTTCTATTAAGTGTATAAAAACATCATTTTATCCTTGATTTTTTTTTTTTTTTTTTTTTTTGTAATAGTAACCAAAATATAAGAAAAGTTAAATAAAAGGGGGAAAGACTTGAGAAGAAGTTGATATAATTGGGATTCGATTCGATGAATTTTTTGTAGTATTTTCATAAAAATTCTGCTTTAATGGAAAAAAATTGCATTTTAAATATGATGGACTCGTGTAAATGATATATTTTCATAAATACTGCAAATCATTAAAAATATTACAAGGAATTTCAAATAAGAACATCGATATTTAATTTTTAAAAAAATATTAGCAATTTTTAAAAGATAAATTTTTAAAATGATAATCACAATTTAATAAAATATGAATATTGAAAAAAAAAATTTTTTGTTGTGGACTTTACATTGAAATAAAATATAGCAATGAAATTCATAATAAAGTTTGAAAATTTCTTTCAAAATGTATGGTTCTTATTTTCCCTTGCTAGGAAAAAGTCGATAGATCGACCTCTCTCTTGCTACGTCTAGATGCAATGGGACTTGTTCCTATTCTGAGGAGCTAGAAAGAAATTGTCAGATTGAAATTTCAGACATTTTTTTTACGATCTAACTTCTAACCCCCCAACCCCCCCCCCCCAAAAAAAAAAAAAAAAAAAAAAAAAAAAAAAAAAAAAAAAAAAAAGTGTTTCAACATCATACTTGCATCAATTTGAAGTATAAAAAAAACCCTTTGAAAATCCAAAATAAGAATTATTATGTATAAATTTTAAAAAATGCACTTATAAAATAAAGGTTCAAGGTCCATAAGCCGTATTTTTGGCCCATGAAATAAGACTAAAATTCGATATTGTTATATTGACTTAATTATTTCACTTTTTAATATTAGAAGGTTTATCCTGTACGATTTCATCAATATTTTTTGCATTTTGTTCGTTTTTATATAATTTACACAAGTTCAAAGTTCGTATTATTCGTAGTTTTTGATGAAAAATACGCAATTTCTCCTAATTTTACCTCAATTTTTAATATATTTTTTAATATTTTACTATCAGCACAGCTTTGCAACACTTTTATTTTTGCATATATTGTACATTTTGATGTATTTTATAATATATGTAAAGAAGAAAGTGTTGCACGTGTTCATATAAATAATTGAGGCAAAATTAGAAGAAATTGCGTATTTTTCATCAAAAACTACGAATAATACGAACTTTGAGCTTGTGTAAGTCCTATAAATCCGAACAAAATGCAAAAAATGTTGTTTAAATCGAACAGGATAAACCTTCTAATATTAAAAAGTGAAATAATTAAGTCAGTATAACGAAATCGAGTTTAGGCTTATTTCGGGCCAAAAACACGGCTTATGGACCCTGATCCTTTCTGTTATAAAATACTTTGTTTAAGAACCAGACTACCTAAATTAGAATAAAAAAGTGAAACTTTCTTTTAAAAAAGAAAACGCTTTAATTTCTTTTATCTTAGCATACTATTGCGTAAATAAAATAAGTGAATATGGCGTGTTTTAATTCAATTAAATTTAAATTAAATTTTAATTTTAATTTTAGATACGTACAAAAGGTCCAATAGAAATTGAAAAAAGAAACTTTGAAATTTTTATTTTAGGAGATATATTTTGCCTTATTCTGGTTTTGTAAATGAAATCTACAGATGAAGCAGATTTTAAAGGTTTTTGCTAAATAAAAAAAAAAAATTATTGCTAAATTAAAAAAAAAATTGCTACAATTGCTAAATTAAAAAAAAAAAGAAAAAAAAACTCTATTCGAAATTTCTATTCGCGAGATTGAAATTTCAGAAAAATGTTACGTTCAAACTTTTAACCAATAAAAAGAGGATCAACGTCATACCTGCGTCAATTCGAAAAAATATATATCTTTCAAAATGCAAAATAAGAATTATTCTATATAAATAAAATATATATATATATATATAGTTACCAAAAAAAATCTTCAATGAAATACTTTGTTTACGGATCAGACCCTAAAATTGAAATAAAAAACTGAAATTCTATTTAAAAAAAACCTCTCTGGTTTTTTACTTTCTGAACACATAGTGTAAGGAAAGTATTGTAATCATGATATCTAGGAACGCGATAACTCCTAAATGGTAGTTCCGATTGAGCTCCTATTGGGCGAACATGTTATAAACCACTATCGGAAAAAAAAATCTCTGACGGCTCGGCCTACAGGCACAGGTAGATTTCGAAGACGCTGACCGTGGGGCACCTATTTATTGGGAATTGCAGAAGAAATGGCCTTTATGCTATGATGCGGCAGTTGGGACTGCCCACTTCGAAAATGTGTCTGTAGACGGAGCCGACAGGGATTTTTTGGTTTTAAATTTCTTTTTCTCTAAGGGTTGGTCCTATAAAAAACTTGTCAGTATAAAAGTTGTAGATAATATTAAGAGGATTTATAATAAATTAGCGGATTTGATATCTTGTGAATTGACAAAGTTATGTTTTTTTTTTCTAAGACCTCTATCCCCCCCCCCCCCTTGAGGCCATGTTTAATCATATCAAAAATCTGTCATACATAAATTTTCGATCCTTTTGCTAGAAGTAATAATAACTTTAAACGGATTCGATACGTATCATAACTAAGAAGTTATGGGGTTATTTTCTGTTTACACAAAAAGCCCGTCCCTTTCCCTCCTTGGTTCGATTTTGCCCATTAACGAACTTGGCCGAGATTTTATGCCCCTTGATTGTATGTATCAGTTTGGAAAACTTTTGTGTAGAATTATTGAAGTTATCGTGTCCATAAAAAGTGATATAGATAGATAGATAGATAGGTAAAGTTTTGAACTGGGGGTGATTTTGGGTTCTGGAAGTCATGATCGGCGTAGATCTGCAAAAATTTTCCAGAAATTCCAACTTAGGGAAGAATGTAATAGGTAGTATTTCTTACAAAATCTACCTAAAAACTCTATATAGGATGTCACATCAAGACCGCCCAAACTCTGCACATGCTCAGACAGATTCCTCACTTGGAGTACATAAAAAATGCCCAAATAACTAAACCTCTACGACCGTTTCTTTGTTTTCGAGAAAAATGGGAAAGAAAAGTATGACGTCATATTCGGTGCAAGAAAAAAATACTTTATTGGAAACTGCATTAATTTTTTTATTTATTTTTAAATATTTCGAAAGTAATAAACTATCTTAATAATTTTCATATGTCTTTCGATATATTTCATTTCCATCCAAATTATCATATATTATTTCCATCAAAAATACCACTCCATTCGAGTTACAACGCTCATATCCCAGTCTAACAATAAAACATGTCGAATAATTTATTTCTTATAAAAGAAATAACTGCATTATTTTTAAACAAGAACGGAAAACCATGCATCAGGCATAGATTATGAAACACTTTCCAGAACCAAAATAATATTATTAAGAAATTTCCTTTTTTTTCATACAATGAAATGAGATATATAAATAAGCAATGTAAATAAAAATGCTTTGCAAATATTTTTTTACTATATACTATAATGTAGCGGAATTTTTTTGTGTGTCCTTGTAAACGAACTATAAATGTTACACACTTCATTTTCAATACCAAACATTCTATAGTAAACCACAATAAAATATAAAAAGTCATGCCAATCCGAGTATATTTACACGAGTTAGAGCTCTTACAGACGAACAGACAGATGGACAGAACAGAATTCATTACATTCATTCATTCAGACAGACAAACAGAATTCATAAAGACTTTTCATCTTTGTTGGAAAGTGTTAAAAACAGAAAAAAAAAACTGAAACAGGAATAATTTGGTACGTTTGACCACAGTGAGAATTTAACAAAGTTGACTTTATTTTATTTAAAAATAGTGTTTGCTGATAAGAACAAGATGGGAGAACAGTACAATCATTTTCCACTAGTTGATATTGTTTTTGCAGTCATTCGCGATGATAGTAACAGAAACAACGTAGAAATTTGCAATCCCCTCCCCAAATAAGTAAGTTTTCATTTTCCAATCGTAACTTCCTATGAGCTGTAAAAAAAGTTAATGAAGATTTTTTTTTTTTGTTGTATTTTACTTAAAGATTTATTTAATGATTTACTTAAGTGGATTTTACTTGATGATTTAAAAGTCATTTAGTTAATTTGAACTTGACATAGGTATTACCAAGTACTTTTATACCATTTTAAATGGTATCTGTGGGATCATTGTACCTCTGGGATGAGTAATGTGACCCTTGTCAAATCTCCAATTTTTCATCTAGCATAATTGATCACATTTGAAATTTTTAATAATCGAATTGAAATTTATCAAAATAATATTATTAAACTTATTTAAGTAGCTTATAACGAAATTTAAGTCAATATTGTTTAAATAGAAACCATAATACAATATTTAGATTAAAATGCAAAAATACAATTAATAAATGATATTCAATATAAATTCAAACAACAATGTTTAAAAATTCATAATTAATTATTCATAATACAGCTAAAATAGATATATACTTAATATGTATGCTGTATGAATAATTTGAATATATCAGAGCTTGTTCTAAAGATATTGCATTAGTTTCTTCTAAGGGTTTTTTTAAGCTACCACTCCAATTACCAGTTGTGGTTTAGAAACAGTAGTATTAAAAGTGAGATTTGACTTCTCTGGTTAAGAAAATTTCCATTAATTGTTAAAATTTTGAATGTGAGATAATAACATGTTAAAGATTAGTCATTTTTCCCAGTGGGTAAGTGAATATGGCCCGAAAGCAAGCCCCTTTCCTTATTCGACAACATACCCAGATACCCATAATTAATAACAAACTAGAACCGGCCAACACAGTATCAAAGTAACTCTCACGAAATACCGTTGCAGCCAAGGACACCCAAGAAGCTAATCAGGTGGATCTCCGTTATGAGGAGATTAGGCGAATTTCGCCCCGCGGCCAGGTATACAAACTCGTTAAGCTGGGCATAATGCCCGGCAGGTAGGGGCCTGGTCTGCGGTTTAATAATAATAATAATAATAATAAATAAACATATTTCGAACCAGAAATTTTATTTCATTAAATAATTTTTAAAAAATACGGTACAAAAACATGCTACATTCTATGAAATAAAATTTCTGATGGAAATATATTTAAATGATTTTAATGAGTCAAACTTCATTAACTGTGGGTTAAACCTAACCTGAAATGGGAAGTTTTATCCCAGTTCAAAGCGCTATAAGAAATAATTTTAATAAAATAATTTAGTTTGCTTCAGAAATGACTTTTAAAAAAAACTATATAAGTTATTTGTATGCGATAAACTGAGAAACTGTTGTGTACCAAAAATAAATTATGAGCATTGCAGTAAAAATTGGATCAAACACCGCTAGTCTCCTCTATATATTTTTCTCTAAAGTATTATAAAAAATTTAGCAAATTTTTTTTCTATATCATAGAAAAAAAACTGGGAATGTTTGACCACGAGAGGTTTGATCCGCTGCTTTTATTTCATTAAAAAAATCTCTTTTGCTGATAAGCATAAGATGAAAAAATATTATAAGTTTTTTTCTAATAGTTAATGTTGTTTTTCATCCATTTGTGGCAATAATTTAAAAATAAATAGATAAAGTGGAATTTTGCAATCCCCCCCCCCCCCACACACACACACTCCTCCCATAAAAATAAAGTTTTTCATTTGTCAATAGTATTATTCTATGTTTCTTGTAAATTAAGTTAAAGAAGATATTTTTTATTTATAGCGTATTTTATTTAATAATATAAAATATAAGATAGTTTAGTTAATTTGAATTTGGTGTAGCTAATAACCATGTGTTTTTATGTTTTTATTTTCAAAATGGCAGTTGCAGATGTACGGGTACAATCTCCCTTTTTTCATCTAGTGTAAACTGAACACATTGTAATAATTGGGTTTTCTTTATCAATAATAATAATAATAATAATAATAATAATAATAATAATAATAAACTAATTTCAGTAATTAAAAGCATATTTTATAGAAATATTTTTAAAAATAATGATTATAATGCAATATTTGAATTGAAACTGGATGCAAGAATAATAAATGATGTGAAGTATAAATTCCAATAAAAGTGTTTTACAATTCGTACCAAATTATTCAGAATACAGATGATACTGTATATATCTTAAATATCTATCAATATATTATGCATTTTATATATATATATATATATATATATATATATATATATATATATATATATATATATATATATATATATATATATATATAAACATTTAATACAGCCCTAAACAGATAATTCTACAATACTTTACTAATAATTTCTTCACAGCTAATACTCTTCTCGCCCAACATATTACAATATATTTATCTTCCAAAAGTCCAACTAGGCCTAACAGCGCCTTTACTGGCTATTTCCCATTTCGACGCTTGCTTCACAATAAAAATGAGAAGACTGGCTCTTTTTCCAATTTTGAAGATGTTCAAGTCTTGATCTCGCGATCCAAAATATTTATAACTCGTGCATTTAAATCATAGATAATAATAGTACTAGAGCGTCAGTTAATTTGATGATCATGCACGTCATAAAGGAAACGAAGTGTTTAAACTGAAATCCTACATATATATATATATATATATATATATATATATATATATATATATATATATATATATATACATCATAGTTTGTGCTAAAAATATTGCGCTGTTTTTTTTTTTTTTTTTCTGGGGCCTTTTTATGCTACACTGTTAAAATTTTGCAGCAAACTGTTCAGTCATTTGACCGTTTTTATGGAAAATGGTTACATAACAGTAATTTAACGCTATTCTGACCATAATATTGTTCATATTATGGTCAGAATAAAGTTAAATTGCGGTCATTTAACCGTTTTCTATAAAAACGGCCAAATCACTGGACAGTTTGCTGCAAATTTTTAACAGTGTACTACATCCAACCACCAGTTGTGGTTTAATAGTAAATTAATAAATTATATTTGACTATCGTGGCTGTAGAAATATTGATTAATTTGTAAAATTGTGAATGCCAGATATTAATACGTATATTGAGAACAATTAATTTTACTCATTGGTCAGATCACGAAAATATATTTCGTGTACAAAACATTTTATTTAGTAAAAGAAATTAAATAAATATCGTGCATATTCGTTATTTTTTGTTAAATAAAATTTCTGTTCAGGGTATACATTTTTCGATTTAGTGGGTCGAATCTCCCTTACAGTCTGCCGAACCTCCGTGAAGTGGTTAGATTTGACCAAGTTTACACAGTTATGAGAAATGATTTAAAAAAAAAGCATTCAGAGCTTTTTCAAAATTTTGAGGCTGTAAAAAGATAGCATATATAATAAGCTATTTATATGTAATAAGGTGAGATGTCATTGTAAGACAAGCACAAATTTCGAGTATGTTAGTAAACAGTGGGTCAAACATCTTCTGTCTCCTCTATACGTTATCAAGGTTACAAATTAATAAAGATGAAATCTCATAAAACTTCCAAAAAATGTGCAAGAAGTTTATTAATTCTTGTAAAAGGGCACAATTAAAATGGATGTGAATGATTTAAATTGTTTTCCTTAATTTCTATATTTTGAGGGTATTTTTTTATTCTTGGTAAGAATGCTTTTATCTTTATATAAAAGATTTAATATTTAAATATTTAAATTTAATATTTAAATATTTAAATTTAATATTTAAATATTTAAATTTAATATTTAAATAATTTAAAAGAAAAATAATATATACTTTGACAAATTATTCTTATTATTATAGTAATTATTGTTATTGAGAACATTGTTTTTGAAAATGACGCTTTGAAATTGCAAACATACATAATATATATGTTACGGCCAAAACCCGAAGTTCGGCCAATTCGCGAAGTGGTCGGCCAGTTCGCGAATTGGCCGAAATTCCTGGCCAAAACCCGAAGTATGTGAAATGAACAATGCATTTCGGGTTTTGGCCGGCCAATTCGCGAAGTGGCCGGGAATCCTTGGCCAATATACGAAATGGGGATCCAAGGCTGTCCGATAGGGGACACTCACGTGCACACGTGACACGTGATAGGAAAGGAGGTTCCAAGCTGTGACGATTATACCATTTAAAACAAAGTTGGCCAATTCGCAAACTGGCCGGCCACTTCGCGAATTAGCCGATTTCGGGTTTTGGCCGTAACATATACATTATTAAGACTACTAGTAATTAAATCTGTAAATATTTTAAAATATGCCAATTAATTATAAATTCCTCTCAGATATATGGGACAATTAAGAAATATTACATTCATTTAAATGTTTTATTCATTCGTTAAATACATTAATTATTACATTCATATAAATGTTGTTTTTCCTTAATTTATATTTTAATATCTATAGCAATATTTAGAAATTTTATTTACTTTCACGTATTATTATTATTATTTGAAATGATGCTGGAAATTGCAAACATAATAGAAAATTTTATTCGCTTATTCGATTATGTGATATTCTGTTATATCACGTGTTTTCTCCTGGAAGCAAGCCAAGTGATATAAGAGATTGCAGGAAGATTGTAATACGTGGGAAAACGGAAAGAGTAAAATGACACGGATTTATTTATAATGCAAGGACGTGCTTCTGACGAATAGAAATAATATTTTAATAAATAAAATTCGATGTGAGAGCATTTGCCTTCAGCTGAAAATGTATAACAATGTATACTTTAGTACTTTATTTTAAATTTATTTAACGTATTTAACAGCTTTTACTGTATAATTTTTTCTATATTTAGGAAAATAACAGTTTGATACTATATCTAAGTGGCTTAAAAAATGATTATAATATCGTCTATAGCAAAAGTTGATAGACCAATAAAATGTATTTTAACGTCTAACCAAAAACCCGGCAATAGCCATTGGATCGTAAACGCACCTAAGATAAATTTTCATTGAAACACATCGAAAATGTTGCATCTAATGCTCTCAAGCGACGATCAGCAGGATGGAATTTGGAGGGAAATGCCATAAGTTCCAAATGACATTTTCCTGTAGTGAAAAATATCTCTTCAATTTCATCGGATAATGTAATAACACAATTTGAATTCTTTTTTTCATCAAACAGCGCATGTCAAAAACTATTCTATAAAAGATATCAGGATTTAGACAGTGAGTTTTGAATGAGATCGATGGCTGGTCAATCAAATATGGATGCATTTATGCTGCTAATAATTTTCAATTACAAATCCATTCTCATGAATAAAATAATAATATAATTCCGATAACATTTTACTTTTTTTGAGTTTTTATTAATAAAAATAATCTCAATACCATTAACGCCTGTTTCATATCTCTGTCTTTTTGAAAAACAAAATGTACAATGTTTTCCACATAATAATACCATCACGTAGATTACATTGGTGTCGTTTAATACACCATATTTCCTCAGACTTTTGAAACAATGCTCACATTGTGTAAATTCGCGACACATGAAATCCACATATATAGCATTTATTAAGAGGTATGATATTTGATATAAAATGAAATAAAGTATTAACATTCTCAAAATGGCTAAAATTTGTTTACTGGCTTAGATTGTTTGTCTTTCAGTTCGTTCAGTTTCGTATGTTTCCTTTGAAATGAAATAAAGTATTAACATTCTCAAAATGGCTAAAATTTGTTTACTGGCTTAGATTGTTTGTCTTTCAGTTCGTTCAGTTTCGTATGTTTCCTTTGAAATGAAATAAAGTATTAACATTCTCAAAATGGCTAAAATTTGTTTATTAGCTTAGATTGTTTGTCTCTCAATTCGTTTAGTTTCGTAAGTTTAATTTAAATTGTGTGTGGCTTTCAGAGTATTTCTGTTTTTCTATTGAAAATACGAAAACTCGACTCACTTTTTTTTTTTTTAAATCTCTTATAAAAAAGAAAAAAAAAGAATTCCGTTTAACAACACGAAACTTCCTGACACATTCAAGGCGGCATTTTTCTAGATAGAAGTTATGGTTATTATTACTAGTGATAAAGTCCTATTTCTTTCCAGCGCCGCAGCAACTCTATTTGTCGACTTGTTAGATTTCTATAGATCGTCTGTGTAGTAGTAGTGGTACTTGGCGGCGCTGATGCAACTCCTGGTGTGATGATACCACCCTCACCATCCTTGCTGCGGTTCTGTTTCTTTTTCACTATGGATTTTTCCGCCGTCGCGTAGTCAGAAATGTATAGCTACCAAAAACCTGTTGCTATTTTTATGTCATGTTTTGAAAGGATATTTATTTTTTCAGTTTAGCGGCTATTTTACAGATGTCATGGGATTTCCGCACAAGCTGCATACGTTTACGCCTCCCCCATTGAATCATTTAACTCAAATTTTAGTTGATTGTTGTTGCGAATAGTATTTTGGCCGAATATCAAATCTAAAAAAATTACTTTAGATTGTAAATAAAATATTCTTTTTTTTATCCTTATATATCTTTATATATTCGAGTCCCACCAGCGACTGAGAGGGGTTTTGCTCTCAAAACTGGTAGACGGGTGGTGCTGAGTTCGAACCAAATTGCGCCCGTCGGCCTAATTTTTCGGAGTTTTCCGTGGTTTCCTTCGAACCTTGAACAACCTTGCGTAAATACGGGATAGGTTCTCTAGAAAGACCTCTTGTGGAGGGCAAACTCCCCTTCGCCTATTTCCCTCGACTAGATAATCGGCCGTGATAACCAACAACAGCATCTTACATATTCGATTGGGTCCGTGTAATTGTATCCACTTCTAATCGCTGTCATTTTGGCGAAAATGTCCTTCAAAACAAATATGAATCCCGTTAAAGGTTTTTAAAAACGCCCTTGCACCAAATCGCTTTTATACAAACACACCAGTTGGCTATGAACTTGATTACAGAATATTAAACAATAATATCAGGTTAACTGTAAGACACCGCACTTTGGCGCCAAACAGAAATCTGACAACAAAAAGAGAGATTTTTAGTTTATGTTGAACATGTCAAGTTAAGTTGATTTAATTAAAAGATACTTTGCATCAGAATATGCTTGGAATTGCACTATTACATATGTAATAAAACCTTTGTTAATCATAACCGTTAAATCACACACACACACAAAAAATCAATAATATATGAACCGATAATTATAATAATATACAAAGGCATAATATCGAAAAATGCAAGAATCTCAAAATGAAATAAGTGCAAAAAATAAATAAATAAATAAATAAAGATATGTGAAGAAAAAAATCCAATGTTCAAAAGGTGAAAATATTACAAGAAGCAAATGGAAACTTATATTGTGAAACACTTTATTAAGGGCAATATTCCACAAGGGCAATTTTCCACAATAAATAACTAAATCGTAATTGATTTATGTTTGAGTAAACAAGCCTGTCTCGAATTTACTTTATTCAAATTGCCCGATCAACCACGAAGCCTCATGTAAAGAAAATGGAATAAAAATGGACTAATACTGAATAACTAAACATAATAGGTGCAAAATCAGTTGATTAGGGAACATTATTAACTGTACAAAAACGGAACTAATGAAGAAATGATAAAAAGAAAAATATAGAAGTAAAAAATACCCAATTAATGACATTTCAACTAGCCAAAAGCCACGTTATCTAATTTGAAGACAGCATCATGGCAGTTAACAGTTACTATGGCAGTTAATGAAATAAATATTATCACGATTAAAAAAAGTTTAAAAAAAATTAAATAGATCAACAAATTTCTTTTTATTTTATTTTAAACTATAGATAAATCTTAATATACGTTATGTATGAACACTTTTAAGGCAATGATAATATTTAGTTATTTAATGTTTTACTGGGTTCAATTCTTATTTATGTTTCATTTTACGTCGCAATTCATTACTTGCCGAAATCTTACAGATTTACGCTTACAAAATTTTATTTATTTTTATTTCCTTTCATTTATTTATTTAAAAAAAAATTATTGTCATTGTTTTATTATTTTCATGCAATTTTCTTTAAAACAACTTATGTTGAGGGTGACTGAATTTATTGCATCCTGAATAATTTGAATAAGAAGAAAGTCGAACAAGAAAAATCACTTAAATGAAGTATCAAATATCAGTCTAGCGCAAATAAAAAATTACTTATTAAAAATAATAATTAACTAATTAGGGTTAATGGCAATTTTATTTATGTTTTTTTGAAAGCAACTGCTTGTTTCTATATTTTTCTTGATAGAAACAAAATAACATTATTAAAAAGATAACGTATAAATATAGATATATACATTGACAGATAAATAGATGGATGGATGAGTATAGATTTAGGTTTGGATAACGTTAAGTAGAAAAAACTGGCGGATAATTTTGAAGAATCTATCCCTATCTCAAATAATGTTTACGGAAATTCGTAATTATTGCAAGCAATTATCTTTTCTACTGTGCTTATATGATAAAAACTGATCTCATTAAGTTATGGTGAAACATCATTAACGTTAACAGGACAAAAACTACTTAATTTACCTTTTTAATTATTCCTTGATGATAATAAATTAAAGACTTGACTGATTATGACTGTCTGGCTTAAGTAAGATTACCTGGGCTAGGAAGAAAATGTATTCACTGTTAACGAAATAACATCAAAAGCTACTGAAATTACCTGTTTATTTACTCTTTGTTACCAATAAATTTATTTAAAAAAAAGAGCAATTATTATGATTATCTTGTGTAAGGAACGGTATTTGAATTTTTAAGAAAACGCATTCACGTCGTTTATCACATAGTTACTACATTAAAAAATTAAAAGTTATGGCATTAAAATTAAAGTTATTTTTTATTAAGTATCAGAGTGGATTACTGTTTTCAATCGCCGGATAAATGTTGCATTTTTTTAAATAAAAAAAATAAAAAATAATAATTGAATCTTGAGGCTAAAATATAATTATTTAGAGCCGATTCTTTGGAAATTACATACAGATAGCAGAGAGGACACTATAATTTATATCAATGTGAATTTAAATGCATAATTATGCAATACTTTTACAAAATAATAATAATAATAATAATAACATGTTAGAAATAATTTTAATATATTTTTTAAATGCTTAAATAGAAGTGTTAGTTTATATATATAATTATAATATCTATGAATTTCAAAAACATATCAAGTTCTAATATCATTCTACTAAAATCTTCAAAGAGATAATTAATGATATTGTGTAATCAGAATACCATTGTAAAGAAGTTGTAGACTTGAGTTAGCCGTGAAAAGTGATTTTGAAAATAAATAGTGGGAAATAATTAATGCCAGGTTCTTTTAGAAAAATTTAAAAAAATCCCTTTCTGGAAGAAAGATTGAGTCGAATACATCCATGAAGATTTTGAAGAACTTTTAATAAAAAGCACAAGCACAGCAGCATAAAATAGGCGAGTGGATGGTGCCTTAATGTTCGTACAATAGACTTACAAACTACATGTTTTCAGGCCGGCAATCAGAGAAGGAATGCTGATACACATACGCTGTAAATTTCTTCGTTTACATTTTTTTTGGCTTCATACATTTGGCGAGAGTGCATGAATCAAAAGTATCCGTTAATAAGGAACATATGAATAACTGTTTGAACTTATCGCCAAAGTAGCAATTTTTAACAAGATTAAATACCGCCAATAATTACGTTACTGAAGAATTTTTGCATCCCATGAGAAGTTCCTAGATAGACAAAATAAGGACAGCAGAACATCCTTTTATGATTCACAAAGAAACAGCTGCATATTGAAAAAGATATAACGTACATGAAAAGTAGCAGAGTTAATTAAGAGACCGAAATATTTCTTTTAGTTTTTGTTTTTTTATCTGATTTAAGCGTTTGATCGCACGTCAGAACTAAAGATGAGAATTTGCGTGGGAGCAGAAAAGCTGATCTAATTCTTTTATTTGTTCTGAATAAGAACGCAAAGAGCTTAAATAAAATTTATCAAAACTTTAATAAATGAATTATAGAAAGGGAAATTTATTAAAGTAAAAAAAAATAGCTAATTTAAAACTATATGTGATTTCACATCACATATATCTCCCCTTTCACCGGAAAAAAACTATAGAACGAGGGAGTAGAAACGATCATATGCTCTCGCCAATACATCTTGAATAATAAATTGTCACTCAAAATATAAATTTCCACAAAACAAAAAGTAAGAATATATATATAACTAACACATAACAATGAAAACTTGGCACACACCCACGAACACAAATAATACACAAAATATCTAGAATTATAATGAATTCACAAAATTCCAGAATTCAACATGCATGTTTTGTTTATAAAATGAGGTACCTCTTTATATTCAAATGTCTCATAAACAATCAGCTGCAGCATATGTTATAATATTATGTGTGCACACTACAATAATTACATAACATAGTCATTTAGACTAGTTATATTACTTGACCTAGATTTTATGTATAAGACAATCAGTCCATAGGTCATTTGGCCATATATTAAACTATATTCAATTATTTGAAGGCCCTTTAATATGAGACATATTTTTGTATCAGCAGAATAAATTGCTGTACATATATAAGAAAACTGAAAATAAAGCTGAATGTAAATAAACATATAGCATCATACTTGATTATGAATAATAATGTAAAAGATAATTTGGCGAAGTAGAATATTTAGAAAAAAAAAACTGGCATGATTTTGTACCCAAAAATGTAAAATGGCATATGTTGAAAATATTGACGAAAAATTAAGGACTATCAAAAATGTGTAAAAGTGAAAAAAAAAGTTTCTATGTAGGGTGAGTGATCTCTCACTACAACTTACCGTCCACAACATATTATCAAATATGACACATGAATAACAACTTCATACGTTGTTGTGCAAGGATGGTAAGGTAAAAAGGTAATTCAACATTACATTGCATTTAAAAGAGTAAGAAAAATTATGTGAACTATTTAAAATTGCAAATTAAAAAAAATAGCATATGTTGTATTAAATATGAAAAGCAATTTAAATGTGAATTAAAAAGTGTGACATCATGTAAAAGAAATGTGACTAAGTGTGTTAGAGAACTAGTGCAAGATGAAGTGTGAGCAAAAGAGAACATATAAACACTGTTCGTTTAATTTTGTACCTACATTTACAAAAAAAATTTGAAACTGAAAAAAAAAAATTAGCGACAATTGTGTAGAACATTCAATTGTGTGAAAAGAATTATTTGAGAAAGTATGTGTGTACAGTCTGAAAGCAACCATTAATATAACTTCCACCGAAGAAATGACTGGTACAAACACCAAAGGTTGCAATTACATAACAACTGTGAATAGATACTTCCACAAATAAGTGTAGTGTATGAAAAAATGTATGTCTTCAAAAATTACTTATATTGAATGAATAAAGAAGGTAAATTTACGAGCATTGGAGTAGGCAAAACAAGGGATGAACTTGAGGTGTGACACATACTCCATGGAGGAAAATAAATGGAGAAAAAAATGAATTTAAATTAAAACATGTACAGTGAAAAGTTATCATTTGCTTGTACTAAAATATTTTACTATTTAACATGTCAGGAATAATAAAAAAAACAAAAAGGAGAACCAGTGACAAAAATTCTTAAAAGATATATATAAAAATGTGACTGATGGAATGTAGTGTTATACATGTAAGAAAAGAAAATGTGTAAAAGTGTTATGTATGTCCACAGAATGAAAAATTGATGCCTTTATTTCAATAATTTCATGAAAGCGACGTGCACTACAAGAAGAGGAAAAATTTCCTATAAAATCTTATTATGAAAATAATAATATTGCCATACTGTCATGAGTAGTGCACATTTTTCATTTTTCAACTGTAGAAAACATTTAGCAAGAAAAAATGGTTATTTAATTTATTTTTATTAAAAAGAATATGTGATTAAGTAAATATGACAGAAAATGTAGAAGTAAAGTAAGTGATGAAATGAATAATGAAAAAAAGGTATGTTACCATGATAACTAACATTACCAAAATTGTTGCGATTGCAGTAGGTAACTAAAGTACAGTGTTTTTTTTACCATAATTGGTGCATATAGCGAATTCTATGAACTCCTCCAATAAATATATGGTATAACTAGTACCTAATTTAAAGTTACATGGAAAACATGATGAGATGATAAATGTGCAGAGATTGTGTTAATGGATTATGTTGAATATTACAAGTAGTGTAATTAGAACCTAGAAGTAAGGTATATAATGTTAAAGAAATAGGTGTTAATTAAAAAGGAATGAATGTGAAAAGCACAGTTGCACATTGAATGGTGGAGCAAATACTTTGACTGGTATTATATATTTATATATCCTTGATTGGTAATACTTGAAACATTGATTAGTAAAAAAAACTGTAAATGAGAAAACGGAATGCATTAAGTATATATATTATAGAAGTATGTATAAATTTACAGGATGAAATACTTGATGCGTTGCACATGAAAGTTTCATGAAATGAGTGCATTGGACAGAAATCTGAGTAGATCTCTAAAAATCGTAATATTAAAAATAATATAATTACCCTTAAGGCCTGATTCAGTAATGCACCATTTATTTTGCATCAGCAAACAAGTTTTATTTAATGAAAAAGTAGGATGTAAAAAAAAAAAAAATGTGTTTATTTATGTATATTGAGTAAAGTGTTTACTAAAGTGGAATTATAGATGCAAAAAATACATGTAAAATGAAGAAGAATAGTAAATGTTGTATATTTTTATAGACAAAAGAAAAGTATCACTATCAACCTACAAATAAAATATCAGCATTACTGAGAATGCAACAGGTAAATAAGTATAGTTGTTTACCAACAATGGCATGTATAACAAATGTTATGTATCCATTTAAAAGTGTATGGTGTAACTATTACTTCCAAATACACCATGAGATTACTAAATGCAGGTGATGCGAACGGGAAAAAATATCACTATTAAAAAGTATAAAAAAATGAAGAAAAACAAAAATATAACAATTAATGGTAGAGGGTGTAACAATGATTGGAAATGTGCATAATAACTGGGCCTGATTAGTAGTGTGTACAGTGACTGGTAACATTGACTAGTAGAAATACTGATTGGTAGTGTAATACATTAATTGGTGACGCTGACTAGTAGAGTGGGAAGCAATTATTTATAACCTTGACTGGTGGTGAGAAATAAAAAAAGTGGGGTTTCATATTACCAAAATATATGGATATGGTTAAATCTGTGTAAAATTAATCCAGGATTGCTATATACTTTACTTATGTATAAGCACCGTAAAAATACTTTAACAAAATTTGATAAATTCTGAGAGTGCAAAAAAATTTTTTTTTTTTTAATGTAAAAAAAAATGCAAATAAATGTAATTGAAATTTTGAAATAATAAAGATGTACTATCTATACTAAAATTACAAAATTTACTGAAAAGAGTGATATAAACAAATACCATCTGAACTTGGTACAAATTTAGCGACCAGCACCACAAAGAAATAACCAAACAGAGACTGTAACACTTTCACAAAATCGTCCCCGGCCGTGGAACAATGAAATGAAAGGGGTTCATAACACTCTAAGAATAATAAAGCTAAATTAGTTATACCTATCTTAAATTTTAAAAAAGAAAAAAAACAGTTTATCTGAACTATTAAAAAATGCAATAAATATATCGATGGCACATGAACATTGAGCTGTGTGAATGATAGAGAAAAAACAGTATTTGTAATATAAAGAAAAATGAAAGGTAATGACTGATGAATTGAGTCAATTGGTCCTGTATTGGTGCAATCTTTTATCAAAACACAAACTAAATAAATATCTTCCTCCATTTTTTTTTTTTTTTTTTTTTTTTTTTTTTTACATGAAAACAAAGAGGTGATGAATCCATAGTGTATATGGAAATGTATTAATAGAGAGAGTGAATAATTTAAAATGGACCTTGCACTAGTAACTAAATTGTTTATAGGAGAATTATCTCATTTTGTTTTGTTTGTATTATTGTAAGGAAGATTGCGAATCTTATAGGGTACTAGAAAACTTCATATCTCACAAAGTTAAATGTAACTCTGTCATCGAAATCCATAACCTGAAAAATTTTTTAAAAAAAGTGAAAATGTACAACTCGGTCTTCACTTTCATCTATTTCTTTTAAGCTTTCATCTATTTCTTTTAATCTGGCTGTCATTGGAAAAACAAGCAAAATATCTGAGATAGAAAACTTACAGTATAGAACAAGGCTATTAATATAACTATTATTTATATTGGCTCAAATATATAGGATAAAAGCAATTTACTTCAAATTACTAATTGCTGCAAAATGTTAAGTCTTTTAATGATACTACACATCATTCAATATTAAAATACTTGACTTATATGTATAGCAAAGCTTTTCCAAAATTTAAAGGAATGTAAAATTTAAAAATTTAATATTGCCACATTATCATTGAAATACGCCAAACATGATACAGAAAATATATACATAACAAACTAAATGAGTAAAATAACCAGTTTACACTTAATAAGGACTGATAAAAATTTATTTTAGTGGAGAGCATTATCTTTGTTGATCTCCAATATATCCAAAATGTTTAAAACAAACAAACTTATGCATACCAACAGTAAAATATAGATTTTGTAGAGTATCGAATTTTATAGCGTGATACTCAAATATTTATGTATTATTATTGAAATATAAAATAGGAATTAACATTTCAATTAATTTTTAAAGGTATGCATAGTAAGTAATTTAACTAGAATAAAGTAGCACACACACAAAAAAAACATAATTCAAACATTACATAAAATGTTCAACGCAAATATTAAAATGAAACAAAAAAAAATTAACCGCATTTAAAGTAGCGTTCTTCTCCCTTTTTTTAAAAAGAAAAAAGTATGCAAAATTTCTTTATAATAGAATATATCAACTTCAAAACATGTAAATAGCATAAATCAGAAAGAAACACATATCTTAACAGATAGATTAATAAAACTTACCTGATCATCTTTTTTCATTTATTGATGAATATCAATTCAAATTGTTACTTTTGTAACATACTTACTGTATATTGAAACTAATTAGACGAATTATATCTATCAGTCATATCTCATAATAAAAAATTAAACAAGCAAAATTATGTATAGTAAGAAAATAATGAAAACAGAACGTTTCAGTATTGACATCCACTATTAAATTCTGCGAATATATTTATGCAATAAGAACTAAAAATATTGTAAAAGGATTTAAAAATATATATATTATTCTATAATTATTAAGGTTTACTTGTAATTATCCTTTTTTTTTTCTTTTTTTGTTAAAAACACCAAAATTTCTTTTAATACAATTTCTTTTTACTATAAAAAGTTTATTTTGCTATTTAAAAAGTTATTTATATCTATTAAAGAAGAAAAAAAATACATTTTTTTATGAATTTATCTATCCATATATATAGAGCACTTTCCTAAAAAGAAAATGTTATCAATACAGTAATTTAAAAGTAGTCACTGCAAGTCATGTCCAATTTAGACAAAATGCACTATCCTTTACTATATAGTACTTCTGATAGTTCATACGTTGTCTCTGAATTATATAATATTCACGCCGAATGCTAAAGTTTTCAAAGTACTGGCAGTCTGATAAATGTAGGCAAATTAAATCATAAGAAGGATACTTACTCCGTGATTGTTTTATCCAGAATGTAATTTAATTTTCTGTCATACTTAACGTGATAAAAAAAAAAAAAATACTTTACTGTGATATTTAAAAGAAATGATCGTTCACTCTTTTTTTTTTCTTTATCGAGTTCACTTGCTGCACACGAATCAAACATTTTTATAACAATTTGTTAATAAATTTTTAAGATACCTGATAAATCCATTGCTTGGCTATATTATTACGATTATCGATTTACTCCATTTTTTTTTCTTTCTTTCGAACACTTGCGATGCACAAAAAAAAAACGCGAACATAACACAATTCGGATCACAGAAGCGACGAAACAACGGAAGTAAAGAAATACGGACAAAATCGGCACATTTTCCATTTTTTGAGAAGCAGCGAACATTCTTTGAATGACTCATCGGGCCAATTTATCGCAGAGGCGCACAGTTATGGAGTTCCGCAGATTTACGTGGTCAATCCAGCACTCATACTCATTTACGGCATAAAATATGATTCCGGTCTTCCGATGAAACGAGCGAAGAAACAACACATTGGAGTTTGAAAAGTTTTCTGACGTCGCCGACTGTAGGAGAAAACTTCGTTCACATATATCTCCACCGTATATCTCTATATTTTTGACACCGTATACCTCCATATTTTTACGGCATAGAAACGATGAAGGGGGTAGAAGCGTTTAAAAATCCATAAAGTTTTGTTATCCAATGAAAACATAATAACCGCCAGGTCGAAAAGTCACGAAAAAGTCTATTATAATTGTCCTAGTATTCGTAATTATAATATTCAGGCACCACCCAATAGAAAGTAGAAGATATATCCAGATAGGGCTTGGTCACGGAAACCAAGTTATGTAAAGAAGTTGTAGACTTGAGTTAGCCGTGAAAAGTGATTTTGAAAATAAATAGTGGGAAATAATTAATGCCAGGTTCTTTTAGAAAAATTTAAAAAAATCCCTTTCTGGAAGAAAGATTGAGTCGAATACATCCATGAAGATTTTGAAGAACTTTTAATAAAAAGCACAAGCACAGCAGCATAAAATAGGCGAGTGGGTGGTGCCTTAATGTTCGTACAATAGACTTACAAACTACATGTTTTCAGGCCGGCAATCAGAGAAGGAATGCTGATACACATACGCTGTAAATTTCTTCGTTTACATTTTTTTTTGGCTTCATACATTTGGCGAGAGTGCATGAATCAAAAGTATCCGTTAATAAGGAACATATGGATAACTGTTTGAACTTATCGCCAAAGTAGCAATTTTTAACAAGATTAAATACCGCCAATAATTACGTTACTGAAGAATTTTTGCATCCCATGAGAAGTTCCTAGATAGACAAAATAAGGACCGCAGAACATCCTTTTATGATTCACAAAGAAACAGCTGCATATTGAAAAAGATATAACGTACATGAAAAGTAGCAGAGTTAATTAAGAGACCGAAATATTTCTTTTAGTTTTTGTTTTTTTATCTGATTTAAGCGTTTGATCGCACGTCAGAACTAAAGATGAGAATTTGCGTGGGAGCAGAAAAGCTGATCTAATTCTTTTATTTGTTCTGAATAAGAACGCAAAGAGCTTAAATAAAATTTATCAAAACTTTAATAAATGAATTATAGAAAGGGAAATTTATTAAAGTAAAAAAAAATAGCTAATTTAAAACTATATGTGATTTCACATCACAACCACATAGCTAATAATTAACTTGTGCAATCATAAAATTACCTTAGCATGTGCTTCAATGGTAATTAGCCAAATTTACTCATACCTGAAGAACAATTAAAAAGAAAGAGAGAGAAAGGGGAAAAAAATTATAAATTGGAGTTGCTATTAAGTAAACACAAATGGATTAATAAATTAATTATGAACATTATTCAGTGGAAAAACTGGACCACAAGAGAACCAATCAAGAATTGGATATGAAAAAACATATGTGGATGTACTCGTCAGCTTGGCTGCACCCACATGTGTTTTAAAAATAATTCAGTATTTCATAATTCTACTGGCATGATGCTAAGAACAGTAGAATCAGCCAAGTTTACTGAATTATTACCAGACAACAATTGGAAAAATTTTAAATTGGAAATATGTAAAATGTAAATAAAAAACCATTAAGAAATATATAATATATCACTTACAACGATTATCCTAAAATCTTTATAAATCACCACACTAAATTACCACCAGATATCATTTTTGAAATAATATTTGAAATTAGAACCCTTAAATTGTAGAAAAAATGTTTTACTCACAAGAATGATACAGAATCCTCAAAATATATCAACTTCTGCATAATGATCAATTCCACATGGCACGTATCAAACATGTTGACATTCGAGTCGAGTTGAGAGAAATGATTTGAAAGACAAGTTGAGAGCTCATTTTTTTTTAAAAACACAACTCGATCAATGACACCCCAACACAAAATAATTCAAAAACACACAAAACTATTCTGTTGATAATACTCTTATAACAAAATTACATCCGTGAATATATAATTACTCCATCTAATTTTAATTCCTGAAAGTAAAATTAATATACAAGCAATAGCTCCCTCTATAGTTAAATTAAAAATAATATCTATAATATCATCAGCTAACTAAAACGTAAAGTGTCGCCATCTGTTGGTATTATAATTATTCATAATTAATATTTAGTTACATATCCATATTATTATTAACATTATCACTTCATTAGATTTTCACTTCATTAGATTTAATCAATATATAAATTTTAATAAACAATACTTCCTTGTAGTTTTTACATTAAATTCGAATAAAATCCTACAATATGAATAAATATACACAGAATTTATTCATCCTGCACAGCATTTCAGATATTCTTAACAAGAGTATATTTTGTAAAAGAGATATTATTTTAAAACAAAGTGCTATGCTGCCAGCTGTTTTAAACCACTGATATATATTATAAACTTATAATTAAATTATTAATTTTTTATTGTTACTTCTACTTAAATATATTTTAGACTTGTTATTAAATAATTAATGTATTGTTTATACTTATACTTAATTATATTTTAGATTTCAGAGATTAATTTAATATCAAATTAAATAATTATTATTATTACTACTGTGCTTCAATCAAATTTATGCTATGCAGTAATTAAAAATACTCATTAAATTTAATTTCATAGATAAAAATAAAAAACTATATATATATTTATACACTTTGCAAATAGATATGTTTGTGAGTTATAATAACCAATGTTATCCATGTATAATTTTATGTTTTATTGTATAAGTTAAATTATAAATGTATGAAAACTGCTCATCAAAGACACCCTAAACATATGTGATCGGCAACGCACAATCACATACTATACAGAGTGTATATAATGTTCAATCAAATTTTAAATTTTCTAATATGTTATAATTGTATTAATGTATGTTATAATTGTAATATTATATCTATTGTTATATGTTATCGCACATTAAAACAATATATATATAACAATGTAATTAATCCCTTTTTCAAAAATTAACTAATCCATTAGAATTAATATTAAATTTTTGATAAAATTTTAAAATTAATATATCTTTAAATATTTAACGAGTAATTAATTCCCTTTTTAGAAGATAAATATTTCATTCGAATTACTTTTAGTATTTTGTTACAATACTTAAAGTTTTAGTTTAAATCTACAACGATATCTAACTAACTCTTCTTTCAAAAAATGAATAATTCGTTAGAATTGTTTTTTTTTAGCTTTTTGTTAAAATACTGATTTTAAATTGTTTGTTTAAATCAATAATAATGTAATTAAAATTTTTACAAATAATAATAAAAAATAAATAAATAAATAATCCGCTAACATTAATTTTAATATTTTGTTAATATAGCAAAATTAAAATGCTTGTTTATATTTATTAAAAATATAGTTAATCTTTTTTGAAGAAAAATATATCCATCAAAATTGATTTTAATTCATTCGATTTTGTATTTCAAAATAACACAAAATGCAATTTCTTTCCAATCTTTAGTCCATTAAATAATTGTTTGGTGTGTAGGGGAAGCAGTATTTGAAGTAAAAAAAAAAAAAAAAAAAAAAAAAAAAAAAAAAAAACTACTGCAGGGTGGACACAATGCAGATGCGCAATTTCGTACACTCTTTATATGAAATTTCATCATATTCTACGCAGTAGTACATCAGTTAGAGCGCCCACAAAATCTGTGTCACATACAGACTCACGGACAGACATTTTACAAAATCAGTCAAATCGTGTTCAGAACCTTCTAAAACTTATAAATCCGTCGAAAACTGGAAGTCGAATTTTTTCCACAATCACATACTTTCTTCTTGTATGAATAGAAAAAAAGTAAAAATATATAATCTAACCGTGATAAAAACGAAATTATAATTACTGTTGTTTTTTATTTTATTTTTAGAAGTTACTTTTCTATTTATGTATAAGAAAAATACTTTTATGTATCTTTTTTTTTTCCAATACTGAAATTATTGTAAAATTATTTTCACGAATTTAATGTTTGAACAAATAAAGATGAATTTTCTTTAGAATTTTTGATCAAAAGAATGAAGTAAATTGAACCACGAAGATATAACGTCATTATATAACAGAAACTATTCTTTGAATATTAAGTTTACCAAACTGTCCCTTAAAAAAAATCTTAATTTAAATTTACAACTAATTCCACTTTTAGATTGACTAATTATTTAATGATTTATGATTTAATTTCATTGAATTAATTTTACCACTATGGTTATGATTCACTCAATTTTTCTGGTATGAACATTTTATAATAAAAAATTTTCGATAATTTAAAAAAAAAAAAAAAAAAAGAGGATTATCTAACCTGAAAATAAGTGGATTTTGAAGTTGATTGTTAAAATAATATGGTCATTAAGTTTTAAAATTCAGTGTTCTCTTATAAAATGCAAATTTTTTTCTTTTCTTCTTTTTCTTTTTTTAACTTTAAAAACAAATATAAGGAATATTTTGACACATTTAAAAAAAATTAGATTATTTATAAACGAAAAAAATTGCCGTTCTAACAAAAAATAGCATTTTCTTTTGAATTTTTAATCAAAAGAGGAAAATGAATTTCATCATGAGAATGGAATATAATCATCTTCAAATGTTTCTTTGAAGATTAAACATAGACGAAAATCCACACAATTAGTTTCAGACTTAATTTAAATCTACAACGCTATAAATTATCCCTAGAAGCAAATTATTTGTTAGGGTTAGCTTTAGTAATAAGTTAAACCTAATCCAATTTTACCAGCCTTTCAATATGATGGCTGGCTATATGGTGAAATTTCTCTAAAATATTTTGTTAAATAATTGCCAAAAGTGAATAGAAGAGTTTGAATTTTAATCAAAGTGTAGCATGTCACCTTAAACTCAGTGTTTAAACTTTAACTTCCATTGTTAGTTTTTAGCAATACCGATAGGCAACAGCTATAAAAATTTTATCTAAATTTGTTTAAATGCAATAAATAATTTAAAATTTAATCAGTTAACTTGCAGCTTTTCATAGCATCTAGAAAATTTTCCACGAAACGCGCTAATATAAAAATGTTTTTATTATTATTATTATTATTATTGTAAAAAAATAACTCACCAAAATTTAAATTTCCAGGCATGTAGTGAAGGGTATCTGGTGGTATACGCCATATGCCTTCTGGATTTTTAAAAGAAGTATATTATCTGTTTATCAACTAAAGCTATACCATATACTCTAGGGGTATAGCCACTGCCTATAGCGTATACCATCTGGTTTGTTTACAACTACAGCGCTGAAAAAATTTACATGCAGTTGAATAACTGTTAATAAATTACAATAATAATAAGGACAGATACGTATACGTAAACTTGCAATTAAATAATATCGAGGTGTTCGGCTTTATGTGAATCTGGATGAATCTAGTACAAAATTCTATCATGTACATACAAGATTATACTCAATATAAACAACGAGATAAAATACATATCTGCTACTATCGATTTTTCTCTTAAAATATAAAGCATATTCAGACAATTTCAGAAATGCGTAAGTTATATAATTTTAGAATACATAAATCGCTAGAAAAAAGCCCCTATTTCCTAAGCAAACAATGCTATGCGTACGTGTGTAATTTGTTTTCGTGGGGTTTTTTTTTCAGCGTGCATCTTTTACATATTTAGATAGACTTTTTATAAAATCTATTAAATCCTTAAAAGTTTGAATTACTAACATGTTTATTTAAAATTATCTAAAATTAAAAGTGTAGCTATAATATTAGAGAAGATACACTGTTAAAAATCTGCATCAAACTGTCCAGTCATTCAACCGCTAGATATAATAAACAAAACGGAAAATACAGTAGAAAATGGTTACTTCACACATTATGAAGCGTTCTCATTGGTCAGAATAGAAATAAATTACGGTTATCTAGCCGTTTTTTATAAAAACGGTTGAATGACTGGACAGTTTGATGCAGATTTTTAACAGTGTATATAAGAATACATTAAATTGTTTTCTGTGATATTCTAAATATTTCAGTAATTATTTTTTAAATAAATTTTTTTGGGTGGGAGAGGGTGGGGGATAAATGTTTTTAGCACTTTTAAATGGTGTGATTTTAACCCGCATGAAAATTTTTAAAAAGTTATGTGCAACACATGTTTTTTTAGAAATGAGTACCTAACTGATTGTGAATGTAATTTTAAAAATCACAAAATGAAATACTGCTTTTTTAAGATTTTTACCATCTCAAGAATATGAATTAAATGCAAAAGAAATATAATCACCTGCAAATGATTCATTGAAAAATAAATATAGACGACATGATTCATAATAATTAGTTCAATCTCAATGAAAGGTGATTTAAATAATATGTTACAATGTTTTTATGCTGACATCTCTTAAATAATCATGGAAATTTTCACAGAAATTATAAATTAAACCAGTAAAGTAAAAACAGGAATGAAAAAAAAGGTGAAATGCATAATTTATATTGCGTAGGTGTTAATTTGCCTGAAAAAGAAGAAGAAGAAATATCTTTTTAAATTAAACCTCATCATAGTTAAACTTCGTGCAAATTTTCCCTACATTTGCGTGAACGTGGTTTATATGCCGCATGCTTCAGGGATTTTAAACGGTCATCTATCATTCCATGCACCTGCTTCGAAAGAGAACATCTGCCCAAGAAACAAAAGTTAGGTTCAAATGAAAAAGCTGCCAAATAAAAAAATAAAAAGATGTCCCGTTAGAAGCAATCCACCTTAATTGCGCTTTTTTTTTTACTATTTTCATTTTTAAAGGGTCTTATTTAGCAGCATTTTTATGTACAATGTTTTCTAAAGTTCAGCGATATTTATTTTCCTAAAAATAATGGTTTTGAGACAGTGGCGTCAATTTAAAATTTATGGGAGAGGCTCAATTAGACATTTTGAAATAAATTGACCAATTAGGATTATCAATAATTCATTAAAAAAATAAGAGAATAATAAATTACTTAAACCAATTATTACTGACATTATCACAAAATCAATATTTTAATTATTTTAGATAGAATATTTAAAAGTTGCGAATATAATGTTAAGGAAACAACAGGGGAGGGGGGGGGGAGATTCAGGGTAAAATCCTGCATCGCATCGGTTAACCTGATTTTATCCGAACACGACCATACTCATGAGTCTGGTCGAATAAGGTTGACTTTAATTGTTTCGGGTTCGGGTAAGTTTCGGGTTGGGATTTGACTCTTGCGGGTGGGCTTCCAGTTGACCTAATTTTTCAAAAATGTCTAGATTTTTTTTTATTTTTTTTTTCCCTTATGAAAAAAACTATATATTTGAACATAATGAGTATATATTTGTTCATTTTTAACATAAAAATTAAAATTGATATTAGAGATATATAACTATAGACTATTTTTCCATAACTCTATTAAAATATGGATTAATTTTCTTTCATTCCAGGTTCGGGTCCGGTTTCGGGTTGAGGAAACTTTTTGGCGGGTTCAATTCAGGTTTCGGATTGGCTATAAATACAATGTTTGCGTTCGATTCGGGTATATCTGTATATATCCAAGGTTCTTTACCATATAAAAATTGCAATAAAGTATTATGGTTTATAATAATAATTTGCTTGCATATGAAGGAAATGTATGATTTTTAACAATTTTATTAGTATTGTCGATTAATTTTAAAAGGATTGAAGAAAAAGGCGATGCTTTTTTTCCTTAGAGGAAAATTCTCATTTCTTAACAGTGGCTGCATTGAATTATTAAATACGTACTACAGTTTTGAACCGAGAACTACTTTAACGTGTAACAGGATTTCAATCAGGTTTCAAATTCTTAAAAGTAGATTAAAAGTTAAATACTAATTTCTCAGATTTTTTTTTCTTTAATTTTCAGAAATATTCCCGTTATTATTATTATTTTTTTTAAAATTTTGTCCGCTTAAAAAGTTTAACGATGCGATATGATGCTTTTACTATTTTTAGAAAAGAAAATAGGATTATTTTGTTATTATTATATTTATCTTCTTTTAAAAAATTCTTTAAATCAACCAGTAATGTTTTTCAAAGGATAATATCATCTAACAACCAGGGGATTAAAATTTTACCAGAATATTTTTTTTTCTGTCTAGATGGGCCGTTGCGCATTTTTCGAACGTCAAATGTTCCATTAAGCTTATAAATATTTTTTTCTCGGTGTTTAGAGCTTTAATTGTAATACTAATATAAAAAAAAATTGTGTCGTTTAAGTACAATATATGATAAAAATTCGGCAGTAATTAGTTACAATCGAACCTTGATATCCTAAATTTCCCCATACGAAGAAATAATTTGAAATAAAAAATATTTGAGATATACCGGTTTAATTTAAAAAACGTTTTAGAATGATAATATCTTAAAAGTTGAAACATAAAAGAAAATGTAATAAAAGTATGAAATAATATCAAAGTTTAATTTTACGTTTTTAAACTTAATATACAATTTTCACCAAGACTTAAATTTCCTTATTCAATCATATAAGAAAAATTTATTTTACTGCATACCCACGCAAAAATATACGCAATCAAGTCTGCCACCCTTTTAAGATTATGTAAAGGAGTATTTAGCATGAAATTTGAGGGTCGTTGTTTCAAATAGGGTTTTTTTTTAATGTTTAATACATTAACTGCTTTTTCGTCTTGTTTCACTGCTTTTCGCAATGCTTCATTAAAAAAAAAAATTATACACCCAATTATTTTAAAATTTTGCTTGCATATTACATGTACATATATATATGACAAAATTATGTATGACAAAATTTAAATTCCGTGCTTCATTAAATTTATTCCATAAAATTTTCCTCTTCTAAATTTATTATGCAACCCTAGTTTATTAAATTATTTCCTATCTTAAACAATATTCCATAAAAAAAAAAATTCCATAATTATTCTTCTTCAAAAACCTTTTTTATGTCTCAATTCTTAAAAAGCCGAATTTATTCTATTGAAAGTTATCGTTTTGTACCATTTTCTTTTATTGGCGTAGATAAACTTGCGCGCTTGGATTATTTAACGTTGAACATGAGGTACGGAACGCAGATTTCTGTGATACTAAAAAATCTGGTGCTGTCTAGAGAGATTCATATGAATTATTCGAAATATGCTTCTTAACATCTTATTAATTAAAATGCAATTTACTGAAAGTTTTCAGCTATGTCTAGTGAAGTGGAGAATGTTTTATCATTACATTATTATGAAGAAATAATAAATATTTCTTCGATGATTTAATTTCGTTCTTTCTTGTGAAAAGTCTCAATGATTATCGACCAGAACAAATAAATATTGAAATGCGACTGCGTGGACTTCGATTCGATACGGCGATCTGGTGTTTTTAGCGGTTTAGATTTCTAAATATCGTAACATATTTATTCCAAAAACTTCCTTAGTCTTCAAATTCAGAAACTCGTAAATGACAAAAAAAGTTTTAACAAGTATTGACGAATTTCTTTAAGTTAACAAATTTTAATAACTTTTGTAGTAATAAAAAATAATATTGTAACAACGCTTTATGTTGTCACAAAATGCGTATTTTCTCCAAAAATTTTTTCGGTGTTTTACTTTTTTTAAATTCTGTTAGCAATAACGTGTCAACAACTACAAATTTATTTGTATCGACCAGCTTTTGGAAATCTTGATAATGAAAATTAATAGTTGAATTTAATCTTTTAATTTTACACCTAAGAGTTGGAAAATTACGTTTAATAATCATACAATTCCCCCAACTTTTTCAATCTTGAAATTCTGAAAATTTTGTGTTAAAAATAACTTTTTAGCGAAGCTTGTAACTTTTTATTTCAACCAATTTTAACAACTTTCATACTGATGAAAATGAATAATAAAATTTAACAGAATTTATAATTAAATATTAATTTTTTTTTAAATTGTGATTACAAATTATTTTTATTTTTATTTATTTTTATTTTTATTTATTTTTTCCAAATACGTCTAACTCTCCGAATTTAAAAATTTTTAAGTTAGAGATATTTTTCTGACAATAGTAAAGAATTTCTTTCAGCCAAGCAGTTATAGCTCCCTTCATAGGAATATAAAATAATATTAGAGATAAATAGAGGGAATTAAGAATATGATATAACATTAGGATTTTATACTTGCAGTGTTAAATATTTTGTCCTTGGTGAGGTCAGTTGGAAGGAGATTTCACAATCTTATGGCTGTAGCTACTGCAGCCCCAAAAGTTGGCTCAACAGAGGACAAAGTTTTTAACAGGGAAATTGCTTTGAACTATGTATCTTTGCCAAAAACGTTTCAATATCTGTAAAATCTTCAGTCAGGAATAAATTCCAAACAGACAATTTATAACAGCCAATTTTGACAACTTCTGTAACAATGTAATTTAACTATATATTATTTGATTATTGCGAGTACATATTACACCCCCCCCCCCCCCCAAAAAAAAAAAAAAAAAAAAAAAAAAAAAAAAAAAAAAAAGACTTTTTCGGTTTTCAAATTCTGAAATGTTACGTAAGAAATCCTTGCTTAAGAATTACCGTAGATTCTGACGTATAACACGCACTTTTGATACAAGAGAAATTAATCGAAATTTTACAGGTGCGCTTATACGTCGGTTATAAAAATGAAAGTTTAAAAATTCAGACAAAAAAAAACTATGATCATAAGAACTAAGATTATTTTTTTTTATTGCTATATATCTCGTGGAGGTTTCTTTTCAAAGAAGGAGGTGCGCGTTATACGGTGAATATACAGTAAAACAGAAAAATGAAATCTGAAATAAGAAAGCTTGACTGCGCATTATACACCGGAACGCTTAATATGTCGGAATACACGGTACCAAGAATCATCGAGGAATTTTTTTATTGCAGCCAATTTTTCTAACTTCTTTAACAATGCAAATTAGTTTTAGAATTTAATATTATGAATTTACATTTAATTACTGCGATAACATGTTATAATACATATTTTCGAAAAATGTCTTCATTCTTCAAATTCTGTTAATTCTCACTTAGGAATAATTTCTTAACAACTGCAGAAGAATTTATATGTGTCAGATAAATTTAGGAACTGCCGTAAGTGATGAAAATGAATGACATTTAGTTTTAATCTTTATATACGTCTCTCCTTTGATTGAAATGCTTATTACAAACCTGTCCTTTTTGTTTCTTCCTCGCTTCCCTCCGTATTGCTCTCCTTCAGAGTCTCTTCTAAGAATTTCCTAATTTGAAAATTGATTTTAGAAAAATACATAATTTTCAGTCACAATTTCAAAATAATTAAGTATTAAATTGTAATATTATGAAGTTGCAAAAATTATGCGATATATATATATATATATACCGGGTGATTATAATTAATGTTACGATTTTAAAAATCGATAGTTTTAAAACTGCTGGTCAGAATGGCTTGATATTTTAGCAAAATGATGAGGCAATGGAATTTTGTTTGGCGAAAGAAAAAAATAGTTCCAAAATGTGCCGATAGATGGCGCTGTCAGGATTCACATTGTCTGGAGATATGCAAATTACTAATACGTGATATGCCCACCGCAGACATAGCTGCCATAAAAATGCAGAGAAGCAGCTCTTTGCCTGAATGCTTCATCATGACTCTGATTATGAAGGATCGCGCTCTGCTCTTGGAGTTTTTTTATAAGAACTATGACTGTGCACTTATAGCTATTAGGAAGTTTTGGATATTAAAATTCATAAAAAGGGGCCCAATAACCACAAATGGTTAGCGAAAAATGATTGTTAAATTCGAAGAGACCGGTTCATTTGACGTTAAATGGGGTAGAGGAAGGAAACCAGTTTCGGTTACGGCAGTGGAAGATGTGGCTTACAAGATGTACAGCATTACAAGAACAGACTGACAGTAATGCTGGAATCAGCAGTGCACGGGGAATTAACCGAATGCTGGATATGCCGAACAGAACGGTGCGTAAAGTCTTACGGAACATCTTGCGCTGTTATCCGTACAAGATAACTCATGTGCAGGAGTTGCTGCCTGCTGACCTGGAAGCACGTCAATCTTTTGCACTACAATTTCTTGCCCGGATGGAAGTGGATAACGGATGACCATGGAACATTCTGTGGTCTGACGAAGCCCACTTTCAATCGCAAGGTTCTGTAAATACGCAAAATTGCAGGATATGGGCGACCGAGAATCCGTCCCAGTTACAGCCATTACCTCTACAGTCTGAAAAGGTCAATGTGTGGTGCGAAATAACGGCAGCATTTATCGTAGCTCCATTTTTCTTCGAGGAGATCACACCTGTGGGTCTCGTTACCTCCATCATTACTGGCAAGCGGTACGAAGCACTTTTGCGTAACCAAGTCCTCCCGGCACTTCAGCAGCGTCAGTTTGTGGATCATACAATATTCATGCAATATAGCGCTTCTCCGCACATTACTACTCCTGTGAAGCAGCTCCTGAGGGATAATTTCGGAGATAGGATCATAAGCCACCTTTTTCCAACAACGTGACCGCCATCGCCATGTTTCCCCGACTTATAACCGTGTGATTTCTGGCTTTGGGGGTACCGGAAGAATGTTGTTTACAGCGGGCGGATTCAGAATCTAGCCGACTTGAAGGCAAACAACACACACCACACCCATTGCATCAGTACAGGTACCCTCTGATCTGTTGTGGAGCTTGCCGTTTTACGCTCCCAATCAGTAGCGGAACAAGGCGGAGGGCATATGGAACAACTTATGCCTTAATCATCAGTAAAGTGTTTGTTCCATAAAGCTCTTTTTTTGTCATTATTGCTGTTGTCGCTGTAAATACGTATTCTCGTCTTTTCACTAATAAATTTTTAGTAAATCCCTGAACTCTATTTTTTCTTTTTGGCTAACAACATTCCTGTGTTTAACGAATACATTTTTGGTCTTTCCCTAGACATTATCCTGACAGCGCCATGTATCGGCACACTTTAGAACTATATTTTTCCTTCGCCAAAAAAATTCCATTGCATTTTGATTGTTCTGATAAAATATCAATTCATTCTGACCAGTAGTTTTAAAATTATCGTTTTTTGAAATCGTAACTTTAATTATAATCACCCGGTATCTAAACCTTCGGTAGTTAAGAAATATCTAACTAAACATTTTCAGAATTTTAACACTGGAGAAGTTACAAATAATATAATAAAATCCCTTGTTAAAATTAAATTAAAGATATAATGACTACTTAAAGTGATAAAAACAATACACAAAAGGCATAAAAATACCTTTTATAATAAAGATGACATCAAGTTTCAACGCTCTAACGGCAACTTCTTCAAGATCAAAATAATAAATAAACTATTTTCGCAAAGTTTTTGAAAATAATAAACACAAATCACGTACTATAATACAGGAATGACAAACAGAAAATTTAAAACGAGAATAAAAGAACCTATGTCAGATATCAAATATGACAGAAGAACTACAGTTTTGGCTAGACTACATAGAATAGAGCCTTTGCAGATTGATTTCAAGAAAAGTAAAATATTTTTTCCATTTATTACATCATAGAGTTTATTAGCATCCATTATCCAAGAATCAATATAAATATATTTGCAAAACGAGAACATATGCAATGAATCAGCCTCTTTTGAATTACTTAAAATTTGGAACGTGATGATTTACAAATTAAAAAAGCAATAAAATAATAATTTTCACGTTTCCAGTTTGACCAATTTAAGCACCTGCTTACATTATAGATGCGATCTCGTCATTTGTGTTTATCATTTTCCAAAACTTTGCGAAAATAGTTTATTTATTACTCTGATCTTGAAGAAGTCGCCGTTAGAGCATTGAAACATGTCAGCCTTATAAGAAAAGGTATTTTTAAGTTTTTTGTGTATTGTTTTTATCACTTTAAGCAGTAAATACATCTCTAATTTATACGTTTTTAGAAAAAATACATAGTTCGTAATCACGACTAAAAACTAATTAAATATAAAATTGCAATACTATTAAATTGTATTGCTAATTTTCATTACTGAGGCCACTACCAGTGTTGCTAGTTCGCTAGTTTTAATTTTATTCAGATTTTTTGGTTGCCATCTGTTTTTAGAAATTGAAAAATTCGCCTTATTTGATGACAGATTAAATAAGGCGAAAACAAGGCAAATTATATCATTTAAAACAAGTGGTGTCAATCAAGCAATCTGAATTTGAATAAAGTAGCGCATTGGCAACACCAGCCGCTACTATAATTGGCTGACATGAATACATTCTTCTGTAGTTGTTACTCAAGTTATTCCTAATTAAGGATTTTCGAAAGATTAAAAGATTAAAAAAATCTTTTGGGAACAATACAAAATTCATAATCGTATTTTAAAAATAATTAAGTGTAAAGTTACATTATATTACATGAATACTTTTTATTGCTATGAAATATAAATTTGAAAAAAAATAATAATGTAATTTTACATCTAATTACTTGAAAAGTGCAATAATATATAATGCATTTTTCTAAAAACATTTCCAAAATCTGAAAAATCTCACTTAAAAATAACTTCTTAACAACTGCAGAAGAATTTATTTGTGTCAGACAAGTTTAGAAACTGCCGTAGTAAAGAAATTTTGTGGCATTTAATTCCAATCTTCATACACGCCTCTGCTTTGAGTGAAATGCGTGCTACCAGCTTCTCATTTTTGTTTCTCTTATGCTTCCCTCCGTATTGATCCCCTTCAGAATCTTTATTTATATGATTTTGGACTTAATTATTTACGCATTGTGATTATAAAGCTACATATTTTTCCTCCCAAAAAATTCTTTAAACTTTCAAAAATCCCCAGTTAGGGAAATTAGGTTTTATCTAGAGTAGTTTAATTGCTTAGTAACTTTTCAAGAATTTATATTCATGTCAACCAATTTTGCCAATTTCTGTATCAATGAAAATTAATAATGGATTTTACTATTGTAATTTTGCATCTGACTATTTGAAAATTGCAGTAGCATATTATCTTTTTTTTTTTTTTTTTTGTTTTTTATGAAAACATCTTCAGCTAATCTGCAAACTCTCATTTAGGAATATGCCACAAGGGGGAGTGGGGAAGAGGAGATCCATTGGCCTTCTTTGGATTTTGAAATTTAATAAATTAAAATTGTGATTTATCTCTTGATTTTCAAAAGAACTGTGGAAATTATTCTTCTTAAGTGGCTTAAAATAATTAAACGCTAAGATAAAAAAAAATAAAATAAAGATATTTCATCAGGGAGGGGGAAAGGCTGTGTACACTTGATCCCGTCCCCCTTCGTGGAGGATAAATTTGGTTCTATTTTCTTTTTACGTTCATGTGTTTATAAATGATTTTAAGTGGGGGGAGGGGGATCAAGGGGAGAAAAGCAATCTGACGAGAAAAAAAATAAAAATTGTTTTAATTCACTGTTTTGAAAGGTGCTTAGATTTGTTTAATTAGTTCTTATTCTTTATACCTCCGTATTGCTTTTTACATTGGTATGTTTCAAAATTGTCTTTAAAGGGTGTTTTAATTTTTTTTTCAATCTTATTTATATATCTTATATAATCTTATTTATATATCTTATTTATATATCTTATATATTACTTATATATCTTATTATCTTTTTAGCTTATTTCATGTTTATATTCTTTATTTTCAAGAATGTAGTGTAGATTGTGGACCACAGGCACTTTTGTTCAAAAATCTTACCCCTCCGTGAATTTCGTTCTGCTGTCACCTATGCTTCGGAAAAACTTCATAACAACTTCAGTAGAATTTATTTGTTCCAGAAAATTTTAGCAACTGCCGTAGTAATGAAGATTAATGGCATTCAGTTTAAATCTTGACGCACGTCTCTGCTTCGATTGAAATGCATGTTATCAGCTTGTAACTTTTACCGCTTTCATGCTTCACTCCGTATTGATCCTCTTCAGGGAGTATCTTCACTTATGCGATTTTGGACTTAATTATTTTCAAAATATGATTATAAGCTATGCATCCCCTCCCCCCCAAAAAAAATAAATAAATAAATAAAAATAAAAATAAAAATAAAAATACTTCAAACTCTCAAAAATTCCTAGTTAGGAAAACTGGGTTTTACCTTTGGTAATTTAACTTCTTAATAACTACCGAAAAATTTAGTTATGTCAGTCAATTTTGACAATTTTTGTAGCAATGAAAATTAATAACATAATTTTATATTACAATTTTACATACATTTATTTGAAAACTGTGACAACATACTATGCATTTTTTTTCCCGAAAACGTCTTCAGTATATTTTCGATTTCTGACAATTCTAACTGATAGGAATATCTTCTGAACAACTGCAATAGATTTTATTTGCAGCAGACACAGCAACATCGTACGATGGTAAGTTATTAAGTAAGTCACAAAAGATAATTAAATAATAAATTACAATGATATTCACTTCAAAACTATTTTTATTTCTCAGCATATTCTCCACCAATATTTATGCACTTATATCACCGTTTTATCAGTGCCCCAACGCCAGCTGCATAACATTCTTTGGGTTACTGTCTCATCCACATTAGGATTTCAAGTTGAACACAGGAGACAATTCAAAAGTTTGGTTGGCAACTTCTTCAACATCCACTATACAGCTTCGATTTAGCCCCAAGCGATTTTCATTTGTTTAGTCGACTAAAAAACCATCTTGGAAGCAAGATGATGTTCACAGATGATGAAAAGGCTCAACTTGAAGTCCTAATGTGGCTGAGGCAGCAACCCAAAGAATGTTATGCAGCTGGGGTACTGATAAAACGGTGATATAAGTGCATAAATATTGGTGGAGAATATGTTGAGAAATAAAAATAGTTTTCAAGTGAATACCATTATAAGTTATTATTTAATTATCTTTTGTGACTTACTTAATGACTTACCCTCGTAGTAATGAAAATTAATGGCATTCAATTTTAATCTTGATACTGTCTCTGCTTCAATTAAAATATGTGTTACCAGCTCGTTCTTTTTGTTGCTTCCATACTTCCCTCCGTATTGATCCTCTTCAGAGAGTCGCTTCACTTACACGATTTTGGACTTAAGTATTTGGAAAATATGATTATAAAGTATATATTTTCCCCCCAAAAATTTCCTCAAACTCTCAAAAATTCCCAGTTAGGAAAACTGGGTTTTACCTTGGGTAATTTATAACTATCGAAGAATTTAGTTAATTCAACCAATTTGGCAACTTCAGCAATGAAAATTAATAACAGACGCTTCACTATTACAATTTTACATATGATTATATGAAACTTGCGATAACATATTATGCATTATTCTTTTTTTTTATTATCAACCAATTTGGCAACTTCTGTAGCAATGAAAATTAATACAGACGCTTCACTGTTACAATTTTACATATGATTATATGAAACTTGCGATAACATATTATGCATTATTCTTTTTTTTTTTCTTTTTCGAAAACGTCTTTAGTAAATTTTCAAGTTCTGACAATTCTAACTAATAGGAATAACTTCTGAACAACTGCAGAAGAATTTATTTGTGTCAGACAATTTTAGCAACTGCCGTAGTAATGACAATTAATGGCATTCACTTTTAATCTTGATACACGCCTCTCCTTCAATTGAAATGTGTGTTACCAGCTCGTTCTTTTTGTTACTTCCATACTTCCCTCCGTATTGATCCACCTCAGAGAGTCTCTTCACTTATACGATTTTGGTCTTAATTATTTAGAAAATATGATTATAAAGTATATATTTTCGCCCAAAACATTTCTTCAAACTCACAAAAATTTCCAGTTAGGAAAACTGGGTTTTACCTTGGGTAATTTATAACTATTAAATAATTTAGTTACGTCAGCTAATTTGGCAACTTCTGTAGCAATGAAAATTAATAACAGACGCTTCAATACTACAATTTTACATATGATTATATGAAAATTGCGATACATATTTTTCATTATTATTTTTCCTTTTTCGAAAACGTCTTTAGTAAATTTTCGAGTTATGACAATTCTAACTAATAGGAATAACTTCTGAACAACTGCAGAAGAATTTATTTGTGTCAGACAATTTTAGCAACTGCCGTAGTAATGAAAATTAATGGCATTCACTTTTAATCTTGATACACGCCTCTCCTTCGATTGAAATGTGTGTTACCAGCTCCTTCTTTTTGTTGATTCCATGCTTCCCTCCGTATTGATCCCCTTCCAGAGTCGCTTCACTTATAAAATGGAGAGGACGGAATAAAGTGGGCACAGCTTCCTTTGTTGTGAAGTTCAAGAGGGTTTTGTTATCTATATCATTCGAGGCGAGTGAAAAGTATTTTTTTTTTATGTTGACCTAAAAAATATGTTGCTTATTTATAAGCAGTAGGTTTTGAATCTAAAAAAAATATGCTACATTTATGAAACGTTTTTTTCCCAAAGATTAAAGTAAAATAAAAATAAAAATAACTTTTACAGAAAAAGATGATTTTGTTTGTGTACTTAAAAGCAGAAAATAACTTGTTTGTCAAAAAGTTTTGAAGTCAAAACAAAAATTGTAAAAGCGTGAGGTGCTAATAGAAATATTCCAAGTAAATTACAACTTTAATCGCTTTCACAACATACATTAATTTTTAATGAATGTTTATGAATTTTTTTTCTTACGATTTTCATCGCAGCAATTTTAATTTTTCAAATGGTAACGCCAAGTTGTGAGACCACAAACATTAACCCCTTGAAGGGCACCAGTATATTATATATACCACTTAATTTTTATCCCAAAATGCCACAATGACACCAGAATTTTATAATCAAATTTTGAATTTTTAAGGTACATGAGGAAAAGCTTTTACTTATTTTAAAATATATTCGTTCGTGAATCCTGGTGTCAATCAATAATTTCAGTAGTTTAGCTACAAGAGTACTTTGCCCCTGAAGGGGTTAATGATTGAAATTATTTGTAAACTTAGACACTCATGTTTTTGACAATTACGCTTTTTTTTAGTTCTACAAACAAATAATCTAGGTCGTAATTCATATATTTTTTTTCAATATAAAATTATTAATAATTTTTATAATTAAAAATATGTTTTGAATCGGAAAAATACTTGTAATAACTTATATTGTTATGAATTTTGATGTACAGCCCATGTAAAAAAAGGTGGTCAAACCATGCTATTTCATCAAGAAATAGTGTCGTATAAAGATGTGAGAAGTACTGAAAATATTGTATTGTATAAAATTGTATATTCAAAACAGTATAAGTTTGGGTCTATTCATTGTATATCATTAAAAACAATCGAATAATTTGGGGGGAAGCTGTAAATTAAAGTTTGTCACGTGGATTTAACAATAGCATTCACAAAGTTTGACCTCTAGTAATTCTATGAAAATTTAAGAAAAAATACATAAACTATACTTTTTTCCGTGCGACTTTCAAAGGAACTGAAATGTGTCAAAAATGAATGTTAACACTTGAAAATTTAAATTTGCTACAATTTTTAATATTTAGACAAACCTTATTTCACAAACTGAATCTAAACATATACTGAATCTAAAAAAACTGAATCTAAAAAAAACTGAATCTAAACATCTAACAATATTCTAAAAATAAACACAATTCCAAGTCATATGGTACTTCTCACATCGCCATACGGCACTATTTCTTGATGAAATAGCATGGTTTAGGACCATTCTTTTTTACATGGGATGTACATTAAAATTCGTAATTGGAGTACCTTATAACTTTTTGCAACAATTATTTTTCAACAAACAAATATAATTGGTATTCCGTTGCAAAAGAATATAATAATAATTTAAACAATTAAACGTTTCTCTGCAGATGCGTCTTTTAAATAAAAAGTAAAAGTATGATAAAGAAAAACACATAACACTAAATTTCTAAAGAACAGAAAAGAAAATTAAGTATTTAGTTGTTTCAAAGTTTCATTTAGAAGTTTTTTCTTCAGTGCAAAAAAATAGTAAAAGAACTATAAATTCCAGTAGAAATTGGTGTTTAGTTCAGAGACAAAAAACAACTACATTTTATTCCATCTTTAAATCAGAAATTTTCAACCAGTTTACCGCGAAAATTTTTAAGGAAGTTTTATCAAAATTTTACGAATTTACTTTTTATTAATTCGTAAAATTTTGTAAGAACTCTCTCTCTCTCTCTCTCATGAAAGTAGCATTGTTATCCATTCTTATCCTGAAAGTATTTTTTTAATGCAACATTTTAAATCACACGATTTACTTGGTGATTAAGGCTTGGTGCAATAAAATTGCATTTCTTGATGTTTTATTTTAGTCTCTAAATACTCTTAACCCCACGAAGAGCGACGGCATACTATATATCCCACTAAATAGTTATTCCCAAATGCCACAAAAGCATCCAGAATTTTGGAATAAAATTTTGCTATTGTAATGTGCGTGAAAAAAAAAAAGTTTACTTGTTTTCAAATAAAGTTGTTCGTAAATCCTGGTGTCATTCAATCATTTAGCCCTTTTAGCAACAAAAACATGCCCCTGAAAAGGTTAACAGGAATATGAGGAAAATCCTAAAAATGTTTTCACATCTATACAGATGATAATTTCTGCTAGAGAAAAAAAAATTGGAAGGAAAGGATTGAAATAGAGAATGATGTAAAAATAGTTGAACTAGTGAAAAGATATAAACTAGATAAAACTCTGACTGAGCAAATTTTAGAAACGATATACTTGTGGTACACAAATTTTGGAGAATGTACCCAAGAACACAACTTTTCTGGATTAAGTGAAACATTTTTAACACTTTGCCGTCCGGCGACACCACAGTGGTGTCGTACGTAAAGTAACTTAATTTTAATCCTTAAATGCTACATTGGCACCAGAATTTGGAATGAAAAATTCCCTTTTATCAAGTACATGAAGAAAAGATTTTACTCATTTTCGAATAAATTTGTTTCTAAATTCTGGTGTCAATCAATCATTTCAACATTTTACAAATAGAAATATTTTTACGAGACATGCGGACGGCCAAGTGTTAAAGTACATTCGCATCTGCGATAACCTATTTAAATATCACATAACAATATAAAAGTTATCTGAAATAAAAATGAAAGAAGATTGCAATGAGAAAATTCGACAATGGGTATTGCAATCTATTTTTTCTTCGCAGTTATCAATTTTCAAATATTACAACAGAAATTTTCAGCTCCCAATGTTATATGGTGTCAAAGGTGAACATTTCTGCAATAGAAAAAAGAAGATTAACCTTGTATATAGATCTTTGGAAGAATTCCAGTGAGTGTGCCTATAGGAAGAATAGATCTTAAAAAATATTATAATAAAAATACTGTCAAGCTCGACTGTATCATTAAATGTTAATGGAAAATACAGACAAAATAATACACACATTTCAATAATTGAATTTATTATACAGGGTAAGTCAAAATGATTGCCCTGATTACAAATGAGCGCAACTGCCACTGAAGTTTTTCTCATGATTGACGTTCCATCTAGTGCTGAAAAGTTGTAGCCTTGCCATATAAGAGTGAGAGGATGCTATGGCTGAATGCTGTCCGGATAACTCAAAATGGTAGAGCATTGGTGCGTAATACCAAAGGTTCCGGGTTCGATCACCGGTCTGGACATTTTTTTCACTCTGTTGGTTATAAGCTGTGTAGTAACTGATAATTTACATCCTTTGTATTCAGATATATTTCTTTTGTATGTTCATTTAATCACAATGAATTGTGTCTTGGAAATTTATATATGGACTCAACTCCTCAACTGTGCCGCAAAAGTTTAACTATCTGTTCAAGGTGTGCCGTGAAATAAAACTAGTCGGATGTGCCAATCCCATAACTTTCTTCTATCTCACACAGGTTTCGCATACACTAAAAACGAATCAGCACCAATTTACATCAAGGTCTAACTGAATCTAAAGTTTTATTAAATTCCGTGCATTAGTTCTTCAGATATGACTATCGCTAAAATCGTGCAAATCCTAAAAAATACAGCATACCAGCGCCACCTGTTGGGAGATTTAAACCAAAACCTAATCAACAACAACTTATGTCAACATTTAACTGAATTTGAAGTTTGACGAAAATCCGTGCATTAATTCTTGAGGTATAGTTATCGTGAAAATCATGAAAAAGTACCATAGCAGCGCCACCTGTTGGGCTATTTACACCAAAACGTAATCAGCATCTATTTATGTCAAGGCCTAACAGAATCTGAAGTTTGATGAAATTCCGTGCTTTAGTTCTTGAGATACATCTATCGTGATAATAATAAAAAAATAACATAGCAACGCTACCTTTTGGGATATCTACACCAAAACATAATCAACGTCTATTTATGTCAAGGTTTAACTGAATCTGAAGTTTGAGAAAAATAAGTGCATTAGTTCTTGAGATAGAGCTATTGCAGAAATCGCGAAAAATGCAGCATAGCAGCGCCACCTGCCGGACGATTTTCACCAAAAACTAATCAGCATCAATTTATATCAGAGAGTAACTGAATATAAAGTTTTATTAAATTCCGAGCACTGGTTTTTGAGATAGAGCGCCCACAAAATTTTTGTTACATACATACAGACAGACAGAGTCACAGACAGACATTTTCTGAAAACAGTCAAATTGTGTTCAAGACCTTCTGAAACGTATAAATCCGTCGAAAACCGGAAGTCGAAAATTTTCATGAATCCAATACTTTCTTCGTGTAAAGATAGAAGAAAGTAAAAAAGTTGAAAACCCCAGCTTTAAATAATATTATGTTAATATATGAATAACATTTTATAAGTTATTGAATATGTGACTTGTTTATTATCCATTATTATCATTAATTTAGAGCTACTGTTTATAAATACAAGCGCAAATTCATTTTCTAATCTTTAAAGATGTTTTTCACATTCATGCGTAAAGTTAGTAAACTACTTCATCACTGATTTACTCCAATGTGGTTTAAATTCCCATCACAGTATATAACTGATTAAAGTTTCAGGACTGATTAAAAATTTATACACACGACTTACTTTATCTCCTCATATTCTTAATATTCTATATACACTTGAAAATTCTTAACTTTTTTAAAGCTTTTCCAGCTTTTCCTACATTCTGGCATGAATAGTTTAAAACTTCTCGTGCAGAAGTTTGTTGTATCCGCAACGCGTCAATTCGTTTCTGTGTCGTTTTAATAGTTGAGAATTAAAACGATTAAATATATTTTAAAACTTTTGGATTATCTTTCAGAAATAAAACATTACTGCATAAACTATCCGTATCTTATAAATAAATAGATTTTAGTGCGATTTAAGATAACAAGTATTGCCAAGAGAATTTTCATTTTATTATTAAATAAAATGAACTACATAAATGATTTCAGATCTACAGAAGGGAAAACAAATCCTTTTGCTTAAGTTACGAAACATTTTTAACTGACTTTCAACGCAGAATCAAATTCACTCCAAATGGGACAAGCAGATTTTTTAAAGTTTATTTCTTGAGAAAGATATAAATTTTAGTGAAGTTTGCCTTATATGTGTAATAATGTCCTTGAAAAAATCATATTTAAATTTATAATGATCTTCTGAAGAATTAAATATCCATACAATTAAAATTACATTTTAATGATGAATTGTTAACTTGATAATAATCTTTCAATAGGAAATACTTAACGTTGATCAAGCATAAATTCCTGTTGCAACATATTAAAACTGACTATTTTCTTGAACCAAACAAATTTTATTAAATCAACAATAATAGAACAAGAATATCCCTAATCCAACAAAAGTTTGTTTGGCTGAAGAAAATTTCTTCTTTAAATACGGCCCAATAGGAATTTTCTGGGATCTTGGGTCAACAATATTGTTTTTCTGAGTGTCAAAGTTTATAAAATATTGTCGGAGTGATTTATATGTTTATTTAAAAGAACAACAGCAACAAAAATAAAGTATTATAATGATATTGGATACAAGCTGAATCTTCTTTAATATCTAAATCCTCCATTTCATTATTTTACAAAAATAAACTATTGTGTTATTCAATCTGAATACCATATTTAGTCGTGTATAATAAGTATTTTTTTTTTCAAAATTATAATAGGACTTATAATTGATTTGCACATTATATGCGGAATATTTTTTACAGCTATATCAAATCACACGTGTTTTCACTAAGTCACTAATTACAATATCAAATTTCAGGAATACAGAAGCACTAAGTAAGATGAGAGAAATAATTGAAATCTTACGTACAGTAGTTTGCATAGATTATGAAGATACACGAGAAGAAACACAAACTCACTCTGTGTGTTTACTGCCAAAATGTTCAGAAAAAAACTGTAATGTTTCTTTTTCCTATATTATCATAAAGGATACTAAATAAATTCAAAATACAGGGTGATTTTTTTTAAGTTGTGAAAGTAAAACCTTATAACAAAAGAACCACTGATCCAAATGACCTGAAATTTCACTAGTATGCTCCCAAAGCAATGGGAATTTTTTAGGCGTGGTTAAAAAAAAAACCTTAAAATATCACCGAAAGAGGGCGCTGTACATGTAGTAAAGTTGGGAGACGAACTTACGCCCAGTACACGCACATTGGCGATAAAAACGTGAAGTAAGCGCACATCGTGTTCATTATTCTACGGAAATCCTCGCAATGACTGCGCCATTGACGGACCGTGCGTTGTTAGTGAAACTGTATTATCAGAATAATGACAGCGCAGCAACTGCTCTTAGGAGATTTAGGACACTTAAGAATTTAAGAAAAGATCCAATGACGACAGAGGGCCTACGGAAAATGGTTTCTCAAAGTACCGCCCATTGTTTTCCTCCCACTGACAATATTCTTTGTTTCTGCTACTTTACAGCGCCATCTGTCGGTGCGATTTTAAGTTTTTTTTAACCATGTCAAAAAAAAAAAGCCCATTACTTTGGGAGCATACTGGTGAAATTTCAGGTCATTTGGATCAGTGGTTCTTTTGTTATAGTGTTTTACTTTCACAACTTTAAACAAAATCACCCTGTATAAAATGCAAATACATTATATATTATTATCTTAGCATTGCATACTGAAAAAAAAAATACCAACACTATCAAAATCCCCTACATTCAGTGCACAATTAACAAAACAGTTTAGAATAAGCACATCACTCATCAATATTACGGCTATTAATACTGAAAGCATCACTGGCACAGGCCATATTTTCATAAATCATATGATCTTCACTTGCATCTAATCTTATTTGAAATTATTCTGAATCAGGTTGCGTAACCCGATTTCATCCGAACTGCAACTTTTGACTCTAATTTTTTTGCGGGCCATATCGACTTCAAATGTTACGGTTTCATATGTTGATTTTGATTCTTACGGATAGGATTCGGCTGACCAAATTTTTCAAATGAAAATCCTGAATATATTTTACATGAAAAAAGCTATGAATTCATAAATATATAATGATATATGTACATTATATATATACATGTACATATCTCTGCATAAAAGATAAAAGTGATATTGGGCATATAATTGTACAGTACTTTTCCAAATGTATTAAATTTGTATTGTATTAAAACATGGATTAATTTCTTTCATTTCGAGTACTGATTTAAATATTTTGGTTTCTGGTTGAAGTGTGTCAGGTTCGTGTCAGGTTTCAGGTTAAACAATTTTTTTTGTCGGGTTCGGGTTGGCTTTCGGGTTGACTTGAAGTAAAATTTTCGGATACGATTCTACTTGAAATTCCAATCATTTTGGAACTTCGAAAAATTCCCACACTTCTAGTATCCACGCACATGCGATCGTAAGGTTGTTAAGGCCCCTGTTATGTTCCTGATATGGCCATTCCCCTATAATACATTAGCTAACCAAAAAAATCGCCAAATGGTATGAACATACCGTGAAGGAGCCTCTAACTATATGATGTGATCACTTGCCATTCAGCTAGGTTGTGGAATTCGATGCCAATTTCCTATTTTATGTTTTTGGTGTAATCTCTTCTTGTTTTTACCTGATAAGACTCCTTTTTTATGCAAGTTTAAAAAATATATGAATATCATCATAACTTTGTTCAGATTTTAATGTTCTATCGATTAGTTCTGTCGTTGATGGTGTATATTTTACGAGTTGTTCAAAATCAAATGATTTTCGTGAAAGCTGACCTGCTCCTAATATGGCCATCTAGGTGGCCATATCAAGTGCACCATGCAAGCCTAGGATAAAGATGTTTTTATTTGTTCCAATTGCGATAAATAATTTGTTTTTACGATTTTTTTTAACTCTTAAAGGATTTCACATTTTTTTCTAAATAAAAACTTAAACTGTAATGTAAATTTTGTAAACAACTACATTTTTGATGAAAAATCCTGTTTCAAATTCCCTTTTGAATAACAAAAAGAATTATTGAGTATCATGTTTATTTATTTTACACCAAAATAATTTAATTTAACTTAATAGCATTTTTAAATTGAAGAAAATCACGATTTGTGAAACTTGGAACAATGGTGGCCATATTATGTGTTCATGTTCCTGATATGGCAATTGGTAGACTTTTGGAATTACGTTTTTTTTTTTTTTTTTGGACTAGTAAAACTATTTTCATGGGGAATGCAATATTCCTTTTTATTAACCTGAGAACGCTAACAAAAATAAATAAAATGGTTTTAATTTTTTTTCAAAATGATGGCAGGAAAAATTCTTAAACTTTGGCCATATCAGAAGCACCCACCTTATATATATTTTATCAAATTCCTTCATTTTCTACCTTTAAAATAATATGGTGCGCATTATACACAAATTATATTTATTTTAGTTTATTTTCCTTATGGTATAACAGGATGTCCATTATTCACAAGTGCGTATTGTACGTAAGTAAATGCGGTAATTCTGTGGCTTCATTCGTTCAACTTAATACGCCAGATAAAATTGCCGATGTCTCTATAAATGTTTCTAATAAATATTATCAAATATCGTCTTTTATTATATGTTTTTACATGACATGATCAAACGTTACGTCAAAGATATGAACCGCCGATAATCATTAATAAATAGTTTGCTTTTCTGAGATTGACACGATAAAAGCTGTTGACGATCGTCAGCTGAGAAAATCTGCAGTAAAATATGTCAAGATATTTTTGCTATTGTTATTGTTAATGTTGTTTTGTGTAACATTAACACAAAATATAAGAACAAACAAAATGTTTTTCATGGGAATAAATTTCTTGCTTATATCAGTAAATTGTATTTATAAGCAATACAAAACTGAAGTTTTATATTTTATTAAATTATTTTTTTTAAATATTTTCATACGATCTTTTCAATATAGAAAATTTATTAGTTCCTTACACTGATCCTGTTACGCTTTAATGAACTTCATATTACTTACCCATCATACGTAGTATAGGGTAAGTCTTGTAATCGTTTTGAAAATCGAAAAAAAAAACTTTGCGGATTTACATGTTTCAGACACTGGAGATTCCGAAACACATATTTTGAACAAAAAAAAATTACTGTCCGTCTGTCTGTGTGTGTGTGTCTGTAAACACTCTATCTCTCGAACAAATTGAAATAGAGACTTGAAATTTGGTATGTACTTAGTATGTAATAATGGGAAGAAGCCTATCGAATTTCAGTAACCTCGATTATCCGGAACTATTTTTTACGGAGTCTCGAAATAGTCGTTCTGATAAAAGGTATATAAAAATTTTCGAAATTGTTTATTTTGAGGAGTGAATATAGAATACAATAAAAAAAAAAAACATAAATTTTGCATAAAGAATGAAGTCGATCGAATAATTAGTTGCCGAGATATTTGGATTCCTATTTTTCACACTTTTCGAATTTTCGTGACCCTGTATTTCATTCAAATTGCAATTCAAAGATATATTTTAATTGGAAATGAGACGCTTAATTCGACGCAGTAAACTGATTGTTAATAGGATTATCATTTTTGGAGTTATAAGGATGTTTCTTTTACGCAATTCAGTAATGGAGCTTTTCAAGTTTATGAACGTCATCAAGCCACGATTTTATTGAAATTGCAATGCATTTTATAAGTAGTTTACACATGTTTTATTTTCATATTTTATATTATGCATATCCATGATGGGTAAGTATTACGGTGGCCCCCAACGACTAGTTTCTATATGCATTAGCTTGATTAAACTCCTAAAGCATAATGTATGATCTGCGGAATACATAAAGAATGTGTCCAAAAGGTCTCATGATGCTATTTTAAAACTTTTCATTGACAAAAAATAACATTATTTAAAATTTTCTAATAAATAATAATAATAATAATAATAATAAAGCATCACTTACTTCAGTGACTGTTTCATTTTTCGGTAGGTTTTTTGTACTATTCCCCGTTAATCGATTCATATTTCTGCGTGTGGGCGAAAAATGAAATACTTATTAAAGTAAGTGATGTTTCCTTTTGTGTTTTTTTTTTAAATTTTTATTAGAAAACTTTAAACAATGTTAATTTTTACTCAATGAAAAGTTTTAAAATAGAATCATCAGACCTTTTTGGACATATTCTTTATGTATTACACAGATCGTATATTATGCTTTAGGAGCTTAATCGATTCATATTTCTCTGTGTGTCAATTTGATTTTCAATAGTTGGATAAGAAATAGTAAGTAAAATTAAACAATCGATTTTATACATTTATCAACAAACTATTTTAATAGGTAAAAGCAAATTTGAAATGTTATTTTTCTTTTTCGGTGAAAACTTATATAGCTTAATTTCTTTTCGGGTCAGAAAATTTATGTTTTTTCACACAGATTGTGTTACACTTTGATGATTTTCATGTGCATTAAATTTATTATTATGGGTTAGTTAAGGAATAACAGGGAAAATGAAAGAATAATTTAATAAGTTTCATAAAATGGAAACGTTATCATCTTTGGATGAACTTTCATATGAAATTTATATTTCTGTATGCATAATATTGATTATCACTGTTAGAAAATAGCATAGAAAACGAAGAAATAGGGATATTTAATTTAATGCCCATAAGGGATTTAACACTAGTAGGATTTAATAGGTAACACACAAATCTGAAACGTTATTTTTTATTCGATGAAAGTTTTTAAAAATAGCTTCATGAGATCTTTTTGAACAAAAATTTTTATATCTTCTTGTATATATTGTTTTATACTTTGATGAGATTCATATTTCAATGAGTATCAACTTGATTATCACGGGTTATTTAAGAAATACCACAGACAATGAAACAATAATTTAATAAGTAACACAAAACTGAAATCTTATATTTGGTAAAGATTCATATCAATGTCGTACTCTCGGTTCATATTCTTGATGATCATGAAATAGTTTTTTTTTAAAAGCACAGAAAATGAAACAATATAGGTATTTGATGCCTGTAGTATTTAATAAGTAACACACATCTGAAATGTTATCTTTTATTCGATAGAAAATTTAAAAATAACGCTATAAGAGATTTTTCTGTAGATAGAAAATTTAAATTAGTACTTTTCTGTTAGCCGGGCGCCAGTGAATTATATATAAATATACATATATATATATACATATATGTATGTGTATATACAGAGTTTCCCCCGGGTTTAGAAAAAAGCAGAGTGCTGCTGGTGAGAAAAGGGCACTTATTTATTCTGAAAGGCACTTTTTTTATTCTTGAGGATACTTTTCGGTTTCTTAAAGGTACTTTTTTTTAATTGTTAAAGGTAATCTTTTGGTTTTTAAAGGTACTGTTGATATTTAAAAGTCAAAGCACTCTTTTCAAGACAACATTGAGTCATTTTTTACTATGAAAGCAAATTTTTTAATGCAAAAAGGGAGAAAGAGCACTTTTTTTACTGGGGGGGGGGGGGGCAAGGAGAGTGCTGATTATTTTACTGCGTGTGTGTGTGGGGGGGGAAACAAGGGTGCTAATTATTTTTATGAGGGGCAAGAAGTGTGTTATTTTGTAAACCAAAGGGCAGGCAGGATGCAGCACCCTTCTGAAACTGTCTGGGGGTAACTCTGTGTATATATATATATAAATATTTCCCTGGCGCCCGGCTAACCGAAAAGTACCTTCAATTTTCCCACAAAGTTTGTGTTATGGTTTGATGATTCTATTTGCATAACTGCATTAGCATGGTTATCACGAGTTATGCTCTATGTAATTCCGATTGGCTTTTCAAGGACATCCGTCCTCTCCGCTTCGTCCCTTAGTTGTTATGGTAAAAATTAGAGGGGTCAGTCAGCCAAATGCAGTGTTACCATAGTTACTGATCTAAGATAAGGACCGGGAAACTGACCTTGAGAAGTCAATTGAAATTACACACAGTATAGTTTTGAAATTGCACGGAAAATGTAACAATCACTAAAGAAGGCGGCGTATTAGTTTATTTTTTATTTATTTCATTTATGAAAAAACTGTTTTAATCAGTAACACAAATCTTACCTTTTATTTTATGAAAACTGTAAAATAGTGTCATGAGATATTTTTGTGTACAGAAAATTTTACGTTTTCTCGCACAGTGTAGAAAAAGGGAAAAGTTTCTTGATTCAGCAGGAAAATTTACGAAAATATAATATAACATCTTTCGAATTACCCATGATTACGAAAAGCGTTTCTTTATCTTCTGAAACCTCAGAAACCAAAAGATGTCTGAGATTTAAAAAAGCATTTCTGAAACAAAAGTTCTGGAAGTAATTTTTGAAAACGTTTCCAAGTAGTTTTTACCGTGTATTAATCAGTTTTCTCAACATGGTATAACACGAAATATTAGTTTTTAAGATGTTATCAAGTGAACATATGCAACTGCGTAATAAAATTTACAAATGAAATATTAACAAAATAGTGTTCATTTTACGCCATTGATTTAGTTTTCTGTCTGCCGAGCATATATGTTGAACATGGAAAGGTTTACTTAAGAATTGATTAGCATAGGACAAATCGATATTTCTTGCTGATATTGAGTTCAGAAAAGTAATAAATACACCGTAAAAGCTACTTGGAAACGTTTCCGAAAATTACGGACAGCAAAAGAAGCTTTTCTGTCAGAAATGCCTATCGAGGTTTCTGAAGATAAACGAACTCTTTCCGCAACCGTTGGTGACTCGAAAGAAGTTATATTATATTGTCGTAAATCAAGATAAATCAATAAACATTTATCTTTTCTTACAGAGCGCATATTGCGTTACGTTTTTATAAGTTTTGTATTTCTTTGTGCATTAGCTTGATTATCACAAGTTAATTTAGATATAACAGAGGTAAATGAAACAAAATTCCTTTAATTCATTCTCTTCACTTCCCCCTCCCACCCCCACCCCCCGTTTATTCTCCTCTGTACTTAAACTCGTCCAGTCTGCCCGAGCGCTTCTATTAATCTCCTACGTCACATGTGACCCCTGACTCCGCTGTTGTTTTAAAAACTCACCGCCATTCTAACTTGGTCGCGTGTGGAGACGCAAGCATACTTAAATGGCTTAATCATTTAAATCAATTTTTAATCTTTTAAAATTCGGCACGGATGATAGAGCTTTTTAGAGGCTCCAAAACAGCTATTTGTCATTTTATATATTTTTATTTGTGCTATTTTTACGTTGATCATTTATTTTAATATTTTAATAAAGGTAACAAATATTACAATAAGTGGTGTATTAATTTAAGTATTTTAGATTTTATTTTTCTGTAGAGCACAAATCTTAATTGTTGCCTTTTATGCGATACAAAAATTTTAAATACCGTCATGAAATCTTCTTGATTTTGGACAAAAAATTTATATTTTCTGGCGAAGATCCTTTTACGTTTTGATATTACTCATATTTATGTGTACATTAGCTTGATTATCAGGAGTTAGTTTTCAGAAAACCAAATAATGATTAAAGTTATTGATGTATTCCTTTATATATATATATATATCATTTTACCAAGAAAATATTTTAATCGATAACACAAAGCTGAAATGTTACTTTTTATTTTATGAAAAGCTTTAAATTATCGTCCTGAGATTTTTCGTACGTATTTAAAATTTTATATTTTCTCGAACAGATTGGGTTACTCTTTACTGAAAGTCATATTTCTGGGAGCATTAGCTTGATTATCACAGGTTAGTTTAGCAATACCACGCGCGGTAAAAGAAACAATAATTAAAGTGGTGTATTAAGTCTTTTAGATGTTATTTATCTAAAGAATACAAATCTTACCTTTTAACCAATGAAAACTTTCAAAATTGCTTCGTGAAATGTTATTTGAACAGGAAATTTATATTTTCTCGAGCAGATCGTGTTACGTTTTGGTATATACATATTACTTGTACATTAGCTTGATTATCATGAGCTGGTTTAGAAATATGTACGGAAAACAAAATCATGATTAATTTAAGTGATGTATTTGTTCATTTATTTTATTTTATTTTATTATTACTTTCTTCTATCTTTACATGACGAAAATATCAGATATCGGATTCGTGTAAAATATCGACTTCCGGTTTTCGGCGGAATTATTTATTTTAGAATGTTTTGAACACGATTTTTTAAATGTTTCTCCGTGAGTCTGTCTGTCTATCTGTCTGTGTATGTGTGTGTGTCTGTTTGTATGTGACAAAACTTTTGTGGGCGCTTTATCTCAAGAACTAATGCAAGGAATTCAATAAAACTTTATATTCAAATAGACCTTGATACAAATTGGTGCTGATTAGTTTTTGGTCTAAATCGCTCAACAGGTGACGCTGCTATGCTGCATTTTTCACGATTTCCCTAAAGCTCTATCTCAAGAAGTAATGCGCATAATTTCATCAAACTTCAGATGCAGTTAGACGTTGACATAGTAAGTTGTTGCAGATCAGTTTCTGGTGTAAATTGCCCAACAGGTGACGCTGCTATGCTGCATCTTCCGGGATTTACAGAATTTTAGCGATAGTCATATCTCAAGAATTAATACACTGAATTTCATCAAACTTCATATTTTGTTAGACCTTGACGTGAGTTGATGCGGATTATGTTTTCGTGTAAATCATACAACAGGTGGCGCTGTTATATGCTGCATTTTTTAACTCTAAAATGCATAGTTAAAACAATTACATTTTTTGAAGCATTAAGATGTATCAGAGAGAAGAAAGTTTTGGGATTGGCACATCCGACTAGTTTATTTTTATTTCATTTTACCAAGAAATTATTTTAATCGGCAAATTGTTACTTTTCATTCGCTGAAAAGTTTTAAAATAGAGTCACGAGACCTAGTCCGGACAGACATTTTACATTTTCTCTCACAGATCGTGTTACGATTTGATGAGATTCATATTTCAATGTTCATTAGCCTGATTATCAGGAGTTAGTTTGGAAATGGCAAGGAAAACGGAACAATTATTAAGGTAGTGTATTAATTTAAGCAGTTAACTTTTCATTTATCTAAAGAACACAATTCTAAAATGTTACATTTTATGCGATGAAAAGTTTAAAAATAATTAAACAGTTTGTTTTCAAAATAAAGCATGCGGCAATTTAAGATGTATATCTATATTGAGATTAAGATATTTCTAGGGGTGATTAAGGTGTCAGATTTTTGAATCCCTATTTCCAAATAGAAATCTTCGGCTTATTACTCGCAGATTTCATAAAACAAATGTTACTATTCGAAATTAGCGCTATGAAAATCAAGAAACACAACCACCTTTGCATGTCTTAGAAAATACAGCTATTATATTAACCCATATTATCCGCAAGGCATGATTTCCTTCTAAGCAGTGTTGCCAGTTTGGTATTTTTTTTTTACTAATAATTATTATTCAAATCGCTTGATTGCTACAAGTTTTTTTTAATTGTAATAGTTGCCTTATTTAATGATAGATTAAATAAAGTGAATATTACTTTTTCAAAAAAAAAAAAAAAAAAAAAGTGGCTATCCAGCAATTTCAATGTAAAACGGAGCAATAATTCTCGGAACAAATGAGTTAACAACGTTTTTATAAAAAATTTGAAACAGCGCTAGTTTTTGACTGAAAAATAATTTCTCCTCTTAAAATTTGAAATAACGTTTCAGTTGGGGAATACATTGTTTTAACTAAAGGATACACTAATATGCAGTTTTTTGCAATAATACTTAATAAAAAAACTTGTTTGTTTCGTTTTATGAAGAACCCTGCGAGTACTTAAACATTCAATTATTTTCTATACTATTCAGGAAATCTGAAAAAGTAATACATAAAGTATTACATAAAGTATTACATTAAGCACCTTTAATATGCATGTTTAATTAGGTTTTTTTTTATCCTCCTTCTATTTTCACATACGGGTTAGCTAAAAAATAAAATTAAACATGACAGTAGTTTAAATATATCATTCTTCCATTTCCCCTGGCACGCGAGGCACTTTGTCTCCTTCTAGGACTAAGAAGAAATAGCTTCAAAACATGGAATAAAAACTGTTCATATAAGAACAGTTAAAACAAACCCTTTCCCCTTAAATCAACGTAGAAATGTCTATTTTGCTTTCTGAAATACATAGACATCATGTCTAGGCTTCGATAATTTCCTATTAGTTATAGTTCCTATTAGTCGTTATTTTCATATGGTGCTGAATTACAATTTTGCAATACATAGACAGTCTCGCCATCTATAGTTTGAACAGTTTAGGCATTTCTTGGGCTTCCTAATTGACGTATTTCGTATTAGTTATATTTCCTACTATTATTTTCTTCCGGTGCTAACATTTGGATTACAGTTCTGCAATACATTATGTTTCGCCATCAATAATTTCGTATGCACGCGAGGCATTTTGTCTCCTTTTAGGGCTAAGAACAAATAGCTTAAAAACATGGAATAAAGACAGTTCAGATAAGAACAGTTAAAGCCAACTCTTTTACGTTAAATCAACGTAGAAATGTCTATTTTGCTTTCTGAAATACATAGACATCATGTATATCCGTCGATAATTTGCTATTAGTTATAGTTCCTATTAGTCATTATTTTCCTCTGGTGCTGGATTACAATTCTGCAATACATAGATATTTTGTCTCGCCATCGATAGTTTAAACAGTTTAGGCATTTTCTGGGCTTCCTAGTCGACGCATTTCGTATTAGTTATATTTCCTACTATTATTTTCCCCTGGTGCTAACAATTGGATTACAGTTCTGCAATACATTATGTTTCGCCATCGATATTAGTTATCCTTATTAGTTACTTCCTATTAGTCTTAATTTCTTCTGGTGATAAAAATTGGATTTCAATTCTGAAATACAAAGCCATTATGTCTCGGCATCGATAATTTCCCATTAGTTACATTTCCTATACTCAAGAAGAACATTGAAGCATGTTATTTAGAAAAATAACAACATGGTTAAATCGGACTTTAAGCTTAAGAATCGATGACGTCGTGATTGAAAATATATAGTGGGTTGGATTATTGAGTATAAAGTCCTATTAAATAAAGAAATGTATCTAATATCAGCTAAAGAAATTATACTCCAATTGTAAGCAAAAGTTTATATGTTAAAGCATTATCTGATTTCTCAGTTGAATGCATGAAAACAGATTAACATAAAGAGATAGCAAATAAGAGATTTCAAAATACATAATTTCATTTAAGTTTGCATAATAAAAAAACAGTTGCAGTAAATAAAATATATTGATTAGAAGTAAACGTATGATATGATTTTCATTTATGTGCTAAAGAAGGGGCTCTATATTAGGGCTACAAAATTGAAAGTGATTATTTTGCGTCATAGTATCCAAACAAAGAGAAATGTATGCAGGTGGATGATATGACGCAAAATAATGATTTATGTAAATTTTACTTACGATTTTACATAGCGTGGCACAAAAGATAAATCAATTTATTGAAATAAATACATTTCAAAGCGTAATATAGGCTCAGTGAACGTAATATATTTAACAGTGTATTGGAAAATTAAAAGTATTGTTTGTATGTGTAAAAGTACTTTAGAAGACAAACAAAAGATATTTTAAATTGAATTTTAAAACAATCCTATTAAATTCACGTCAAGGTGTCACTCGAATTTTGATATAATTTCTTTTAAAACTCATATTTTTAATTTATGAGAGATGTGAATTAAAAAGCATCAGCGAATAAATTTTATATATTTGTTCATGTTAAAAATAATATTTGCACCTGTAAATATAAATAAAACGAAAAAATAAATAGTGAAAAAACAAATTAATTAACAACATACAGTCATTCAAATTTGATATCATTACTTGTAACACTTATATTTAAAATTCTTAGAGCCATAAGAAAGTGCTGCGTCACAAACTCTTAACTCGTTAAGGGTTTTTGTACTGATAACAACCACCGGAATTGTAACCCCTGTCATTGCGTGGGATAAGTCTTTTGAAGTCCAGTATCATAGAAATCTGCCGCCTGGGAATGAAGCCAGCTAGCAGCAGTTGTCTGCACGTTTTTGTCTTTGGGAAAGTGATGAGGACATGAATTGCTTCAAGTGCAAGGACAGGTGGAAGTCGCTGGGAGCAAGATCGGAACCATAGGGAGGATGATCAAACAACTCCAAGCGAAACTTATGCAGCATATTTTTGTGGAATTCGCCGTATGCTGGCGAGCTTTGTCGTGGACACACTAACGATGGATTTCGATCTGCGCTACCTTCTGTGCGTTCAAAAACTTTATCACGGACCTCACCTCGGAGTCGGCAGAAGAAGAAATGAGTGCCGACATCTTCGTGCACAGCAACGACGTTAATGTAAGCGATCGGGAACTTACAAATGTCGCATACGATAGACACACACACAATCTAACCGGTTTGTGCCTTTCAGTTTCGTGCCTTTTGCAGCGCCATCTTTTTGGGATGTGGGAAACTTATCTTCTGGATGAACCTCGTATAATCGCAGAATTTTTGCCATTAAAGAAGACGAATAATACTATTCAGAAATATTAGTACCCAAATTCAAGAACCATAGGAACTCTGTTTATTCTCTTTTCTCCAATAAAGTGATCTCCTGCATAAGGTGACCAGTTACGTCAGTTACGAAGGTGGTCACATTAGTCAATTACCACTGTATAATAATATTCGGTAATATGTTGGAAGAAATCAGATTTTAAAAACTTTGTACAACTTTAACATAATTTTATCTTGTGTTAGCATTTGGATAATGATTTCGAAACTTAATGAGATAAATTTTAATATCTAATTTTAAATTATACCTCACTGTATATTCAAAATGAAATTGCCTACACTATTACTTTGCTTCATCTCTCCCTTCATTTGTTTAATAGATTGATGTGTCGAGGGAAAGATTATTATTTTAGTTTGCACAGAAACTTCATCTGTTTGACAAATTCTATAAATAGCGCTTTCAAATAGCGGAATTATTCAATCAGTTAGCGGTGAAAATAATGCTTATGTACTTGTATTAAATATCCTGAGAAAGAAATGTTATATACCTCCATTGGGTAAATGATAGTTTTCCACAATGAAAGTTTTGCTGAAAGGTGCATCCATTATCCAACGTATCAGTATCATAGAAATGGACTAAACAGAAACCATCAGAGAAGCGAGACATATAAGAAGCTTCAGAAAACTGATTTCAAAGAAAATCCAATGGTGGCAGCAGAACAGTGTAGAATAAAAGGGGAAAGACAGCCATTCTGTTTCCCTTCCTAGAGTAGATGGGTTTCGATATCACTTTATTATTATTTACTGTTTGTTGCAACTAAAAGTATTTTATGAATTATGCAGAATGGTTGATACTTTTACATCGATTATTACTGTAACATTTAAAGTATATGCATTAAAAGTTGGAGACTTTAAAATTCATGTTTTTCGTTTGAATTTAAAATTTATGTAAAATGAGCTTCATTCACTTTATTCAGTTTACCGGGCATGTTTGAATTTCAAAGGTATTTGAAAACATTTTGAACACTTGAATTCATTTTATACTTTGTAATAGACCAAAATAATATTCAAGTTTACTAAAAAGCTTAGATTTGTTAGTTTTTCCGCACACTCAACTGAATAATATCATAAAAATGTAAAACAGGTAAAATGTATTTTAATGCAGGAACCACATAACTGCTTAGGAGACAAATTTTTTATACCTTCCTTTTCACTGTAATGAATAAATCATTTTACCAATTTATGTATAATGTCAATCTTTATATTGTGGGATTTTTTCGTAAAAAAATGTCTATTTTTAACTCAGTTAGACAATTTTTCTTAAAGATGCCAGAACTTGAAATTCAGTACTTACGGGGAATGAAGTAAGCTTTGTGAAATAACGATTCTAATATGAAAAGTGCGGAAACTTTACGTTGGCATAGGAACTTGAACAATGGAAAGAGATCCCTCATTTAAATCACGTGCGACTTGTCTGTCACTTCTCGGAAGTCAATTGCTCGTGTTTATGAGCTGTTTACTGCTAAGGGGAGAGAGAGAACAAGCTTATAGACAACATGGTCACCGGACTTGTTTGTCTTTAATTTGTATTTATATTACGGGGAATCTTGAAAGGACGAGCATACGTACAAAATCCACGTACAATCCCTCAACTTAAGAGTAACATCAGAACATGCATCGTAGGTCATATTTCGGCGGAATTGACAAGTGTGTTTAGATGCTGGTGAAAGTCAGTTTCAACATGTACTGTGAAAGTATGTCAATTGTGTTACTTCGTATCCTTTAACACGGCACATACCATCGTCACATTTCGGTGAGATAGATTTTTCGTGGCCAACACTGCAATATTGTGATGAGAATATGACTGAAATATTAATGGACCGTGAACAAAATGCAAATCTTGCCGTTATTGACGTCACTTAAGACGTAATCAAATTACTATGACATTGGTATATCCCATTTTGTGACAAGTTACTACAATGACTAAAAAATCTGCCACAATAAATTCACAAAGTGACCCTAGAGTCATAATGTGACGAATTAAAAAAATAACACTTTGATCGTCGTTGTTGCGGTACCACTTATTATTACTGTGACACCACAGTGACGTCACACTGACTGGCTGTGCTATTTGAATAATTTTATGTTACATTGAAATGTTTCATTGTTAAGATTTATTTTTCCTAGGGCAATGAAATATATTATGTCATTATAATTATACGAAAACTTATTATTATTACATATAACCAGTGATTCTTAAACTGTGGTCTACAAAACGATCCATAAAACGCCTTCATGAGGTTCGCTAAGATCTGGCATTCGGTGTAATTTTTTCTAATTAGCTAGAATAAGGGAGAAATCTTGAGAATAAAATAAAACGGAAAACTAAGAATACTGTTAGAAAATTTAGTATAATTTGCCTTAGTGATGGGCAAAATGAATAATTTTGATCATTAGGGCATGCGTAAAAGCGTAGTTGCCAACCGTCGTATTTTTTTTAATCAGTTACCACCAGATATTTCGGTAATTAAAAAAACGAAACAACAGCATAGTTGCCAACCCTCGTATTTCTTTTAAATCAGTAACCCCCAGAAATTTTGTAAAAATAATAATAATAATAAATTATTTTATAGTTTTAATTAAAATAAAAAAAAAAAATATTTTTTTTGTACAAAATTTCTAGTATGAATTCATTAAAAAAAAAAAAAAAAAAAAAAAAAAAAAAAAGAATGTTGGAAGCTATGGTTTTTCGTATACCTGAATGATTCACTCGAATATCAAAATCATTCATTATGTCTGCCACCAGTTTGCTTATATATATATACGTATATTATATATCTATTATTTTTTATATTCTGCATTCTATATTCTAAACATTATCAGTAATTTAAGTCTTATATCCTGTGGATCTGCGTAAAAAGAGAAAATACGGAAAGGGAAACCTGGTAACAAGGCAATCAAGTATCGCTGCAATAACGCATTTAAATAACGGTATAATTCAATAAATGAGAGGATGGGTGTGGAAATAATGCCCATTTACTTGGCATATATATCTCTTCTGGAAAATTCCTGATACTTCCATTCTGTAAATGACAGTTTCCCAAAATGAAGGTTTTGAAGAAAAAAGCAGCCATTATCCAACGTATGAGCATCATGAAAACGGGCTAAGCACAAACCATCAGAAAAGCGAAATATATATTGAAGTTTCAGAAAGCTGATTTCAAAGAAAATGCAATGATGACAGCAGTACAGTGTAATGAAATGGGATGACAACCATTCTGTTCTCTTTAATAGAATAGAAGCTAGTGAGGTGGGTTTTGATATCACCTTATTATTATAATATTTTTTGTTTCAACTGAAACTATAAGTTCTTCACAAAAGGTGCAGTATGACAAATGTACTTTTTATCGATTGCGAAAAAAAAAATGGGTGTACCAATTAAAGCCAAGCTAATTTCTATACATTTTAATTTCTGTTTTTATCTAAAATCTGGTTTGAAATTTCATAAATGGTTTACATACTTGTTCAAGTACATAACCAAAAAAATCGATTATCGGAATTGACCGAAATGTTAAAACAACTACGTTCCAAACAAAGTCATCTTACAGAACCACAAATGCGTAATAAGTTTGCTTCAGAAGAAATATCTCAATAATTTTTTTTCAAATCTTTTGCTTAAAATATGTTTAAAATTACGGACAAACCGATGACATCTACAGAATATAAGAATATGAAAATTAAGCATTCACCCTGAAATTATTTAATAAATTGAAAAATTAGGTATAATTTTTAAAAATAACGCTAAAAATTAAAATGTCTTTTTTATTTTTAAAGTTTGTAGAATGTTTTTAAAAGTCTGAAACCAAGAATTTTTTTAACAATGTCCTATAATTGAAAAAAAAAATATCTAATTACCATTTACACAATGTAACTGACAATCTAGGATGAATGTCCTTGACCACGTACGTGTTTGATGCAAATTGTGAGTAACAACTTTCCTCAAATTTAATATTCAAATCTGCCTTTTTTTAAATGCTGAAAATTAATACGTTAAGCATATCAAGCATGTATAATACATCAAAATTTATTAAAATTTAGCCATCAAAATACAAAATTGCACATCACCTCTATCTTATAAGGGAGAGTGCTACAAACACGTGTATACTACTAACGAATGTTTCTAAGAAATTAAGCAGTGGTTTGTTCAATCACTTTAAGTAGAACACTTTAAGTAGATGGTGCCATTTATAGTTTAACCTGCGTACCTTTCGAACTAAATGCGAATTGTCTTATCATAATTGATACAGTTACCTTATTTGAGGCAATTAAGTTAGTAAAATAAATAATATTGTCAATAAAAAATGAAAATTTTAAGATTAATAAATATTTTACACTACTTAATATAAACAATTAAATAATACACAATATACAAATATTTCATCTCAACATAATATTAATAACTTACATGCATCATTATTAACACATTGACTGCCATCCCACAGGAAAACGTGTGACAGCAATATTTACCGTGGCGCCATACCGTACGAATACATGTGCCATCAATACTTTCATCAAAAACAATTTATTGCTATGAAACGGGACTATTGATAATTGATTGCCATGTATTTAAAAAAAGAGACCTGTGACCTCCCCCCCCCCCCTTTCATGTTTAGCGATTTCAGTCTGGTGTTCAACGTGTAAAAACAACTAAATTCTTATATTTTTGAATTAAAATTGTATAAAATTAACACTTTTTTTATAAAATTAACAAACATTTCCGCGATTGAGAGTTGTGAACCGACTCGATAAACATTGAAAACCGCTTTGTCAATGTATCCCAAAAAAGCCACTTCGTCACAATATGCGGCGGTCAAGGTATGAAGCAGATGACTAAACGAAGTTAGTCGAAGTGCCCTAATCTTCAATTTCATCCGAATTTTCATGTTCCATTAATTTGAATGGAATTGTATGTGTTATATTGCGGAGTTTAAGATGCTTATTTGAGAAATGATAGCATCCAAAAAAAAAAAAAAAAAAAAAAAAGATGAATGGTATGCGATGGATGAATGATCAAAATTATTTATTTCAGGGGATTAGAATGACAGTGGTGTAATTACAAAATTTGAAAAATCTAGATAACCATATTTTTAATGAACGTATATTAATTTTCGTTCAGTGCAACCGTCAAATAAATCATAGTTCACTTAGGGAGTCGCTAGAGGGCAAAACAAGTTGGACCACTTAATGCAACGGCAATACGACAAGTTTCACAAAACCCTTCATTTCTCAAATTACTAAATATTGATTTACTCCACTGTCATTCTAACCTCCTCATTGGGTGTTCATACCGGGTTGAGAAAACTGATTAATACACTGTAAAAACTCTCTGTGACGTTTCCGAAAATTACGGGTAGCAAAATAAGCTATTGTTTCAGAAATGCTAATCTCGGAAATCTATGAGGTTTCTGAAGATACAGGAGCGTTTTTCGGAAATCGTGGGAATTTCCGAAGGAGTTATATGATATTTTTTGTAAACCTTCTTGCTAGATCAAAAAATATTCTCATATTTTCATCTTTACAGTGTCTGTAAAATTCTTGTTTTAGGTAATCTTTATTAACAATACATTTAATAAGGGTATAATTCAATAACTGAGAAATTTTGGTAAAAATCGCACTCGTATACCCGTCTTATATTATATTTTTGGAAAGAAGAAAGTGCCAGATGCCTCCATTCTGTAAATGACAAGTTTCCACAATGAAGTTTTTGATCAAAGAAGCAGCCATTATCCAACACATCAATATCATAAAAACGAGCTAACAGAAACCATCAGAGGAGCGAAACGTATAGGAATGTCAGAAAACTGATTTCAAAGAAAGTGTAATAATGACAACATAACGCTCTACGACGAAATAGAAAAGACAGCTATTCAGTTCCTTTTCATAGGATGTGATGGGCCATATGTTTGATATCACCTATGAGGTTTTTAAGGTGCATATAGGTTTTCATACCTCTTTACTTTCTTTTTATTGCAATTTTGTATAAAATGGCCTTTATGAAATGCGCATTGTAGTACGTATAATGTCATATAGATTTCTTTTCAATTAAAATATCTATTATTATAGCTACGTTTACGGTAAATTTGTTAACGGATAACGATTTGAAAGAAATATTGTTATAGAGTTTAGATGTAATTCTTATAGTACTTCTTACTATTTAAATGTAAAAGGAAGTGTAATTTTCATGCTATAAAATGAAAAAAATATTGCTTTAAAATTAATTTAAGGTAATCCACACACCTTTGAAAAGTCATTTTCGATAAAAATATCGATTTTTCGTTTTTGCAATAATATTAAAATCCGATATTTTATCTATCGAATTCTGCTGTAATTGTGTCTGTATCTGAATTAGAACCTGGGTTACAGCCGTTTAAAGTTACATCTGTCACAGCTTGCCGAAGAATTTTACAACCGGAAATTTCTTTCTGAAAACCGGAAGTAAGCTGAAATATATGTTTACATTATTTTTTTTTTCGAGATTTAGCATTTAAATTCGATTATATGTCTAAGAAACTACATGGAGTATATAATTAAACCTTTAAAGAATAATAATTACTTTTATAGCAAGAACCGCGTTTAAAAGTTATTGTTAGCTTTTTCTCAAAATGAATTTTATCTGATTTTTACTGTACGCGAAACCTCCTATAGCAAAAATTTATGCATGAAATGCCTTGATTTTTTTTTTTTTTTTTTACTTATTTTACAAATGTTTATTGAGGGAATAGAGTACAAACATGATAATATATTAGTTTTATATTTACGCTGGTATAAGTTAAAAAGTTGCAAGAAATTTTACGAATTTTTCATTACATTAGTACTTCAAGTGCCATAGCATCTGTGATAGAGATGCTTTTATAATGCGGCTAGTCTATGTCCTAGAGAAAGTTATTCTCTTTTCTATGCTGTTTACAAAAGGTGAATACATTTATTTGATTTTGAGTTATCATGTTTCGCGCAAATGTCAAATTTTCACATATTTTTGATTATTTTTCACTTTAAAAAGTTATTTCTGTGTAATTTTTAAGATGTTCATATGTTTTTTCGAAGTTTTAACTTAAAAGTCATTAGAAAAAATTGGTATAAAGATAAAATTTCAAAATATCACCGCCGAAGGTGTGTTGATACCTTAACCGTCTCAAAGTGAATATATTCCTAGAAATATTCAGCATATTTCACTCTTATCTATATAACTTTCCTGAATTCTAATTAGTTTGGACTCTCATGTCAATATACAGGGTATCCCAAAAACATTGACCTCGGCTTTTATTCCTTAAATATTGATCATAGACATCTTACTTATAATAAAATCCAAAGGCAAGAAAAGTGTCTGTAACCAATCCGGGCTAGACCACTCTGGTCTGCTAGTCGACAGTAGTTAAACGCAATGTTAGGCTTACTGAAAAATATATGCTAACACATGACCACTAAATGGTAATTTCTTCTACTTGAAATAATATCTGTTCAGCATATTTTCGTATAAAACATGTATATTATATCCACTTATAATGTTTTAAGTTTTAAATTAAAAATAACAGATTAAACATCGCAATACCTGATGGAAACAAACAAATACTGTTGCCATTCAGAATCATAAATCCCATATCTAGAAGAAAAAAAAAAGAATGACTCTTTGAACGTTTCATTAAAGTATCCGATAATGCTCTTAAAATATTTGTAAAAGCATATTAAAGTCTTTAAATATATTAAAGGATTTCTTTAATTTATTTCTGTAAGCATTTTTTTTTCCTGTAAGTACTTTTTCAGAAATAACCGTAATAGCTTTTATAGAGAGACTTTTTTGCAATGATCCATCAGCAATTACATTTCGTTCCGAAGTACTTTTCTGGCGCCATCTATTGGCGATAAATATAAACGAAGGAGGTTTCTGTCGTTTTTTATTTGATAATTGATAGTTGATATTTTATGTAACATAATAATAAAGTTGTAAAATAATATAAAATGCATGTAAGCATATTTTTAAACTAAGAAAAATTCAGGGTGTATTGATTTATTTTAATATCAACTTTTAAAAGCTTCAGCTTAGTATCGTTTCTTTCTTAAAAATTTAATTTGGTTAAATCAAATTTCAATCGCCTAGCTTTTATCTAATTACATCTGAAATTTTGCTCGATTGTAAAATGAATATTCCTTATGAAACACAATTAAAATTAAAATATAAGGAATATATATTACCGCATACCACATATGTTAATTATATCAATGCAGATCAAATTTTGATTTTTAACATCAACATTTTTAACTGTAACATTTAAACCTAACTTTGTAGTGAAAAAAAAAAAGAATTGTAATTTAATAAGAGAATGTGAAAAGATATTTTTCAGTTATGCTAATGCATTAACCCTCTAAGCGTGTAGAACGTAATATTCCGTTCACTAAGTTCCAGGTTTCACTGCAATATATGCAATGTTTAAGATAATATAATTCTATAGATTTAATGAATTTTCAAAACATTGAAGAATGATTAATACTCTTAAGGGTTACATTCATACTTGTAATCAAGTTTTATTTATAATGCTGAAAGAATCATATTTTTTTGGCATTTAAAACAAAATGCAGAGAAAACAACATTACAATTTTACCCTTTTTCAAAACGCTCAGAGGGTTAATAAATTCAATTTACTTATGAAATAAAATAAGATTTTTAATGATCAAAATTTATTATAGATTTTTCAGGCATATTTTAAAAATAAGACAAAATCAGGTTTTACTTTGATGAATATTTTTAAAAGTTAAAGTTATATAATCTACTTTCATCGTTGCTTTTATTTTAACTATCTTTTCATTACTGGAAAACTGTTTTTTCTGTCATTTTAAATGGGATATTTTCCTACTGTGAATTAAGAAGCTAATATCCATAAACATGCAATTTTCTGTCTTTCTGCTATGTAGTCGTTTCTTCATGACTGGAAAACTTTGTTCTTCAAAAAATATTTAAATTCAACTCTATTATACTATTAACTTAGACAATTTAAAACGAACAAAATTTTAATGTTTTGTGCACTCGTTAAACCATTTCCGAATTTGCATTTAATTTTTCTTATGTAACCAAACAATGAGCTGTAAATCAAATTCGTTAGAAACTCATTAATATATATATATATATATATATATATATATATATATATTAAAACCTTTCGCGCATGGATTATTTTTTAAATATTTTTGAATGTTTTTCTAATTGTTGAACTATTTCAGAAATGGAATATTGGGTAAAAGAAAAAGTCCTCATCATTTGTATTTGTAGAAATCATTTGCCATTCTTAAAATGTACTTTTCTACAGTACAAACCTTTCAATAACAAATCTTCATGCTGTTTGTTTGTATGAAGTCTTATGAAAATGAAACGCAGATCAACATTCCGTCATTTTTGACGGGCGCTATATACTAGTATATTATAAATTACAAAGTTACGCGAAAAAAGGTACAAAACATTTTATGAAATCAATTAAAATTTTCAGGAAAATTAAAATTTTCAATTAAAATTTTCAATTAAATTTGAAGAAATACAAAATTTGAATTTTTATACTGTCCCCGTACAAAAAAATTCCAATGAGTAGAATGTGCGCCATACACTATTAAGGTCATGTACAAAATTTAAGCATTTTATCATAAAAAGTCGCAGAGATACGAAAATACATAAATGCTGATTTAAACCACCTTTCGATGCCTGGATATGAGTTCGCAAAGGGATAAAATCATGTTGGATGGCATGTTTTCAGTGGTCACAAATTACGAAACAAAACAATGATTGCATAAATTAATAATTATTGTGCTAATTTATTGGTACAGAAGTATCTAAACTGTGTAGAAATAACAATTTTACGCAAAGATTACAAAGCTTGTTCAAAAATGTTTACATTAGGTTTACATTTCTGTTAAACATTTCTAAGCTGTTTTAATGTTCATTGACTGTGCCATTTCCAAGTTTTATTCTGTAATTCATTATGTAAAATTTTTCAGGAAGCATAGTTTTGTAAATTTGTAAATAAAACTAAAAATAAGAGCGATATTTTATTTGCTTATGATGCATTTCTGCGTCACGTCACCTGTACTCTAGCTGTAAACATTTACATTTTAATTTATAATTAACCCTTCACCAATCTTGTTTAAACATATCTATGCGACTTTTTATGATAAAATGCTGAAATTTTGTACATCATCTTATTAGTGTAAGGGGAACATTTTACTCATTGGTAAATTTTTTGTACGAGGGCCGTATAAAAATTTTAATTTTGTATTTCTTCAAATTTAATCCCCTGAAATTTTTAATAGATTTCATAAAATTCTGACTAAATTCTAAATTGACTAAAAATTCTAAAAATAATACTCTTTTTTACGTAACTTTGTAATTTATAATATATGTCTATGGTCAATATTTAAGGAATAAAAGATGTGGTCAATTTTTTGGGAGACAGCCTGTATATATCCACACATGAAAAATATAGAGATTATTATACATAATATTTTCTCTATTTCAATCAATTGTTAACAAAACATGAAAATTTAATAGCAGATAATGGAGGACCTTAATTAATTATAATTTATACCCTTAAATTTATTTCCTGCATTCAAAATATATTAAATACATATAGACAGTTATACATATTGAACGTCATATTTACCTGAATAAGTTAAATTACACAACGTAAATACATTGATTTCTCAATTTAATCGTTACTAAAATAACTACAAATACAATATCAAAGTTTTAAAAGATTAAAACCATAAGATGTTAAACCCACAGATGTCAAAAATATCCTGTCAGCTAAACACTAGCCATCATCAGAGGAGTTAAAATAACGCCTCTGGAGATTTAAAACTTTTATATTGTATTTGCACCTATTTTTAGTAACGATCAAATTGTGAAATTAAAGTATTTACGCTGCGTATTTTTGGAAATATATGTCTTATTCAGCCACATTTTAGAGCAAGTGTGAGCTTTTAGTGCAGATAAAATATTGATTAGATGTTATACCTGCTTCCTAAGTCATCGAACTCTAAAATCAACGTCTAAAATGTTGAATTTTTCTAGTTCATACGATTATGTAAAGTATTAAGATTTTCCTCAATCTCAAAAGTTTTCTTTTAACCCCTTAATCGTCGCGTCCGATAAGTGTAAGCTACTTAAAAAAAAAAAAAAAAAAAAAAAAAAAAAGATTCCTTGATTACCACCAGTTTTTTTTTTTTTTTTAAGTAGAAATTTTCGCCTTATTTAATGGGCAGATAAAATAATGCGAGAGCCAAATGCACTATTTTAAAAAAACTGGTGGGAATCAAACAATCTAAATAAAACAGGCGTAGCCTGCGGTGCCCGTGAATATCTCGGGCACGACGATTAAGTTTTTAAACATCATGCATGTATTAAATTTAACATTACTAAAAAAGTTTTAGACCATTCTTTTAAATGAAATTAGTTTAAATTGTAATGTGATAATTTAAGCTAATTGAACAGTGTTTTCTCCAGAAATATTAACATTGATGTTATAGGTTAACTATTGACCCTATATGAAAAGTAAACCATATTTGCACGCAACTATACTTTTACTTATTTTATCTCTATGGGTATTATTAAAGAAAGATAAAATAACGTTTAATTTATTAAAGACACAGTAGTAAAATAAAATAAAATTTTCATTTCTGCTTTTAAACTGAATGAGAACTTGAAATCATTTTTAAAAAATAAATTAGCAGTAAAACAGAACTAAATTTAAATAAAATTTGTGAAAAACCTTGCGCGTTAAGTATTAGAGTTTGAAAAATTAAGAAATCGCATCTAACGTTGGAGTTTTTTTTTTTTCAACAATTTTATTATTATTATTATTAAACCATTTTTTTGCCACACCATACTTTGTGTGTGTAAACCTATACAGGAAAGAAGTTCAAATATCCACTTGTAAAACAGTTTTAGCTTACAAATCTCTTTAATTAGAGGGGGGGGGGTAGAGATTCGAAAACTACAATTTTACAAAATTCAAAGTTTTATAAAATATTTCATATTTTTTAACTAATAAAGATTTTTTTTTAAATGTGCATTTTTTTTCTATTACATCATGTAATTGTTGTAGATTTAGCTGTTATTATTATTATTATTATTTTAATTGAGTAACTTTAAGATATGAAATATTGGTCAAAATCCCAGTTCTTGGAAAATTAAATTTGATGAATTGAAAAAGATAACAGTATGCATTTTTTTATATGTGTTATTGGTAACTTCGAACATGCACAGAAAAAAATCAGTCTGTTATCTCTTTTCCTTCCTGAATGTTGAATTTTTTTTTTAAATCAGCATTTTTGAGAACTTGTAACTTAATAGGGGGGAAATGGTATTCATATGCGATTTGGCAAGGAATTACCTCTCTGTAATATGTAAGTCGTTTTCTGTTTTTCCAAGTGGTCTATGAGATATACAGAATCTTGAAAAATCTATTTAAGCGAACTGGTTGCGGGAGCGGCCAATCCGAAAATACGAATGCCAGGAAATCAGAAAGGATAGGAATTTGAGTAAAAATAACTAAGCTACGAATAAAGAGACATTTAGAAATAAAAAACATTTTATTGAATAAATTTTCGTGGCTTGGTTAGTTAAAAGTACAATGAATTCCAAAAATTTTTCTAGCAAAACCCAGAAATTGTATTTAATAAAATGTTTCTTGTTTTTAAATGTCTTTTTATTCGTAGCTGGTTGTCATTTTTTCAGTTTGAAAACTCGGTATTTCATAGACGAGTTGGAAAAACAGAAAATGACTTATGGATTACAGACAAAATATAGAGAGGTCCTTCCTTGCTAAATCGCATATGGATATAATTTTTAGGATTCCGTATAGTTAAAATGTAAAAACGGAAACATTATAAGATCACTCGTGTGTCGATTACAGAGATTGCCAAATCGCATATGAATACCATTTGCCCCCTTTTAAGTTACAAGTTCTCAAAAATATTGATTTCTAAAAAAATTTCACCATTCAGGGAGGAAAAGAGATAACAGACTGATTTTTTTTCTGTGCATGTTCGAAATTACCATTAACACATATAAAAAAAATTGCATACTGTTATCTCTTTCCCTTCATCAAATTTAATTTTCCAAAAACTGGGATTTTGACCAATATTTCATATCTCAAAGTTACTCAATTAAAATAATAATAATAATAACAGCTAAATCTACAACAATTACATGATCTAATAAAAAAAAATTGCATTTTTTTTTAATCTTCTAGTTAAAAAAGTATGAAAGATACACCAAACTCCAAAATACATTTGTTTTAATTTTACTTATTGTATTTGCAGAGACATCGTCGAAACTGCAAAAATATGTTTCCCTAACAATGTTTCCAAATCTACTGAAACTAAAATTATGAAAAAATTAGGGGTAGTAGGTTTATATTTAAACCTTGCAGGAAAACTATAATGATTGTCATAGGTTACGTAGTTTGTGACAAAATCTCATTTTCCGTTACACCATTTACTTTGCGGATGCTGAGCCGGGGAATGAGGGGCGCTCGAGGTACCTATCGAAGCGGAATTATGAAAGGATTGTCGATAATGACTTTCGAAGAAATTTGTCGGTGATTAACCGAGATATTAATTAATAACCTATCTATTGAAACGTGGCACTGACCAAGGCGGCGTTGCAACTTTGCGACATCCTTTGGAAGCGCGCTTAGTACAATGCCAAGTTTAAACTTTGTACAAGGTCTTTGTTTTAGGTAAGGGGAATCATAGTGATAAATAGTCATTGTGTTTTATTCCAAATGAATTCAATTATTGAAGGCAATTATTGAAAAATAATTCATAGGATAATTACAAGACATTAAAAATCAGTAGTTGTCTTTTTATTCTTTTAGCAAAATTTTTTTGTAATATTGCATTTAGTAATTAATAAATATATATTGTACGGAACACTTTGTGCACAAGTAAAACTCGCACTTGGCCGATTATTTCCTATTGAGTTACAAGTTCTCATCTTGCAACCCTTCACTCTTAAAAAGAATCCGTGAATTCGACAATTTTTTCCGTTGCCTTTTTTCGTTAAAACACGAAAATTACCGCTTTGACTTGCTTCGCTTTTCGCTTCCCCCAAAGTATGGAAAACTCACCAATCTAATATAAAATATACCTGAAATTCTCTAATGTAAGTCTGCAATTTCTTCAAACTACAGAGGTGTACCGGCAACTGTGCTGCGTGTTACTTTTCCGTATTAGAAACGGAATTTTTACGTATGTTGTTTTCTTTAACACGGAAACTTCAAGAAACGATGGTCAAATTTTCCTGAAATTCCCCAGTCACAAGACAGAAATTTCTTCAACTAATAGAAAAATCTCTTCCAATCACAGGGGGTGTTCCGGCAACTTGCTGTCTGTATTTTTTACGTTTTTTGGCGAAATTATTTTGAGTGTTGAAAATCTACACACCTGGCTAAATCCAACCCACTCCAAACTTCCACGACAAGACTGACTCCCTCAATTCTCACTTTATATTACAATGTTTAATATGAATAGCCGAGAAAAAAGAAAATAAACATTGTTTTAGAAGCATTTTAAAACAATCTGCATACTTAGTACTATTCTGTATACTTGTGCTATTCATGCAGGTCATCTAACTGCGAACTACATTATTAACAAACAAGTTGGAAATTGTACGTCGAACGTGACAAATGAGGTGCGTTCGTACTATAGCTAGTTATATAAATATTCAGATATTGATGATTTTTAATTCTGTGAAATGAATTATATCGTCTGCCGATTAATTTCTGTAATAAAATAAGTATCTCGGTCGCTTGACGATTAAACCTCGGAGGCCCCTATAACAAAAAAGCACTGTATTTTTTTTTAATTCAAATTTCTTAATAAATTTTTTTATTAATATTTTCTAAAGTTTTCATTCGATTTTCATAAAATTTGAAATGTCTTGACAAAATTCTGCAAAGATAATATACTTTAAATTTCAAACCATTCGGTTGGGTAGTTTTTGCGTTGTTATATGCGGACGGGCGAACAGACAGACGGATGGACGGACAGACAGACGGACGGACCAGACGACGAAAACAGGTGCTACGAATTTATATAATTACGAACTCACCTAAAAATCAGAAAAATATTATTTTCTAGAATTTCCTTAAATTTACATGGCTATAAATAAGATGAGCATGGGAGAATATTTTCCGCTATACTCTTTGAAAACCAATCTTGGTTGAAAAACATCACATCCTGATAGATTCGCATACAAAAAAATATTACCGATCATGCATTTGAATTTTTTTATGGAAAACAATTGCTCAAATCTAAGCAAGCATTTCGCATAAGAATATCAACAGCATAAACATGACTGCAAGGTGAACGATATCTTACTCTCCGAATTTTCTTCCGCTTATTCAAAGAAAATGAAATTCTACGAAATTTTCATTTTGATTCAGAGACCTTTTTACAAATCCTTCGTCATATTCTGGCAATTTTAAACTTCGAAAGGTGGCATCCAGCAACATTGTGTGATTGATGAGTTACTAGAATCTTTATATATATGCAAAACAGAAAAAATATTCATGTAGCATAAATTTAACGCAATGGATAAAACCAGAAACAGAAGTACACTTTCTAAAAAACAACAAGGGCTAAAGGTTTATTCACGAAACTTAGGGAAGAAAGTCTTAAACAAGTTGGAAATTGTACGTTAAACGTGACAAATGAGGTGCGTTCGTTTCGTGCCATAACTAGTTTTACAATGTAAAAAATCATAGTGAAATTAATTATATCGTCTGCTATGAACGAAATGAGGATGCCTTTTTTTTTCTTACTACGCATGCCATGTTTACAGATGCGATTTTTTTTTCGACACCAGACAGAGCTGTAAATTCACCATGGAGATCTTGCATTGCGAATTATTACCTCCATGGTTAATATTTCTATGACTCACGATGAATGAAGATTTTGTTTATTTACTTTAATGGATTGAGATATTCGGCTGTTAACCTAAATTTCACTGAAGTTATCTCAGAATCTATGCATTTTTTAATGTAACTCATGTCTCAAGCAAATCATTTTTTTGAACGATCTTGCTAAAAATGTAACTTTTAAGCAATTTTATTCGAAAAATTAATTTTGAATAAAAATGGCCACTTGGCATATGGAAAAAGATGTGGTTAACCCGTCTTCGTTTTCCTCAGTCACATGACTTGCGCTTTTATCATATAGATTACGTATGATAAGATTTAATAGCATAAAGAAAACTTTTATTAATATCTTTTTTAGTTTTGATTCGATTTTCATAAAATTTGAAATGACTCGATAAAATTCTGCAACGATTATATATATTAAATTTCAAATCATTCGGTTGGGTAGTTTCTGCGCTGTTATATGCGGACAGACGGACAGACAGACAGACGGACGGACTAGACGACGACTATAGGTGCTATGTATTTATATAATTACAAACGCACCTATAAAAAAGTGAAAATCTAGCAAATATAAATCTCTATCTTTATATCAAATTCTTATTGTTGTTTTTATATATTTATTATATATATTTTTATAATTACATTTAAATCATATTTTATGTGTAAAAGAATTTTTTCTTTAGAATTCCTTTACACTAATCCTTCTGTAATGGATGGTAAAAAACAATTATTGTAAAACTTGTAAGTTGTCTCATTAAAATTGACCATTACAATGACTTCATTTGTCAAAACATTTTCGTCATTTCCCTTTGTGATAACTGCTAGTATTACTTTGCGTTACGATGTTTAAGACGAATAAGAGCGCTTTTCCATTTACCGGCACGACATCGATAAATCGTACACGATTATCGTTATCCAGCATCGGTGCACGCAAAATGCATTCATATACTATGCGCTTTTTCATCTACCGATTTGATGACGATTTTATTGTCATAGTGTATATGATTGCATTTTCGTGCATTCGATGTCAGATAACGACAATTATGTACGATTTATTGGTATTTTGTCAGTGATTGGATAACCGTCAGAGATAAAACGAGATTAATAAACTTTTAAAAGCATTTTTAAGAATTCTGCATATTTTGGAGAAAAGTTTTCTTAGGATTTTCTTAAAATTACAGAATTACAACTAAATAAATATAGGGAAAATATGGATAATCTTATAAAATTTAAGCATCTACTCCTGAGAGAATCTCATAAAAAAAATATACCCTATCATGTATTTGAGCTTTTTTTGTGGGGAAAAGGGCTGAAACCCAAGAATTTCCCATCAGAATACGAACAGCATAAACTAAATATATGACAGCAGGTTGAACGATATCTTACACTCCACTTTTAATTTAAAGGAAAAACGAAATTCTACGAAATTTTTAATTTGATTCAGATACGGTTTTGAAATACTTCGTCATATTTGGACAACTTTTAACTTCGAAAGGTGGCATCCAGCACTATTATATGACTGATGAGCTAAATAGGATTTCTTTATGAATGCAAAATGCGGAAACATTCATGTGGCACAAAAGTATCGCAATGTATATAAACAGACACAGAAGTGCAAGTACAATTTCGGTAAAACACCACAAACTAAAAGTTTTTTTTTTTTGTTTGTTTGTTTCAAAACTTACGGGACAGAAGTTTTTATAAAAAAAAAAATAAAAATCGAGCAAATGTTATAAAACTTTATCCATGTACCAAAGTGCCATTTTTATTTTTATGTATTTATGTTAGATTTTTTTATAATTACACTTACATCATATTTTATATCTACAATAATTATTTCTTTAAAATTATTTTACATACTGGTACATTTGCTAATACCTTGTTAATGGATGGTATAAAATAGTTATTGTAATGTAAAATCACTATAGCAATGAGCTCATTCGTCAAAAGAATTTCGTCATTTATCATATTTCGTTTTATAAATATTAACAGAAAATCAGAAAGTTTTTTTTTTTTTTTTTTTTTTTTTTTTTTTTTTTTTTTTTAATCAGAATTTTAAAATTTTTACATGGTTTAAAAAAAATGAATATAGGAAAAATATTAGGAATCTTATCTTGTGAATCACATAAGAAAATACTCCTTATCATGTGTTTGAGATTTTTTATGGGAAAAAATTGCTCAAATCTATGCATTTCGCATAAGAAAAATAAATAAATAAATAAACATGGCTGCAGGGTGAACGATATCTTACGCCTCGATTTTATTTTTTAGTTTATTCAACGAAACGAAACTCTGAGAAATTTTCAATTTGATTCAGAGACAGTTTTTCAAATCCTCCGTCATATTTGGACAATTTTTAACTTCGAAATGTGGCATCCACCACCTTTGTGTGATTGATGGGTTACTAGGATTTCTCTATGCATGCAAAACACGGAAATATCTTACGTGGTATAAACGTAGCGCAATGTATAAAACCAGAAAAAGAAATACAATTTCTGAAAAACACCCCAAACTAAGAGTTTATTTACAAAACTTACGGGAAAGAAATCTTTAAAAAAAGTAAAATGCAAGAAATATTATAAAATTTATATCAGGATGTTATGTTTACTTTTATATATTTATCTATATACAGGGTGTCCGTTCATTCATGGGACAAACTATAAGGGGTGATAGAACACGCATAGAGACTCTCAAATCATTATACAAAGCATGGTCGTACCTCAAACAGTGAAGCGCTTACAGGGTGCTTTCAAATGTTACCCATATTTTTTACACAAAATTTAACAAATGATTGCTGAAATTGTTTATGCAGACTAGTGTTACTAAATAGATGTTAATATGAATGAAAATTAGAAGAAGAAAAAAAATTAAGTGCTTTAATAAAGTATGTAACTCATGAGAGTAAGTCAGTGTATGTATGGGGGGGGGAGGAGGGCTCTATATTAAATTGTACCAAATTTCCTTCAGACACGCTGAGGGGTAATCAGAACTCACGTTCAAAACTTTAAGGGATGATAGAACACATCTAAACTGGCTATTTTCGTCGTACAATGCATGGCGTATCGCAAGCGGCGAACACGCCGCGTAAGTCAAAGAAAATTTTTAGATATTATTGGTGTTGAAGTTCAAGGGGCCGTACAAACGCTGAAAAAAAAATCCGCCTGCGACAGCCAACATTTTTGTCAGCGCGCAGGCCTAGTATTCAGTGGACGGTGGGCAAACAGGTAGATGACGCTGTCATTAAACACACAAAGCGCTGGTGTTTCATACACGTCGTCATTTTTACAGAGGATTGCAAAAAGGATAGATGGTTTTACAATTAATGAAAAGGTGGACATGCATTTTATGCGTGGTATTGCGGTTTTGAGGGCTCTTATTGTGTAGTAAACAGGGTTCTCTATACAATCAAAAAGTGCCCTGTAGCGCTTCACTGCTTGAGTTCCGACCATGCTTTCTATAAATGTTTTGAACTTGTCTAGGCGTGTTCTATCACAGCTTAAAGTTTGGCTCATGAATTCAGGAATATCTTGTATATTTATTGCACATTATATAGCGGAGCGCGTTATCGCGCAGTGCATTTCCTTTTTTAACAGCATTCTTAATTGTTTTTTTTTCTTTTCTTATATTTTTTTTTTTTTCGAAAGATTTATCTCCGTTTCTAGATAAATGAAAGATCTTTCAATGCACACGGAAACCTTCGTGGACCACCTGAAGAAGCGAGGTTGTGGTCTATGGACAATAGTTTAAGAGTCGCTGCAAACAACTCTAAATTACATCGTTAAAACTGTCTATTTTCCCCCTTAGATGAGAAGATTTGAACGTTATTGCTAAAATTACTACACTTGGACTTAAATTATGTTCTTTACTGAAACAAACATCTAAAGCAATAATCAAGTGAAATTGGGCAATATTTCATAAAAGAATATATGTACAAGTAAGATAAAACAACCGACATTATTTGGAAATTCACAACAAAACATATTCTAGCACATACTCTACCTCATAAAACCGGAAGAAAAATAATAGAAAAACAGAAAAATGTGATAAATAATTCCATCTCTCGTACCAGAAAATGGTTGAAGGAGATAGGAAATCCACGAGAAAAAACTCTACAGAACAAATACATATTTTTCTTATTTATTCTTTCCATAATCTATGAACTTTCGAAAGGGAAAAAATTACTCTATTCTGCAGTAAAAAAAGGGAGAAAACGTGTCTTCTTTTATTCATAATGCTTGAACATAGTAAAAAACTTTCACATAAAAAAAATGAAATGCAAATATATATTTATGTATCTATATATGTATGCAAGTATGTGTAGGTACAGAAAATAAATTTAAATTCAAGCATATGCTAATAAACGTATGCTTATATGTATGCATACACAAATATATGAATGCATTTATATATATATATATATGTGCGTAAATGCAACTGTATTCAGTATTAATGCAGAGTTGGCTACTACTTTTTCTTACTAGTGGGCGGAGGAAAAGCAGTATTTTATGAACACAAGTATCTAAGCCTTGCAAGTATGCAAGATATGCGATGGGTTCGCTCAGTTCTTACTGTTCAGTATCATTATTTCTGAATAATAATTTTCGTACTATTTCATCTTAGGATTTCTGTCATTACATTAACAAATTAAATTTCGTTTTAGAGCTATTTTAGTGATAAAGAAAGGATTATTTTTCATTAAAAATTTTAATTTTATGATTCTTTATGAACTTTAAAGTGTAATTTGTATAACAATATTCTGTATAATTTAGAGCACATGATTTCTTTACTAGAAGCATACGCATGCATAAAATAATTTATGGGTTAAGGTGATTTTGTAACAAAGGTATTCATTTGCGTATTTTATGACGGAGACTGGTAAATGGTTAAATACAGCAAAGATTACTATTCAGATAAAGTGGTACTCACAATAAGGAACCATGCGAGCCCTGTGCACATTTTCCACCTTTCGCCTTGTACAGAATGATGCATAGAAATGGTAAGGGCGCTAATGTTACTACGATCAAGCAGACAGACCTAAAGGGAACTACGCCTACTAAAAGAAAAACGGTACTTTTCGGTTAGCCGGGCGCCAGTGATTATTATACATGTATATTGTATATATACACACATATATATTTATACACTTATATCTACACATATACATATATATGCATACATATATATATATACAAATATATGTATGAATATATATATATATTTATATATTTATACATGTACATATATCACTGGCGCCCGGCTAACCGAAAAGTACCAGAAAAACTTATGATATGTGGGCGTGGCTTTGATCAAAACTTTTACATGCAGAATTTACTACAAAATGCTGAACGAACCAGGCCAGGCCAGGTTTGCAGATGCGATGGAATTCAATTTATTTTGAGAAGTTAAGTAAGCTTATTTCAGAGTTTGAGCTTAATTTTAACAGTAGTTGCGAAGCTGACTGTTTGGGAAGTCTGAGACTGCTTTAAAAAACTTTTTTTTCGAAATTTATGTTGTATTATGTCATGATTTATTCCGGTGCAATGTTTATCACTGTCGTTTCGTCAATGTGCAATTTTTCTTCTCCTGCAAATTCGTGTTTTTTTTTTTTTTTTTTTTTTTTTTTTTACTTTTAGAAAAATTTCTAAATAAATAGTGCGTTGTCCAGAGGACTCTTTTTAATCTTTATTCTAAATATTTATCGTTATTTAGTCTTTCAACTATATAAACCCGTAGATGAAACAATATACGTACATCCGGGATAATTCAGAAGGAAAAAGTGCGCGTTTTCTTATTTAAGCGCATATTATAACAATGAAATGCATAACAACGCATATTATAACAATGAAAATAAAAAAATTCTATGTGAGTGAAATGAATGCTTTTCTTAGAATTTTAAACTCAACTAAATATTCTAAGTCAAAACTGTAATTTGAAAATTTTGCAAATAGTAAAATAAGACAGATATATCAAATTTCTGATCAACTATTCAAGTTGCGAAACACTTTACTATGCATTATATTCTAAATAGGAAACTTTGAGTTGTTTATATACAACAGAGAATAATTTACATACAAAGTAGATTTGAAGTTCCCGCAGTAAATATTTTAACAATAAGAGGTGTATTTCATGAACGTGAATAACTAGGTCAGCAGATTTTACAACAATTTCCTTTTTCATTATGAAAATAGATTCGTTTTCAATTCTTTTGTTAGAATTTTAAAAATATTTTAAATTGAAATTAACGTCTCAAGTACCATAATAATGCACACATAGCAACACGTTTCGAAAGATTTTGGAAGAATATTATTCTAGAGGTTAAGACGATATCCTCTTAAACATAGTTGGGTCATTCTTCTAGAAAAATATATTTTCAGTTCTAAATTTTTCTGAAAAGAAAATTAAAATTAAGGACATAAAAATTGTATTATATAGTTTGAACTTATATAATATCATACCAGTTTGTACCAATTAAAATTGCATATTTTCATTACCTAGATTCTCTATGTTTGTAATCCTGATTTCTAAAGGAATGGTGTGCACATACCGGACTTTTTTTTTTTATTAAATAATGGCTTGGTTGTAGAGATGAGTTCGGGCTCTTTTTTCGGAGCCCAAATCCAGCAGTTTCAAATACAAGCCCAAAAAATTTTGTGTCATCAGAGCCCGAACTCGCCCGAACCCACCCGAGCCCGATACCGAAAGCACACAATATAAAATTATTAATAACATTTTAAAATTGTTTCAAAATTAATTTTCTCATTTAAAAATCGTCTCTCGCATAGAAATAAGTATTTATCCTGAATACATCCTCATGACAATGTTTCGTGATTTTCATGTTCCTGAAAATCTGTTTAAAATAGCAAATTTTTTATTTATATCCAACCACTGGCAGAAATTTGCAAAAGTCACAATTCTGATTCTTTTAAAATATCATTGTACAACTATGTCAGAAAGAAATGAGTATTGTTTTCCAGTAATTTTGGAAAAGGACTTCAAGCAAGAAGCAAGGATAGACAAGGAATATCTGACGCACGGCTTCTTTATGTTATTAACACTGGCCCTCTTGTTTTACTATACCTTCTTGTTTTTCAAATAGAAAGCTTTTTTTAGCTTTCAATTTGTGAATAAATAAAATTTCCATACCGATCACGTGCCGTGCACGGGCTGTCGTGTAAAACATGCTAAGTAACAACAAGCCAGGTTCGAGCTGTTCACGATTCGAGTTTTCTAAAGAAAATTTCAAACAGAATTATTGTGTTTGTTTCCTCTACAACAGATTTATTGATAAGCCTGGATCTTTAGTTAACTTACGAGGGTCGATCCAGAAATAAGGTTCCCATCAAATTTACAAATAGACAACATTGTTTATTCTCATAGAAATTTACATCGTTGTAACGAAGAAAGTTTGCTCTATTTCTCTACATAGTCGCCATCTTTTTCCACTTATTTTTGTAGACGGTGTCCAATTTCTGTATCCCAATGTCGTAGAACTCCGGCGCCAGCAGGTTGAGGAAGCCTTTCACCTCTTCTTTGACGTCATCGTCGCTCCGGAAGCGTTGGCCACCCAAGAGTTCCTTTAACTTGGGGAACAAGTGATAATCACTAGGTGCGAGGTCCGGGCTGTAAGGTGGATGGGACATGACAGTCCACCCAGTTTGTGTCAAAACTTCCTGGGTTTGACGGGAGACAAGAGGTCGGGCGTTGTCGTGAATCAGTGTTACACCGGCTGTCAGTTGTATTCGCCGGCGATGAATATCCACGGGTGGAGACCCTTTGGCGTGCAAAAAGCGAATTACGGAACGAATCTCGCACTTGGCGGGATCAACAATGGGAACCTCCATCTCGGACGGCTGCTGAGCCAAGAATGAGTGGCGCAGCACACAGCACTGTTGCCGTATTTCGCCTCTAACCTTCCCGTGCGGCTGGAGCTCTTTGGGAACCTTATTTCTGGACCGACCCTCGTATATGAAAAATTTCATTTCTCTGATACATTTTGTTTTATTGGACTTATGTGCTAAGAATCTTAGTTATTAAAATTCATATTTAAAATTTATATTGATTATTACGGCATATATCAAGTAAAAGAAAATACCTGTATTTTTAAAAGGGTGTCAGGATGCAGTTAACCCCTAGAAGGGCCCCAAGATATTATTTATACCACTTAATTTTAATCAAGATTTCACCAGAATTAATTTTTTTTTTGTTTATTTCTACAACTTTGTATAAAAAAAGCTGTAAAAATTGTATTTCTGTATTTTCAAATAAAGTTTTTAGGAAATTCTGGTAGGAATTCAACATTACAGAAACGCAATCACTTGCCCCTGAAAGTGTTAAACAGTTTTACATGAAAAGAAAATCAATATGTCAGTTACCATATTTTACACCCAAGCCCTTCAGTTATTTATAACACACTAAATGACTGAATTGAATTACACTACGTAATTTTTTTTGTAATTAACATTACACATTATTCTTATTAGTTTTTTTTCTTTTTTTCTTTTTTTTTTAATAATTCTCACATGTTTACGGAACTGATAGTGTAATCTTAACATTATATCTTAACATTAATATTCTTCCTTGCAGTTAAGGTAAGATTTTTTATTTTTTTATACAGATTAATTAGTCTTACGGCTTATAGCAACATAAAAAGTGGTTAATAGGTAGTATTGTCAGATGTCCCAATTTACGTAGGATGTCCTGATTTTCAGGACATCCAGGATTTTCAAGACTCGTCCCTCGGAACCACTGTACGCAAATAGTCCAAATTTTTCATGGTACACAAAACAAATTCTCTTAAATTTGTCTAGGTACCAAGCTATCCATTAATTTGAATAGAGTGATATTTAATACAGTGAAACCTGTGTAAATATAACCTGTCTATAACGGAAAAAATGTATGGTCCTGCCGAAAGGAATATCGTACAAATCTGCTTGCTAAAACAAAAACATGTCTATAAAAATAAACTATTTTTCCTAGCGATTTTCTTTTTACACATTTTAACGTACGTTGTTCAGTAAAACCTGGGATAACGAATCTGTTTATAACGGAATCTTGTCTTAAACATAAAAATTTCACAGAACTTGCCGAAAAAATACCATACAATTATAACTCCTCAATCGTAAACCTCTTCAAATCTATATTTTGTTTTGATTCCGAGCGATTCCGCTCTCACAGATTTTACCGTGTAAGTTTATTATGTTTATTTAGTACAGTATAACCTATTAAGAGGCAATCTCAAATGACAGGAGATAGATTGCATTTTAGATATGTTTTTAGATATGGTTCCAGACTAGCAGGTATAATTCTATGGTATTTCTTCCATAGAGACTATGAATTTTTAAGATTAAGTTGGGATTCTGTTATAGGTAGGTTCTGTTTTCATAGAATTCAGTTTTCGCTGTTATTTTTATGTCCCGATTTAGAAGTTGCTGTCCCACTTTTTTTAACTCCCTGACCAATTTTTTGGGAAAGTAGGACTGGCAACACACTATACTAACAGGCTTCTTTTCCCACACTGAATTTATGTAACTGCTGAATTCTATTGAGTTTTTTAGCGAGTATTAATTTTTTCCCGCACAGAATATGAATGGGCGTTATGACATTAGTTATTTTTCAAAGGAAACTATAAACACCTAATATTACCTTTAAAATTTAATTTGAGCTTAGTTTTAACAAGAACGACAAATCATGCGCCAAGAATAGATAATGAACATATTCAGAATATAGTTTAAAAAAAAAAAACTTTAGAGAGTAATAAGGTGAAAAATTATGTCTAAGTAAACAATAAGGGTGACAAGGGATGACCGTTCCCGGAACCCAGCTTTCGCTTTAGAGTATAAGTTCAATCCCGGGGCGAAGGTCTAAGTAAACAATTTGGAAAACGCATAATACATTTGAAAACCCATTTGCAGAAATGACCATCAGCAGTCGAAAATAATATCAGAATTCTTTTATACAGCCCTGTAAATGATCTATAGATTTGTATATATACTACATAGTATGGTAAAATTTAGTTTATTGAGAAAACGCATAGCACAGTTGAAATTTCCCCCTCAGCAATTTCCGTCAATAAACAAAAATGAACTCGAGATCTTTTGTGCAGCCCTGTATAGGATCTATAGAATTTATACACACCAAGTGATATGCAAAAAATTAGATAAATTTAAAATCGCATATCAGAATTGAAAATGCGCTTCCAGCAATTATTGCTCATTCACAGTACTGTTACCAAAAATTTTTGTGTATCTCTGTAAATGAACGATAGATGCGATGCTATGCACACCATATTCTACAGTAAGTTTCTTGTAGTGCACCTCACGGATGTACATCAATTTCAATATGTTTGAAATAGTGTTACATCATTTAAATGCATTGCAAACAATCCCCCCCCCCCCCATAGACCGTAATGGAATGGAATTCTGTGAACCCTGTAAACGAATTAAAAATGCTACACACTTAATTTTCAATACTGGACATGCTATAGTAAACCTCAATAAGATATATCAATTGCATTACAATCCGAGTATATTTACGCAAGTTAGACAGCGGACAGACGGGGGACAGACCGACAAACCGAATTCATAAACACTTTTCAACTAATGTTGAAAAATGTTAAAAAGCACTAATTTTATTTATTTATTTATTTTTATTTTGTGAAATAAATTAAATCAAAGTTTTAGACTCAATAATTTGTATAAACTATGGATGTGACAGTCCACGTATTTGTCATTGAACACATTATGGTAAAGATACCATATATATTCTTTTCAAAATTAAAGAAATCTACATTTTAAGTATTTTATTAAATATATTTCCCTTTTCTGCATTATCGTATTTTATATACATTCTCGGCTGTTAAAACGCGCACCCTTTCTCCTTTTCTATCAGCGAAATCTTTTAGTCCAAATCATACATATTGTTTTCAAATTATCATTAACGTACTTTAATCTGTCTCCCACATATCAATGTAAATGAAATAATACAATGCATAAAATGTTTTTTTCTCATGGTCAATTTTGACTTTCTAAAAGAGACCATATGCTCATCCGTCTTTCTGGCGTCTTTACAACATATTTGCAAAATGCCTTTCCTAGCATTTTCCCAAAATAATAAACTGTCAAATTCTAATTCACTCTCTTTTTAGCCAAAGTGCACTCTTTGCTAAAAAAGATTTCCCTGCCCCTGACGTCAATTACGAAGTTGATATGAAGTATCCGTAACAGTTACGGCAACCCATGCAAAATATGCAATACTCTTGGCTCAAAAAATGTAAATTGTTTGGCGTGTTTCCTAACGCACGCGGTCATATCTCGAAAGACACTTCGCTTCTCACCATCGTCCTATCAACACGCAATTAACATGCCCTGGCCCCTTTGCCCACCCTTCGAAACTCTCCAAAATCGCTTAGATGTACTTCAATTACTTTGGATTATTTTCATAAACTCTGCTATGCAAGCTCGAAACTCCTTATTTGCACTTCATACCCCTGACTAATTTTCAAAATGTCACCTTACAATAACTTTTGTCAAATCGTAAAAAAGTGCAATTTATGTGCTTCTGAACTTATTGCTTCTGTGGAATATTTTTGGATGTGACAATTTGTCGTCAATTGAATAAAAGAATGCCTTCAACAATTGTGCTTGACTCTTCCTAATTTTTAATAAAATCACTCAGTTCAGTGCAGGATATCGTGCTATTGGTTTTGCGGACATAACTTGTGGACACCACTATACATCAATTAATGTCACCGAAAAATAATTCATCCCGTGTTTCGCGAAGCAAAACTTTTCTGATTTGTCATAACTTCGTCTGCATTTTCTTCAGTCTTCACCCCCGAACTTCTCAAGCACCATACACATTATATTTATGAAAAAATAATATATTTTTATAGTTGAATAATTTCATGTATTATATGGTTATATTAAAACACACTTTCATTTTTAGATATTTCCAATTGAAATTAAAGTATGTGCAAAAAGTCGGTATACTCGTAAGCTTTAAAAATCCAGAAAAAATAATAAATTGTCATATGTGTGACTTCCAAAACGAGATTTTTTGTGGCAAAAGAAAAAAAAATATATTTCAAATTTTCAATGATAGGTGGCGCAATGAAAGTTTCGCGTTGTTGAAAGATAAAAAATATTGAGAGCAACGAGCACCCATTTGCACTTCCATACTATTTTAAATTCTCATTTCTGTTCTGTATTCTCAAATGCAAATAAACACCTGTTAATGTTGTTGTAACAATCTATAAAAAAATGTGTGAAATAACTACTGGCCGATTTTAGTCGATAACTAGCGTAAACGTGCAGAAAATCTCTGTTTCTTTCACGAGTTTTTAAAAAACATTTTAATAGTGCATTGCATAATAACTGAGGAAAGCTATTTTGAAAACAAAAATTTTTTGCCCCTATATTTATATGTTTTTTATGATTTTGCACTGAGATTTTATTAAACACTTATATTTTTGTATGTTTATATATACAAATATACATACATACATATCATTCATACGTATATAAATGCACACACGCATCCACACACATATAATATAAAGGGAAAATACGACTAATATTGTCTTAGTTCTCCTAGGATATGCTTATGAAAAGAAAATTAAGCATATCACATTTTATGTAGCAAGCTAGAAAGAAAGAAAGGAAGAAGCTTACACATTGTTTCTGTCTAAATAATCTCCTTGTTCATCCTCAAATAAATCACTGATTATTCGATTATTTGCCATAGGATTTTGGCTAAAGGATTTTAGCGAAAATCCCCGGAGAGACTAACTCTATGTATAACCTTAACGAACTGGAGCTACCAAAATAAGTTATAATTTTGCCAGCCAGAAATAACTGTATGTATCTAATACAAAAATAATGTAACGGAAATGAGTTACACATAAGTTGTATCGCAAAAGAAAAAAAGAAAAAATAATAAGCAATGCATATTGTTTAATAAGATAAAAAGATTTACAATGCGCCAGTGTTTAGGATATCACAAAGAAAGAGCTATTGACATAATTTAACGTGTAGTGCCTAACGGTATAGCTTGGAACTGCAACTAAACATTGCAGAAATGGGGGTAATACGTATCAATAGAAATATGTGTAATGCATGTTAGTAAGTAAAATTAAAAAATAAATAATATTTTGAGTTAAACATTAGATGAGATTTTTGCGGGAATAATGCATTCCAAGTGAAATGGCATAATTCAATTCATAAGAATTATATTTTGTGTTATAAAAACAGCATTGAAACAAAAAAACCTAGAATATATGTATTATTAAAAACAAAAAGAAAATATGTTAAGATTTTTATGCAATGATTTTAAACATGGTTATAAATTAACACAATAGCTCAACCAATTTGATTCTTCATATTTTTATTAAATTACAGTTGAACCTTTTATCAAATTAATTAAACGTGTATAGTTGTAAAAAGAAAAAAAACAAAATAAAAACTGCAAAAATAGCTGTATATATTATCTATTACATATCAAAAGATCATTCTACATAAAAAATTCCAGAAACAATAAAATATTAATAATTGGTATTAAGTTTAAAAAACCGAATAGCAAATTAACTTTGACTTTTTTTTTTTTGCATCCGATTCTGAAACCTTATTAAACGGCAGTGTTAGTTATTACTTTTAGTTGCCGGGAAAATGCGGTGTGATTTACAGTAAAATAACTCTGATCGTGAAATAAAACTATTGTTGTAGCAATTGTTTTATTGTGGAATAGGATTATGTAAGATTTCTTATTAGTCTCTATTGCTTTAATTTGTTGAAGAAAGGATGTTAATTTCATTATACTAGGGGCGCTCCCCCTGCTCGTTCACGCTTGCTAACAACCCCAGTGAATTGCGACGCAATTCACATGCTTCGCTCGCTCGCCATTTTTTACCAACTCTAGACAGAATGAGTATGAAATTAATTTTTTTAATGAAAAAAATAATAATTGAAAACTTTGTTGAAAACACAATTAGTCTAAATTACGTGATTTTCTGAAATGTTTTGTTTGTGCAGATATCAAAACATGATCTTTAAATTAATTGTACGGAGTTCAATATTTTTACGTGTAGAAATAAAGGCAAGAGAATATGACGTCATACTGACAAAATTGTACAAAAATATTTCAGTTTTATATCGACTCAAAAGGACATGGCGTCATTGGGAGATCCTAACAAACCGTTGGTATGCATTTCTTGGCTGTTGCTACGCTTTTCCTAGAGGTAACTCCTTCACACGATGGAAAATCTACCCAGATATCGGTTTAATAAAAAGTTAAAATTTCAGTGCAAATTCACCTTGTTTAATAATTAAAATTCATAAAGATACAAATAAATATAAATATATTGCTTGAAGGTGCGTAAAAACATACATAAAAAATTTAAAAGCACATTTTGTGAAGCACACTTGTGTACATAAATTTTATAATTGTAGCCTATCAGGAAGTGAGTGAAAAAAAAAACTATCATAAAATTCCATTTTTACAAACGAAAATCAAATTAAGTTAAAGTTGGAAAGTGTACGTCAAACGTGACAAATGAGGTGCGTTCGTACTATAATTACTTTCAGCGAAATGAATTATACCGTCTGTTGTTATGATATGATTTATTTCCGTAATAAAATAAGTACATTTTAAATTGGCAACATTTTATCTTTTGTTGACATTTAATGAAAATTCTAATGGAAAACTTAACCTAGCTTTGTAAATTTCAGAGCCCGAAATCCATATTTAGACTCTTTTTCAATTTAATATCTATTTCTCCGGAAACATCTATTCAAAAAACTGTCGGTAGATTATACGATTGCTATAATTAAACAATTTTAGCATACAAATTCCGTTTTTAAATTCAGTAATACGGAAATAATATGAGTCCATCTTAAATATAACATAATCACCATGGCAACCTAGAATCATTACCTATCATGAGATATCATTGAATTAATTACGTATGATAGGATTTAATAGAATGAAGAAAACTTTTGTTAATATCTTTTTAAGTTTTGATTCGATTTTCATAAAATTTGGAATGACTCGACAAAATTCTGCAACGATTATATGTATATATTAAATTTCAAACCATTCGGCTGGGTAGTTTTTGCACTGTTATATGCGGACAGACGGACAGACGGACGGACCAGACGACGACTATAGGTGCTACCTATTTATATAATTACGAACGTACCAAACGAACGGGTGCAAATAATGTAAATTTAAAATTTAAAATTATCTAAATCACGATGGCACATAAACGAAATCTGCTAAAAAAACACACTTTTTTTTTTTCATTTTAGTTTAATTTATATTTAATATCATATGCATACAAATTCTGACATTATTTTTTTTAATAGACTCGAATCTTATAGTGTCGCTGACATTTACAGCTAATGCGAAATGAAGTAGATGCTTTTAAAGTATTTGGCTTCTTCCACGTGGAAAAACGTCTAAAACCAAGATTGGTTTTAAATCCCATTCCATCCTGATTGATATATCTTTTATCAAGATTTGAAAATAAAAAAAATTCGGTGTCGCAGTGAAAAATCACAGAACAATAAGTTCAAAAGTATGGATAAGAGGCAACACACTCGACTTTCTAAAGAAAGCAGCTTTAGAAAGAAGAACCTGTCAGGTAAAAGCTTTTACAATTTTCTCAAGTTACTTTGAAAGGTTTCTTTTCGTAAAAGATTGATATAAACTGTAAAGCAACGAAAAATTTAACAGACTTGTTTCTATAAAATCAGATTTTATTTATACGAATAAATGAAATAACTAAGATAAGGTAGTTTACCATTTGATAAACTTACGAAGTAGGGAGATCAGAACTATTAAATTGTCAAAAATAAATCAAAGTAAACAAAACATACTCATTTTTTAACATTTTCTTGGTTTATAACAGTTTTAGCTGCGGACATTTGTCTTAATTTTGAAAAACACAGGTACTCTTTTTTTTCCGTTTGATATATATTTCGCGTTTATAAATGCGTAAATGTCACAAATGAAGTTGTGTTACAGCTGTACACAAAGCATTATATATATTTTATTTATTGTTTACAATTACAGTTTTAAACACTTTATTCCCATAGAACCGTTCATAGGATATTGACTATCCCTATATTTTTTCACAGGATTTTTCTCCTTAATTCAGACAAAAACAAAAGTTGAATTCGCAAAAAAATTTAATAAACAGTATGTTCATCCACACAAAGACAGCACTTGGTATAGTCAGCTGTTAAAACAATGTAAAGACGATATGATGTTTATCTATATATATCAAATAAAATGCTAAGGTACGTAACGCCGAAAAACAAGTTATTTCACTTTTTGACGATGGCAACGTGTGGATTGTTCAGAAAATCAAACCTGATAAATCGAACTTTTGCTGGCTTCGTTGTTTGTTGTATTAAGAAGACTATCGAAGGTATCGATAAGAAACTCACAGTATATAGGTAGTTTATTTTTCTTACTCCAAAAATACAAATTTTGTGAAAATCGGACAGTAGCTCTCTTTAATTTTGGCGAAAAGCTAAAAGATTTGTTAACAAATTATATTGTTGCCACTCTAACAGTGCCACTTTAATAATAATAATTGCATGAAACAATGACAATAAATGTTACTTGCAACAATCGACAAGGATCTTGCACGTGAAAGTGCAAACAATTGAAAACATGCAGTTTATCGTACAAAAAAAAAATTATTTTTAATATGTTACACAACACACAATCTATATTGGAAACAGTAAGATTGAAAATGAATATTGACATGATGTATTTATTAATCTTTAGTTAACGTACGACATCATTTGGATAACACCAAAAACTTAACCCCCCCCCCCCCCCAAAAAAAAAAAAAAAAAAAAAAAAATTGTTGTGCTAAGCCATATTTATCTATCTATATACATAAAACGTTAAGTTACGTGGCGGCGAAAGAGCGGTTATTTTGCTTTTGCCGATGGCAACAAGGGATTTGTTTAGAAAATCAAACTTGCTAAATCTAACCCTACTTCGTTATTTGTTGTATTAAAAACATTCTTGAAGATATAGATTCGAAACTAAGAGTATATATACATAATTTATTTTTCTGATTCTCTGAAAATGAAAATTCTGTGAAAATTGGACGATAACTTTTCTTAATTTTGACCGAAAACTGACCGTCCTGAATCAAATGACCCAGACATTTGAGGGGGTCGTATTGAATTTACTTCCGCTTCGAAGTCCGTTTCTCTATTTTCTATTCGACAGACGAAAGGGTTAGCAGAGAAAGGGTTTAGTGCAGCAATTTTTAGAGTTTTTTCGCGTTTGGTACTATTTTTTGACGGGACCGGGCAGCGCCGGGCGGATCAGCTTAGATTTGTTTATTTCTATCTATCTAATGACACAACCAGGGATGTAGTGGAGGTATACTGTGGTATGCGCTTCATACCATTTGGATTTTTCAAAGAAACACCGTATACCCTACGTAGCTATAGCGTGTACTCTCTAGTGCATACGCTCTGCCTATAGCGTATATCCTTTGGTGTTTTTACGACTACACCACTGCATACAACACTTAAAAAGATCTTTTACATAATAATGTGTCTGTTATATTATTCATCAAGTGAATACGTTAATTATTAATATTATTATTTTAATTGCAACAGTCTTCTATAAAAAGAGTGATATGAGTAAAAGCCTTAAAGATATATTACTGCGAAATTTAAGAAATACTCTTCACCATAATGTCACTGTAACTTCTCTTACAGTTATTTTATGTGTTGATTCAGTATCCTAATACAGTGTTTCTCAAAATGGGGCACCCGTGCTGTTTAGTGGTACGGCCACGGGTATTTCAATCAGGAGTGAGAAAGGGTGTGTCAACGAGTATTTTTGACAGCATAAATCTCCCTTCCACCCCCCCCCCCCCCCGATATTTCCATCCCCTCCCGTAAAACTAACATCAAGCCGACGTTCTAGGGAGGAGGGAGAGAGAGACAAGTCTATTTGGACAACAAACATAAGGCGCGGCGCGGTGTGTCTAAACGGATCAACTAGGCAATAGTAACGGCAAAGAGGTGTATCAGACACATTAAAAACTTCCTTCCTGTGATACTCACATTAGATTTAAAATAACAGTTATGTTTATTCGTATTCATTTTGTGGATACGAATCAAAAGCCATTAAATAAAATGTCAAAAAATCAAAATGACCAAAACCATCAAATAAAATGTGGTTTTATTTGATTTTCCTTTGCTATTCATGACTAAAATCCGTTCAGATCACAGAAGGTGACCCCTGTCAAGGGCTCTGTGATGCAGGGATTCTTCTGTCACGCGGCCATAGAAAGAGGTATCACGGAGGAGAGTCCCTGACATGTTTATCACCTACTCTGGGAATATTTTTTGTTAATGACCACAGAGCCTTTGGAAAAGAAAGCCCAGAAAGAGAATTCGATTTTTTGTTGCAGAATTTGAAAATGTGATCTGCATGGAGCAAGTAAACAAATAAGGGAAGCAGCAAATGCATTCAATTCTTCAAAGGAGTATGTGAAACATTCAAATTTGCGAACTACTGCCCTAATAGGTTGAGCAAAGTATCCACAGACACTTTCAGGAGGATACTGCACCCTGCTTGCCCTTTAGTTAAAAGAATAACATCCTTATTTCCCCTCATCGAAAAAATAGCGCCTTTCTTGTCCCTCATTCAAATAAATTGTCTCCTTAACTCCTTCGCGACGAGCGTCCTTTACCGAATTTTTAATCTTTTATCACCGGTTTTTCGAAACAGAAATTTTCGCCTAATTGAATTGCAGAAATGCTAGCATTAAATAAAGCAAAGCTTACAACAAAAAATAACTGGTGGGAATAATCGAGGATTCTGAGCGTCTTATGTGTCACATATACGTGTCGCTCGTCCCCAAGGGGTTAGGCCTTTGGAATAAAAAATAATAATACTTTCATAGTAAAAACTGACTCATTGTTGTCTTGAAATGAGTACCCTGGCTTTTAAATAATAAAAGTGCGTTTAAAAATCAAAAGAATGCCTTTAAAAATTAAAAGTGCCAGTAAGAATTTGTAATGTGCCCTTAAGAATCTAAAAAAGGTGCCTTTTTCCCAATCACCAGCAGCCTACCCTTTTTAAACCTGGGTGAAACTCTTGGTTGAGATAGAAGGAATCTTTGGAAATTTTGATTACCAAATTCCTCAATAACTCCTTACAAGAGAAATTCAGAAATTCCACTTCTAAGACCAACATTAATCCAAATACCCAGAATGGCCTAAAAAAATCTGAGATGCCTTCATCGGATTTCATCAGTATATTTCCTTATAAAATAATTTATAATAAAAGAAAACTCGTCAGTAATATTAATAATGATAATGAAAAAATCTTGTGTGGATAAATATACTAAAAATATCAACGTTTGACACACAATAACATCGTGTAATAAACAGACGCACGTTTCATGAGTATCCTGGACTCACTTCCTCAGTGTAAATAAACTTAAACCCTATTGTATCCCCCCAAAGACATGAAAATGAATCTAAAAACCCAAATGAAAAACAACAACACACCGAGAAACTCCTCCAACTTTTTTTTTTTCATTTGGGTTTTTAGATTCATTTTCATGTCTTTGGGGGGATACAATAGGGTTTAAGTTTATTTACACTGAGGAAGTGAGTCCAGGATACTCATGAAACGTGCGTCTGTTTATTACACGATGTTATTGTGTGTCAAACGTTGATATTTTTAGTATATCAGTAATATTGTTCCTAGAAATTTATTTGCTTTCAAAATTAGAGACTGCGTTTTGAGTATGTATAAAACTTTGCATTTGAATGATTCTTTTACACTGTTTTCATAACTCCCATGGCTCGAATTGTAAATGCTGTGATTCCAAACTATCCTCCTTTAAAAAGTGAATTATTTTAACGATAACCTACGCGTTTATTTCTGAATATATTTTTCATCATGATGAAGAATGAATATTATGTAATTATAAGATTAAATTTAAACATTCCTTTTTTAGCGCTCTCCTAAAAAGTTTATTATAAAATCAAATACGTAATTTTCAATTTTTCGAATAACATTAATTTATAAAAACAATACTTTATGATATTAATAATTTTAAAGGATTACGTTATAAATAACAATTAAAAAAAAAAATAAATATATATACTAAAAGTGATGATGACAGTAAACATAAAATCTTATAAAAAACTTTTAATAAACCGACCTACTAGTTTCGTACACACAATCGGTGACATTCTTAAAATGAATAATAATAAAATAAACTATATTACCATTAAAAAAAAAATGCGAATTTTGTTTATTTTATCATTATTTATCTCGAGAAATGTTACCGATTGTGTATACGAAACTAGTAGGTCAGTTTACTAAAAGGTTTTTTTTAAAGCTTTTATGTTTATTGTAATCACTTTTAGCATATAGATTTTTATTTTTATTTTTATGATAATAAGTTATTTTTCTTATGTAATTAAATAACCATTTTATTATTATTATTATTATTATTATTATTATTATTATTATTATTATTATTAATTTGCTTTTTCTTAGTATAGACTAATATGTCTTGTCGTACTAATTTATTGCTATTGCTATTTGTGTTTTAAATATAATTTGCATGGCTTTGTAAAAGCCATAAGTTAATGTAATAAAATATGCTTTATGTAATAATGTATTTATTTCTTTTCTTCTTTTTTAGGTAAGTGCCGACAAATATTTCCTTCTGTAATTTTGTCCAGAAAATACTACAGGTACAAAAAAATTATTGATTTTTTAATTATTTATCGATTATATATTTGTGCTACAGTAAATACTTTTTCGTTACTTTTGATTTTAGTGGGCTGTTCTAACTTCATTTTCTTTTCATGAAAAGGAAATTGTAATTTCCTTTTCGAAGTTAGAATTATCTTATTCAATATTGTATGAAATATGAGAAAAGATAATCTTCTTCGTTTTAGAAAAAGGATTTATTTTCTTTTCTTTCAAAAACTTTTCAGTGTTACTTTAAAAAAGATTTTCCTATTTTTTTACGTTTCTAAAATTAGCTAAATGAAAAAAAAAAAAAAAAAAAGACAACGCATTTAATAAAACATGTATAGCCTAAATATTAGTAAACTGCCCTTTTTATAATAAGGGCTTTTTATTAATATATTATTTATTTATTATTTATTAATATAATACTATATATTAAGGATTCATTTTAAGTATGAACCCCACCTCACCCCCTCTAAAATGAAGCATAGAAAAAGAAAGCATGGATGTCTTAGTAACCGTAATTTTCGGCATATAATCTTAGGAACAAATAAACATGTTTTCCACCAGTAATTTTATTTAATAAATTTATTTAATTAATAATAATGATGAGTATAATTAAAATGTTATTTAATAAATGACGGGCTCGGGCGAGCCCGTCTTATCTCCAGTGGGTATTTTCGCCAATTTGCGTATTTTAATTAAACGCTGATTGGCGCAAATTTAATTTCATTATTGTAACCCGATTTCTTGATGTTTGTTTTTTAGACGATTATATAATAAATTGCCAATAATGTGGAAAACAGTAATTTAATATTGTTAAATACATAAAATTGTTAAAAATAGTAAATAATATAAAATAAATAAATAAAATAAATAAATAAACAATAATAAATAAATAACACAAAAATGTAAACTATAATACAAAAATAAACTATAAATTATACTAAAAAACTATACACTATACAGTTGACACAGTACACTATACACTATACACGATAGACAATCTGACCTGGCCCGGATAATACGTAAGTACCGGAAACAAACAATTACAAAATTACTAAAACAGGTAATAAACGTCATTTTTTGTTTGTTTGTTTCAATTATTTTTTGTCCAATTTATATTCATAAAATTAACTGATTTAATGAACTTACAAATTTTCCTAAATATGCCGTACATATTTCCTAAATATTAAATATGTAAACATTTCTTGATAACCGCTCTCATACGCTCGCTATATTTAAAACCACCACCACATTGTTGGCAATATCGCTATAGTTTGATGCCAAGTTTGGCGACATATCTATTTATAGACCTTTAGCCAATGATTTCTTGTTCTAGTCTCTGATGAATTTCCTCTTTCAAATTTTCAAAAATGACCTCGCTGCCAGAATCAAATAAGCTCATTCCGTTTTCACACTTCTACATTCAAGAAAAAATAAATGAATAAAAATTCTTTTTTTTTTTCGTAGTACCTCATTTAAATAAATGTAATTCCTTGTTTTTTTAATGGAAAGAATTGGGAGCAAACGGAAAATTTTGGAATATTTAAACACTCGAAGAAGGTCTAATTCTCCACCATGAGAAAAAGAAGTTTTTTTTTTTTTTTTTTTTCCTACTGATAAAATATTTTATTATCGAAGAGGTTCTTATTATTTAAGGATTACTATTATTATTATTATTTTATATTTCTCCCATCACTTGCATTTAAAAAATCCTGAAAGTTGCAGATAAGTTTCTTACAGACGACATAAAAATTTTATTAGAGAATATGGTTTTTTTTTTTTTGTTTTTTTTTTTTGTAATATCTGATTGAAATTTCACTTTAAATTTTATGCAAGAAACTTTAAACCAGAAAAACAGTATAACTCTGTGCGAAATTATTACACATGCATGTTCCATTATTAAGCAATTTATATGTATTTTTATGTTAAAAATGTGTTTAAAAAAAAACTATTAGTTTTGCTGGTCCCGTTGATATGCTTAGTACTTATTCATAGTAATTCATAGTAATTCATAGTATGTATGCATAGTACGTATGAATTTCGTTGTACATACGTAGTACATTTAAAAAGACGAAAATTTCCTAGGTTTAGATTTTGTTAAATAATTTAACATAGATGTTATATTGGAGTAAACTCCACATGTGTATGATATCCGTGTAGTTATAAATACATGTTTTTGCAATATAATAAATTTTAAAACCTTGTAATAATGTATTTCTTTTAAATGCTAAAAAGTGTAAATTAACAACATAAAATAACTTTTCAAATAGCATGTCAAACAACCTAATAAAAGTTATTTTATGTTCTTAATTTACACCTTTTAGCATTTAAAAGAAATACATGTTTTTGCTTTTTGTTGATAAATATAAATAAAGTTAATTGTTGTAACTAAACAAAAAACGTAAATAAAACTTAATAAAATTCATTGTAATGAATTATTGTTTATTTTTAATATCTAGCACTTAAATAGCTGTATACGAATCAAATGAAAATACAGGAATATATGTACATACAACTTCTGATTATTTTTATTATGTTTTTTTTATAAATTCAATTCCCCCAATATTTGAGTTTTAATATAATGAGCAGTAATACACTGCCGCACGGCAGTGTATTACTGCTTATTTTGCTGTTTATTACTGTTAATTTTACGATATAATACTGGCAGCTGGGATGCCAGTATTATACTGTAAAATCAACATTTTTTTTCTTTTTTTTTTGCAGTGTACTTATGTGTAAAAAAAAATAATCATAAAATATCCGTATTTCTTAAGCCTAAAAACACCCATAACCTCATAATACGACGAGTTTTTATCTCACTTGAAAGGATTTAAAAATCTTGAAACAGAAATAGAAAAAAAAATCGTGATTTCAATTTGGAATGGAATTTGCTGTTTCCCCCAGAGGATATGCAAAGGATTTTTACTTTATTCTATTTCAAAATCAAAGGAAAATTCCTGAGTTCGGGAGTTTTAGAAGTCTGAAGATATGAGTAGATTGAAATATTATCTTTGTAGGGTTATCTTTCTTTCGTTTAAATAACATACAAAATCATTTAAGCTTGAGATATGTTTTTCATATCTCTTCCGATGTTATGCAGTCTACCTGAGCAATGCATGGTATAATAGGTACTTAAGTTACATTCAAATCGGGTTATGTGAAATTTCTCATGTGTATTACTGAAAAATAAATAAAGTGCGCCTAATATTTTCTATGTGACACTCGGTCTTATTTTTAAAAATGTATATGCTTAAAAAATATAAAAACAGCAATCGATGATGTGTGAAATAATGTTTTCAAAACCTTAATGTTTAGTTCTTTGTTTCGTTTATATTTTGTTTTGCATTGATTAAATATTAAAATATTTCATAAGATTATTACATTTTATTCTAACTCAAGATATCATTAACGACATAAAAGCTTTTATTATTGTTTGATAAAATATTCTTATAAAAAAAATGAAGTTAAATTCTGCTTATGGAAAAGTCCTAATTTTTTATTTCATTGGGTCATTAATCGGTGATAAATTGCAAAATTACAAATTTTTCATTATTCATATACAACCATAATATAGAGATCCCGATGATTTTCTTTTTTATTTATTTATTTATTTTTAATAAACAGACATACTCAATTAAGAATATGCTGCGCCGTTTTTTCCAAAATTCTTTTAATGTGTGCTTATGGAGACCTTCCTTAGTAAGTCATTTTTATTTTATCAACAACTAACCTTAATTGAAATCCTTTCATACTTAGCGAGTTTTCATCTGGTTATGGATACTTTGTGGTGTCGTATCTAATATTACTGCCCATTAAATACTGTGTTGAAAGTGGAAATGAGTTTGGTTTGATATTTAAATATCGGAACGTAATTTTACGAAATAATAATACATTTCTTGTAAATATTATGAAAGAAATCTTAATGCAATGAAAGCTTTTTTTTTCTTGCTTGAAAGGATTTAAAAATCTTGAAACAGGAATAAGAAAAAAATAATTTAACAAAAGAAATATTCAGTTGTGATTTCAATTTAAAATGGAATTTACTGTTTCCATCTGAGGGTATGCAAAGATTTTGTATTTTCTTCTGTTCCAAAATAAAAATAAAATTCTTGATCGTGAATTGTTGAGTTTCGAAAGAATAAATTTTGAATAGATTGAAATATTATCTCTGTAGGTTTAGTTTTCGTTCATTCATATAACATACAAAAGTATTTAAGCTTGAGATATGTTTTTCGTATTCCTTCCGATATTATCCAATCTACATGTGAAAGGCATGATATAATAGATCTTGTTGTAAGATTACATTCAAATTGTGTTAGGTGAAAATTCTCATGCGTATTATTGAAAAATAAATAAAGTGTACCTAATATTTTCTGGATGAATTTCTATATTATTCTGAAAAGTGAATATTAAAACAGCGATCGATAGTGTGTGAAATAACATTTTCAAGACGTTAATGTTTAGTTCTTTATTTCGTTTATATTTTACATTGAATAAATATTAAAATATTCTAGATCAGCGGTTCTTAAACTGTGGTCCGCGAGTTTACGGCAGGGGGTCCTCAAGTTCAGTGCTAAATTCAGATTTTTTTTTTTCACCTGAAGTAATTTCTGTAGTTCTTTTAGGGGGAGTTTTACAGGACAAGAACTTCTAGTCTAGACCATTAATAAGCATAACACACCAAATATATTGAGGGAGACATGTCTGTGCTCCAGAGATGTGCCCCCTCCCCCCCCCACACACACACACACCTTTCCTGGACAACACTTTGAATTCCTCACTACGCAAGCCAAAATTTTTACAGAATATTTTTTTTTTCCTTTTCCAAGTTCGTTTTAAAAGACATAATGTTTCGAGCTGTCATAGTAGTAATGACATGACTATACGGTCTCAATACTGCTGGGAGAAAACGAAAACAAACTTTGTTTTTAACCCTCCGACCCCTTATCCCGCGATTTCCACGGGCAAGACATTTGTAGAAAAATTTATATAATACGCAATTTTTAGAACAATTTCGTTTTAAAAATTTCGCAGTCAAAGGGTAAAAATGCAAACGATAAATATCCTACATATTTCAAATACATGACGATTTGAAATATGTAATAAGGTACATATTGGTCGAAAGAATTTTGAAATAAATATTAAGCAGTCAGAGGATTAATAAAGATTCTCAATTAAAAATTAAAAACAAATTCTGAAAATTAACCTAAGCAATGTTTTACAATTATTGGAGATTTATACGAAACAGAAACATTTGTTTTTAAATTTCTAAACAAGAAATAGAAGCTATGAAATTGTGAATTTTATTACTTAAAAAAATACATTTTTAAAATCTACAAAAAGTGCAGTATTTCCCAAAATTAGGAAATAATTTTCAAATTAAAACAAACTTTACAAAAATCATAAGACTTTTTCTCTTACTAAATGTGCAAGAAGTTTCATTTAAAAAAAAATTATGATACACGGATGAGAAATTTGTTTTTAAGAGGTAATAGAGCCGGTTCGCATTTTTTTCAAAATCATTTGAAAATGCAATATTGTTATTACAGCCATTGTAATTGTTAAATGCATTGTTCGTATTTTAGTCTCTCTTGTTAAGTATTTACATAGTTCGACAATACTTTTTATTTAAGATATGAATGAGTGATTAAGAATGCTGGTACATTAAAATGTAAAGATGAGAAGGAGAAGATGAGAAGGAGGAGATGATAATTTAGACGATGATCATTCAACACCTCAGAATGCAACAGAGAAGAAAATATCGCCAAGGCAAAAGCCTTAGTCCTCTGAATAATATTTAACATTTGAATTTACGAGCACCTATATAAATAACGATGAACAGTCAGTCTATTATTTTTAACAATATAGTGGCAAATCAGTGAATGAGACCAGCAAAACTCCAAAGACAAACTAAACACAAAGAGTATGTAAACAAACCAAATGACTTTTTTTTAAAGCAAGTCAAAAGAACGGAAAGCAAGTCAGAAATGAAATGAAAAGACCACAACTGGTTCCAATAATGTAAAGGCCGTTTTTACTTCATATCAGGTATCTTTGATGGTAGCAAAGTCTGCAAAACTTCACATGATTTCAGCGAGTTGAATTCTACCTCTGATGCTAAAGCAATGATAGAAGAAATAACTGCAAAAGATTTAAATTTCATTTCATTATCTAATGATACTGTTAAGAGCAGAATCACAAACTTGTGTGACAAATTTGAGAATAATAGAATAAACGTGTAAAAATTAGTCCTTTTTCCACATTGCAATGAGATGAGAGTTTAGATATTTCCAATAATGTTAATTTGATAATTTTAGAGTGTTATGAGTTTGGTACTAAGATATGCGAAGATTTTTGCAAACATCTTCAAACTCGCACAAGTGCTGCACTATTCACGAATGTTTAGGCGGTTTCATACAAGAAAAATAAATAAACCGGTCAAGATGCATTGTAATAAGTGCAGATGGGGCTTGAGCTATGGGTGGAACTGTTAAGGTTTGTTCAGCTTCGTTGAAGCTAAAACACCACATGTAATTTGAACACACTGTTGTATTAACCGTGAACCGCTGTTTTCCTGAAAATTCTTGAAGATTTGAAGACTATATTGAACGAAGTTGTTTCAGTAGAAAATTATATCTAAACTAACTTAGCTTTGATGTAATTTAATACTGAAACAACTAAATTGAATTATACATCAAAATTTTGTGAGAAAAAAATGGGAGTTAGCACAAGCAGCTATTTATGCGTGTATTAAGTGGCTGTCACAAGGAAAAATGTAATTTAAAAATTTGAATTTTTGCATTGCGTGATTAAGTAAGACTGTTTTTAATGAACTCTAAATTCCATTTGAAAGATCGTTTCAATTATTTCTCCTGGCTTGTCAAGGTGGAATATTTGACAGTTATTTTAAATTTCCTGAATAATACACATTTTCAAAGTCCAAAAAAAAGTAGAAGCCTCAATAAAAAAAAAGCAAGTTATCGACTTGAAAATAATATTTTTGAATCATATCCAACATTATTCGATATCTTAAAAACTTCTGACGGTACAATTTTCCTTGATATTATTGAACATTTTGTTGTACACCTGAAGCACTTGAAAGAAACTTTCAGGCTTTATTTTCCTCCCTCGAAGTAACAAACAGCGAATATGAGGGATCCATTTCATTTCCAAGAAATTAGTGAAATCAAAACCTTGACATTATTAGAGCAGGAACATCATGCGAAATTACCATGAGATGGGTGCATGGAATTTGCTTTCTATTGCTTTTCCAAATTTTTGGTTGTGCGTGAGAAATACCTTTGCAGAGCTAGCAGAAAAAACTACCAAGCAATTACGTCCCCTCTGCGCCGCATATTTGTGTGAAAAGACTTTCTCCAATCTTATGTGCATGAGAAACAAATGTAGACATCGCCTGGATGTTGAACTAGACTTACGGAAACATGTTTTAAATATATGTGGCATGAACAATAACTAGGGTGTCTGCATTAAAATAATTTCTTATCTTATATTACGTAAAATATTGATGGGGGTCCGCGAGATCCCAAAGTTTAAGAACCGTTGTTCTAGATAGTTATTACATTATCTCATGGCTTAAAATACCATTAATGACAGAGAAGCCGCTATTATAGTTTAATGAAAAAGTATTATTATAAATTTAAAAAAATGTATCAAATTCTGACGATAGTAACAGGGCTCCCAAATGGTCCGCCAACTGAATACCAATAATTTTTAACAGAAAATTTCCTGGTAGGTTTCTACAACATTCCCACAAAAATTTACCTCCGAAGGTGATTTCTGCAAAATTTGCAAGAAAAATCTAAAAATAAATTTTTTTAGAAAATACCGGTATTCAAAAAGCGGACCATTTGGGAGCCCTGTAGTAAATTCTAATTTCTTTTTAATTCATTGTGTTGCCGTTTGTTGATAAATCAATCACGAAATAACAAAATTCTCGTTACTTTTTACGACCATAATATAGAGATTCCGCCGATTTTATTTTATTTTTATTTTATTTTATTTTTTTTAATAAACAAATATACTCAATTAGGAATATGCTGTATTTTTTCAAAAAATTTTCGAATGTGCACTTATGGAGATCTTTCTTGTATAAACTATTTTTATGTTATCAACAACTAAAGTTAATTGAAATTCTTTCATACTTAGTGAGTTTTCATCTGGTTATGGATACTTTGTGGTCTACTGGTTACTGCCCATTAAATACTATGTTAAAAAAAAAATGGAAATAAGTTTGGTTTGATACTGAATCAGGATGTAATTTTACGAGATAAAAATTAATTTCTTGTAAATATTATGGGGAAAAAATCTTATACAACATCTTAACGCAGTGAAATATTTATTTTTCCCTCACTTAAAAGGATTTTAAATTTTTGAAACAGGAATAGAAAAAAAAATAATTTTAAAAAGAAATATTCAGTTGTGATTTCAATTTAAAACGGAATTTACTGCTTCCCTCTGTGGATATGCAAAGAATTTTTTTTTCTTCATTTCCAAAATGAAAGAAAAATTCTTGATCGTGAGTTGTAGTATTTCGAAAGAATAAATTCTGAGTAGATTGAAATATTATCTCTGTAGGGTTAGTTCTCGTTCATTCATATATAACATACAAAGGCATTTAAGCTTGAGATATGTTTTCCGTATTTCTTCCGATGTTATACAATCTACCTGTGAAATACGTAGCATAATAGAAGCGTAAGATATATTCAAATCGGTTTACTTGAAAATTCCCACGTGTGTAAATAAAATATATGTAAATTGTGCCCCGTATTTTCTATAGTATTTGATCAAGTTTCGGATACCTATAATCTTAAAACACCTCAAACAGGATTTTGAATATGCGTGATATATACACATATTCGACTGTTAAATTTTTTCATTTTTGCTTTTGTTTACAATTTTCATTGATTGAATATTAAAATTTTTCATTTGATTGAACATTAGAGTAATTTTGTGGTCACCATCACAAAAATGTCTTCGAAAATGAGAGACAAAAAACAACCTCGGAAATAATTTGAAAGTTTGAAATTTCAAGAGTTATTATGACATTTCTGGTTCCTTGCGAATAACTGATGCTAGTTTCATCGCGCAGCGATCCATATTCTAGGAGGAGGAGTTGTGAAATGCAAACGCACCGCCATATTTTAATATAATAAATTTTGAACTGCTAGTACTTGTATTTTCATTCATTGAAGATATCCTAGATAAGATGATCATTTCCTTACTTAGCATTGCGCTATCTTTAGCTGTGAACACGATTACGGAATATTAACTTTTTCATTTATTATTTTAGTATCAAATTAAAATGAATAAGTCGTAAGCTAAAAATTGCATCGATATAAAATTATTATCATTAATGGAATTTCCATAAATCATGATTGTTCACAACCAAATGGCATATTTTAGAGAAAGAAGGTGGTTTGGCTTCAAATTAAACATAATGTTGAAAAAAGCTTTTTCTTTTTATGTGGTAAACATTTCATAGCATTCTTGTTGATTATTTCATTGTTTATCATTGACCCTGACCTGGGCGGTGAACAAGATAATTAAATATTAGCTATTTATGCTTATTAATCCATTTTTAAAATGACTATGAAATATTTATATAATCTAAAAATTGGATCGACATAAAGTTCTTATCATTTATATAGATCTTCCGCAATCGGGTCCACAACCAATTGGTATACATTTTGACATCGTGATTTGACTTAAAATTAAATGCATTTTTGTAACCAGGCTTGTTATTGTATTAGACAGAAATATAATGGAATTGTAGGTGATCATTTCTTTGCTTATGAATGATACAAACCTTGGCTTTGGACTCGAATATGGAATATTCATTCCTTATACTTTCCAATCCAGTTTTCAAATTCAAATATATAAGTCATTAGCTGAAATGTAATTATTATCATTTATAAAGCTTAATTAGACCTTTCAATCGCTGTAAGATTCCTTAAAAATTTTCAGTTAGTTCACGAGTTTTTGACTATTTATGGATTAATTAATTATCCCAGTTTTTCCCTATTTTCTCAAAAACTATTTTACATATCGGAATGCGACGAACTGCAGATTATAGTCATAAACACGATCCATATGCCTCTAATAAGTTTACATCTAGTTATGCAATCGTTTCTGAGTCTATTCCGGACAGACAGACATTTTTTAAAATGTTATTTTTGACTTCATGTCGTCTAAGTAGTCGAATAAACTTATAAATGTTTTTCTGAAAATCACAGACAGACAGTCCGATTTTACATATGTATTAATTTTACGTATATGTATAGATAGATGTATATATTGTATGTTACATGTTGTATGCATTATAAGTTGCATCATGTTCTATGTAAGTATGTATGTATATGTTGTGTGTACCGTAAAATATATGTATGTTGTATGGTGTATGTATGTATTTTGTATTGTATATACAAGTATATATGTATGTTGTATGATGTAGAAAAAGGAAGTCTAAGTATGTAGCTATGTTGTATGTAATGTAAAATATAGTAAGTATGTATGTTGTATGGTGTATGTAAGTATGTATGTATGTTGTACTGTGTATGCTAGTATATATGTATGTTATATGATATATGTAAGTATGTAGGTATGTTGTATGTAATGTAAGACATACGTATGTATGTTGTATGTAATGTAAGGTATACGTATGTATGTGTATGTACTGTAAGAAATATGTATGAATGTTGTATGTATACATTGTAATATATATGTAGGTTGTAAGATGTATCTATGTATGTATGCTGTATGCATTGTAAGACATATGTATGTAAGTTGTATGTATATATGTATACGTTGTATGTATGTATGCTTGTGTGTTGTTTGTAATGTAAGCTATATGTATGTATTTTGTATGTGCTGTAAGATATATGTATGTTGTAAGATGTTTGTAAGCATGTAAAATGTATGAATAATGATGTGTGTAAATATGGACGTATTGTGTAAAATACAGAAATAAAAATATTCAAGTATAGAGATCAATAAAAAATGAAAAGGTCTGTTATTATATTAATCACTCTGGCACTAATATAAATTCGGTCAAAAAAGCAGTTTTATATGCTTTTTTATGTTCTGTTGTTTTGGTTGATCCTCGGATTTATCCTTTTTCTCAAATGTTCTTATAATAAATGTACAATATATCATTTTCATTATTTTGCACAGTAAATTTACATTTTAATTAAAAAAAAATTAGTGTGTGTGTTCTCAAGTATTATGGAGATTAAATGCAAAAAACAAAAATGTAGAAATTGAACTTAACAAATATTTGGGTATTTATTTGCAGCAATATCTTTAGGCTGTTAAAAAATAATTATTTGAAAACGCAGAATTTAAAAAACATAAAGCAGAGTTTTTTTCTTATTTGCCATAATTGCAAAGAACATATTGTAAGTAAACCCAATAATGTATAACACATATATATTTTCTAGACGATGAAAACATTAACGTACAAAATTAAAATATATAAATTAAATTACTTTATTATTCACAGATTTCTATATCGTAGTACCCCGTAGAATCTTTTAAAATGAATAAATTTAATTTTTATCTTCAAATAATTATAATATATACATATATAAAATATTTATAGTCAACAAGAGCACAAAAACATGGTTTTGAAATATATCATAGTGGACTGAGAAATATTTTATCACTAGCTAGAGTTTCAAAATCTAAAAACACAAATGAAAACCTTAGAAGGAATATTAAGTCGTGATTTTCATTTAAAATAGAATTTATTGTTTCCCCTTGGAAAGTATGCAGAGATTTTTGTTTTTCCATTTCAGAATCATGGGAAAATTCGTGATCGTGAGCTGTAGTACTTTGCAAAGAGTAATTTTAAACAGATTGAAATACTAAATCTGTAGAATTTTCTTTCTTTCTTTTAGATAAGGTACGAAACCATTTAAGCATTTAAGGTTATGCAGTCTATCTATGCAATGGTATGCCAAATATATTCGTATCCGGCTGTGTAAAAATTTTGAAAACTGTAAAGGTACAAACAAACAGAAAATCCATAAAATCCATAAAATGTATAGTCCTCAAAAAAAAAAAAACACTCTATACTTTTAATCGCCAAATTGATAAAGAGAATAACGAAAAAAGTTATTCAATTGGGAATTATGTCTTCTTTCAATTTATTTTAAAAACAGAAAAAAAAACGTATTTATTATTATTATTATTATTATTATTATTATTATTATTATTATCTGTATTGAAATCGAAGAAAACTTTTTCAATACTTTCAAACTTTTTTCAAAAATGTTAAATACGAATACCATCGATTTTCGGTTCTTCGGTAAATTTTACCCTTGAATACCAAACAGAAAGTCATTTGGTGCAGTAATTTAGGAATTATGCAGATGTGGAGTTTGGAATTTCTAATGTTAAATTCACTTTTAATATAGTTGCAAAACGAAAATGGAATTTTTGAAACGTAACTCAAAACTGCTTGGCAGATGAGCAGTAAATTTTCATTCGCACATTTGAAGCTTTTAGAAACCGATCCGTGTTTAAAAAAAATCCATAGGTTACAAATATTTTTGGAGAGTATTATTTTTTAAATATACAGGGTGCATTACGTTATCTATCGCCGACCTTTAATTTCTCAACCGTTGGTCGTAGACATATAGTTCCAATTACAAAAACGTTTCAAATGAGATAAATAATTCATGTCGTGGCATTGCTTAAAGTAAAAAATCAATTTTTAAAAAATTACGAAATGTAACTTTTTATACGGTCCCCTCCAATCCCTCTAGTTATATTTAGTAAAAGTTTACACATATCATAACAGATATAACACAAAAAGTTTGACTTCTGTACTACAAAAAATTGACACAGTTAATAAATTTAAAATTTGAGATTTTTGCACGTGATTTTGTCTTTTACTGCGGGATCAGTTAAAAAATGAATTCAAATTCAAGTAATTCAAGATCGAAATCAGGGTGTAATGTCCTTTTTACGGCGAAACCACTTTTAGCCGGTATTTCCAAATTGGGGTATCACCAAAGAGGGTTACTTCATCTAAAAATTGGAGCTAACTTTTAGGGGTCGAACAACATTCAAAAATCAAAGTAGGTAGAATCCACACCCGGAAAGTAAAACATACTCACTAAGAACTAGATAAATGGCAGCGGAATGCAAACGAACAGCCGAGCTATAACGAGCTTGAAAATCGGGATTATGCAAATTACAATAATCACAGCACCACACGTTCGGGATAAAACACGAGCCATCTAGCAGTGGACATGCTAGTCAGTGCTGAAATCGTGATGTCAGGCTACACGTTGATGCAATATGCCGAAATGATACTTATTTATGGTGTTTGTCAAAGGAATGCCAGAGCGGCTGCGACGGTTTATTCAGAACGTTTCCCTAGGGTCAACCAACGCATGAAACTATAACTGATGCATATTCGTCTTAGAGAGACCGGCGCTGTTGCATCACGACCCAGAACAAATAGACGGGCAAGATGTAATGTTTGAGTGACACCGGATGAGGTGCTGGAATTCGCCCTTTTAAATCCACAACTGAGCACGACAGAAATAAGCGAGGCATGTGAATACACGCGTCAGCATGTCTGACATTTGTTACATGCACATGGTGCGCATCCATACCAAACGACACCGGTGCAAGCATTGATGCTGGGTGACCACGCACGACGATTTAATTATTGCAATTTCATGCTCAACACCTTAGCGGAAAATCCGTCGTTCCTTTGTGACATTCTGTGGACAGGTGAATCAACGTTTACACGGGGTGGCATTGTGAACGTGTACAGTGTTCATTACTGGTCTCTGGAAAACCCTCACATCGCCCGCACAGTAAGACACTGGGTACGCTGGTCAATGAACGTGTGGAGCGGTATATGAGGAACCCAGATTGTTGGACCCATCTTCTATGATGGGACCTTAACGGGCGATCGTTAACTGCACTTGCTACAAAACACAGTACGTGACTGGTATGAAGAGTTGCCTCTCCGACATGCATGCCGGTTGTGGTTTTAATATGATGGGGCCCCTCCGCATAAAGCATCAAACGTCCGTGCATATCTGGCCATCGAATTCGGTCAACAGATCATTGGATATGATGGTCCGGTAGAGTGGCCACAGCGTTCGCCGGACTTGACTACCATGCATTTCTACTTCTGGGGTTATATCCAGGCACAGTTCTATGTGACTGAGCCTACTTCTCGTCGATCTGAAGCAGCGAATCATTCTTGCTAGTCGCACAGTTATACCTGCTATGCTCCTACATGTCCAGGACTCAGTACTGTCATGCATTCAATTGTGCATTGTTACCTAATGGAGAACACTTTGAACAGTATCTCTAGTAGATTCCAGAGTTTGATATATTAATTTTTTATAGTATACCATTTTCTGATATGATAATAAACTGATATTTATTTTTCTGTTTAATTTCAATGTTTCATTCTTTGCTTTGTATACGACCCCTAAAAGTCAGCTCAAATTTTTAGATGAAAAAACCCTTTTTGATAACACCCTTATTTGGCGATACTGGCTAAAGGTGGTTTCGCCGTAAAAAGGACATTGCACCCTGATTTCGATCTCGAAGTACTTTAATTCAGTTTTTAACTGATCCCTCAATGAAAAATCATGTTCAATGATCTCTTAATCATGTTCAAAAATCTCATTTGAAATTTAATAACTGTGTCAATTTTTGTAGTACAGAAGTCCTTTTTTTTTTTTTTTTTTTTTTTTTTTTTGTTATAGCTGTTATGATATGTGTAAACTTTTACTAAATATAACTATAGAGATTAAGGGACCGTATAAGCAGCTAGATTTCGTAATTTTTATAAAATTAATTTTTTACTTTAAACAATGCCACAACATGAATATTTACTTCATTTGAAACGTTTTTGTAATTGGAATTATATGTCTACGACCAATGGTTGAGAAACTAAAGATCGGCGATAGATAACATATTGCACCCTGCATATTATTGAAAATTAATATTTAAAAAATATATATGAATTCTAATCTATAATTTTCTAATAGAAATCGATGTCTATATTCTTCAAGTATGAGAATGCAAAATTACAGCTCAGTCCGCCAAGTACTGTTTCAGTTAGGCATAAAAAAACTATCGGCAATGCAGTTTCTTTTTTGCAACTTATGAAAAGGGAAGTTAACATTAGAAGTTCCAAACTTTACATCTGCATAATTCCTGAACTACTTTCCCGAATGACATCCTGTTTGATATCCGAAGGTTAAATAATAATCTAGTCTAGATATGATGTAAAAACTGCGTGTTTTTGTTGAAAACCAAATCGTTTTTTTACAATTTCAGTATGGAAATGGCCACTTGAGGTTTTTTTTTTAACTTAAGGGGAGGTTCTACTTCTTTGGTTTAAAATTCATGTGATTTTTACGATTTTTTTTTTCCGTTACAAAGAAAAGAGTTACCACCTTAGGAATTTTTGCATTATATTTAGTGACGTTTCACTTTTATATTTATTTATTTTGTTTGTTTGTTTAAAAAAAAATTACGCCTTGTGTGACTGTGAGTATCTGCAGGTGCTCGCCAGAAACTTCCAAAGGGCTAACGTTCTTCTCCTGTCACAAGCATCTAAAACAAATTTAGTCACCAAATTATGAAAGGACATTAAAAAATTGAGAAAATGGTGGTCATTTTTAAAAAAAAAGGAAATAATTTTTTCGTGTTTTATTATTATTATTATTATTATTTATTTATTTATTTATTTATTTATTTATTTATTTATTTATTTTACATTTTGCGAATTTGAAAAAAAAAATCAATCAATGAAAATTATACTTTTCGATGATATAAGCTGCAGCAAAAACGGTTACCTTTCTTTTAAATAAAATGACAAGGAAATCGGTTGAATAGTCTTCGAGAAAAATACTCGCCTAGTTTGAAAAACATTGTTTCGAGAGGAACCAGTTTAAAATTTTACAATAGCGTTAGGTTCAACGATAAAAAAAATATTGCAAGTAATTGGAATATCACAAAACCACTTTATAGAAGAAAACCCTATACGCATGAGGGATGAAAAAAAAGGAATATTTTGACCCAAAGAAGTAAAACCTCCAGGGACACATTTAAAAAAAAATTATTTATTGAGTTAAAATTTTGAATTTTTTTGTGATGGTTAACCATATCATTTGTAAACAAAATCACATAATAAAACTTCTCATAACTTAAAAAAAAAAAAAAAAAAAAAAAAAATTAAAATTTATTAAAAAAGTGGGGTAATTTAAAATCGTTATAACTAGAAATATTTTTTGTAGAATTTCAATTTTTTTTTTCATTTAAATAAACATAAATATATATTTTTTAATTTTGATTCAGCATTTTAAAAAATATTAATTAATTTAAAATATTTAAATTTAAAACTTTAAAAAATATGATGTAACTTAAAAAAAATAATATTTTCAAAAGTTTTTTTTTTTTTTTTTTTCAAATTTGCTGAATCAAAATTAAAGTAAAATAACTGCAAAAGACCTGTTCCAAATTTGAGCCATTTATCTTTAACTGTTTTTGACTTATAACGATTTAAAGACGAGAATTCGTGAAAGAACCCATCATGCAGAAAAACGCAAAAACGTTTCCATGACAACCATTACTTGAAAGCTAGATTTTTAAAACAAAGAATTAATAATATATCCTGTTCTATTTAAGATAGAAACATGATTTAAACGTCATTTTAAGCGGATAAAAACAGAGAATTTTTTAATACAATAAAATATATATTTTTAAAAATTTGAAGATTTGTGTGTCCCGGACCCCCTTAAATTAAAAAGAAAAAAAAACGTAAGTCCCAATTGAACGACTATATTTTCGTTTTCCTGTGCCATTATTTATTGATTAAAATGTATGTGATTAACTACTTCCTGCACAAGTCTTGGAAGGGGGGGGGGAGTAATTATCTCCACTAATTTCTTATTCCAAACATTATATAAGAAATATACCTTAAAGAATCAATTGCAAATAGCATCTATTATAATATGGCATACCTTGATTAAGTTGTGATTGACTACATGATAAAATGGAAACTAACTTTTGAATTTTCAATTGCAAAGCTTAATTCTAACAAAATATTTTTATTTCACATTTAAACTTATGTCCAAGTACAAGTTACATTAGACATTTGGACCAAACATTTTAAAATTAAAAGTATTGAAAATTTTGACTCTCTAATGTAAAATTACTTTGATACATTTTCTTTTATGCTTCCTACGATTGCAATTTTACCATGCTAATTTTTATATGAATATACTACCTAAAAAACTAAATGTATGGATTTTAGTTTTGTGTTTCTCCTAATATTAGGGCATGAAATATAAAATTAATAATCAAAGAATATATGAATTATATCTTTACTGTATTCACTTCATTAATATTTCCTTTTTTCGGATACGGAATTTATTTTTTATTGCTAAGTAGAAAAAATCTCATCTTACATAGAAATAAGTATTAATCGTAAATACTCCTTCATGACAAAGTGTCGTGTTCTTCATGTCCCTGAAAATCTGTTTAGAATAGCAAATTTGTTATTGTTTGTTAAATTGTTTTATTGCGAGAGTAACAAAATTTTGAAAAAGGGTTTTTGTAAGTAAGACGAAAGAAAAATTCTAGTTACATACTACATTAAATTAATATTAAATGGATTCCGTTATTTTTTTCTCAACTATTACAATTAAGCTTGTTTTAATATGTTTTTTTTTTCAAGTGTATCTAAAAAAAATTAAACTACTTGAAGCAATAAAAAAAAAATAATAATAAATTCCGTTCATTCGTGTATTCATTTCATTAATATTTTCTTTTTTTGGATACGGAATTTATTTTTTATTGATCCAAGTAGTTTTTTTTTTTTCAGATGCACTTGAAAAAACATATTAAAACGGGCTTAGGTGTCACAGTAAAAAAAAAATGATGGAATTGATTTAATCATAATTTAATTTAATTTTAAATATAACTAGAATTTTTCTTTCGTCTTATTTACAAAAAACTTTGTATAAAAATGTTGCTACACTTGCAATAAAACAATTTAACAGACAATAACAAATTTGCTATTTTAAACAAATTTTCAGGTACTTGAGAAACACAAAACGTTGTCATGAAGGAGTTTTTACAATTAATACTTATTTTTATATAAGAAGACGAGAAAATAAATCTTGAAATAATTTTAAAATGTCAGTAAACAATTTTCGACTTTTTTTTTTTTTTTTTTTTTTTTTTTTTTTTTTTTCCGTTATCGGGCTCGGGCGTGCTCGGATTTCAAAGCGTCGGCTCGGGCTTATAAAAAAACCGAACTCATATAAAATATTTATTGCAAGTAAGATAATTATTTTATAAAGTGAGTACGATTCTCATACAACCAATAGAAACGCTTCAAATCAGGAAAATTTGGAAGAGAGCTATTGAAAATAATACAAAAGAAATGTAAGGAAATGAATCAAAATGTCTAATTACCAAATTTTATAATATTAATTAATGAGTATAAGACGGTTTACAGGGATAAGATTAATTGTCAGAAGTATTGTTATTAATTAAACTGTTAATGATAAAATGGGGGTTTTATTATTCTAATTATTCCATCTACATAATCATTTTGTTTAGAAAAGGGACAGACATGCTAGATAATACCTAGGATTTGGTACTAAAAGTAATATGGGGATAAACTGATGAAAACATTGTCTTATACACTGTAAAAAATGATTGTCAAATTCACCGCATTTATTCCAGTAAATCGCAACGTAATATTTCCGTATGTAAAAATACCGCAAATATAACAGTAGATTTAACCAGTGTTTTCGCTTTCAAAATCCTGTCATGCGAACAACCAATCAGATCACATCATTCATTTTCTAATCGGCGCCTGCGCGCAAAGACATTTTACTAGCATGATCTGCGCAAGGAACTTCTATTCAAAAGTACGTGCTCTTTCCCGCGCGACGGCGAAAGCCAGCAAAATGGTGTCTGGTGTGTTTCTTGACTTACGCTTAGGAGCCTGCATTGTTTATATATCGGTGTTTAATTACAAATGGTATTTTATATTTGTATTAGATAAACGTAAGCTTGTAATTCTAGTCCAATTATCTAAAATATATATATATATATTATCTAAATTCTTCTCGCCCTTCAGAATTGAAGTGTTTCTTTTTTTAGTACTACAAATATACTCTCTCTATATATAATGTATTTACACATAGTATTATAATGAATATTTGATGTCTCAGTTTTGCCACATTAAAAAAATTCCTATTAATAAATTCTGAATTCTTATATATATCATATACAAAGCAGTAAAGAAATGTTTTATATGGGATTGAATTTCTATACATAAAATAATGAATTCCAATGTTTTTCAAACAAGCGATGAACTTTATGACTATTCTAATAGTCATCTAAAAATGAAAGTTGATTAAAATCAATGATTTAAAAAAATATATGGCTTTTAAAATTACAGCAGCTATTGTGATAATTTGTACGGAAATAGGACTGTTAAAATTACAGAACTTTTTGTGGTAATTTGTACGGAAAAATGGCTGTGAAATTTACTACATTTATAACAGTTGAAATGACGGAAAATATGCGATAAAATTTACATCGATTTTTACTGCTATTTTTACGTAAAAACTGCTGGCAACATTGCTGCCTGCAGTTTTTGCCGTAAATTTGACGGATTTTTTTTTACAGTGTAGGACGTATGACTTACTAGAAAATATTATCGTTATTCTTAATCTATATTCTATATAAAGTTAATTTCCTGCTGCAGGAAATGAATTTAAAATATCCAAGATATTGTCGCTAAAAGTACTTTCTTTATTTAGAAGTTTACATTAAAATGTCATCCGCAAAGTGGGAAAATAATTTTCGATATCACAATGCATCTCATTAAAATACATCAAATTAAAGAATTTATCACTTCCCTATCTTTTTAAATGCGAAGAATCCTGATTAATAATATGAAACTTAAAGAATACCACTTCTTTTAAAACCATAGATAAAATTAATTACAAAATTAACAAATAAATCCATATTAAAACCTTTGAAGACATTACATAGTACTTTTCAAAAGTGAACTCTGATTAACGTCATTCGAAATTAAAGTAAGTTTCTCAGAATCAAAAGGACATAAATGCACCCTTTAACATTTAAAAAAAAAATTGTAATCAGGATATTGAACAGGAAAGAAGAATAAGAAACTAATTAAATAGAAAAATAAGAGGGTCAATTAACAAACATATTCAACAACGATATCGCGATAATTGGTCTTAGTGCGTAACTTATTGGTTCGTAAATGGTAATGTTTATTCAAATAACTGGATTTCTTTATTTTTACATCAAGTATGAAGCTAATGAATCAATTTCTTTATCAAAAAGGTACATTAAATAGATTGGAAAATCAGAAAACGATAAATATAATTATGATCACAAGAGACATTTTAATTAATGAATTTATATCAAAGTGGGATACAGATAGATAGCATGATACACTGGAATATAAATTACGTTTCATTTGAAAATTGAAACTAAATATTCGGTGACCTAACATTTCTTTTATTTTCTTTAATTAAAAAAAAATCTTTATATTAAAAATTAAGAACAATACAAGCATGACAAACAGTGATATTATTAATTGTTATCTGCATTGTTATAAAAATACCGTTAATAATTGAAATTATGATGCTTATAACGAATGGTAGCTTTGCAAATAAGGTAATGATATTGTGAATTCAAGTTACTATATCTCATCTCACACAACTGAGAGCAAAATCCCAAATAATGGAAAATTTGAAAGACAATTAGAGAAAATCAAAGAAGAAACGGTTAGAAAAGATTGGTTGATTTTATGACGGTCGATTATCTACACGAGGGATATAGACCCTAAGAGGGGAGTGCCCTACGTGGGGGTCTTTCTAAGGGATTCTAACCCGTATTTACGGCAAGGTTCGAAGAAAACCACGAAAAACTCCGAACGGTTAGGTTGACGAGAGCTACAGGGATTTGAACCCAGGGCCTCCCGTCTACGAGGTTTGAGAGCAGAACCTCTCAGGCCATTGCTGGGGCGGTTAGAAAAGGAGCAAAATTTCAAATTACAAAATTTTCAAATAACAATTGAAAGTAAAGGATGGCTCAATTACGTTAGATTAATTGTCAGCTGTATTGTTATAAATTTGTTAATAATTAAAAAAATTTCTTTTTTATATAATTATTCTATCCACATATTTCGTTTAACACTAGTTTTACCGATGTCAATTGACACATTTTAAGAATTAAATTTGTATTTTTTTTTTTTTTTTTTTTTGTAATTTTAAATTAAAACAATCACAAATCAAATATTCAACATATTAAGAAGAATTTGCGATTGTTCTAATTTAAAAGTTACAAATAAAATAATTGCAAATTTAATTCTCAAAAAGTGTCAATTAACACCTACAGAAATAGTGTTAAAGAAGGCAAAATAATGATAATAAATAATACCCAGGAATTGGAAATAGAAAATTTTAAAGATAGTACTATTTTAATAGTAATACCAAGATAAAATTGCGAGAAGTATCATATAGTTCTAATAACATCAATTATAGGAACTGATATGCTTGTTCTTAAACTATTCTCTTTTGCTTAGCTTGTTTGAACGAGGGACAATATCAATTTCTCCCATTTAGAAAATTAATTAAAAATATCTATAATGATACTGTTAGGATTAATTTCGTTTATTTAGATATTATTTTAGGAATGTATGTTAAAATGTCACTTACAAATCTCAAAACTAATTTGCGTTTATTATACAAGGCCTTTCGTTAAAATATGTCAAATTAAAGAATTTATCACTTCCACATATTTTTAAACATGCAGAATCTTCATAAACTTTAAGAATATCAATTCTTTTAAAACCACATATAAAATTAATTAACTGTTAGCATATAAATCCATATTAATTTATCTTTCTATCTTTGAAAACGTAACGATATTTTTCAAAAGTAAACACCGGTTACCGTGATTCGAAAATAAAGTACATTTATCTGATTCAAAAGAGGTAAATGCACCCTTTAACTCTTTTTTTTCCTCAAAAATTGTAATCAGAATTTAATCAGAACAGGAAACTTTAATTAAATAGAAAAAGGTAAGGGTCAATTAAAAAACACGTTGAACAGGGATATCGCGATAATTGGTCTCGGTTGAGTAATTTTCGGAACAAAAATACTAAAGTTTATCTAAATAACTGGATTTCTTTGTTTTTACACCTAGTATAAAGGATAAAGCTAATGAATTAGTTTCTTTATCAACTAGGTATATTAAATAGATTGAAAAATCAGAAAACGATAAATATAATTAGGATCACAAGGGACATTTTAATTAATGAATTTTATTCAAGTTTGATACATGTAGATAACATGACGAACTGCAATAGAAATTACGTTTAATTTTAAATTTATGAAATATTCATTTACTACTTAACATTTCTTTTTTTTTTTCAATGTATACTTTTGTAAAGAGTTTACTTTTATTTAGTTATGTGGATATGGAATTAAAAATAACCACGCTATATATGAAAATAGTAATAAAATAAAAATAATAATGACGTTTAGTGTAGTATAATTCTCACCTTAGAATGAATAACTCAACTATTCGACGGAATCTATCAGGTGTCAATGTTGTTGCAAAGCTATCTAAAGGAAAACTCTACTTAAGTCGGTAACATTTCGAGAATAGTTCTAAAGGAAATAAGTAACGTTTCAACATAATCTAGTATTTGCTAATTTCAAATTACAGAATTATATTTTGATCCATTATGTCATCTGGCAACCAAATGGGTCAAGAAAGTGGAACTGCCAAGTGTTCCTCATGTTACTTCTAAGCCCCTTGTGTCTTGAGGGTCTTATTATTTCTGATTTTTTTTTAAACTTCATATAAAAAATGCTGCAAGAATTAGAAAAAGAAATACATCTTTTCCGAATTACAGTTATTAACAAAAGTTTAAAACCACTCGATGTTTGTGACAACAGTTAAGACCACTTTCTATGCGCGATGACAATGCAAATTCCTTGCTTAAACGCCTGGATACGGTCATCAGGCATGCATTTCTTCTTGTTGCAAGCAAAGCTGCTTTTTTGTTTTCTTGCAGGAACTTCTAGGCGAACGCACAGCTATATTCGCCGTATGATATGGTCGTTTCGAGACGTTGTTGATCTTGGTCGACCTGATCGTTTCCTTGCAATAAATATCCCATATATTTCATGCTTCACTACGGCATTATGTACAGCACTCTTGCTTACATTTAGATGGGGTGTTTGCTGCAAGGGAACAAACAGGTCGACCAAGTACAACACCAACAACGTCTCGAGACGACGACGACCGTATCAAGCGGCGTATAGCTGTGCGTTCGCCCAGGGGTTCTCGTAAGAAAATAAAGGCAGATTTGCTTGCGGCAGGAAGAAATTGAAGCCTGATGACCGTATCTAGTCGTTTAAGCAAGAAATTTGGGCTATGATGTCATACACTCACGCACAGTTTTTTTTTTTTTAATCGGTTATAAAAAGGAAAAAAGTCGCCAAATTTAGGGGATTTTTCCCTTTGATGGCAACCTGGCAATTGTATTTATCTATTCGTTTGGCGCGGGCTTGAAAATCGCGCCAACCAAAAAATCGCAAAACAACGCTGCGTGAGTGTAAAGCATCTGTTCCGAAATTTGGACTGTCATCGAGAATAGCAAATGGTCTTAAATGTTGTCATAAACATCGAGTGGTCTTAAACTTGTGTTAATGACTGCATGTGATTGCAATATTTACTTTAAATTATTCAGTTGGTCTTTTTACCCGATTTGTTCTTTAATAAAACTATTTCCGTACCAGCACGTTGCAACTATTATTTATCGCAATATAATCAATCAAGCATAGGCTGCGTATAGACCAAATACTGAAGTGTTATAAGTTATTTCTCCGGTCTTTCTTTTCCTAAGACTCTGTGATCAGTTGTGACCCCTCTTTTACTGCTCTTCAAAGGTTTTGAAGTAAAGCGCTGAAAATTAACAAAAGATATTCTCCCCAGCAGGGCTTAATTTGCGCCGGAGCCCACTAGAGCTCAGCTCCGGTACTTCTCTGTTTTCAGTAAATATTTAAATATTGGCCAGAATTCACCGGAGCTCATAAACACTGCGCTCCGGAGCCCTGTGCAATAACGCTTCCCAAAATCGAATCTGAAATTACATTTGAAATCATTTTAATGCTATTTTGATCAGAATAAAGAGTAAACAGAAATAGCCTTTTTCATTCTGCATAGCTACGGGCTGTTCATTTTTTTGTGTTAACACTTTTTCCGAACCATAATCCTGAGCTTATTTAATCGCAGAATTCAGCGATTAAATAACATTAAGATTAGGCAAAGGTTTATAATTTGGAAGTAGTAATAAATAAAAGGTGGAATAGTTGATAGCTAAGTATACGCAGATAGATGTATTTAAAATTTTTATTTTGCTAAATAAAAAAACAATGCTTTAAAATTTGAAAATAATGTATGAAATATAATTATGCAGTTTGGAGTAGTGGCGGAGGGGGGGAGGGATAGGCTACGGGTGTTATCACTGCAGAAAATTAGGGCTCCCGTACTTTTTTCCTTAGAAATTAAGCCCTGCTCCCCAGTGGAGGTGATAAACATGTCAGGGACGGGACCCTCCTCTACTACGGTTGCATTCTCTTATCGTGCAAGAAAAAAATGACCACATCAATCAGGTCAATAAATGCCTCACACTCCGTCCCGTTGGTGTATTTCAAGCTTAACCTTTTGCTACCGGATTGGGACGACTTACGTAAAATAATCACTGCCATACACTTACGTTAGGACATTTTTATAAGATATGTACCACAAAGAAAATTTTTGCAAATTGTGGTACGATTCATAAAGATAGTTGAGAGTCCTGACCCGCAATCAAAATGTTAAATACGAAAACATACGATTTTATGTTTTCATTAAGCAATTGAATTTTAGCTTGATAATGCTGAAACTAAATTCTTCAGACAAACAGTGATTTCACTAAGTTTTAGTAATCCAATTCCACATGTTCTTAGGTTGCAATCAGATGTTCTTACTTATTGCTATAAAGAATTAATTATATGTGAAAAATCCTCAGACCTTAAGACATGGTTTACGGTAAAAATATAAATTGGTTTCCTGAGTACCGTGAATGTCTTAAGAGATTGAAATACAATCCCAAACTATACACAGGTGACGTAATATCTTCGCGATTTTCCCGCATGAGTATAACTCGGGGGTCGGTTTCTTAATATTTTAGATCATATGCACGACACTGTGTTGGATTTAAGTACCATGGAAATTATCTAACCAAGGAAATGTTCTTAAAAATAACCCTAAAATATTTAGTTTCAGATCCACCTAGTAAATAAACACCTGGTTCTCAAAGTATTAACATTATAATAGATTTTTAGTTATATTTAATCTTAGAACGATCCCCTTTTCCCCACATATGTTATTTGAATGAAGTATGTATTATGAAAATGACATAAATTGCATTTGCATGATTAAGAAAGAAAAATTTTAAACTGTTATGGAAATAATTTGAACAACATTGCCAATTTATTTACTGCATCCAATGCTAGTTTTGCAAAAAAAAAAAAAAAAAAAAAAGAAAAAAGAAAAAGGAAAAAAAAAAAAAAGAGTAAAGTAAAAGAAATTGCTTAATCTAACGGACCTACATGCGCAATATTCTAGTCGAAACTTCTGTAACAGATCAAGTGGTCTAGCAACAGCGTGGGCAATATTAAATTTGTATGATACATCAGCATAAACTTCTCTTCCCTTTATCGGAGCTTTAATATCTTGCCGTAATAGTTTTTCTAGCTAATAAAATATCGCAGTACTCCCCATCTAAAAGTGACGATACATAAAATTCTTTGATAAATATAAATTTTACTTAATGAACTTTGCATTTATCTGTAGCTATGGCATATACAGATTTAGACCTCGATAATTATTCCCTCATTACAAGACATATACGAATATTATATTTTCCCACAAAACAAAAGAAAAGAACATTATAATTATTTTTTCCTTAATTGAAAAAAATAATTACACCCTCTAACAAACTTTTACGAATCATCAGCATATCCGTCAACCACTTTATAAATTAAGCTCTTTCAAAAAGGTTAATATCGCATGAAATTATTTGCCTTTCGCATTACATTTACAAACGGTATATCTAAAAAGATTTAATTAAAACGGAGGCATCTATTTTAAATGCTAGAGTAAGAAATTAATTACATTTTGTACTTCTACCTAGTCTTTCATTTCAGATATTTAGCTACTTAAAATGTAATTACTCCTACAACTAAACTTTTTTTTTAGAACGCTTTCCGTAAGTTGCAATAATGTTCTCTTTTTTTTCCTTTGTATGGTTAATATATTAAAAAATTGTATAGTTACTCGCATTTTTTAAGTAATGCATAAGAATGGTATATTTTGAAGACTTGTCTATTAACGCTATAATTAATTAAATTATATTTTTGAACATAATCGATAATTGAATATAATTTAAAAAAAAGAATCCAGCCATTGGTTTTTTTCCGGTTCCGAATATATTTTTTCTCTAATGTTAACTAAAATTTTCCTGCTTAAAAAATGTTCAAATAAGTCATGAATCATAAGTGTCAAGAAATAGCATTAGAATTAGAAAATAAAGATTTTTTTTTTTAATGTCTAGAAAGTGTATTGTAAGGTTGTAATCCACGTGAAATTTTCCTTTTCTTTATCCTGTACAATGGTGCATAAAAAACAGTAGATTCTAAATTTCATCCATTTATTCTTGAATCCTATAAACAGTAATATTCATAACAAATTTCTTGAAAGTAGATTTTAATACGAAAGTACTAGCATCGAAAGCACGCACGTTAGTTTTTTAAATTAGTCTTATGAAATGTGATTAGCATTAGAATTAGAAAGTAATGTCTGTAAACTACAGGGTCGGCCAAAAGTCTCGCATCATAGGAAACACATGTATTGTTACAATATTTTCTCAATATGATTGCCTCCGTTGTCAAAACACAACTGCAGGCGATCGTTCAGATGTGCTTCAGAATGTTGGCCACTAAGATTGGCGTTATGGCATGGCACTCAGTAGTAATTCGCTCACGCAAATGGTTTTTATCCCTGATCTTCTCACTGTAAACTTTCGATTTAAGGTAACCCCATACAGTAAACTCTACACGCTATTCAGTGGTCAGCATTTTCACCTACAAATTAAGAAAAATTAAAAAACAAATTAAAAAATAAAAAAAACTCCTATGATGCAGGACTTTTGGCCCACCCTGTATATGCTTCATCTTTGTAATCCACGCGAAATTTCCCTTTATCATTATCCTGTAGAATGTTGCATAAAAACAGTAGATTCTAAAATTCAGCCATTCTTGAGTCCTATACACCAATATTGATGACAAATCTCTTGAAAGTAGATTTTTTGAAGTGAAAGTACCAGTATCTCAAGTAAGCACATTAGTTTTTGAGTTTAGTCTTATCAATTGCGATTAGCGTTAGAGTGTGATGAAAATCTTTTTTAAAGACCTCTACTCAACTTATCTCATTTAGCACATACGTTCCATCAAGCTTTGGTGTAACGTAATCATCCCCGCATCGCTAATGTAGGGGTTCTCAAATGGGGAGAAATTCCCGTATGGGGATTTTAGGGTTTCATGAGAGGAATTCGAATTACAAAACTAACAATGTAAAAGTGCTAGGACATTGATCTTTCAACAGTTTTTTTTATAACATTATTTGACAACATGAGAAATATAATTCGAATATTTCATTGGTTTGCTTTAAAAAAGGAATTTCAGTAAGAGGAAATAACTAAAAAAAAAAAAAAAAAAAACGGCTTTATTGGCAAGTCTTATTTACTCACCAGAATTTTAAAGATTAATAAATAATTTTTTCATATTTACTAACGTCCTTTATATTCTCGAATGCATCCATACTTACTTGATTCTTTGCATCCATATAGGATCATAGTTGGAATTTTGCATCCCATCTTATATTACGTATAGACATAGATATTGCAATTTTTTCCCCCTCGGTGTGTGAAAATATGCATGGAGTTGCCTTAATTTATCATTATAAAAAGTACAAAAATACAGATTGTTTGAAATTGCTCAGTGCCTAAAAAAGCTAAACATTCAGGCATGTGATGAGGGCGGGAGAACAAACGCGTATACTATTATATTTTTAGCTTCTTAACATATTTTGACATAAATTGTGTATATCAAGTACAAATTATGTAACAGGAAGTGAAATATACTTTCAATATAGTTTTATAGTCTAATATTCAAAGTTTTCAATACGCACAAAATTATCTCATGTATGATCGATTAGTTTCACATAATGATTTTTCTCACTCAAGATATTAAACAAGATTTAATTAATAAAATTTGATAAATTTCAATGAAAAATAAAATGCGTGGAAATACACATGATTTAAAATTCTATGGCGAAATTGTTTATTTTTGATTCGTGGAATGCACTTGTACAGGTGTACAAACATCTCTGTAGATATCTTACATGCTTATATACAACAATTTTCAATATTTATAATAGATATAACAAACTTTTTTTCAATAAATGAAATTAACAGTGACTAATGATTTCCGCAATTAAAATCTTACAGCCTTTAATTTTTATTTGAGATTAATAGCATACATAAATAAATAAATAGTAGATTCTCCTGCTCCAAAATGCAACAAAGGTACAGTCTGTCAAAGGGAAAAAAAAAGGAATCTCTGTATTTTTTTTATCAACAAATGTGGCAGAGAGATGCGAGAAGTTGACATGTAAAACTCAAATATGGTGTTAAAAGCGTGTGTTACCATTGGAAAAAACAAAGTTGATATAAACTGCATTCATATTCTGAAAGTAGATAGAATTTCCAGCTGAATGACACCTCTCGCATTGCTCTGCGATAATTTTGTGATGAAATAGTTTGGGGGTTCTCCCCCCACTTTTATTGTTATTTAAAAAAAATTGACAGACTGTACGACAATGATTTTTTTTTTCATCGGTATGCTTTTCGCATAAATGATACGATGTTTTTCCAGCGATTGAAATTAATAGCAACTCCGTCGCTTAAAAATATCGGAAAATTTCTGATAACTTTTAAACGAAACTGGACTTTGTGTACTTTTCAATTAATGAAACAAATAAGACTGCTTATAAAATATCTATGAGACATGAAACACATCACATTTACTAATTTTTTGTAACGCAAATACATGTCTTTATCATTTCTTAGAGTACGTGTCCTTCATAATTTATTAAGTGCGCGTCACTTTTATTTTCTTCTTATTATTTTTTTAAGATTCTTTATGACACGTTTTATCATATTCATCGTCAGTTTTAATCCCTTTGAAGGAACCTGCTCATAACAAAAGCAGCTACTTATAATTACTATTATTTTCCTTGGGAGAAGACTTAGTTTTAGTTTTAGAAGATGTTCACTAGATGTCGGCTCTTTTTATGCACCCTAAAATCAATTCTAGCTCTTTAAGGAGTCACTTTAAACATGTCAAAAGTTAGCGAAATTTTTAAAACTTGTTATCTTAACAAGAATTATTTTTAACAGAAAATAAAACCTACTTCAAGTGGTATTCCTTATCTTCGTGATTTTGCGCCAAACTTGTATCGTTATCTACATTAGAGTCCTTCAGGGTTGCATTATACCGACCCGAACCCGAAAATTCTATTTGAAGTCAACTCGACACCCGTTCGAACCCGACGCATTTCAACCCAAAATGCAAAATGAAAGAAAATTGATTATATATTTTAATGCAATTAGGAAAAAATACTCTGTAATTATTATTGTAATAACAGTTTTATCTTTTACGTAGAAAAATAATCATATACTCTTTTATATTTTTTGTAAATTATCATTTAACCATTTTCAGCTGCGTTACTCAATTTATACATGCAAGGGTAACAAAACAATGTTAATTTTAATGTTAATGTTGTTAATTTATCATGTTTGTCTGTAAAACATGTTTGTTGAACATGAAAATGTTTACTTGAGAATTGATAGCATATTAAATACCGAATTTCCGGCTTGAGAAAAACGATTAATACACTATAAATAGTACTCGGAAACATTTCCGAAAATTAGTGGCAGCAAAAGGATCTTTGTTTTTACAAATGCTTTTTTAAATATCGAAAATACAAGGTGGTCATAAAAAACTTCCCCTATATATGAAACCCTAGCGGCCTAATCACTCAGCCAATCGAAAGGAAACTAAAGATATTGTTATTTGAAGGTATGCACTAGAGATCGTGATGATTTAAAACAATAGAGCTCTCACGGTTACGCTTAGAGTGAAAAAATTTCGAATTTTTCGAGCAACAACCCACTTTTCTCCTGCGCAGATTCATCTGCGTATTGAAAAACCATAAATGACATTGTGGAACGATAGGCGTAAGACGAAAATTGCCTGCGTAAAACATTTGCGAAAAAGAGCATTGTAAAGGACCAATGCCAAAACAGAGAGTAGATGCATTGACGCACTTTGCATAATTCACAGGGATAGACAGTAGAGGCACCAATCACCGAACACCATATACAAAGTATTGCGTGTGGAAAATAGTGTGGCAAGATTGTAAGCAGTGTAGGAAGATTGTTTCTTCAATCAGGTGTTGGAACGTGCCAACAAGATGACATTTACGGGTAAACAACGAGGTGAATATAAATAAAACTGTTTTATCTGAACGAGAAAAATGCTGCCGAAGCAGTGCTAGTTTATCGGCGAAATCATAAGCTACGACGAGTCCCATGTTCCGTAAAAACTGTACCGTGATTTGGTAAAAATAATTGTAAAAACTGGATGCTCATGTGATATAGAGCGATCCGGACGACCATCTGTTCCTGTTGAAGCTTTCTTTTGGAAGTGCATAATACGATTACTGCAGGTCCATTGCATGCTGCAAGAAGGATTGCCCGCAATTTGGATGTACCGAAAACCACAGTCCTCAAGATTATTTGCTCTGTTATGCGGATGTTTCTTTATCCATTCCAGCGCGTCTAGATGTTGCAACCTGGAGATAAGCAACAGCCTTTCGACTTTGAGAATAGCAGGTGTACGCTACGGATATTATGGACGGATGAGGCACAATCCTCCTAACTAGGAATGCAAACTCCAAGAATTGCGTTCACTGGGCTGACGAAAATCTTCACGATATGGTACCAACGCTTTTATACGAAGCTAAAGTGAGTGTGTGGTGTGGCATCGCAAGCACATTCGTTCTCGAATAGGTACTTTTTCGAATAGGTAACTTCCACAGGTATGAAAACGTGCTCCGTCAAAAGTGCTCGGTATGCAACAATTTTACAGAATTACGTAATTCCAGAATTGCAGCAGAAAAATGCCGTTAATGACATTGTATGGATGAAAAATAGTGCTCTTCCACAGATCTCCCACTGTGTTCGACCAGTGCTGCAACAGCACTTTGGTGATAGAATCATCTCCCGTAACTTTGCAGTTTCATGGCCACCATGATCCCCCGACCTCACTCAGATGGATTTCTGGTTGTAGGGTTATCTGAAATTGAAATCGAAGGTGTACATATCAAATCCAAGAGATTTGTCAGAATTGAAAGATGCCTTAAAACGTGAAGTTATACAGACTTCTCATGCAATGTTACGTTCGTCATTGTTGTCAACAATTTCCCTCATGCAATGCATTATCGTCTGCGAAGGTGGATACGTTGAAACCTGCTAATATCAATAAGAAAATTTCTCCACTTCTCTCTTGTGTTGTCATTGGTCCATTACAATGCTCTTCTTTGCAAATGTTTTATGCCGGCAATTTTTGTCATGCGTGCGTATATCGTGCCATTTGAAAATTTCGAATTTTTTTTTACTGTAACCGTAACCGCGAGATCTCTATCGATTTAAATCATCACGATCTCGAGCTCATACCTTAAAATAACAATATCTGAAATTTCATTTCGAATGGTTGAGCGGTTAGGCCGCTAGGGGTTCATATATCGGGGAAGTTCTTTTATGACCACCCTGTATATTGCTTTCTGTGTCTAAATATAAAGATCCTACTTTACATATTGTGTTTGACTACAAAATTTTGAATGTGGATTTGTTTGAAATATTACAAATTAACTATATTTTAAAATGAGTGAACCAAAGAAGGAAAAGAAATCGCCTTTTTTATCAATTTCAAAGTACTTTACCCTTTAGCAAGTGCAAATATGCTCGTGTTATCTTAAAATTATTTTTACATCAATAATAATAAAAAAAAAGTATTAAAAGCCAGACGTAGTTTACAAAAGATGATTTGGAGGAAGACTTTTCTCCTCTACCAGCTGAGCCCTTACTATTAATGCAAATCACAGATATCTTCTGAAATCCTTGATCATACAAATTAGCATATATAAAAATAAATAATATCAGTATGTGCGAAATTATTATTTCAAATACTGCAAATACTCAAATACAAAAGTAGCAAAAACACGGTTTTGATATAATTTGATGCAAAATTATGCAATATTCCGTTGTATAACGCACACTTTTGAAACAGGAAAATTGGTTAAATTTTACCGGTACGCGTTATACGCCGCGTATAAAAATGAAAGATTAAAAATTGAAGTAGATAAGCTTAGAGTATATAACGCATGTCCTCACTTCGCATTTGCTTATTTTCTTTATCTGTGTATTATTTATCATATTAATGCTCTTTATTGTATTTTAATGCTAGAATATCTCATGAATATTTCTTTGCAAAATATACGACGAATATAACCTAAAAATAGAAAAATGCAATCTAAAATCGTAGGTGCCCGTTATACGTCGGAATATACGGTAAAAATCAATTGGAACCTGTTTGAAAGCACACATTTTCATTTTCAAATCGACTCAGTTCTAATTTGAATATTTTCATGCAGTTTGTTTTGTCCGATGCAGAAATGTATAATTTTATAAAAAATAAAACAAATAAAAAACCGTTTGTTTGTGAAAATATATAACTAATCCTTTAACCTTGAAGGAGAAAAAAAGTAGAAAATGTAGGAAAAAAAAAAAAAAAAAAAAAAAAGGAAAAGAAAAGCAAAAAGAAAAGAAAAAGAATAGGAAATTAAAAAATGAAAAACGCCGTTCACTGTGTAAATAATACATTCAAATTTTCTTGCATTTAATACGAAGACAATAAATGACAGTTTTGTATAAAAAAAAATAAATAAAAAGTATTCATGATTCGAGAATGGTATATTAATATGGAATTATTGATGTTTGCCTTACGAGTATATTCAAATTACACGCAAGTCGCAGCATACATTAAATTACACTAGAAGGCCACGTCCGCTTCGCTTTTCGATTTTTCCAAACGAACCTCGAATGATTAAAACATCTTTTAGTTCCACCTTCCACCACCAGGGGGCTCTTTCTGTTCTAAGCAAACCTCTTTCCGAACGAACCTCGGAAACGGGTCCCCACTGCTTACGGCACCGTATAGCAGGTGTGCTGCGCACACGCTGCAAAAATAAATCAGTTCTATATATCTTTAACATTAATGCGATATTTAAATTATGACCGAATCCCCCCCCCCCCTTTCAATATTTAACCAATTAACATGCACAAATATCGGCAACTTTTGAAACAGAAACAAAATGGAGTGGGTTTTTTTTTTTGTTTGATTTCGCATATTATTTCTTTCCTTTTCAAAAAATAGCTAGTTTTTTGCAAAAAATTAAGAAAAAATACCGGCCGATTTTTACGAAAATTAGATTTAGTATGCATAAAATATTTCTACATATGTGTGCTGAGTTTTAAATCGATACCTCAAATACTTTTCTTAACATTCGCAAATTAGTGAAAACAAACCAGTCGTTGTCATCGGTAAAAGAGAAATAACTTCTTTTTCGTCACCACGTAACTTAGCGTTATATATATCTAGCTATTTTCTATGGTTGAAGGTGGGGGGCTGGGGGTGGATTTCTCTATGTCTAAGGAGGAACATAATAAAGTTTGGATGGAAATCGTTCTTCCATGGTATTAATAAGCATAAAATCCAAAATTTTTCGGGAAGGGGTACACGTTGTAATCGACCGTGTATGGTGTGTGTGTGTGTGTGTGGGGGGGGTGATATTTATTATTATTAAACAACTAAAATGTCACCAGGTGCATAGTCCTCCCGCCTACCTGTAGTCCTGCAGCCTTAGGCCGTCATCAGTGTTGTGCAGTACCGAACTCAGTAACTTGGAACTCTGAATTTGACTAAATTTCTGTGAGTTTCAAGCTAAGTCTGATTCATTTTTTGAAAAGTGACCGTAAATTGAGTTAGGCTAAAAAAAATCCGCGAATTTGAGTCAAAATTATAATTTAAACCCATTCTTCTTCTTCTTCTTCTTCTTTTTTATTTATCATTTCTTGAAGATGTTTCTGGAAATTAAAAACACTTTTTTTCTCTTGAAATACCAGTTCTCACAAACCAGCGGAACTCCAGTGTAGAATTCTGTGAAAACATGTGGTAAACTTGTGTGCGGTTGTTTTTTTATGGTGTCTCGCAGTCAATTTCTGTAGTATTCTGCCCCCACTCGCACTTATCTCTGAGCACCTTAACCCTTTGAGGGGCGTATCCCACCTAATTTTAATCCGATTCGAACCAGAAACTTTTAATTAAATTTTACTTTTTTAACTTTGACGGAAAAAGTTGAAAAATTGCTTTTCCTTATTTTGAACTAAATTCTTTCGTAAATACCGGTGTGAATTCGACGTTACAGGAGCACAATTGCTTGCCCCTGAAATTGTTAAAAAGATTTTACTTGTCGCCTTCTTTGCAATCGATAGTATAAATGAAACCCAAGGTCAGTTTTTACGTCCTTAACAGAATGCTTGTTAGTTCCGAAATTCCATTTGGGCTTTTAAATCCTTCTTGAAAAGAAATTTTCCTTAACACATTGACTACCGCGTTAACCGATTTCAGAAAGAAATTAATGTTTAAACAAAGCGTCAAAACATGTACTTGTATGCAGAGCCGCGTTCAAAGCAGGCTCTGCAAATAAAACGGAATAAAAAGAAACGTAAAGTAAAGAAAAAAGAATCTTGCTCATTCCCACCTTCATTCATGTTTGATTTAAGAAATCATATATTATCTAATATATTATTTGCAGAGAAAATTATGCTGAGAATTTAACACTAAAGATCCTTTAATAATTTAAGATTAATTGAAAGAAATTAACTATATTAATTGCAATATTTCAACTACACCAGAGTATTTTAAGACTTATTTCATTAGTAAATTAATTAAATATATTTTGACATTAATAAGTTCATAAAATTAAGCTAAATATTATTTTTCTCCTTTTTCTCATGATTTCTCCTTTTCTTATTTCTTCTTCTTATTATTATTTTAAAATGAATGCTTAGTGAGTCTCGCTCTTTTCCAAAAATTAGTTTGAATGGAGCGTATTCGTTTTATAAATTTGGAATTAAAGCGCTTGAACGTAACTTATTTTTCAGAAGGTGAATTTGAGTTTGAATTAGTACTTTTTTTTTCCGGTGAGTTTGCACAAGATAATTTTTGATAACAGGCAAAAATCCATTCCTGGTTATCCAGAGGAAAAAGTGTTGCGTAAAGAAGCAGCCTGTAAAACTTAATAATAAAATCTTGTCAACTATAAATATAAGTAACACTTGCTTGCTAAAGAGATGATATCTCACAACGATAAACATCCGAATGACTCATGCATTTACCCACTAGCAAAAATACTCCCTACAAAATTTTCTTATCTTTCTCTCTCTTCATTTCGATCTTTTGACGAGATGCATCCGAAATCAGTTTATCTGTCTCTACGAATTTCTTCAAGGTGATGAAGATTTTCTTTTTTAAAATGTGTATTTTTAAAGCACTAAAAATATTCACAGAGAAATTGAACTCCTTTTCATCAGCACTAGATGGCGCTGTCGAGGGCATTTGGTCATTGTTTACTATTGTCTGCAAGTGGCGGGAGAACGGCTTGGTTTTGCTTGCCGGCAAAAGACGCGAGACGACGCGGTGTTGCTATAGCGGATTTAGTTAGAGGAGTCTAGTTTCGTTGTTTTTGTGTTTATCACGTGCCTTTCTGGATTAAATACTTTTGGATTCGTTTATTCCAGTCAAGTCTAAGTGATACACAATTTTGTCTCTTGATTATATGGAGGTAAAAGTGTCTTTAGCAAGAGCCAAAACGGGGAATTTATGCTCCTGCGCCCATACCCCCTACTCTTCCCCGAGTAAGTATTACGCATTTTCTCACTGTCCTTTGCACAAAAACAACTTTGCCGTCAAAATCCCAGACTGTCTGCTGCGGCTAGCATCTCTCTTAGGGTTACTGTAGAATGGCTAAGAGTTTTAAATCGCCAATTTAATTAATAAATTAAGGCTGATAATCATTCTGATAATGATTCATGCTGATAAATAATATGTCTCCAAAATGATTTTTTTTTTTCCTTTTCAAATTCAACATAAATTTATCAGCTTTCAGTTAAAAAAAATTCCGTTGATCTGATTTTTTAGTGGCTCACAAAAATTCAATTTTGATGGAAAATTTTGAATTTTTTGAGAAATAAAAACTTTTTTATTTTATTTTCTCAAAACTAATTTTCGGGTCGTTTCGGCAGTTTTAAAATGTTAGCTTAAAATATAGGAAATATATGTAATAATAACTTTTTTTTGTATTATTTTTTAAACGTAAAAATTTTGCAATATTTTCGATGAAGTTTTATTAAAAGTCTCTTATATTTATCTAAAAAAAAAAAAAAAAATCTGTGATAATCACGATTGTAAATATTAAAATGTCTATCAACTTTTGTTAGCACTTTATAAAGCTAGTATACGAAAAAAAGTTTAGGTCTGAGGCAAAAACTTGTGCGCCTGGAGTACTTTTAAATCGAATGATTAATTAGTAACTTTTAATTATTATCTTAATTAAACATATTTTGTACCTTATTTTTAATTTCGCATTTCTCTTCCATAAACATTTGACTTTATTTTTAAAGAGCATCGTTCACTGTCGCTTTAACTGTTTTTTTTTTTTTTTTTTTTTTTTTCTGAATAATACAAGATGCTTTTTACTTTATAGAATCCCTATTTTAAAATGTACGTCAGTATCTTTGATGTTATTCCCCGAAAAATGTAAATAATTTTGCAATATCATTGACATATTTTCAATAATAGAGCGCGTTAAATCGCCAATTTAATTAATAATTATCATTTATTTTTTATTATATAGCATGCTCTTTAATTTATAGAATCCAAATTTTAAAATGTAAACCAGTATCTTGATGTTATTTTATAAAAATATGAATCATTTTGCAATAATAATTTATGAATAATTTATGTATTGGATTTTTTTATCGTTGTGTTTATGAAATAAATTTATAGTCGATTTTGTTATTTTAAGTTAGCTTTGACTATTCCTAAATAAAATTAGTTCTTTAATTTTATTAATATTAGTTGTATGAAATAATATTCGTTATATGTTTTTTCTTGGCGAGCGTTGCAAATCACCAATTTAATTAATAAATTAACTTTTTTCCCCCAATAATATAAGATGGTCTTTAATTTATAGATTTCAGATTTAAAAATGTGAATCAGTATCTTTGATGTTATTCCGGAAAAAAATGTAAATACTTTTGCCTTTACCATTGATATATTGATTTTTATCATTGTAGTAATGAAATAATTTTTTTTGTTGATTTTTTTTATTTTAAAAAACAAACAAACAACAACAACAAAAAAACTTTAGTGTTGAATATTTTTCAATTGACTATTTTTTTTTGTGTGTGTGTGTGTTATTTATATTAATTGCATAAAAATATTTATTAATTTTTACAGAAATAACTTTTTTTTATTGATATATTTCTCCTTATGTGTCTTCTTTATATTGTCAACAAATATATTTAAATGAAGGAAAAGCAGAATTTGTTTATTTTAGTAGATTTGTTAATTAAACAAATTAAAATATCTCTGAGTATTGAAAAATATAACTAGCTGATTAGTTTTATTAATTAATAGAGAAGAGGCACGTTTCAAAGTATTGTTTTAAAGAAAACATATAACTGAAAACTTACATCATCGTATAATAAGGAGACAAACATATAAAAACTTAATAACATAATATGATGATTTTAAGTACCTTTTTTATTAATATGTTTAAGAAATTTTTTAATGAATTTTAAAATCATTTAAATGAGAGCGAACTTTTAATGCAATTAATTTATATAAAATTTTCGTATCTTAAAGCAATTTGTGATTGTGTTTTCAAATCAAATGTGCTCCAAAATATAATACTTTTTTTACATACATTTTTTTTTAACTAGCTATAAAAAATTTATATTATTTTAACATTACGAGGAGTTATTAGGAAATATGATAAGGACATGAATCAAAGAGTAATTCTTAATTCATTCAATTTATGTAAAACTTTCGTCCTTAAAAGCAGTTTGTAATTACTATATTTTTAAAGAAAATATTCCTTAAACATATGGCTAAAATGCGCGTTTTTACATTTCTACCTTAAAGATGTATCTTGAATATAATATTATGAGTAATTGTTAGGGGGGGAAATGACAAGCAATATTTTAAAGAAAATATGTAGTAACTTGTTATTGTATTTTTAAAGCAATTATTTATTAAAAATATCATTGTTGTTTATTATTTCTTTATATTTACATGAAATATGCATTTTGAATGTAATAATAGAAGGATTTATTAAAATCAAAGGATAAGCACCGTAATAAACGTCTTCCAAACCAATTTACTATTGCATTTTCTCGTTAAATTTTTATTAAATATATCTTGGTTAAATACACTTTTTATCTCTCTATTAAGTATGTATCTTGCATTAATAACGTAAGGAATTTTTTTCAAAAGTGCATTTTCTTATCATTTTTCAAAAGTTTTATCATTTTTCAAAATTGCATTTTCTTATCATTTTTCAAAAGTGCATAAAAGTTGGTTATCAAATTTTCAAAAATTTACCTTACACTAGTTAGTATATTTTTAATTATTTAATTATATTTTCCTTTTGCGCATTAAATATAAAATATAAAAAATAACTTATAGAATGATGTTTTGAAAATAAATATAAAATATATCAAAATTTTAAACATAATGATATTTTAAAAATAAATATAGGAAGATATATCATGGTATATATCACGATATATATCTATTGATATATATATCACCGAACTCTGTTCTTGTAACTTATAAAAAAGTTTAAAATATTTCAAATTCATCAACATTAGCATTAAATAGAGCAAAACCATCGTTAAAACGAGGATCATGCAACATAGAAATAAATATAGTTGAATCCGGACCAGTAAAATCTATCGTTAATTTGAGTAAATCGTTAAATCGGTGTTATTCTCTATTTAGTAAAACAATCATGAGCAATAAAAACTTTTAAGTAATTCTTACTAATCTTATTATAAATAAACGATATTTTTTTCTCTCTAATACAACGAAAAGTGAAATAAAATATTATTAAATAATTGATACAGACGAGTTTTATTTTAAAGCTATGTAAACTTAAACATATTTATTATAACTAAAAGGAAAATCTACTTTCCTATTATTGTAAGATTAGAAATCACGGTCATCAAAATAAATTTTCAAAAAAAAAAAAGATTTATTAAATCTTAAAAAAACTTGTGAAGAATTTTAATTAAAACTGATTAAATTGATAAGTAATTAGTTATAGAACATTTTTATGATTATGACGATAGGTAGTTTTTTTTTTTCTTTTCTCTCGTTTTTTCTAAGAAAAGAAAAAAAATATATGTATATACATTTTTTATACAGACAAACGAAGAAGAAAAAAAAAGGAAACTATTTACCTATACTCGTTTTAAGTAGTTGTTTCTATATTACGACATTTAAAAAATGTATGCTATTGATTTTTTTTTTCTTCGCCCACGAGCAAAAAAATGATTAAATTAAAGGAGAAAGAGGTTTGTTTGTTTATTTTTATTTTTCCGGCTCTAATATATTATTTCATTCTCATGAAAAAGTAATGGTCTTTATAATAGTCAGAACACAACACAATTTAGTTTATATAATCCTATTAAAATGTATATCATTAAAAAAGTTTATGTAGTACATTCTTTACATTATATACTGATTGTCTACAAAATTTAATGCTCCTAGATTTAATTTTTTTAAAGTCTTTAACAACACATAGAAAATAAAATGCTACACAACATTATTTGTTAGACATGTTTTATTTTTCTATTATTGGAATAGAACAATAAGAACCAAGGTCTTTTGATTTTTTATGAGTCTTTTTTACCATTTTCAATCAAGGAAATTCAAGGTTTGTTACTTTAATAACATATTTTGCAAGTGATGTTGAGTACTTTTCATTTGTATGAAAATGAATGGCGAAATTGTATAGTTTCATGTATATTTATTATCTTTTTTCTCTTCGTGTTCTTGTTTTTATGAGAAAGACAAATTCCACTAACTTACATTCGGCCCGCTCCAATAATTTGCTTCAGTTTTGTGTGTGTCACTTTTACTATGTGTTGGAGTAAAAGCCCCAGTAGTCAACCCTGCAACAATCTAACGTGTTAACATGGCTGATTACTAGTAGTTTAACGTTTAAATATAATCCATGATTCTTCGCTGATGGCTGATTACTTGTGAAACGTGGCTGCGCGACGTGACGCGCGACGTAAAGTTTTAATATTTGATTTTGAACCAAAAATTTTGTCTCATTGTGGCTGAGCGTAGAAGTGTTTATAATGTATATATACAGGGTGATTATAAAAAAAACTATCCCGATATATGAGCCCATAACTGTCATACCGTTCACAGAAACTGAATGAAATTCTGGCGTAAAGTATTTTGAGGTATACGCTCAAGAATCACGTGAAAAACAACAGTTAAATTCTAACAGTTACGGTTACAGTGACAAAATTTCGAAATTTTCAAATGGCAACACCTACTTTTTTTTTATTGGAATGTGATCTTCGTAGTGAAAAACCATAAAAAGCGTTGGAACGGTACCTGTAGCACGAAAATCGACGGCGCTAGACAGACTAAGAAGAAAAGTGAAAACAACCAATAAAGGACAGAGAAGCAACAGAAAGTAAAACATTTTATTGTTCAGTGCCATCCATCATCTGCCCTGCCGCATGTAAAGTGTCGTCGTGTGTAAAATGGAAAATGTATGAAACACAATAAAATGTTTTGTTTTCTGTTGCTTTTCTGTCCTTATTGGTTGTTTTCACAATTTTTCTTAGCCTGTCTAGCGCCGGCGATTTTCGTGCTACAGGTACCGTTCCAACGCTTTTTATGGTTTTTCACTATGAAGATCACATTCCAATAAAAAAATAGGTGTTGCCATTTGAAATTTTGGAAATTTTGTCACTGTAACCGTAACTGTTAGAATTTAACTGTTGTCTTTCATATGATTCTTGAGCGCATACCTCAAAATACTTTAAACCAAAGTTTCATTCAGTTTCTGTGAACGGTATGATAGTTAGGGGCTCATATATCAGGATAGTTTTTTTTATAATCACCCTGTATATACAAATATATAATCGAACTCGGTTAATAACAAAGGATTTATAAAAGTCCTCGTATTAACTGTTATTCGTAATACTCATGAAGAATATAATAAAAAGCTCTAAACACACACATAATTAAATTACTTACTGCTATTAATTGCACTGATTCTAATTATTTCAGTGTTAAACTAACTTAATATAATAATGCTAACATAAAATATTCTGTCTTACCTTTGTGAATGTAATTTTCTTTAGACAAAATCACAGCCTCTAAAGAACTAGTAATTCCAAATGACATGAATTGATTGTTTTTAATTTTACATATCCTTTTCATTTTAACAGAGTAATAACATAAGATACATAAAAATGCTGGTTAATAAGGGCAAGAGATCAGATTTTAATGAAGAACCACATAAAGGTTTTCTTCTATGTGCCTTTCTTTCCATGGCCCAGTTGTAAAATTTACAAGGGGTGGCATTTGAAACTACTTCATCTTCCCCCTCTTTCTTTCATAGATCAGTTTAAACTTACGTCACACCCTAGCAACCACCTCAACAACCTGATGGGCATTTTTTTTGTCCGTCAATTTTTGGCGATTTTAATTGGTTGGGTGATAATACAGACCGACCAATTGACGATTTTGATTGGCTCGATACAAACTGAAAAATTGTGATCACGTGGTTGAAACTGATCTATTGTTTTAAGGCAAACTTCCCGATTCCCTTCGCTTATGTTAATCCTATGGGTGTAGGATGCATTCGTATATTTAAAATATCTCCTCAGGAAATTAATATTTTTAACTTCTGTTTTCTGTGTACTGTTCTTTTCTGTCTCTCTTTTTTACTTAGTTGTCAAAATATTTCTAAAATATGTGCTTAATTTATAATTTTATGTGTTAAAATCTTAGCAAAACTGAATAAGATTTTAATACTTCACATAAAATTAAGTATATATTTTAGAAAAATTCCATTTCTTAGTTGTCAAAAAAAGAAAAAAGAGCCATCTTTTTAAAAACGTACACAGAAAACAGAAGTCAAAAATATTAATTTCCCGAGGAGATATTTTAAATATACGAATGCATCCTACGCCCATAGGATTAACATTAGCAAGGGGAATCGGGAAGTTCACTGACGAGCAGCCTTAAGAGTATTTATTAGCCATGATCCTGCTTTTGTAGCTCGTAAAAAGCGTAAAAATCTTAATATAGTTTAAATGGTAAAGCATTCTTAACGTGCAAATTGCTCGTTCTAACAGTGTTCTCGTTTTAACCGTGCTAGTGTTAAACGAGTTCGACCGTATCTATCTATCTATATAAGCATAGATGAATCCTAAGAAACGGCCATGACCAATTGGCTCGAGGTAACTATATGTCTCATGGGTGTGGACATATCCATATCCTATGTCATATTCAAATTAATATTCACTTTATTCATACATATAAATAATCATATGTACACATTCATCTATTACAACAAAATGTCCACCATATTTTTTACAATTCATGGAAGTTAGAAAATTTATTGCTATTCACATTTTCTTTTAAATCTATATTTTCTGTGTCAAATTTCATGAAAAAATTTAAATACATTTTAAAGAAAATTAAATAATTGCATTACTTGTTGAAAATGGAATTATGAATATTATTTTTATAGTACGATTCTAATATTCGTTGCTGAAATTGCACACTGGTAAACTTCTTTTTCATCCACAACTGTCTTTAAAAAGTTTTTTATATTTTGATAATTCATATTTATAAACTTATTATATTAATATTTAGGTTTCATATTTTCTCTACAATCGTTATATTCTTCTTTATTGATGATTAATATTAAAGTTTACTTTTATTAAATATATTCGGATTTTCTAAATTTTTCTCATGTGAAATATCTAAATATTATGCATAAAAAATTTGCCATAAAAAATTCTGATTAAAAAGGGTTTCAATTATAAAATTTGAGAAAAAATAGCACACGATTCATTTTCAATTCGAGTTCCTATTTCTAATTTACTTTTGTAATGAGAAAAATCCTGTTTTCTTTTACTCCATCGTTGTTTGTTGAAAACAGATATCTAATCAGCGTTGTTTGATTAGATAAATTAACTTTAGGGTAGGAACTACAATTTTAATTTCCATAGTTGTAATAAAAATATTAATTTCGACGGAGTCATTCAAATTCTAATTAATTTTCCATTAATGCAAATAGAATGATTTTAATTCTTTTATCATCAAATCAATAATGTTAAATTGTAAAAATTAAATTTTAAAACATAATTTCTGACATACAGCATCGTGGCAAAGAATCAAAAACATGATTTCTTAATTGAATGTTATATTTAATTTTGGTTTGTTGTTAAAAATTTAACTCTATCTGTACCGTTAGAATTAATTGCGCTACAGGTCACGTTTATTAATTCATTTGTGAATTTTGTTTATTTATCTTAAAGTGGCGATTTGAGAAAGTTGTGTATGCTTACAATCTAATAGGGTAAAATGATTTCCAATATGAAATCTTATTCAAAATTTTGCCATAGAAAGAAAAACTATATATGAAACACAATGTTCCATCTTTAAAATAGATAGATAAATATTTTTCTTTTCTTTCTCATTTAAAAAGTAGTTTTTATTTAAATTATTTTTGTTATCAGAAAATCCTTTCTTTCACTTAATTTATCTATGCACCTTAAGAGAATGGACATTGTATAGATTATTTTACATCGATAAATTAACTTCTAATACGTATGCTTTAATTTTCGCAAGTTCTATAAGGATTTAAATGGTACCCATTTTATTTTCAATTAGTTTAATAGTGTTATAGTGATTTAAATACTTTCCTATGAAAACGAAGCAAATATTTGTATTTTTCTTGGAATAATTTAATTTTGAATGGTATTAGAAAATTAATTACATCTGAAAACTTGCAACTAAATATGTTGTAGGTCATAATGTATTGATTATTTGTGTCTGCGTTTGTTAAAAAAAATATTTTAAAAATATGATTAATTTTTTTTCCGTTATTTCATTAAATTTTGAAAGGATTTAAGATCGAAATATGGACTGCATAATTTTATGGAACAAGTAATTTATTTATTGTGAAACAACTCATAAATCGCTTTACATTGATTTTGTTATTTGTTTTTATCTGTAAAAATAACACTGATAGCAATTTAAAATACTGAGTAATCATAGACGCGAAGAAAACGTTCTCTTACATTCACCATGTTTTTCAAAGTCTTTGAGTTCGTTTTTAAAAACATAGCTGATGCCAATCGTAAGATTCGTTAAAATTAATTGCATCTTGAAGCTAAAAACGTTGAACTATATTTTTAAAGCTTATTAAAAAATAGTTTATCTATTCTGTAGTTTACACATAACTTAAATATATCTCTTTCGTTACTCATTGTAATTTGTTTAATTTCTGTTAAATCTGTAAAATTGTACAGGCAATACCTATAATTATATAAGAAAAATCACTTATTATTCAATAGAACAATAAGAATAAAAAAAAAAAAATTAGAATAAAACAATTAGAATAAAAATATATATGCTAAAAGTTATTACTGTACACTTAAAGATTTATAAAAACCTTTTAATAAACAGATTTACTAGTTTCGTACACACAATCGGTGTACAAAACTGTGTCGAATCGGTTTATTTTATTAAATAAACTATCCCATCCCCAAAACAAATAAATAAATAAATAAAATAAAATAAAAAACAAAAACAACGATATCACAGATATAATGAAAGCAGGTGCTTTAAGAAAGCATATGCTTTCATTAGTCCTGTGACCTCGTGATTTTTGTTTATCAAATTCATTTTTCAAAATATTTGGCGATATTAGTTTATTTTATTATTATTGATCTTAAGAATGTTACCAATTGTGTGTTCGAAACTAGTAGATCTGTTTATTAAAAGTTTTTTTTTAAAAAGCCTTTAAGTGTGCTGTAATCACTTTTAGCACATATATTTTTATTTTCAAACAATATGTTTCAATATAGAGTAGCTCGTGATATGCATTGTTCTGAAGTATTTAAAGAACGGAACTTTCTCTATAAATGATTCATCCTCCTTTTTTTCTTTTTCTGAGTTCGCAATTTCTTTGCAAATAAATACAGCTGATGCCATTCCTGCAGTTACGCAAAACTTAATTGTATCATCATTTTAGCATCCGCACTGGCATCTGCTCCTATTTTGCCAGCAACGGATTTCTAGCAGCTGACAGGTGTGCTAGAAAACAAGAAGGAAAATTTCCAGGTTGTGTTCCTTAGGTTGCCATGGGTAACCGCAGTTCCAACAGAATGTATCTTTAAATGTCAATGCGGTTTGAATTATGATTGCTTGACTAAATATTGCGACTCGAAAAGATCAATTTTCCCACTATTTCTGTGGTAATAATGTCGCTCATTTTTTTTTTTTTTTTATTACTTTTGTTTCCGATTATGCGACTAGAGAATGTTGTTGTTTGGTAATGTGATTGGTTTGACATAATGATTTGAGTAATTATAACTAGTTAAGAATTACTATTCAAGCTTTTACTCACACGCACACATGCAAGAAAATTTTTATAAAAGTCCTATATAAAATAAAAATATCTTTTTCAAGTACTGTATCTTTTAAAAATTATCTTACCTAGATGCTTAAATGATTTCGTATGAACTAATTAATGTTAATTTGATTTCTCGAACTGATTATATTTACTAATTAAAAACAACATAAATGTCCTAAAAACATGTACATAAATTTTCATAAAATATTTTACTGAAGATGTTTTGACTCCATATACAAAACTGCATTTTACATATACAACCGAGCTTTTTTCGAGTAAACCTTTGCTCATAATCAGGGTTACAAAACAAACGTAAGTACACAAATGGTGAAACACCAGTAAGAGCATCGTTCACTGCTGGATAATGGAACAAACCAACAGGGTTGGGAGGGAATGTGATAATCATATTTCGTCTTGAACAATTATTAAGTCTATACCATAATTTAGGAATATTGTAGGATAATGAATCATTGCATGTTTTATCTCTTTTAGTTAAAATTTCTATGGATTCTTTGATAATTGCGTCATAAAAGGTTGATGTATGCTTAATTTTAGCTTGATCAAAATGTATTTTGACTTATTCTTCTTGTCTTAACCCATTTTCGGCCAAAGGTGCGTAAACGCACCATTTCAATAGATATATTTTTATTAACACTGTGACGTATATTTTTCACTAATTTTATTTTTCTGCTATTTTTAAGGGTTCTGGAGATATCTATAAAATATTAGTAATTCAATTGAAGTAATTACGTTCTGTTGAGAAATTTTCAAAATACGCTGTTTTTTTACTTGAAACGGTTATTGACAAATTTGACCTTTTGAAAATGTATAATGAGATTACGTGAGATTAACCACGTGAGATTAACCATATGTTTTTATAATGGAGTAAAGTTGCAAGTTCTGAAAATAAAATAAAAATAAAACAAATGCCATAAGAAAACTTAAAATTTTTTATTTAAATTTAATGGTAAATTATTAATGGTAAATTAATAATGGTAGCATCAAATTAAATAAAATATTAGTTTTCATGCACGAAACTTTTTTGTTGTCTTAATGAATGTAATTTAAGCAAATTTCAATGCAAATAATGCCACATTTTATAAAATTTCTATGCTTGGTCTAAAATGGGTTAATCTCGAAAATGCTTTTTTAGTTCTATTGAATTTTATATCAGAAATATGCTCTTTTAAACGAGTTTTAAACTTTCTGAAGATCATATCTATATTTTGTATATGGAGTCAAAACACCTTCAGTAAAATATTTTATGAAATAGTATGTATATGTTTTTAGGACATTTATGTTGTTTTTAATTAGTATTTGTAGTACAAGATGAATATAGATTCAAAGAGAATGTTTTATCATAACTCAAGTTTTTGATTATATTTATACAAATATAAAAGTTGAATTTAACTGCTACTTTTATGAATTCAAAAGAATGAATGCAGAAATGAATTCATAGACTTAAAAAAAACTTGGTGAATTGCAGAAAACGTTTTCTTCACGTAATTCAATCTATATAAGAAGATTAATCTGTATATCTATGATTATTCAGAATTTTAAATTGCTACCAGCATTATTTTTACAGGTTAAAACCAATAACAAAATCAATAAAAGAAATTAAATTTTTTTATTTGAGTTGTTTCACAATAAATAAACTACTTGTTCAATAAAATTACGCAGCCCCATATTTCGATCTTTTAAACTTTTAAATGCTAGTGAAATCACTGAACATTGTTTTAATCATTCTTTTAAAAATATTGTTTAACAAAAGAAGTCAAGAAGTCATTATGGCCTAATACAGACTTAGTTGTAAGTTCACAGATGAAGCTAATTTTTTCATATCATTTAAAATATTGAAAGAAAAATTACAAATATTTGCTTCGTTGCCATACGAATGTATTTAATTAACTAACTAATTGAAAGTAAAATGGGGATAATTTAAATAACGATTCTTATTAAATTTGAAAAAAATTAAAGAAGTTAATTTATCGATGTAAAATAATCTATCTGAAACCCATTCTTCTATCGTGTATTGATAAAGTAAGCGAAAGCAAACATTTTCTAATAACATAACAAAATTATTCAACTAAAAACAATTTTTTTATGAGACAGAAAAAAAAAATTATTTTAAAGATAGTACACTGCTTTATGTATAGTTTTTCTTTCTGTAGCAAAATTTTGAATAAGATTTCATTTTTGAGATCATTTTATCCTGTTAGATCATAAGGTTAAATAAATTTCTCTAACCGCCCCTTTAAGATAATAAGAAAAGTGCACAAATGAATTTTTGTTTTATAGTAATTTTAATGTTGATGGTAGATAACATAGTTGCCTAGTATCATCAGATTTAAAGGACCTTGTAATCTAAAAATCTTTTTTTAATACTTAACATTGTTTGATACAGGCCAGCAACAATGGTGGTGCAGGCGGTGCCCTCGCACCAGGCGCCATAAGTTAGAATAGGCATTGTCATGCTTAATCGGCGTCGATACTAATCACTACTCATGCATCTACGATCGGTAGAAAAACTAATAAGGGGTTTCACTAACTAATAAGGGGCCAAATACAGTTGTTGCGGTGCTGGTTTGATATATTTAAATAAAAACGTAAGGTAAAACATAATATACAGGGGAGAACAAAGTAGTAACTTTATTTAATGATAAGACTTTATTTTATTTAATGGCATTATTATATTATCAAAAGTAATTTTTCACATTTAAATCAAGACCATTACAAAAAAAAAAAAAAAAAAAAAAAAAAAAGCCTATAAAGTTAGATTGTGGCAAACTAATTTTCTTCCACATGATGTAATCATCATGTTTTATTCTAGACTGTACTTTCATCACATGCCGCTTGATTAAAAAGAATTTCTATAATTACATTCGATTCTCGTTAATGCGTCTCTGCAAGACATATATCTCCGGTCAATGAGGACAATTTCGTTTTCCCCATCATTTCCTATTTGTAATTAATGTTATCAACATCACTTAAAGCGTACTAATCATCGGATAATGTGGACAACTTTTTCACAAACTGACCGAGCAGAATAGAAACTGCTTTTGTACATTATTTTTTTTTTCAAACTTTGATGTAATTTTGGTTATTTGAGAGATCAAGGTCAGTGACAATAATAAAGTGAATGAAAACTTTCTACCGTTGAAAACGTGAAAGTTTCAAAAAATTGCCGATATTACCAATATAACAGACCAAATATGAAAACAAAACCATAAGTTGCTAACCAACGTACACTTTATTACAAAATTGTAAACAGACATGTAAAAATTAAAATTAAAAAAATTAAATTATTCTCGACGTTTCGGTTTATTTTTTAAATCATCATCAGGAGATAATTTTCTTAAATACAAAACGGCAAAAGCCTGTTTAAAATGAGAGATTTCTTTAATTAAAGTTAAATTATGTAAATACGGCAACTTCTTTTGCATATTTTGTTTATCCTCAGTAACTTTTGTATTTACAAATTGTCACTGATTTGCATTTGAACAAGATTATTAAATTGGAGAAAAAATTGTTTATTTTAGAACTAAAAGCTTTTAATCTATTTAATTTCTGTCAAAAAATGAATTTAATTTATTCAAAAAAAAAGTTTATTTTTCATTTAAATGTTTACATCGTTTAATTGAAGCTTCGGTTAGTGCGGACAAAAAATGGTCTCCTTTGGAAGTACGCACTAACGGGAGTTCACTGCATCATGTATTGATTTTCGAGGAATTACTTTCCATAAAAAAGAATGAGCTGTAAAACCTCTTTAGTTTTTTTGTTTTTTATATTTTATTGCCGATTCTTTTTGTTTCTTCATTCTATTTGAGATGTATTCCAGAAATATGAGATCATTATAAAGGAGATTATTTTCTCCACTTATATATCTCTTTAGAAACTTGCAACCTTGCCCTACGGGTGATATTCCTTCCCGAATTATCTAATTAGCCTAATCTTCATAAAGTAACCAGTTACATCGTTCCAGAAATTGTTCATCGGATTACACTAACACTTTTCCTTCCGTTACGTGATCAATGTTTCTTGTAAATCAGTTTAAACATACTTGCATAAAATGTAACTAATATTTTGGTACTTGGCATCAAAAGAAATCGAAGTTAAAAGATTGTTTTTTTGTATTTTCAAAACAACGACACTTAAAAGCTCGTTATCATTCAGATCGAAAAAAAAATTTCTAAAATGTTAAATTTATGGCAATGGAATGGCTTCGTATTTTTTAAATGTTTTCATCAGAAAATTAAAATTTTTAATTATTTTTTTTCCTGCATACACTTTTAAAGTGATGATTGTTTGATATTTGACTGACAAAATAAAATACTTGTAAAATATCTCCTTAACTTCATATTTTAAGTGTTAAAATATCATTTATAGTTCTCCAGCTTCGCTAAGATTGCAACATTTAAAATATAAAATAAAGTGTATATTTTAGTAATATTTTGTCCATTAGACAGCAAAGTGTCATTTAAGAAGAGTATGCTCAAAAGTGAAATTTAAATTTTTTAATGAAAAATTACAAAAATAAGAATTCATTGCATGGTTATATGTTCAACTTTGGAGAGGAGAATTTGAGGTTTGATCAATAAGGAGCTTTAAAATAATCGAGGTACATAATAACCCATTCTCTCTTTCTCTTTATTATTTATTTATTTATTATCCTTTTTTATGAATGATCTAAATTCTTGGAATGTTGATTTGTTAATATTTCATTTTTACCAGTACACTACCCCTGTAATTTCTGCTTTCAATTATGCACCATTATCTTATACCTGTCTTTCGTCCGTAAAACATGGTTGTTTATAAGCTTTTGTTATGAATGGAAATGATATTTATGACATTGTTAAGTCTCATTTGTTAAAAAAATCTCTTTCTAAACGTCACCGGTCTTTTGTATTACGACAAGCATTTATATGGTTATTTATTAATAACAAACTTCAGAGCAAAACATTTATACCTTAAACAGTTTTAACGTGATCTGTCTTTTGAGTTAGAGTGATTTGTCTATTGCAATTGTCGCTTCACCTACTTCTATTGGATCAATTTGTGTAGTTGAACAACAGTCTTTATAAAAATTGAAGATGCTGTCGAAACGAGTTTGATTTTTCATATGCTTATCTGCTTTTCCTCTCGCTCTATGAGTTTTGCAAAAATACTCACCGGATAGTGTCTAAACTTGAATTTGTAAAAGGGTACTCATAAATGTTCAGTATTAAAAACTACAACTCTCATTACTTTCTTCACTGTTGTATTTTTTCAAATTCCTAACTTTGGTCTGTGGCTGATTTTTCCAAATTATTTACTTAATCTTTATAAACACAGTGAAACCGCGATAACTCGACTAACCTTGGTAACTCAATATTTATTATTCACATGGTTGGTCTAACGTTTAGTTCAACGAGAAACAAAATCGCTAACTCAACACATAGTAGAAGAAACCCGCTTTAGTCGACAGCAATTTTAAATTATCCTATCACAACATATTTTTAGTTATTATTTCTCCAAGATCATTTCTAAGTAATATGCATCATTTCGTTCCATAATCCAACTTAACTTCTTATTTTACTCAAAGTCACTTTTCTTGTATTCAAGAAACATTTTTTCAGCTTATTGAACCATACTGTTCTAGAAAGAAATTGAGATAATTTTATTAAAATAAGTCGTTTAGATTCTTAAAAATTCTAATATTTAATAGTACATCCGTACTGATTATACATGTTTTATGATTTTAAAATCATAGTACATGAAAAATCCTTAATATAAATTTTGTAGAACTCCGCTTAAGTCGACGTGTTTTTTTAAGCTTTATGGGTAGGGATGTAGTGGTCGGTATACGGTGATATGCGCCATGTACCTTCTCGATTTTTAAGAACCTCTGTATACCGTCTTTATATAACAAAGCTATAGCGTATACTCTGTAGAATAGCGTATGCCCTCTGGTTTTTTACGACTGCAGTATGTCTAATTAGGTTCGAGTGAATTTAAATCAGATAATTTGTTTCTGATTTAATAAAAATATGCTTCTAAAATGTTTCATTTTAGTCATTGTCATACGGTAGAGATTTTTTGGGGGAAGGGAAGGAACATATATTTTTTAAAAATGTAACTTGCTATTCATATAATATCAAATTAAAAAGTAAAATACAGAATGTGCAGTGGAGGGTATACGGTCATATACGCCGTAAACCTTTTAGATATTTTTTTTTAGGAATCTCTGTATATGTATACGTTGTGTTTAAAACATAAAGCTAAAGCGTATAATCTGTAGTACATACCCTCTGCGTATAGCATATTACTTCTGGTTATTTTACGACTACAGCTTTGCTTATGGGGTGTCGAGTTATAAAGATTCCACTGTAATTACATATAAAAAGTATTTATCGGGTTTACGCCAACCCCTTTCCTTCTATTACGTGACTAAACTATTTTTTTAAGTCAATTTAAATAAACTTGTATAAAATGAAACTAATACTTTGCTAACTGGCAGCGCATGAATAGCTCGTGCTAATGCATGAATAGCTCGTGCTAAAAAAATGTTTTTGCATTTTCAAAACAGCGGCACTTACAAAGCTTCGTCCAAAATCACTGATGCACAACTAATGTCTCATTTTTTCATTCCTCTTTATTTATTTACTTTTTTTAATGAAGCTGAGTTCTCGGAATGTTGATTCATTTACATGTTTACTTTATACAATTTGGGTTATTCGTGTTTTCGGAATTGAAAATGTACTCTATCGCCGGTAAAACATAATTGTTTATAAGCTTTTATTATGATGCACGGAAAGAATGTTTATGTTATAGTAGTTAAATCACAATTAGTAAAACATTTTTTACTGCTTTCTAACTTAACTAATTATTCTTATGTTTATATAAGCAACTAGTAACATCGGTCCAAAAATTGTTCATAAGGTTAAGTCAACTTTTTCCTTCTTTCATGAGACTAATTAAAAAAAATAAATAAATAAACAGAAAATTTAAATAAGCTTATACAAAACAACAGCAACAAAAAAAAAAAAAAAAAAAAAAAAAAAAAAAAATGCTTTGTAAACTGTTAGTGCATGAGTAGATTTCTCTTAGAATCCTGCATCGGGTCGCGTAGGCTGATTTTATCTAAACTCGACCCAACTCGCGATTCAGTTCGGGTTGGGTCAGCACAAATTTTTTTGTTGGTTTTAGGATATCCGAGTCGGGTAAAACTCTAATTGTTTCTGTTTCGAGTTGGATTATGATACTTTTGGGGTTGGGTTTGGGTTTGCTCGATTTTCAAAAGAGATACCAAAATATTGTTTCAAAAAAAAAAAAAAAAAAAAAAAAAAAACTATGTATTTGAATGTGACTTAATATACATATGTTCGATTTTCTACATAAAAGCTATAATTCATATTAGAGATAGAATCGTAGACTAATTTTCCATAATTGCATCAAAATATCGGTTAATTTTCCTTTATTTCGGGTCGACTTCAAATAGAATTCTCGGGTTCTGGTCGGTTCCTCTCCGACACCTAATAGCTCTTGCTAATAATTCTTGTCCTAATAGGACCCTAATAGTTCTGGCTATAAAAAGCAATTGCTAAAAGATGTTTTTGCATTTTCAAAAGAGCGGCACTTACAAAGCTTCGTTCAGAATCATTGATGCACAGCTAATGTCCCGTTTTTGTTTCATGCCTTTTTTTTTTAAGTGAAGCTAAGTTCTCCGAATGTTGATTCATTTGCATGTTACTTTAAAAAATACTACGGTTATTCGTGCTTTCTGGATTGCATCACTCTGCAATAAATGTCTATCTCCGGTTTATGGGTTTCTGTTTAAAACGGAATTAATATTTATGATACCGTTAAATCATGGTTGTTAAGAAATTCATGTGTAAATTTTATTAATCTTTTGTTTTAGGATGAGTTATTATATATTAATATTAAATTTAAATCATGTATTTATATTCTACAAAATTTTCAGCTATATCGTGATTTCTCTGTAATGAATGAATCTTGCAAATGATTTTTTATTTACTCATGCTAATTTAATTTACTCCAATTTTTGTGTAATTACAATCTTTATGGATTTATTACGTTTAATCTATTTATATACTTACTAGAAAACGTGTTCTTATCTTGATATTTCATCTGTTTGTTTCTATTTGCCCGTGTTCTTTGACATCGTTCAAAACTGTAATTGTAACCGATTTCGAATTTGTTTTGAATTTAAACCCTGACATGTAAAAACGTATCTGATACTGATTTATTTTTTGTTTGTTTTTAATAAATTATTTCTTAATCGGATTTAAAAACTGGAATACATGTTGGCGCATTTTTTTAATCAGTTTATTTAGATGTTTCATATGTTTATTTTAAATGTTCAAAATTTTCATTTTGTCTACAGAATAACACTTAAGAGGTTGCCCAGAAGGTAGTGTTTAAAAAAAGTCTTATAGCTAGTGTTCAGATGTGAGTGAGATAAGTCAAAAGTGGTATGCACGTGATCTACATAGTGGATAATTGATTGATTCATGCGTTTATGTTTATTGCCTGAACAAACAAAAAGTGACGCTACTTGGACACAAAAAGACCTACAATTACTGTAAGATCTATGGTCACTGTAGTTTGAAACCTCCACTTGAGTATTCCTTATGGGTCATGCAATGTGAGAAGCTTCCTCTGATGCATGGTGTTTTTGACCCACTTTTTGTCGACCATGCGATGATATTGCACTGTAAGATCTATGATCACTGTAGTCTGAAGTCTCCATCCGAGGAAACTTCTTCGTGTTGCATGCAACAAGAGAAGTTTCCTCAGATGCATGATGAAGTATGGTGTTTTTTTTTTTACCCACTTTCTATCGACTATGCGATTGTATTGCACTGCAGAAGTTTCCTCAGATGCATGATTCATGGTGTTTTTGGCTCACATTTTATCGACCATGCGGTGATATTGCATGCCATATGAAAAATTTCCTAAGATGGTGGCTTGAAACTACAGTAATTGTAGGCATTTCTGTGCCCCAGGCAACAAACTTAAAGTCGCGCATTAACAAAACGCATGCATCAACAGTTGCGTATTATGTAGATTACGTGTGTACCACGTTTGATGTATTTCGCACATACCTAGCACCATCTATAAGCCTTTTTTTCCCCAAAAATTACTTTTTGGGCCACTCTGTATAAAGGGAATTATAGTTATATGCAAAATATTTTTTACCTGATTTATAAAAGTATTTGTTGGAAAGAGTGAAAATATCTCTACCTGAAAGGAAAACTAAACATGAAAATCTCTGAATAAAATAAAATAGTAAAGTATCATGTAATGTTGCACTTAAATGATTTCATACCAAGTGCGTTACAGTGTATGGGGGAAAAAGTATTTAAAAAAATCCGTTGAAATCAATTTAAAAAAATGTTCATTGCAATGTAACTACATGTGATTAACCTTTACAAAACATGGAGGACATACTGAGTGCGCCACTGAGTAAAAAAAAAACTGCTGCGAAATCTAAAATAATTATGTGATTAATACACTTCATGTACACTTCATTCACAAATACAGATTTAAACTTGTAGTCATATTTTCACAAACTTATTTTGCATACCTCACAGTTTTTGGATGGAATATACTAGACTAGAGGATGCTTTCTCCATTACGTCCAACAGTTGGAAAGACCAAAAACATTATTTGGTCTATTTTGTCATTATTTGGTATATTTTGTTTTGTAAGTTATTTTGTGATTTATTTATCCTCTTCCCAAAGAACCTTCAGTGTTCAACCAATGTTTAAAGTTGAAGTTTGCAATTTTTTCTGCTCTCTTTCATTATTTGTTATTGGTAGGTCTCTACTGGCCTACCAAACAAACGCACTGTGTATTTGTGTACTTTATTCCATTTTATTTCCTAATTATTGTTATTATTATTATTATTATTATTTTACAATTTTAATGTTTATTATTTTGTACTATTACTAGACATTCCATTACAGAGGTACATTATCAAAAGTTGATATTTAGTCTTTAAAAAGGAGTTGACGTTTCGAGTTAGTTACCTCAGCTGTTTTTGTGTTATTACAAATCGTCCGTGTTACATTATTTCTAATTAAATTAGTCTTTATTTTATAAATTTGATGTTTATTACTCTTAAACTACTGCTGGCCATTACATTAGACAAGGGTATCATTAAAAAATTGTTATTTAGGCTTTAAAAATGGCTTGGCAGATGCAGTTACGCCGCCCGTGTTTTTATGTTACTATAAAAACTGTCTGTGTTTTTAAAGGTTAAATAAATCTAAGTGACTAACCGCCTGTAAGTGACAATTAATTGTATAACCAAAACTTGTGAGAATAGAAAAAGATTAAATTGTCTCATAATTTTTTTACGCATTTTACGCGGGAAACTTGAAAACACGTCTTTTAGATAGATGTAATTTGACCCACGGGCGCTACTTTTGCATTTTATATGTTACATTATTTCTTAATAAACTTACACAATATTCGTATTTTTACAATTAGACTACTATGCATATAAATACTTTGATTAGAAACAAAAACAATATTAGATACATTCATTTATAATATAAACACGAACAGAGAAAATGTATTTGTTATCTAATGAAAAATGTTAGAGTAACACCCACGAAGGGAGCTTCTTGTTTGAAAGATGAATACTAAACCGATTAAGATATGTTAAGACATATATAAAATTACTTGAATAATAATACAAGAAGATATTTTTTTTGTTTTAGTTTACTATTTAATGCACAATAAAATTTTAACATTTAATAGTAAAAAAAATCTTTTTTTTTTAAATTATTATTATATTTTATTGCGTTATGTATTTGCGAATCAGAGAAAATGAATTTATTCTTTTCCATCCCCTATTCACTTTTTCTATAAGCATTTGAATTGATTAATAATAGAAAATTCCAAATTCATATTTACTTGACCTCTCAGTACAAGCGATAATTTTAGGATTTCTTTATATTTGAAAGGATTTTTTTTATTATGCATATTTTTCCTAAGAAATTATATTGCATAATACTTTTGTATTTATGTTGGATAATTTTTCTTCTTTTATAACACTTGAAGATGTCATTATAGCTGCATAAAATTATGTTTTGCACGTTTTTGAAGATTTATTTGCTTTAAAAATAAAAGGAAAAACTTCAGAATAAAATGGTAAATTCTAGATATTCTGAAACTGACATATGAAGCTTCTACCGGGATTCCAATCGATGAATAAGACGTGACAGGTTTTCTTTCTCTGCTTTTTTATTTTATTTTATTTTTTATTTAATCCGTTTTTGGTCTTGTAAAAGATGCGACCGTATCAAATGGCGACAAACCTTTTTTTAGTTACAAGGAAATGTCAAACTGTAATTTGCTTGAATCTTTAAAACAAGAAAGAAAAACAAAACTTTTAGATTATGGAAGACTTTCCAACGCATTCAGAATACTGTAACAAAACTTCACCATTTATTAAAATGAAAGATGATGCCTAAGTAAACAATTTAGAAACGCATAACATATTTGAAAACAAATTTCAGCTTTTCAGCAATTACCATTTACTGTCAGAAAAATATTCGAATTATTTCGTGTTATCCTGTATATGATCTATAGCTTTGTCTATGTACGACATAGTACGCAAAAATTTAGTTCAGTTAGAAAACGCTTAAGATACAGTGAAAAATTACCCTTCAGCTATTTCCATCAATAAGCGGAAATGTACTTGAATTCTTTTGTGCAGCCCTGTATATGCTGTATAGAATTTATACGCACCAAGCAATATGCAAAGAATTAGTTAAATTTTAAAATGTGTACCAAAATTAAAAACGTGAACGATGAATGCTATACGCACCATATACCATAGTAGGATAATAATACATACATAATAGATAGATATAGTAAGCCTCTTGTAGTGCACGTTAGTGATATATATGTATTTTACTATGTTTGAAACTGTGTGACATCATTAAAATACATCATTTGTCTATATTACTACAAAGTATGCAAAAGTTTAGCTCAGTTAGGAAATGCATAACGCACAGTTGAATATTACCCTTCAGCTGTTTCCGTCAATATTCGAAAATATACTTGAATTCTTTTGTGCAGCCCTGTATATGATCTATAGAATTTCCACACACCGAGTAATATGCAAAAAATTAGCCACATTTAAAAACGAATTTCACAACTGAAAACTCACAGCAATTACCGCTCATAGACTGTACTATAACCGAATTATTTTGTGTGTCCCCGTGAATCAACGATAAATGCCATGCACACGCCATTCTATAGTAAGCATCTGGCAGTGCACCTCACTGTTATATATCAATTTAAATATATTTGAAACAGTGGAACATTTATAAAATACAGTGAAAACGATTTTTTTCTCGACTTGAGATTCTTTTGAGTGCCCCTATAAACGAACTATAAATGCTACACATTTCATTTTCAATAATGAACATTCCATGGTAATCCTCAATAATATATATCAATTACATGAAAATCCGAGTATATTTACGCGAGTTAGAGCACGGACAGATGGCCAGACAAACGGAATTCATAACACATTTCAACTATGCTGGAAAGCGCTAAACAGATTGTTAAATACACTCTGCAATTTCTTTACCTTTACTCAAAAACCAGCCATTTAAAAGATATATTTTTTTTCGTCACTATTAACATTAGATTTGCGGCGTTTAGTAAATACTTATTTCAACAGAAATCCATTATTCTAATCGACACATAAAAAAGGATAGTCCCATAAAAACTTACAAAATAAGCTGCAGTATATATTTCCACCTAGTTATATCATTAAAAAGTAATAAATATTTCTAAAACATAATGTTTCTACTGTCGGACATTTTAAAAGCATAAATTCAAGATCGAAGGAGCGTTTGCCGTTGGTGGGCATCGCATTTCCTTTGTTCAGAAATTAGTTTAAAAAAGTCATTATATTTTAATTGTGTTACTCATTTTAGGATTCGAATAAAATCAATTTATTCTTTTCCATTTTCTATTCCCATACCCCATTCCTCTCTCCCTTACATAAGGTTTTCAATTAATTAATAATAAGCAAATCCTTATTCATTTTTAAGTGATCTCGATAATTTTATGTTTTTAATAAATTTCAAAAAGATCTACTATCTTTAGATATAATATTGGATAATACCTTTCTATTTATGTTGAACAATTGGTCTTCTTTGGTAACACTTGAAGATGTAATTATATTCAAATAATATTATTTTTTGAAGATTTATTTATTTTGAAAATAAAAGGAAAACCTCCAGAATAAAATGGTAGACTCGAGATTTGGTGAAATTGGCATATGAAGCTTCTACCGAGATTCTATTTGATGAATAAGATGTGACAGATTTTCTTACGTCCTTTCTCTCTTTTTTAGACGTTTTTGGTCGTTTAAAAGGCGTGTCCGTATCAAATGGCGACAATTTTATTTTAGCCACAAGGAAATGTTGAACTGTAATTTTCTTGTGTCTTGAAAAAAAAAATATATAAATAAATAAATAAATAAAAGATTGTTAAGTTACACACTGCAGATTTTTAATCGTTTTTTTTAAATCAGATATTTAAATGTACATTTCCCATAAAGTTTTTATTTTAGGTGCGTTCGTAATTATATAAATACGTAGCACCTAAGTCGTCGTCTGATCCGTCCGTCCGTCCGTCCGCATATAACAGCGCAAAATCTACCCAATTAAATGGTTTGAAATTTAAGATGTATTATTTTTGCAGAATTTTGTAGAGGCATTTCAAATTTTATGAAAATCGAATCAAAACTTTAGAAGATATTAATAAAAACATTTATTAAGAAATTTGAATTTTAAAAAAAATCTATGCTTTCTTGTTATAGGAGTTTCCGAAGTTTAATCGTCAAGCGACCAAGATACTTATTTTATTACGGAAATTAATCTGCAGGCGATATAATTCATTTCACAGAATTAAAAATCATTAAGATCTGAATATTTATATAACTAGCTATAGTACGAACGCACCTCATTTGTCACGTTTGACGTACAATTTCCAACTTGTTTCTTTTCACCCCAATTAAAGGAAACATCAAATGTCCTTTATTCAAAAGTTTATTAGGATATCTTTATACGAGTTGTAAGTTTGGAACTGATTGAAATGTGTCCAGGCCTGGATTTGAACCAGGTTGGCTTAAGCTACCAACGCTCTGCCAACTGAGCTAGCCTGGACAAATCTGACAGACGCAAATCACTCAGTAATCCGTTGATAATGACATCTGGTCTTTTATCTGAAACAGCTCAACAAAATAAATCGCAGGTAATGGAACTCCGAGAAAACGTTGGATACGTAGTTACACTTTATTAATTCAACATAATTATACTTAATTAATTTAACATGTAATTAATTGTGTTAAACTAATGAATTCCAGCGTATTTTACGTAACTACTTATCCAACGTTTTCTTGGAGTTCCTGTACCTGCGATTTATTACTTTGAGTTGTTTCAGATAGCAGACTAAATGTCATTATCAAAAGGCTGTTTGAGTGAATTGTATCCGCGAAATTTGCTCAGGCTAGCTCAGCTGGTAGCAAAAGGTCCCATCTCAAATCCTGGTATGGACACTTTTTCACTCTGTTGGAAAATAAAAACTCGTTTGATGCATTTACCAATTAGATTAATTGTGTTAGATTAATGAAATAATATCATTATGTTTATCAATGTATCAATATCCCTCAAAACGCAAATTTATTCTTTTTCGTTCCGGATTCACCTTTAATTCCACATGAACTTTTCAGCTGATTAATCTTTGAGTATAAAACAATAATTTAGTGCTTTTATTAAATATTTAAAAAAAATTCCTTTACTATTCATCCCCCCCCCCCCCCCCCTTAGTATTAAATAGTATTGGATAATTTGGATAATACTTCATTAGTTACTTCTTTGATAATACTTAAAGATGCAAGTACCTGAATAATCTTATGTTTTGAACGTTTTAGAAGATATATTTATTTTTTATACATTTTTGGTCTTGTAAAAGGTTCTAATACCGTATCAATTGGCCGCAAACTTTTTTTTAGCTACAACGAAATGTCAAATAGTAATTTATCCATGTCTTGGAAAAAAAAAAAATATTGTTAAGTTATACTTTGTAAGTTTGTAATCGTTTCGTAAAATCGTATATTTAAAATGTTCTTTGATAATACTTAAACATGCAAGTATCTGAATAAACTTATGTTTTGAACGTTTTAGAAGATGCATTTGTTTTAAAAATAAAAAGAGAAATATCAAAATAAGATGGTAGATTCAAGATATGGTGAAACTGACATACTAACCGTCTACCGGTATTCAATCGATGAATAAAATGAGATAGGTTTTCTTTCTCTCTTTTTTAAACGTTTTTTGGTCTTGTAAAAGATGCGTCCATATCAAATGGCGGCAAACTTTTTTTAGCTACAAGGCAATGTCAAACAGTAATTTGCCCATGCCTTAACAAAAAAAAAAAAAAAAAAAAAAAAAAGATTATTAAGTTATACTCAGCAAGTTTGTAATCGTTTCTTAAAATCGGATATTTAAAATATGCATTTGCCATTAAGGGTGGTTGTTGATCAGTGAGATCTCAAATTCCCCTCGCGAATGTTAAAACTATGGGCGTGGAATGAACTCTTATTTTTAACATATCTCCTCAGGAAATTAATATCTTTAACTTCTTTTTCCTGTGTACTGTTCTTAAAGGATGTCTCTCCTTTTTTACTTTACAAAATATTTCTAAAATATATGCTTCATTTTACTTGAAGTGTTGAAATTTTACTCACAGTTCGACAGCTTGAAAAATATTCAGGACTTTCTTTTGAAATATCGGATCAACCCAAACCCGATCCAAAAGAGTCCAAACCCAACTCGAAAAGTCAACCCGACCGGCAAGGAAAAAAAATCGTCATCCGACCCAAACCGCGGGACGTGTCGGGCTCGGGTAAATTCGGGTTGTCGATGCAGGATACTAAACCGCACTCCGATACGTCAATTTATTAAAGTTTCGTGATTTTTTAAAATCTGAACTTACTTTCAATCTCTTTGAATTATTTATTTTTCTTTCTTGAAGAAAAAAAAAAAAAAAAAAAAAAAAAAAAATCTGTCATTTTGAAAAGTCTAATGGTTTAAACCACACTCCAGTAAAACAAATTGTAATTTTTTTTTTGTTTTCTCAAAGTTGTAACGGACTCCTGACATCCCAGGTAATTTCACTGTATTACTTATTCAAGAGACTAATAAAGCAAATTATTTTTTTCCTTTCCCTATTTATCTTCTTTCCCTCACCCCAACAAGATTTTGAATGAATTGATAATATGCAAATTCTAATTTATGTTTAATTTATTGTGATAATTTTATGCCCTCATTAATTTCCAAAATATTCCTATACTATCCATTTTCTCTTAGAATTGTATTAGACAACATTTTTCTACTTATGTTGGGCAATTGGTCTTTGATAATCCTTGAAGAAAAACTTATAGTTGAATAATCTTTATATAATTTAGATATGCGTAAACTTATAGTTGAATAATTTTTATATAATTTATATATGCGTCAACCTATCGTTGAATAATCTTTATATAATTTACATATGCGTAAACTTAAAGTTGAATAATATTTATATAATTTACATATGCATAAACTTACAGTTGAATTATTTTTATATAATTTATATATGCGTAAACTTATAGTTGAATAATCTTTATATAATTTACACATGCGTGTTCAATAATATACACTCTATATAGTTACATAATAGGAAGAAGAGGATTTTATCCCCCTACCTCCCCATAAACTTTTTAAATCAATTTTAATTTGGCGAAGAATTAATTATTGTTTATTTTCGTCAAGTGCAGCAGAGAACAGTTACCTTAATAAAGGCAAAAACGATTATCCGAGGATAATTCCAATTCTTTGATGTGAGTAATAAAAAAGAAAGGCGGAATAATAAAACTGCAAAATACGTAAAGGAAAAACTAAAATATAAAACCTACGTGTTCATCAAATTTTAGACTTTTCCGGCGCTAAAAAAGCCTTTTTAGTGTTTTTAGTGCCGGAAAGCTTCGAAATTTCATAAAATTCAAAGTATCGTAACATAGTGAGTTTAGGTTGTAGAGAAATAAGTTTTTTTACTGTGTTACTTGTCAGAGCATTTAGAAATGTTTTTCTAAATATCACTTATAGGGGCCCAGAAGCGTATATATATATATATATATAAAATAATAACTCTTTGAAAATTAATGGCAGGACTATTTCATCAAAACAATCTTAATACCTACCTTATTGTGAACACTTTTGCAATTTACATTACCTGTGTATCTCCAACATCAGGTAAATATTTAAAACGCATTTCAATCTTTTTGGGACACCCTGTCTTTTTTCACATGACTGATGAGGGATGACAAGGTACTTTTTAGCATTATCTTTAAACCTGCTAGTCGTGCCACGAAATCAGTTGCCCATTTCGGTAAATAGTTTCGTTTTTTGATTGTACCACTTTACGATGTGATCATTATCGACTGAATTTATCCGTGCTGTGGCTATTCCTGAAAAAAATAAATTAAGAATCGATGTAGAGTTGTAAACGTATCTAAGTGAAATACTTGAAAACATGTAGCAATTATATTTGTTACTAGTGATGCATTGCAGAAAAACTTTATATATATATATTTAGAAAATCAGTCAATATTTATATTAAAATTGTAAAGCAGAATGTTATTCAAAGATTCTCAAATGGAAAACCAATATTGTGTCAAATGTTTAACACACAATTTTCCGAGAAATCATTTCATGCAATTCCTCCATTTTCAAATAATTAGCGTCCACGTTTTATTAAGCGAATGATGACAAAGCACCGTTTAGCATTTCCTCTAAAACGGTAAGTCGTCATGAAATCAATTGACCATTTCGGCGAGTGATCTCGTTTATTGGTTGTAGCACTTCACGTCATTTTCGACTGAATTTATTCATGCAGTGGCTATTCGACTTTCCCGAATAAAACATATTAAGCATTTATGTAGAATTGTAATCGTGCCTGAGAAAAATACTTGAAAACATGTAGCAGTTACATTTGTTGCTAGTGATGAACCGCAGAAAATAAATAAATAAATAATTCATAAAATCAATCACTATTGATGTTAAAACTGTCTTCTAGAAAATTAGTTAAATGTAAAATCAACATTACTTTAGATGTTTGACTTACAAATTATCAAGAAATAATTTCATCCATTTCCACATTCTCCAGCAATTAATGTCTAAATTTTATCATGTGAATGGTAACAAAGGACCCCTTTAAAACCGCAAATCATGTCATGAAATCAATTGTCCATTTCGGTGAATGGCCTCCTTTATTTATTGTACCATTTTACGTCGTGATCATTATTGATTAATTTATCCGTGCAGTGGCTATTCGTTCTTATATCTATATCTTATATATATATATATATATATAATATTTAATATAAGTATAAGTATATATATATATATATACATATATAACCATTAATAAAACATTACCGAAACGCCAACAAAAACTATAAAATTATGAATTAGAATATAATAATTAATTGACAACAATAGTGTTCCCCCAACACACTGAAAATAGATTCCATATACATATTAAATAATAAAAAAAGAAAAGAAGAAGAAATTAAATTACAAAATTGAAAAAAATGAAATTTGTGGAATTTAGGCAGAATCTTTAGGTCCGAAATGCCTAAATTACCACAAATAAAATGTGTGGTTTCATCATCATCATATTAGCCATAACATTGATATATATATATATATATATATATATATATATACATATGTGAAGAACGAAGGATAAGACATTATAAAAAGCAGCAATGGAATGGACACTGAAGGAATTGTACTTAAAAGGATGAAAAAGCAAAAATTGGAAAACTATGAATATCTTATAGAATCTTCAGAAGGGCTTTACAAGAATATTCATAGTAAGTATATGTTATTTCATCAAATATTGTCAGCATATATAATATATAATATATAATTTTAGTTTTTACTTACATATATATATAAATATATGTTATTTGATAAAAATTAAATCTGAATGTTGGGGAAGTCCAAATATACCATTATTAATAATGTACAGATATTTTTATTTTAATCTTTAACCATATGAAAACTTCTAATAACATGAATTTTCATATATATTTGAAACATGTACTTTCTAAATCGTACCGGCGACAAAGTACTTATATTGAACAAATTACGAAACATATCAAATTATTTTTAACTGAGCTATTTAAAAAAAAAAACTTTTATGTAAGCGTAGTTTAAAAATAGTGTTCGAATGAAAAATAATTTTCTGCGTAAAATGTTTTTATTATTTCTCAGAGTTCAGGACTTTACAGGATTATCAGGACTAACATTCTTTTTTTAGACAGTGATTATTTACTGCTGTGCTTGAGACAAAAATAAAATTACTTAAGTATATTACGAAAATATCCCTAATCCACACTCTAAAAAAAGACAAAATGTTTCTTAATCCAAGAAAATAAAATATAACCACTTACGAAAATATACAATAACCTCTTCCTAGTTGCCCACGATATGAAAAACGTTCTTTACCTTTAGAAACCCCAGAAACTAATGTATTTTTGAGATTTAAAGAAGCATTTATAAAAACAAAATTTCTTTTGCTGCACTTGCATGTATAACTTCAGTTTCGCAGCTGAAAATGTTTTAATTGAGAACTTATATCATCCTGAAAATCGATATTCCGTTTTAAGAAAACTTATTAATACACTATAAAAAACTACTCGGAAACATTTTTGAAAACCAGTGGCACCAAAAGAAGTTTTGTTGCTATAAATCCTTCTTTAAATATAAAAAATATATTAGTTTCTGAGGTTTCTAAAGATAAAAAAACGCTTTTCAGAATCGTAGGCAACTCGGAAGAGGTTATTGTATATTTTCGTATTATTATTATTATTATTTTTTTTTTTTTAAGCAGTGCAGGGGTCGTCAACCACGTAGGTGGGTGCATTTGCGCCTACCGACTCCCTTCTTTGCGCTCAGAAATACTTTTTTAATTTATGCGTATAAATACATATTTGCATGCACTCGTGGATAGCATTGATTTTGGAATTAAAGTAAGAAAAGATTTTGTATCTATGTGTAAGACAATTTTAAAATGATATCTGCTTCAAATAATATATTGAAAATAAAAGAATTGTAACTGATAAAGATACTTTTGAGCATTGTTTCATTATGTGCAGCCTTAGTAGTTGTATTGAAACTGTATTACCTTTTGTAATTTGATTTTTTTTTTACAGATATTAATCTAATATACTTTACTGCCCGAGAGGGACTTTGCAGACTTAGGAGTAAGTCTATAGTAGAGCATAGTTGTCCCTCCTGGTTCCCTTTACTGAGGTAATTAAAAAAACAAACTACAAAATCCGCCCGTAAGCGCGACAGAGGGCGGGGTGGCGAACGTGAACAATAGATAAACACTGGACAGAGTATGATAAAAACAATCAATTAACACAAAAACCTGATATACATTTATATCCATACACATGAGGGATTCTATATGTCTATGCATTCAGTATCCTTAACACACAACAAATTTGTGTGTTTGAGATGCGCTCACGAGAATTAAAAAAAAAAATAAATAAATAAATAAATCCAGTGCGCCCATGATAGCACAAAGATTGGTGACCGCTGCTCCTATTCTGTTTTTAACACTTTCCAATGTAGCTGAAAAGTGTTTATGAAATCACTTTGTCTGCCTGCCGTCTGTCTGTCCGTACTCTACTCTAATTCTCGTAAAAATACTCGAATTGCCATAACATTTTTTTTTTAATATTGAGATTTACTATAAAATGTTTGGTATTGAAAATGAAATGTAGAGCATTTATAGTTCGTTTACAGTGACACACAAAAGAATTCCGTTACATTATTGTCTATGGGTAAAAATCGTTTGTGTGCATTTTATTGATGTTATGATACTTCAAACATAATAAAATCACTGAAGTGCACTGCAGCAGGTTTCTACAGGTTCACTGCACATTTAAATTAAAAAGTTTTATGAATTATTAAAATTTAGGAAATTCCGTAATGGGCGTGTCCTATAATTTTTGGCAGTAATGTTTTTCCATCAAATGAAAATAATAGCTACTTCGCCGCTAAATAAGCTTCAATATATAAATACTGCAGTAAAAAGAAACTTGAACGAAAACATTAACTTAATAAAGAATGAAATTTCAGTGAAATTCTGAGCAGTAAATTTCTCAGACGTATCAAAGTACAGACGAAATTCTTGACGAGTTCTCGCAGCGTCTGATTTCTTTGTGATAAATAAACATCGTTAAAGGACCTATTTTCTTTGTGATTTCCCCTTTTTTCCTATCTGTCAACCTTTTTGATACAAGCATCGGTTTTCGGTGTCGATTTCTGAAAAAGGACAGCCCATTCCATGGACTATCTAGCAGGTGATCTTGACGCACAAGTGGAATCGATATATCTTACTTTAGGAATCGATGGATCATACATGGCTGTAACGTATATCGATTCCGCAAGCTATTTCGAACTTTATATTTGACATAAAAGAGACAATTAACTGCATTAGGAACATTTTCCTTTTCAGAGACAATGGTACAATATTTGGGGAAACTCAGGAAATCGACGTTATTATGTTAGTTTAGTGTGTATCAAAAATTTCCGAGAACAGGGAAGTGAAATGATAGGAATTTAAACATTATTCTTAGTTAGTTTAATTTATTTTTCGCATAAGAGTAATGATTTTTTCTCTGGGGAATATTTACCTTTTTATTATTTAGTCTTAAACGAAATAACTTTTTAAAATAATTAAATTCTTTAATTAAGATTAATTATTTTCAAATTCAATTATTGATTTAAAATGTAAATTAATTTAATTAATTTAATCATTAATTAACTTACTTTTTTTTAGCAATGAATGTTGTTAAAATTTTCTTTTTTTTTTCAAATTTTTCATCACATTAGAATATGAAAAATATTTATTTTATCAACAGAGAATTATTCAAAAACAAAGCGTTGCAACCAAAGTTTTAGAATTAAATGAATAAATAAACAAAAAAGAATCTTTTTAACTTTTGCCTTGTTTGACAGATAAAAGTTAGAAAATCTCCAGTCTGATATCATCGCACTACAAGAGTGACATTATCAAGAATAAACTTCGACTTATAATTTAAATGTGGACATTTTCTGACCTATAGAACGAACCCTGTTAGTGACCATCTCCATTGGTAACTCTTGTATGCTATAATAGTAAATAGTAACCAGTTGATGGTCCGGAAAATTTCAGTTCGACGAATCCTTGCAGTGGAAACAAAGTTTTTCGCCATGTGACTTTAAATTATTTAGAGCAAATCGAAGCACCATCATGTTATTTTTACATTTTCTAGGCTTAAGATTAAAAAGTGGGGGGGGGGGGGAGGACTGAGTCCAGTAGCTCAGTGGTCAGTGCATTGTACTTCCACATTAAAGTTCTGAGATTCGCCTCCGGGTTGGTTCACTGAATTGTCTTCCCTTTGGGATCCATAAAATGAGTACCAAATTAGTTTGGTAAACACTGGGAGTTCCGCTGACCAACTGACTAAAACCTATGTTATATAGCACCTTTGGGCCAATGGTCAAGAAAAGGGAATTGACATGGCACCATCTTGCTTATCAGTTATGGATGGTGCTGGCTAATAATCGGGATCGGGAGGTGCGGAGTTGAAATTTTTGTTTGGGTTTGGATTTTAAAAAGTTTTAGGATTTTTTGGTTCCTCGTGTGCAACCAATGATCACAGTTTCACAAACAATTAACTAAAAAGTAGATACCAGAAATAATTTTCATAGTGCTTGCCAAAGAGTGAATATCTTGAAAGCATATAAAGGGGTAAAGTGTGCTCTATAGTTTGAAAACGAAGCTATAACCATCATTAAATTATTTAGTCCTTTTTTTTCGACAGGAGTCTTCCTTATTACATGAGCCCCACCAGTGGCTGAGAGGTTCTGCTCTCGAAGCTGGTAGACGGGAGGTGCTGGGTTCGATCCCAATCGCCCCCGTTGGCCTAATCGTTCGGAGTTTTCGTGGTTTTCTTCGAGCCGTGGATCTATCCATGCGTAAATACGGGTTAGGTTCCCTTAGAAAGACCCCCACGAAGGGCACTCCCCCCGGGCCTATATCCCAAGTGTAGATAATTGGACGTCAATAATCAACCCAACCCAACCCATATTACATGAACCAACTGATGAGGAATATTCGGTTGAAAATAATTAGTACAGAAGGTATCATCAGTTTGATCAGGGTCAATTTTCTGTCTGTGTTGCACAAGCACATAAGTTGCTAGAGGCTACACCGATTTTATTTTTACTAATTTCTGTACATTAAAAAATGCATTTTAAATAGCTTTGCATGCAGTAGTTACCTTCAAAAATAGGAGAAATTGTCGCGTTATAATTAAATTATATGATTGGTTTGACAGTCGTAGGTTAAGGTAGCTTAAACTCGGTCCAGAGCAGAGTAATACGACCAGTTAAACATTTCAAAAACAGCGTTGGTTTTTTGTAGTTTTATTTAAAATTACATCAGGTCTTTGATGTTGAAGCATAAAACGTTGAAAATTAAAAACAATATAAGAATCATAATCATAATCAATAGCCACATGCTACATTATTAAACATAAAACAGAACTGCTTGCAAAATGTCATCACCACAGACGCGCGACATGCCATTTTAACAGAATATGTACAGTCAGTTCATTTATTACGCCACGCTACACATTTGCCGAAAAATTTACATAAAACAAGATGCGAAAAAGAAAATGTCAGAAGAAAAACTCTTCGCATGCATCTTGCGTAAAATACGAAGTGCCTGACTAAATGAGGGAAAGAAAACAGGCAATGTGTGGATGCAAAGGATTTTGTTCGCAACTCGGGAAAACTATTGGCAGGCTAATTAAAAATAACTGAAGACATGTTAACTTGCGAAAAACTGTTATGCCTGCCTGTCAAGGCGCTACAATTATCTTCGAACAACAACAACAAAAAAAAGAAAATCCAATCAGTCTAAGCTCTACAATTTTATGTGGATTCCGATCCAAGCCCTAACCTGGATTTAAACACGGCTCTTCTTCACTAGCCGCCAGCACATTAACATAACGACTATACAGTCAAGCAGGTGGGAAAATAAATCGCAATATAAATTTATCACAAGCAAAAGTTATATGGTCTTTAAGGAACCCATTATCATTATTCTTAATGAAAATCAACCATTAACAATAGGATTCGTAAAGACATAAAGACTTCGGTCCAATTTTACTTTTTTTCCCTCATAGACAGCTCTAGAATTTCGTACAATCTCTTTATTTATTAGCGCCTGTTTATAGCTGTCTTTCGTGATAAGATATCGAAACGTTCAAAAGATATTTTTAATAAGATCTCACTGTCACGAAAGTGTAAGAAAAAACTTTTTTCAGAACCAAAAAGACTTTTTGTTTCTGAAATTTTTTATCTTTTTGTTTGCCGGATGAAAGTGTTCCAACGTAACTCAGGAATTTCTAAGTAAAAGTGAACACGCTGAAATTTCGCCATTCAAGCAATATTCTAGATGTCGCAATGTGAATATTATCCAATGAATAAAAGGTAAAAAAAAAAAAAAAAAAAAAAAAAAACTTGCTAATTTTATAAAAATGTAAATCCAGAATGTTCAGTTATTGTATCCATGTATTTTTTGTTTAATAAGTTGCACTGTAATAGTATTTGATTTATAATCCTTCGACTACCAAAAAAAAGAAGGTACAAGAATTACACTGGACTCTCGTTAATGCGTCTCCGCTTAATACGTATCTCCGGTTAATGATTGCAATTTCGTTTCCCCCACCATTTCTTATTTCCAATTAATGCTAAAGACATCACTTAAAGCGTGCTACTCATCGGATAATACGGACAATTTTTTCTCAAACTGACCAAGTAGAATCGAAATTGCTTTCGTACGTTATTTTTCATATAATTTTTAATGATATGAATATTATTAATCACCCATATTATTAATCGAAATGTGATATAACGGACCAAATTTTGGAGTTTCTCGCAAAAGTGGAAAATGATGTGGTGAAGCGATCATTCGTTCAAAAATAACGCCAAGAAAAGTGAGAGATTAATTTAATTAGAGTTAAACAATGTAAGTAAGGCAATTTCTTTGAATTATTTATTTGTCTTCAGTAATTTATTCTTTTGTACTAGCAAACTGTCACTAACTTGTTTATTAACACGTTCACTGCCGCGTTAAAAATACCGGAATTTTATTTTATTTCGAAAGTTCGAATTCATACCAGAAAATACTAATAGCAATATTTACTTTATTTAATTACAGACATTTTGTCATTACATAAAATAAAAATTCTTCTTTCGAAATTTCTTGTACGAAATCGTAATTTTAGATTGAAAAACCACAAGTATACTCGTGGTTGGCAGCGAATGTGTTAACTAAAATTATTAAATTAAAGAAAAAGTTTATTTTAGCATTAAGATGGTAATCTATTTAATTTCTATCAGAAACTGAATTTAATTTATTCAGCGAAAGGGATTATTTTAAGGCATTAAAATGTTTACATCCGTTTAATGCGGACAAAAAATGGCCTCCCTTCTAAACCCGCAGTAACCAGAGTTCTCTCTTACTGGATTTTGGGGACTTTTTTAAAGAATTGTTTCTATATATATTGTATACTAACTTTAAAAGCAATCACATATATATTTTTCACTAGGTTTTTTTTTTTCTTTTAAACTTGCCGTAAAGAGATAATTTAAAGAATTGTTTCTATAAATTGTATACTAACTTTAAAAGCAATCGCATAGATATTTTTAACTAGGTTTTTTTTCTTTTGAACTTCCCGTAAAGAGATAATTTAAAGAATTGTTTCTATATTATATACCAACTTTAAAAGCAATCCCATATATTTTTTTAATCAGTTTTTTTTTTAACTTGTCGTAAAGAGATAAAAAGTGAACTATTAATTCCAAGTTTTCTACTCTTAACAACAGTTCTTAATTTGTTTTATCCAAGTAAAACAGAGTCGGATAAATTCAGTCCATAATGATTATGGGGTAAAATGGTACAATCAATAAATGAGGCCATTAACCGAAAAGGGCCATTGATTTCATGACATTGCGTACAACCTACAGTTTTAGGGAGAATGCTAAAAGGTCCCTTGTCATCATTCAATTGATAAAATAATAGACGTTAATTGTTAGAGAATGAGAGAAATGCATAAAATGATTTCTTGGAAATTTGTATGTCAAACATTTAAAGCAATGTTGATTTTCCATTTGAAAGCTTTGTCTAAACTTCTATCACACGCTTCGCATCAATTATTGATTGAGTTTATTAATAATTTCTGTCCCATTTATTTTCTGCAATTCATCAATGACAATAAAATATCGCTGCCACATAAGCTAAACTAAGATTTTGTGTTTTATTAATTTTAATTTAGTTTTTCGCTATACATATATGTTACGGTCAATCTGATAAATTTGGTTCTTATTAATAATAACCATGTCTTGTGGTAAATTTGATAAATATTTCATGTTAATCGCATTTACCGGTTATTATCAATAATTACTAATAAAGTTGGTCAATATGAGTAATTTAAGCATTGAAACGAATATGTCCTTTACTGGAATATGTACTATCATTATACTGTATGAAGCTAATAACAAAAATAATTGTTAAGAGATAAAAAAAAAAATATATTTTTATAATTAATGAATTAATTAGATGGAATTTTTAAACACAGAAATAATAAAAAAATAAATAATACAGTTTTAAAATGCATACTTTTAGCAAAGACTATTAAGAAAAATGTAGTATAAGTAGAAATCTCAAACTAAAGGAATTGAGATTTATTACATTGACCGAACATGATTGGTAATTATTAATAATAACCGGTCAATTTGATAAATTCTCATAAATTAATCATATTAACCGGTTTATTTGGATATTATTTGGTAATTATACATAATAACCGGTTATTGTTAATAATTACCGATTAATCCAATTGACCGTAACATACATTTAATTGTTTGACTTCAACAGCAAAAACAAGCAAAAGTAAATATTATGCTTCTTGGCATTATTTTGAAGGAATCACAACCCAGTTATTGCCAATTGGCGAAAACGCGCCAAATATGACCAATTCTCGTTCTTGGCATTCTTCGTCTGGGAACAGCGATTCCAAATAGAAAGAGAATCTCGATTTTATTTACTTTTTCTTGGGCTTAGCGTTCTTTTCTGGGGAGATACTCTGACTCATACTTCGTGACCGGTGGGGAGGGGCTGCTTTTTTCTTTTTAATACTATACCCGAAGGAAAAGAAATGAACGAAAAAAATAAATGCGTAAAAAAATAAACACCAGAAAAAATGAAGCGGCCATGTTATACAATTATTAGTACTCTCCAGAAAATATGTAAAAAGTGATAATTTCAATTTCTTTGCTACGTGAGTATTTTTGATGTGCCTGCAGTGATTAATGAAAGTGCTGTTGAACGAAATTATTATACTGTATTAGGGCTTTAGGTATCATTCTCTAATGTAACTCAATTAGGAATTTTATCCACCACCCATTTATCGTAAATACTAAATAGTACTATTTTGTTTTTTAACGCAGCATTTATTGCATTATTCAAGGCCTTTTCAGAGACGGATTGGTGTTTTTTTCCCCCTTTATAATTCCTTTTACTTTATTCTTCTATATTTTAGCAAATTAAATGATCGACGTGTACACGAAGTTTTTATACACTTATTAATTTTGAAAAATTGCATAAAAAATTCGTTTTCTTCTGTACTTTTCAATGGAAAAATGTTAAAATTTATTATTACCATTTAATTTTTATGATTTATTTTAGGTTATTCAACTGCGTATCATGTTTTAACCATATAAGGCATAATAAACCACTCCCATTTAATAATAATAATAATAATAATAATAATAATAAAGAAATGTTTATTAATTTAAGGTGATACAAAAATTTATCAACGAACATTAAATTTAAGCTTTTAGACCAATTGTAATATCCGAAAAATAAAAGTTATATATGAGCTATATATTATTTTCAATTTCAAAAGCGGCCATGTTCTCCCTCCCATTTATTGTGAATTAGTTTAAATTTTATATTGTATTTATTGGTTATTCAAGGTCCCTTTAGATTGAGGCAGATTAGTATTTTCTATAGAGTCTTTTACATTATTTAAAAAAAAAAAAAAAAAAAAAAAGAAAAAAAGAAAAAAAAGAAAAGATCGCTGTGTTTTATGTGTGTTAATGTTTTATATTTACATGCTAAGAATGTTTTTTCTTTCCATGAATAGTAATAATAAAATGAGTTTTACTTCTGTATTTTTTACTATATTTTGTATCACCATTTTTTTTTTTTAAAGAATTTTACTTTTCACTTTTGTCTCTTGTCGTTCTGCTTTTTATCGACTTTTACTTCTTCGGCTTTTCATAATTTAAGTATACAATAAATAATAAACAACTGTCATTTAGTTAAAAGTGTTAAGTAATTTAATACGATGCTACATTTTATTAACCAGTATTAAATGTATGTTTTTAGCGGAATTTTAATTCGAGTTATACGTACATTTCTTTCTTTCTTTCAGTTGTACCTATCTAAAATAATAATAATAATAATAATATTGACAGACTACAAAAAAAAAAAAAAAAAAAAAAAAAAACTTTAATTTTATCTACAATTAATAATACTCGGGAAAATATGTAAAAAAAGACGATGATGTGAATTTCATTTTTTATGCATCTGCAGGATGATTAACGAGGTTATTGTTGAATTAAATTATCATATTAGACTAGTGCTTTACATATTACATTCTAGTGTAACTCAATTACGAACTTATCCCCCTACCCATGCATTATAAATTACACAATTTAGCGTGTATGTAGCATTTATTGTGTTATTCGAGGCCTTTTTTTAGAGGAGGATTTTTTACAATTCGATTTTTGGAAATTAAATAACTGTTGCGTTCGAGGCTTTATATATATATACGTATTCATTTTTCCCCCTTTTATTTTCACGAATGAAAAAATGAGTTTTATTTTTGTACTTTTTAATATAAAAAATATTAATCGTTTCACTTATTTTTATTTTGTGTTAAAAAATGTTAAGTAATCTAATAAAATACTAATTTTTTTTTTTTTTTTTTTTTTTTTTTTACAGATATTAAATGTAAGTTTTTAAAAATAATTGTGACATTCTCAAAAATAAAACTTCTAATTTGAATTATATATACTTTCCCCCCCCCCCCCCCCCCAACTCTGAGTAGAAATATAATTTTTGGTTTTATCAATATATTTAAGCTTCCTTGACACCTTGATTTGAATCATTGAGCTAGAATATTTGTGAGTTCTTCATTTCTCTTATAATTCATCTACTGAAGTAGTAAATATTGTTTGACATGTGAAGATTTGTCAAGTCATGTATGTTTTCCTGTTTTTTATGAGGAAATCTTCCTCAATTCAATCTTTTTCATTTCGTATTTTATTTCATTTTCTGGTGTATTAATGTGCGATTGTCCAAATCTTGTATTATTTTATGCTTCTATGGCTTGTACAAGGAGGAAATCGTAAATTGTTTTGTGGAAACTGTAATGATTTGATCCTGATGATTCCGCTACAGATCCACAAATATTTCATTTATTCACTTTTCCTGGTTTGAACTATCTTTTTTTCTTATTATTTTTTGTTCATTATATCTTTCATCTTTTTTTTTTTTCTGGATATTATTCAAACAGGTATGAGTTCATATTCCACTTTCATTTTACTTCCCCCATTTGTGTATGATATTTCTGTGTTGTCTTATTAAGGTTATATATATATATTTAAAATGAAATCACATGTGACAAACAAAGGATGAGATATTATAAAAATCAATGGAAAGGATACTGCAAGAATAAAACTTAATAAAATGAAAAATCAAAAATGAAAAACTATGAATATCTTAAGGAATCTTCAGAGGAGCCTCATAAGAATAATTGATAGCAAATATATGTTATTTCATCAAATAGTGTTAGCATTATTCATAAAATTGACAATATTAAGTTCCTTATAACATATATAAGAAACAAAATAAAGTAAAAAAAAAAAAAACACCACAAGAAATCAAATAACTACAGAAATAAATAAATAAACCATTAGTTAATAGCAATAGAAATTAGATCATAAAGCAATGGACAAAACTTATATTAAAAAAAACAAAGAGTAAAGAGGATTGAACAGGATTAGAAGTGCTTTGCATTAACTGCTCCACTTCATTTCACCAAGAAAAACAAAATGCTTAAAATGCTTAGTATTCTTGAAAAAATTTGTAAAAAGCTATGATTTCAATTTATTTGCCGCGTGACTGACTATGTTTGATGCATCTGCAGTGATCAATGAGATTGTTGTTAAATGAAGTTATTATATTGTCCTAGCATCTAGGGCATTAAAGCATCATTCTTTAATGTCACTCAATTACGAATTTTCTCTTCTACCCATGTATCTTAAATTATACAGGAGAAATTTTGTGTGTAACAATTATTGTATTATCCAAGGTATTTTAACAGACAAATGATTAGCATTTTTTATAATTATTTTTTGACATTGGGATTGGGTTTTATATAAACGTGTTGAAAACGATTTTGTATGATGAAAGAAGAAAATGAGTTTCATTTCTATACTTTTTAATGAAAAAAAAAGTTACAGATTTCACTGTTTTTTAAATTAATTTTATTTTATCAATTTCATTGTTATGTTATATATATATATATATATATATATATATACTAGTTTTATTATAATTATATTTTATTACTTATTATAATATTATATTTATACTTTTCATTATACATTTTTATTGTATTAATATTACTTTTATATTATTATTATCATTATTAATATTATTATTATTGCATTTTTATTATATTATAACATTTTATTATATTGTACTTCGAATATTTATAGGTAATTTTTTTTTTTTGTAAACTTCATTATATAACTTTAAAGTTTATCTTTTTTTGTTATTATTATTATTATTAATTTAAAAAAGCAAAATATCTGCAGTAGTTCAATTTTTTCTTCCTTTTCACTTCTTTTTTTACCTTTCTTCTTTTTCTTTTTATATAAATAATTCACCTCTCAACGTTCTTATTAAAAACTTTTTGCAAACTTTTTCTTTAATGGTGCCGAAATAAACTAAAAGAGATGAGAAACGACATCTAGTGTTTACTTTCCTTGCTGTTCAGTGTTTGATCTAAGGAAACAAATAGAAATCTTAAAAGAAGAAAGTAAAAGAAAAAAAAAAAGAAATCACGAAGAGCGAAAGAAAAGTCGGAATGCATAGCTGTATTTTCGTTCAATTCTTTCCCTCTGTCTCTCATTGTATGGAAAGTCCGATTGTCTGTCCCACTGTTGATATTGTGTATGCATATTCACGTTTCAGACTAAAGTTTCTTATTTGCTATATTTTTTCACCTTTCTTTCCTGCGTTTATATTGAATTTAGAGGTGTGCGTCATATTTGCACTTTTGGCGACAAAACTTTCGCAGTTGAAGTATGTTTGCAATACTTACTCATATTCAGGCAGATAAATGCAGAGATGGAAAACTATAAATGGCGAAGGACAAATGATGAAATTCTTTTTGGAGAAATCTTCATTGCTTGAATGTTTCTCACCAATAATTTGCGTTAACTAGTTGAAGATCATTAAAGCTATTATAATAAACAAAAAGCGATAAAATTTTTGAAGCTGCTTTTTAATATATCACTCTTAAAAAGCATGGTAATAGAAAATACAATGAAGTAAATATACGAGGGTGTAAAGAAATGTTATTTTGTATAATTATTCACATTTCAGACAAAAGTTTCTCTTTCCTGTATTTTTTCACCATCTTTTTCTGTATTTCTATTGAATTTAGAGGTGTGCGTCATATTTGCACTTTTGGCGACAAAACTTTCGCAGTTGAAGTATGTTTGCAATACTTACTCATATTCAGGCAGATAAATGCAGAGATGGAAAACTATAAATGGCGAAGGACAAACGATGAAATTCTTTCTTGAGAAGTCTTTATTGCTTGAATGTTTCTCACCAATAATTTTGCGTTAACTAGTTGAAGATCATTAAAGCTACTATAATAAACAAAATGCGATAAAAGTTTTGAAGCTGTTTTTTAATATATCACTCTAAAAAGCATAGTAATAGACAGTACAATGAAGTAAATATACGAGAGTGTAAATAAATATTATTTTGTTGATTATGCATATTCACATTTCAGACAAAAGTTTCTCTTTCCTGTATTTTCTCAACTTTTTTTTCTGCATTTCTACTGAATTTAGAGGTGTGCATCGTATTTGCACTTTTGGTGACAAAACTTTTGAAGTTAAAGTGTGTTTGTGGTACACATATTCAGACAAATAAACTCAGCAAAGAAAAAATATAAATGGCTAAGGACAAACGATGAAATTTAAGATGTCATCATTGCTTGATTGTTTTTCATCAATAATTTTCTTTATTTTCTTGTGCTTCTATTGAATTTAGAAATGTGCGTTATATTTGCACTTTTGGCCACAAAACTTTCGGAATTTGTCGTAATTTCTATTATATGTTCGTGATACTTACTCATATTCAGGCAGATAAATGCAGAGATGGAAAAACTATAAATAGCGAAGGACAAATGATGAAATTCTTTCTGGAGAAGCCTTCATTGCTTGAATGTTTCTCACCAATAATTTGCGTTTACTAGTTGAAGATCATTAAAGCTACTATAATAAACAAAATGCAATAAAAATTTTGAAGCTGTTTTTTAATATACCAGTCTTAAAAAGCATGGTAATAGAAAATACAATGAAGTAAATATACGAGAGTGTAAAGAAATATTATTTTGTATAATTATGCATATTCACATTTCAGACAAAAGTATCTCTTTCCTGTATTTTTCCACCCTTTTTTTCCCTGCGTTTCTATTGTATTTAGAGGTGTACGTCATATTTGCACTTTTGGCGAGAAAGGTTTCAAAGTTACAGTATGCTTGTGGTACTCATATTCAGACAGATAAACGCAGAGAAGGAAAATTATAAATAGCCAAGGACAAACGATAAAATTCTTTCTGGAGAAGTCATCCTTGCTTGATTGCTTTTCATCAATAATTTTTCATTTTTTCCCTCTGCTTCTATTGAATTTAGAAATATGCATTATATTTGCACTTTTGGCGACAAAACTTACGGAGTTGAAGCATGTTTGTGATACTCATATTCAGACAAATAAACGCAGAGAAAGAAAATTATAAATAGGGAAAGACAAACGATGAAATTCTGTCTTAGCCGTCATTGCTTGAATGTTTTTCACCAATAATTTGCGTTAAGTAAATTAAAGACCGCTGCAAGTACTATAATAAACAACGCGTGATAAAGTTTTGAAGCTGTTTTTTAATCTACCACTCTAAAAGGTATGGTAATAGAAAATACAATGCAATAATAAATATACGAGTGTTTAAAGAAATGCTATTTTGTATAGTTATACATATTCACATTTCAGACAAAAGTTTCTTCTTATATGCTGTATATTTATTTTATCTTTCTGTTCTGCTACTTTATCGAATTCAGAGGTATGCGTCATGTTTGCATTTTTTTCGTGACAAAACTTACGATTTTTAAGTATGTCTGTGATACTCATACTCATATTCAGATAGATAATCTCAGAAAAAGGAAATTATAAATGGCGACAGACAAACGATGAAATTCTTTCTTAGTCATCATTGGTTGATTGTTTTTTACCCGATGATTTGCCTTAACTAGTTAATACGTTGAGTACCAAGCGTATTTTGAAGAAATCTAGTCAGGACGATATGTTTTATTTGACTATGTAGTAGAATTAAATAAAAAAATATTAATATTTAAATTTCGATTTAAATCGTATACGATTTTTTACAGGGGAAAAAAACTGCTTTAATATGGAAAGTCCGATTGTCTGTTCTGTTGTGTATAAATATTCACGTTTCAGACTTAAGTTTCTTGTTTATTATATTTTTCTTTTTTCTTTCCTGCATTATACTGAATTTAGAAGTGTGCTTCATATTTCCACTTTTGGCGACAAAACTCTTAAAACTGAAGTATGTTTGTGATAATTACATTCATAACAGATAAACGCAGAGAAGGAAAATTAAATGGCGAAAGGACAAACGGTGAAATTCTTTTTAGAAACTGTTCAGCTAATTTGGAAAGCTTTTACTCTTGCAAATTTGATAAGGTTTTACCCTAAATACTTTATATATGCGTACATTTATGCATGGATATAAAGCTAATCTATCATTTGAACAACTGACACTTTTTACCTACCGCAAAACGCCTCAGCTGAAGTGTGAAATAACTGCACGTACCACCCAAACTCAAGCAACTCTGAAGGTTGTCAGAATTTATAGATTGTTAAGAGCATTTCGTGATGCCAGTCCCTCCTACAATTTGTATGATTTTAACTCGTGCGTAACTGACACACATTATTAATTCTGAGATGTGCATCTGTTGCATACACCATGGTCATTTACGAAGGGACATTGTAATTAAAAGAAATATCTGAGCTTTACTTAGACTTTTAATAAATATTTGATCGCTTTTATATGATTACACTTTATGCAATATTATTAACTAAGTTATTATTAGTAGTAATACTTATGATAACGGAATCCTGATAATTGTACCTAATAAGATAGAAACCTGTTTAAAGCGAAAAAAATGCCTAATGGTTCGATGTTAGCAGGATTTACTGTACATTAATTCTAAATATTATTATTGTGAAATATATTGCATTTTTCTTTTTAATTTATCTTTTACCAAAATCTTTGCTTTCTGGCATTTGATCGAGTTTCAATTAAAATTTCCTCTGCTATCATTTTATACTCAAAATTGCATTGCACTGTGTTACTATTTACTTGATATCCATAATTTTTTTTCTGTATTTTTTATACGATTATTTTATGTAACTTTTGTTATATCTCAAAGTGTTCCTTACGGATATTTTCTGGGTTCATTTTGAGAGTTTTATAGTTACAACGAAGTTAAATAACTGCACGTATCACCTAAGCTCAAATAACTCTGAAAGTTGTGAAAATTTATAGATTGTTATAAGAGCCTTTCGTGATGCCAATCCCCTTTACAGTTTGTAATATTTGAACTCGTGCATAACTGACACACATTATTAATTCTGAGATGTGAATCTGTTGCATATACTATGATCATTTACGAAGGGACATTGTAATTAAAAGTAAAATCGGCGCTTTATTTGTAAACGGAAACGAAATGTCATTATTTCGGGTGAGGAAAATTTTCTACGGAAATGCCGCCGTTTATTTACACACCCAAGCATCGAAGCATGCAGGAGAAAAACCAACAATGTGCGGTTAACGATGTCTTATATTTATGCATTCGTGGAAATGTGTTAATGTGGTTATGAGTCATCATTGATACGTGCGGTATACAGAAATATTAAAAATTCCACACAAAATTTTTAATGGGAGGTAAAGCATATTATAACAAACAATTTTTGTGCCGGGAACAGTGATCGTAATCCATGTATTTACACGGATAAAAACTTTTACTTATAAAGCATTTAAAATATTTACAGCTAAAACAATACGATGTTTCTCATTCCAATTCGAATATAACTATTTTTCACAACTTTACAATTTACTAATTCTGAGATGTGCATCTGTTGCATATACTATGATCATTTCAAAGAACAATCTGGAGTGAAATCACTCGACTTTCCAAACACTTTACAGAACACTATGCGTTCAAGTAAATAGTAATAAAAATAAATAAAAACTTCCTAAATTCTAATTTTACAAAGTTTAAATGGTTGCACAGGTGAAAATGACCTCATATTCTAAAGAAAACGCGACTTTCATTTATAAAATTCAAACATTTTTCTAAAATTATGACGTAATTGTCAATGAATTTTCGTTCCACCCGTAATGAAATTAAGACTTATTTATTAAAACAAATCTTGAAATTGAATTTAGACAGTCGTGCTAATGAGAGTTTTAATTTGTTTTAAATGTGTATATTTTGCCATGGTTCCTCGACATACAATATTTAAATTTTCCTATTTTTTTTATCAGATTAATAAAATTTACTCAATTTTTTTCTTTGCTTTTTAAGGGGAAAAAAATGTTTTAGTAAAACATGATTGCTGTATCACAATAAGATGAACGTGAAGAATAAAACTATTTAATTGAATAATTAAGTAAATAAATACATAAAAAATGAATTTAAAAAACATGGTTTAAAAAAAATAAATAAAATAAAGTGCACTAAAATGTAAAACATGATTTTTTCTCAGCCATAATAAGAAAGTATTTCTGGATATGAGTATGACTGAAAATAAAATCTTGGGGCACCCAGAAAACATTAATGCCCAATTTGTTGATTTGCGTGATACAAATTTTTTAAGGGGATACTTGGTAACAAATTTGTTTTTAAATCGGCCAGGCTATTGTGAACCGAACAGTAAACTGCATGATCATTTGATTGATTCATTGATTTGTATTCATCATGTTCAATGATTTTTGAGCGTCCCAAGCTTATATATATATATATATATATATATATATAAACTTATTGCAAAAATTAACCATTGAAACAGAAGCAAATGACCATATGCAATGAAATTATTACCCCATATAGCACTGTCAAATTACACATTATAAAACATAGTCCTAACAAATGAAGTATTATTTATTTAAAAAGTGAAACATAAGTAAAAACACAAATGTAGGCTTATAATGTAATTTACTTTTTCAAGGGCTGGGAAACCACATTATAAGCAAAGAATGATTGTTTTCTGTAATTGACACCAGTTTAATACCAAAATTTGTGCCAATTCCAAGCCCAAACAATCATTGGAAAGAAATTGAAAAACAAAGATACCTTTGAAAATGGAACACTACAAATCATACCAACAATGTGATATAGAGGGGAGAAAATAAATACATGTATAAACAAATAAATACAAAGGAAGACAGAGAAAATCTATACATTACAGCATCATTTAGCCATAATCTGAAGCCAAATTATGCAAAGCACATGGTAAAGTGAGCAAGTGAATTCAAAAGTACAGGTTAAAATTACAGTTAAGTAGCTAACAGTAGCAGTTATTAATTTAACCACTGAGATTTTAACTGTTACTAATTTAAAATATAATAAATACAAATAAAATAATATAAAATTTATAAATTCATTTACTAAAAATATTTTTTAACTTAAATAATATATATATATATATATATATATATATATATATATATATAAAACTTTAAGTTATATATATATATATTAGTTTTACTTAATAATGTAGAATCATTTCTTGCTACTAAAGAAAACAAATGTTGATAATCTTTTACCCGTGACATTTAGCAAGAAACTTGTAAAACTTGTTATCAAATACGGTGAAAGAAAAATTGGTGGGTAAGTTGAAAATATTCCGGCTTGAACTGAAAAAAGTGTAACTAAATATGAATGAAACAATAACAGTTTTCTATAATAAATATTTTATTTCTAATAACGGACATCAAATTTAATTCTAATACAAACATATAAACTACATAAAAGTTCTAAATTGAATTAGCTTGGATGTTTCCTATTTGATGCATTTTCGCTAAAGCATCATGACTGAATGGATTCTGTCCTAGTTAGTTCCTCAATTTGTATTCCGTTCAAAGATCTCTAATAGTGATGGGCATAACGATTATTTTGATTATTCGAATGAATCATTCGGGCATGCGCCGAAGCATTTCTGTCAAACTTCTTTTTTTTTTTTTTTTTTTTTTTTTTTTTTTAATTCAATTGCTACCAGAAATTTTGAATAAAAAAAGGTCTTTTTTTTTCAAAATTCCTGGTAGTAATTGAATAATTAAAAAAAAAAAAAGAAGTTTGACAGATATGCTTCTGCGCATGCCCGAATGATTCATTCGAATAATGAAAATAATCGTTATGCCCATCACTAATCTCTACTAAACGTGACGTAAGCTTGTCCATCTGGGAAAAGATTTGATTTCAAGTATACTGAAGTATACTTGAGTACTGAGTATTACTGAGTATTACTGCAGTATAATCAACAGTGCTGCCTTCCATCTTGGGGACTGTTGATGCCCATGATCAGGGCTTTACAAATTTTATAAAATCTGGAAGCCAGCAAAAAATTCTAGTCGCCAGTAAATTTTTTTTATGTTCTTCCCCTTCTCCCACGTCATTGATTTTCAAAAAGTGCAGAATTTTTTTATGAATTATTAAAAAAAAAAAAGAATAAAAAGCGCATTTAGAATTATTAGTTACATACTTTAGAATAGTACATAATTTAGAAAGGCAATATAAACTAAGTTTTCTAATGAAACTTAACAAAATTATGCATCTCTGACAAAAAATACTGCAAAGGCAATCGGCATGTTCGAGAAATGCTGACTGGCGACTACTTCAAATGTCTGGATAGTTGAGTGCTACAAAATTTATATATGATGAGAGGAATTCAATGAAGATTCAAATGCAAAAAGATTCTTCTGCCTCCCTCCATGGGGCAAGGCAATGCAAAAGATTTCACCACCGAAATAAAATGTCTACAAATGAAAAGTGGATGCTTAATATTTTTTTATTCAATTATTTTTCTCTCTTTATAAAAGTAGCCACTCTCCTTAAAGAAGGAGTACACTCAACCTTCCACGCTCTTTCCTTCCTAGACAATCGTCTCCAAAACCAGGGTAACGTCGACCTATTGTGCAACGTGTGCGGCGAACACAGGGGTCATGGTAATAAAAGCGCCAAACATTTTAAGCAAGGGAGAAATATTTTTAAAAATACATAGTTAATTTTATTAAAATTAGTTATTCTTGAAATTTTAATTAATTTTTTTACTTTAAATGAATTACTTATAATCGCTTACATGTTATTATTCTTTAAAATGAATGTCAGTCATAGATAGCGTCATAGAATGTCAATATTAAGGCGCATACCATTAAGAGCCTACACCACGGGAAGAAACGCTCAAGCTAATGTTAAGTCTATGGGAAGGTTCTTGCGCGATTTCTCGCTTGCATTTTTATATTTCTAAATGACTTTTTTTGCATAGGATAGCTGAGGTCAATCTCTAATGTTGTTAGTTTTCACTTTTTTGATTTTAGTTCCAGTCTTTTATAAGCGGACATTTTTAATTTTGGAACCGGTTTTGAAATTGAAAGTAGCCTTATATCAAAAAACAGGAATCAAAATCGAAAAAGTAAAAAGTGACAACATTAGAGATTGACCTCAGCTATCCTATGAAAAAAAAAAATCATTTAAAAATATTAAAATGCGAGCTTGAAATCGTGCTAGAACCTTTCCATAGACTTAACATTAGCTTGCGCGTTTTTTCGCATGACTGATGTAGGCTCTTAATCTTTGAATGTGTCTACTGCACCTTGCCTTAATTTATTTTCTAAATAAATTTTAAAAATTGTTTTGTTAACACTTCTTCTATGAATACCAATGCATATTAATCACTCTACCATTAAACTAAAAAATATTTTATAATTGCATTTAATGTCCACGTGTAGAAGGATCATACCTTCATCGTACCTTCACCTCAGATGAACAGGCCGTATCATTTTATTAAGTACATGCTGGAAAAAAAGCATAGTGCAATTATTTTCCAATCATAGACGAGGCATTAACTTCTCTTTAATGAAAGTCTTTGTTTTGTTTATTTTTAGTTTCAAATGAATAATACTCTGTCATTATGGACCTGATTTTATAATGGCCATAATTTTAAGAAGAAGAGCAATTGTTTTTACCTATTTTGCTATGCATTGTCTTTCTAGTTTTATTATTTTGTTTTATTTGCATTAATCAACATATTGGAATCTGCAAAATTTTAATATATCTAATTGTACACGTCAATTATTATGAAAAGATTAAATTAAAATTATCATGAAATTTAAGTTGTCCCTATTCGAACCACCCTTTTTTTTTATCACCGTGTATTAAAAAGATTTTTTTAATAGGCTACAGGATTTTGTACAGTCTAGCATATAATTTAGCATATAATTATACAGTATAGCATATAAATTACGCATCTCAACTATTATGAAAAGATTAAATTACAATTATCACGAAACTTAAGTTGTCCCTATTCGAACCACCTTTTTTGATCACCATATATTAAAAAGATCTTTTTAATAAACTACATCATTTTGTACACTCTAGCATATAACTTATATTGCAAGAAAAATAAATATAAAAGTAAAAATAGTTTTTTTTTTAAATGACGTTTTTAAAAGCATTTAATGTTTATCTTAAATATCACGCCTAATTTCGTGTTTTTCCGAAACATTTCCTTCACAATAAGTGAATTTGTGGTTGTCCCCGAGTATGGGAAATTCCCCGCTTTTATTTATGTTTGAGGAAATCACAAACTAGTGAATTTCTTAATTTTTTTAAATTTTTGTTCAGTTTCTATTTAAAATATGGCAACAGGAAAGAAAAATAAAAGCATCATTTAAACTATCTATTCAAGATTTCGCAATTGTTTTCTCAACGTATAATCATAATTTAATTAATACTGATCTATTAATTAATAAATAACTTCCGAAAATATTGTAATGTTATTGGGAACACACGGGTTTACACAATTTCTAGAACTCAAACACATGAGGAAAAACTGTAACATCACCTGATAAAACAACTGATCTAGCTTGATCATTGTCAGGAATCATTTGATATGAAATGTATATGGTATGAATATAATCATCAATATATTTATCAAAAAATGAAAAAAAAAAACTGTTCGATTCCAAATTACTTTAATACTCATGTCAGCAAGTATCATGCTTTTAAATTAAAAAATGAACCCGTAAATGTGTCAAAGAATTTTGCATTGTTGAGCGGGGAAAAAAAATTAATATATATATATATATATATATATATAATTATAATATCTATGAATTTCAAAAACATATCAAGTTCTAATATCATTCTACTAAAATCTACAAAGAGATAATTAATGATATTGTGTAATCAGAATACCACATAGCTAATAATTAACTTGTGCAATCATAAAATTACCATAGCATATGCTTCAATGGTAATTAGCCAAATTTACTCATACCTGAAGAACATTTAAAAAGAAAGAGAGAGAAAGGGGAAAAAAATTATAAATTAGAGTTGCTATTAAGTAAACACAAATGGATTAATAAATTAATTATGAACATTATTCAGTGGAAAAACTGGACCACAAGAGAACCAATCAAGAATTGGATATGAAAAAACACATGTGGATGTACTCGTCAGCTTGGCTGCACCCACATGTGTTTTAAAAATAATTCAGTATTTCATAATTCTACTGGCATGATGCTAAGAACAGTAGAATCAGCCAAGTATACTGAATTATTACCAAACAACAATTGGAAAAATTTAAAATTGGAAATATGTAAAATGTAAATAAAAAACCATTAAGAAATATATAATATATCACTTACAACGATTATCCTAAAATCTTTATAAATCACCACACTAAATTACCACCAGATATCATTTTTGAAATAACATTGGAATTTAGAACCCTTAAATTGTAGAAAAAATGTTTTACTCACAAGAATGATACAGAATCCTCAAAATATAGCAACTTCTGCATAATGATCAATTCCACAAGGCACGTATCAAACATGTTGACATTCGAGTCGAGTTGAGAGAAATGATTTGAAAGACAAGTTGAGAGCTCATTTTTTTAAAAACACAACTCGATCAATGACACCCCAACACAAAATAATTCAAAAACACCCAAAACTATTCTGTTGATAATACTCTTATAACAAAATTATATCCGTGAATATATAATTACTCCATCTAATTTTAATTCCTGAAAGTAAAATTAATATACAAGCAATAGCTCCCTCTATAGTTAAATTAAAAATAATATCTATAATATCATCAACTAACTAAATCGTAAAGTGTCGCCATCTGTTGGTATTATAATTATTCATAATTAATATTTAGTTACATATCCATATTATTATTAACATAATCACTTCATTAAATTTAATCAATATATAAATTTTAATAAACAATACTTCCTTGTAGTTTTAATATTAAATTCGAATAAAATCCTACAATATGAATAAATATACACAGAATTTATTCATCCTGCACAGCATTTCAGATATTCTTAACAAGAGTATATTTTGTAAAAGAGATATTATTTTAAAACAAAGTGCTTTGCTGCCAGCTGTGTTAAACCACTGATATATATTATAAACTTATAATTAAATTATTAATTTTTTATTGTTACTTCTACTTAAATATATTTTAGACTTGTTATTAAATAATTAATGTATTGTTTATACTTATACTTAATTATATTTTAGATTTCAGAGATTAATTTAATATCAAATTAAATAATTATTATTATCACTACTGTGCTTCAATCAAATTTATGCTATGCAGTAATTAAAAATACTTATTAAATTTAATTTCATAGATAAAAATAAAAAACTATATATATATTTATACACTTTGCAAATAGATATGTTTGTGAGTTATAATAACCAATGTTATCCATGTATAATTTTATGTGTTATTGTATAAGTTAAATTATAAATGTACGAAAACTGCTCATCAATGACACCCTAAACATATGTGATCGGCAACGCACAATCACATACTATACAGAGTGTATATAATGTTCAATCAAATTTTAAATTTCCTAATATGTTATAATTGTATTAATGTATGTTATAATTGTAATATTATATCTAGTGTTATATGTTATCGCACATTAAAACAAAAATTTATTACATACAGTGTTAATAATTAAATGATATAATAAATGTTATTTAAAAGAGTTGATAATTGAATTTATCATAAAAATTGGATAACCATATATTTTTGCTTGATCTCGAATAAATCTAATATTTTTGTTTTATTTATATCTGAGCATAAGTATTTTATACGATGTAGATAATTGATAATTATATTTTTATATACAGATTTATGTAAACATGAAGCATAATTGGTAAAAATATTTACTTTAAATGGAAAATCAAATCTCTTATCATAAATATCAAAAATTAATTTATAATTATTATTAATATTGATTTTTAAGTCAAGAAAGTTAATATTATTATTAATTAAATCATTTTCGCTTAATTTAAGTTGAGTAGGATAAAAATTGAGTGGTGATGTGCAATTTTTTTCATTGAAATAAAATATGATAATGTCATCAATATATCGATAAAATACATAATGATTGTTCGTACTAATATTTCTTTCATAATAATATAAGTAAAGGTCAGAGAGAATACTAGATGCTGTTCCGCCCTGCGGAATTCCCTGGCATTGTTTATAAATAATATTGTCATATATGATGTAATTATTATGCAATGTAAAATTATATATATATATAACTTATTGCAAAAATTAACCATTGAAACAGAAACAACTGACCATATGCAATGAAATTATTACCCTATGTAGCACTGTCAAATTAAACATTATAAAACATAGTCCTAACAAATGAAGTATTATTTATTCAAAAAGTGAAACATAAGTAAAAACACATACATAATTTTAGAAGATAAGGTTATCCCTTATAATACCAATATACCGATTGAATACTTTTATTTATTTCTTTTAATCAAAATGATTACTTACCATACTTTTCAATGAGTGTAAAATATAAATTTAAACTTATAAATGTATAAATGATTCATGGATACAAGGAAAGAATTGTGGGGCAAGAGAGGCTTCGGGATTGACGATTATTGCACATACGGGTTGTCAACTGATGTGCCGCTGCACATTGATGCCAGGTATGTCGCGAAAATATTCAACGACATTATATCAAATTTTTGCGACTAATTAAAGAAAGTAAGAACAAGCATATTTTTTCTTTTTATTAACGCAGCATTATTAACCCGCCAATGTCTATTGTCACCTCCTGGTGACAAGGACATATGGTGACACGTAAGTTCAGATTTTAAGTAAATATGTACCGTTGCGCCTTTATCGGGGTCTAGAAAAGTTTTCCTAATCGTAAAAAAAAAAAAAAAAAAAAAAAAAAAACATAACTGTCGGATATTCTGTACTACAGGGTGTTCCAAAGTTATTGAGCTCATTTCCTGTTTACAAAAGAAAAAAAGAGAGAGAGAGAGAACAAAATGAGGTACTACATGTTTTATGTTTATTGTTTTCTTGGAAAGACAATTTAAAACAGTTTTACACAACAACATTTTAAGCATTAAATAAGTTCCACATGAGCTCCTTGTGTGGCACGACAAATATCCAGCTGATATTCAATTTCACTCCAAGTTTGTTGCAGCACTTCAGCAGGTATTCCTCTAATGACTTCAGTTATTCGTCGTTTTAGGTATCGATATCCGGAGCTGGAGTTGCGTACACTGGGTCCTTAACATACCCCCAAAAGAAAAATTCAAGGAGTGCCATTTGCAGACTGACGCAATCAATTTTCCCCGCGCCATTTATTGGCTTATGTGAAACTTATTTAATATTTGAAATGTTGTTGTGTAAAACTGCTTTTAATTGTCTTTCCAAGAAAACAATAAATATCGACGTACCTAATTTTGTTCTTCTTTTTTTTTTTCAACCATGAAATGCGCTCAATAATTTTATACTTTTATTATTATAGAGATAAATATTACATAACTCTGTTTTGATCTATTTTGAAAACGCTATAATGGCTTATATGGACAAGATTATTTAAAAATCCGGCTCATTTCCACATCTGATAAAATAAAGCCCCCAGAATGCATAATGCAATGAATGAAATAATAACAGAGAAATAATAAAGCTTTAGCCGTAAAACACGAGAAAGATCACAAACAAATTCTTAAAAAGATTGGTACTTTGCCTGCTTTTTTACTTCAGAGTGTAATCTTTGTGAAAAATAATGGAAGGTTATCTTTCTCAGTTTTTAAGATGGTACATTGAAAACAACAGACAATTTTAGAGAAAGAGATAGAGGCTATTTTAACTTCCAAATTAGATAATTTAATTATGCAAATGTTTCAGTTCTCCCTGTCCTCACATGAGCTTTTTGATGCTTTGCTCCAATTAGTGCAACAATTATAAGCTTAACTCAACAACAGGAGTTGATTAGCTTAGATTTTTTTTTATCGAAATTTTAGATAAAACTGGAATTATGTGATACTTGCAAACGAGAGAATATGATTTTATTGAGACACTAAAAGGCTTTTTGAGTACATTTTCTAATAGATTTTCCGAATGTAACCCTTAATATTAAAGGTAGTGTTTTGGACGCATCCTCAAGAAACAAAATTAAGCTAATTAGGAGAAGCAGGCCAAAAATATTAAGGTTTTTCTGGTGAAATATATTACTTATATGCAAATTTCTTGTATAACACATTTAAACAATCTTCAAACAAAAATCAACCAGAGAGGCAATATATATAGATCTTAAAATATATTAAAACAAAGAAAATACTCAATTGAAACATGGAAGAAAAGACAAAGAAATTACTGTCGGTGGACCGAAAATCGATGCTTATCTAACTATATATTCTTTAGCGATACTGTACGTTTCATAAACATAGGCGTACCATGAAGCTGAAGGGAGGGGGTAAGATTTATGAATAAATGTGCATGAGAGAATTATGTATGAATTAGATTATTTTTATGAAAAATTTTGCCTTTTTCAATCGTAGAATTCTGCTATTAAATGAGACAAAAATTTCTGTTCTAAAATAGTGCTATCTGTAACGCTTCCCCATCACTCCACTGGGTACGCCAATGTTCGTTAAAAGATAAAAATCGTTTGACGTCTAATTATCATTATTCACGTATTTGCAAAACAACCTTCGAGGATTTTGAGTTGAAAGCAAACTTCGTTCGGATTGCGATGAATTTTTAACCCCAACAGCATCCTCTACTTGTACCTTTGTAATTAAGGTTCACAGGTTAAAGTATGCACTGGCAGGTGTTACCAATTTTCCACGTCAATTTTCATATCGCAGATTAGCATTTTTCATAAACTATGTATTAACCCATAAATCACGTGTAGGAAAAATTATTTTTATTTTTCTTCCATGTATTTAAATTACGATACTGAGAAAGTATGTGATCGTTAAAATATGACAGGCACTTCCATTGACTGTGTTGTTGAGAGTGATTTTTCGCCATTTATTTTATTTCTGGAAATCTAATTTGAAGTAATAAAATTATTTTTATTTATTCCAATCTGGTAGTTACTATATTCATAAAATCCCGCGTATTTAATGCCACATAAATGTAAAATATTTTTTTCTATTTTTCCTTTTTTTTTTTTTTTTTTTATTAAACGATTGATGTAAACTTTCTTTTCTAGAAAGTGTCGTGTATTAGAAAAAGTATATTTATAAGGTTGGACAGTGTGCAATTTTAAGATATTTCTAAGAATTTTCTTAGATGCTGATTTAAAGTCTGAAATAGTCTTAATGATCTCAGCAATCGCATTACATTTATCTTCTTATTATTAATGTCATGAAAGTTTCAAATGCGGTATATTATAAAAATGGCCCAGTTTCAATTTTGTAGTAAGTATGTACAACACTGAAAATAATGTAAAAGAATTTTTCTAAATAGTAATAAGAATTTAAAAAAATCTATTTGAAAAAGACAATTTATTAAGTTGAGCTGGATGCAAATTTTTAAATTGGGACTTGATAATTCTGTATAAATTGCACAAATTTCATTCATTCAATTTATTTCATTCAATTTTTAATTTAATTTCTTCTTCTTTTAAATAAGTATTTCATATCTTTATTCATTGTGTTGGGAGTTACAATTTCGTTGTCAATAAATTATTACTTACTAAATCATAATTTCACGTTTCTGTTGGTGTTTCGGTAATGTTTCATTAATGGTTATATATATATATATATATATATATATATATATATATTTGAAAGATTTTCCATAAAAAAAAAATAAAAAAATAATAATTGCAAGTTGTTTTAATGTTTTTAGTCATCTGCATACTGTTGTACAATTTTCATTTAATGTCTTATCAAAATCTATTATATGCCAATATAAAAAAACACCGAGTTATATGTTTGCATTGTATTACACAGTCATAGTTCGTCGTATATCAGAAAGCTATCTCTGGAATTGACTATATTAGCGATAAAAACTTTTACTTATAAAAATAAATTTTAAGATTACAGAACTTATCGCAGACCTTGTCATTTTTAATTATTTTGTGCTATCGCAGTGAAGGATCTAGATTTTTTTTTAAACCATTTATCAACTCTACGTCTCTCTTAAAAAACAATCTTTCTAAAATACATGTAACACGGGAGAAAAAAAAAAATAAAAGAACTCATGTGAAAGACATTAATATTGTAAAAATCAGAATATAAATCTGTAATTCATCTCTATTTTTTTTTATTGGATATTGTTTCTGTACTAAACTTTTGTACAGGACTATAATTAAAATTCACCCATTCAGAAGTCTCTAGCGATAGTAATAGGCCTCCAATCGAAATAAAATTTAACTTAGTTACACCGAAACTTACAAGTTAAAGTATAGAAATTGAAAAAAGCAGCTGTCTTTGAGACCGCTAACAGCAGTTATAAGGCTTAACTATTACAGTAATGAGAAATTTGAAAACCAGGCTGAAAATAACATCTACCACAGCTTTTGCGTTTATAAGACTAATAAAACCCATTTAGTGTGATGCAATATTTATACTTTATTCGAGATATGATTAATTTGTTCTTACTTGTTTATTGGTACCCCTTAACTGGTTGTTCTGGTGCTATTTAGTCTGCACATATTTTTTCCATTCGTGTCTTCTTCATCAGTCAGTAAGATTCAGATAACAATAAGAAAGTATGATTAGTGATATGCTTACTGATTTACTCAACTCACAAATACAATGTTGTAAAATTACCAGGGTTTTTATAAAAATTATTTTCATTATTTTTTTTCCTTTTCTTTCAAGTTATATTACTTGCTGGGGACGAAATAGTACCCTGACGTTAAGTGCGCCTTTCACAATGTCAGTTAAAGTTTAATATTGTCAACTATGCATTTCAACCAACTATTTTCCAACAAACGCTCGTTGTACCATTCATCTTGGAATTAATAAACATTTTGTGAATCAAATTTGAGATCTTATCTTCTTTCAAGATGGACATTCCTCCAAGTGTTTGCCATGACGGCAGTCGATAACCTTCAGGAGTGTCCGGCTCATGAAATTCCGAAATGGCAGAGCCGACGTTGAGATCTGTACTCCTGGATTTGCAGGGTTCACTCGGAAAATTACTTTGTAGCCTCCTAAGAATAATCCCTTTTCAGGACTAATTTGCCGTTGCTTTTCAAACTTCAGTTCCCATTTTACTTCAAATTTATTTGAAATGGCAAATATAGTAAAACTCTATGTAAACATTTCAGCTAAACTATTTTAATAGCAAACCCCTCTCTTTACTATCCATCAGAGAATTACTTACCTCAGTATAAAAATTGAAAGAAACCAAAAAATATTATCTACAACCTAGATTTGTGCTTATAAAATCTATAAAATCAGTCTAGCAGTTAAGCAGTCTCATTCTAATTTTGAATTATTAATAAAAGCAAATTAGGATCTAAAAAATTTGAGACCTAGAAAATGTTAACTATCACAAATTTGGAAATTGAAAAGTCATCCAAAACTATCATCTATCATCTACTTTTGTGCTAAAAAGATCAATAAAATGATCTCACTCTCAGCTTTTTGTAGGTATCCTTTTACCAGTTTTAATTTGTTATCGCCTAAAGCAAATTATGATCTAACAAGTTCGTGATATAGCGAGCGTTAGCCACTGCAACCTGAAGATAGAAAAAAAATCTTAACATATCATCTGCCACCTTACTTTTGCCTTTATTAGATCAATAAAAACAATTTAATGCGTTACAATATCTGTTTTGTTTGAGAGATGATTAATTTATCTTTGCTCATTTAGTATATTTTAACATTGTCCTGTAATCTCTATGCGCACATTTCAAACAAACTATTTTCCAGCAAACCCTCGTTGTACCATTCATCTTGGAATTAATAAACATTTTGTGAATCCAGTTTGAGATCTTATCTTCTCCTTTCAAGCTGGACACTCCTCCAAGAGTTTGCCATTATACGGCAGTCGATTACCTTCAGTGTCCGGCTCACGAAATTACGAAATGGCAGAGCCGACGTTTGAGATCTATGTACTCCTGGATTTGCTGAGTTCCACTCGGAAAATTACTTGCAGATTCCCAAGAATAACACATTTTCATGACTGATTTGCCGTTGTTTATCTAACTTCAGTTGTTATTTTACTTTAAATTTATTTGAAGAGGCAAATATAGTAAAACTCTAACATTTCAACTAAACTATTTTAATAGCAAACCCCCCTCTCTTTACTATCCATCAGAAAATTACTTACCTCAGTATAAAAAATGGAAACAAGCCCAAAAATATTATCTACAACCTGCATTTGTGCTTATAAAATCAATAAAATCAGTTTAGTACCAATAATTTAAGTACTCTCACTCTAATTTTGAATTATGAATAAAAGCAATTGAGGATCTAAAAAATTTGAGACTTGGAAATTGTTAACTATCACAAATTTGGAAATTGAAAAGTCATCCAAAACTATCATTTATCATCTACTTTTGTGCTAAAAAGATCAATAAAATGATCTCACTCTCAGCTTTTTGTAGGTATCCTATTGCCGATTTTAATTTCTTATCGCTTAAACAAATTATGATCTGACAAGTTCGTGATATAGCGAGCGTTAACTACCGCAACCTGAAGATAGAAAACCAATCTTAAAATATCATCTGCCACCTTACTTTTCCCTTTATTAGATCAACAAAAACAATTTAATGCGTTACAATATTTATGTTTTGTTTGAGAGATGATTAATTTATCTTTGCTCATTTATTATATTTTAACATTGTCCTGTAATCTCTATGCGCACATTTCAAACAAACTATTTCCCAGCAAACCCTCGTTGTACCATTCATCTCTGAATTAATAAACATTTTGTGAATCAAATTTGAGATCTTATCTTCTCCTTTCAAGCTGGACACTCCTCCAAGTGTTTGCCATTACGCCAGTCGATTACCTCCAGTGTCCGGTTCACGAAATTCCAAAATGGCAGAACCGACGTTGAGATCTAATTACTCCTGGATTTGAAGGGTTCCACTCGGAAAATTACTTTGTAGCCTCCCAAGAATAACCCCTTTTCATGATTGATTTGCCGCTGCTTTTCAAACTTGAGTTGTCATTTTACTTTAAATTTATTTGGAAAGGTAAATACATTAAAACCTCATAATTCGGAACTTCTCATAATCCGGATTAGAGTCCTGCATCGGGTTGAGTTACCCGAACTGTGGGTCGGGTCGGGTTGACCATTCATTTTTTTTATTTTTATTTATTTATTTATATTTTTTTTTTGGTTCGGATCGGGTTGTCTTGTGTTTGAGGTTCTGGTCAATTTCGAGTTGAATTTTGATTCTTTCGGGTCAGGTTTGGGTTGACCAAACATTTCCAAAAATAGTCCAGAATATTCTTTAAATGAAAATCTTAATTATTAATGAGTGTATATGTGTTCAAAATAGAAATAAGAGATGTATTTGTATACTGCTTTTCCATATAATCGTACTAAAATATGGATTCGGGTTTTTGTAGGGTTCGGGTTTGATTATTTTGAGTTCTGGTCGATTTTAAGTATGTGTCGGGTTTCAGGTTGATGGATTTTTTCTCGGTTTCGGATCGGGTTGACTTTAAGCAACACTTTCTGTTTCGGATTTGGGTACAACCCGACTCGTGCAGGACTCTAATCTGGACAAAGCTTTAAAATAAATAAAGAAGGAAAAATAAAAATATAACTGCATATTAGAAAGTTTTAAGCCATTTACGCGAACTATAGTTAAAAAAATTTAACTCTAGAAGTAATATTATTTTGCGTGTACAAAAATAGTCGGTTTGTTTATTAAAAAGTTTTAAGTCTTTAAGTTTACTGTAATCACTTTTAGCATATGTATTTTAATGATAATAAATGATTTTTTTTCTTATATAATTCAAAGAGATGATATTTTCTTCAAATCAGTGTGCACGTCAATTGCGTCAATGTTGATAAAACCCATATTATGAGTAATGAAGTTAGATTTTAGGATCTAAATAGCATATGAGTTATATACTGATTTCTTTGCTGTAGATTAATTTACCTTATATTATTTCATATGTGTAATAAGCGTTTTCTTTCTCTTGTACAGAGTGTTTAGCCCTACTTTGACTAATTTTATTTATTTATTTATTTATTTTACTTTCATTAATTGAGGCAGCATAGAGCCCCAAATAGTGCGTATAAATTAGAATTTATTTCTTATAGTGAAATAATCTAAATAAAAAGAATAAAAGGAAATTGTTAAACGGTTACGAATTGATATGTATGCATAGAAAATAGACAATATATGCAAATACATAAACACATAAACTCAATCGCATATAATCTAAACTCTGATTATAGCCCTTTTTTTTTTTGTTAAAAAATGACGATTAAGGCAATTATATTTTATGCTTAGTCATAATAATTTTTTCGAAAGTTCCCGATTAACGTGCATTATTTATCGCTGTCATGAAATCTAACTAGAGTTAGATGAAGCAAAACATATTAAAATTGTATTTTCGACCCGCTGAAAAACTATTTAAGTTCTCATGTAAATTTCCCTTTTTTGCTTTTATGATAAAACTTCCCTACCGTATCTTATGGTTATTCCCTGCCTATAAACTTTCGAGTTAGGCATCCTGTAGGTGCTTTCAGTGTTTTTGAAACAAATATATATGCGTTTAAAATCAATTCATTTTTCTGCAATATTTTCATTATAATAATATTTTTATTTTGTTAGGCATTCTCCAGATCTTCTTTTAATAAATGTAATAGAAAATATTTTATTATTTAACCTATTTTTAAATATTTTTCTTACCCGACATACTTAACAAGCTGTTGCCTAATTTATTAATAAAATCAATTTTCTTTTACTTATTTTTATTTGTTTGCCCATTTGTGATATTATAAGGAGGATGTTCAAGTTTATGTCTATTATTATTATTATTTTATTATTTTTTTAAGTAAAATGAAATATAAATAACTTTTCAAAATGAAATTACATAAAATCACAGCATTATTTTAAACAGTAAAAGACTCTTACCTTACATATATCAGCTACTTTGTAGTGTACTAATCAATATATTTTCCCATGTAATATCCTGAAAGAAGATCAAAGAAGAACAAACATTAAAGAAAAGATTACGAAAGGTTTTGAAAAGAATCCTGTTTCTCTCAACATTTTCTCAGATATTGCAACATAATTGTAAAGCGATTTTATTGTTTTAATATTCCGAAAAGAAAATATTTTCACATTTCTTTGTCGAACTAAGTAAAATAAGCACACAAATTTCTCATTATTCTCGTTTTATATAGGCTGTCATCACGAAAAGTATAGTTTTAAACTGTGTCCATTCATCAAAAAAAAAAAAAAAAAAAAAAAAAAAATGATGTGCAATGAATCACGCTGATTTTTTGCATAATAAATTGCCTAGCTAAAATATCTAAGTAACACCACTTTTAAAGAGATCCCGAAATATAGTTTGTCTACCATCAGATTTTCTCGCTAAAGTGCTACTTGTTGGAACGTTTTCAGTAGAGCAACGGACGGCGTAGTATTTTTCTTGCAACTAATTTATAGGAAAAGATTATATGATGAAACGCTGCAGCGGTTGCAGTTAGTCTTGTGTTACCATGAATTTATAATCACGTAAACCTCATGAAAATTAAATACAGAGACTTTCCTTTACGTCATCGTCAGATCTTCACCATTGATGAGGAAGAGCAAATACATATAACAACAATTCCTAAATTTAATACCTGCGGAATTTAAATATTAATTGAATTCTTGCATTGATTTACCGTATATTCCGGCATATAAGACCGTCATTTATAGTAAAAGAAAATATATCGAAGTGTACAGCTGCGCGTTATACACAAGTTATAATATTGAAAGATTAAAAATTAAGAAAACAAATGATCCTAAGAATTGAAATTTCTAAGATTAAAAAAAGTATGCTATTTATTTACAAAAAATTACGTATGTTAGCCTTAATAATATTTGTTATCAAATAATAAGAAAGTTACCAACTATTATGCTTTTTAATGTTCTTTCTTTCTTTCTTTTTTTGCTACAAATTTCATAGAAAAAAAATTCTTGAAAAAATAGGGGGGGGGGGGTCTGCTTATTGCGACAAAAATACCCTAAAATTGGAAAATGTATTCTGAATATTTATGTGCTCGTTATATGCCGGATCTTGTTATACGCCGGAATATGTTGTACTTAAAAAATATATATTTAAATATTCATGAATGATTTATGAATGAACTAAAAATAAATAAATAAATCAAGTTGTGCATTTCAGTCAAGATTTCACACCCAGGCAGTCTTGACCTCTGATGAAGCAGATCAAACACCCATAAAACAACTACTTATTTTAGAACCTGTGGAATGGAAACATTAATTGAATTCTTGCATTCATATAATAATATAACAATATCAAATCCGATGAATCATACTATCTTTTTCCACAATAAATTACCTATCACACAAAACCTAAATAAAACGACTTTTAAAGAGGTCTCGAAAAGTAGTTTACATCTACCAGCTGTTTTTCCCCTAAACTTCTACTTGTTGGAACATTTTTAGTGGGGCATCAGGATCAGGGTGTGTAGTATTTTGCCTGCAACTAAATTATCTGAAATGATTACCTGGTGAAACGTGTAACGTGTGATGGAAGTGGTGGAAGTTAGTTATAGGGTACCAACCACTGAGCTCCATAATAGAACGGAGGGATTTCTGTCGTAACCCATCACAATTTAAGTGCGCGCAAGCAATGAATCCTGCACTTTTCTTTTTTTTTTCAACTTTTTCGCATACTTTTTATCACTTTTGGTTATTTCTACAGCTTTTTCATATTTTTATGACCAATACTTAACAAATTTTTCATAATTTTTTTGTTGAACTTACATAAAATTTCCTTTTCAACTAATATCAAATTAAACATTTGCGACGAATTTAAATAAAATCTGTAGTTTTTCTTTAAATAAAAAATATATATCAGTGAAAATTGCAGCAACTTCGTCATATTTTAAAAAGATAATCCAATTTGAATATATTTGCCCCATAATACTTTATTGGAGGAATTCTGTGTTTTTCCAAAAATTTTCCGAGGAAAATTTTTGGCATTGCATTCATGAGTGGACCACTGGATTCAATGTATCAAAATAGGAAGTTATAATCTTCGTTCTATTGTGGAGCTCAGTGGTACCAACAATTACATCCAGAAACCTCGTGGAAAAATAAAATCACAGCATCATTTTAACCCTTAACTGTTGTTAGGGGCCGCACGGATTTTAGCCAGAAAGCTCATGGATAAATAAAAGCACAGCATCATTTTAAACGAAAATAATAATAATAATAACCCCTCACCTCACATAACTTATGTTAGTAAATATATATTGTACTAGTCAAAATATTTTCCTACTGAATAGCTTGAACGAAGGTAAAAAAAAAAAAAAAAAAAAAAAAAAAGACCTTTCAAGGAAAATATTATAAAAGTTTTGTTTCTTTTAATAGTTTCTCAAAAATTACAACATATTGTAAACTTTGTCTTTACTATTTTCATATTTCGAAACAGAAACATTATCACATCTCTTTGTCAAACCACTGCCTCCTTAATACTAAATGCCGGTCGTAATCGCGTTTTCCCCATACAGAAATTGGAAGTCAATTTTTTCCCAGAGTACAGTGCCATCTATCGGCGACAACTGACATATTTCAATATGTATCAGTATATGCTACCTGTGTAATACATTAACGTCTATATTACGGAGGTAGTGATCAGTAAATAACGTAAACAAAGGCTGTATTGAGAATATTTATATGGAAAGTTAAAAAATATAGCTTAAAAATAAACTTTGTAATTAATTTCTAGAATTTGACAAATGTATTTATTATCTTTTCTTTTATAAATAACAATTTAAATTGCTGTAGTAACTGATATTTTTAATTTAAAATATTTGTTTTTAATATAAAAGTTCTTTTTTTAATTAATTATAATATATAAATTAACAATACTGATCTTTATTTATAAATAGATTTCCATAAAAAATAAAACAAACAGTGCTTATGGAGTGAAAATATTTATTAACGCTATAAAATTTAATTAATAGATCAAAAACTATGAGCAAGTTTTAAAAAGATTAATGCAAAATACAAAGTAGTGGATTTAATTAAAACCAGTGGACCCGTGCGAGGAATATATATATATAAGGATTAAAAATATCTACAAACAGCATTAGTTAAGCCGGAATATCATCTCATTTATTCCATCAAAGTTACTGATGAAAGATAGCAAAAGGCACGCGCGAGGAAAAAATTAACAATTGTATTTTAATAGCATTAGAGGATGACGTCATCCGCTTCGAGAAAAACATGGGACAAAGAAAACATATGAATTATAAAATACATATAAAATAAAATTTAATCTAATATAACAAAGCATACATTTTAGGCTACACGTGAAATACCACAGCTTCGATCAATCGATGGTGTCTTTTTCTTCTAAACATTTCAATTTCAATTTTCCTTTTCAATCATGAATATAAAATAAGCCCGTGCGGAGACATCACACTTTATCTTTTTTGTACTATTTAATTTTTTCAATATATAATCATTGCTCAGCATGATATAATGCGGTATTTTGTTTTTGTGGCAACATTGATTTGAGAAAACATTTAATTTGATTCATGAAAAAAAAAAAAATTGTTGAAATAATTTTGAATAACTGCAATTTTTAATCAAAAAACATGTTTTAACGAAATGTGAGTGTATTATGTCAAAAACTTTTCGAGTGATACCTTATTCATTATTGTGCGGTTTTTAAATGCATAGAAAAAGGAATTTTGACAACAGAAATAATATATACGATTACTTGTAGCAATTGATAATACAAATGTGAAAGAAATGAAACAGTGGCTTGAATATTTTAAATACTAAATTAAAAGGATTTTAAAATGAAATTGCAGAGTGACGTTTGAGACCCCCGACCTGAAGACTTGCTAATTTCATTATTACAATAAATGAAATTAATATTTATAGTATTTATAGTTCAAAATCTTTAAAAATGATAACGATTATGAGACGGATCATTATTAGCTTTTCTATTGCTTAAGAGGCTACTTCACTCACTGGAAAGCATCCGCTCGCTAATGTTAATCCTATGGAACAATTATTATACAATATCTCGTTTGTATTTCAATATTTTGAAATGATTTTCTTTTTTTTTTTTTTTTTTTTTTTACTGGATAGCTGATGTGAATTTCTACATAGGCCGTTTTTTTACTTTTTCGATTTCGGTTGCGGGTTTTTTCATGAGGATACTGCTACTTTCGAAAACGTTTCCGAAAGTGAAAGTATCCTCATTAAAAAAAAAACTGTAAACAAAATCGAAAAAGTAAAAAATGGCCTGCATAGAAATCGATCTAAACTATCAAGTGCAAAAAAAAAAAAAAAAAAAAAAAAAAAATCATTTAAAATTTTTGAAATACTAACGAGATATTGTAAAAAAACTGCCCCATAAGATTCACTTTAGAGAGCGGGTGTGTTCCCGTGAGTGAAGTAGCCTCTTAAAACACATTTAAAATCTGCAAAATAATCCACTATTTTAAAGCTTTAAATTTTTTCTAGATTTGGTCTTTTCTTTACAATTATTATTATCTGTTGATTTCTGGAAAAAATTTGTCACATAGGGTCGTAGAAATTTCTTTAAGATATGGGTACACAATATTTTCCTATGACTTTCATCATTTATCAAAGGACATGAGAAAATGGGGCTTTTCATTATTGTAGGTATAAATATGGCCATTAAAACTTTAATTATGTCCTTTTCAAGTCTGTCAATACTAAATAAATATTTTAATGTGGTATCCAACAAAATTAAAATGTTAGTAAATTGAGGTTTGGTATATTTTAATCCCCCTCTATCTACTTGAGAAATCATGTAGTTAAGAGGAGAATCTGTTTGTTCACTAACTAATAGGTTACAACATCCATCACAGTCTATATTTTCTTGTACCGTTCTTGTGAGGTAGCCAGCAATTACAGAAAAAGTTGCCGTTTTTATACAATTTTGTGGTAACGCTACCATTTTCTCCAACTTTTCTAAGTAATCAGCCAGTATGCTTTGGTAATAGGAAACGGCTTGGTTGAAATCTGCTGGATCTTGCTCGTTTCTGAGATTTTCCGGAAGTGTTTTGGTGGTTTTAATTATTCCCACTTTTAAAATTTTTGCTATTGCGTCACTTGCTGCCTTAGCGTTTGTCAAATCATTGCATCCATTGAGTCTTCTGACATAGCCAAAAAAGACTCAATATCATCACTGGAAAATTTCCTTGTTAACACGTAATGAAAACCGTTATCCAGAAGGTATGTGGCAGTTTCGACTGTTGACTTGGTAGTAAGCACAATCTCTTCATATGTCTCCATGCTAAAAAATTCTAGCTTCTTATTTGTGCAGCCTGCCTTCCACTCTTCTAAACATGTAAGGAAATCATTTTTTAGCCAGTGTAACCTTTCATCACTGACTGAAAAAAATCCATACAGTCAGGCCGATTTTTGTGGATGTGCTGTGTGGTGTTATGAATGTTATGGATCGTGAACCATCTGTAAATTGTGTCCATGAAATTTATGGTAGGTCCAGCATCTTCAAATCCATCTATTTTATTTTATTTCCCATGTTTTTGAAGATATTTTAGTGCAGCAGTAACCTCAGGCCGAAATATATCTATTGCTCTTTTTACGTTCATTTTCTCAAAGGAGGATGGATATAAATGTTTCCGTGTTAGGAAACGCACTGGTTTAAGTACTTCATCTTTTTGAAGATTGTACAGCTTATAAAGATAGTGTGGGGAAATTTGGGCACCTTGATTATTCAATCTTTTTTGTTAGATAGAAATTGATTTCGTATATTTTTTATTATATGACAATAATCATAAATAATAAATAGCATCCTGCTTTTATCTTCTGGATGAACAGTAAATGGATAAATTGTTCCACCACAGAGTTCCTTGAACATTAGCGTATTTACACTAAGGTTATCTGTCACAACCCGACAAATTTTGAATCCCATTTTCTCTATTTCTGAAATTATTTGCTTTGTTAATTCACAAAGATCTTTTCCTTGTAATTGGAGAGTGAAATAGAATGCAACCGGTATTCTTATACCTGACGGGAGATCTGAATATAAGAACAATAAAAGATGTTTTGCCAATTTATTTTCTATTCCTACTTCACTTTCTATTCCCCCCATTTCCACAAAAACAAAAATTTTATCTCTGAATTTATCATAGTTGAGCATTGGCTTAATGCTCATTTCATCAATGATTAATGAGCCATAAAGTTCATTTTCCTTCAGATTATCTTTTTCCACAAGTAATCTCTTTTTTACCAATGAGCTAAAGCCTGTTTCTGCATCTCTGTAACCAACATATTTGTTTATGGTTGTCTTACAAGGCAAGTTTAAAAATTTTAATTTCCGAGCATGCTTATATCCATTTGGGGAAAATCTCTGCCACAATATGCAGATCCTTATAACTTCGGGACTCCACCGAAATCGTTTTTTTTTTTTTTTTTTTTTTTTTTGGCGAGATTTTATTTGATCCAATATAAATATAGCATGATCAGATCCTTCAGCAGCATCTTTTTCGATATTTGAAAGTTCTGTTAATTTTTGTGCTAAATCAGCATTTTTTTTTCAACTAGGATTTTTTTTTTTTTGTTTATGTATTTTCTTAATCCTTTGCCTAGTTTTATTTAGAGTAGTAATAGCGAGTTTTTTAACTTTCGTTTCAAAGCTGTCATTTTTTTTTTTGTAACTGTACACTAGGCTGATCTTCAACATTTTGAAGTGGTTCTGTTATATCAGATGGTTGAACTGGCGTATTTTCAGTTTCTATTTTAACTAAAGATCGTCTTGCTTTTTTTGCTGGAGGTTGAAGATATGCTGGATAATTAGCAAAAATCGAAGGAACAGCATCATTCTTTAAAACCGACCTTTTAGGTCCTTGTCTGTAATCATCTTGTTTAAAATGTTTTCGGCAAACCACATACTGATTAGGCACCCATGGAGAATCTTTAGATGGATCTGGAAAAAAAAAGAGAATCAATCAAACCAATCAGGAAACAGATAATATTGTTATTCATCTCTGTAAATAAAAGAATACTATAAATATAAATTGAATTTATTGCCAGGGATCTGTTTAGGAAATTTTTGGGTACTGAAAAGGGGCCTTCACAAAAATTTTCATCTTTAAACTGAGCCTTAACAAAATTTTGCATCTCAAAATTAAATCTTTCAAAAAATCCTATGTCTTAAAAAAAAAAAAAAAAAAAAAAAAAAAAAACTTTTTTTTCACATTCCTTTTAGAAAAAATATATTAATTTCCCGCTTACAACAAACTGAATCTTTCACAAATTTAATCATTTAAAAATAAATTTGACCTGTCACAAAATAACAACCTGTCAAACAACTGTTTTTTTATACGTAAAAAAGTTCCTGTGTGAAAGAAATCTGAATATAACGATAATTTCAAATTCATAAAATTATGACTTAAATTTTCACAAATATAAAAAAAATCACTATTTTACAAAAACAGGACCTGTGAGAAAACACATGGACAAAGCCTGATTGTAGTAATGAAACTAGCAAATTTTCAGGGGGGGGGGGGGGGGGGGGCTCAAACATCAATTCTGCAGTTTTGTTTTTAAATAATTTGATTTTTATTTAAAACATTCAAGCCTTAGTTTTATTTCTTTCACTTTTGTAATAACTATTATAAGTAATATATATCAACAGGAGTCGAAACAGGCCAAATTTGGGCCCCTTCATAAACATCCATTTAATAGAACAGGTCTCTTCACAAAATTTCTTTTTTAATAAAACCGACACCTTCACAAAATTCCTTTTAATAAAATAGGACCCTTCACAAAATTCTATTCCGTAAAAGCATACACTTCATTAATTATTTTTATATTGTTAGGTTTTAAAATGTGTTATTTGCAAACAAAACAAGTTCACCAGAAAGGAAAACTTCAGAAGGACTTAAAGAAATTATCTATATATTTAAAACGCTAAGCGATTTCTTTCATCAATCCGTGAGAACAAACTACTGAATCAAATTACATCATTCTTTTTTTAAATGAAAGCTATTTGAACACAGATTTGTTATCGTGCATTTGTTTGTTCGAAAATTTAATTAATTAACCGTAATTTTCAATTAAACTTTTACGTCTGCTAATGACGTCATAATCGGATAACGCCTACTGTTCCGAAGCACAGAGTTTATTTTCTAAACTCTGTGGTTGAATAAAAGAGAAATAATAAATATTAAAAGCACGCGGTTTTAAGGCCGAATTTGTTAATTTGCAAGTTAAATTTCGGTAAAAATACTTATCCGCGTGTTTTATAAGCGAATAAAAATTCATATTTATTGTGACGTCACGGGAATATTGTCCATTGGGTTTATTTTATCATTATGCATTATAACTTTGTTGATATTTTTTCATTACAATTAAATGCAAAATATATTTATATTTGTGTGCATGGCGTTTAAGCATTAATGTAAGGTATATGAAGTACGTGTGAAAAGTTTGCGGCGGTGCAAATGACGTTATGCTTAGCTTGAAGTGCATTTTAACATTGATAAAACTAAAGAGAAAAATGTATATGATTGTGTTAACATGACATAATTTTACTGATTTTTGCATTCATAATTATAAAGATTAGAATTGGAGCCGTCATTGATTTCTTCATCTTGATTGCATACCTTGATTACATGTTACCAATTGCTCTTTTTTTAAATTATAGAATAGAAGATTTCCTTTTTTAATAAAAAAAATCACAAAAGTAAAGGATTTCAGGAAATTTAAAGTTATTAAAAATAGTGTTATGGTAGAAAAAAATATTGAAATAATTATTGTATTTTTAGCTAGAATAAACAATGTAAGACTAATATTTCATAGGAATTATTTTGGTAGATTTATTATAAGTTCATTTAACAGTACCTTATTAGCGCAAAGTCCTATTTCTTTCACTGTGAATTTCTCTTTCGATATCAAAAAATGTTTTTCCACTTTTGGACGCCAGCCAAAATACAGTGGCAATTTTTAGAAATGTACAACAGTTGTGACAACAAAGGCGCTATCGCTTTAGCTTACATCACTTCGAAATACTACAAATTTCTATTTTTTACTACATTTTACAATTTCAATTCTTACATCATCAATTAGAAAAAAAATTAGCTTTCGATTGAAATTTATTTGAAAACTGCCGATTAATTTAACGACTTTTTAAATAATTTTCAAGCATGAAAAGTTTTTTCAATTCTATCTTATCAATGACCACCAGTTTACTTCAATAATGTAAAATAGCCCCTGGGAAAGTTGCCACAATTGAAAATAGATTTCCCTAACCATCATAAAAAGTGAATAATAATAATAATTAAAAAAAGTGATAAATCATAAGATCAGATTATCCATAAGATAGAACATTTTGGCGCTAAACAAAAATCTGTCAGGAAAATAAAAAAAGACTATTTTTAGTTTATGTTGAACATAAAATTTATATGTTGAATTGCATTTTTTAATTTTTTTACATTTGACAACTGTAGAAGAGGAAAAATATCCCCGACTGTGATGGAAAAGGGATAATCATCCTGATTATGTCAAGAAACCGAAGAAACCATACAAATAAATTACACTTGAAAACATTAAAAATATCCCTGATCTGCAGATAGATTTATTACTGTAAAAAACTTCTTAATCTTTGCATAAAAATTGATTAGCTTAAAACAATGACAGCGTTTTAGAAGATATGGATTTGAAACGAACAATGATTAAAGAGGACATTTTAAAACTTTTAATTTAATCATTTTAAAACTTTTTTAACGTCGAATTTCAACGGTGCTTTTGGGCAGATGCAATGCACATGCGCATAGGAGCTCATTCGGTTACATCATCACATGGGGGGTGGGGGATGTGTGCTTTATTTACTATATTCTGTTATTTACTGAATATGATATGAACGTAGGAATATACTATTTGTATATACTTCATAGGTCCATGATTTTTTTTTTCTTGCCGTGGGGAATATGGTGGTAATGTCAAACTGATTTGCATTACACAGTTATTTACGGATTGTTTGTTTGGAGTTTGCATCGGAAATAGTACTGTATTTGACTGGGGAAAAAATTTAAATAAAATATTTGAAAGACTGTTTTATACGCACCCCTTCATAAATAATAAAGAAGCTTATTTTACTGATATTGTTATAGTATTTTTTGCGTCAAGTTTTGACGTGTTCCATCTAGTTAATTATTAAATGTTTAGTTCGTATTTGAATAACTGGAATTTAGATTATAAATTTCACAAAAATAATGGTTGCTTTTTACATAATGGGCCCAAGAATAAAAACCTGCATCGAGCCCCGCAGTACTTGATGAAATTTAATTAATGGGAAATACGATTCTATGCACAGTTGTTTCAAGAAATTTCCCCCCCTTTTTTACTGCCCTCCCCCTCACCCCCATTGTTTCAATAATTTGATAACTGTATTTCTCTTAAATTCCGTATTTAAAATCTTCTATCTAGTATAATATATTATTGATCTTGTGATAATGACAATAATTAATTTGGACAATTAATTATTCTCAGAAATTTTTGTTAATTGATATCCTAATTGTTTAATTTATCTGAAAATGACTATTTGCTTCATTAGTATTCTTTAATTAAGTTCTGATTCTAAATACAATCATAAAAACAATTATCTATTGCATTTTGTAAGGTGTCCAGTACAGGAATTTGGGGTGCTCTGACTTATTTCTGTTATTACAATTACATATTGATTCACAATGGGAACTGTAATTATGAGATTGGTGAAATATTATTGATCCATTAAATAATGTTTAAAAGAAACTTGAATATAATAATTATAACTATATCATATTCATCTTTTACAAGGCTAATTTTTTAAAGGCTTATTTTGCAAGTGCAATGGAAGACATTTAAATATATTTAATGTTACAGATTCAGTTTCATTCAGACAAGGATTTGAATAATTGTTTGATAAAAATAAATAATTTCACCGAATATTTCTGTCACGTTTTTAATATTAATATTATTTCAGAACTAGTTTTAGATCAAAGCATCCTTTTACAGAATTGTAACCTAATAAAAATATATTAATAACAAATAGGCATTCATTTATTTTATTATTCAACAGACTGTTGCTAGAAAATTAAAATTTTAGTAAAAGTGTCTATTTGTATTTTTAAAAATACAAAGATAAAAGGGTAAAATATAATAAACAAACATTTAAAGATTAAAAAAATACATTACCTTGCCTAAATATCGCTTTCAGCCATAGCACCCGACGATTGTCAACTGGAAATTGATGAAAAGAAATATTTTCCTTATTTTTACTCGATGAACGACAAAAAGAGACACAGCATGACGGCATTTTAAAAAGAAAACATTTAATTTTCATTTACATTAGAACTTTCAATTAAAAAAATCAAGTAGCACTGTAAAAAATAATAAAATTGTACATTATAAAGACACTTCTATGAAGCTAACAATGTAAATATTAGAACGAGAGGTCCCATACGGTAGCGCCATCTAGCGGCTTCCACTTTTGAATCAAAAACGTAAGGCATTTAGTATTAAGGAGGCAGTGGTCAAACTAAGTACAATAAGCACACAAATTTCTCATTACTCTAGTTTCATAATACGATGTCATCACGAAAATATAGTTTTAAACAGTTTTAAACTTGCTCCATTCATCAAAAATAATACATGTAATACAAACTCCTCTTTTTACACAAAATGTTACCTATCTAAACAACACGACTTATAAAAGAGCTCCTGAATAATAGTTTATATCTACCAGCTGCTTTCCCACTTTAAACTGGTACTTGTTGGACCAGATTTATTATAAAAAAAAGATTTATTATAATACACCATATTTATAATAAAAATTAACTAGATTTATACTAGATTTATTATTAGCTATAACTATATTATACTATTATATACTATATGTAATTTCAATTGACTTCTCAAGGTCAATTAGTGAGGATAACGGGCGGTGTAAGGTTTTGCTTCCATCTGAATTATTGTGATGTGATTATCTGATATGAAACTCGTGCTGTGTGGTAGCAGCCGTTACAGTGAGTCGCAGAGGCAGTGGGAGGGGAGAAATGTTACCAAGAATTATCTCGTGGACATAGGCACCGGTAAAATAAAATTCAGGGAGAGGCAACATTTTCGAACAGAAGTACCCGAATTACGTATCTTAGACCGCGTTTTTCAAATTGAAGAATATAAAACTGAAATAAGATAAACAGAAATTTTTTTACGACTCTCACCCACCTCCCTCCCTGTAAAGTAGTTTTTTATGTAAAAATCAATGCAGAAATGTAACAAATAAAAATACCGTGGTAAGTTTCTACTGTTTTTTTTTTTTTTTTTTTTTTTTTTTTGGGGGGGGGGGGGGAAAGGAGAATTGAAACAGTTCTTTCTTGTTTTTGTCAGGGGGGGGGGGGGCTCTGCCTTCTTTAAATCATTTATGCTTCGTATAATTTTTAAACACATGAAGGTTACACTAAAACAGAACTAAATATTTCCGTTCACGGGGAATGGCAGAAGGGGTCAGATAAGCCCTGGCAAAAAAACTCTTTAGTTCTTTTTTCTGTTAGTGTTTAATACTTTTAAGCCATTTAGGAAAAATAAATTTTACCAATTTTTTGTTTGTCATGTTTGTTAAATTTCAAAATCCAGTGAGTGACAATATCCCCCTCCCCCGCCCACCCATCCTGTTAAACTTGCCGCCGCCCATGGTGTCGTGTTTTGCTTACAACTAAATTATCTGAAATGATTATCTGATGAAACACTGCAAGGAGTCGTGGGGTACCAAGAATTTATATCACGCGAACCTCATGACCGGAAATAGGGAGATGGCACGACTGTTAGTGACGTCACCATCAAAGAGGATCCTCATCAAAATGTAGGGTGAAGATGAAGATGATGAATGAAAACTTGTGATAAGTAATTCCTTGACCCCAAACGATCTTCTGTGTTTATCGCCAGTTTCACATAAACAAAGGGATGCTTTAGAAATTCCGCGTATCTTTTATCGATAAAAATAATTATTTTTTAGGAATTTATTTCATTGATGAGGGATTTTATAAATGAACAAAAATTTTGCATGTAGGATCAGTCGGTACTAGTATGAGAGACAGTTCTAAACTTTTCACAGTTTTACTTTTGATCTATTGAGTGTAGGCCCAAGTGAAAAGTACTTCGATTAGTGTCTTTATTCTCTCTATCTATTTATGGATAAAATATATTGCATGTCATACAACTAAAGGTTTAAAAAAAATGACTTATATTACCCTTCCCTTCCCCCCTGAAAAGGTGTATGGCACTAAAAAGAGAGCTCAATATTTTTAAGTGGTTGCAAGAAGTGAGGAAAAATAAAGGGATGCCTCAAAGTTGCCGGGGTATAATTTTTCAGCTATATTATTTAAATATTTTTATCTTTTATTTTGTCTGAGTTTTAGGAAGATTTGAGTATATTGGTTATGGATATAAAAAGTGCCGTAGCAATTGTATTTGGCGCTTGCAGGGTTCTGTTAAGATTTTTTCCGTACGATCCTGTTTTTGTTTAATCATGAACAATTTTTATGTTTGTAAAAAATCAAATCCTAATTTTGTAAACTTTTTGGTGACAGGTTCGATTTTATTTTAAAATGATTAAACTTGTAAAGAGTTCAATTTGCAGATCGAAAAGTTATATATGAAAGGCATCTTTTTAAGACAAAAACATTTTTGAAGAGTTCTGTTTAAGGTGAAAACTTTTGTGAAAGGCTGTTCTCAAATCCAAACGAGCTACTTTCTGACACATTTTTAAATTCAATTTTTTTTTCGGAAACCCATGACATTAGCAAGTGGTCTTATCAGAAACTATGCAATCGAATGATGTTTACCTTTTTTTGGTAAACGCAGAATATCGTTAAGAAAATATTGTCAAAGGTGGTGTTTTAAACCGAATTTCCGGACGCGAAAGCGTGGGAAAGGGGAAAACTGTCGTCACGTGACAACGATCGCTTATAACTCAATAAGTAATTTATGTATTAAAAAAATGGAAAACACCTTTCGATTCTAAATTGCTTCTGTAGTCAGACCCACCATTTTTTTTTTACGCTTTACGCACTAAATACAATTGCTACGGCACTGTTTATATCCATAACCATACACTCAAATCTTCCTAAAACTCAGACAAAATGAAAGATAAAAATATTTAAATAATACAGCTGTCTTTTACGTTTAAAAATGAGTTTAGAAAGTTTTGTGTTTTTGAGTAGGGAATTCGAGAAGCACCTTAAGGTGGGAAATTTTGTAAAGGGTTTTTTTTTTTAAGAGAAAAAATTAGGAAGAAGCTTTTAAAGGACCCAAATTTTTCTTAAACAGATACTAGTCTTGGTGCGGAAACTTCTGTTGTTGTTTTTCTACTGACTGCCATCGCGTCAGTAGTGATAACCGACAGCGTATAAAGCATTTATTTCTATCAATTTAGCGTCATATGCCGCTGTATTTCTTGCAACAGCCTAGCTACGGCTCTGTTCTTGGATTTAAGATTATAGGATATTCTAAAATGAGTCCTTTAACCCATTGATTATGGGCAAGTTCTGGTGACTATTTTTATATTCAGTCGTATCACAATTTACAAAAAAATTTCTTTTTGGTAAGATATCTCGTGAAAATATCCTATTGTAAGTGCATGGCAGATATTATTTTTTAAAAAATGGTACGAATAGAATAAAAATTAGTTCACTGGGACGATATGTCGTAACGTTAAGACGTAATCAAAGGGTTAATCCGACCCCACATCCCGGAATTGATTTGGATATTTGTAGTGTTCTTTTTAACCCGTTCGTGACGAGAGTCTCATATACGTGAGTTATAAGATGTGTAAAATCCTTGTTTTTTTCTACCAGTAATCTTTTATAGCACTTTTCGCCTCATTTATTACAGAATTTCTGTGATTAAATTACTCAACGATTTCTTTTTCAAAATATCGGTGCTAAAATGTTAAAAATTGTGTGCGGGACGCTTGTAGCGAAGTGGTCAAAGACAAAGTGGTGGAACTTGATTTTTTGAATCACTCAAGTGTGACAACTTGTGACATAGGGGTAAGGGATGGGTCAAAAATCGAGAAATTGTCGTAATATAGTTTCAGGATGACCTTCTAATTTCAAATCCATTGAATAAGATAACATGCGTAATTATGATTTTGACAGTGACTTTAAATGATAAATAAATAAAACATAAATAGCACAGTTATAATGTATTATGGAATGATCTTGAAATTTATCTTAGATAGTAAATAATTATATCAGCATAAATGGTGTTTTTAAACTTGACTAATTATTTTCTTTCTTTTCTAGGTAAGTGTCATTACTATTTTCTTTCCTATTCATGAATGAGTTGGGTAAGCAATCATGTATATTAAAGCAATATTCTTTTTTTAATATTAATTGATTTGCAAATTACAACATATATTTTTTAAATCATCATCAGACAATTTGCGCCTGATTCGAATTGTTTTTTTTTTTTTTCGTTTTCAACTGAGCACCACATTAGTATAACAGACGACTCAAAAATAGTACATATTAAGTTTGGCGTCTCGAGCTAGCGCAAGTTTTGTACCACTCTTTTTTCAGCTTTGGATATAAATAAAATGATGTATTGTTTAAAAAAAATAATCCTAAAACCAATTTTATTTCTATAAATACTAATAATTTTTTTGTGGCGTCTGATATCAACTTCTATATAGCTGCTGTTAGCGGTCTCACAGACCGCTGCTTTTTTTTTCCATATATACAATTTAACTTGTAATTTTCAGTTTAATTATAGATACTAGTGAAATTTTGTTTCGGCCGGAGCCCATCGCTAGAGTCTTCCAAATAGGCGAATTTAAATTTAATGTACTGTAAAAAAGTTTAGTGCTGAAACTGTTAATATACTATGAATTATTCGTCAATTTTTGTCACAGAAGTTAAATTTTAACCGTGATATACCCTATTTGAGATTTAACATAAATTGGAATATTTCAGACAAGATTCGACATTCGACAATCAGGCAGTTTATGATTTCTGAGAATGGAGAACAAACTGTAGCAACTTATCTTGAGTTTTTCATGCTTTTTTACAGTTTTGGAAGTAAAGCGTTCTCTATGGACAATTTTGGAAGTAATTTTTTTAATTTGATGAACAATGATGATTTGATGAATACAATTTTCGATCACGAGAAGCATCTTCGTCCCATCAGCATTTATGTCAATAACTTGATTTGTTATTGAATTTTAAAATGTGTTAACGACTGTTGGGAATTATATGATGTTTTTTTAGTATTTGAGTGAAGATAGCTTCATTGTACGAAATCTATGAAAATTATTTTCATTTTATTAAGAATATGTCAATATGTAATCCAATTTATTTATTTATTTTATTTAGTTATTTCTTGTCTAAATCAACAATAGTTGTGGTAAGCTGCTTGTATTAACATGATATTGATATATTTATAAAAAAGGTTATTCTGTTATTGTTAAAATGTTTGCTCTGAATCTTTTGTTATTGATATGGGATGACCACATGTTACAAAAACATAACTTTACTATTTATCATACTATATATAGCTGTAGATAAATGCATACTGCAAGCATGTTATGCATGCAGCGAGATACACCATGATGCATTTAGCATTGTACTGCGTGTAGCTGTAGATGTCTACAACTACTTGAATCATAACACAAGGTCAATTTTGTTGTAATTAAAAATGAATTAAATTATATTAAATAAATGCATTAAGCAAGTTATTCGATTATTGCAAAATTTTTGTACAGTTTTATTATTTAAAATGCGAAAGTTATTTATTGGACGGTAAAGCTTACAAGTTTGTCGTTCGTGTAGTACTTTTCTAAATTCTTGTTAAAATTAAATTTTTTATAAGATCGTACACATATCTCAACATATACGATCTTTCAGAACTTCAATAAGTGTCTTCAATTAAGAATATGTCAATATGAAATAAGTTCTATACATTTTGCCTTTTCATTAAATTTATCATGCTGTCTTTTACTCGTAAATACAATATTTCATTGTTATATTTAGAAATACGTGTTAAATATGAGTTAAAAATATGTTTTCAGATTTACTGCTACAGCGTAATGAGAAAGCATTGCTTTTATAAATTTTCAATTCCAGGTCATAAAAAAATATGTCTGTTTCAATTTTATTGCTTTAACCAACGAATTAAATTAAGGTTTTAATGTTTCAACATTAAATACATTATAAAACAAGCATATTTATTAGTACAATCATTAAAAGCATTTCTTTTATCATTTCTCTTTCTCAAAACATTTATTCTTCTTTGAAAGTTATAAATAGTAATCATGAACAAACGTTTAGAAATTTGAATCGCAATACATCACACGCTAAAACAAAAGTGAATTTCAACACCTTTGATATCAACGATACCGAATTAAACATAGCAATTTGATATTCTACTCAAATCTGGTAATATTAGAAAGCGCCATTTGCTATTCCAATTCAGCGCAAAACTTGTAGATTGAGCTTGTGCACGATATTTAAACGGTCAAATAAATATTATTTCGGAATTCTTGATTTGTCTTGTCTTATGCTTTTTGAATATCACTTGGTACAAAAAAGAGCTGGTCTGAAGGCTGCAGTAATTTGAGCCAATAAATGCAATTACCGTTGCACATCCCTGATGTTATGCTACTTGGTTTAAGCATGTTGAAAAATATTATGAATTAGAAAGAATTATTTATTGGATTTTAATAGTTTATACGAATGTGTAGTATTTTTCTTAGTTTTTATTAATATATGCAGTGCAAAGAAATAAAAATACAATCCCAAATCATAACTTCTATTTTAAATGTCTTAGAATAAATCACTTGTATCAAAGTCCTTTGCAGCACCGCAACAACTCTATTTGGCGCCTGGTGCGAAACCTTTTGTTATTTTTTCTACCGATCGTAGATGCATGAGTAGTGATTAGTGTCGACGCCGGTAAAGCTTGTCAGCGCCTATTCTAATTGACGGCTCCTGGTGCGGGAGCACCACTCTTGTTGAGGCCCTGGTCCTTTGTATATGATTTTTTGCACTATTGTTAAAAATAAATTTGGTGAAGAATCGTATACGGATTTATTTTTTATAAGGACTTTCAAAATCTTAATAAGAATCTCTATACTTTTTTCCCCTTTTCATTCGATGTATCGTGCCATACACCGATACATGCCATGCAAATACATGCGATGTACCACAAATTTGCATTATTCTACACGTGTTACACATAAATCAATTTTCTATTTTTTTGTAATTGTACTGTTAAAGTTCTAATGTATCTATAATTATAAATTTCTCCTTCCAGCGCATAACAAAATGCCTATTTAAATTTAATTGGGGTAACCAAATGAATTCTATCACGCTACCGTCATTTCAACTTTCAATAAGTAACAAAATAAGCCTTTTTATAAGTACAACAATAAAAATAAAATAATTCTTTTAACATTTTTACTTCTTAAAACATGTGTGTTATGTTTCGCAAGTTTTTAACAAATGTTCAGAATTTTGAATCTGCAACATAAAGCTGAAACGAATTTCAACACCTTTGATATCAGTGATGCCGAATTAAACATTAGCTGTTTGACATTCTACTCAAATCTTGTAACATTAGAAAGCATCATTTGTTATTCCAATTCAGCGCTGTTACTCTCTTGTAGAATTTAGCTCCTGCATGTTACCAAACCGATCAAATAAACATTCTATCGGAATTCATGATTTGTCTTATGCTTTTCGAATAACACTTGGTACAAAAACAGCTGGTTTAGGAGTAATGCGAGCTGCTGCTATTACAAAGAGGAGTGGTTTGAGTCAATCATGCAATATTTTTTGCATATTCATGATAATTGGTTTATGCATGTTGCAAAGTATTATAAAGAGGCGAAAGTTATTTATTGGACAGTAATATTTTATAAGTTTGTGTAGTGCTTTTCTAATTTCTATATAATTAATCTTTTACTACACCCACGTTTTTCATTCGATTTACCATGCCGCATTTTCCTCTTAATACAAATTTTCATTATCCTATTTCGAAATATGAGTTAAAATGAATTTTTTGTATATGGTAAAACATTTGCATTTATAAATTTTTCATTCCAGCCCATGAAAAATCCGTTCAATTTTAAATAAATAATAAAACAAACATATTTATTAGTACAATGATTAAAAGCATTTCAATTTATCATTTCTCTTTCTCAAGACGTATCTCTTCGGCTTTGAAAGTAATGACAAAATTTCTTACATTTTTTTTTAGAATTTTGAAAAGCATTCTTTCTCAAAATAAAACATATTAAAACAGAAGTAAATTTCAACACATTTGATCAGGTCCTGATTATCACAAGGGTAAACGGGACAGCAGTCCAGGGCTGCTAACTTTAAAAAAGAACACCAAATCCAAAAAATCAAGTTTTTTTTTCTTTAAATGAGTACAAATTGGGGCTAAAAATATGTTATAGGGGCCCTCAACTGGATAGTTTAACTGGACACAATTTAGGATTAGTTGAATCTAGCATCTGATATCAACGATGTCGAATCAAACATAACTATTTTGCATTCTACTCAAATTTTGTAACATTAGATGCAGCCATTTGTTATTCCAATTCATTGCTGATTCTCTTGTAGAATTCTTTATATAATTTATATACAACGCGTAATACACTGAAATTAGTTAAGTTTAAAAATGCATACCACAGCTGAAAACACACTTCCAGCAGTTATCGCAATATGCTCTGAAATCGCATTTTTTGTGTGTTTCTATAAATGAACATAAATGTTACTCATTCCATAATCTATAGAAAATATGTTGCTGTTCACCTCAGTTATCTATATCAATTTCATTATGTTTAAAGTACCGCAACATATCCTAAAATGCACCACAAACGATTTTCTCCATACCATAATGTAGCGGAATTCTTTTATGTGTCCCTGTAAACGACCTATAAATGTTACACCACTTCATTTTCAATAGAGAACACACTGTATTAAATCTCAATAACATAAAAATGTCTTGGTAATCCAAATATAATTTACGAGAGTTAGATCAGGTCCAGACGGTAGGCAGACAGATGGCTAGACTGACAAACCGAAGTCATAAACTCCTATCAACTATGCTGGAAAGTGTTAAAAACTAAAATTGCAAGAAATCACAATTTTTGAATCATTTATCGGCGTTTTTATATACTTTGAAATCATTGTTTGATGGAATAGCATTCATTTCTAATGAATTATGCATATCTGTGCTTGCACATGGAAGGGTTACAGAAAAAAATATCGTCAAGTTACTTTTCCTTATATTGCTCGAATTTCATTATTAACTCACATCGGTCTGCTTCGCATCTTATCTTTTGTCGATGAACTCGGATCCGATGCCATTTCTTAGCTGTTAGTCACGATACGAGGACGGAAATATAATTTATTAATTTTTTTATCCCTTTTTTTAATATAATATTTACTTGTCTTCTTTGAATTATGTTACCTTATTGGTAATTCGTGTGGTTGAATCACATGGAGATAGTAATAGTAAAGTTCTATCGGATGTTCTATCGGGCATTCAACATAAAATCTAACCTATGCAAATCTTCGTCAGACGGCACTTTAACCCTTTCCGGCACAGTGGTCCCACTCCGGGCACACGTAATTTTAATTCCAAACGTGCATTCGGCACCAAGAATATTTTAATAACATTTTGTTTCTATAATGAAAGCTTAAAATAAGGAGTTCATGTTTTCTAAAAAAGTCGTTTGTAAATTCCAGTGTCAGTCAGAAATTTCTCATTTTACGAACAGACTTTGTCTGTGCCGGAAAGGGTTAAAACGTTGCCAAAAGTTTTATAAATTATTTCTGCATGCAGAGGTTAAAGTAAAATGAATAAAGTGGGAAAACAAATACCGTAATAATGTTTTGTCTCAGCATGAAAACACAGAATTTTAAACTATTGGCACACTCAAATTAATAAGTGCTTGATTTAAATATAAAAGCACGGATTATATAAATTGTATTCCTTAGCAGACGATATTTTGCAGAAAAACAAAGTCCTAATAATATTTCCTCCAGTCTGTAACTATGTTTATATCACTCCAATTTCAATATTGACTTACGTCAGTCTGCTTCGCGTCGATCCTTCTGTTGATGAACTCCGAATCTGATATCATTTCTTAGTTGCTAGTCACGACACGAGGTCGGAAATATAATATATTAATTATTTTTTCTCTCCTATTTTTTTTCTTCATCTTCTATCCCTTTCTATATACAGATTCTAATAGAATCTTGTTCTTTTTTACTTGTCTTCTTTGAATCATGTTTCCCCTTTGGTAACTCGCGTGTCTGGATCACATGGAGATAGTACTGTTGTCTTGAGTTTTGAAACAGCAATCGCACACGAAACACAGGCACGCAGTGGATATTGATTTATGGTTTTAACGTCTGATTGATGAATTTCTCATTATAGGGTGCCAGAAAAAGGATGTTTTAAATTCCTATAATCGATAAGACCTTTTGACTAGATAGTTCATTTTACAGCTGTGATTAAGATTTTCAAGTTATTTCCTTTATATTTTCATTAGAAAACTCGTGCTTTCATATTGAAGAAACTAAGTTTTTTTTAATTTCTTTTTCATTGATGAATTAAATAAAACTCATTCGCAAATATCTTTTTAATTGAGATGTCTGCGCCCATTTATTTCCCGCTGGTTCTATTTCATCATAATTAATTGTTGTTTATATAATTTAGGTACTTATAACCGATTTATAGGGTGTATTGCAAATTATTTGGCAACATGATTATGCTTATAACTTAACTGTTTTTCTCTAGTAGTTTTCGCTACCCTCTCTCAGGAAATTGAAGGAATTGCACGAGCTGTCCAGTCATTCGACCGATTTTATAGGAAACGGTTACATAACCGTAATTTAACTTTATTCTGACCATAATATGAGCAATAATATAATCAGAATAGAGTTAAATTACGGAATTGCCCAGTTATTCGACCGTTTTTATATAGGAAACGGTTACATAACCGTAATTTACTTTATTCTGACCATAATATGAGCAATAATATCATCGGAATATAGTTAAATTACGGAATTGCCCAGTTATTCGACCGTTTTTATAGGAAATGGTTACATAACCGTAATTAACTCTATTCTGAGCATAATATGGACAATAATATGGTTAGAACAGAGTTAACGGTTATGTAACCATTTACCATAAGAACGGTCGAATGACTGGACAGTTTGCTGCAAATTTTTAACAGCATAGTGTAAGGAAAGTACACTGTAAGCATTATTTGTGAGAGAGAGAGAGAGAGATTACAATAATTCCCAAACGGTACTTCCTATTAAGCTGCCATTTGACGAATATTTTATAAACCAATTGTTAGGGGAACCGTCGGTAGCGTAATAAATTTTCTTATTTTTATAAATAGTTAAATCAGTCTTCAAATTTAGTATACATTTTCATCTTTTGATATGTTAAAGAAGTTTGTTCAGCTTACCTGAGATTTTCCTTTTGCGCTGAATATACCCACAGTAGTAATCCAAAGTGTTGTAGCGATATTTATCTGATCCATTGATTCACTTATATTGGAAGAATAATAAATAGTATTAGTAGAAAGTGACAATTGTGTAAAATAAACAGAAGATTCATTTTCCTTTGAATATAATATAATTCTTGGCTAGATGTACATGTTTTAAGTCGCGTTTGGAGGCTGCGTATAAGTGCTCCAATTTTACATTATATTAAATATATTTACATCATATATGTACAAGAGCGTCTTAACTGCTCGGGAACATTTTGGAAACTGAAGGGAATGTTTTTAAGTTCTGTGCACACGCGCGTGATAACAGCTGTAGTTTTGAAGTAGGGACATCTGCAGTATTTCTCCACTTAGTTAGTTTCGACAGTCTCTGGTTTTGTTCACTGTTTTGCATCTGCGGTTGTCACTTAAAGTACTTATAGTTAATTGGGTTCTGGTTTTTAACATGTTCTTATTTCGATCGTTCGCTGCACGTGGAGATTATTCACTGCATAAAAAAGGTTTCTCCGTCACTCCCCCATAATCTCCTGTGTGGGGAATGGTTGAAGATTCAGTTTCTTACGGTGTTTCTCGTACACAGGTTTGGGAGTGGGCTTCGTGAGAGTGTCGGCTGTCATTTCTTCAGTGGGGCAGTATTGTAAATCAATTTTTCCTTCTTCTTTCATAAGTTTGATGTTGTGGAAACGTATGTCGATGTGTTTGGATCGCTTAATATCTTTATCGTTTTCAGTCATTTTTATACAGGACATATTATCCTCAAAAATCGTGATGGGTAATTTTTGTGGAATGTTGAGATCGCTAAGCAAGTTTGTTATCCAACTTAATTCTTGTGCTGCGTTGCTAGCTGAAACGTATTCAGCTTCGGCTGACGAAAGTGCAATGCAATTTTGCCTTTTTGTAATCCAGTAAATCGGCGATTTTCCTAGCATGAATAGATTTCCTGACGTTGATTTACGTGTTTTCAAGTCACCTGCCCAGTCTGCATCGGCGTATGCTGTTAGGATGGGCTTGCTGTTTGCGTTAAGAGTTAAATTCAAATTTTCTGTAGTTTTAAGGTATGAAATGATTCTTTTCACTGCTGTCCAGTCCTTTTGGCGTGGTGTTTCATTTCTACGACATAATATGTTGACTGCTGCGGATATGTCAGGACGCGTGATTGTTGATATGTAAAGTAATGTGCCTGTGGCTTGTCGATATTTCGTGTTATTAGGTAAAAGATTATCATCGTCTTCAAGTCTGTTGAATCCAGCAATCATTGGTGTGTAATGAGGTTTCATGTCGTTTAAATTCAGTTTTTTCACTAGTTCCTGTATTTTATTGTTTTGATTTAGGTAATATGTATCATTGATTTTATTAATGTTTATTCCTAGGTAATTATTCACTTCTCCTAAGTTTTTTAGTTCATATTCTTTCTTAAGTTGGTTTATTGTTTCTTCGATGTCACTGTCCTTTCCTGCTATCAGGATATCATCTACATAAATGATGATGTATATCGGATTTTCTTGATTTGATTTAAAGTACAGACATGGATCATTTTTGCTCTGTATGAAATTATTGTTTGTGAGTGTTTCCGATATTTTGGTGTACCAGGCCTTTGCGGCTTGCTTAAGACCGTAGATGGCTTTTTGAAGTTTACAAACTTTTCTTTCATCGCCGGGTTTAATATACCCGTCTGGTTGACTCATATAAACAGTTTCAGTTAATTCACCGTGCAAGAATGCTGTGGTAACGTCAACATGTTTAACGTTCAAACTTTTGTGCAATGCAGAGATGAGAAATGCACGTATTGTAGCGTGCGAAACTACAGGTGCGAAGGTTTGATCATAGTCAATCCCGAATCTTTGACTATATCCTTGTGCTACTAGACGCGCTTTATAGCTTTGAATATTTCCTAAATTGTCCTTTTTTAGTTTAAAGGTCCATTTTGAACCGATAATTTTTGTTCCGGGTGGTGGATCTGTTAAAGTCCAAGTGTTATTTTTTCTTAGGCATTGGATTTCATTTTGTGTTGCTTTTATCCAATTTTGTTTATCATTAGGATTTTTCATTTTTTCGATATCTTCCCAATTTTCGGGAATGTTTTCAGATGAACTATTTATGAGACAAACATATCTGTCAGGAGGAACGCCTCTATTTGTCCTATTAGACCTTCTTGGTTCAATTGGTTGCTGTTTGGGCACGGATGGTGTCTCTTCGCTGTCAAGTTTTATTTCTAAGTGATTTTCATGTCTATCCGGTAATTGTGTATTGTCATCGGATGTTTTTGTGGTGATTTGTATCTCCTCAATGTTATCTGAGTGTACATTTTCATTCTCAAGAAATTTCACCGTTCTCGCTATTATAATTTGTTTTCCTTGTGTGTGAATTCTATAACCAGTCGATCGTGTATCATAACCTACAAACGTTCCGGTTTGAGCCCTGTTATCGAGTTTTCCTCTATTTACTTTATCGACGTAAAATAGCGCTTTACAACCGAATGTTCTTAAGTGTTTTAAATTCGGTTTAATTCCTTTCCATAATTCGTAAGGTGTTCTGTTGTTGTTTGCTTTAGTTGGGAGTCGGTTTTGTAAGTATGTTGCGGTGTTTATGGCTTCACCCCAAAAATGTTTGCTTAATTTTGCTTGTGATAGCATACTTCTAGTCATATCTAATAAACTTTTATTTTTTCTCTCCGCAACTCCATTCTGGCTCGGATTATGCGGGACAGTCAATTGGTGTAAAATTCCGTTCTGTTTTAGGTATTCATCGATCTCTTGATTTACATACTCACGACCGTTATCCGATCTAATTTCCTTAGGTTTTTTACCGAACTGATTTTATATCATCGTTACGTACTCTTTTATCTTTTCAGCAACTTCGCTCTTTTTAGATAATAAATATATCGTAGTATATCGGGAATAGTCATCAATAAGAGTCATAAAATAAATTTTTCCGCCTAAAGTCGGTGTATCTAGAGGTCCACACACGTCACTGTGGATCAAATCCGCAATATTAGTAGCTCGATTTGTTGCTGATTTAGGATACGGCATGTTAGTTAATTTAGTTTCGATACAAGTTACGCATGTTTTATTTTGATGTTTACATTTTCCTATCTTTATTCCGTCCGCAATTTGATTTGTTATCATTGATTTAATCGCGTCATAATCTCTGTGACCTAGTCTGCGATGCCAGAGATCTATGCATTGTTTGCTGTCACAGTTATACGTTATGTTTACATAATTTTGTGGTTCTTCCACATCGTCTATTTCCTCAATAATGTATAAGTTTTTCTCATTTTTCGCCCTAATATATATTTCTTCATCAAAGATCAAATCGCATTTATTATCGTCGAAGATTAGTTTACACCCGTTTTTAGCGGCTTTACTAACCGAAATTAGGTTCGACTCTAAGTCTGGGACATAAAGCACTTCGCGTAATTTCGTTAGTTTTTCTTTTCCTTCGGGGGTTAATGTTTTTATAAAAACTTCTCCTGAACCTAACGCTGTCAGTTTATTACCATTCGCGATCGTTACTGAAGTTTTATTATAATCAATAAATTTACTAAATAGGCTTTTATCATTACAAATGTGCGAGGTAGATCCTGAATCGAGAATCCAGTTATTTTTGCCTACTTTTTGAGTGATTAATGCTTTATTTTGCGTCTGATCATTTGCGTATTTTCTTTCGTTTGGAACTTTGTTTTCCCTATGAGTTTCGTTTTTTTCATAACATAATGAAGATGAGAAATTCTTTTTATTTTTGAATTGATTGTTACGAGGATTTCCGGATTGTACCGTGTTTCTGCTCTTGTAGTGCCAGCATTCGTAAGTCGAATGATTTTTCATTTTACAGTTATTGCAATATTTTTGTTCTCTTCTATTTTCAGTGTGTGTATATCTCCTATTTGTTTTAAATGCTCTCTCATTGTTGTTATATCCGCTATGTGATTGTTCTGACATTTCATGTCTACGATTATATTCATCAGTTAATTTGTTTTTGATAAAATCAGGGGTGAGCTCATTTTCTGGTCTCGCCTCCAACGCAGTTATCAAAGTATTGTAACTGGGGGGAAGAGAACACAGAAATAGCGCGGAAATATGTGAATCGCTAATATTTTCTCCAATGGCATTAAGTTTATCTATAATTTGCAAGATATTAGTGATATGTGAAATCATGTTTCCGCCCTCCGCTAATTTAGTACTGTATAATTTTCGTAACAGGTAAAGCTTACTAGATAAATTGCTTCTCTCATGTATATTTTTCAGAGCTTCCCATGTTAATTTTGCAGTTTCTAAGTTTTTTACATTTACGATTTGAGAATCATCGATGCTTAGGTTAATTAAAGCTCTAGTCTTGCGATCTTTTTTGTGCCATGCGGGATCGGGTGGAGCTGGTGGATCTTGTACTATAATATCGTCGAGTTCCTCTTTAATCAGGAACATCTGCATCTTGAACTTCCATGTACTATAATTTGCAGAATTGAGTTTTTCAATAAATTGAGTATTTTCTTTTATCGCATTCATTTTTTCTTTTTTAGTGTTCTTTTATTTATTATTATATTTTAGAAATTTGTTAAATTATCGTTTTTGATACTGGGATAATATTCTTTTTTCAGAATCAGTCTTTCATAATCTTTGTTAGGGGAACCGTCGGTAGCGTAATAAATTTTCTTATTTTTATAAATAGTTAAATCAGTCTTCAAATTTAGTATACATTTTCATCTTTTGATATGTTAAAGAAGTTTGTTCAGCTTACCTGAGATTTTCCTTTTGCGCTGAATATACCCACAGTAGTAATCCAAAGTGTTGTAGCGATATTTATCTGATCCATTGATTCACTTATATTGGAAGAATAATAAATAGTATTAGTAGAAAGTGACAATTGTGTAAAATAAACAGAAGATTCATTTTCCTTTGAATATAATATAATTCTTGGCTAGATGTACATGTTTTAAGTCGCGTTTGGAGGCTGCGTATAAGTGCTCCAATTTTACATTATATTAAATATATTTACATCATATATGTACAAGAGCGTCTTAACTGCTCGGGAACATTTTGGAAACTGAAGGGAATGTTTTTAAGTTCTGTGCACACGCGCGTGATAACAGCTGTAGTTTTGAAGTAGGGACATCTGCAGTATTTCTCCACTTAGTTAGTTTCGACAGTCTCTGGTTTTGTTCACTGTTTTGCATCTGCGGTTGTCACTTAAAGTACTTATAGTTAATTGGGTTCTGGTTTTTAACATGTTCTTATTTCGATCGTTCGCTGCACGTGGAGATTATTCACTGCATAAAAAAGGTTTCTCCGTCACCAATGTTGCAAGAACTGTCTAAATTTTCGTACAAATTAGCCGACGGATCAGGTAATTAATCCCTCTTTAAACAATTTTCAAAACATTTTGAGACCGATTCTAAAAGGTCTGTGTCACCAAGGAAATGTGGCAGAGTATATGTGATAAATATTGTGCGATATAATCAAGCATTAGTAGCCATTTTGTCAGGAATAATATATATTCTTTACAAATTTAAACTCTCTGTGGAATAGATTTTATAAATAGTTTTATTTTGTATTCTCTTCCAATTTGCATTGTTTTAAAAATCGTAAGTTTGACGCAATATTTTAGAATTATTTTAACTGCTCAGAAAATTTAAAGAACGAATTTTTTATCCCTTTTCTTTTTAGTCTATTGTATTGGAAAAACGGAATGGCATACTTTTAAAAGGATTGTATAAACACCAATTATAATTTTTAAAAAGATCTGTAAAAGACTTTGTCTGTCAAGTTTCTAAAAATATTGTATTTAAAGGAATTTTTTTAAGGTGAAAATTGATGATTTATAGCCTATTTAAATTTCTATTTACTTTTTTGCGATAAGTTAAAAAACATTCTTCTTACAAAACTGAATTTGACACGATGACCTTTTTCTACAACTTTTTCATATTTAACCCGTTGATTATCAGTTATACACATGTGTGAAATTTATGGTAACCAAAGACGGCTATTATTTTTAGTATTTTCTTATCATTATTTTTAAACAATAATCTTCATGCTGAATATCTACAAGAACTATAACACAAAGATTATTGTATGGAAATAATGGTAGATAAAATAAAAAAATAATAATAATAATAAAGTCATTTAGGGAAATTCTGTAACAAACGGTGTAATAAGGGGGCATTGTAAGGATTAAATAAACATATATAGGTAAATACAAGACGACTAAGTTTTTAGATTTAAATTAAAAGTTCGAAACATTGCTTTCCTAGATAAGTGAAAATATTTTTCATACAAAATTTTGAGCAAAGCAGATTTGCCCATAACAGGGGTGCGGGGCGCAATGCACAGGCATACAGATATCCTTCTAGCGCGCACACACGAAAATTGCTAATTTAGATGGACAAAAGTCAATTTTTAATATTGCATCTGGATCCAAGTTAGTTTGTATAAATAATCTTTAATATCTATCGAGTTGAGGAAAAACACCAGTTACGAAATACCATTTGATACCGTATTACGGGCGTCCCCGAAACTTGTGTAATCTGTATCGCTCTTACAAGTGCTTCATATACGTGAGTGCGAAATTGCTCTGTATAGAAAAGGATATTGCTTTTGACATATGTTTCAATGTAATTTTTCTGTGACTTCTTACAAGTTGGTGACATCTTAGAGTTAAGTAACTTCTTACAAGTGAGTTATTCATTTTATAATGTTTCATTTTGCAATTTTATTAGTTTTCTGACTGTTTATGGAAATTTTAATAAAATAAACGTATAGTGATAATTCCGCAAACCACTACAAAAAAGTTCTGCCGAGTACCGTTTTCCGTTTTTTATTAGGGATTGTTTAAGTCTTTTAGAAGACTCCAACAAAAAATCATGTATATCACTTTTTAAATAAACTGGATTTTTTGTTAACAGGTAACAAATAATCCATTTGGGACAATTAACCAGAAAAAAATGCCGATGATATCAAAAAAGTACAACGTTAATTATAAAAATATATGTATATATTAAAAAAAAAAAGAAAGTGAAAGAAGAAGTTCTTTCAAGTAGAAATTCTTTTAAGAAAAGAACTTCTAAGTGTTCTTAAAAGAAAAACTTCGTCTAAGAGAAGAAGTTCTTTTAAAAGAACTTGTTTTAGTTTTTATCAATAAAATTGTAACAAAAGACTTTGTAAGTAAATTAGAGAAAAAAATAATATTCGTGATTGTTCTGCTTTCTGAAGACGTTGTTATTTTTGTCCACCTACATTAACCATTTTTTCATATGTGCATAGATTGGATAAATTCTCGTGCATTACGATTTACTTATTGAAATAAAACCACAATTCCAACATACCTAAACTTTAATAAATATGTATTTTCTTAAATACTAAAATAACTTCATAAACCGATACCCAAACAATGCTTTCAAGTCAGAACATAATTCTTATTATTCGATAATTTTCAATAGCATCTTGACTTCTAGAATAAGATATCGGCTAAATATGAGCCTGGACTCATTGATAAATAATAAGTCCGGAGTCATTTATTGCTAAATCTTTAATGCAGGGGTGATTATTCTTGAAATCAATTTATTCATCATTCAGCAGACGATTGCGTGAATATTGCATTACTTTTTAAGCAGTCTATTGATCGTTGAACCCCTACCCAAAGTGGTATGAAATTCCATTCATCTGTTTTGAAAACGGAGCATTTCTTTATCTAGCACGCAATTATTTAACAAGGCAATTTAACAGCTGGAACTGAAAATGTAGAATGTTTCTGTAAAATTTAAATGAGTATGGCTTTCTTCTTCTTCTTCTTCTTTTCTTTATTTCTTTTATAGAATTTAGTTCAGGGAAGATTCCACTTTGTTAGGTTTAAAAAATCTATTTTTTTTTTTTTTTTTTTTAAATGTCTAGATGTCTGGAAGGATTTTGAATTAATCAAATTATTTACAAAATCACGTTCCTTTGAAAGGAACAGCTCCTGCTGAGTTGTCATGATAATGAAATACTTTAAACTCGATTTTATAAAAACCATGTTTTTCAACATGCGGTGCAGCATAGTTTTCGAACCGATCATCAAAACATTAGTTGGGTTTGAAAAGTATACATACTTTTTTCGGGGCCATAAGACAATTTAATCTTAAAAAATTAATTGTTAAATATTTTACCTAGAATTAAATATATTACCAAGAATATTTTACCGAGAAAAAAAGAATGCGATATCTGCAGATCAATTTTCAAATAAGAGCCATTTTGTTTTCTGTGAGTCAATTTCAACAGTCAATGAAATAGGTCCATGCTTTCGAAAATTTAATTGGCTTTCATAGCCGTATCGTTTTTATTTTGAGATGAATCTACGATGTACAATACTGCATCGCACAAAGCCGGGCTCGATGCGCAGACGCATTTTAAAGTAAGAATACCACCACCGATTTTCATATTTTTTACACAAACAAATTGCCAAACTAGATATAATATACTTGTTTAGTCGGAAAAAATCTGGTTTCGTTGTTTTCCTTCTTTTTTTTCATCCTTCGCTGAGAAAAAAAAAATAACATTCCTTCTTTTTGGCCTTACATGCAATCTTCCCTTAATGTAAATGTACAACATTATTTTTTTTACGTTAACTTGTCATTTTCGGTGCCTAATATGCTAGAAATGTGTACAAAAGAGATTTTATTACAGGGCTTCGGGATTCAGCAATGTTATTATTATGACATTCAATTACGACATTAAGATTTTAGGGAACGCCTAGCGCAATTTGTGTCATCACATTTTGGGGTGAAGGTATGGGATAATGGTTAAAAAGGAATTACAAAAATGTAAAGGAAAAAGAAAACGTGTATCCCATTCACTTTAGCACAATAGAATTAAAAATAAATTTTTATAAGAGAATATAATAGCAACTGATTCGACGATGCTATATTAATATCGCTATGTTAAAGAAGCGATTTTAAAGATGATAAAAAAGTAGCATATTTATTTGTACATAAAATTTTAGAGCTGGTTTATTAAATATTTTGCCTCATCACGTAATTTAAGAAAATATTTTGGTAAAAAAGGTCATAGTTTTTAAACTTCCTCTTGGACAATTAATTGGCGTAGTATAACATCGGAAAGAGAATATTCTGATTATTTAATGGAGAAGTAAAGTAAATAATAGTTTTTAAATAGTTTTTCCTTTAAGAAAAAATATTACATATTAAGTGCTTCAAAAGTTCGTTACAACTTTAAAGAGCCTACTGTAGTCATGCAAAAAAAACGCGCAAATTAATGTTAAGTCTATGGGAAGGTTATTTTCAAATTTCTCGCTGGCATTTTAATATTTTTAAATGATTTTTTTTTCTTTTTTTTTGCATAGGATTCCTGAAGTCGATCTCTAACGTTGGTAGTTTTTAACTTTTTCTATTTGGTTCCAACTTTTTAATATAAGGATACTTTCACTTTCAGAACTGGCTCCAACCAGTTCCAAAATTGAAAATGTCTGCTTCTAAAAAAAAACTGCAACAAAAATCGAAAAAGTAAAAACTAGCAACGTTAGAGATCGACCGTAACTATCCTATGGAAAAAAAAAATCATTTGAAAATTTTAAATGCGAGCGAGAAATTTGAAAATAACCTTCCCATAGACTTAACATTAACTTGAGCGTTTCTTCGAAGAACTGAAGTGTTTGTGGCAATCAGAAAAAAAATTGCTCGAACAGATCCAAAAGTAAGTTTAAAATCGCAGATCAAGTTACACGATAAGATTTCTGAAAAAGTGGTTATTTTCGTAGCAAATAATAACAAGTCTTTTTATAAGAATCATAAAAGTTTAATAAATTGTCATATTCAAATGCAGCTTACACCATAAGACTTGGCAAATTGTCGGGATATTTGTAACAAAAATTAGTTTAAAAAAAAAAATCCCTTTACCACAAAGTATCTGGCATTTTGACAAGTCTTGTGGTACAAACTGCACTTCAATACGGCAATTAAAAAAAAAAATATATATATACATGAATTTTTGAAATTATATCGAAGTTTTGACGCACCCGGTGCAACTACATGATTTTTTTTTATTCTATATTTTTTTACAAAATTTCTTTTCTGTTTGGAAAAAATCGACGACATCTTAAAAATCGCTTTTTTACATACCGTTTTAACCTTTAACAAAAACTGCTTTTTTGGTTGATTTCCGCAAGGGACTATAAAACGTTTTCTAAAAATGCAACCTTTTAAAACACTCTCTGGAGTAAACTACGTCCCATTACTCCAGGACAACTTAATTTCTACTTTAGTCGAGACTACAGTAATTGTAAGTCTCACGCTAAAAATTCATTAAGAGTAATTTTGAACGTTTTCCCTCCATTATGACTTTTACTTTCCTTTAATAAAAATGAATGACCACCACTTCTTTCTTCAATGAATGACTTAATGGGGAGAAACCAGTTTCACGTGCACACAGTATACATAAAGGAAGAAGGCACTTAGAGAAGAGAAGCCAATTGATTTACGGTCAAAAGGCACTCGGCTGAAACAATGCACCGCCATTTTTAGGTGGTATTGTTTTTTTTAATGCCATTTTTCCTCTCGCCCTGCCGGTGTTTGATTCCGACCTTCACCCAATCAGAGAAGAGGAAGAAATCCCAGTAAAAATAATAAATTCATGTACGCTTGTATAAGTCAGTAGTACAGTAACACTTCTGGTGTGTGATGTAGATTAAGGGATTGTATGCATATTGACTTGGGGATTTTGTTCTGTTTTTTTTTTTTTTTTTTTTTTTTTTTTTTTCATGAGAAGTTTTATTGAAATCAAGGGGGTGTTTTTGTGGTGCAACTTTTGAATTGAATTCCGTTTTTATTCATACGATTCTCTCTGTTATTCGCCGATTTCTCCCTAACTATCCGATACGGGAGATAATGTAAAAATTCTCTCAGATATGCGACGTTTTCTGCCCCTTATACGACGCAAAATCAACCATTAAAGACACGGGCGGCGGCGTAATGAATACGCCTTTCAGTGAAAAAAGACAAACTCAAAAATAATTACGCGATTAATATCTGCACTCTACACTTACTGCTCAGCCAAGCTTTAAAGACTGGTCACGTGAGTAACAGGTCCGAATGTGACCAGTCTATTCTTCATAATAGGGATCGAGGTAATGAAAGGGAGTCCTCCTGAAAGGGAGTTTTGCTTTCGTGGGGGGATGGTTGATTTCCGATAGTTTCGTATTTACTTGCTCCAAGATTATAAAAAGGATTTTTGTTCTTATGTAATAATAGCACATAAAAATTCTAGTTTTCTCTTTGATGAAGGGGATATCTTCAATCTAAAGAAACATGTTATGATAATATAGATTATTTAATTATCAGATATAAGCATGTTAAGTAAATAAATACTAATTAATCCGGACTTTACGTTGCACACTTAACATATAAATACTCATCAAACACTTGCTTCCAACGTAAAATTATTTAATAAATATGAGTTACTTTTAAACTACATATATATAAAATAAACCTCGACGTTTCGGTTAATCTTTATAACCGAAACGTCGAGGTTTATTTTATATATATGTAGTTTAAAAGTAACTCATATTTATTAAATAATTTTACGTTGGAAGCAAGTGTTTGATAAGTATTTATAAATAAATACTATTTTTTACTGTATTTTTACACATGACATTGCAATTTACTGTTTTCTCAAATAAATTACTATTTTAAATATCTGTTCTTTACAGTTTTAGGTCACACTTATGTAATTGTAGGAGAAGTGTGGTTTTAAAATGTTCTTTTATTATTGTGATTATTAATATATATATTTTTAATTTTACCGCAATAATTCCATTTTTTTCGTGATTTCCCATGTTCATTTTCCTACATGAAATCATTTAATAATATGTAGAAAATGTATAACAAAATACTCAATTAATAATAAAAGAAAATAGTTCAAAGAGTACAGAGTCACACTAAAGGATGAAAAATATGTTTTACACTCAAATAGTTTTTAAAAAGTGTTCTCGAATTCAAATTCCATTTTCTGGTACCTTTATTAAGTCGGTTTTATTCATAAATGTGCAAAAGTTTCAGACCTTCTTATTCAGATATCAGGATATCGAACAGCGTTTTTCGTTTTATTATAAAAGCATTTAATCTTACTGAAAATGTCGTCGAAGGTCGCGCTCTGAACCTATTTTTCGTATAAGTTCATGTAAAAATGATAGTCATAGGAATCTATTTAATTGTAACTCCCAATGTACCGAATTTATAGAAAAATTAAAGACGCTGTTCGATTTTTAAGTACTTGAATGTTATATCTTAAAAAAATTCAGGCAAATATGAATGAAAATGAAATTATTGCCAAATTGAAAGAAAATAACTTAAAAAATATATGCTAAAATATATGTCTCTTCCGACTGCTAGCATTTCCCGACAGTTAAATTGCTATCAATCCATCTTTCGTCAACAAAAATTATAGGTTTTCTCAGGGCCTGATTACCAACGGGGCAAACTTCCACAAGAGAAAAGGAATAGACATTTTTGACTTATTCATTACACTAATTTTACATGAATACGGCGTTTAAATAAGACAAAAATTTCTATTAAAATTTACTGGTGGAAATTTGGCCTGTTGGTAATCAGGCCCTGGGTCTTCTACCTTTTCGGAACTAGTGAATAGTCCTTTAAATATTTCGTGCAAGACAGAACAATATCACTTCGTTCCAAAAGTAGTTTCCTCTTATTTTGACATTTTTTCCAGAGGAATCCCATTTCATGAAGAATTTTACGCAACGTTTCTTTTTCTTTTGAAAATTGTATGTTTTCTTTCAACTTAGCTAGCAATTTCGGAACAGTAGGCACTCTTTTATCTTTAGTGTAGAATTCCTGGATAGTTCTTCGAATTACATCCAAGTTAAAATTATCCAAGTTGACATTCTCTATGGTTGTTTTCGTCTTTTTCTTTTTAGAAAAAACGAAATTATTTGCATTATTAACAGCTTCTTTCCGAATTCTTCTTATGGTTGTATCAGAAACACAGGCAATTGCGCTAGCTCTTTTTGTTGCACGTGCTAATGGAATAGTTAGGCAGACTTTATTTACTTCATTATCACAATATTTTACAACATAGCTGTTATGAAGATAATATTTTTCACTGCACTGTGAAAATGTTTGCCTTGAGAGCTTTTAGATTATTTTAAATCCATTTTATTGAAGTAGAAAAAAATACAAAATGAATATAAAACACACATCTTTAGAGAAAATATCAAACGAAATAGGGCGAGAGAAAAATAACGCTAATAGTGCAAGAACAGCTAGTGAAGAAATGGCAAGCGGTCAGGCGGGTTAACCGAAACCTGAATTTTGTCTCCTCCTAATACAATGCCTTCCTCCCCTTGGAAGGGTCTATTTTTTTGGCAGTATGCCAAGGTCCGTCTTTTAAAAGTGGTTCCACAGTACTATCTTCTCAAATACCCTTCAATGTTCAACCAATGTTTAACGTAGAAGTTCCTAATCTTTTTGCTCCTTTTCATTATTTTTATTTGTAAGTCAAGTGTACCACTGGTGTACGGAATACATGCCCGTGTATTTGTGTTATTTATTCTGTTTTATTTCTTTATATATATATATATATATATATATATATATATATTGTTAGGGGAACCGTCGGTAGCATAATTAATTTTCTATCTTAATAAATTGTTATATCAGTCTTCATATTTTAATTTGCATTTTCATCTTTCGATAATGGTAAAAGAATATTGTTTCGGCTTACCTGAGATTTTCCTTCAGCGCACAGAATGTCCACAGTGTATCCAAATATTTATTCCTTTGAGTGATCGTCGTATCACTGTATTTGAATAGTAAGAAACATTATTATTAGAAAATAACATTGTGTGAAATAAGAAGTAGATCCATTTTCCTTTGAATATGATATTATAATTCTTGGCTAGATATGTACATTTTTATCGCGTTTTGGAGACTGCATTTAGGTGCTCCAATTTTACATTATATTTGAGATATATTTACATCATATATATACAAGAGCGCCTTAACTGCTCGGATACATTTTAGAAAAACTGAGGGAGAATTGTTATTAAGTTCAGTGCACGCGCGCGGGATATCAGCTGTAGGTTGAAGTAGGGAGGTCTGCAGAATTTCACAGTTAATTGGTTTCGACAGTCTCTGGTTTTATTCCCTATGTTTTGCAGCTGCGGTTATCACTTAAAAGTACTTATAGTTAATTGGGGTCTGGTTTTTAACATGTTCTTTCGATCGTTCACTGCACGTGGAGATTATTAACTGCATAAAAAGGTTTCTCCGTCATATATATATATATAAATGTCATGTTTGTTACTTTTGTAGGTACTTCTTCATTATCCCGTCGACCACTTTCCATTATTAAAATAATAATAAAAAAAAAAAAAAAAAAAAAAAAACTACACCAAAACTATCGCTCTAACGCCAAAAATGCATGACTGTGCCACCACATTCACTTGACGTCAGACGCATTACACTTGTTTGATATGTCATCGAGTGATTTTTTAATTCGGCGTTTATTTGTATTTTTAACGATGTTTTACAGATTTGTTAAGTATTTCATTAATTAAAATAACAATTATGTCATTAAACAGCGACGTCATGATATTGAAAGAGAAAAAAGCATTGAATAAAAAATGTTACGATGCATAATTACGTACGATAAATATTTTAGTTTCAACTGACGTCACAAACATTTATCCAACAGCCGAGAGGGATAATTAAGAAATATAATGTAAATAATTAAGTTTCCAAGATTATTTTTATTCTGTTTTCATTAATATATTATACATTTTATTGTTTAAAGTTATTGATAGTTGACGCTGTATTCAGACGGTGTTCTCCGAATATATATTTTTTTCATTAGATTCAATTGCCAACATTTCATTGTTTATTGGCTTTGGCGTTATAGTTTGACGATAGTTTTTTTTTTTTTTTTAATGTAAAACAGTCGACGGGATAATAGAGAAGTACCCTTTTGTACTAGACATAGAGAAGAAACTATTCTTCTAGGTATTTAGGCTTTAAATGTCGCTGACGCACGGAGTCTGCCGCTCGTATCTTTATGTTACTACAAACCGTCCGTGTTATATTAATTCTAATTAAATTAGTTTATTTAAGAATTTCATATTTAATACTTTTATACTGCTTACCGGACATTTCATTAAGCAAGGGTATCATTAAAAGTTGTTACTTAACCTTTAAAAACCGAGGGCGCTTAGAGCGCGCCGCCCCTGTTTTTATATTACAACAAACCTCTCGTGTCTTTAAAGATTAAATTTGTCCTTTTGACATCTGTCTTAAACTTTTTTGTAATTTAACTTTCTTATTTATTTCTTATTCTTCATCTTGTTTAATTTTACTCATGTCAGTTGCAATGAATTTTTATTGTTTAAAATAAAAACCGTGTTATTAAATCGTGTCATTGTGGATTTTACTTATTCCTGCTTCACAGAGCTTTACAAATTCTTTCATTCTCTCGCGCGGGTAATTTCACTATATATTTTTTTAGCTAGCAGAAATCTATTCTCTACAGTCTAGTGTTTTGTCAGACTTAGAGATTTTAGAGAAGAGATATATTACAGCATTAAAAAAAATAAATTAATAAAATAATAATTAAAAGTATATTTGAGAGTTGGGACATATTTGGTAAAATAATTTTTTCCATTATTATTTATTTGATAATATTTTTTATAAATTTTATATATTAAATCAAGAATTATTGATTTTATATAAGTACAATGTATAATAACGTATGTATGAAGTTAAATTGACATATTAACCCTTTCAGTGGTAAAGTACGTGTGTTGCTAAAATGTTGAAATAATTGAATGACACCAAGATTTACAAACAAATTTATTTAAAAATAAGTAAAAGCTTTTTTTCACGTACAATATAAAATCAAAATTTGATACCAAAATTTCTGTGTCATTGTGGCATTTGGGGATTAAAATTAAGTGGGATATATATGTCCCACCGCCCTTCAAAGGGTTAATGGGATCTCTCATTTATACCTCTTTTTTATTTGGTCCCTTAAGAATCGTATAAGTGAAATGCCATTAACATTTTTTCTTCTTTATCGCATTCCAACGTAGTTGAAAAGTGTTTTGTTTATGAATTCGGTTTATCTGGTATCTCCTATAAGTGTTCTAGCTCTCGTAAATATACCCGGATTTCCATGTAATGTTTGTTTGTTAAATGAAGTGTGTAGCATATATAGCTCGTTTACACGGACACACAAAAGAATTCCGTTACATTATGGTATATGAGGAAAAATCCTTTGCTGTGCATTTTAATCATGTAGCAATAGTTCAAACATATTGATATTGATATTCATTACTTAGGCGGACTACAACATGTTTTCTGTGGATAATAGAAAACGTAACGTTTATAGTTGTTTGTTTATAAGGACGCACATGAAAATTCCGTTACATTATGACCTATAGGAAAAATGCGTACGCCCATTGGATTATATGGGATTTCCCCCCGAATTTATCAATTAGCTCACTGTATTGCTGCCATCGTTCAGAATTTTCACGATATTTGACTGGTTTTTTTTATATGAGTTACTCTACAGAATTGACTATCAAATGATGAAAAAAGTGCTTTGGTATAGTTTGCGCTGCGCAGACATAAATTATTTTATACAAATCTCATCAAATATTCAATATATTAATTTTTTAGTTGCAGTATACTGTTTCTACTGTTCTTGAAGTCAAACATGTGCTTTACATCTTCGAATTTCAAGAACTATTTGTGAAAATTTTCAGTAGGTATTCGACAAGCCGTGTAAAAAGCGAAAGTGTCCAGTCACTGCCCGTTAATTTTTGAACAGCAGTGTATTTTTAAACATGACTAATTTTTAGTAAATTCCATAGTGTGTAAAAATTTTATAGAACACACACAAAGGGTGTATGGAAGAAATACCAGATATAGACAGCGATTGCAGAAAATGAATTTTTACTATGTGATTTTTAAATTGTTTATTTAGAAGTTTAATTGTAAGAAAAAATGAAATTTCTTAACAGTCTGTTAGTATTGGAAAGTATTTCATAATCTATTTCGAATGCGTGATTTTTCATTCTTGTTTAACTTTGTTAGGCATTCCGAGAATGTATGTTAACTAGGAAAGTTTCGGTGGCTAGACATGTCTGGTCAATGTTTTTAATCACAATTGGAATCCGCCGATTTTTTATCATAAGTGTTCAATGACTGTACTTCAGTCAGTTTTTATTGATTAAGAAATATATCCAGTAATAGCACTAATGGCCATAGTAATGATATCTAAAAACTTTTAACATATTTTAATTGTGTAGTGTATGAATAACTATTCTTCAGCAGTTTTATAAATTTGAAAAAAATAAAAAAATAAATAAAATCAATAGCATTCGTGCTCTTGGAGGCATTTATAAATTTTTAATGTATTTACATTATTATATCATTAATGTGATACTGTTACCTCTCGCTTTAAAGTTTTTCTTATTTTGAAATAATCTTTAATAGCTTATTATTTCTTAAATTATAGATGCCAGTATTTATTCTTCAGAAATAATAGCTTATGTCAGGACTTATTCTGCTTATTTAAACACAAACTAATTACCATCTTATTAACGACTAGCTCCGTAGCCACCCTTGTGTTGCATTTATATTTTGTAATATCTTTGAGTGTTTGGCAAAGAAGACCTTTTATTGTATTCTATATTTAAAAAAAATATTTATAATTTTATGGAATATTGAGTTGTTATACCTACCAACCAATCCAGTTTTTAAATTAAAATGTATAAGTCATAAGCTAAAAAATTTATTATTATCCTTTATAAATCTTAATTGGAACTTTCAATCGCTGTAAGGTTCCTTAAAATCCATCAATTAGTTCTCGAGTTTTTGAGCATCGAAAGATTGGTTGATTGATTGATTCTCCCGGTTTTTCCCTGTTTTCTCGCAAATTATTCCAGACCTGGATTTATCTGGATTTACCAGGATTCGTGATAATAACCTTAAATTTACTTAAATCAGTGTTGAATGATTTTTTATTTTTAAGCGAAAATCTTTCCAAACGAAGCTAATGTTCTGGACCTGCCTTAGACTATCCTCATCCAAATTTTCAGACGTCTACGTGCGGTAGATTTTTATAGCCATCGCACACACACACACAGATAGACAGACAAATTATCTTCTTTTATTAGTATAATATAGTTACCGGAATTCGATAAACTGCAGTTTGCCAGAAACGTTCTCCATCTGTTCCTGATAAGTTTAGCATTTATTATGCAACCGTTTCTGAGCTATTCCGAACAAACAGACATACAGACAAAAAAAAATTATATGTTATTATTGGATATACGTCGTCTAAATAGTCGAATAAACTTAATAGTCGAGTCACTGCACTCCAATTTTATATGTTAATATAGATTTACTGGTCCTCTAATTTTGAGTGTAAGATAAATATCTCGTATAATAATAAATATATGTAATAATAATATAATAATAAATAATATGTAAATTTTGTCGGTTCATGTGTAAATGTTGCTTAAATATTTCCGGGCTTTTGTAATTGAATGTAGTCATGTTCCTGCCATCTGCCTATAAATTTTCTTGAACCATCTGCTAAAGCTCCGATTCACTTTTTAACAAAAATGTTCATAAAAAAATTCCATCTGCTTTGTTAAAAATATAATATTACAAATTGTCTTAAGATAAATGAGGTATGCAAGATACATCAAGCATGTCTAGCAATGACATAGAGCAGTTACATTTTGTATGAAAAATGTATAAAATGTCAAAATGACTCGTGATTTAAAAGTGACCTTTACTCCTTTGTTCAGGATTTTATATTATAAACAACAGATCATAATTACCCTGTGACTTTTTCTTTCATTTTTTGTTCTTTTTTCTATTTATTTCTTTTTCTAATTTCTAACTCGTGATTTTAAAAGCTCTTTGAACTGATATCTGACAAACAACAGAGCATAACCACCCTGTGACTTTTTCTCCCCCACCCCTTTTTTTTTCTATTTTCTATTTTTCTTTTTTTTTTCTTTCTTTTTTCCATTTTCCTCCCTATCTGTTCAATATTTTTTCTATTTTTTCTGTTTTTCTATTTATTTATTTTTCTAGATTTTTATTTATATTTATTTTCTATTTATTTATTAATTTTCTAACTCGTGATTTAAAAAACAACCTAGCCCTTTGAACTGATATCTGCTAAACAACAGAGCATAACCACCCTGTAACTTTTCCTTTTCCCCCTTTTTTTTTTCTATTTTCTTCTCTTTTTTTCTATCTTTTTCCATCTTTTTCCTATTTTTTCTATATTTTTTTCTATTTATTCATTTTTCTTGATTTATATATATATATATATATATATATATATATATATATATATATATATATATATATATATTCTATTTATTTATGTCGTAATTTCTAACTCGTGATTTAAAAATAAACTGGACCGTGATTTAAAAATAAACTGATATCTGATAAACAACAGAACATAATCCCCCTGTTACTTTTTTTTTCTCTTTTTTCACTTTCTTTTTTCTTTAATTTCTAGCTCGTGTTTTAAAAATGACCTGGCCCTTTGAAATGATACCTTTTTTTAGGGAATAGCAGAAAGAATTTGTATTATTATTCTCGATAATTTTCAAAATTTTGGCATTAAAAGATGCTGCTAGAAACCGATATAAATGAACTTCCAAACGATGTGATATTTCTGTCACCAAATTTAAATCTTATCGAGCATTTTTGAGCGTAAATTTTGTATTAAATTGGTCGAAGTGGAATGGGAATATTATCAGCAGTTTCGAAATTTTCTCTTGAAAAAAGTCTGAGTAATTTCAGATTGCAGAGACGATATGATGGCATAGTAGTTTAAAATCCTCATAATGATCATTCGCATGTTTATCTTTAAAAGAAAAAATATATTAGAGAGAGATAGTTGGATACACTAGAGATTATTTTTATTGGTTTTACTTACCCATCATACGTAGTATAGGGCAAGTCTTGTAATCGTTTTGAAAATCAAAAAAAAAATTTTGACGCATTTACACGTTTCAGACACTGAAGATTCCGAAAAACATATTTTTAGGAAAAAAATTTTGCCGCCCGTCTCTGTGTCTGTGTGTCTGTGTGTCTGTAAACGCTCTATCTCCCGAACAAATTGAGATAGCGACTTGAAATTTGGTATGTACTTAGTATGTAATAATGGGAAGAAGCCAATTGAATTTCAGTAACCTCGATTATCAGGAACTATTTTTTTCGGACTCTCGAAATATTCGTTCTGATAAAAGTTACATAAAAAATTTCGAAATTGTTTATTTTAAGGAGTGAATATAAAAGACAATAAAAAAACATAAATTTTGCATAAAGCATGAAGTCGATCGGATAATTAGTTACCGAGATATTTGTAATCCTATTTTCCACACTCTTCGATTTTTCATGACCCTGTATTTCATCCAAATTTCAATTCAAAGATATATTTTAATTGGAAATGAGACGCTTAATCAGATGCAATAAACCGCTAGTTAATAGGATTCTTGTTTTTGGAGTTGTAAGGATGTTTCTTTTAAGCAATTCAGTAATCGAGCCTTCAAAGTTTATAGCGTCATCAAGCCACGATTTTATTCGAATTGCAATGCATTTTATAAGTAGTTTACACATTTTTTATTTTAATATTTTACATTATGCATATCCATGATGGGTAAGTATTACGGTGGCCCCCAACGACTAGTTTACTTATACAGTCTGATAGATTTTAGACGAATAGAGAAACCAAAAGGTTTGTTGAAATCGACTGTATATTTTCTGACGAGAGAGATGCCTGAATTTAATATTAGTTTAATGATTGCATTAAGAGAGCAAAAGACATAAAATGCTGCAAATTTTCGAATTTTTAACTTTGTGTTTAAAAAGTAAAAAATGCAGACAATTCCAGAAATATATAATTTATAATAGTTTTAAATATATAAGTTCTAAAAAAGAGCCTTTAAGTTTCTAAGCAAACAATGCCTAGCATATCATTGTAAATCTTTCTCTGCAGCTTTTCCCAGACTGTTTTTTTTTTTACATATTTAGGTACGCTTTTCATAAAATCTATTAAAGCTAGAGAATTAAAATGTCCATGTTTATATAAATAACTTTTTAAGATCCATGTACTACATAGCTTATTTAACTATAGTTTATAATTATAACTTACATTTATAATAATGTTCAAATATAGCTTATATTTAATGTAGATTATTTAAACTATGTAAAATTAAACGAATGTAAGTACAATATTACAGAAGATCTGTAGCAATGTATCAAATTATTTTCTATGATTTTTTGAATGCTTCAGTAACTTTTAAAACGTGTTATTTTTTATTGAAAAATAAAAAATAGTTATTAATATTATTAAATGATTAATAGAGTGACATTTTTAACAGAGTTTGCCCTAGACGATTTAAAAAAGTAGCACTCGTCTTACCATTAGGTAAAAAAAAAATTGCGCCCTTACTGCATTTTTGTATTAAAAAATAGCTTGCATAGTAAAAACTGACTTATTGTTGTGACTTGTAAAAAGTAGTCTGACTTTTAAGTACCAAAATTGTCCTTAGAATTTAAAAGAATGACTTCTTTTTTAAAAAAAGGACCCAATAATCTAAAAAGTGCCCTTAAAAATCTGGAAAGTGCCCTTAAAAGTCTAGAAAGGGCCCTTATGAATCTAAAAAGTGCCCTTTTCCCACAAACATTATACTCTGCCTTTTTTTAAACCTGGAGAAAATGTTTTTAAGTTTCCATATCAACATTTGAAGATATTTGTAATACTTTTGAAGGAAAGTGTACTTAACAGATGTATAGTCATAAACCTTTGGATCATAATCAGTAAAAAATAAACAATGACACACTAAATAAGATTACATTTGTAGCCCCTTTTTTAACATATAAATTAAAATATATCTATTTTAAGTATAAAAAAGTATGTATTAATGTGTATCTGTTTACAAACAGATTACTGGATTATCTGCACGCTAAATCTATTTCGTTCACACTGTCCAGATGTCGCATGGGATCTCCAAAAGAAGTCACTTTTTAAACAACTTTTGATTCGATAAAGCGATCAATTTCAATTCACGCCAGAAAAAAAACATCTGTTTCCTTTTTCCCCTGATTCATTTAAATACGATTAACAATTGATGATATGATCGGCGTTTATAATAATACATGAATAAGGAGTGCGAAATTTATTAAAACTAACCCTGCTCAAAGAGTTTTAAATTAACATTTTAACGAAAAACTATTACAATTATTCAAAATCAAAATGGTGGATCTAAAACTCTTCAGCTAACATTAAACATTTTTATGAATGTTAACAAACATAATAAAATGCAGAATTTTAAAGCAAAAAATTGTACATTTTATTTTAAGAAGCCATTCAAAATTTTGAAAACAATTTTTAAAAATTAGATAGAGATACCCGATTTGGAAAAAAAAAAAAAAAACAAGCTTTTGTTTATACTTTAACCGATAACGTCTTTAGTTAATGCAAAAACGCATGTGGCGTAAAATTGATTTTTTAATAATAGCTTGAGTTTTAATTAACAAAGAGTGTATAATCGAATCGAAATTGCTTAATTAGAAAGCTGAAAAAAAGGAAAAATATTGCAGAAGATTTTTAAATTTAAAGAGGAGAAAATAAAGTCTGTTTTGAATATGTTGGATTGTAGCAATTTTGGAACTATTAAGATTAAAACTGAAAAAGGATCCACATTCTAAATCATCTAAATATCCAATCTTATTGCTTGGTATTTTAATATTTAGAAACAAGAAAATATATTGAAAATGTAATTATAAAAAATGATAATAATAAATAAAAATCCCCAGATCAATCATTTTAGCATGTTAAGTATGAAATAGATATAAAATTTTAATATAGTAGGAAAAATAGAAAAATAAAAAATACTAGAAAATTGAAATTTGTTTTTTCATTGACAAATTTCATTTTAGCGCCAACGTTTTTGAAGATTAATCTGTTCTTATATGATTAATCTTCGGTAATCGAATCCATAGCCAAATGGCGTATTAGAGCAAATGTGATTTGGCACAAAAGTCTTGTTTAAAATCTTTAGTGGTATTCATATCTACTTTAACCCTTTCAAGGGCAAAGTACTTCTTTTACTAAAATGTTGAAATATTTGATTGACACCAGATTTTACGAACAAATCCATTTGAAAATCATTAAAAGCTTTTCATTGCGAATATTATAAAAGTAAAATTTTATTAAAAATTTCTGGGTGCCACTTGGCAGTTTGGAATTAAAATTAAGCGTTCGCGCCTTGCAAACACCGCCCTTGAAAGGGTTAAAGGACATTGTAGTCAAGATGGCAACGCTTGGAAGCAGACCCATTTGCGAAATATTAATGTAACAAAAAGACGGATACAAAGAAATCGTTTTTTAATTTGCTCTGAGCATTGTAGCATCTCATCTCTCACTAGCTACTTTTCATTACTGTAGAAAACGAATGCTCATTATTGAGAATAATTTTTTTTTAAAAATTCATGCTCAAAAATTAATTAAAAAGTCCCTAGATGGAGTTGCAGATTTAATTTACTATTCATATTACTAAGACTGGTTTTCTTTCACTTGGAAAGAGATATATTGTCACAAGGAATGCAAAATTTATTGAAATTATGTATCTAAATTTGTTTATGTCTGGTAAAAGAACACGTGCTCATTAACTTTTTCACATTCAGTAAAATCAAGACTCTTAAAAACTCGTTAAGAATACCATAAAATGCTCTATAATTACTGATTACAGTTAGTCATATACGTTTTATCAATATTGTATCTTGTTACTGTTAAAATGCAAAACTTGTGCTACTGTTGTTACTCACGAAGCTTGTTTGTCGATTTCACTTTCAGTATTATGATGTTCCTGTCTACATAAATATCCGTTTTATACAACATCTCTAAAAGGTAGGGACAGATCAAGAGGTTACGAAGTCATGAACCTTCTTCCGATAAAGTCCTGCATTCGGTAAGGGATGGTTGGCGTTAATTTTTCTTGTTGCAGGTCGGGCTCGGGTCGATTTGACCTAAATTGTTTCGGGTTCGAGTCGGTTTTGGGTTTGGATTTTACTCTTGCGAATAAGATTCGGGTTAAACTGATTTTTTTTTTAAAATCTAGAATATTTTTCGGATAAAAAAAAAAAAAAAAAACTATACAGAGTGTTTCTACGATCATGGGACAAACTTGGAGGGGTGGTGCAGCTGACTAAAACAAACATGTTTTCTATAGGAACGTATGGTCGGAAGTGACGCGTTGAGGCACGAACACAAAAAATAGAATATCAAAAGAAAAGCATTGTTTATTTACAACATCATCACAAAGTGCTTGTGGAGGAGAATTTTGGCATGTAGTAGTTGTAAATAAAATGATATCCAGAAAATATTAGATTTCTGATAAGCAAAAACATGAAAGGCGGTGAAAACGGTGGAAGTACAAAAAGTTGTGTTGTCATAAACAAGAACACGGCATTCTCATCCTGAAGATGTTAAAAACAATGCATTGAAGAGAAGTAAACGGTATCCATAGAAATTATTGTATTGCAAAAGACATGACGATGAAAAACGAGGGGTACCTTCCGTAGCTTAACTTGATAGTTAGATGCTTCTAGCTTGGAAGTCAGAGATGATCTGAAGTTTTTTATTAAGTTACAATGCCAACATAAAAATGCTGAATCAAGCCAATTGCGCGGAGTTATTCACAACCGTTTGGGAGAGCGCAATGCTAATTTCAAACAGTAGACATACCAAGGGATTCCATAATTGGCAGGATAGCCAAAATAAGTAAAATGGCACAGCAACCCAGCCACCATCTGAAAAATGCATGGGAAATGCGGTTTTGATAGGTAGGAACTGTATATACAATTATTATTAAGTCCGAAAACAGCAGATGGAAATTTAGATAGATATGCATTTGTTATATTCTGAACAAAGGGTAAAGGATAGTTGAAATATCTGCTTCCAGATGTAAAAACCACAAAGAGAAGATTGGAAGCATATAAACTGAATAATAGATTAAGATATCTTTAACGGTTATGAAATTAACATTATGATGAAAGGAAAGCTTTTCGAATGAAGTATTTAATGCACATACGAAGAATTAATTTAGAAAACAATTTAACTCATGATATTTTATTATTTAAGAAGGGAAAAATTAAATTTTGAATAAAATAATCCTAAGAATATATGAGCAACGCCATAGTGCTTATTTGCAGCAATGCTTAAAATAAATGTTCAGATTTATTTCATCATCTGGTTTTGGTTTGGCGAATTTTTTTTTGTCATATTTGGGTCGGGTTTAGAGTTGATTTAAATAGAATTTTCAGATTCGGGTCGTGTATAACCCAATATATATACTCCATATATATATAATCTTGTATTCCTCTACTTCCGAGGATCGCAACAAGGGACGGTAAACATAAATGACCTTTTGCGCGGGCGTGAGTCAAATATGTCACTTTATGGTAAGTTTCATGATGTGATTGTTTCATAATTTATGCACTTTGATAGATATAGTAAGTTATTACTAACTTCCATGCAAATTTAAAGATACTGATAGATGCGCAAGTTTTCTTAAGCAAATCTTTCTTTAGATGACATGTTTTTGCTGATAAAATTCGTTATTATTGACAGTTATTACTTTCTCTTTCTTTTTTAAAATTATATTTTAAATGCATGACATATTATTTATATTGTCGAATTTTAATATTAGCAATATTACTAAGAAATGAATGTGATGGACATATTTTTTTCATTTTTTTTGTATAAAACTGAAAAGAATGAAAGAAATCATTCGTGTTTACTTTTATAATCAAAGAGAACGGAATTTTTCACATATTTTATGTTTTTAATATATATCATTGAAAATATATCACCTTACTTAAATTTAGTGTTTATACGCTTTTTTTTTTAGAAAAGGTCCCTTGAAAACTGCATAAACAACGTTCCACTATATTTAGTTCTGTTTATTTATTTATTTTTTAATTATGTTGTAAAACCCTAAGAATCAAGTTTCTAAAGATTAAAAATGTTGCGAGTTCTTTACAACATTTTTCTTTCTTTTTATTTTCTATGGTATTTTATTTTCTCTTTTCTTTTTTTTTTTTTTTCTTTTTTAGAAATAGGGTTTCTATCACATCAGTAAAATCAAAATTCTAAAAATAAGTTCAGAACATCATAAAACATTCTGAAAACTCCGATTATAGTTAGTCATACAGTATATTTTATGAATATTTTATCTCCTGATACCTTTAAAATTCAAATCATGCTTATTCACGAAGCTTGTCTGTCAACTTCACTTACAGTATTACGATGTTCTTGTCTACACAACTATCCATTTTATACAACATCTTTAAAGGGAAGGGACAGCTCAAGAGGTTACGAAGCTACGAACCTTCTTCCGAGCCTCCAAACCAGGCACGTCAAACATTAATGGCCTTTTGCGCTGGCGTGCGTCAATTATGTCACTTTATGGTACATTTCATGATGTGATTGTTTCATAATTAATGTTCTTTCTGTGGGAGATACAGTAGGTTCTGACTGAGGTCATGCAAATTTCAAGATGTTGATAGATGCACAAGTTTTTCGTTCGTCAATCTTTCTTGAGATAGCACTTTGTTTATTCAGAATTGTTTTCTATTATTTGATAGTTATCACTTTTTTCTTTCTTTCTTTTTCTGTTTTAAGGGTTAGAACTATTATTTTTGTTTTTGAATTGGAATAACCGAGAATATTTACAGTGAGATAAATGATAAACATTACATTATTTTTAATTCTGTATAACTTAAAACGGATGAAACATTACTTGTGTTTACATTAACAATATTGCCTATTTATTATATCAGTATTGCATTAACAATATGGCCTTTTGCACTGGTGCGCGTCAATTATGTTACTTTATGGCATATTTCATAATGTGATTGTTTCATAATTGATGCACTTTCTTTGGGTTATACCGTAGGTTTGGACTAAGGTCATGCAAATTTAAAGATGTTGATAGATACGCAAGAATTCCGTACGTCAGTCTTTGTTTAGATAACAGGTTTTTACTGATAAAATTCGTTATTATTGATAGTTATCACTTTTTATTTTCTGTTTTAAGTGTTAGAAATATTATTTTTATTTTTGAATTTGAATAACTGGGAATATTACAGTGAGATAGATGATAAACTTTACATTATTTTTTAATTCTGTATAACTTAAAACGGCTGAAACATTACTCGTGTTTGCATTAACAATATAAAACAGCTTAATGCAACAAGAGAGAATTTTTCAACTTTTTTATGTTTTTAATATATTTTCATAGAAAATAAATAATTTTATTTGAATTTGATATTAAAATTTTCTTTTCGTATTCATTAACATATTTGTTATTATTTCTAGCTGTGATACTTTTTTTTTTGTTCGTTTTTCCTTTGAAAGTTATAAAAGCTGTATTCTACTGTTTTTCAATTTGTTTAAACATTTTGAGATTAGCTATTATTGAAAGACTAAAAATCAAATTTTTAAATATTTAAAATTTTGTGAGTTATTTTAAGTATTATTATTTTCTTTTTTTCCTTTAGAAATATGGTATTTTTCTTTTCTGTCAGTAAAAAAAAAAAAAAAAAAAAAATTAAAACTGGTTCAGAATACCATTATATATTATGAAATTTCTAATTGTAGTTAGTTATATATGTTTTATCAATGTTTTATTCCTTGATACCTTTAAAATTCAAATCATGCTTGTTTACGAAGTTTGTATGCTAAGTTCACTTTTCAGTATTATGACGTTCTAGTATATACATGACTATCCATTTTATACATCTCTAAAGAGAAAGGACAGCTTCAGACGTTAGGAAGCCACGAGCCTTCTTCCGAGCCTCCAAACCAGGCACGTCAAACATTATATAATTTTGCACTGGCGTGTGTCATATTACTTTATGGCATATTTCATAATGTGATTGTTTCATAATTGATGCATTTTCTTTGGGAGATACAGTAGGTTTGTACTAAGGTCATGCAAATTTAAAGATGCCTGATAGATACGCAAGTTTTTCGTGCGTTAGTCTTTCTTTAGATAGCACTTTTTTACTTAGAAAATTCGTTATTATTAATAGTTATCACTTTTTTATTTATTTCTTTTTTCTGTTTCAAGTGTCAGAACTATTATTTTTGTTATTGAATTTTAATAATTGGCGGCATTACATTGAGATAAATGATAAACTTTACATTAATTTTAATTCTGTAATAACGTAAAACGGTTGAAACATTGCCCGTGTTTACATTAAGAATATAAAACAGCAAGAGGGAATTTTTCACCTTTTTTATGGTCTTAATATGTTTTCATGTGAAATAAAGGATCTTATTTGAATTTAATATTAAAATTTCCTTTTTGTATTCATTGATACATGTGTTATTATTTCTAGCAGTGATACTTTTTTTTGTCTTTTAGTGCAGGTTTCTTTGAAAATGGTAAAAGCTCTGTTCTACTGTATTTCGATTTGTTTAAATATTTTGAAATTTTCTGTTGAAACATTCTGTTGAGATCTGTTTTCAAGATTAAAAACTTTAAGAGTTTTTTAAGTATTTTATTTTTTTCGTTTTTCCTTTTGAAATATTGTATTTTCTTTTCTGTCAGTAAAATAAAAATTCCTAAAACTGGTTTTGAATACCATAAAATATAAAATTTCTGATTATATTTAGTCATATACGTTTTATCAATGTTTTATCCTTTCATACCTTTAAAATTCAAATCATGCTTGTTTACGAAGTTTGTATGTTAAGTTCACTTTTCAGTATTATGACGTTCTTATATACATAACTATCCATTTTATACAACATCTCTAAAGGGAAAGTACAGCTCAAGAGGTTACAAAGCCACGAACCCTTCTTCCTAGCCTCCAAACCAGGCACGTCAAACATTAATGGACTTTTGCGCTGGCGTGCGTCAATTATGTCACTTTATAGCATCTTTCACAATGTGATTGTTTTATAATTGAGGCACTTTCTTCGGGAGATACTAAAATAAGTTTTGACTAAGGTCACATGCAGATTTAAAGATGATTAAAGATGCGCATTTTTTTTTTTTTTTTTTGTTTAGATACCACTTTTTTAAGTAGAAAATTCTTTATTATTGACACTTGACACATTTTCTTTATTTCTTTTATTATGCTACTTTTCTATTTTTTAAATGGCAATTATTTTTGTACTCTATTTTAATTATTGGCAGTAATAGAATGAGATAAGCTAAATAATTGTGTACTAATTAAAATTTTTAAGCGTCAGAGTTGCTTATCGCTTTCTATATGAAAAGAAAAAAAAAAACATGATATTTTTGAAAAAAAGCATCCCCATATTGGAAAAACACTCTTTTTTAGCGATTGTTTTGTCATGGATTAAGAATATGAAAGAGTCCATAATCCTAATTATAAAGTTAGAATTACTGGTCGTAATTTTTTTCTGGTACTGACTCTTTGACCTTTGTCTGGAGGAAATAGCGATCTCTATGTCATTAATATATTTTAAAATAGCTGCAGTCAATCACAAGACTGGACTTAATGTTTAGTTTTAGCCGGTGCTTGAGAATTATCCGAAGGAAAAAAATCCTTAGGGCTATTATCGTATTTTTACTCAAATTTTTGCGACATTTCTGAGGCGACATACATGTTCTCTTTTAATAATTAATAAGGACTTTACGTTGCACATATAAATACAAACATCAAACACTTGCTTTCAACGTATATTTCGTGTAATTTAAATATGAGTTATTTTAAAAACTACATAGATAAACAATTCTTGACGTTTCGGTTATTCTTCATGACCATCATCAGGAGAAAATTTCCATAAATACAAACAGCAAAAAAAATTAAATATGTGTTACATAATTGAGAAAAATGTTCCAATTGACAAGACGCTTAAATTAAATAACTGACACGACGCTTAAGTTATTTAAGCGTCTTGTCAGTTGGAATATTTTTCTCAATTATGTAACACATATTTAATATTTTTGCTGTTTGTATTTATGGACATTTTCTCCTGATGATGGTCATGAAGAATAACCGAAACGTCAAGAATTGTTTATCTATGTAGTTTTTAAAATAACTCATATTTAAATTAAACGAAATATACATTGAAAGCAAGTGTTTGATGTTTGTATTTGTTCTCTTTTAGACGTAATCTTTTTTTTCTTTTTCGTATTCTCTAGCCGAAGTCTATTAGTTACACTTAATGACTTCTCTAGGCACAGAATATTAGTATTCTTACTGCATACTAATTTGTTTGAAACACCTTTTTTATGATTGATCGCAGAAAAGTTTCCTTTCTCGTATACATGACTGTGATGAATGTTTCTTCATATCAGATTAGTGGTTGATTACAATTTGGTGACATTGCTTTGGTTGATATTTTTGTCAGTGATTTTTTTTAAAAATATTTTCCTTTTTTAGCAAATGTACATGTTTCTTTGATGATAATTTTATCGTATATTGGAAGTTTGTTGAAGTTTATTATAGAGTCGTATCTAATATATTTTTAAATTGCTGCAGTCAATCACAAGACTAGACTTAATGTTTAGTTTTAGCCGGTGTTTGGGAATTATCCGAAGGAAAAAATCGTTTGGGCTATCCTCATATTTTTACTTAAAACCATTAGGACATTGTTGAGACGACATTACCGTAACCTATTTTTTTTCTATTTCTCAAGCTCAAGTCTATTAATCGTATTTAATGGCTTCTCTAGACATAGAGTATTTATTATGTCTAGTAGAGTATTTATTGTCTCTATTAGAGTATTTATTATGTCTTAGTATGCAGTATTCTTATTGCATACTAATTTGAATAAATAGCCTTTTTCATTATTGATCTCTGAAAAGTTTCCTTTCAGGTATACAGTTTCTTTATATATTAAATTAGTGGCTGATTACTATTTGGTGACATTGCTTTGGTTAATATTTTTCTCAGCGATTTTTTAAAAAAACTTTTTCCTTTTTCAGTAAATTTACACGTTTCTTTGATAATTTTTACCGCATATTGGAAGTTTGTAGAAGTTTGTTGTATAGTCGTACCGATTATATATTTTAAATAGCTGCAGTCAATCACAAGGCTAGACTGTTTAATATTGGCCGTTGTTTTGAACCATCCGAAAAAAAATCGTTTGGGCTATTTTTGTATCTTTAATCGAAACTATTGCGACATTGATGAGACGAAATACGTGTTCTCTTTAGCCGTAATCTTTTTCTTTCTTTTTTCTCAAGCTCAAGTCTATTAGTCGTACTTAATGGCTTCGTTGATGGACACGGAATATTAGTATTCTCACTGCATACTAATTTGTTTGAAACACCTTTTTTTTTATGATTGATCGCTGAAAAGTTCTCTTTCTCATATATAAATGACTGGGATGAATGTTTCTTTATATCAAATTAGTGGTTGATTACAATGACATTGGTTGATATTTTTCTCAACGAAATTTCTTTCAAATATTTTCCCTTTTTCAATAAATCTATACATTTGTTTGATAATTTTTACCGCATATTGGAAGTTTGTTGACATTTGTTATAGAGTCGTATCTAATATATTTCTAAATAGCTGTAGTCAATCACAAGAATGCTTATAGAATGTTTGGTATTGGGCGTAGTTTTGAATTATCCGAAAAAAAAAGTCTTTTAGGCTATTCTTGTATTTTAATCCAAAACTATTAGGACATTGCTAAGACGACATACCATGTTCTCTTTAGCCGTAATCTAATTTTTTTTTTCTTTTTCTTAAACTCAAGTCTATTTTTTAATCGTATTTAATGGCTTCTCTAGACACAGAGTATTTTCACTACATACTAATTTGAGTAAATCACCTTTTTCATCATTGATCTCTGAAAAGTTTCCTTTCTCGTATACATGACTGTGATGAATGTTTCTTTATATCAGATTAGTTGTTAATTAGAATTTGGTAACATTGCTTTGTTTAAAAATTTTCTCAGTGATTTTTTTTTAACATTCTCCTTTATCATTAAATTTACATGTTTCTTTGATATTTTTTACCGAATATTGTAAGCTTGTTGTAGAGTCGTATCGATTATATTTTTTTAAATAGCTGCAATCAGTCACAAGGCTACACTTATAGAATGTTTAGTATTGGCCGATATTTTGAACCATCTGAAAAAAAAAATCGTCTGCTCTATTCTTATTCTTGTATCTTTAATCAAAACTATTGCGATATTGATGAGACGCAATACGTGTTCTCTTTAGCCGTAATCTTTTTCTTTCTTTTTTCTCAAGCTCAACTGTATTAGTCATACTTAATAACTTGTCTAAGGCGCGGATTATTAGTATTCCCACTGCATACTAATTTGCTTGAAACACCTTTTTTTTATGATTGATGCCTCAAAAGTTTTATTTCTCGTATACATGACTGTGATAAATATTTCTTTATATTAGATTAGTGACTGATTACAATTTGGTTACATTGCTTTTGTAGAAATATTTCTCAGCGATTTTTTTTTTTTTAAATATTTTCCCTTTTCAGTAAATTTACATGCTTCATTAATAATTAATTTTTGCCGCATATTGGAAGTTTGTTGCAGAGTCATATGAAATGATTTTTTTTAAATAGTTGCAGTCAATAACGAGACCAGACTTGTAAAATGTTTAGTATTGACCATTGTTTTGAATTATCCAGAAATAAATAAAAGAAAAAAAAAACATAGTTTGGGCTGTTCTTGTATCTTTAATCAAAATTATTGCGACATTGCTGAGACGACAGACAAGTTCTCTTTAGCCATAATCTTTTTCTTTCTTTTTTCTCAAGCTCAAGTCTATTAGTCGTACTTAATGACTGCTCTAGACACGGAGTATAAGTATTCCCATTGCATACTAATTTGTTTGAAACACCTTTTTTATGATTGATCGCTGAAAATTTTTCTTTCTCGTATACATGGCTGTGGTGAGTGTTTCTTTATATCAGATGAGTGGCTGATTACAATTTGGTTACATTGCTCTGATAGAAATTTTGCTCCGCGATTTTTTTTTCTTTTTATTATTTTCCTTTTTCAGTGAATTTGCACGTTTTTTTTAATAATATTTACCGCATATTGGATGTTTGTTGAACCTGTAGAATCATATATATTATTCTCATGTCAATTTCCCTATTTCTATGCACTACAAAAACGCACAACGATGAATGAGGTATCAAATGAAAGGTTTTTGAACAGGCTTTTGACATAGTACACTCACATTTCGTTAGAACACCTTGTTTGATTAAAAATTGTAGTTAATTAAAAACTAATGGAAGGACATATAAGCAAATAATCTCAATCATTGCAGTACCAAAAGTTTGCACGAGTTTTCTGATATGAAATTAATGTAATTAGCTGGCGCTTTTAATTTTCTTTTCCTTTACCGCCTTTCTTTATCCTTAACCTTGTCGGGCGTCATTTAGCGACATTTAAATTTTTAATACCAGTAATTCCACATAGTATTTTCGGCCTTTTTCAATCCAAGAATTCTACCATCACACAAGGCGAAAATTACGACTAAAATAGTCTGGTACTAAAAAATAACAATTTGGTAAGTGTGATCGAAGATCGCACAAAGGGTTTCGTTTAATATTCCTTTCAAAACACTTTATCCTTTCTTTAATAAATCCAAATAAATTTCATTTTCCAAAATTAAAAAAAAATCATGTTTTTATAAAGTAAAAATTTACCGGTCTATTTTTCTCGCTTTTTCGAAAATCTGAACCGGCCCGATATTATACTCGATATTATACCGATTATTATACTCGGTCATAATAATATCTGTCATGTGGACTAAGAGCAATATTAAAAAAAAAAATCAATTTCAAAATTAAACATGTTGTGTATGTTATAGTATATATATATATGTATATGTATGTATGTATATATATGTATGTATAGGGAACTTCAAAATGTAAAAATATGCCAATATTTCCATAATCGATTGTTTTTTATCATGATTCAATACTTTCCGCAAACTCATATGACGTTATAATCAGTTGCTGACGTTATATTTACTTGCTTTCTCTATTACTCATATTGATACTCTCTTTGTATTATTCTCAAACATTTGAAAAGTCTGTTAAACTACCAATATGACGTTAGATTAATCTTATTTTTAATTCTCTAATGACATCTTATTAACATGCTTTCTGTACTTACACATACTCATACTCCTTGTATTATTGAGAAATGTTTGAAAATTTCCGTTTTATTACCAATATGAGGTCATATTAATCTTTTTCAATTGGTGAAACTTCTTATTTCATTTTCATTTTTCACGTGGAAATCTTTCAATAGAAAATTAATTATTGTGGAAATAATTTTATTGTGGATTTTTAATTGTTGGCAACTGCTATAACGAAAAATGTTTGAATTTAATAAGAAAAGGCTGTTAGATTTTTGATTTTTTATCTCTCTATATTAAAATAATACGATTTTCTTAAAATTTTATGATTTTCAGCTTCATAGTAGGTATTCAGCTATAAGTACACAAAATTTCATGTCTGTAAGTTACATAGTTTCTGAGAACCGGCTCTGTGACGGACAGACAACGTAGCGGGACGAATAGGGTTTCGTGAGGTGAACGAAACCCTAAAAATCATATGCTCCTATGAAATGTATATATGATAACACCGTCCTTGCGATTAAAGGAATAATTTATGTTGTACTATGAATTAATATGTGTTCGTTATCAGTACTATTAATTTCATCCTTTATATATCTTTTTGTATTGAAAAAAAAATTCAGGATGTTTATTAATTATATTTTTAAATAGCAATTTTTGTATAATTCTTTTCCATAAAAAAATGAAAAAAAAAAACAGAAATCGGATATTTAGTGGATGCACTTCCAGCTATAATTTTTTAGATAAGTTTTTTTCTGCAAAAGACATCTTTTTCCCGAGATTTTTATTAATTCTCGTTTGTTAAAGAATGAATTTTATGTACCATTCGTCATTTATTTTTTATTTATTTTTTATTTTTTGACAGTTTATTAATTGCATCTTAAAATATATCTGTTATGTTATCTTCCTTTAGTTTTTGCTAAGGAAAAAAAAAAAAAAAAAAAAAAAAAAACATAATTGAATTCTAAGTACGGTTTTTTGTGTACATTTTCTACTTTTTTTTATATAAAACAAACATAAAACAAAATTTCCAAATGAATTCGCATTTATGTAACTTTAAATATAATTTAATATTAGAACGTAAGTATATTTTAAACTTTCGTCAAAAACAATTTTATAATTTTTTATGTCAACAAAAACAATTTGAATAAGTTACACAAAGCCTTTATAATTTTTATATGTATAAATATAGTTTTTTTAAATACTGTAGTAAAACCTATGAAAACGGAAACTGTCTATAAAGGAATCCAGTTCTTAACGGAAACATTTCATGGTCCTGATGGAAAGAATATCATACAGTTCTCCCTGCTGAGATAGAAACCTCTCAAAAACAGATTTTTTTTCCCATCCATGTCCATTCAATTTTCACAGTTTTTACTATATTAATTTTGAAGGAAAGAAATGGAAGGTTCTCGATCTGTATATTTTTTTCTTACAATGAAACTGCTGCGAAAAAATATTGAAAGAATCTCTCAAACTGATGAAAAGACATCACTTTTGGGCATTCTTTTTTCTTTTATATCTTTGGTAATAGAAAAACGAAACCAAAAAAAAGCTTTTGTTATTCTTGAAATATCTTGAAAATTTTCATAAATATACAGGGTGTCCCAAATATATCTTTACAGCTTTGATTCTCCGTAAAACGTAAATGAAATTAGATAACAAAAATATGTTGATTCTATAATGAACAGCAAGTTCCAAAGTTTTATGTGATGCTAGATGAGCTCTACATTAGCACCTTTGGTTGCACGAACAACGTCGAGACGGTATTGAACCTCCTGCCTTGTTCTCTGGATTATGTCCACAGGAATTGTAGCGATGACCGCAGTAATCCTAGACGTCCATATTTTGTTCGGAAATTCCTTAGGACTTCGTCTCTATGAACCAGGCCACACACTGGGCCTTTTCTTGTGGTGTAGCCATCACCAGTTATGGATCTTACGAGGTCATACCTGAAAGCAAAAACATTCTTTTTATACGAGTTATAATTTTCCAACTGGACAAAAAATGTCCGGACCAGGATTCGAACCTGGGATCTCTTGGCTGAAGCTGTCAATGCTCTACCAACTGAGCCATCCCGGTCGAATCTGGAGGACCTAATTCATCCACTTAACCTTATTGATCATAGCATTCTTTGGAGCATGTCCACAGGAATTGTAGCGATGACCGCAGTAATCCTAGACGTCCATATTTCGTTCAGAAATTTCTTTAGACTTGTATACCTGATTTCGTCTATGTATGAACCAGGCCACACACTGGGCCTTTTTCCTGTGGTGTAGCCTTTACCAGTTATGTATCTTACGGGGTCGTACCTGAAAGCAAAAACATTCTTTTTATATGAGTTGTAATTTTCCAACGGGACGAAAAATGTCCGGCCAGCATTCGAACATGAGATCTCTTGGCTGAAGCTATGCTCTACCAACTGAGCCATCCCGGTCGAATCTGGAGGACTTAATTCATCCAGTTAACATTATTGATTATAGCATTCTTTCGAGCATGTCCACAGGAATTGTAGCGATGACCGCAGTAATCCTAGACGTCCATATTTCGTTTGGAAATTCCTTTGGACTTGTGTATTTGACTTCGTCTCTATGAACCAGACCACACACTGGGCTTTTTCCTGCGGTGTAGCCATCACCTGTCATGTATCTTACGGGGTCGTACCTGAAAGCAAAAACATTCTTTTTATACGAGTTATAATTTTCCAACTGGACGAAAAATGTCCGGGCCAGGATTCGAACCTGGGATCTCTTGGCTGATGCTATGTTCTACCAACTGAGCCATCCCGGTCGAATCTGAAGGACCTAATTCATCCAGTTAACTTTATTGATCATAGCATTCTTCGGAGCATGTTCACAGGAATTGTAGCGATGACTGCAGTAATCCTAGACGTCCATATTTTGTTCCGAAATTCCTTTGAACTTTTGTGTATCTGACTTCGTCTCTGTGAACCAGGCCACACACTGGGCCTTTTCCTGTGGAGTAGCCATCACCATTTATGGATCTTACCGTGTCGTACCTGAAAGCAAAAACAGTCCTTTTAGTACAAATAAAACTTTATGAGTTGCTGTTACACGCACACAAAACCGAACTTCGCTATCTTATTTCGTTTAGGTTTTATGCAGGATCAAAGATTTAAAGATAAATTTGGGCCTGTACAACTATAATATTTATCCAAATCTTACATGTTAGAATGTGTTATTACATTGTGCATTTTTAATACATGCAAATATTTCAAGGTGTAGTAAAAGAGGGATGTCACACTGAGGGTAATTAGATAATGCAAATGCGTCCATAATATTAAAATTTTTGACTACTCCTGCTCTGGAAAATTTAATTATTTTATCATTCAAGCTAAAATTTGACACTTCTGAGTTTTTTTTTTTTTTTTTTTTTTGCTTGATTTTTAAAGCATTTTCCGGGTTTTTTCTTTTTCTTATAAATAATGCGCATAAAGAAAAAATGGTTTTTGGCATTGAATGTATTGTACTTTCACCTAAATGTGTGAATATTTTCATATATAAGTTTTGATATTCTAATCAATCTAAACTCCTCCAAAGTTCGCTATGCGCGCGACGTGTGTAATAAATTGGTGTATGAGATTGCCCTCTCTTAATAATAATTTAAAACAAAAAAAAAATCACACGAATTCTTAAACTACATTACATTAGTTGAAAGCCAAATCTAAAATTCGTAAAATAAATCAAAATGTCACAAAATGGCGACTGTTTGAAGTTCGAGGTATGTTTTTGACATCAATTTTTTATTTTCGAAACTGTTTAAAAAATCGAAATTATTGACATTTTTAAAGATTTGTTATCAACTAAAAAAAATCTTGTTTGATTTGCAAAAATCAAAACGTCGGTACCTGGGACGGTTTAACCGTGAGAACATATAAAGATTTTTTAAAAAAGCTTGTTTCATGAAAACTGCGTTTTTGTATATTGTGTTAGCCGCGACATCGGATCGTTAAACTGGTTGTTACGACTTAAATATTGAGTGGGACCAAAAAAAAAAAAAAAAAAAGGGGGGTTCTGATGGCATTTTCTAGACGTGTTTTAATGGCTTAAAAAATGCAAAGAGAAAAAAAAAAAAAACTGATTTTTTTTTAAAGTTTTCTGAGAGAACCTCCCCTTAAAGTATTTGTTTAAATTGTAGATAATTTTCATGTAATTTTTCTGCTTACTTTAATGGCCAAACTTTTATCACATACAAACTCTTGTAATGATTTAAGAAAAATGTAACTCGTTCTAAAAGTTCACAAGAATCTTTCACATGTCGCAGTTTGTGTAAAACGTAAAATAACGTAAGTAAGATTAATGGTCTGTATCAAGAAACTGTACAAGGTCTCGCCAGATTAACTCCCGAAAACCGTTAATTGAACATCTCGGCAACTTTTGTTTTATCGATGCCTTTTATGTATTAAGTAAGATAATGATCCTGGTATTGTTAAAACGTATGTTAGTTAATCTAAACTAACTAGAGTAGCATTTTTACTTAGTTTATCGTCAGATAGTTCTAATTATTTAATATCTTCCTCCATAATACACGAGGTTTTTGTAGCTGTAAAAGTAATAGTGATATTGTACATTAATAAACTGAATCTTTGGAAACAACGCTGGTAAAGGCATGTGTTCATCAGCAGTTGTTTATCGTAACTCATATTGTGGCGAAGTTATATATATATGGATAGATAGATAGATAAATTAGAATTTGGAATCATTTTGTATATTTAATATATATATATATATATATATATATATACTGCGTGATTCCAAATCCATGGTACAAACTTTAAGGGTTGGTACAAGACACTGTAACAAACAATTTTTGTATAAGAAACCAGAATCGGAAATCCATTTATATAGTTAGAAATACAGGGCGTCTCACTCCAATCTGAAATCGTGTTTTCGTTCATAACTTTAATAGTAGTGAAGATACCTTAAAAAAAACCTTACAATATGCTTACAATTCATACAAAGATGAGTCTGTTGTAAATTTTGTTAAAATATCTTCACTAATGTCAAAGTTATAAACGAAAACGTGATTTCGGATTGAAGTGAGACGCCCTGTAATTTTGACTAAATAAATGGAATTATTTACTCTGGTTTCATATGCAGTAAAGAATTTTTACAGTGGGTTGGTACAAGAACTGCAAAAGTCATTTATTGTATAGGAAACCAGGGTCAAAAATCCACTTATGAAGTCAAAATCATATTACTCCCTCCAATCCGAATTCACGGTTTCGTTCATAATTTTAACAGTAGTGAAAATACTTTAACAAAATTCACAACAGACACATCTTTGTATGAATTGTAAGCATATTGTAAGGATTTCGTTAAAATACCTTCACAAGTGTTAAAGTTAAGAACGAAAACGCGAATTCGGATTGGAGTGAGACGCCCTGTATTTTTGACTATATAAATGGATTTCCGATCCTGGTTTCCTATACAAAAATTGTTTGTTGCAGTGTCCTGTAATACCAACCCTTAAAGTTTATACCATGAATTTGGAATGTCCCTGTATATTTCTATTTTCCTGTGATTTAATAGTTATTATTAGCAAAAAGTTTTATTATATGTAAATTAAATAATTATTTACTTAACTTTTTAAAAATCGCAGAAGTGTTGGTAATTTCGTGGGGAAGATAGTTGAAGTTAAAAACAGTTTTAACAGATATGCGGTATAAAAAACATGAGAAATAATGAATATTCTTTTAAGGAGTGTTTTTCAACTTTTTCATTGAACGGCGCACTTAAACCTATGGTTAAACTTTCATGGCATATATAAATTAATGATTTCTTAAAATTATGCCGCCACAGCGATTGAAAATCACTACTTTCAGGTGTTTCGAGTACCGATTGTATAGAGAAATTATCTTGTAAAACTACATTTCCTAACTCTCGCGAAAAATTCCTTTCGCGGATTTCTTTTTTTTTTCCTTTTGTTAAATTTTAAAGAAAGAAATCATTGGTATTTGTCCTTGAAAGGACTGTACATTTGAGCAGATATAGACTAATTAAAAACCTGGGAAAATAATAAACAACCTAAACAACTTTTAAAGCAGGGTTTTTTTTTTTTCGCGGCACATTTGACCTTATAGTTAAACTTAAGCGGCACATATAAATTAATGAAAATTTTCGCGACATAGCGGTTGAAAATTATCGCACTAAAAGTACAGTCATTCAGATAATTCTGAGTACCATTTCATTGGGAAATTGTTAAACAAAACTACATTTCGTAAATATTTAAGAACATTTGCTAACTTCCTTATGATTGTTTCTATTACTTAGCTCTTACGTCCTTGAATTATGAATTAAAAAAAAATGTTTCAGACCACAAATAAGATGATTATAATAATATAAAGTCACTCAGTGGCATTTCGCTGCGAAAAAAGTTAATTACAGAGATTTTGGGTGAGGTTACGGGAACATATTTGTAGCAATAGCAGTGTTGAATTCAGACATATTTCCCCAGGGAGGGGGAGGGGGTGCAGCATGGAATTTCTGAAGAAAATATATACTTTTATACCATCATCAAGCACAAAATCTCAAGTTTTGAGCTTGTTCTACTATGCCAAACATTATTAGGGGGAAAACAGCAAGAAAAATATATTGTTTTAGAGGTAAAAAGTTTAGCAGTAGTACGAAAAAGAATGTTTATTTAGTGCTGAAGAGAATAATATATTATAAAAAGTTTCATATTACATTTTTCATATATCACAGCTGTAATTCATCCACACATTCATTTGTGTAAACACAAATTCATTCGCTTCTTGAACTTTTTATGCATAATCATGATTAAAAATACGTATGAAATCAAAATTTCAGCTGTGATATATAAAAAATGTAATATGAAACTTTTTATAATATATTATTCTCTTCAGCACTAAATAAACATTCTTTTTCGTACTTCTGCTAAACTTTTACCTCTAAAACAATATATTTTTCTTGCTGTTTTTCCCCTAATAATGTTTGGCGCAGTAGAATGACCGCTGCCTTTTCGTAGGTAGAGGAAAGATGTGACTAATGAAGTCTCTTGCCCAGTGGTCATCTCCCTCAGGAAAAGCAATTAACACTGTGAATGACTTTCTATTGATTTTTGGTTAGTGGTTGCTGTAACGTATTGATTGGCGTGACATTTTCGCCTGACGTGAGATTGTTTTTATCAGATGTGTTCTGCCATGTCTTTTAAAAGGCTTATTATTATCATTATTATTAGCTGATCCACCCGGCGTTGCCTGGGCCCGTAATAATATCCTTAAATATATCTAAAATAAGTGTTGAATGATTTTACATTTTTAAAAGAAAATCTAATTAAAAAGGGCTTGAAAAAAGCCTTCTTCTAATTTTTTTTTTCATCGACTGCCATCGAACACATTTAATCTTTAAAAATATATATATTTCTTATTGTCCAAATTCTTTGAAATTTTTATGAAGTATGAATAAAATGTTTTCAAAGTCTGTATATAATTTTCGTGTTAAAATATTCCTATTTAGTTGTAAAAAGCAGTTTTTTTTCCCTTCTTCTTTTTTGTTTTCTTACACATCGAAATCCCATGGGAAAAAAACAAAGTTAGCCAAAAGTGACTTCCGGAAATGATTTTTTTTTCAAAGGATTAATATTTGTATTTTGGAGGGAAAAAAACGTGCATGTTTTTTTTTTTTTTTTCCGTATTTGATTTCCCAAGCCGATGTGTAATTTTGATGTGGACTTCCAAAATTTCTTCCAAATTTTCTCTCTTCCAAATGATCGACTCTTCCAAATTTTCAGACCTCTATACGTGATAAATTTTCCTAGCCATCGCAGACAGACAGATACACACACACAGACTTAGCGAAACTTTTTATTTATTAATATAGATTATTATTATTAATTCATTACTATGAACTAATAATAAAAAATGCCATCCTTTTTAAAACTTTAGTGACATTAATATTAATGCGTACAAAAATTTTTTGAGTTTAAATGTGTTCGATGGCAGTCGATGAAAAAAATAAAAAAAGGAAAAGAAAAAGAAAAAGAAAAGAAGAACGTTTCTTGAAAGCCCTTTTTGACCTAGATTTTCTTTTAAAAGTATTAACGCCTACAAAACAGAAAAATTAAAATTTTGTTTTGTATAAGCTTCCAATAGTTAAAGTGCAAGACGTTTTGTATAAATTGTAAACAATTTAATGTGAAAATATGAAAATAGTACTTAAATGCCTCATAAAATGACACATCATATAGGTTTTCTTGAGAAAAAGTAACACTTTTAAGCATTTATTTTAATTCATAAATCTGAACTATTTTTGTATAAATTTGTCAAAGTGACATCATTTTTGTATAAGTTCGTCATAGCGGCGCCATTTTTAAATCATCTAAATTAGAAGCCAATTCTTAAAATAATAAAATATTTTTTTAACAAATGGAGAAAACATTTAGCCTATGCTGTAAATACAATTTCTTACTTTACATTTAGTATTTAATAAAATAATTGTTATAAATACTTTCTAAATTTACAATAAAATATATTTATTTTTTCCTCAAGGAATCGAAAGATCTCATGCAATACCTGTAGGCTACTTTACCATAATTTTATTAAAATGTGGATTAATTTTCTTTCGTTTCTGTTTCGGGGTTTCGGGTTGGGTTTTGGATTGGATAAATTTTTTTGTTGGGTATGGGTTGACTTTAAGCAGCACTTTTGGTTTCGGGTCGAGTATAATCTGACCCGTGCCGGACTCTAGCCGCAATCCATTTAAGTTGCAATCCATGCGTACTACCCTACCATAGAAAATATCAAATATTTCCTCATAAACAGATTTTTCAAGATGAAAACGACCAACAACGCACCGTGTAATATGTAGTTTACCTATCGTAACTTCGGCAATGACAAACTTATTTCTGTTTGTATCTCCAATGATAGATATCATCTAGAATTCTACAAACCAGAGCTTTCTAAAATTAGGTGTTTTCGGTTCTTGGATTTTGCGTTACTCTTTTAAACACTTAACAGCGATTATTCGCCAAACGTTCAGCCTAGTGCTTACATTTACGGGTGCCGATTAGACTTGAGAACAACAACCTTACTCACTGCGCGAAAGTGCAGCTCCAAGCTAGCTAGAGGCAAAAACAAATATTTCAGATCATACGGTGGTATGTGTGATTGAAACTTTATTCAGTCTAATGTAAAACTCTCTAACCTGGCACCACGGAATACCACTGATTTCTTACAGAAAAAATTAATCGTAAAAATTTGGATATTAAATATGCGGAAGATTTCTGCCATAAATTACTGGTATTCCGCAGCCCCCAGTTTGGAAAACCCGTGTCTAAAGTGCATGATATCTCACTTGAAGCCGAACTCGAACTGTCGTTCATAACTTTAACAATAATGACGATACCATAACGATATTTTCAACAGAGTTGACATCACGAAGAGTGTTGAAAATGACCACCTTTCGAAACTAAACAGCACTGAATTTGATGCTTCTTAATAAAATAACTCACACTACATATGGTGTCACTGACCAAATTACTTCCACCACTTTTCGTCATATCACCACATTTCATTTCATATAAAACAACGTTCGTCTCATGAAAACCTCACTAAAATATCTCCGTTATTGTTAAAGATGTGAACGAAAATTTGGGTTCAACAGAAAAAATGGACTTATTTAATCGCAGCTTGTAGTGAAGCACAGTGTATTTTTGACTAAATATGTAAATTGCGACTCTGGTTTTCTGTATAAAATGGGTTTGTTTTGAAGCATAATCACCTAATAAAATTTAGAAAAACACTCTTTATTTTTCAACATTTTGTATATGGTCTGCAGCCCCCCCTTCCCACCCCCACAGCGAATGACGTATCTTAAAAGCATTACATTTTTTATGTTAAGCTTATTATTAAAAATACAAAATTATTATACAAAATTAAAAATTTTTACTTTTATTTTGTATAAAATTGCTGCAATTATTGTTCATAAGTTAATGAATTATTTTTTAATCAAATATAATTGAAACAAAATATCTGCCGAATGAATCCCATTTCACTAGTTTATTTTAAATTAATTTTTTGAAAATTAATTAAATTAATGATGATTTTAATTGCTCTTAAGTACGCTCTTCTCTTGTTTTTTCTTTTGTTTTTATGCAATAATTAAGTTTTTCTTTGGAGGAAAAAAATATATTTAAAATTGACTTAGATTGTAATAGGTAATATTGAATAAAATTATAGTTTTATTTTTTAAAATGGAAACAAGAGCTGAATAAGTTTTAAATTGCATTTCCACTTTATAAAATTACTACCAAAAACCCGCGACTTCGCGCGTGTAGAAATTAGAACAAATTTGTGGAAAACATTCTTATAATATACTTTGTGTGCTGATTAACATGAAGTGAAAATTATATTGTTACTACTAATACAAATACTACAAATTAAAATAGAAAACATTAATTCCAAACCATTTATAGCCCCCTCCCCCCCTCCCTTTGCGAAAAACGGATGAAATTTTGTCTATTTGTGAATTTCTTTTTCCATCTTCCTACAGTGGAAAACTGTTTTAAATTGATTCGGTAATTTCAGAGTAAGTAAGAATTTCAGAGTAATGGTTTTAGAACGTTTTTTGCTCGTTCTACCCTTAAAAATTTCGAATTTTTAAAACTGTTCTTTGTGAGAATTTACACCTCAATTGTAACGACCATTTCAAATTTTAAGTTTCTAGCGATAACAGTTTTAGAGTATTCGTAATTGTAGAAGGTTGTTCGTTTTTGCACATGCTTGGGTGCAGAGGTGCTGAGATGGAAAAAAAATAGCTCGTGTTTATGTAAGGATACCACTATAAATTGTAAAAGAATTTATGAATCCAGTTCGACAATTTTAGAGTAATTATGATTTTAAAGCGTTTTCTGCTGATTGCATGCCTTTAAACTTCGAATTAGTGTATATGAGTGTATATGTGTTCGTTTTTACACAAAAAGATAAAACTGATATTAGAGATATAATTGTAGACTATTTTTCTGTAATTCTATTAAAATATCGATTAATTTTCTTTCACATCGGGTTTAAATTTGAATTAAATTTGGATTAAATTTTGGTTCATGTTGACAAAATTTATTTTTATCATGTTTCGTGTTGACTTCAAGCAGAAATTTTGTGTTTAGGTTGGGTACAACCCGATCCGTGTAGGATTCTAACTTCAATGCACTAGTACGTTTTCATACGTACAAATATAGAGCCCTTTTTTTATTTTTTTATTTGAAAGGTCCTCTGATATACTTATTCTTGTTTCCATAGCCTAAAGTTGAAAGGATTGGGGAGATTCTCTTTCTAGTCTTATAGAAGAGGCAAAGATAACTGAAATTTTAAAATAGTACATTCAAATTTCAAAATCAGTTTGGTATTTCACGCGATTCGTCACGAGACAATTGAGATACTTTCATTATATACTTGTGTGTCTCCAACACGCTGATTGAAAAATACTGGTTTAGAGTGTGAATAAATTCAAACCACACAGTAATCGTAATCAAGTGTGAAGTGTGGATGTAGGCAGAAACGAATCCCGGAAAAAAATCACCCCGGTAAAAATCACCCCTGAAAAAATCGCCTTGAAAAACAAGGGCTGACAATAACTAAGGTGGAAAAAGCCCACACATTTATGAATAATTATACATAAGAACAGCTCTCCGAAGATCTATTACCAGCTTAAACTCAGATTTTAGTTGTATCTGATAAGGGTCGCTAGGAAATTTACCCAAACCCTTGAATACTTCATTATAATAAGCATTTATAACATTTGGTTTACTAACAGATTGAATCTGATCAATTTTTCTAATTAGATCTAACATTTGACATACTCTTAAGCCTAAAATTGGCTGGGATGACACATTAACAACAATAAATTTCAACTTATCACTGTTTTCATTTACAGTACAATTTAAGAATAACTCACCTTCTGGTATTAATTTAAAGTTCCCGTAAGAAAGTAATGTAATATTTAGTCTTACCTAATGTAACATTTGATGGGAGAGTCATGTTTTTGTAGTCAGACAATGGCAACACATTAGTTTCAGCACCCGTATCAAGTTTAAATTCAATCAAATTATTTTCAACATTCATTTTCTTTAACCACATATTATCTAATGAGTTAACACTTATTCACAATCGGAGTCTGTTATTTGTTTTGAAACACTATCAATGTATACATTTTAATTCGTGTCATCTTTAGTGTAACTTTCTATAAGCAGCTGTTCTTATATATAATTATTCATAAATATGTGGGCCCTTTCCACTTTAGTTAATGTGAGCACCCCCCCTTTTTTTTTTTCATGGTGATTTTTTCCGGTGGGGCTTTTTACCAGGGTGATTTTTACCGTGAGTAATTTCTTCCTTTTTTTTTTTTTTTTTTTTTTCTTTCCTGTGGTGGTTTTTTTTCCGTCTACCGGCAGAAACACTCTGCTTTCTTGCCTGTAAATGTTGTTTTCCTTTCAGCGACTATTATATCTGAAAAGCTAAGATCTAATAGTTAAAAACTCAGCAACGCACATGATACTATCAATTTCTGAATATTGATTTGTGTTCACATCACTCTCAAACTGTTAAATTTTTGAAAAACACTGGCTTAGAATGTTAAAAAAAATCCAATCGCGCAGTAATCGCTATGATGAGTGAAGTGTGAATGTAGACAGAAACTCTGCTTTTTTGCCTGTAAATGTTGTTTTTCCCTTGAGCGACTATTATGTCTGAAAAGCTAAGATCTAATAGTTTAAAACTCAGCAACGCACATGATACTATCAATTTCTGAATATTGATTTGCGTTCACACCACTCTCAAACTGTTAAATTTTTGAAAAACACTGGCTTAGAATGTTAAAAAAAATTCAATCGCGCAGTAATCGCTATGATGAGTGAAGTGTGGATGAAGACAGAAACTCTGCTTTTTTGCCTGTAAATGTTGTTTTTCCCTTGAGCGACTATTATGTCTGAAAAGCTAAGATCTAATAGTTTAAAACTCAGCAACGCACATGATACTATCAATTTCTGAATATTGATTTGTGTTCACATCACTCTCAAACTGTTAAATTTTTGAAAAACACTGGCTTAGAATGTTAAAAAAAATCCAATCGCGCAGTAATCGCTATGATGAGTGAAGTGTGGATGTAGACAGAAACTCTGCTTTTTTGCCTGTAAATGTTGTTTTTCCCTTGAGCGACTATTATGTCTGAAAAGCTAAGATCTAATAGTTTAAAACTCAGCAACGCACATGATACTATCAATTTCTGAATATTGATTTGCGTTCACATCACTCTCAAACTGTTAAATTTTTGAAAAACACTGGCTTAGAATGTTAAAAAAAATCCAATCGCGCATTAATCGCTATGATGAGTGAAGTGTGGATGTAGACAGAAACTCTGCTTTTTTGCCTGTAAATGTTGTTTTTCCCTTGAGCGACTATTATGTCTGAAAAGCTAAGATCTAATAGTTTAAAACTCAGCAACGCACATGGTACTATCAATTTCTGAATATTGATTTGTGTTCACATCACTCTCAAACTGTTAAATTTTTGAAAAACACTGGCTTAGAATGTTAAAAAAAATCCAATCGCTATGATGAGTGAAGTGTGGATGTAGACAGAAACTCTGCTTTTTTGCCTGTAAATGTTGTTTTTCCCTTGAGCGACTATTATGTCTGAAAAGCTAAGATCTAATAGTTTAAAACTCAGCAACGCACATGATACTATCAATTTCTGAATATTGATTTGTGTTCACATCACTCTCAAACTGTTAAATTTTTGAAAAACACTGGCTTAGAATGTTAAAAAAAATCCAATCGCGCAGTAATCGCTATGATGAGTGAAGTGTGGATGTAGACAGAAACTCTGCTTTTTTGCCTGTAAATGTTGTTTTTCCCTTGAGCGACTATTATGTCTGAAAAGCTAAGATCTAATAGTTGAAAACTCAGCAACGCACACGATACTATCAATTTCTGAATATTGATTTGCGTTCACATCACTCTCAAACTGTTAAATTTTTGAAAAACACTGGCTTAGAATGTTAAAAAAAATCCAATCGCGCATTAATCGCTATGATGAGTGAAGTGTGGATGTAGACAGAAACTCTGCTTTTTTGCCTGTAAATGTTGTTTTTCCCTTGAGCGACTATTATGTCTGAAAAGCTAAGATCTAATAGTTTAAAACTCAGCAACGCACATGATACTATCAATTTCTGAATATTGATTTGTGTTCACATCACTCTCAAACTGTTAAATTTTTGAAAAACACTGGCTTAGAATGTTAAAAAAAATCCAATCGCGCAGTAATCGCTATGATGAGTGAAGTGTGGATGTAGACAGAAACTCTGCTTTTTTGCCTGTAAATGTTGTTTTTCCTTTGAGCGACTATTATGTCTGAAAAGCTAAGATCTAATAGTTTAAAACTCAGCAACGCACATGATAGTATCAATTTCTGAATATTGATTTGTGTTCACATCACTCTCAAACTGTTAAAATTTTGAAAAACACTGGCTTAGAATGTTAAAAAAAATCCAATCGCGCAGTAATCGCTATGATGAGTGAAGTGTGGATGTAGACAGAAACTCTGCTTTTTTGCCTGTAAATGTTGTTTTTCCCTTGAGCGACTATTATGTCTGAAAAGCTAAGATCTAATAGTTTAAAACCCCGCAACGTGCATCCGGGCTTCCCGGTGTTTAGAACGTAAGTAAAAGTAATTTTTAATTAAAGACCCTAATAAATTTTGCATATTTAATATATACAATTTTAGATTTCCCACCAATTAGACCAAACGAAAATTATATGAAAAATATCAATTGTACATTCAAATAATAATTTTTTTCAATTTACTAGAAACGGTATTAGCCGCATGTTAGCAGTTAATACCCAAAGTATTTGCGAAAGATTTCATTAATTATAAAAATTTTGTTAAATTCTTATATTTCGGTGTTTAAGCACGTAGTTCGATTACACCTCTATTAAGCTTGTATTTTATTTATTCATGTTTAGTGAAGTTTTAATTTTGTCGAGGACTATTAGCCGGAAACAAATGCTGAACTATTTACATTGTTTCAAATGCAAACATGTAAATCTTCCGCAACCGGGTAAATTTATTCGGGTGGATTATCGGTCCTGATATTTATTGGTGGGTTATCACATTAATAGTTAATTCAATCATGCTTGAAAATTATTTTAAAAATCATAAACTCAGTAAATTGAGATACGGGTTTAAAACAAATTGCATCTGAAAGTAATTTTTTCCCTCTTTTCGATGGCATAAAACCTTAAATTGTAAATAATAAAGATAATAATTTTGCAATTAAAATGAAATTGATTGTCCAGGTTGTTGCCCCGTCGATATGACATCAGCGTTACTTACGAACATGATTTTGCTTTATAATATGGATGATAACAAATATAAACAATATTGCCTACCTCATAACTCTGTTAAGTTCTTAGTTATTTTCTAATGCACTTTTAATCTTACTTATTTTTATGCATGGTGAAACCTGTATTGGATTTTCTAAAACATTTTAAGTTGAATTCCCCAGTTCACTCAACTTTTATGTCATCTCAGTTTTGCTCTCAAGTAGGGTAAGAACTCTTGTAAAAACAATCCAGGGACAAATTGGTTGTAATTTAAGCTCTGGAGACATTCATAAAATAGCTGCCTACTCCTTGAAATAATGGCGGAAAGCTCCAGAACACAAAAAAAGAACCGACCTGACGAATAAGCTGATAAGATAAAAATCCCGTGCGGCATAATGTAGCACTAAATATAAACATAAAGTTTGGGAGAAACTGGTGAACAAAGAACGTGTCAAAAATTTATCACTTTTAACCGGCAGTAAGCTGATAAGAATAACGGAGATTTTTACTTTAAACGTAATATTCAGTTATCCATTTTAAAACAAGTGAATAGAATTTTTAAACACTTTTAACGTGCCTGAAAATTTAATAATAAATTTTGTCATTTTATGAAATAGTATGTTGTTGGTTATCGTAAAAGATCTTATTATGTTTATAGTTATCTGAATTTTTTATAAGTCAAACTTTTTTTTAAATTAATAAGAAACTATGAAATAATAATTATATTAAGTTTAAAACTTAAGTTTTTCTCAAATTAAAGTATTTTATCTATTTATTTATTTATTTTAATTCCTTGTGTCTCATTTTTTTTTTGTGAATCACAACTACCCTACTCTAAAATAAAAAAGGCTGGTGCTGGAATTTGAAGAAGATATCGTTGGAAAATGTTGAATACAATTAAATAACAACTACTTGAAATCTTGTCAGATAGGTCGAGTGAAAAAACAAAACAAAAGATATGTCTATGTGTGTGTGTGTGTGTGTAAAGTATATGCCTATGTTTTTAAGTATAATTAATGAGTGTGTTTGGGTATAAAAATCTGTATCTGGGTTTGCACATCGTGATAAAACTGGGTCTTAATTTCTAGCAAAAAAAAAGTACTGCGACTCTAATATTATACTATTCTAATAACGGTAGCGCATCCACCTGACCCCACCAGCAGCATATCTGTATTTCATACATTATTTGCAAAATATACAGTATTTTTTCTTTTTTTTTAAGAAAGGAAAATTTATATATGTTTTTAAATGTATATGTATATAAATCCATAATAAAATCTAATGAATGAAAAGATTTATAATCATACGCCAAGAAGTATTATTATTATTATTATTATTATTATTAATCAACTAGCAAAACACAATATACAGCTCTGTTCCGGTGGGCTTCAGATGGATGCACGGATGTATGGAGTTTAATTGCACAAGGTTCCCTCAGGAACATGCTGCGGCTGGTGAGCTTTGGTCTGCAGTATGTATGAGCTCCGGTTGCCTCCAACTAATATTTAAATACTCACTAAACATAAAGAAGTACCGTAGCTGAGCTCCAATGAACTCCGGTGCAATTAGAACAGAACCGACGGTGTCACAATTAATAGGAATCTAGTGTATTTGATATGAACAAGATAACTTTTCCTTCTTATCAACGTAAACATCACAATGAGTGTGTGTTTTTTATAACATTGCCATGCAGCCAGTCACCTATGGATTTTAAAACATATTCTTGCAGTTTCCTATAATGCAAAATCAAACATTCTGATACTGGAATATTTCGTAGTGTTCCGCTGACTGAGAAGAAGCTATTTTTTTCGTCTTTCTTTCTTTCTTTCTTCTTCTTCTTATTTTTTTTTTTAAAGTAAGGGAAGGTGGTGATTTTGTTAAGCATAGGCTAGAGTTGGCGATATTGCTATAAGAGGATGACTTCAAGAGGAATTTTAAAATTAAAGTGAGTAGAATTATCGTTCTTGTGCAAGGGAAAGCTTTAAATCATTGCACAGTCAGCGCTGGTTTCAAACCGGCGAACATCATCCCAAGCTCCAATTTTGATGGAAGAGGGTTTCCTATGAATATGTTACAATAAATATACAAAGTTTCCCTTCTTATCGTTGACCAATAGCTACTAAAAAGCATAAAGACTCGTTTTTAGTACCAGAAAACGCTGGAAATTTGTAAACTTCAAAATATCAAAACCCGGTAAGTTTTGGCCATACAAAAATGGATTTTTTTTTTTTTTTATGTTTTACTTCTTAGAGAATGGAGAAAGTTTTTCTAAATCTAACTTATAGGACACAGGACCGAATAAAAATTTTAATTTTGCAACTGTTTAAAAAATAACTATTTTGAAGTAAATGGATTTTAATACGATGAAGAACAACATTTGAAACAATTTTGTGGCAGGAAGTATGCTTCTAAAACTGACGGTTCAGGAATTAGCTATTGGTCATTGTTAACAAGGGGCACCCTGTATATAAAATATAAAGTAGGATGAAATTAAAGGCTTCGTTGTCACTATCTTTTATTTATTTTAGAATTAGTTAGAAATACCTTTGTCTCTGTCTTCCTACTACACCACTCCAAACTACAAGTTCATAGCTATTCTGTTAGTTTTTTTTTGTTTTTTTGTTTTTGTTTTTGTATTAGATTATCTTGTTTCTTTCCTTTTCCTTTTAAATGTGTTTAAACATTGTAATACCATCTCAACCTTGATATATACTGACTTTGACTGAAATATTTGACATGTTGAGTAAAGAAATGCTTGTTACACACCTTAAAATTTGTTGGTTAAATGCATCACTGTCATTGTGTCTAAAGTATACGTTTTACAGTGACATTAATTACCACAGCTTTTGAAAGCATCAATTTTTTTTCTTTCCTTTTTTTAAAGATCCCATAAAGTTGGCAAGTTTTTGCATGAAAAGAAAAAAACTTCAAAATATAAAGATGAAGGGTGTTCTAGCTTGTATTTTGCAAATTGTTGTTAAATATAAACATTAAAGTTGTTACATTTTAAATACACTGTTATGCGTTGTTTTGTCGTTGAATTTTATCAGTTAATGTCGATTCCGTACATTTTGAAGGGATAGTGAATAAATACTTTTTGCTTAACTCTGTATTCTTAAATATATATTTTCCCACTTAAACCTTTTTTTTTTACATGTAAATTTTCACTTCTATAAAAATGTAATTTTGATAATTGGCACAAAACTCGGTTTTAGGTTTACTATGAAGCGGGATATTTATATCAAACTCATATTAGGGTGAAACCAATTTTAGGTCTGCTTTACATATATTTTTCGTCTTTTCCTTTTTAAGATACAGAATTTATAAGATACATAAAATTTAAGAAGTATGGCTTGAGTTGGCATGGATTAAGACACCATGCCTTTTTCGGACTGCTTTGTCCCCAGGAACTCAAATATGATATCTAAAGTGTGTTTTACCATTTGAAAAATGAAAGTTGGTACAATTTGTACTATATAAACGACCTCTATTTCAAAAACTTCTTTCATATTCGGAAAGAAAACACAATTCCATGGGGAATGGTACCTGTCGCATCTCTCTGCGACAATTTGATGAGAAAGCAGCAGGATGGTGTGTGTTTTTAGTGTGTATTAGCGTAAATGTTCATTATGCTTTTTGCGGGAGAACTTTTAGCTCAAGCTGCTCAGCGATATCATTATTAAACTGAAATATGCTTTTGCCTTTTGGCGTATTTTTTTTTTCTCTTGAAAGCATTATAATTATATTCTAAAAAATCTTTAAGATGATACCAAGTTGTCATTAATGTTTCTGTGTTTATCTAGCATGTATGAAATTCGATGTCGACTTTCATATCATTTATGTCTTTCGTTTTCAACTTATGCTCATAAAATAGTGTCAGTTTTCATGCAACGATAAATGTGCCGATATTAGTTATATACATCTTGTGTCATCCTTTGATTTGAACCAATGAAAAAATACGCCAAATTAAACAATTTTCCAATTATCAGTTTTAATAACAACAATAATAGTTTCAAAAGTATGAAAAAAACTAAAAATGTATGGAAAGTGGGAAAAAAAAATTACTAAATCTGATTATATTCATTTATTTACCACGTTGCCTTGAAAATGCAACATGTGAAAATAAACCCTAATACTTTTTTCAGTTAATTGTTTATATATAAGCTCTACCCCTAATATAAGCCCGTATCATTGTCTTAAGATAGTCAGTATCTTAAGATATGATCCTATTTTTAAAAATACGCGAAATTATGATAAGTGTTGCAAAAATCTCATTTCATTTCGATGTTTAAGAAGGTTTTTATTTGGAGTTTCTGCAACTTAGACATGGTTGGAGAATTCATAGGATAAAATCCCTTACAGTTTGTGTTGCCAGTGTACTACGAGCAAGTTTCATTGCTAGTCGTGGACAATTAGGCATAGTGGTTTTACAAGTAATGGGAGAACAAAGAAAAAAAAACAAAAAAAAAAGAAAAACAGGTCGGAGCTTGGTTTGGAGCTTTATGATAATGTTTCAGAAGAAAGTGACATGACTTTATTTAAATAAATGTAGATTTTTTTACATGAATGCATGAATAAATGTAGATTGTGTTAAAATTATAAATGTAAAGTAATGCACATGTGGAAAAGACAAGTTATTTTAGGCATTTTTTTAAAATATAGAAATGGTGATATAAAATTAAAAAACATACATGAAAACAAGCTATAAATTATTAATAGTTGATATTGGCTAAGCAAGATACTTATTAAAATCACAAAATTATATTCAATCACAAAACTTTCTTCTTTCCCTCAAAAGGCGGGAATATTGCCTTTTAGTATGTTATAAACTTCACTCAGAAATTTCATACTCACTTGAAATCTAGGTTTCTCTGCCCTTTTTTCTTCTTTTTATGATTATTTTCTTTTATTAATATTTTTTCATGGAGGTTCTTGTCCTGCCAAACCACAAACACCTGTCGTCAGATTTTTTTAGGGCAGATCATCGATCAGGTGGAGTTGAGTGATAAATAGCTGCTGCTGGTGCAGCATATCTTCTCAAGGACGTCCCCCTCCCCTCCCACCTCCCTTTCGAATGAGGAAGGAAGTGCTCCTGAGTTATGGTAGGGATAAGCATGAGAAATTTTCATAGAATTCTGGGAGTAGGGGGGGAGGCAGAAAAAAAAGAAAAATGAATGAATGAATGAAAGTGGCAATGGTGAGAAGTATTATGTGATGAAAAGAACGATGATATGCCTGGATTTTGGAGTTTTCTCTAAAAGTTTTTAGAACATTCTTTCGAGGGCGGGAAAAATAGGCCGAGTTTTTTTTTTTTTTTTTTTTTTTTTTTTTTTTTTTTTTTTTATTTATCTGTCGTATGTTATGATTACTTTAATTTCTTTTTTGAACACGACAGAAAATATACGGAGTGATATAAATTCAAAATAGATATATTAACTATTGTCTCTTAAAACAGCTGATGGACAGAAATATACTTCCTACTGTGAAAGTATACAAATCAAGTATCGCTTCTAGATACGGCATTTTCACTAAAAAGCATCTTTGAAACATTTAAAATTCCTAAAATTGAAAGTATCATAACTTGGTAAGTTTCATCATAAAGAGGAGCTTTTTTTAATGCCCATCGCAGACGCATTTTTCTAAATGTAACTTAGAAGAAAATGGGAATCGTGTAATAAACTAAATTTCTCATTTTAATGTGTACATAGCTCCTTTTAAGTCAACCATATTTAAAAGATGTACTTGATTTATATACTTTTAATAATGAGAAGTATGTTTCTATCACCAGCGGTTTAATAGATAATCACTGGGGCATCTATTTTGAATTACTCGGTATATATGTTGGAAATGGAAACCGCAATTTCTTATTTTCATGTGTATATAGCCCATTTTAAGTCAACCATATTTAAAAGCTGGATTTGATTCATATACATTTAGTAATCAGAAGTATGTTTCTATCATCAGCGGTTTAATAGATAATCATTGGGGCATCTATTTTGAATCATTTGGTATATTGTATGTTGGAAATGGGGACCGTAATTTCTTATTTTCATGTGTATATAGCCCCTTTTAAGTCAACCATATTTAAAAGCTGTACTTGATTCATATACTTTTATTAATCAGAAGTATGTTTCTGTCATCAGCGGTTTAATAGTAATCACTGGGACATCTATTTTGAATCACTCGGTATGGTGGAATTGGGGACCGTAAATTTCTCATTTTAATGTGCATATAGCCCCTTTTAAGTCAACCATATTTAAAAGCTGTGTACTTTTAATAATCGGAAGTATGTTTCTATCATCAGTGGTTTAATAGATAATTACTGGAATATCTATTTTGAATCATTTGGTATATTGTATGTTGGAAATGGGGACCGTAATTTATTATTTTCATGTGTATATAGCCCCTTTTAAGTCAACCATATTTAAAAGCTGTACTTGATTCATATACTTTTATTAATCAGAAGTATGTTTCTGTCATCACGGTTTAATAGTAATCACTGGGACATCTATTTTGAATCACTCGGTATGTTGGAATAGGGGACCGTAAATTTCTCATTTTAATGTGCATATAGCCCCTTTTAAGTCAACCTTATTTAAAAGCTGTGTACTTTTAGTAATCGGAAGTATGTTTCTATCATCAGTGGTTTAATAGATAATTACTGGAATATCTATTTTGAATCACTCTGTATATACGCTGTAGAATACTGATATTTAACTTAATTATTTTCTCACAAAGCCACTAATTAACAAAATAAATACATAAAGACGTTTAAAGGCGTTCATCACAAAAATTCAACCACCAATGATCGATATTATGATAGATGACTGCCAACATTACATTTTTAAACAAAACCCACTTCAACTGATTTTTTATTAACTGACGATCACATTTCGTATATTTAGATATTTAGAGACATGGAAGACAATTTTCGCGATAAAAAAAAATAATTACAGAAATTAAATACCAAATTTTTTTCTGCACTTTTGTAGAGGGTGAATGCATACTGAGTACAATTCATCAGTACTTCAAATGAATTATTGCATGAATGTTCTCACTCAGTGTTTTTTATGCGGAATTAGTGGCTTTGCTGTCACGCGCAAAAGAATGTGAGTAATCCATTTCATTAGTGATAATTGCGTATATCTATCTGGCTTTTTCGAATCTTAGTAATCAGGGTGGTTATTCCAAAGCGCGGTGGAGAAGGGTGTGGGAGGGACTTTCATTGAGGGGATCAAAAAATTCTCAGGTCTCTTTTTAGGTGCGTTAGTAATCGTAATTATATAAATACGTTGCACCTATAGTCGTCGGCTGTCCGTCCGTCCGTCTGTCCGCATATAACAGCGCAAAAACTACCCAACCGAATGGTTTGAAATTTAATTATATATAATCGTTGCAGAATTTTGTCGATTCATTTCATATTTAATGAAAATCAAATTCAAACTTAAAAAGACATTAATAAAAGTTTTCTTCATTCTATTAACTACTATCATATACATAATCTATATAATAAAAGCGCAAGTCATGTGATTGAGGATAACAAATACGGGCTAGCCACATCTTTTTCCACATGCCAAGCGGCCATTTTTATTAAAAATTATTTTTTAATAAAATTGCATAAAAGTTACATTTTTAGAAAGATTGTTCAAAAAAATGGTTTGCTTGAGAGAAGAGTTAGATTAAAAAATGTATAGATTCTGAGATAACTTGAGTGAAAATTAGGTTAACAGCCGAATATCTCAATCTATTAAAGTAAATAAACAAAAGATTCATTCATCGTAAGTCATAGAAATATTAACCATAGAGGTAATCATTCGCAAAGCAAGATCTCCATGGTGAATTTTACAGCGCTGTCTGGTGTGTCGAAAAAAATGGCATCTGTAAGCATGGCATACGTAATAATAATAAAAAAAAGGCATCCTCATTTCGTTCATAGCAGACGATATAATATATTTCACTGAAATAATAACGATGATTTTTTACATTGTAAAACTAGTTATAGCACGAAACGAACGCACCTCATTTGTTCCGTTTAACCAACAATTTCCAACTTGTTTGTTTATTTCTTGCACACCTGAGAAGCAATTGACGCAGTTTTATTCAAATATATTTTTTTGAAGTTAGCCAAAACACTCATTATTCCTTTGTATCACCGCGTTGCATATTTGCAACATGCTTAAAAGTCAATGTTACTTATAGAGTGGGCTTTAAAATATGATTTTTATTGGCTGCTACTGTCCAACACAGCAGTTAATATAAATTGTTCATTGAATTTTTAACAGACGGCGATACTGTAAATTTTCCATGCCAAAGTTTTATTTATCATTCAAGCAGTTTCACATCTTTACATTTTGTGAAATTAAAAAGGCTGGAGACATTCGAAAATAGTTTTTTTTTTTTTTTTTTTTTTTTTTTTTTTTTACGAAGGTAAGTTTATATACTTTACATTTTTCTATTAGAAAATTGACAATATTTATGAGAAGTATTTAAATTTCTGTTTATTACAGAAGTGAAAAATTCCTTTTAGTCTTTTTTTTTTTTTTTTTTTTTTTTTTTTTTTAATGTTTTAAATTTAATTATTTGTACATGCTTAAAATGATGTTTCTTAACATCTGAGTAAATAATTTTCCAATCGGAGTTGTTGAGTTACAAAGGGTTAATGATAAATATGTCTCATTTTGAGAATGTTGCAATAGCAAGACTAGAAAATATTGTTTATAATTATTCATTTCTGTGCTTAAATGCTTATTTAATGCAAATGTTTTTATTTTAATCAAATTCGGCAAGTTACTTTTGTTTTAGTACAAGTTTTGAAGCCTTTTTTTTTTTTTTTCTTTTTTTCGTATGACCTGTGATGTTGATACATTCTGAAATATCAAATTCCTTGGAGGGTGGGAGGCAATTTCTTCCCTTTGTCTCCCCAAATGGCGCCCCTGTCGGTACCTACTAAATGATAATGTGTTTTTTTTTTCTTCACGTAATTATCTCTACACGGCATCAAAAATCTAAATTTAAAATTTAGGCCCCATTCAGTTCATTAGTTTTAGCTACAAATGCCCTCCAAAAAAGAAAATATATTTTATGACCACCCTGTATATCTATCGGTTAACGAGCATCCATGCTCTTGTCAGCATTCATTGTTTTCCGCTTCAACAGTTGATAGATGAGCCGCTGCCGAACGTCCGAAACCTGGAATCTGTGTATCCCTTTAGTTAATAAATGGTTTACATTCCTATCTATTATTTCAATACTTTCATATCAGGGCTTTAACAAGATAGGGGCAGGAAGCCCCCCCTTTCCCCCCCCCCCCCCGTCTTAGAAACTTCTTGAGTCTTCCCTAGACTTCATAAACTTTTAATAATATATCTAATATATCGGAAATATATTTCAAAATTTCTAAACTTTGTAATCAAAAGTTTTATGACAGGTGGGAGGGGGAGGCATGCCCTCTACTTTTGTCTATATTTATTTATCATTAAAATAGAAGAAAAATGGTCAGATATGAGTTAGCCCCCCCCCCCCCCAAAAAAAAAAAAAAAAAAAAAAATTCAATACCTCATCTGACTTTGCCGGCTGGTTACTGCCCTGTTGTGTGATATTTGGTAGCAATCGGAAAACGAATGTTATTCGTCTTTCAATATAAATATATATATTTTTAATGATTTCATTAAAATCATACGCTAGTTAAAAATAGAGTTATCATTCTCTAAGGACAAAGGTTATATAATAAAGAATTATTCCACTGGAATTGTTTTTGCAATGTACACGTTATGGAGAAACATTCGTCAGTTGGACAACACCTTAGAAGTAAAAACAATTTTGCAAAACTTTTGAAAATAGAGGCGTAATCTCTCTCTCTATTTTTCTTTTTTTGAAGTTTCAAAAAATTTTAATACTTGACTACTTGTAGAATTTTTGCCCTCACTCTGAAATAATTCAAAATTTCCTAAAAATGCTTATTGAAAAGTAAATTTTTATTTAACTTCGTTATCAGTACAGAGAAGCAGGATTCCCGTGTGCGCCCCTCATTCCAGAAATTATAATCTACCGGCTCTCTATAAAAACATAGTAGAAGATTCCGTAAAGGAAATGTTTCACAACTTTTTTAACAAATTATAATGAATTTCTTCAAATAATATTTTTGTTCACATACTAGCAGAAGTTTTGTTATTATTTTACTGTAATCTTCTGTTAAAAACTTAACAAACATGAATCTTCTTCTATTAATAGGCTTCATCAGATGAGAAAACATTTTTGCCTGGTGAAATAAATATATTGGTGGGTTAATGAGCACCCATGCCCTTGTTACCATTTATTATTTTCCGCTTGAATGATTTGCTAGACGAGCTAGTACCAAATAGGCAAAATCTGGCATATAAGTATCTATTTATTTAATTAATTGGCAGCATTTCTCTTTATGATTTAGAGTCCTGCCAATTTTGACTGACCCGACCCGATTGGAACGGGAGGAATCGGATTGACGCTAATTTTATTCGTGGCAGGTCGGGTTGGCTTTAATTTTTTTTGGTTTCGGATTGTGGCTTGATTCTTGCGGGTCGTGTTGGGTTCGGGTTATCCCAGTTTTCAATAAAGTCTAGAATATTTTTTAGATAAAGAAAAATAAACTGCATATTTGAACATTAATGAGCATGTAAATGTTTATTTGTCTACATAAAAGATAAAATTGATATCACAGTAGACTATTTTTCCGTAATTCTATTAAAATATGAATTAATTTTCTTTTATTTTGAGTTCTGTTTGGGTTTCGGGTTGACTTTTAAATATAATTTTTGGTATAACCCGATCCATTACTATTTAGTAGATAAGTTTGATATATTAAAAATTAATTTAGTAGAAATCAGAAAACGTGTGTCAATTTTTATGAAAATAAATGCTTTTCTAATGGATGTTATAATCATTTTATCCTTTAAAAACAAAGACAGAATGTCATTAAAATTCCGTCGATGCGAAATGGGGAGAAAAGAAAATCAAAAGTAACAGAAACGAGAGACTTTCGATAGATGGCGAGAACATGGATATTCCTTTGTAGCAGAAAATAAACTACAAATCTGTGGAAAGTATAAGTCCTCTACTCTTTTCTCTTCTCTCTTTCCTTTCCTCCATTTTCATTCTTCTCTCTACACCTCTTTCTCTTTATTTGAAGTTTAAAAAAAAAATAGTAATTTTTTTGATTTACCTCTAGTGAGTTTGCTTTCATTTTGTCAAACTAATATTTCACTAAAACTTTGAAAAAAAAAATATTTCATTTAAAGATTTTATAGATTAGAAATCCTTTTAGAATGGACATTAAAGGTAATGGAAATGTAAGCCTTTCGTTAGATGATCACGAATATCCATCTTTGCAGCATAAAAGAATGTGAATTTTTGAAAAGTATAAGCATTGTCCTCTCTATCTCTCTCTTGCTCATCCCCTTTCTTTTGCTCATCGCCCCCCCCCCCGTCTCTCTCTCTCTTTCTCTTTATTTGGCATTTTAATCCGTTAGGATCTGGTTGTCCTATTAATAGTATACATGTCTTTTCATTCAGTATTTTTTTTTTTTTTTTTGTCTTAACAAATATTTTTGTTATTATCTGCATATAGTAATGTTTATACATTTATTATTATGACTTCATTTATGCTTAAGCATTTAGTAATAATAAATTAAATTAAAAAATGCTTAGTTCTCTTTACACTCTTGATGGTTCTTTTATCTCAAACATGTGTTTTACCCTTTACATTTAAAATAGGGGCTACTTTTCCAAACAAATAATTTGTGATAAAACATAAAAAGTACTAGAAAGTTGTTAGGTCTACGCTTAATCATGTTGTAACACCGCATTTTCCAAACGTCTTCAAAAAGTTTTCCTTAGCCTATTGTCATAACAATAGTGCGCAAAATAACTACATTCGTTAGGAATCTGCAAATGATATATTTGTTAAATTTCAGTAAACCTTAACTTTTGTGATTTGGATAGCTACTTCTAATATTACTAACGTAAAAGTGTTTTCCTCCAAAATGTAAAACGAAATTCGGGATCCGAATGGGTTAAGGAATTTTACTATATTTTTTTAGAAAACAGGCTATCAAAGCCTGAGAGCTAATGTGCCCGCAGGTTCTGTATGTATGTACGTACGTAACGCGATAACTCTTGATAGATATATCCGATTTGCTTCATATTTTGTATATAGGCTCATTCTGATAAGGCACCTCCCTGATTAATTTTGGGAGTTCATTGGTTAAGTATAAAGAGGGGACGGGGGTAAATCCCCCCTTCATTTAGATAAATGGGTTTTTCATGCAGAATTTTCCGATTTGCTTCAAATTTTGTATGTAGCTTCATTCTGATAAGGGGCTTTCCTGATTAGTTTTAGGGGTTCATTGGTTAAGTATAAAAGGGGGGAAAAGGGGCTAATCCCCCCTTAAATTAGATAAATGATTTTTTCATAGAAAATTATCCAATTTGTTTCAAATTTTGTACATAGGTTCATTCTCATAACACGCTTCCCTGATTAGTTTTAGGGGTTTATTGGTTAAGTATAAAGGGGGGAACGGGGCGCTACCCCCCTTAATTTAGATACATGGGTTTTACATGCAGAATTATCCGATTTGCTTCAAATTTTGTATATAGCCTCATTCTGATAAGGCGCTTCCCTGATTAGTTTGGGGATTCATTGGTTAAGTATAAAGGGGGAACGAGGGGCTAACCCCCCCCCTTAATTTACTGTCGATTTCTTTATTTTTCGAGGGGCATTATTCTTTGAAATAAGAGTATAATATACATTTAGTGTGAATAGTCTGTGAGCTCAATGCCATCAGTTTAACTGGGCACTTTTCTTTTTATTTAGCTTTTACTTTGATAAATTCATATTTCCCTGAAACGTCAAGATAATAATAATAATGTTCCATTTAACAGGCATGAAAGAGTTCCCTCCTAAATGAGAAATTCCATTTAAAATAAAAACAATTTTGGACATTATCTGAATTGATGCAAAAATACAAAGAAAATATTGGAAGCATATAGGGGGAAAAAAGAGGGGTTGAAAAATTTAATAATAAGACATTTTGTCTGCTCAAATCCTTAGGGTTTGTTTCTGAGTTGCTGTACAAAAGAGCCTGTCACGTAATCAACGAACTCAATGGTTTCCAGCAATTTAATTACATATATTTTATTTTATATTATTTTGATTTTGTTGGCAACAGTAGTTTTATGTTTCGATAGTTGTTTTGTATTCCAAAAATTAAGTGGAGAATAAAATATTGAAAAGTAAAAACAGACGATTTTTTAAAATTATAGGTCTTTATAAAATAAGGTAAATATTATTTTTTTTTAACAAAACGTAGAAACGTTATATATTTTTTTTTTTTTTTTTTTAACTTGAATACAGACAAATTTTTTCTATGTTTATTATTTCCACTGTTTTTATTGAATTCTCAATCATTTAAAGAACTTGAATACCCAGTGTGCATATTAGTAATTTGACAAACCATCAAATCAAAGGTGAGCTTATAAGTATCTGAAAGTCATTTGAATGAAGTTGTTTAATGTGTCTTTTCAGACTGGATTTTTTTTTTTTTTTTTTTTTTTTTTTTTACCTAAACTTTAAAAGGGAAAGGGAGTTTCTGTAAGGTTATTTTTGAAATAGAAAATTTTCTTTCAGAAATGCATTTTTGGAGATGTATTTCTTGGAGCAATGTTCAATTTGAGGTGCATCTATTTATTAGCTTGGAGAATGTTTTTTTTTTTCTTTACAAAGAAGGTGGGGGAGGGGGGGGATCTTAAACAGCCAAACCATCCAGAATAATATTTGTTTTGAAAAATTAATCACTGTATACTCGTACTTTTCATAAGTTCATCAGATATATTTGGATTTACACCTTTAGCAATCCATCTCAATTTTCTTTTTTGATTCAATGTACCTATACATTTATTTTTGTTTAATTTGTTTTTAATACTTTCTATATTACTAAAAAAATATATAGATATATATATATATATACAGTTATATTTCCTTTTATTGTATAAATAACTGTTAAAATGTGTTTAAATTATAAGAATTTCGTGCTATTGTATAGATGGTAAGAAACCACTTTCATGCCTTATTACATTATGTTCTCGGCGGTGAAAAATTGACATATATTGGAATTTGTTGTTAGGAAGGGAGTAAAATTAATTGAAAAACTAATAATTCCACGTTATTTTTTATTGCTTCAAGTATTTAAAAAACATTTGTTTTGTTGTTAAATTTTGTCCATATTATGTCGGAAACCTACAGCCGCGTTGACCTGTACCAAAATATCCTGGCTCGATGGGCAGCATCCCTTCCAGTAGAAACAAAAAAATATTTTTTCTTGTAAAATAAGGCTGTAGCTAAGAGCCATAGGCTCAATTTTTTGAATTTTTGAAATATCAGAAACTTGCGCTATTTAAAAAAAAAAAAAAAAAAAAAAAAAAAAAATCATTTTTCGTTTAAAATTTTGATTTTTAAACTTATTGGAATAATATAAAAATTTAAATTTTCAAAAAATGGATCGATGGTCCTTAGACATTTTAATTATGCGTACATGAGCGCAAATTTTATACAAAAATGCTAAGAATTATTCAAGTTATCATGTTGCTCATGTTGAAAAATGTAGTTTCCAGAAAATCGCGTTTAAAGTTTCAGAAGAATAAAATGTACTGATATATATTTTAGCTATTACTGCGCCATACTATGTACCCTCCTGTGCTATCTGCAGCTTCAATAAGATAGTAAAATCTTTTCGGCGAGGTCGGTATTATCGATCGTGAGCGCGCTCACATATTTTCTCATATCATTCTTAATAATTGGGATATAACTTTAAATCTTTTTGCCCACAATTTTACACACTATGAAGATTTAATTTCCGTAAAAAAAAATAAAAAATAAAAAATAAAATAAATAAATAAATCTATTTATATAATAGACTAAGGTGACGATACCGGGACACGCTTATCCTCCAAAAAGATAAAAAAATATCGCGGCCATGTTAGGCTTAAGCATTCCGATTCCGTATTATAAATCGAACAATTGCCTTATTTAATCTACATTGTATCACATCTTTTCTTCTTCCTTTTTTCCAAAACCTTCAAAAACTAAACAATTATAATATTTCAAGTTCGAAATTAAAAATAATCAGCTACCAACAGCAGAGTAGCGATATAAACAAATGAACACCGTTGCCATTCAGAAACACAAATTCCAAATCGATTTCGAATGAACAACTCTTTGACGATTCATTAAAAAAATACGGTTAACATCCGATTCTGCTTTTAATATATTGTGAAAGCATATTAAAGCTAGTGATGGGCATAACGATTATTTTGATTATTCGAATGAATCATTCGGGCATGCTCAGAAGCATATATGTCAAACTTCACTTTTTTTATTATTATTATTCAATTACTACCAGAAATTTTTGAAAAAGAAAAAAAAAAGTTTCTGCAGAAACATTTTTTTTTTCAAAATTTCTGGTAGTAATTGAATAAAATTTTTTTTTGAAGTTTGACAGGTATGCTTCTGCATTGCCCGAATGATTCATTCGAATAATCAAAATAATCGTTCTGCCCATCACTAATTAAAGCCTTTAAATATTTTGAAATGCGTTTTTGATTATTGTTTACATTTATAAGCAGTAATTTTACGACTGTTTACATTTACAAGCAGTAAGTTTACGACATACATATGAAAATATTACGTAATTTATTGAATAAATATGTTTAAAAGTATTGTCGATGTTTTCAACAAATATTAATAATTTTAATGATTATCTTCTGTCAATTTAATGATTATTCATCATTATTCATATGAATAATGATTCATATATTTCACTGTTCTGTAGTAGCAACAGTAAAACGTTGTTTCTTTAGGAAAACATGCTGAGATTTCGCTTTGTAGTTATCCAGTTATTTTTTAATGTTTTAAAACTAATTTTTTACTTTTTACTATGGATTTTCCGAATGAAACGCTTTCGGAAAAAAGGCGCCGCCGATTGAACATGGAAAGAACTTCACGTCGGCGATCGCGGCAGTCTCAACGGATTTCAACTTAAAAATAACACTTTTCCGTCATTTTTGACGGAGGCATATGCTAGTAAATAAATAAATGAAAGTTGAGTACGTAAGTAACCCGTTAAAATCCATTACAAATACAGAAAATTCATTGGAAATTCAGACAAAATACACCTCTACAGAGAAACATTCCCAATTTTAACTGCCTTTTGGCAGAAATTCTAATTCTTATTTCTCACGAAATTTTGTAGGAAATTTCCGTTATTATTTTACTGCCGTCTCCTGTTACTAAAATGTTATCTCCCCTTATTAATCGACTTCGAGCGATGAACTATCGTTTTTGCTTTTCGGTGAAATATATCGGTCGGTTAATGAGCGTCCATGCTCTTGTCAGCATCCGTTGTTTTCCGCTTCAACGATTGATAGATGAGCTGAAGCCAAACGTCCGAAATCTGGCATCCTATGTATCCCTTTAGTTAATAAATTGATGACATTCCACCGTACGGTTTTATCTTGTAGATAAGTTTGATGTTTAGAAGTTAGGAGCGTATGGTTTTGGGGAGTAATAAAAAAAACATAAATATCTTTTTTTTTTTTTAACAAATGTTTTTTTAATGGATATTATAAAGATATTATTTAATGAATAGATACTACTCATAGGACTATACGATTATGTCGTTGTGTATCGCTTTATGAGATCGTTAGCTTTCATGCTTAATTCCAATTTTGGAGGAGTAATTTTTTTTTTTTCATGATGTTTATATTTTACAGGCATACAAGGATTTTTTCTTTTCCCTTTCGAGAGTAGGGTGTTTCTAAATTTTTTTAAAATTCTAATTTCGATAAAAATATTTTAAAAAATCCATCACGTACAATTTCGACAAAAATTGAGAATTTTGTATTAATAAATTAACGCTTGAACGATTGATAGATGAGTTGCAGCCAAACGTCCGAAATCTGGCATCTATGTATCCCTTTAGTTAATAAATTGATGGCATTCCATCGTACGGTTTTATCTTGTAGATAAGTTTGATGTTTTCGAGAAGTTAGAAGCGTAGGGTTTTGGGGAGTAATAAAAAAAAAAACACGAATGTATTTCTTTTTTTTTTAACAAATGTTTTTTTAATGGATATTATAAAGATATTATTTAATGGATAGATACTACTCATAGGCCTATACGATTATGTCGTTGTGTATCACTTTATGAGATCGTTAGTTTTCATGCTTAATTCCAATGTTGGCGGAGTATTTTTATTTTTTTCATGGTGTTTATATTTCACAGATATACATGGTTGGTTGGTTGGTTGATTTATGATGGCCGATTATCTACTCTTGGGATATAGGCCCCAGGGGGGAGTGTCCTCCGTGGGGGGAGACTTTTTAACCCGTATTTACGGCAAGGTTCGAAGAAAACCACGGATTCCTAACGACTAGGTAGACGGGCGCGACAGGGGTTTGAACCCAGCACCTCCCGTCCAGCTTTAAGAGCAGAACCTCTCAGCCACTGGTGGGGCTGACAGGCATACATGGATTTTATTTTCCCTTCAGAGAGAAGGATGTTTCCAATTTTATTTTCCCTTCAGAGAGAAGGATGTTTCCAATTTTTTTTCCCTTCAGAGAGAAGGATGTTTCCCATTTTTTTCCCTTCAGAGAGAAGAATGTTTACAATTTTATCCCTTCAGAGAGAAGGATGTTTACAATTTTATTTAAAATTCTAATTTCGATAAAAATATTCAAAAAATCCGTCACGTACAATTTCGACAAAAATTGAGAATTTCTGATTAATAAATTAAAAGTTTAGTCATAAAGACATAAGAACTAGAGGTGTACCGAGTACTTGTTATATACATGATATTCGGCTTACTCGGACAACTTGCGTCCATGCATACTTATAGTATTCGGCCAATATTTGACTATGTACTGGGCCATTGCCGAGTAGTTGTAAAAATTTGCTTTCTTTTGTTTTAAGCATCGTTAAAGAAAAGAAATTCCATACCCTAGTTATTTGTAAAAATTGATTCAAATATAAATATTAGTATATAATATAATAAACGCAATAATTCAAAAAACTCTTACCTGCTACATAAAAATGTGTCTACGCAAAAGTTTACAAAACGTGATGTCATTAATTAATATATAACAGAGTTTTAACTTAAAATTTATCGCGATCCGCTAAATTATTTTCATCCCATCCTATTCTAAATTCTTCAGAGTACACCACTAATAAAAACCTCTAACTGGTCAAATGTAAATTTAGTTATAAAGAAGCAAATACCATTACATATATTGTAGCAGGTTACTGCGTAGTAGAGTCCTGTACAGGTCGTGTTCATTACGATCCGAACCCGAAATATCTGCCAAAAATCAACCGGAAAAAAATATCTTTATCCCGACTTGAACCGAAAATGGAAGAAAATTAATCCCTATTGATAGAATTATGGGAAAAGGCAATTATATCTCTATTATTATTATTTTTTTCTTTTTGTATAAACATTTGAAAACTATTCAGGACTTTCTTTTGAAATATCTGGTCAACTAGAAATCGACACAAAAGAGTCAAACCCGAACCTGAAAGAGATAAAGTGAACCCGAACCGCGACGAAAAGAAAAATAGCGCCAACCTAAGGTTCGTTCATTTCAAGGAAATTTATCTTGTATAACCAATCTTGCATAACCAAATCAACTGTCAATAAAATTATAGCATTATATAACGGTGAATTATAGATCATTTTTAAAATTTAGTGCTGCCATCTGTTGTCGCAAATACTTATTTTCAAACCATTAACCTTTTCGTGTTGGATTATTCGTTTTCAATTTTTGGAAAAAATTCTTTTACGTCAATAATATTGAAAGTAGCTATCCTAATAACAAAAGTTAAGGTTTAATGAAATTTATCGAACATGTCATTTACTGAAATCTAACGAATAAAGTTATTTTACTTACTATTCGTATTCATATGACAATAAGCTAAGGAAGAATTTTTAAGACGTTTGAAAAATATCATTTTAAACAAGAATAAACAGACATAACAACATTCTAGGATTTTTAAAATTTTATCTCAAATTATTTCTTCTGAAAAGTAAGACCTATTTTAAATTTAAAGAGAGGAACATATGTTTAAAATAAATGAATCGCCAGCGGTGTAAAGAGAATTAAGCAAACTTTTATTATTATTGTTATTACTAAGTGCTACATAAATGAAGTGATAATAATAAATGTATAGACATTACTATCATTACTACATGCAAATAATAACAAAAGTAATTGTTAAGACAAAATAATAGTCAATTAAAAGACATGTCCTATTACTAGAGCGGATTAATGTGCTTTTATTCGTTTAATCAATATACTTTTTATTCAATGAATTAAAAATAGGGTCTAACGCTTGTATCGGGAAAAATGGCACTAAAAAATATTTAACACCACTATTTCCAAACAAAAATCTTCGCGATACATTTCTACAACATTTACAATAGAAATCTACAAAGAAGATGGTTACTTGGAAGTAGTGGTGGTAAAATTTTTGCTGCCATTTCTTTCATGAAAAACGTTAACAACTAATCATAAGTAACATTTAAATGAGCTTTCTTTTTAATTTAGAATTTTTCTGGTTTCTAAAAGACCTTTATCTATATATTTAAAGCTAAAGAGGCATTCTGTCAAATTCCATAAAATATCGTCTCTTTACGCATGCGTCAACTTTTTTTGAAGGATTCTCCCCTCAGAAACGATAAGACTGATTGATTAGCCTGTTGAGCCTAGGGGGGTTGAAAAGGGTTGATTTAAAGACCTTCTAATATATTTTTGCTCTGAAATTGAAAGAGATTGAAAGGCCTTTTTTTTTCTTTTTTTTTTTCCCCTTTAAAAAACTCATGTTTTCAATACTAAATATGCATCTTTTTTTGCGAAATTTTAAAGAGAGCTTGGTATCATGGTTTATCTGGGTTTTAGAATCAGGCTGATAAAAGTAAAATTAATGAAAAATTTTAAAGACCGCGTGATTTAAAAAAAAGAAGAAGAAAGAAAATACTAAATATTCATATATATATATATATATATATATATTATATATATATATCAATATTTAGTATTATATATATATATATATATATATATATTAATTTTTGAGACTGTAGTAAGTAAAAAAAAAAATAATTCAATTAATATTTTTAGTTAAATTCTTGCTAAAATAATTCATGTATAATAGGAAGTAAATTACAAGCTTAAAATTATTTCACTTCATTAGTTGAGTAGGCTGGACTGACAACACAATCTATCGTTTTAAATCTATAGAAATCGCTTACACAATATAACAGTTCATAAAATTTTCAATATTTAATTAATTTAAAAGCAGCTAATTAAAAATAAAAGTATATTTCTAAAGGAGCTTTCAAGTGATTGACCGTCAAATTTTGACGGGTACCATCTAGTTTTAATTAAAACTAAAACAAACTTTTGTTGTGTGTATTTCTGATGAATCCGTGTAGTTGAAAAGATTTAATTTACTTAAACACTGAGACTGTTATTATAAAGTTTTTTTCTAATTTTAATTTATATTTCAATTGAGTACATGTGAAATATCTTAATTTGTTTGTTAATTTGTTGTAATTTTACCTGTCAAATGAGAACTTAAACAATATCCCAATCTGTTTCAGAAATCAGATAATGACAGGTAGTGAAATAAAAGATAAAATGTAATTTCATTGATATAGAATGAATTTTTTACACACATTTCTTTAAAAAATTATTTCTACAATTTAATTGAAAACGTCTTCTCTACCTTGGGCAAAGTTGATTTAAAAATTCTTTAGTCACACAAGTTATTTTCAAATTTATTCAATAGATGGCGCAAGCTACTGCGTTGTGATTTGCATTGTTTTGATATTTGATAAGTAAATTCTATCCTTTCAAGGTCGTCATCGAATTTTTTTTTTCTTTACAATAAAATTTAAAACAGCAGTTATTTTTAGAAACAAACTAATTTTCATTCAAATGACCTCCAATTAAAAATTGAGATGTCAAAAACAAAATATTATATATTTGTTTAAAAAAAAAAAACTATTGCGCTACAGCAAACAGTTTTTGTATTGGAAATTAGGGGGACAATTGTTTATGCAATCGAAACTTTAGAGTGTTTCGCTGAAATTGGGATCTTTGTTCATATTTTCAACAATAATGAAGACATTGTAACGAAATTTTAAATAGATTGAGATTTCTTTATATGAAATGCACGGTAGAGTCCTACATTGGGTCGGGTAACCCAATTTTACCCGAATCCGACGCGCTTTTCGGTTTAGGTTGACACTAAGTTTTTTCATTGCGAGTGGGTCTGGTCTGGTTAGCTTTAAAGTTCAACCGTTTCAGATTCGGGTCAGGTTTTGACTCTTTTTGGTCTATTCCAGGGTGAATCGATTTTTCAAAAGAAAATCCTGCATATTTTCCCAATTTTATATAACGAGTATTATTACTTATTTTTAATTAAAATTTTATTACCATTTTTATTACTTTGTATTATTACTTCTTTTATTACTTTGTATTATTACTTTTTTATTGCTTTGTATTATTACTTTTTTTTTATTTATTACTTTGCATATTAATAAGTGATATGTGTTCACTTTTATGCACAAAAGATAAAATTGATATTAGAGATATAACTGTCGACTATTTTCCCATAATTGTTAATAATAATAATAACTGCCCCAATATTGATTCATTTTTTTTTCACTTCAGGTTCGGTCGGTTTGGGGTTTGAATATTTCGCTTCGAGTTGACAATTTTTTTTGGTCGGGTTCGGATCGGGTTTCGGACTGACTTTAAGGCGAAATTTCGGGATCGAGTCGGGTACAACTCGTATTGTTAATAGTTATTTCCCAAAATACTATTTTTATTTAGTTACTTTTTAAGTATGTATATGGTTACATTGTTACATTGTTACGTGAGTAAAATATACAATCGTTTATTACAATTGTACTTAAATAACGGAAAGAATATTTAAGAACGGAAAAAGAAAAGACGAGAAGGGCTAGATTCTCACTTTGAATAGATATTTTGTAACAGTGTAAGTTGTAATTTGTATTCTTAATAATTATTTTCTAATACCTGTCAAATAAAATATATATCATTATCAAGGGGGGGGGGGGGGATTATTCGCATGAGAGAAATGCATAATGAAATAAAGGAAAGGATACTAAATAATAATCCTCGGAAGAAGCGAAAAAAAAAATCACGCACATACACACAAATTGAAATTACACTTAAAAAAAATAAAGAACGAAAAGAAAAAAAAAATATGAAGGACCAGATTTTCATTTTGAGTATATATATTTTAACAACGTAAGTAGTACTTGTATCCTGAATGATTACTTCCCAGTACACATGAAAAATAAAATACCTATCATTATAAAAATATATAAATAAAAAATATCATTCCCACGTAGAAAAAATGAATAATGAATAAAGAGAAGGATACTAGATAATAATCTCTGAAAACCCGAAAAAAAAAAAATAATTATGGAAAATCCCAAATAAAAATTTCTCTACCTTGAACAACGTGGCAGAAATAGCGATAATGTGATTACTATATTGCACGCGCCAAATCGCCGCGTTTTTATTACAAACCTACCGAGTACTTCCGTATTCTAATTAATTCTTCCTACTTTCGGAGTGAGATCAATATGTGGAAATAATTGTATGCCCTTTATTGCTCAATGGCTTTTACATATTCAGATTTTTACTTTGTGTATGTATTAGAAAGAGTAGTATATTTTCTTTTTCCGATTACTTTCTCTTTTTATTTAACTCCAAATCAATTATTCTTTTCTGTGCAGTCCAGTCCCCACCCGCACATCAGAACAGTTAAAGTGTTTTTATTCGTATGGAAGAAAATTAGCATATGAATCTTTAATTTAATCGATATGTCTAGCATGGGTTTATATAGCTTTAGAATTCTGCAACTTGATATACCCGTGGGAAATTATAATAAAAGAAATATGAAATTTCAGTTGAATTTTAAAGATTTAATTTTTATCTCGATGATTATTACTGTTTTAATAATATATGTTTTGATAATTTTAAGCTATGAATTTGAAATTCATCAAATTAATTTTAATTTTAAGTTCAAACAGAATAATTCTTTGTGTACAATTCACTGTAAAAAAGATTGATTTTTTTAATCTAGGAAAATATCATATAATTTAACCACGGACAAAAAAATACAATAACGTCTTCCAAATTATCCATGATTCCGAAATGCGTTCTTTATCTTAAGAAACCCCAGAAACCAATGTACTTTCGATATTTAAAGAAGCATTTATATAATACAAAGTTTCTTTTGCCGCCACTGCTTTTCGGAAGCGTTTCCCAGTTGTTTTTATAGTGTACTAAACAGTTTTCTCAACCCATAATACAGTGAAACTTCCATTTAACAAAATCTCGTCATTACACTTAAACACTTCATTATGAAGAAAATTCGATAAATAGAAATCAACTTATATTTATGAAACTTGTATACATATAATCTATATAAAATTAAAAATATACACATAAAATGGAAATATTTGAAAAATGTATTTAATTCGGGCAGTCATTTTTTTTTTATGCGATGTAGATATGAGCATAATTAATAAGAATAATGTCAAACAAAACAAAGAGAAGTAAACAAAATCCGAAGCTTACCTTTTCTTTTTTCATTAAAATGTGATTAAATGTCTGTGTTTTGATTAAATGATTCAAATTTGTTCATTTTCGTACAGTCTGATGAAATAAATTCATACATCCATCGCAACAGCAATCTCTCCGTTTGAATACTATACACGCACGAAAGTGGAATTAACTTTGTTATATAGAAAAAGTTTTTCGTAATATGTAGATTAATTTACATGTTTAGAAAAAATTTTTCGTAATATGTAGATTAATTTACATGTTAATGATGTTCAAAGTCAAGGTTCTGCAGAAAATTTCGTTAAGTAGAAAACTTCGTTAAAGGGAAGTTCCACTGTATAAGTTTTACGCATGCTATCAATTCTCAAGTAAACATTTTCATCTTCAACCAACACGTTTTGCAGACGATCATGATAAGTTAACAACATTAACATTAATTATTATTTTGTTATTTCTTGCATGAGCAAAATCATTTACGCAGTTGAAAATGTTTTTGAGAACTGATTACATCCTAAAAACCAACATTCCGGTTTGAGAGAATTGATAAATACACTATAAAAACGACTCGGAAGCGTTTCCGAAAGTCACTGGCAGCAAAAGAAACTTTGTTTTTATAAATTTTGCTTTAAATTTAGAAAATATATTTGTTTTTGAGGTTTCTAATAATAAAGAATGCTTTTCGGTATCATGGGTAACCGGGAAGGGGTTGTTATATATTTCCGTCCGTTGTTGTACTTTAGTAGATAAGGAAATATTATTTGTTTGTTTTTTATATACAGTGTTCGAATAATTTTGAATTTTATATTCCTCGTCGAATTTTTATCTAAATTAGAATTGTAGCGGAAATTCTGCACATACCACAAATCTTTACATCTTGCACGATTAAAGCATGTTGCTTGACGAAAATGTTATGCACGCAAATTTTAAAGTATTTTCTAAATAATTTCTTATTCTATTTCCACATTTATGCTAATACAATCCATGCTTGTTGAATAAAATACCCTTTTCCTTTTCATTTTGTACTTTTGAACAAAAAAGATGCATATTATTGTAAGACGAACTGCGGTGCAAGAAAAATAATTTTTAAGAACATTACATATTTGCTTTCATGTTTTTTTTTTCTGTTTCTCTCTAACCTATACAGTCACGCCTCTATTTAACGAAGTCCCAAATTGCAGCAAAAAATGTTCGTTATATGAAAATTTGTTAAATAGAAATTCGCCTTTTTAACCCATTAACGCCACAATTATTTCTCACTTGAAAAATGGAAATATTGCATCTCGCACCGCTTTTTTAGAATCGAAATTTTTATCTTATTTTATAGAGGAATTTTTGGTCGTCAAAATAAGCTAAAATTTCTTTTCAGATTTACCGGTGTGCAAACAACAAAAGCATATTTAGCTATGGTGTTGTTTTATTGCAACGCTAGACTTTAATGAGTTAAATACTTTAAACTACATAAAGACAAATTTTAAATTCATAAGCACTAAGTATCATATAATAAAGAAATTAATTAAAGTTTTTAAAAAATTATAACCATTTGTTTTATTTACGTTATTCATAATTATTTTTTAGGAAAAAGAGCTATGAAAAGCATTACCGTCCAAAGATACACGCTGAAATAATAATAATAATGATAATAATAATAATAATAATAATAATAATAATAATAATAATAATTGTAATTGTAATTTAACAAATTTTAACAACCATTGGGAAAATGTTCCAAAAGCTTAAAAATTAATTACTTAATTAAAAATATTAATTATTCAAAAATATTCATCGGAACCATCTACAAATAAACGCATTTTCCATTACTACAGTTGAAGTAACCTGGGCATTCTCTGTCCTAGAAAAATATTCGTTTGAACTATCGCCGCAGTTATTGAAACGCATTTTCCATTACTATAGCTTATCCTTAAAATATACCTTAATATTTTGTCGGGTCCTTCCAACAATAACTTTAACTCTTGTTTAGATTGATGCCTGAACTAAAGATATTTGAGGAAATTAAAGTTGAAGACCACTTTTTTTGCTCTATAAGACGATTTCTCATCCGACGTTAATTTTTGAATTCGACTTTTTTTTTTTTTGTATATATCTGATAGTTTGCACCTATCCTTTTTGTAACTTTAACATTTTTGTAACGATTTTATGCATTTCTATTGCCTATTCAAAGAAAAATTCTTCTAAAGTTACAGAATTTCGTTACAAACGCTTAAAAAATAAAAACAATTCTTCTAAAGTTACAGAATTTCGTTAAAAACGCTTAAAAAACTAAAAAAAATTCTTCATAAGTTACAGAATTTCGTTAAAAACGCTTTAAAAAAATAAAGTGACGACGCCAAGAGGTCCATTCTCGACCGAAAACAACAACCATTTTCCCAATGGTTAAAAATAATAATCAGTTGATTGTCGGTTATGAATTCCGGATTTTTACGGATATTTTTTCGCGATGGAAGTATGTTTCGTGAATTACTCAAACAGTATTGCGAGCACGTGTTTGAGAGTATACTTGACAGATAATGCTAAATTTTCATTTTTTTCTAAAACGGTAGAATTTATTTCTATTATTACGCTGCTAACTTTAAAAAAAAAAAATTAAGAATACGGAAATTGTATTGAAAAAAAATTGTCAGAGTATAAAAGTATAAAGAATTACAAAGCCTTCCCGAAAATGACAAATTAACTACACTTTTAGCATTATTATTTGACAAGGATATTCTTCGATCCATATTCGCTACTTTCTGTCACATTCACGAAATCGTTTCTTCGGAGAAAAAAAAATATCCGTAAAAAAACTGAACATGTACTAGCATATTGGCAATCAACTGTTTATATTTATATATATATATATATATATATATATATATATATATATATATATATAAATATTAATATGTTAAACATATTTAATTTTAGTAAATATTAAATATTTATTAAATATAGTACACTAATAAACATATCTCTTAGTTTTATATTATTTATTTTATTTTATTATTAGATCATTTAATTTAATTAATATTTATGTTTTATATATATATTTTTTTTTCATGGTAGATATTATTTAAATAGCTGGATTTAAATTATAATAAGTGCATTACCATATTGAATAATCTATGTTATTTCTAAGTATAATACTAATTTATAAAATGAAAGCATCATATGGATTCTACATTAATGTTTGGGTTAAATTAAGATATATTTTAAATGGGTTAGTTAAAATATAAATTATATTATACTAGTAACTCTTATTCTCTATATATATCATTAATATTAACTAGTAAAATTAATATATTTACACTACATTACAGCTGCATATAAGTAATTATACATACAATATTAAAGTTTTAGTTGAATATCTGTACACCAGATGTCAGCAGCAATGTATTTGATAGTATGCTAAAATAGTCTAATATTTTTACAATAGATAGCAGTAGTATAGCTTATTTAAAATATTAAAACTTGGAAATTTAGTATGGAGGTAATAATATCTATGAAATACTTTCAAATTATCAAGTAATATTATATATTTTAATTTATTAAATTAAAATTAAAATACAATAATTAATGGTTTTTATTTATATGTATATCATAATTTTTTTTCTACATTTTTTTAAATGTTGTAATCTATTTAGTTAAATAAAAATAACTGTAACTGTAGGTTACATTTTATGATCTGAAGGATTCTCTATTTAACTGTGAATTTAACCTCTTCTTTTGGATACAACTTTGTACATGTGCTCACAATATACTAAATATCTTGGGATATTATCAATATAAGTAATATATATATTTTTTAATTTTTTTAATTCTTTTTCACACTCCTTTTCAAATTGTATGTATAATTTATAATATTCCATTGTAAAGGTCTTGTTATTCAATATTGTTTCAGCGATTGTTCGGGCAAGATATGGCACTATATTTAGCAAAAGCTGGTGTCATATACAGAAAACAATCGTTCTTTGCTTATAAATGTGATTTTCTTGCCCTTGAAAAAGTAAATTACTTTATAAGCTTTTATTTGTGTATATACCGTGTGGTTTATATTTCATTCCTTATTTTCTATTTATTTAATTTTTTTTTTTTTTCTTCTTCTTAATTTGAATTAATAATGTTACTTTTATTAGGACTACAATTTTAATTTGTAAATTGACAGGGCTCTTTGGTATCGGGATTTCAGTGTATGTGGTCAGTTTCTTATGTTTCAATGGTTAAATTTTACTTAAAGTTTTATATATATATATATATATATATTGCATTGTATTTTTAGTTTGAGAAAATACTTTATATTTAAAATTAATAAAATATATTTTTGTATGGTATTACTATATTTATTACAGCAGAGAAATTTTAAATATACATAACCACATACGTCCTTCAGTTTAGTTATTGAAAAATGTGTTAATTTTTTTGAGTTTTTTGTTCGAAAAGTCTTTTTCTTCTTTTAATACCTCTTGCATCTTTGAAATGCTCTAAAAACCTCTTCAGGCATATTTTTTTCAAACTGTAATCCATGTCGGATTGTTTAAATGATTTTAATGTTTCATCATGAAAGATGAAAAGGATATTGAAAGTTTCTCTAATTAAGTCGGATAGCTGAAGATTGCGCTGCCTGGATGAAATACAAAGAATGACACTGCGGTTTTACATCTTCCTTAGAGATAGGGGCTTAGTAAAACCAGTTCAATTTTATTTGGAGTGTTAAAATGTCTATAAAGAAAGAATAAGCTTGAAAATGCCCAGAAATAATTCAAGAAATAACATGAAAAAAAAAATTAGATCACAACAAAAAGTTCGTTAAATATTCGCTGTTTGGAGGGGTTTTTTTACAAGAAAATTTGTAAAATGTTCTTGGTTCCAAGGAAAAGTTCGTTAAATAGAAGTTCGACTTATATAATATATTGAATATATATATATATATATATAATATATTGAATATATATATATATATATATAATATATTGAATATACATATATATAATATATTGAATATATATATAAATAATATATTGAATATGTATATATATATATATAATATATATATATATATAATATATATATATTCCAGTTGTATTTTGAACTTTATGATTTTTTCACAGATTTTTCTCTATTATGGTGTAGCAGTCCCAAAATCATATTCTTTAGCAATGTTATGGCTAATATGATGATGAAACCACACATTATATTTGTGGTATTTAGGTATTTGGAACCTGAAGATTCTGTCTAAATTCCACAAATTTCATTTTTTCAATTTTTAATTTAATTTCTTCTTCTTTTAAATATGTTATATGGAATCTATATTCATAGTGTTGGGGAACACTATTGTTGTCAATTAATTATTACATACTAATTCATAATTTCATAGTTTTTGTTGGTGTTTCGGTAATGTTTCATTAATGGTTATATATATATATATATATATATTGCTTAATATGAAAAATTTTCAGGATACTGGTGAAAATAATACGAAACAAATATTAAAATCACGTTCCATCATAAGAAACCTAGGTAAAATGGAATTTTTTTTCTGATCCTCTTCGCTTTGCAACTTGTACTAAATATAATATTTACCATTTTAAAAAGAAAATAACAATGAAAAAATCACTAACAAGGAAATAAAATACCTAATCAATAAATAAAATAAATTAATAATGCTCTAAAAAATCGAATAAATAAAAAGATTTTTAGAATTTTTTTCTCTTATTATCTTCTATTCGCCTTGGGATAACAAAAGTAATAATATACAGCACATGCATAACGCAGCGATTTTGTTACACCCCTTTTGAGTACTTTCGTATTCTAATAATTTCTATTTTCTTTCTGAGTGGAGATCACTATGTGGAAATAATTACATGTACTTTATTGCTCAATGGCTTTTATATATTCAGATTGTTGCTTTGTACATGTACTGGATTAATATATTTCCTTTTCCCACAGTTACTTTCTCCTTTTATTTAACTCTAAATCAACTATTTGTTCTTTGCATTTTTTATCCCAAAATTGTTAAAGTTTTTTTTTTCTTCTCTAGAAGAAAATTAACATATGACTTTTTAATTTAATCGGTATGTCAAGTATGGATTAGTATGGTAGAAAAAAAAAATAGAAATAGCCATTCAGCTGGAAATTATGTCTCCTTTCAATTTAAAAAAAAAAAAAAAAAAAAAAAAGCTTACGGGATCATCTACATATAGAAATTGTGCCGAATTTTCAAATATTTGCTAACACTTAATTTTGACATCATATTTGCTTTTTTTTTAGCAAATTTTACCTTAGGCTACTAAACAGGAAGACATTCGGCCATGTACTTTAGGACTTAGGAATGTTTAAATTGAAGCTCCTAATATTATATTCATTTGTAATCGTTTCAAACAGTATTTTTAATAATAAAAGTATTTTGTTTTTCATGGAAGAAAATTAGCATTTGTTGACCGTTTATTGACGAAAATTGCTGAAGGGGGAATTTTCAGCTGTGAAATGCGTTTCCTAACTGAACTAAATTTTAGCATACTATGTAGTATATATACAAATCTATAGATCATATACAAGTCTGAACAACGAAAAAAAAAATAATAATAAAATAAAATAATAATAATAAAATAAAATAAATAAATAAAATAGAAAAGTCATATACTTTTCGGACTGTAGACTGTTTTTTTAGATGGGAATTACTAAAATTGGGTTTTCAAATGTGTTATACGTTTCCCAAAGTGTTTACTCAGACATCACCGTTTACCTTATTAAACTGTGAAGTTTTTTTTTTTTTTTTTTTAAGTATTCTGAAGGTTTTGGAAAAGATTGCATAATCTATGCTTGACGCATGATTTTTCGTTCTTGTTCCCTTTTTTTTATTAGGAACATAAGATTTCGGTTAATATTTTTCAATGTGAAATCTTATTGTTTTGAAAGATCATTTATCTTTTTAATAAAATTTACCGCACTCTTTCCATCATTTGATGCGTGTTATATGACGAGTCGTTTTCAAAACGCATTTTCAAGCGTGCTTATCAATAAAAAATATTCCCAAATAAAAATCAATAGATTTCTTTATGAACTTCGCTTCTTCGCACAACGTTCTTTCAATTGAATGATCATAGTAGTGTCAGGGGTGGGCATAACTGACTTCCTGCTACGTCAGTTTTGTATTTGACGACGTTGAGTCACTATTCTCAATTAACGTTTTATTGGCCCATTATATGGGAGGACAGAGACCTGTTGAGTTTATTTTTCCAACAGATTTCCTAACAACAGATTCCAACAGACGCGAAGTGCAATTTGCTAACGTTTATGAATTAGAGCATCTAAATTTCAGTAACATAAGAGTATATCAGTGAGTTCGTAAGTTGTAAGAAGGCACTTGCAATGGTATGTAGTTTGCATAATTTCTATGCCTATCAAATATTTTTATTTTTAATAAGACTTTTGTTTAAGACCTTGATAGTGATCGATTCCTGAAATAATGATTCACAGAAACAGCATGACTAACGAAAAGCTATGATTGATGTGTGAGTACTGGCCAGTTTTAATTTTTCTGTAGTAGTAAAATATATATGATGATAAATAGTGCATTTTTTCTGTAAAACATGATTAAGGGTTCTCTCAGTTTGGCTTAAGCAAATCACCATTTTACTGATCGGTCTTTGAGTGCTTTCTTCTTAATGTAGTTACATAGATTAGAATTTTTTTTGCACCCAAATTATCATTCATTATGCAAACAATATTCAAGCAAGCATGTTCATTATTCAGAAATGCTTCATTGTTTAATAAATTCTTTAATAAACAAACAACGCTAACAGTGAGTTTAGATTAGAGTCCTGCCTCGGGTCGGGCAACTTGATTTTACCCGAACCCGACTCGATCCGAATCGTGGGTTGGGTACAGTTTACGCTAATTTCTTTCGTTGTGAGTTGCGTTCGGGTCGGGTTGTAATTAAATGTTTTATGATTGGGCCAGTTTCCGGTTAGGTTTGGGCTCTTTCGGGTCGGGTTCAGGTTGACCTGATTAAAAAAAACAACTATATATTTGTACATTAATAAATCTATATGTGTTCATTTTTTTTTTATAAAAAAGATAAAATTGATATTAGAGATCTAACTGTAGACTATTTTCCATAATTGTATTAAAATATGATTATTTTTTTTCACTTCAAAAAAAGGTTGACGCATGCGCAAAGAGAGGATATTCGTGTGGAAATTTGACAGAATGTGCTTTTTGTTTTAAATATATAGATTTCCGAGTACGCGTACCCCTGAGAGAATACAAAAGATATTAAAATCAAAACTACACAATTGCAATTACGGTAACATCTGAAGTACTTTTTAATGAGAGGAGAGTATTTTCCTTTAGACCTTTTTCTCTTGATGTATTGAAATATTATCGATTAGAACATTGCTATGTGATCTGTGGTAAAGTATTAGTATTTAGATTCATCTTTCATTATAAGTTTTATATGCTTATTAAAATTATCTGAAATTATATTGTGAATCGATTTTGAAGCAAACATTCCCCAATTTTCTTATTTATTGTAGTTCAAATGTTTTTATCTATTTTACATAATCTTTTAGTTTTTTGTTTTGTTTTTCCAATTATGTACTTTTCTTTTCATACACATATTTTTTTTTCTCTTATTTTCAGAGAGTGACTGGTCTGTTGACGACAATCACTCGTTGTCGAACAACAAAGGGGGAGGCAGAGGAGGTGGTGGACCCCCCACTCTAAGAGGTGAGTGTCTTTCTTATAAATTAGTTCAATTTTACCAACAATTCTTCAATTTTAGACCTGGCAATGTTGAAATCAAACGTCTGTACGCAGTGTTAAACTAATATCAAATTCTACAGGATGTATATGGCCTGAGAATTTTTGTTTTAGGAAACAGTGAGGGAGAAAAAAAAACAATTGCATGCCATACCTGTAAGTGGCGCCTGTTTATTGGGAATTGCAGAAGAAAGACATATTTGCTATGATGCGGCAGTTGAGACCGCCTATTTTGAAATTTACCAGCGCCAAAAAAAAAAAAGGAAGGCATATTTTTCCTTATGTAATTCAAAGGAATATTTTTACTTATGTAATTTACTTACATGCAACTATTAATATATTGGTAAAATTAAAATGAAACCATTCAAATAATAATAAGAAAGCAAAGTAAAAGATAATGATAAAAGAAAGACTAAAACTCAGAGTGAGAGGGGGCAATTGCCCCACCCTGCCCTCCATAAATGACACCCGTATGCGGAAAAACATACTAGGGAATAGTATGCGCATAAATACGATACTTGTTTCCTTTCTCCTTTCGAGCTATTTAATTATTACGCATTGTAATTTTAGCACAAAAGAGAAAGACAAAAAATTGTTTTAAATATATTGCATATAATTTTTTCTGGTCACAAAAACATACATATATATGTATACTATATATATATAATGATATATTTAATCTTCCCTCGAGAATCATACAGACAGTCGCTTTGGAGCTAAGGAGGAAAATTTTCGTTTCACGTTTATTTCTCAGTTTTTATGGATGCACAGCTATTTCCGTCTATACCCCTTTATATTTTTAGGCTTTGTTTACTTTTAATTTTCTATGCCGTTTTAATGTTATCATTTTATCTTTTGCCAATGCAAGAAAATCATCATTATTTTGATAAAGGAAACATAATGTAACCAACTATTGAGTCAAAATCTTACGGAAGTGATAGACGAAAATTATATTTTGGAATGATTTCCAACACTTATAATTGTTATTATTATTATTATTATTATTATTATTATTATTATTATTTCGCAAATCTGGTATAAAACATTTTTTTCTTCATGTATACAAAGTAGTCAAAAGTTGTCAGGAGTTTTTTAAAGTTAACAATTTTTGACTTTCTTAATTTTTCCCCTAAAATCTGAATACTGAGGAGTTTTATGGAGAAATACGTGGGTAAACAAAAAGTTATTTTAAAAAATCAACGCTTAATTATAGCTATTGAAAGAGCATATTGCAGACATTTTAATGTGAGAAATTCTGCCACGGAGTTTACAATACACAATTTAATTACACATTCTCGGACAACAAAGCTTTGTAGTTGAATTAACTCGCAAAATTAGACTATGTTATACGTTTACTGGATAGAATATTGAGATGAGAACAGAGTGACTAAGCATTGATTTTGATGATAAAGACCTTTTGTTCAACCGTGTATATCTGTATGATAAAACTTCAATGTGTCCAGATTCTAAATCTGAAATGAGAAGAATAAGAAATTAACTAAGCGAGAGGTTATTTATTAACTTTTAAAATCAACCGGTAAATTTTTGACCATCGTTTATTTATTCAGTTATATAGATTCTTTTACTAGCTATTGTTCCATCTGAATATAGTACAAGATTTTAGGATTTTTTTTTTTAATCTACTTTAAATTGAATTTTTTCTCACTGATTTTCGAAAATATCTTCATGAATTTGTATTAGCCTTTTTTTTTTTTTTTTTTTTTTTTTTTTTTTTACACTTCTTACTTTTAGAAATTAATTATAAATTAACTAGGGGGCCTACCCCCTGCGAGCTACGCTCGCCAACCCCCGCTAAGACTTCGAAGCCTCTAAAAACATGACAGCGTGCTTTGTTTTAAAAATATTGGTAAATCTGTAATTGGTTTGCCATGCTTTTAACGTTTTAATGGGGCATTTTTTGATTACCATGGCCTCATACACAGCTGTTGCGACAACTGACGACTGTTTTCGGGATTGATAAGTAAAATCAATTACAACTTGAAAACCAGATTGTATAAAATGGTTAGGTTTAAATTGTGGCTACCTCTCGGACTTTTATAACAACGATCTGTATTCTATTCTTCCTTTGCGTTTAAGGATGAGAAAAAAAACCATATGCTTGTGAATAACATTAAAAACCACGGTATTGAAAAGTACTGTTATAGACATTTTCAGTAACAGGTTTTAATTTTCTCTCTATTTTAGTGCACCATCATGCATATTTTCATGTTATTTTAAATATTTCAATTATTTATTTTAATTAATATGTATATACGAATTTTCTAATAATTATTTATCATGCAAAATTAATTAAATATTTTGTGCATGCATGCCTGCATTTATTCGGCATCAATTGATCACATATTTAAACAAATTTGCTATCCGCGATAATTTTACACCTTGTTATGTCACTTGAATATTGTCCATAAGAAAATCGGGTACTTTTCCAGTATAGGATCCTTTGTTTTTAGGTTTGGCGTAATTCGAGCTTCGAAAAGGGATAGATTCGTTAATATACATAGATTTGTTGCCAAAAGTTATGAAAGCAAACCCAATGAGCTTTTGGTGCTTTTCTATTATAGGGGTCTTAACGCTTTTTTAAAAAGCTTGGCTCAATTCGGGCATCAGAAAGCGAGATTTGGTGCCAAATGACATAAACAGCCATGGAAACAAATTCGACGATTTTTTTGTTTATATACGTATTTTAATTATACGTATATTATTATTGTTTTTTCTATACAAATTACTTCTGATTATATATAAAATAGGATAAATGACATTTTACGCTAAACAAATTGTATAAATATTTTTTTGCTCCTTTCTTTTGCGTTTACATAAATGACGTCATTTGGACGAATTTATTCAAAATATTTTCAGTTTATAAATTAAATTAAATGCTGACAGACGATTGAATCCTGACGATAGAAATGTGATTTTTTTTTTTTTTCAAATTTTCCTGAAAAACATAATTTAATCACAATCTTTTCTTCATTATCGATTGAAATAAACGATAAATTCAATTTCAATTTGAAAATGACGAATAAAAAGAAATCAATAATCCCTGTCGGGATCCTTTTCATTTTTTTCCCTTTTTTGTCACAAACAAACTGAGTAATTAGTTGCCATCATTACACAAATGTCATTAAAATTAGAAAAAAATTAATATCTCGAAAACTAATTCCAATTTCAAAATTCTATTCCCAGGTTTGACATCCGCGGATTTTTATGGACAATTGGTATTAATTTCACCATCAAGCGTTTAATATTTTATTAAAAATAGCCCTGAAACATAATCAGTCGTTTAATCAGTCGTTTCATAAAATCGTTTCATAAATTCGTTTCATAAAATCGTTTCACAAATTTGTTTCATTAGGATTTTATATATATAGGGTGGATAATAAGGCACTTTCCCGTTAGCTGGTCTCAGGTAATAAGTAGCCAAATAATTTTTATGGTTATCTTTTATCATTTAATAGTTTAATAATATTAAATAAATTATTATTATTATACGTTGACAAAACAATTTAGAAATCTGAATAGATAGTTAAAATAATGCTTTTTTTTCTTTCCTGTTGCCATATCTTAAAAAAGAAACAGCAAAAATAATTGTTTTTCTTTTTTTTAATATATAGTATATTTACTAGTTTGCGTTTTCTATCAAGCGTAAATCAAAGGGGTAAATTTTCAACAATCGGATCCCAATTTAAATTAATGCATTGTAACGGAATTTTTTTGGAACTACATGAATAGCACTACATTCTTTCTTTTTTTCCTTTTTTAAATGAAAGTTTTATGTATTTCCCCTGTCTTTGACAGATTTTTTTTTTTTTTATATAAACAAAACAAAACCAGATTTTCTGTTGAAACTGATTTTGATAGTCCGCTATTTTGTTAAAAATACAAAATTTAAAAATGCCGGTCAAGAACTAGACAATTATGTATAATGAATAGATTATAATGATCTCGAAGTAGGATGTATTAAAAGCCTCGGCTCACCCGGACCCGCTGTTCGATGTCTTAATCGTTTATCTACCGCCGGTACTTTAAGGGGTCAAGTAACCTTTAAAATGTCCGAAATTTGAAATTTTTTTTATTAACTTATAATTAAATATGATTCTTTAGGAACAATTTAAAATAAACCCCATGCAAAAATTCACTTTAGAAGTGGAGTTATGTCTAAAATAGTTTGAGCTTTTTATATATGATCAAGGGACAGTTTGATCTTTGAAGTCAATTTTTTCAAAACGTCGATTTTGGTCATTGCGCGCACGATTTAAGAAAAATGATTGGTTAGAATTTCCTGAAATTTTGACTGAATGTCTTAACAAAACAGATGCACAAAATGACCTACTATTATGTTTATCAAGTAACAAGTTTAGAATTTATGACTACTTTTGTAGTAAAAAAAACTCGATATTTCGAATTTCTCTAAAAAAAATTTTTTTTCTCAAGAACTACTCATTTTATTTTTTTCATCGTAGGTCATTTTGAGAACACATTATATATGTACTCATTAAATTTTTTTTTGAATGGTTTTAGCATTTCAAATGTGAAAAATCGTGCGCGCAGTACATGCAAGAATAATTCTTTCGTAAAGAATTTATTATATTTTAAAATAAATTTAAAAGCTTTATATGAGGGTAAACATTTTTGGAGAATTTTAATTTATAAAATAATCCTTTATTAATATGCATTTAAAATTTTATAATTCAAAGTCAAATAGTTACGGAGTTATGATAATTCTTACAGAGGTCTCCTTTTCATGTATTTTGTGAGTTCAAAGGTTACCTGACCCCTTAAAGTACCATTAAAAGAAACTTGTTATAAAATTCATTTATTACATCTATTGCCTTTAATGCAAGTTAGCACGAGTTTTAGATACATTACTTTATCATCTTCCAAAAGCATTATTCGCTGAAGCAAAAAAATTTTTAAAAGGATATTTTGTTTTTCCCAATTGTAACTGCTCATTTCTTTTTTAATGTGTAAAGACATCCAGTTGAAAATTTCAATACTGAAAAATTTGTATGTATTTATGTAAGGCCATTACTTTTGTTATATTTCCAAATTGTATAATTTGCTAAAAACAATATCTGAAGAAATTATTTGGGTAGGGTTGTAAATAGCCCACAGAATCCCTGTAAATGCTGATTTAGTTAATTATATTTTAATAAATTTATTTAATGATTGTAGAAATTTACATATTTTCAAATATATATATATATATATAATGCTTTGGAAAGCGAAATTTTCATGAATTCTTAATTTGGTACATAAAGCGTTAAACTTATTGAGTCCAGCTTTTAAATTTTTCTGATGACATCTTCCGTGATCAGGGTCTGTTGCTACTGTTCCGGTCATATGTTGAAGGGGTATTAGGGACCTCTGATGGATACGCGACCGCGTTATCCGCGAAGTGATGAATTACAGTCTTGAAGGGATAGGCATGTTTTTTAAGATAAACATTGAATGCCTATAAAAAATAGTTTTTTAAAATAAACTATTTTTACTTTCTTCTAATTGAGTTATGCTTATTCGAATCTCCATGTACAGTCAGAAACTTCCGTATCAGTATGCAGATTGAAGCGTCAGAAGAACACTTCGTACAAAATAAATTTTTGCATTATATTAATTATTCAAATTGATTAAAATTAATGAATTATACATCAGAGCATTTTGAAAAACTACTTTGATACACAACATTATGGTAGGGTACTAATGCTAAGGTGATTATTCCAAAATTATATTTTAAAAAAAAATTATATGTATTAATGTAATTCTTGAGGGTATCAATCATTACTCAATGTATTAAAACTGCATTATATACGTAGAGTTATATTAATTTAAAATATCCCTGTATTGCAGTGAAAACTGGAGCTCAGCAAACGTATTAACACGGCATTGTCAGTGAGAGGGTTAAACCGGAGCTGTGCTTATAAAAATGAAAAGAAAAGGGAGTGAAAAGGTTGCAATGCACCCAGACACCGCGCTTCTAATTTTCCCAACGAGACTGGAGACATTTTGTTCAACTCTCGAAAATGAAAATACATATATGGAACCAAACAATGTTGCACCTGGCCCCGTTATTAATTTTCACGCTTACAGGGGGACCCCAATGAAACTTAGACCTTTTTTCTTTTTACCTTTGAAAAATATAGGGCTCTAAAAGGTTTTTTGTACCTGTGTAAGTGGTATAATAAATAATATACCACCAGCCTTTAAAGGGTTAAGACGAAATCACTGAAATTATTTCTTCCGTGACAATATAATTAAAAATAGTCGTTGTCTGCTTATACCCTTTCTTTATAAACTTATCATTATTAACTGACTTTGACTCTTAACTGGGTAGTTTTTGTGAGTCGCCAATGCTTGGTACAAAGCAAAACAAATTATACCTTAATGAGGTGCTCTACTGGTTGATTCTTCTCATTAAGAGGGCACTGTATGTTAATCCCATAAAATTGTGTTTGTCGTAATGACTGATATTTTAACTGAAAGGGAATTTATTTCTTTAGCCTCTGCTCCTGCGCTTTTTAGTGAATTATCCACTCTTCTCTCCTGAGCTTGCTTTTCACGTCTTTATTTTTCCATCTTCCAATTTCAGCTGTTGCCCTAATAATGGCCTAGAAATCGCCCATTAGCGATTGCTCCCTCTGCCATTACAGTACAATTAATTGCAGCTCTTCCAAATTACGTTAACAAAAATTCTCTTCTCGTTGAGGGGAGAGTTTATATTTTATGCCTTATTTTATTTTCTCTTTTCCTCCAAACATAATTCTTTTTTACCCCCCTCCCTGGTGGCGCTGGGAATAGCCAGACATGCCATCTTTTACGCATCGTCACTGGAGCCACAGAGTAATAATGATCATTGGTCTAATGTGATATCCTTGATTGGTCAGTTTGTAGGAGGGTTGCTTGATGTGAAGTTTCCATTGATGTTTATAAGTTTTTGTTATTGTGATTAATAGGCGTATATCGTGTAGTTTTAATGATGGAAATGCCCTGCCGTATGTACATTCATTGTCATATGCATATTATTTAGAATATTGCTTATTTTCAAGCATTTTCTTTAAATATCGAATGTCGACCGAAATATTTTGGTATTGCGATTAATGGATTACATCGTGCACTTTTTATTTTATTTTTATTAAAGTGGTCTGCATATTAATTCTGTGATGCAATTGGCTAACAATAGTGCATATTTAAAAGTTCAGTTGTGCTTGGAATGTCGGATATCGGGTGTAATTTTTGTTATTGTTGTTGTTATTACGATTAGTGGATTACATCGTATATTTTTTAATGGAACTGACCTATAGTGTGGCACATTAATTCTGTATGCAGTTTGTTAAAAATAGTATGTGTTCACTGTGCCTGGAATATCGTCTGTTTTTTGTTGTTGCGGTTAATGGATTACCTTCTATAGTTTTTTAATGAAACTTATCTGTAGTGTTGCACATTAATTGTGTTTCCAGTTTACTAGCATTTGTGCATTTTTCAAAGTTCATTGTGTTTGAAATATTAAATATCGTCACTGAGTTAGTAGTAAGCTTATCTGACTGCATTGAAAATTGCTTATTTTGGATTTTCAAATAATTAAATTGCAAATATAACAATAGTGTTATCTGGTTTTATGGTCCATAATCTAACTGTGATATAGTGCGATGTCATAGAGCAACTTGTGGGTATATTTTATAGATCAAATAACCATCGTAATTATTATCCAAGTTTAAGCTGTGTTTAGTTGTACATATAGATTATCCTTTTTAATAACATTCAACTAAATAACTCGAGGAATGTTGAAAGTAGAAAATAAATAATTCCTATTGTTGCTCTAATTATTTTAAAAATAATATAATGCAATAATGTGTGGTATTGATGCGTATATGCAATCTGTACCTTAGGCACTTCATTATAAAATATTTTTTCATAAACTTTATATATGCAGTGATATATTAATGGCACGAAGCAACTTTTAGAGATCTAATTAACATAATGCAGCTAATAACAAAAATTTCCTTTAATGCATTGCTTTATTTAACAAAATATTTAGATTATTTCCGTGCACGTATATCTATACCATTTACGCCGTGACGATTTTTCACGCTTTAAAAGAAGAAATGAACGCGTGTACATTCCATTATTTGAATTATTTTAAGAATTCCTGTAAATGCAAGTGTGGTTTTCAGATTTGATTGTTGTCCACTTCATCTGTCCCGAACAAATGCTGTGTTTTCACGCTGAATATAATGAGTTGTTTGCGCTATTTGTGCGATGAATACTCTTCACCATTATTGCACTCACACCCAGATGATGTCGACTGAAGATTGTTTCTACAGTTAAGCTAGAGAATTTTGGTATAATTTAATTATTAAACTGTCGGATTATGCATATTGAATGGCATAAGCATGGCTTGTTACTTTGGTGTTATTGAATTTATACCATTATAGTTGAGCTGTTTTAGTATGGTTCGTCAAATTAAATTCAGCTTCTCTATTTGTGTATAGCATGAGTGACGGTACTATGTCTATATATATTTTTAAATATTTAAAAATCTCACGTTCTGGTGTTTTTAAAGCAGTATTATTCTTGCCAGAAACAATAATATTTTAAAAGTTATATATCCAAAAAAAAAAAAAAACATAGTTTACAAATATACATTAACAAGATTTGCGTTTTGTTAAATTTGATGGTGCTGGGTAAGTTTTACCATTATTTTTGTAACAGCAATACGAAACTGTGTAGCATTTTTTTTATGTACTATTCGAAATTTTATAAGAATTTTATGGGTAAATCGATCGTCTTTTATATGGCACTTTATCCGGTATTATTACCTCTTGAAATTATTGATTTTTGAGTTATTTTTATACATAGAGAAGAAACTCATGCATATTTAAAACATTTTCTGGATATCCGGTTGATACTAAACAACTACCAAAAAATTAATCAACAGTTCCTTTAATTCCACGAACTTATTAATTTATATTAAATTTGTTTAAATAAATGATCCACAAAAAATATTTCAAATTATTTATTCAATATATTTATATTACGACATAATTCGATATAAGTGAATAGACATACTTATTTAAGAAACGATTTCAAGAAGCAAATTCTCAGAATATCTTAATGAAGTGTTTCATAAAACTTGAAAGAATTTAAAATCTCCATTCTTCTGCAGATGTATTTCCAGTAGAAGCAGTAACTTTTTTATTGTTTCGCGAAGAAACAATAGTGAATAATTTAGTAATACAAACTGCTTAAGATCAACTAAAAAATGGGAAACTGCCCATTACGACTGTTTGGTAGCCAAAAGAAAGACATACGTAAGGAGATAAAGAAAGTGTCTTTTAAAAGGGATAGCCAGGGCTTTGTGACTATTCAATATTTACCAAACGCAGTAACAAAAAAATCAGTGACTGTGAGACCCGTTGTCAGACAACAGCCATTGAGAGCACCACTGTCTCCTAGGCGATATAAGAAAGGTAAGCTATTGCTTCAAAGTAATTATTTATAACTTTTTTGTAATGGTAATCCGATTAGACTGTAAAGTTAAGGCGGTATTAAAAAAAATATTTTTCCACGCTCAACAACTCAAAATTTTCTGACACATTTTCAGACTCATTTTTAAAAATAAAAACATGAAACTTGGCAACGTGGTATATAAAAGATTTATAAGTGACATGTGTTTTTATTTTTCGTTCAATTAATTAGAAATTGATTTACAAACAATTATTTTCACAGTACGATCATTTATTTTTTATTTTTTGCTTCCAGAGCTATCGATTCGGGGGGAAAAAAATATCCACTTTGACAGCATTTTTTGAAATATATTCTGCCTTTATACAAAAATCGACCAATACGGACATTATAAAGTTTCTGAATAAGAGAACGTGCCAATTGGATGCATTTTAGAGCAAATATGAATTTAAAAATAAGTCACAAAATGAGCAGTTTGGATTTGAGTACACCCTTAATGGTGATAAATTTGAAGATCCAGAAAATATGTTTCTGTTTATGCACTGAGTGGACATAATATTATGACCATTTCTCACTTGTGTCTTCTCTGGCTTTGATGACACCAAAAATTCTTAACAGGGTTGGTCAGTCAGATCTCAAATTCCCCTCACTAATATTAAACCTATGGGAGTGGAATGCATTCTTATTTTTAAAATATCTCATAAGGAAATTAATATTTTTGACTTATTTTTTCTGTGTAATTAAACATGCTTTTCAGATACACAAAATACAAACATACGCTGAAAAGCAGTTCTTGAATATTTTTAATTTAATTTTAAAATAGCTTCTTCTTGTAATCATTTTATTATTAAATTTAATGATGCTGTCATCTATGTTCTTATTGATAAATGATAAGGATTATAATTATAAATTAATGATTTGAATTTATTAATTAAAGGTCCTTGAAACACAATTTTAAGTAATTTTGATTCATTATTATTTAATCCACTAAGTTTTTTGGTTGTTAGCGCATCATGATCACATAATTTTTTTTTTTTGAAAAAAATTGTCCCGTGAATGTGAAAAGGTTCCAGGGTCTATATTTTTTTACTCTGTTTAACAGCGGTAATCTAATAACCTTGAATTTTTATTTTTCGCTGCAGCAATCTATCACGTCTCTGACGAACGATCTTTCAAAAACTTTATTTTAATGACTACTTTTTAAGCATGTCTACTTCATAATAATTTAAATTAATCTGTGATGGATGATGTTCAGTTGGGAAGGGTTTTGCAAGATTAATACTTAAGAAATTATACATAATAAATAGTTTATATCTAAATACGTGACTTGTGAAACCTAACGTAAAGAAACGCACAAAGAACTAGAATAAATTTAGCATATAGTTCTTGGAAAGCTTCTTTAAAGGAGATCTTTTTGCAATTCAAAAAATCTCTGACCGCTCGGCCTACAGGCACAGGTAGATTTCGAAGATGCAGACCGTGGGGTGCCTGTTTATTGGGAATTGCAGAAGAAACGACCTTTTTGCCATAATGCGGTAGTTGAGACCGCCCACTTCGAAATCTACCTATGTTTGTATGTGGAGCCGGCAAGGAATTTTTTGTTTTTATTTTTATTTATGTATTTATTTATTTTGCTGTAAGAGTTGGTCTTATAAAAAACTTGTCAATATAAAAGTTGTAGATAATATTAAGACGATTTATAATAAATTTAAGCGGGTTTGATATCTTGTGAAATGACGAAGCTATGAATTGTTTTCTTCTTAAACCCCTATCCCCCCCCCCCTTGAGGCCATTTTTAATGATATCAAAAATCTGTCATACATAAATTTTCGGCCCTTGTCTTAGAAGTAATAATAACTTTAAACGGATTTGATATGTATCATAATTAAGAAGTATGTTTTTTTTCTGTTTTCACAAAAAGCCTCTCTTCCCCCCCCCCCCCATTATCCCAATTTTGCCCATTAACGAACTTGACCGTGATTTTATGCACCTTGATTTTATGTACATCAGTTTGGAAGAGATTTGCAAAGAATTATGGAAGTTGTCGTTTCCATAAAAAGTGATATAGATATATAGATATATATAAAGTTTTGAATTAGGTGTGGTTTTGGGTTCTGGGAGTCATGATCGGCGTAAATCTGCAAAATTTTTTCAGAAATTCCAACCTAGGGGAGAATGTAATAGGTAGCTTTTTCTTACGAAATCTACCTAAAATGAAAACAGCAGATGCAACAGATGTGCTTTTGAATTTTTCGAGTTCTTACTTGACTGCACGCAGAGAGAGGAGGGTAATGTTTTTGATCGGGGACAATGTAAGATTCTTTATTCCCTGATAAAAAGGGAGCAGATGGTTGGATTTTAACAAATATAGTACCAAAATGTTTATATTTTTTCGCCGAGTGTTACTGGCTATAGTTATATAACTTATGTATCCTGTAATAACTGGATCTTTCCAAAATGCTTAGAAATGACTGTTCTCCTTTATACATTACAGTTTTGACAGTTTAAGGTGGTTCTCCAAAAACATTTTTCTCGTTCAACAACGCGAAACTTTCTGACACATTTTCTAACACATTTGTAAACATAAAAGTATGATACTTGCAGGCATGATTATTGAAGTGATTTTTAATCGGACATTTTTTTTTCATTTTTCGATAAATGAATTATATCTTGAATTATAAGCGATTGTTGTCTCAGGACGTCAGGTTTTTTTTCTTTTCCTGGGCTGTCGCGTCCGGAAATTCGAAACGCCAAATTAAAAAAAAATAATTAAAAAATGTGTTAGAAAGTAGCCAATTTGGATTTGAGAACAACCTTAACAATTATTTACCGCCAATCATAATAAAATGTTAATAAATAAATAATAAGGAAATTAAAGAAAAAAAATAGGCAGGATGCTATATGAAATCTCACGGCTCTAAATATTGGAATCATTTTATTATATTGTAAATTCAGAGTGTTTGTGCTTTTCTTTTGTTATGTTTTTTTCGCAGTCGGATTTTTTATTTATTTATTTTATTTATTTATTTATTTTTACTTTTAAATTGTTACTTGTTAATTTGTGTTTTTTCTTTGTATTGGATTTCATATGTCACGTATTCATCAATTTTAAATTTCAACATTGTTTTTAATTGGAATAACAACATTAATGGACACTTAGATGATTAAATTAAAATGAAGATTTATTTAAAAATATATATGTATCTATACTTCCAATGAAAGAAAGAGATGTTTAAAGAAATTCATAATTTTAAAGCTTTATATATAAAAATGTAGATTTAAAAAATATATATTTCCTTGAAATTTATAACCAAACTGAATTTTTAAAGGTTCTTTTATCAAATGTACAATATCTCTGTTCTATTAAAAACAAATAATAATGATAATAATAAATGCTTGCCCGACACGGCCCGTAAGGAATGAGGTCTAGGCCCGGATCGATCCTGCAGAAAATTTAAACAGTATATTAAGCACCGGTCTCCCATAAAAATGAGGCGAAGTCTTGTATCACGTAAATTAAAAATATTTTTCTATAAACCAAAATAATTTTCTAAAAGTTTCGTTAAACAAATGTACAATATTACTATTATTTTTCCGACAAAAGATATAAAAAAAAAGAATTGTCAGCTCAAAGGAAGCTCGCTGGGGCCTGGAATAAATGAAGCTCACGCACATTCAGTCTTGAGTCCATTGTAAGAAAATTGGCCAGGGTCCGTGCAGACCTCTATGTCGAACATCTGGGATGTAAAATCTGGGCGCCAATGGGCCGATTGCCACCACTAAATTTTTAGTATTCTTCGCCTGATAAGAATACTAATAAAATTTAGGCAAAGTATACTAATAAAATGTAGGCGAAGAATATACTAATAAAATTTAGTGGTGACAATCGGCCCATTCGCGCCCAGTTTTTACATCCCCTGTCGAACATGATTTATTTTTCTGATTAAATCTCGCATGTGCTTCGGCAGCCACATTAAAAATACGGGCCTCTCTGTCTCTAGAGTTTTGTGCGCGCCCGTCCGTAGTGAAAATAGAATTCAATAGTCACGTAACAGAATATTCACTTCCTCTTTCGAGTCTAGGTTCAGGGGGGATCTCCTTACCTGAAGAGAAATAAATGAAATCTACACACCTGGATAGGAAAATATTGCGTTATCTTTAGTTGAAGGTCGGGAGATTCAACCGCATCGCTCAATATAGTAAAGAACAGATTTGGAGTCGTTTACATAACGCCGTAATCTATTGTGATTATGATTACTTTTAATTTTCAGAAATAAATTACGATTATATTTCTGTTTACAGACGTTAGATAATAGTTACTTTTTACACTCCCTTAGTTCCCAGGTAATGGCCTAGTGCGGTAATTTGTTGGAATGTTTAGAAAGAGCAAAGTATTTCTAATTGCAATTCCCCCCCCCCCCCACTTTCAAGAAATTGTATATTTCAGAGTTTATGAATCACAACAGCTCAAATACAAAAATAATTTTTTTTTCAATACTTTTCAATATTTTTAATTTTTAGAAATAAATTACGATTATGTTTATGTTTATAGACGTTAGATAATAGTTACTTTTTTACCCTCTCTTAGTTACCAAGTAATGGCTTAGTGTGGTAATTTGTTGTAATGTTTAGAGCAAAGTATTTTTAATTGCAATTTCCCCCCCCCCCCCTCCTTCAAGAAATTTTATATTTCAGAGTTTATGAATGACAACAGTTCAAATACAAAAAGAATTTTCTGAAATCGCACAATTCGACAGATTTGATTACAATACAAAGCATTAGTACTAAAGAAACACTTTAAGCTCAGAAATTAATGATTATTACAAGAAATATTTGCGAAAGCCTTACTATTGCAACTTTGTCAAAATGAGACACATATGAGTGGTTTAGAATGACAGTGGAGTAATTCAAAAATTTGAAAAATCTAAATAACAATATTTTCACTGAACGTATTCCTGTTCAGTGCGACAGTCAAATAAGTCATAGTTCACATAGGGAGCAACTTGAGGGCAAAACAAGTTGGACCACTTTATGCAACGGCAATGTGACAAGTTTCACAAAACCCTTCATTCTCAAATTACTAAATATTGACTTACTCCACTGTCATTCTAACCCCCTCATTTATCATTAATGAATACTTTAGCTAATTTTAAAAATATATGCGAGAATTAAACTGTATCAATTGCTTCTCATCAATGCACAACAAATGAAAAGAAGTTTTTGGCCTCCTCAAGAAAATCTTTCTGCCTCCCACCTTCTTCCCCTAGAAACTTTCAAAATGGCGCCCCTGTTTAAAGTATTAAGCTATTCTGTCGCTAAATATAAAAATATAAATATATAAGAGAAAATTTGCAGATTCTGCATAATATTCAAAGTCCTTTGAATTCGGAAAAATGTATTATAGAACGTTTGTTTTAAGCATTAATTATGCACAAAATTATATGTATATACATCCAGAGCCTGATTATTACAAAAGTAAACGGGGGATTTGTCCCAGGCTCCCACTTTTCACGTGTCTAGAAAGTCTAAAAATCAGATTTCCTCCCGAAAATGATTACAAATTGCGGGAATAAAAGCGTTATTGGAAGCGCTCGAGTGAATCTTTCACCCAGGGCTCCCAGCTCCAAGTAGGGTTAGTTCGGTCTTGTATGCACTGAAATGGCTAATTTAAATAGCTATTTTAGTGAGTGCGCAAGTTAGTGGAGATTTAGTGCATAAATAAGGATATTTCGAATTTTTAAAGAATATATTTCTTTTATTTCTCGGATTTTTTTATTATGCGGAAATTTTATAAAAGTAAAACTTGAATTATGTAATCTTAACTCTGTTGCTATATTTATTTTTAAAATGAATATCCTTTGCCCATAGTTTCCCCCCCCCCCCCCCATAACTTATGCGATTATTTTTATTTATTTGTTGAGATTTGAAGTACTGTATTAAAATTGGTAGTTTAAGAATAATTTTTTATCCTAATTATGCTATTATATGCAATATGTATAAACCATACATATTTGCAAACTCAAAATTGAGCATTAAATATCACAGATTCCATTAAATTGTAGCACTAATAAAGTTTATAATATTTTATCTTTTTCATTTATTATAAAATAAATTCCTTTTAGTTATAATTTTTTTCTCATACGTTAAGTGATTAAATCCATTTTTCTTTTTGGGATTTTAAATATTGAACTATTTTATAAAAATTGGTAACTTAAAAACCATTTTTTATCTTAACTCTGTTAGTAACTTTTTGATAGAAATTTAAGAAATTGTCTTGGATTTCTTTCTTTTGCTTTTCTTGGTAGAATGTAATTGCAAAGTCCTATTTCATCATCTGTATTTTCTGAAATATTTAACAGATGGCGACACTTCAAGAGTCTTTATATTAAAGTAAAAGTTTCATTCACTATAAATAATTTTTCTTTGCATGTCCTGTTATTTATTAGACATATGGACAAACAGAGGCGGATTAACTACCTCCCAGGCCCCTAGGCTTGATCTTTTTTGCCCCTCCCCTCCTAGAAAGCAATATATACAGGGTGATTCAAAATACATGTTTGTTCATTTATCTCTTAAACCACTGGTGATAGCAGAATAATTACAATTACAAAAACTACAGATTTTAGACATGGCATTTGTTTTACAAATGGCTGTGTACATATTAAATACGAAATTTAATTTTTATAGGGCTCCTGGGTCCTATAAGTTATATTTAGAAGAATGTACTTCGTTTACGAAGAACATAAATAAATCCTATTCTTTTACGGTCAAAACTTACTTACTAAATTATTATTCTTCGAATTTTCTGAAATTTCAGTGCTTCCTGGCACTCAAAACGGAAAGAAGCACTTTTAGTGCTGGCAAGCATTAAAATTTCACAACTTCAAAGTATCATAATTCGGTACAAACTGAAAGCCGAAAATTAGCATGAATCCAGTATACTTTGTTCTTAGGAATATATAAGAAATTAAAAGGGGAATAGCATTTGGAATACCATATGTTAATAACCTAAAATATTCAATTAATGAGTGAAACAAAGAATATTGCACATCATTTCTCTTTTGCATAAAATATCAGACCGATATGAAGTAAAAAACCCAAAATAAAATCTTAGCACCGGGCCTCTAGGCTTCAGCCTACTCGGCCTAATGGGTAATCCGCCTCTGCGGACAAATGTAACATAAATCAGTTTTATATTAATTAAATTGCTCTGTCTTTTTTCTACATTAAATGTTCTTATCTGCAACTTTCTTTCGTACAGCTTATGTTTTCTTACCTTGCTATCACATCCAATTTTTTTTCGCGTATACTCTTTGTTGTTATTATTATTATTCTTTCATGTTTCTAACTTTTCTTTTCGGATTTATAAGATTTAATGTACAGGATTAATATTATAATAAATCCAAATCGTAAAACAAAGTCCGAACGTCTGTGAAAGATTTTGAATTTAAAAAATAAAATCTCTGTGATAATTTTTAATAACAAAGTAGTACAAATAACTTTTTTAAGGGGCTACTTCACTCACGCGAAAACACGCGCTCGTTAATGTTAATCCTACTGGAGAAATTTTTAAAAATATCTCCGCTTGAATTTCAATCATTTTAAATGATTTTTTTTTAAATTTTATTTATTTATATTTTATGCATCGGATAGCGGAGGTAGATTTCTACAAAAGGCAGTATTTAACCTTTTTTGATTTTGTTTACAGGTTTTATTTAATTGGAATCTTTCACTTTCGGAACCTGTCCTCATACAAAAAAAAAAAAAAAAAAAAAAAAAAAAAAAAAAAAAAAACTCCATGTAAACAAAATGGAAAATGTAAGAAACGGTCTTTGTAGTGAGCAACTTCAGCTATTCAATGCAAGGGGAAAAAAAGAAAAAGGGAAATCCTCTAAAAATATTGAAAACCAGATATTTAAAAAAAAATTCTGCCATAGGATTAACATTAGCGAACGTTTGTTTTCTCGTGAGTGAAGTAAGCCTCTTAAGAGTCACAGCTCTTTATTTCTTTTCTTTCTTTCTTTCTTTTTTCTTTCTTTTTTTTTAAGTATATTCCTGGGAAAAAAAAGAAAAAGGAAAAAAAAAAAAAAGAAAATTAAAGGAAAAAAAATCATTACCCTAAAGGTTAGGCTATTTCATAACCAAATTGTCGCAGAAAGATACCAAAGAGCCTGTTCGGCTGGAAATTTTGTCCAAAAAAAAAAAAAAAAAAAAAACACCAAACAAGTGATTTAAAAAAAAAAAAAGATATAAGTTAAAGTTTGTCACGTAGATTTAACATCAACATTACTAAACTTTGACCTCGTCTAACTGTATGAAGATTTAAGAAAATGTATACAAACTATATATTTTTCTGGGTTGCGTTGATTTAAAGGACCAGACCTGCCAAGTCTCCGGCTTTTTGGCTACCAGTAATTTAGTACAGAAAATGTAGTTTTATTTAATCGATTATTTAATTTTGCGATTTAAAAGAACAATATCTTCTCTAAAACATTACTGGTGTTCAAAAAGCCGGAGACTTGGCAACTCTGAAGGACTCAAATATGGTGTCAAAAGTGGATTTTACCATTTGAAAATTTAAAGTTGGTGCAATTTTTAATGTGTAGACGACCCCTATATTCGTATTAGGAAAGTAGACACATTTTCCAGTCGAATGGTACCTCTGGCATTTCTCTGCGATAGCATGTGGTGGTGCCTTTTTTTTTTTTTTTCTTCAGGATTGTACATAATGTAAGAAACACAGCAACACCCACCAATTATCTTTTGTGTGTGTGTGTGTGTGTGTGTGTAAAAGGAAGATTGTGATACTTAATAAAAAAAATGATTTATTTCTGATGTATAGTCTAATTTGGCAAAATTTTTCTCATATATATTTTTGTTTCATCAAGATAGTCTATTTTAGAAGTAAGACGATTTTACTTCTGGTGTTATATTGGTCGCATCGCATATCTTTTACGCCAATTCGTCCGGACTTACGAAATGTGATTTGTTTTTCTGCCCCTTTTATGGTTGTAATAAGAAATTATTAATGCTTATATTATCAGTGCCAAAAGAAATTTGTTTCAATCAATTATATTTCAAACAAATGGTTAAAATATTTGCCTTTTGATAAAGAGAATTTCCAGTAAAAAACTTTACAGAACTTTATTGCCGTCAATAGAATATAAAATTAACCAATAATAATAATAATAATAATAATAATAATAAATTAATTAATCACGTGTTTTTAAATAATTTTTAATAATATGATTCAATGGTTTTATAAATTAGAGTCTTTTTAAACCTTACTTTATAAATAAATCTTGTGCATAACACTAGAAATAAGTGGCAGATCCCTTTAGCTCTGCGGTTCCAGATTGTTGATCTAAATTCAATTTAACTAAAAAATGATTATCGAGCATTTCGATACATTTTTTTAATATGTCTACGTCATTTATAAGTTTAAAATATACAACCAGACGAATAAAATAATAATAATAATAAAACATTGCGTTGAATTTCAATTTCGTTATTGAAGAAAACGTTGTCTTCACTCTAGTTGCTAAATACCTTTAGTACAGGAAAACTAAAATATCAACGTAAAATAATCCACGTGTGGTGCTGCCATCTAGAAAAATATTTGTGAAAGTACATTGGCAAAAATTTTTTGATTCGAGAAATAAACTTTGCTAAATAAGTTTAGGGGTCATTCCACAGTATTCATGTGTTACGTACGGGACATTTCACAGCAAATTTTTGAGATATTTGTACATTTTTCAGTATCAAAATATAAATGAGAAAGTTTGCAATTATTTTTAACGCATTATATATCACTTCAACTATATTCTTATGCAATTTCTTTTTGTTTGAGCCAATACATATATATTTTTTAATTAATAAAGTTGTGTTACGTCACAAAAAAATTGTTTTAAAAGTACCTCTAGCAATTTGGATTTTGCTCTGAATTTATTTAATATTTTCACAAATAAATTTAATGAGTAGAAGCAGAAATATACATTTTATTAATTAACTTTAAAATTATTTTTTGAAATTGCGTCATTAATTAATGAAAGCTAATTATTTCAGTTACGTACAGGACAAAGCTATTTGTTACGTATGGGACCTATGACCAAATTTTTCTATATGGTTGCAAAAAAATGCTCTAATTTTTATTTGATTTAAAAATAATAATAAAATTTTGGATAAATTTTAATAGAAGATATTTAAAGCGTAAAAATGATGTATATGTATTACACTTAACTTTTTATAAAACTTTTTCTCAAACTTATGAAGCCAAATACTGTGGAATGACCCTTAGATATCGATGTACCACTAAAATGTACGAAATTGAGATCAGTTCCGTAATATTTTGAAGCAAGCGTATTTCGTTTCTTATAATTTTCAAAATACTAACTTTTTTTTTCCCTTATTACTTTAGGGTTGTTGCCATGTTGCAGATTATAGATCCTATTTATCTGTTGTGAAATTGATTTAGTTTTGATATAACGATATACCGAATTTACGCACTTAACTTGTGCCCTCGCGTATTTTACCCATCCCGTATTTTTAAAAGAAAATTTGGGTTAAAAACAAAGATTCGCATAATTTTCCCATCAAGATTATGAGATAAATTACGGTAGCAAAACCGCATGTATCCTCATAGTTTTCATTTTTAAATATTTCAGTTTGGTTATTTAGAATATATATATATTTTTCTTCCAGTGATCTCTTTTTGTCAGCTGCAGCCTGCAGCACAACTGCGTACAACATGGTATTATAACCAGGGCTGCGGAGTCGGTGGGAAAAATGACCGACTCCGACTCTGACTCCTGAAATTTTAAAGGAACCGACTCTGACTCCGGGATGGCTAAAGTTTTAACACTATTTCATCATTATTTTGGGTACTGCAGACTCAGGAAAATATTGCAATTTCACACTATTGGGGGGGGGGGGGGGTTCTATGCACACGAAAAAAAGGGGGAGAAAATTTACAATTTTAACATTACTGCTGGTCCCACAGACCTGAAGAATCTGAGGGAAAAGAAGAAAAAAAAAGGAAAAACTTTCTATTACAATGATATTTCGGATTCTGTGGACTCCAAAAAGAGCAGAAATTTCAAATTTTCGCATTACCTAGGATTCTGCAACCCCTAAAAAACCGAGAGAAAGGACTATATAGTAAATATAAAATATAAACTAGAGATTTCAATTATAAAAACAGTTTTCATATATCCTGTACACTGGACAGTATATTGGGCCTGTTTAATCTGGGTTCCCTTGTATATATAGTTCAAGTATAAAAATAATAATTCAGTTTATAAATTTAAAATTTCATAGAATTGGTTTAATTTCACTTCAAACTGTCTAAATAACAAGCTGGAGTCGGACAAGCTCAGTCGGCCTGTTTTTTAGTGACTCCGACTCCGACTCTTTTGCCCAAAAATAGGCCTGACTCCGACTCCGACTCCACAGCCCTGATTATAACTGATAAAACAATATTACTCATACTGTGCATGGACATCTGTGATACAACAGCTGATTTGTTTATACTGAACATTTTTTAATTCACAGTAGCGTGTTTCATTACAAATATTAGCTATTAAAAGAGGAGATTATATCGTCTTAGTTCAAAAAATATTTACGAACTTTTGAAACTCTTATACATTTTGTTTAATCCTAATTATTCAGTTATTAAAATGATATATCCTTCTTATAGAAGATAATTTCTCTTCTGGAAAAAAAAAAAAAAAAAACTTGTTCATTTTTTGGACCAACAACCCTAGAACTTTTTAGAACTCCGAAGAAATGGCCAAAAAAGTTAGCGGAATACGCAAGTAATTTACGATATATACAAAATGCAAATGGTTTAAATCCAAAATCTGAAATATTTCTTCAAAACGCTTTAATGTATATGACAATGCGGTGTATATATATATATATATATATATATATATATATATATATATATATATATGTATATATATATATATATTAATTATGAATAATCTACTAGTTGATTTGATTTTATTAAAATAGCATAACTTTATTATACTTATATTAACCTAACGACATAGTTTCAAATTTCTTAACCTTTTTCCGCCTAAGCTGTTTTAATGCTTGAATTTAAACAATATATTTTTTAGAATATATTTAGAACGATTCTGAAGTTTGTTCTCATAGAACAAAGGATTAGACACTTCTTAACTACACCATAAAAAAGCTAACGCAACTCGTTTCGAAAGAAATAATCTGTTTTCATCAATTGCAAAAGAATGTGCTATCTCTATGAGAACAGAAGTAAATCTTATTTCTGTTCCCATAGTGGTAGGATGCATTACAGGTAGTACGTGTATATACAGGGTCTGTTCTGAAATTAGTAGGACTGTTTTTTTCCTGAGCGAACGGGCGGACGAGAGGCGGTCTGCGCGCGTACGATCGGTGGAGGGGAATATTGGGAATGCTGGGGAAAATCGGCAGTCAGCTCTCGGCCGTTGAAGGGAGCAGGTCGCTTGTACTGTGAACCCCTGTCGAAAAGCCTCGTCACGGAGAATCATGGAGCGTTTTCTGGAGCAGCGATACGCGGTCAAATTTTGTGTAAAGCTTGGTAAAACTTGCAAAGAGACTCACGACATGATAAAGGAGGACTACGGTGATGCTGCCATGGGTAGATCGGATGTTTTTGAGTGGCAAAAGCTGTTCCGAGAAGGTAGGGAAAGAGTGGAAGACGACGACCGCTCCGGACGCCCTTCGACCAGCAAGACCAAAGAAAATGTGCCGAAAGTGAAAAATTTACTGAACTGTGATCGTAGGATGAGTATCAGAATGATTGCTGATGAATTGGGCATTCCTCAAACCCAAGTTTTTGAGATCGTGACAACGCGCCGAGCCACACAGCGTTTCGCGTAGTGGAGTATCTTGCCCAACACAATGTGGAAACGCTGCCTCATCCCCCCTACAGCCCCGACTTGGCCCCGCCAGATTTTTTTCTATTCCTGAGAATAAAATCGACGCTCAAGGGGAAGCATCACGACTCGGTAGAGGCGGTTCAACAGGCCGAAACGAGGGAGCTAAACAGCATTCCGGTCCAGGCGTTCCTGGAGGCATACGAAAACTGGAAAACTCGTTGGCAGCAGTGTGTAGATGCGGAAGGGTGCTACTTTGAAAAATTTTAATCGTTTGTACTATTCTCATGAATAAATGTTTAAAAAAAATGAGTTCTACTAATTTCAGAACAGACCCTGTATTAGTAGTGGCACTTTGTAGGAAGAAGTTAATGATCTATTCCAGACAGAAAACAGTTGTTCATGCTTCAAATACAGACGAAAAAATTACTCTATCAGTTCCCAGCGAAATGGAGGAGTGAGTAGGGATGCTGGGATACACGCACATCTGCAAAAGGACCAATAAGACTCGTTAACTGAATATACGGAGACAGAATACAGCTGTCCTATTTATAGGACGCTGGTTGTTAACTTAAAGGACGCTGGGGCTAACAAACAATGTACTTTTCTGGACATCCTAGGAACTCAAATAACGTTTCAAACGTGGGTGTTCTCTGATTTGAAAAAATTGCGCTCATCTTTGGATAGAAAACATTATTTCGAATTTAATGACACATTTGTTGTGATTTTATTGAAATCGATCGGCGAATAAAGGTGTGTTTATTTTTTTTTTATGAAACGGACTGTACATTATTTTAAAGCGGTATAGAAAAAAAGTCTGCATGCATGAATGTATAAATCATATCAGTCTATTGTTCTTTTGGAGACAATGTTATATGTTTCCATGATGAAAAGCGTCATGAAATAATAAATCATCCGATGATTAGCTGTACTACCACCTTTAATTTGTATTATGCGTTCCAATGATCTTTTAAAATGGCGCCTTCTTGGTATGCAACTTCAAGATGCCTGTTGATAACTTTCTCTCCAGCTATCTTTAATTACTCTTCTTTGCCCCTCCAGGATTTCATAAACCGTGACATCATTAACTGAAGACCTTTTGGGCACAAATTCAAAAGTGTTTATTTTATTTGTGCAGGGAAAGCGGCAACATCATTTATTAAATCACTTAGCAGCCGTTTGGCATATTTTTGAAATAGGATAGTGAAAATAATTTTCTCGTCAAAAGTTTATTTCTGCTCCACTGAGAAGTATATGAGGCGTGTTTCAACTTAATTCTTAAGTACATAACTAATATATTAACTCCATTCTTAATGCGTAAACATTTTTCCTAAGAGGCTTCAACATAAACACTGCAAATTACATTTTTTAAATTGACTTCAATTTATTTAATATCTAAAAACTTGTTACATCTAATTTCATTCTTAACATTACTTGCTATCAGATTCAACATTTTTTTTTTTTTTTTTTTTTTTTTTTTTAATTTAAGCAACCAACTTTTCAGCTGATTTTAACGCCAATTTTTCCGCGTACAAAGCGAGAGAAGGGCTCCAATTGTTGTTGCAAAAATTGAATGTAAAACTGGTTGCTACAATTACCGGCTGTTGTTATTTATCGCTCTTTTGTTGACGTTTCAAACCGCTTATCTCTGATTGTGGTATCTGACGGAGAGATTGCCGTTAGGAGCGATTTTTTATGACCTGTGGATAAAAAAGTTCGGTATTCTTGATCGTTGTCTTACTGGGAGTTTAGACAATTTCTCACGGAAAATCGGCTCAAATCAAGATTTGGTTCAAAAATTACCCGCAAAGTTGTTGAATCCGATAGCAACTTTATCGTATGTAAAATTTGTATCAATTTCGGGAGCTCTAACTCTTACAAACTGATTCGTTAACCATATCTTCATATAATAATATTCTACGGCTGTTTATTTTCATACAAAAATCTTGAAATAAAAATTATTTGTAATCAGACTTAAGAGCACTGTGGCACCGTTTAGTTGCTATGCTAAAACGCTTCATAAGGTAATAATAAATCTTTCCATAATTTATGAACATCAGTTTGTATTATGTGATCCAATGATCTTTTAAATTAGCTCCTTCTTTGGTATGCAACTGTACAATTCCTGTTGATAATTTTCTCTCTAGCGATCTTTAATTACTTTTCTTAGTCTCTCGAGGATTTTATAAAATGAGACATCATTAAGTGAAAACCTTTTGGGTACAAATTTAGAAATGTTTATTTTATTTATGAAAGAAAAGCGCCAACATCATTTATCAATTCACTTAGAAGCCGTTTGGCATATTTCTGAAGTAGGACAGTGGAAATATTTTTAATTGTAAAAAGTTTGTTTCTGCTTCTTTGAGAAGTAGGCATGTAGTGTCTCGACATCATTCATATGATCATATGTGTGTGCATAACTAGTATATCTGTAGATCAGAGGCCTTAACGTCAGTTGTGCAAATTATTACATTTTAGATTTGACTCCTTTTTATTAAATATCTTTAACCCTACTCTCCTTATATTTCTTTTAAATGCTAAAAGGTGTAAATTAACAACATAATATACAGTAAAATAACTTTTATTAGATTGTTGACATGTTTCGGCTCACTCCGAGCCATTTTCGAAAACAAATGAGAATACAGTAGAATCGCGGTTATCCGAGTTAATGTGGACCAAGCTCACCTCGGATAACCGAAAAACTCGGTTAAACGGGATTTACATAAATTGTCAATAATTTAAGGGATAAAATATAAATTTACACACAATTTATTAATTTTTATAGTATACTTACAGTCATTGTGGTGTACACTGCAAATGTTTGTAGAATAAAAACAGGTAATGAAATTGTTTATTTGAAAAAAGTCCTTGATATTTTTTTTATGTTTGTGGGATGATAAACGTTTTTTTTTTTTTTTTTTTTTTTTTTCTGCAATATTACGCCACTTTTTTAGTGTCATCAATATTGTAGGTGTAGCCTCTTCTTGCTGCTCATTGTAATAAATAGTTCTTTAGAACTTAGACCTTCAGAATGTGTAATTTTTTTCTGATTACCATAGCTTTCATCATCACTGCTCTCTTGTTCGCGACTTTCAACCATATCTCTAATCATGTCATCTGTAATTTCTTGCTGTTCATCTGCATTCATCCATTCAGCAATGTCTTTTTCAGTAAGGGTTTCAGAAACAGGAAGTGTTTGTGCTAAGCTCATTAGAGATTTGTCATCAGATGCTTCATTTTCATAATTTGATTGTCAATGAAGTGTAAGGTGGAGATGAAAGAAAATTCTTAAAATTCTGATTTTTTAGTCAAAATAAGAGAAAGGGATTGATTTTCTTTCTTTCTTTTCTTTTTTTTTGGTGACTCGGTTAAACCGAAACTCGGTTAAGCGGGACTCGGATAATCGCGACTCTACTGTATTCTATAATTGCACGGTCTTTGACGTTATTATTTGAAATGTTATCATTTAATTTTCATGTACTTTTTAAAAATTATGAACTTTATTATTTTGTTTTTACTTGGTTGCTTATTTTCACATTTGTAACATGGAGTAACTCGAGCCACAGTTTTGGTAAGTTAAAAGATGCTGCATCCTTGCATATTGTATTTTTGCGAGTTACTATTAGCTATGGTTTCTCTTATTAATGGACGGATAGTATCTATACTATCCATCAGTCCACTATAATATCCATCAGTTTATCTATTACAATCAATCCATAATAAGTGAAACCATAGAGATTGTAACAAGCCAATATACAATATATAACGATACAGCATCTTTTAATTTACCGAAATTATGGCTCGAGTTACTCCATGGTTACAAATATGAAAATAAGCAACCAAGTAAAAATAAAAGATAACGTTCATAATTTTTAAAAAGTACATGAAAATTAAATGATAGCATTTCAAATAATAACCACAAAGACCGTGCAATTATAGAATATTCTTATTTGTTTTTGAAAATGGTTCGGAGTGAGCGGAAACATGTCAACAATCTAATAAAAGTTATTTTACTGTATATTATGCTGTTAATTTACACCTTTTTAGCATTTAAAAGAAATATATTATTACAATGTGTTATAATTTATTATATTTCTACTACTACGCCTTATTTCATTATTTTCACGTTCTTCTTATCGTTCATAAGATTTCAGTTAGCTTCATAAGATCTAACACCTACACACTATTTCGTTTAACATATTTGCATACAATATACAATGATTTTCTACGACTCTTTATTTCCTGACAGACTTCTTGGAATAAAAATTACTTTGAATCGGACCTGCTTCTTTGAAAACATTCTGAAATTTTAAATTGCTTTTCATGTTATGGAGTGTTCTAACTCCTGTCCTGAATCTCTCGTTGTTACATGAGTTTGATAGTCTTGGCTGTTCTCAAATACAAACTAACTACTTTCTGCGACATTTTTTAAATTCATATTTGTTCGCAAGCAAATGAAATTGACTGATGTTCTTATTTAGAAATTATGTAATAGAATGTTATTCCATTTTTCGGTACAGACAGAAAGTCTTCCAGAAAATGCTTTCAAAGTTGTCGTTTTGAACCAAATTTCCGGACGCGACATCACGGGAAAAAACAAAATCTGCGATGATGAGATGACAATCACTTAAAATTTAAGATGTAATTCGTTTATCAAAAAAAAAAAAAAAAAAAAAAAAAACTGCTCGATTACAGATTGCTTCAATAATCATGCCTACAAGTGTCATGCTTTATGTTTAAAAATGTATCAGAAAGTTTCGTGTTGTTATGTTAGGAAGGTAAAAAAAACAGTTTTTCTTTCTAAATTTTCTTTTTCATTTCTTTTTCTTTTTTTTTTTCTTTTTGAAATATACACTAAAAACACTTTTTATTTTGCTTAAAAGACGTCAACATAAACCTTAAAGATGTTAAAATTTAAAATTTACATGTTTCGATTTGTTCATCAAATCGTCATCAGAATATATACAAACCACAAATACAATGTACATAAAAAACGACAGATTAAATTAATTTAAAACCAGAGAGTCTGAACAGTCACTATGTGAAAGAAGGAAAGAAGAAATAATTTTAACATCTTTAAGGTTTATGTTGACGTCTTTTAGCAAAATAAAAAGGTGTTTTTAGTGTATATTTAAAAGTTAATTCTAATGGACGTATTTTGACTCACTTTATTTGAAATATAATAACAGTTGAATTATAGGTTTCTATGTGAATAAATATAATTTTAATAATGAAAATGAAATGCGTATACTATCTAATGTTTCAGTATTATAAAATTGCAAACACATAGGAAAAGAGAGATACCGTCAATGCTTGAAATCCCAATAAATAAATCCCTCTATTTAAAACCCCAGAGGACATAATAAACTGTAAAACTACAGTGAAACACTATGTTGGAGTCATTCAGAGTGAGTATCTAGATGTTGAAAAATATTTTTATGCGTTTCCAAAGTTATCATTTCTCTAATGTATTGGGATATCTAATACTTAAGCAGTAAACAAAAGAAACATATCCATCAAGATATTAAAGAGCTTGATAGAAGATATCAAGTGGTATGGAATTTAACGCGTCGTGGTATATAGTTAGAAATATATCAGTTTGAAAGTTTAAACAAAAGTTCTAGAGCTATATTTATTAATCAACATATTATGAGATATCAATGCTCTCATCTTCTGGATATTTCTACTAAATTTGCGTTGTGCATTCCATATACATAATAAAATGCACGAATGCGGGGGAGGAGGTTAATGATTACATATTATCTCAAAGTATTAAATTACTTATAAGATGAATTGAAAAATCTTTATGCTGCAAGATATTGCGTAACGAATAAAAACAAACATAAAGAAATGCACATACGGCCACAATAAATTTTAGTAGTTTCAAATTTTTCTAGAAGTATTCTAGAAGATTCTTCAGTTTGAGATAAAAGAAATAAACCGGGAAAATATTACGCCGAATTTTTTTTTACTTCTCAATTCTAGAAATTCTTTAAAACTTCCTCCTCCCCCCATACCTAACTGTGCTGTACAAAATAATTTCTATAGCTGATATTAATTTCATGCTATATTTATGAGAGATAGCATCATTTTATATAGTACGGAATAAATCGATCCTTAATTTTTAGTTTTTCGCACAGAAACATGTAATGAAATGAAAATAGGGGAAGGTGGCCTAAAATGATCCTAACGGGCAAAACGATCCTCATATGTTTTCTTCTAGACAGGTTGCCCTATTTACAGGGTAATATATAAACTAGTTGTGATAAGTGAAGAAGCAATGGCGGTATTCAAGCGAACGCAGTATATATATATATATATATATATTACGCGTCTGAATAGAATTCTTAAAAAATTGAGTTTTATAATATCTGTGATAAGGTAAGCACTAACTTTCATATTTATTTAGATATGCAGCCTGTCATGTACAGAAATATGACTTGGTTTACTTAATGGAGTATGTTTTTAGATGTGAATTACACTTATGTATTGTCACAAATACTTTTTTATCCTTTATTTTGCCGATAAAAAACAATTATTACAATTATTTTTAAATGAAGGATCATTTTGCCCTTTGGTGAGGGTATAATGATCTTTTGGACACTTTTTTAAAAATCTATTTTTTTTCATTACTCAATTTGGGATTAAAATATTATTAAAACATGTTTATAATGCAAAATATAGTGTAAAACATACTAGCAAAGGGCCAAAGTTTTATTTATACAGTTATGTTATTTTACACAAGTTTTTCTCTTAAGGGGATCATTTTAGGCTACCTTCCCCTATATGCAATTTCTAGCAACAATTATACATTCCGAATCGTACATTTTTGAAATCGTCAAGAAAATCATTTAGGAATTACTGGGAGCATTATAAAGTCTCATACATTTCGAAGGCACAGATCCATTTTCTTTACTTAAAAAATCTACTTTACCAACACAAGAACAGAAGCATACAAACAATACATTTTTCCTTCTGCTCTCGTATCATGTTCTTAGTATTAAATGTTCACGATTCCTCAAATTTTACAATCCAGGAAACAGTAGACCATCAGGATTAAATATTAAACAAGTTGGAAATTGTACGTCAAACGTTACAAACGAGGTGCGTTCGTACGCACGTTTTAGAATTAAATTCATGATCTCCCGTGCGTAGAACGGGTTAAACAGCTAGTTAAGTATATATTTTATGACACTGTTCATACAAATATCGTAACTAGTTATATAAATATTCAGATATATATGTATCAGCTAGTTATATAAATATTCAGATCTTTTCTGATTTCTAATTCTGTGAAATGAATTATATCGTCTGCAGATTCATTTCTGTCATAAAATAAGTATCTCGGTCGCTTGACGATTTAACATCCATCGGAAGCTCCTATAACAAAAAAGCACCGATTTTTAAAAAAAAATCAAATTTCTTAATAAATATTTTTATTAATATCTCCTAAAGTTTTGATTCGATTTTAATAAAATTTAAAATGTCTCGACAAAATTCTGCAAAGATAATATATTTTAAATTGCAAACCATTTGGTTGGGTAGTTTTTGCGTTGTTATATGCGGACAGACAGACAGACGGACGGACAGATAGACGGACAGACAGACAGACAGACAGACGGACGGACAGACGGACGGACCAAGCGACGACTATAGGTGCTACGTATTTATATAATTACGAACGCACCTAAAAATCCGTAAGATATTACGTAAAAGGGATGTTATATTATGCGATATTGTTCCTCAATCTTTTTTTCATCACGGCACACGTAAACCTATGGTTAAGCCTATGGCACACTAAAATTATGATAACGATATAAACGTATCAAAGGAATGTTTTCATTTTCATTTTACTTACTAACACCTACTTACTACAAAATGCTTCATTATGACCCCCCCTCCCGCCCCCCCCCCCAAAAAAAAAAAAATAGGAGCAAAATAATTTATGAACATTTCTAATAAAAAGATTGTTAAAATTCTTATATATTTTCTATATTTCTCTTTAACATACAATAACATTTATAGAGATAGCTGAGATTGACTTTTTTTTAAATAGAATATTTTTTGGGATAAGCTTAATCTTAAATCATTTCCCAATGATTATTTATACGGCAATTTATATTGTGGCTTGTAGTGTTTGCATTTCAGATAATAAACTCTAGATGGCAGCACTACAAGCTGTAAGATGTCTGTTTGCTAACATCCCGTTTTGCATATGCACTGCAAGTAGCCACTAAATGTTGTGTAGTTTTATGTCTTATGTCGTGCTGTTGCATTCTGTATTGTAAAGTGTAATTAAATGTGTAAAATTGATTTCAATCGTCCAGTTTTATTAAATATGTGTGATTACATACAATATGTGGGATTAAACATATGTGATTCAAGATAGAACATAACTCTTTTCCTTTTGAAGGCATAATTTTTTTCTAAATGTATTACACTTATTTGAAGATGTGTGACCATTTTCATGATTTTCTCGTATGCAAACAGAGAGTATTTTATTATTTTTAAGCATTTTTTATTTTTGAGCTTGAAATCCCGTTTTTCATATGCACTGCAAGTAGCCACTAATTGTATTGGAAAACCCCAATAAATAATCACCCAATTTAAGAAAGAAATATGTTACATCAGTGATCTTCAACCGAGAATCGTAATAGGAGGTGTGTCTTGCATCATCTTAAAGCGCATCGGCTGACGACATGACTGTTTTTTCTCCCCCTGTAATAACCAGAGACATTTGCATCATACAAAAACTGAACTTTGCTTTCTTCTAAAAGGACTAATAAACTCACTTTTAATCTCTCTCTTGATCTGAACGGATCAAAATGTAAAAACTAAATATTTACGAGGAGCAAAAATGTTAATCTCCTCAATTCTTGTAATAGATAAATCTAATGCCTTTTAAAAGTAATTTTAACCATTTAATAAGTTTAATTAAATACGAAACCATGCATTTTGTTTATGAAACATTTGCTAATTATAATTTTATCTTAAGATAATGTAGGAAATATCAAAGAAATATTTTAGTGCATTTTCGTTATGGATACACCCAGGATTTACGCTATTGGATTAATTGCCTCGATGTGTCTGACCCTGCTCTTACGCCGAAATAGGTAAGCTGAAAAACTTTCCTTACCATTTGTTCTTTCCAGTATTAAAAGATTAGTGCGCGCTACTGAGTTTCCTGATGATATTTAGTTTAATGCTTTGTATCTCGCAAATTCGCAACAATATGATTATGTTAGACTGATATGAAATCTTTTAAAACAAAGCAGGCAGGCAATAAATAAATACATAAATAAAATAAAATAAAATAAAAACATCGAGATTTGAAAAATGGCTTCGTTTAGCAATAGCCAATTAATTGATAAATTAAATTCTCAAAATTTTTTGAATTGGCGCTTTAAAATAGAGATGATGCTTATAAAAGAGGAATTACTAGAAGTTACAACAGAAAATCCCCCAGAACAACCTAATGCTGATTGGATTAAGAAAGACAAAAAGGCCAGAGCCTTAATAAACCTCAGCATTTAAGATGATCAAATAGTGCACGTCAAACACTTAAATAACGCAAGAGAGACGTGGACCGCGCTTAAAGAAATTCAAGAGAGATCAAACCTCTCCAGTAAATTGTTCTTATTAAGAAAGCTATATAGCACTAAACTAAACGAAAATGGGAATATGATAGTCCATATAACTAAAATTTTAGAACTAGTGGATAAACTATCTGTCATCGGGGAAAACATAAGTGATTCCCATATTTCAGCACTATTATTGTGCTCATTGACCCACTCATATGACACTTTAATCACCGCCCTTGAGGCAAGACCCGAACAAGAATTAACCCCCGCTTTCATTAGAACCAAGTTGACCGACGAATATACCCGTAGAATAGAGAATGTAGAAAATTCAGAAAATACCTCGAAAGCATTTAAAACTCAAAAGAGATACGGAAATGAATATAATAAAAAAGACACAAAGTTTTGTTCGCATTGCCGAATGAGAAACCATTCAAATTCCCAATGTTGGTTCCAAAAGGGAAAAAATACCAACACATACAGACAAAATAATAAAAGCTATAAAAATAAAAATCATTCTACTTCACTATGCTTTGCGAAAAATGAAGAAAACTTAAAATTTCACAATCACGAAACTTATAAAAGTGAAATACATGAAGAGATTAAAACAGAAAATATAGCATTTCTAGTAGAAAATACAGAAAAACATACATGGGTCGTCGACAGTGGCAGTTCCACACACGTAATAAAATCTAAAGGTATGTTAACGAATTTTAAAGAAATAACAGAAACTCAAATAACTGTAGCAAATGGAAGTAAGTTAGAATCTTACGGTTCCGGTGAAGTAATTATAGAAAATGGTAAAAGTAACGGCCAGATTATAGTGAAAGAGGTACTATATGTCCCTGAAATAGAATCTAACCTTTTATCCGTAAGTAAAGCAACCAATAATGGTTGTAAAGTTATTTTCGAGAAAAATCATTGCTACATAAGTTATAAAAATAAAACAATCCTTGAAGGCATATTAAAAAATAATTTATATGAAATACAACTTGTGTACAACAAAACCACCAATTGCGCGAATCTTACACACACATGTAAAAACTCCAATTGCATAGAAACGTGGCATAGAAGGATGGGTCACCGAAATTACCAAACAATTAAAACAATTACGTCCAAACAATTAGTGAACGGAATTAAACTAGACAACTGTAAACACGAAAGTATTTGTAAAGTATGGATAGAAGCAAAAACCAGCGAGATCCCATATCCAAAATCGGCCGAATACAGATCGAAGAGAAAATTGGAATTAATACACTCCGACGTTTGTGGTCCGATTCAGACACCTACAATAGGCGGAAAAACCTATTTCGTAACATTCATAGACGATTATTCAAGATTCTGTATAATATATTTAATGTCTAAAAAGAGCGAAGTGTTTGAAAAATTAAAAGACTATGTCGCGACAGTACACAATAAATTTGGAAGAATGCCGAACGCAATCAGATCCGATAACGGAGGTGAGTATACAAGCTCAGAAATGGAACAATATCTTAAAAATAATGGAATTGAACACCAATTAACAGTTCCACAATCACCGAGCCAGAATGGTGTTGCGGAGCGTAAGAACAGATCTCTGTTAGACATGACCAGAAGCATGCTACTGGAAGTGAATTTACCTCATGAGCTATGGGGAGAGGCTATAAGCACTGCTAACCATCTACAAAACCGGCTTCCAACCAAACCAAATGATAAAACTCCATACGAACTTTGGTTGAATCGAAAACCAAACCTACACTATTTAAAAGTCTTTGGCTGTATAGATTACGCTTACGTCGCAAGACAAAACGCGGAAAATTAGACAGCAGAGCTGAACAAGGAACTTTCGTTGGTTACGACAACCGCTTTAAAGCGTACAGACTTTATATGAAAGACCGAAGAGTAATACTTTCCCGATCGGTCAAATTCGTCGAAAACAAGTTCTTAAATGCTAAAAATGATGTAAATTTAAATTCAAACGAAATTATATTAAGCAAAAATGAACAACCAAAAACCAGCGATACAAGTAACATAGAAATAAGCATCGCACCCACTCCTTGTGAACCAACCGCGTTCCAACAACAACAACAACAACAACAAACACTCGAACCCCGTAGATCACAAAGAACAAACAGAGGTGTGCCACCTGATAGATTTGCATACACCGTAAAATATGAACCGATCAACGAACCTAAAAGTTGGAAAGAAATGTTAGAAATAGAAAATCCGGAAGAAAAGAAAAACTGGCTAATCGCTACACAGGACGAAATAAACTCCCTAAAAGAAAATAAAACTTGGATACTAGTAGATCCACCGCAAGGAAAAAGAGTAATTGGTTCCAAATGGACTTATAAAGCTAAATACGACGAAACGGGAAAAATAAAACGGTATAAAGCCAGATTGGTAGCAAAAGGATTTTTACAAAAGTACGGAGAAAATTATGACGAAACCTTTGCCCCAGTTGTGACACACACTACGATCAGAGCATTCCTAACCGCAGCAGCGTATCATAAGTTAGAAGTAAGACATTTAGATATAAAGACAGCTTTCTTACACGGCGATCTAGAAGAAGAGATTTATATGGCTCAACCAGAAGGTTACGTTGTTTATAACGAACGCAATAAAGTGTGCAAATTGACAAAAGCCATCTATGGGCTTAAACAGGCAGCAAGAGCCTGGCACACAAAAATAAGCGAAACACTAAAAGAGTTAAACTTTACACAAAGTACTGCAGATAATTGTTTATTCACCCGCGGAGTAGAGAAAAACACAGTTTACATAATTGTGTATGTGGATGACATTCTCATAGCTGGAAAAGAGAAACAAATCGAAGAAATAATTCTAAGCCTAAAATCACAATATACATTAAATGATTTAGGACAGGTGAACAATTATTTAGGAATTAAAATCGAAAACGGATTTATTCTGAACCAAAAATCTAAAATTGAAGAAATTGCGAGAAAATTTAAACTTGAAGAATCCAAACCCTATAGTACACCAATGGATACAGGGTACTTACGTCTTGAAAACGACGACAAACAAATGTCCAACAATACACAATATAGAAAGGCCATTGGAGGGTTACTTTACATAGCAACCATAACAAGACCGACATTACCACAGCCACTAATATATTAAACAGGAAATGTGAAAGTCCAACCGAAATGGATTGGAAGGCTGTAAACGAATAATAAGATATTTCAATTCAACAAAAGATTTAAACTTAATTTTAAGCACCGAATCAGATCCAATCTTCGAAGCATACTCTGATGCTGACTGGGCAGGCGACGACGTTAAAACGAGAAAATCAACTAGCGGCAACATTTTCCTACTAGGGAAAAATCCTATTCAGTGGAATTCAAAAAGACAGACTTGCATAGCCCAATCGTCTGCGGAAACGGAGTATATTTCTGCCGCAAACTCTACTCAAGAAATAGTATGAATCATTAAACTTCTTGAAGACTTAAATTTACCACAAAAACTCCCGATCAAACTACATGAGGACAATACATCTTGCATCAAAATGATAGAATCCGAAAAACATACAAGTAGAAGCAAGCATATCGACATAAAGTATCATGTAATAAAACATCTGAAAGAATCAGGAACTATAGAACTAATCTATTGCCCAAGTAAAGAGATGATAGCAGATATCCTAACCAAGCCCGCGCCTAAACCTGATTTCTGCGGAACAGACTGAAACTAAAACTCCAGAACTTTCCACCATTGGGCGATTAAGGGGGAATATTGGGAAACCCCAATAAATAATCACCCAATTTAAGAAAGAAATATGTTACATCAGTGATCTTCAACCGAGAATCGTAATAGGAGGTGTGTCTTGCATCATCCTAAAGCGCATCGGCTGACGACAAGACTGTTTTTTCTCCCCCTGTAATAACCAGAGACAATTGCATCATACAAAAACTGAACTTTGCTTTCTTCTAAAAGGACTAATAAACTCACTTTTAATCTCTCTCTTGATCTGAACGGATCAAAATGTAAAAACTAAATATTTACGAGGAGCAAAAATGTTAATCTCCTCAATTCTTGTAATAGATAAATCTAATGCTTTTTAAAAGTAATTTTAACCATTTAATAAGTTTAATTAAATACGAAACCATGCATTTTGTTTATAAAACATTTGCTAATTATAATTTTATTTTAAGATAATGTAGGAAATATCAAAGAAATATTTTAGTGCATTTTCGTTATGGATGCACCCAGGATTTACGCTATTGGATTAACTGCCTCGATGTGCCTGACCCTGCTCTTACACCGAAATAGGTAAGCTGAAAAACTTTCCTTACCATTTGTTCTTTCCAGTATTAAAAGATTAGTGCGCGCTACTGAGTTTCCTGATGATATTTAGTTTAATGCTTTGTATCTCGCAAATTCGCAACAAAATGTTGTGTAGTTTTATGTCTTATGTCGTGTTGTTACATTCTGTATTGTAAATTGTAATTAAATGTGTAAAATTGATTTCAATCGTCCAGTTTTATTAAATATGTGTGATTACATACAATATGTGGCATTAAACATATGTGATTCAAGATAGAACATAACTCTTTTCCTTTTGAAGGCATAATTTTTTTCTAAATATATTACACTTATTTGAAGATGTGTGACCATTTTCATGATTTTCTCGTATGCAAACAGAAAGTATTTTATTATTTTTTAGCATTTTTTATTTTTGAGCTTGAAACAATTTCAATCAATTTAAATTTTGTTTTAAATTGTAAAGTACGATCGTTAAATTTCATTATATATACATATAAATGTGTACACAAAACTGTAGTTATAAAAATTTATTTATTAAGTAAATTAAACTTACTTACTTAGTTAAACAAGTTCAGCATGAAAAAGTTTTTCCTTAAAGAGTATATGACATAAAAGCGTATTTTTTAAAATTCCGCGGGAATTTTTTTTATAAACATATATATCCTTTTGAGAAGAATATTCTGTAACTTTCTCAAGATTTTCTGAGTATGTGCATATGGAGACCTTTCTTGTTAGTAGAAAGGGTTAAACATGGGCAACAATAATATTGTGATTTGCATTTTGTTTTTAAAGATTTCTTTAATAAAATCAGTTGATTCGACTAATAAATTATTTTCTCCTTATAAGAATAGGCATTGAATGTACAATCAATGCAAATACACGATTTTCTAATACAAATTATCCTTTGTATTTTACTTATAAGGAACCCATACAGTAAGAAATAGAGAAAGTATATTTTATAGCTTAGTAAAACTACTGGTGAAACGATAGCGCAATATACTTTTAACCTTCAGTTACCGTTAACCGGGAAGACTTTGTCTCATTTTTGGCCTCTTGTTGTCTTTAAATATCCAAAAATTATTGAAATTTTCATTTAAACTATTTCTAATTTTTTTTTTCTAGTGCCAATGTATCAATTACAAATTTTAAAATTCACATTTAGTATTTTTTAAAAATAGCTTTTTTTTATATTATTATTATTATTATTATTATTATTATTATTTTCTTTCTTTTCTTTCTTTTTTTTTTTTTTTTTACAAGTGGAACAAAGTCACCTTGGCTTAGGGTGACTTTATCTCTTATCTAAAGAAATCGTTGAAGAAGCCTTAAAAACTTTGTAAGACAATACAAACCCACTATTTTGACAAAGTAATAAAACATAATAAAAAAAAAACATGTCATCTCGTCATTAAAAAAGCACAAATTTTCTGAAAAAAAAAATGAAATTTTATTCAAAAATGACCATTATTCGAGTCATGCAAAAACAATTAACGATTAAGACATGATAAGATTAATGTTTTTCAAGAAAACAAAATTTTAGTACATTATTAACTTACTTCAGGAACGGGAAAAAAAAAAAAAACATTTCTTTTAGAAGAAATACGTCTTGGAGTGTTAAGTACTTTTTAGCTTATTCTTTAAAGTGGTGATTGGTAGTGAATATTTTTCAACGGTTTTTCTTTTGCTTAATACATGTTGCAGAACAACATCTACTGCTTTGTGCAGCGTTTCATCAATGTAATTTTTATAATTACGATTACGTAAAGGATATTTATATTTACGAGACATTATTACACCAGCACCTGCTCAAAAATATAATACATATATACAAGTACAATCTTCATATTTGCAGTAAATGTTTGCTTTTATATTTATATTTTCAGTAACATGAAATATAATAAATAAATTTGTAGTGACTTTGTCGTAGGATAATTTCACCTCAAATTGGCATTCAAAATACCGATTGTGAATAAAGTCAATGTTAAATCTAAAATATATTAAATTAATGTACATAAATCTCATTGATTTGTAAAGAAAACATATTAAGAAATTAAAAAAATGTACTTACGTACCACTTTATAGCATCAAGTATAAATAACTTTTCCAAACAAAAGATTTCGACAGTAAAATCATGCGCGAAAAAGTAAACAAAACAAAAACGGAAGTAATGCCAAACTCAATTTGTAAAATGCTGAATTAAATAATCCATGTTTAAGCTACTGCTGCAATCTATCAGAATTTGGCATTACTAATTAGTTTTATTGTAACAAATTTTATTTATTACACGTTTTGTCTTTATCCGCGGTGTGAGACAAGTCCTCACACCGGTTGATGGCACTCCGAATCAATCGTATTATCCGATTTTTACTTTCTTCTATCTATAATAAAAGAAGGTATTGTAACCGAATTTTTTTTCGACTTCCGGGTTTCGACGGATTTACACGTTTAAGTGTCAGAGATTACGAAAAACATATTTTTATAAAATGTCTGTCTGTCCTCATTGTTATCATCGAAAAGTGTATGAAGCTTCAAATTGAACCAATTTCCCCCCCCCCCCCATGTCTTTGGCTATGGCTATGGCTTTTATCCCACTTGAATTTGGGGATATTTCGACGAAAGGGGGCGTTGTGATCGCGATTTTTGTTCCATTTTCACTGTTGTATCATCGAAAAATGTATGAAGTTATGAAGATAATTTAACCAAATTTTTTGTATATGTTTTTGACTATGGCCTGCAGGTCCAGTTGAATTTGGAGATATCGCGTCTGGAGAGGGCGCTGTGATAGCTATTTAAAGATTTCAAATTATAAAAGATATAAAATAAAATTAGAAATCCTAAACATTTTTTGCATTGAATGTTCGGCCTTGATCCAAGGATCCCAAAGCATTTTTTGTTTTGTCTCTATCTTAAAAAATGGCTGAGATATAACAATTTGAAATTATAGGGTGGCTGACATTTTGAAAAATACAGCAGGATTTCTCCATAAACGGGTTTAATTTATGAGTTTTAGTGAACATGGTTTCGCCAAATTTTGTTTCATTGTTGAAACCATAGTTTCAACACTTACATGTTTAACACTATATATTTACATTCGCCAACGTCAAATTCTCACCAAGCTTGGCGATAATTGGTGAAATGACGCCAAATTTGGCGATAAAAAACGTTGCCATATAGGAAGCCAACTTGACTATGTCTGTCTAATTTGGCAATATTCTCATTCAAATTCAATATTGACGAGAACTGCAATAACTCTCTTGTAATCGGGTTCCGCGTATTTTCAGTAGAATTAGCTAAAATCTCAAAAACAAGCAATAGGGAGGCTATCTTTTCCTGCCGGTACAGGTCAGAACCACTTTTCGTAGTTTAGTATAACAAATAGTAGTTTCTCGTAAGTAGTAATCTCGTAGTTTAGATGCTGCTCGCATCCAGGTAACCCGACGATTCGCAAGCAGCTGACGGACAACAGAATGACGTAAAATATTGATTTTTTTTTTGGCTGTGTGATAGCGAATTTTGAAGCATTAACATGTATGACATAGAAGAAAGTTTTGGGATTGGCATATCCGACTAGTTTCATCGGTAGCTTTTTTATAAAAACACGTAAAATTAAGAAAAATGTAACATTTATTTAAAATGTTTCGACATGTTGTTTCTCCAGTGGTACAAAGCGTTAATATTGCGTTGCGTCACCTTTTCTAGCGGCTTTATTAAGCTATATTGTAATATTAAAAAATAAGAAGAAGAAGAAAGAAAGAAAAAATAAATAAAGGAAATTTGCATCGTAGCTTATTGTAATAAAGCATTTACTTTACAGGATTTTTTTTTTTTTAAATAACTTTTACTCACTTTTGTACAATAAAGTAATGTATTTTAATTTAAATCTTAAAAACATATTTTTTCGGTTTAACAATTTTTTTTTTGAGGAAGGAGCGTTCTTGCTACTAGTTTTTCCCTGTACAATCAACAGTTTTTAGCGTATTTTACAATGCTCATGTATGTATAAAGTATGCTGGAAAAAAAAAAAAAAAAAAACATATCGATGAACGAGTTTCCTGAAACTTACTAGAAATCTTACATAAGATGTGTAGAAGTAAATATTAAGATTAAAAGTCAGGAAAGTAATTAAATATCATTGAAAACTACGGATATTTTTTTTCCTTAACTATTCGAAGTAATATCCGGTTGCAGAGCAATATATCTTATTTTTCTAAGGAAAAAAAACAAAAACACTGTCGCTTGACCCAATAAATCGAAACAAAAAATAAATATATTAAAAAAAAAATAAAGACAATGCATTTTGTTTCAAATCTGTGAGGGCATCTTCAGGCCAAGGAAACTAATATTTAGAAAGTAATAACGAACACATTAAAGTCAAGAGCAAAGTTTTCCCTTCTTTTCTAAAAGAATTCATATATTTGTTAATGGGAGCTTAAAAAACAGTCGATGTTCATGGAAATACTGCGTACTAAGCTATTTTGTATGAAGAAAAACAGTTTATAATACGCGAATCGGGTTCCTTTTTTCTGAATAAACTAAAAGGAAGAGATAAAAGGAAAAACTTTTGTAAATTTCGAAAATATTCTCATGAACTAAGTTTATTCTTTCGTAGATAAGAAGCAAAAGTCCCGCGGCTAAATCTTTGTATTCGCTTCGTAAAGTCACCTCCCCCCCCCTTTTTTTTCTTTTGGTTCATGCCTGTTTTTGAATTTCAAATCCACCACAACTACCAAGCATTAGGAAACTGGTTGTTTATACGAAAAAATATTTCGTATGGTCTGTATAATTTTCGAATGTATTATTGATAATATCAGATCATGCTTTTTTGAAATTAAAATACTAATGTTCTACATATACAGAGTGTTCACACATTTGTTCTTGATTATTACGAAATTATTTTATGAAGTAGCAGGCGATCCAAAAGTCACAAAAAGTCACAAAAAGTCACAAAATAATCATTCAATAATTCGAAAAGCATAAACAGCAGCACGATATGGTTTTCGCATAAATACACGTGATTTTTTATGAGAAAAAGTGATTGCCAGAATAGCTGCAGTTGTCATCGTCTCAACTGCCTGTCACAATTTAAGTCATCATGTGACAGGAATTACAGTAGAAATCATTTTTTGTGTGGGTTTTTCAAGAGAGAAACGGTCGAAAACACGTCGTGTAATAGTTTATCAGCGTGCTTCTTTATAAGAGTACCGGCATATGGAATATAAACTTTGATTGCTTGTGAGAATTTTGGATAAAAATGAATCGCCACTTTAGCAGATAATATCACTATAAATGGAATCCCGTGGAATCCGATGTCTCTTTATTCAAGTAGAAAGTTCAACTTCTTTCCAAATTGGCGAAAACTCATAATCGAAGACTCTATCCAAACTGCTAATCGGAAACTCCACTTGAAGTCAACCCATGACTAAATGAGAGAACTAACAAACACGAGGGTGAGATGCGCTCAAAATCCATGGATTCCAACTACTACTGACATAGCTACTACACAACCACAGTTATCTAATTAACATATCATTGCAAAAATAACCGTGACAATCAGATTCCCAGAACTACATACGTACTTTGTGAAACTTAAATAAATGAATGCACAAATGAAGCAGCTAGGCACTCTGTCACAGAGGTAAATCATGAGATAGTGTACAACCTCACGAAATGCAGGATGAATATTACGGAAGAATTAATAATGCATTTTAAGGCATAATGGGCTAGTCCAATGAACGTTTTAAAATTTTAGATAAGTTAAACTATTAACTTATAATAGGAAGGCGTAAGAACTCTTCCTTAATCCTTATAAAGGCACTCTGCGAACATTCTGTGTGAATGCGGACCTTTTTTCTTTCTCATAGCAAACCGTATGTGCGAGAATGGATATTACTTAAAGTGTTCTAAGTGTAATAGAAATGCACTGTACCGTCAAAGCGGTTTGCAATAGGAAACCGGTTATCGCTCAAATCATTCGATCCAAATAAGACCAGCACGAGGAACAAAGGCTGAATCCATTGGATGGGGAGATGTCTTCAAAGCGTGTCGCAAGTGTTTGGGCCGAATTATAAGCTGTTTTAAAGTTGTATCTTGGTCTTCAAGCAAAAGCTGCACATTTCATATCTATTAACCTTAGAACTCTGTGGTTATTACTCTCCTATCAATGTCTCTAAGTTTCTGAAGTTGCGATTAAGTCTCTGCGAGTACATTGTATTTGGGTACAGATTTGGTACGTGGCTGTTTAGACAGTATTTAAGAAAGCGGTTTTGCTAGGGATGGTCGGTATTTAGCAGCGACGCCTCTTTCAGAAAAACACATTGTGACAATTCCTCCTTATCCGGACTTTAATAAGTCCAATTAAATCTTAATCTCACTCATTTTAATATTACTCATACATGGAAATCTGAAGTGGTAAACCAGATGTGAGCAGTAATCCACAGAGGAAGCCGCGACCATATGTTCGGCATAAAAATTCGTCTGTTCAGACCGCAAGATCTCTAGCAGATGTAATTCCTAACAAACTTGATATTCATTGCGTTTTCAAGTAGTTATAAATTTGTGTCGCTTTCTAAGAAGTGACGTTACATGGACAGAAATGGCCTCATATATTCTGGCCACTTGAGACCAGATTGCTACGTCTTTCAGGCACTAAAGATACCGACATCTGCTCACCTCTAAGACACTAAACATTCATGAACACTTAAGATTTCACCGAACAGATATACCCAACTGGCGGGAGGACTTAAGGGGTAGTCTGATTCCTGCAGTGAAAAGAGCGCCTTGCTCTGAAAACCTCTCTGGTGAGACGGTGTTTTTTCCGGCCGTTCGTGCCGAAGATATACATGTAGAATCTAACCTGAATTGATTCAGTCATCTTGACCAAAAACCCCAATAGAAAGCCTACATGTTTTGCTTTATGTAATTTGTCTTAAGTGTACTGTGAAGAAGTATCGTAATTAAAGTCTGTGTTGCTTAAAAAATTGTTTGATGATTTAATAATTACGCTACAACATCGACCTGTGTCCCGCAGTGGCGCGGACGGTAAAGCTCGGTTCTCGTAAGATCACCGAAAGCCAAGTAGCATCGACCAAGATTACTGTTTGGGAGGGTGCATCGTCTATCCTCTCTCGTCTGCCTCTGCTGTGGGGCGGTGTACGTTAATGGGAGCTGGTGCACGATAAATCTGTTCGTAACTCCAAAGTCCTTCAAGTTCTATATAAGCGTTACCTCTGGGGGTGCCAATCCAGATGCAGGTCTCTCATCTGGAATTGGTTCAAAATTAGGAGACCTGTTTCCATGTCAGCTATATATAGAAGCCAAAAAAAAGGCTAAATAAAAAGCTGCAAAATAAACAAACAAATCGACCTGTTTTGTCAAGTTTCATGTGGTTAAAAAAAGTTAACATTAACACTCCCAATAAAGTATTACTTGAGTTCAGGGAGTCGAATAACTTTAAAAGTTGAATAGTGAAAGTATTTATTTAAAGTGATTTAGTCTTTCAGCAAGTAATTTCGATTTCTGCTAGCCATTGTAAATTGAACACTGTTTCTAAAGTGGTTTTAAATAAAGGATAGTTTTTCGTGTAAGTTAGTTTGAAATGATTTTGATATCTATAAAGATAATCCCGTCAACATCACAAAAATCCTTTTAGGATGTTATCAAATCCAAAAGAGCTACTTTCTGACACATTTCTGAATGAAACGCATGAAATGTCTATGTCTTTTATGCCCTATTTTATGCTTTTATGTTTAAAAGTGAGTCAGAAAATTTCGCATTGTTAAGCAGGGAATTTGAGAACCAGCTTAAGTGATTTCAATAAACTATTGTTATTTGTAAATTTTATTTATTTGTGTTATCATTAAGTCTGAGATCATGATTGAAAAGGGGAATTCATTACGAACTGAACATATCCAGCGCTTATTCTTCCAGACTACTTTGAGAAAATATAGGCTCCATCATTGCATTTGATCAGTGCTTTTATTCTTATTAAAGATGGAAATAAATGAGCAACGTCATGTTAGCATCTGTTTTCCATACATCATGCAATGTTGTACTCAATATGGGATCATTTTCGCTATTTACTCAATATAAATAATTTCTGTGTCAGATTAGGGCTTTCTTTCTTGGCATGTGGATATTTTTCATTGAGATTGCGTTTGCGTTATCGATATTCTAAATGAAAGATTTTACTTTGGCACATAAACACATTAAAATAAAATATAATATAGCTTTCTGTTAATAATTGAAAAGTTAGAATAAGGTAATAGTAACAAATTCTTGTTAGTAACATGATTAAAAAAAACCTCAAAATTTAAACTAAATTTATAAGTTTAAATAAAATTTTGTGTAACGCATTGTTCACACTTTTTTTTTTTTATTACACATGTACCAAACACGAATGTATGACATTCTCAAATATAAGCAACCTACGTACTTAAAACAAATTGTCAATATATATAAATAGAACCATATACTGCTCCATTTTATACATTTTAGATTTCGAGAGAAATTGTTTAACAAACGAATGTGCACAATTCATAAATTTAATTATCGATAAAAAAAAGAAAGAAAAAAATGATACATATGAACACAGCGTAGCATGCTGTTTCTAGCTATAGAGGGTGATTAAAAAAAGATTGCGATAAACTTTAAAAAATAGTAATAGTTGAAGTGGCTACAAATCTTATCCAAATAGCTCTGCACTAGATGTTCCACAATTCTGAATGTAATTGACAGTTAATAAGTTTTCACTTACCGAAATCCTGTGCACGTCCATCATTTTTCATAATATCATTGAATTTCACAAAAAACAAAATAAATATGCTAGAAATTGCTTTCAAATATCTTTATTTAGTTAAAATTATGATGAGATTGGAGTGAAACACCCTGTATTTTTGAGTGGAAAAAATGAATTATGACTCTGGTTTCCTATATAAAATATTCATATTGGAGAGAAATAACCTGTATTTTTGAGTAAAAAATTGATTACGACACTGGTTTTCTATACAAAATATTTATATTGGAGTAAAACATCCTGTATTTTTTATTGAAAAATTGATTACGACCCTGGTTTCCTATACAAAGTTTTCATATTGGAGTGAAACATCATGTATTTTTGAGCGAAAAAATAGAGTACGGTGCTGGTTTTCTATATAAAATATTGTTTGTTTTGATGTCCACTGTTCCCTCTCTAAAAGTCTCTCCAATCTTTTTTGAATTACACTCTATGTTTCTCATTTTATTCCGTTCAACGTACAAATAGTTTAATTATAAGCAAATCAAAAAGTGATGTAACTGTAATGTAAATATTCCCATTTCTTAAATAATTTCACTTTCGTGTTACTTTTTAAATAACATAAGATTTTATTTTTAAATTCATGACGATCCCTGAAGAAATTAGTCTCAGCCTAGATTGCTTCAGTCTATGAACTGAATGTCAATCTATATCACGATCTAAATCTCCCTAAAAACTCTGTGCATTAACTTATATAACCTACGTCTAGGTGACAAAAAAGGGTTATTTCCTTCGCCGCTCAGCGCACTGGAACGTTAGATCATGAACAAGATCCTCTCTTATAGGATGAGATGATGTTGTACCACTGTACAGCTAACAGTTATGGTTTCACTTACGGGTTCTCAGCTGATTAACCTTCGGAGAGTTGTAAGGGATACTGTCGTACCTTGGGTATTCAGCCAGGTGTCATTATAGTGTCAACTGCAATGATTGTTGATGATGGAGCGAAACATTTAAAGCACTGCAGCTGAAAGTTGGACTTAGCCGATATTTCGAGCAGAATTCCTTTTATAAGGGGTTTTCGTATACTGTATTCTGAGCAGTATACAAGGACTCTTAGTGCGATATTAGTAAAATTATCCCAGTTAAATTTAAATTATTCTATATTTGCGGAAAGCTCTGTATCAAGTTTTTTTAAAATAAAGATAATAAAAGTATTTTAATATGCAACATTCTAAATTCTTCAATATTTTATGAGATGAGTTTTCGTGTTACATAAAGTTCCGTTTCCTACCAGATTTGTTCCAGTGTTTAAAATTTTTAATAAAAAATATCAGAGAGTTGTAATGAAAAAAAAATACATTTTTTTATAAGTTTTTAATATTTATCTTAAAAGTCACGCCTAATTTCATGATTGCAATTCACGTAGTTCCAAAAATATTCAGTTACAATACGTTTATTTGGCGTTAGCCCCGATGATAGAAAATTTACTGCTTTAATTTGGAAAGCGCAAACTCATGAATTTATTTAAAAAATATATAATTTTTGCTCTTTTTTTTAATGTATGGCAACAGTAAAAATAAAAAGTATTTTTAAAACTATATATTCAGAATTTCTAAATTGTTTTCTCCACGTATATAATAATAATTTAATCAATATTAAAACACTAAATGATAATAGAGTATTTTTGTTAATCACTACACTCTTTATTTTCTACTTTTTAGTGTTTAAAATATTTCGTTGTTGTAGTTTCACAGCCTGTTTGCCTATTTTGGCAAAAGCGATCTGGCGCTTAATTAACCCCATTGTTTTTGTAACTCCTAAACAGTTATAACCATAAATATTATTTAACGATTTATTACCTGCTATAAAATTAATTAATTTATTATTAAGTTTTAAAAACACTAAAATGTACTATTGTACTCCGAAAGTCAACAGTGTCCATTAAAAAAAAATAATAATAATTCTAGCATATTAGGAAGTAAGTGAAAAATCGATTACAAAATTTTATCTTTACATACAAATTTTAAGTTAAGTTAAATAAAAGAGTGGAAAATGGTTGAGAAACATTGGATTACATTATAAAAACAGAATGAAATGTTTAAAAGCTTCAGAAACATTATGGGTTACATTATAAAAAAAAGAATAAAATATAAAAAGCTTGAGAAACATTGGGTTACATTATAAAAAAGAATAAAATGTAAAAAGCTTGAGAAACATTGGGTTACATTATAAAAAATAATGAAATGTAAAAAGCTTGAGAAACATTGGGTTACATTATAAAAAAAAGAATAAAATGTAAAAAGCTTGAGAAACATTGGGTTACATTATAAAAAAGAATAAAATGTAAAAAGCTTGAGAAACATTGGGTTACATTATAAAAAAAGAATAAAATGTAAAAAGCTTGAGAAACATTGGGTTACATTATAAAAAAAGAATAAAATGTAAAAAGCTTGAGAAACATTGGGTTACATTATAAAAAAAAAAATAAAATGTAAAAAGCTTGAGAAACATTGGGTTATATTATAAAAAAAGAATGAAATGTAAAAAGCTTGAGAAACATTGGATTACATTATAAAAAAAAGAATAAAATGTAAAAAGCTTGAGAAACATTTGGTTACATTATAAAAAAAGAATGAAATGTAAAAAGCTTGACAAACATTGGGTTACATTATAAAAAAAGAATAAAATGTAAAAAGCTTGAGAAACATTGGGTTACATTATAAAAAAGAATGATATGTAAAAAGCTTGAGAAACATTGGATTACATTATAAAAAAAGAATAAAATGTAAAAAGCTTGAGAAACATTGGGTTACATTATAAAAAAAGAATAAAATGTAAAAAGCTTGAGAAACATTGGGTTACATTATAAAAAAAAGAATAAAACGTAAAAAGCTTGAGAAACATTGGGTTACATTATAAAAAAAAGGAATAAAATGTAAAAAGCTTGAGAAACATTGGGTTACATTATAAAAAAAGAATAAAATGTAAAAAGGTTGAGAAACATTGGGTAACACTATGTAAAAAAAAAAAAAAAAAAAAAAAAAGAATAAATTGTATAAAGTCACATACAGTCTTACATATTTTTAAAAATATACATTATTCATTTTTCTTTAAATAATATATGTAATTCCATAATAACAGACAGAAAAGAGAACCTATTTAATATTTTTGAGACAATGTAAATATTTATTTTTCTGAACACATTTAGTTTGATGTTATTTTGAAGAATTACCGCAAATTTTATTTTTTATTTTATTTAAAATAATATTAAATGGAAAAAAATATTTATAAAAATCTCCATGTTCTGGATGATTTATTCTTCAAAATAATTTTATTCTTTCTCCCCCCTCCCCCCAAATACATTCTTTAGACAGCAAAAAATGTAAACTAATATATATAATAGCTTTTGTAAAAAAAAAAAAAAAAAAAAAAAGAGAGAGGGTCTTAAAAAACTACCCTTTTCTTAAACAAATGTATTTTTCATTATTTATACAAATAATGAAATCCTTCCCTTTTTTTAATAACCCATTATTGCTGATCATATGGAACAAAGAATTATTTTCCTTCTATTGAAATATGAACAAAACTAATTTATAAAGAATCCAAGAATGTATTTTAAGGATGCGGGGGAAAAAAAAAGAAGAAAGGATTTCCCAATTTTTTCCCTATAATTAAAATTAAGACATATGGTTTCGAAAAAGCGCATTTACGAACAAGATGGGAAAAAAATATTATAACGGATTAATGCTTAGTTTTGAAACAAATATTTTGTAAGAATAATTAAAACATGAAAGATAAAATAATCCATGCATGGATTATTCCAAATTCATACGATTTTTTTTTCGTTCTAATTGAGCGTATTTCTCTCTCTCTCTCTCTTTTTTTTTTTAATGGACAAAATTGGATAAAATCAGCCATAAATATTAGTAAAGTGACGTTAAAAAAAAACAAGGGTAAATTTTCATTTAAGGAAGAAATAATTTCACATAAAATTCAGCTAATTAAAAATAGAAAATAAAATAAATGTTAAATTTCAAACGTATTTCTTATGTTTTAAGAAAAAAAAAAAGATAAAATTAACCATATACAGTAAACTTCCGATTATCCGTCACTCACGGGACTGACGGGGTAGCGGATAATCGAAATAGACGGATAATCGAAAGACCATTATTAAAATCACATTTCTATCTGTTGGTTTATAAATAACAATATTTAAACGCCTGTTTTTTTATTCGCTGTGTATTTCATGAATAGAAAACACAATTAATAATTACAAATAAATTTATGAGAGAAATTAAAAATTTTACAGAGTAAATATATAGTTACCTGTTTTCATCCAAAATAATCCGTTAAAAATTTTTGTTTGCAGTTTGCTTGTGCTTTTACAGCAGCAAGATTGCGAATTTTACGTAATAAAAGTACTTGAGTTGCATCGGCTTCATCTTGCATCTCAAACCAATTAATGCACTTGGAGAGCATTGTCTCCACTTCTGCATGACTGACTCCTGGGTCATCATTTTCCGATTCTCAGATTAATCCGCTTCAGGTTTCCCTGGATTCAAAATATTTTGGATAATTTCGTCATCCGTAAATTCTCCATAACCAATATCATTGTTATTACAATTAAGCCAGTCTTTCATTTCATCTGCAGAAATATCTTTTAAACATGGTACGTTTGATACCAAGGTCAATATCTCTGTATCATCATCAGGTACATCTTCTGTGCTGGTAGTATTGGTAGCATCTTCCGGTGTATCAATAGTTTGGGGCCACAATTTTCTCCAGCTTCTCTGCAAAGTCTGTTCACATAAATCATTCCAGGAATCAGCCAAGTTGTATATGGCATCTTTGATACTGTATGATTTCCAAAAATCGAAGACATTTGATTCATTATCAGCGAGTAGCAGCTTTTGAATAAAAGCTTTCCGATAACGTCTTTTTATCGATTCAATGGCACTTTGGTTCATCGGTTGTATCAGTGATGTTGTATTAGGTGGAAGAAATAAGCACTTGATGTTACCGTCGATAGATTCTACATTTTCCGGATGTGCTCCTGCATTATCAAGCAGCAAGATTGCTTTCTGTGGAAGATTACTTTTTATTAAATGTGATTTAAATCCGGGAACAAAGATATCAAAAAACCACTTCTTAAAAATATCTTGCGTCACCCAGGAACTTTTTTTATTGTAATAATTGACAGGCAGTGCTTTCATGTTAATATTCTTAAAAGTTCTGGGTTTCTTAGATTTCCCGATCACTGTTGGCGGAAATCGATGGCTCCCTGCTGCATTGCAAATTAACAAAACAGTAATATGATCTTTTTGAAGTTTAAAACAGCAGCCTTTTTTTCACAACCTGATGCAAGTGTATTAGTAGGAAGAGCTTTTCAGTTCAAGCCAGTCTCATCACAATTATAAACTTGATTTCGTGTTAAATCCAAGTTTTCTACTGTCTCTAAAAACTTTTTTCGAAATTCCTCAATGCATTCAGTACTATTAGCACTGAGTTTCTCCCCAGTAATGGCCAATTGTCTAATTCCATGCTGATATTTAAACCTAGTAAGCCACCCGTCACTTGCTTTGAAGCAGGTATCACCACCAAGTTTTATATTCATTTCTATGGCTTTTTCACAAATAATAGGTCCAGAAATTGGAATTCCTTGAGTACGTTTTTGAATGAACCATTGATAAACAGCGCAATCCAGTTGTTCATCCTTTGCAGTTTTCTTTGTTTTTCGCGCTCCACCATCTGCGGTTTCTAACTTGCTGACATAATTTTTAATTTTTTCTGAATTTTTCTTTAAATCATTTACAGTAGATCGCCCTATACCATACTCTTTAGGCAAATAAGTAGCAGTTTCACATTTTTTTAAACGTTTGATGATCGTCAGTTTATCATTCAAATTAAGAACAACTCGTTTTCTATTTGTCTCCATTTTGTCCGCTCAAAAATTCAGCATTAAACCAACTAAAATCAAACCTATTTCCTCCCCTCGCCCACACTGCATAATTTTTTCGGCGGTAATTCCACGTTTCCAGCTGCAGTTTAGCTGACGTCAGACAAGAATTTTTCTCGGAATAGCGCCGCCTCACTCGGGTTCACTACTGAACACGCGTGTTTTTGTTGTTCGTTTCTGATCGAAAAAAAAAAATGGAAAGGGGGGTGGCGGTTAACCGAGGGTGGCGGTTGATCGAATGGCGGATAATCGGAAGTCTACTGTATGTACATTAAATAAACATAAAAAAATTAAATACATGTTGGCATTAAAGGATGAAATGTTTTAACATATCATTCAGTTAATTAAAAATTAAAAAAATAGATAAATGCTGATTAAAATCAGTAATTCTAAAAAAAAAAAAAAAAAAAAAAAAAAAAAAAAAAAAAAGTAAATAAATAATACGTATTAAAAAATTTTCAATACAGGGGGAAGTATACTTGGAATGAACGAATATGTATTTTTATATTTGTAAATGCTAACTTTTAAGAAATATATTAGAGTTGAATTTTTGCTTATTAATACCGCAAAGTAAAAATTTTCTGCTAATTAAATCTAATTTGTCGCTTTTGGTTAGCATTCAAAATGAGAAATAACCACTTATATTAACTATTGAATATCTCAATGGGAGATCATCAAAATTAATAAGAGGATCTTTATCAAAACGTACTTCAGCCTGCATATTTTATATGGATAATTAATTATCCGGAAGTGTGCTTTCGAAGTGAATACTGATTTATTAAAAATAGCTAACTTTCTAAATACAAGGTGAATAAGAAGTCCTTAGACAAATTTTAAGAGGGTACAGCACATTACAACAATCAATTTTTGTATAGGAAACCAGGTTCGTAATCTATTTATTCAGTCAAAACTGATTCTCCCCAGTTCGAATATAACTATTGTAAATGCTAACTTTTAAGAAATGCATATAGAGACTTTGCATTTTGCTTATTAACACTGCAGTGTAAATATTTTCAGCTAATTAAATGTAATTTGTCACTTTTGGTAAAAATTCAGAATGAAAAATTTCCACTTATAACTTTTGTATATCTCAATCAGATATCATTACAATTAATAAGAGGATTTTTATAAAATCGCCCTTCAACCTGTATAGTTTGGATGTATAATTATCTGCAAGAGTGCTTTTGAAATAAATACAGGTTTATAAAGAATAACTAAACTTTCGAAATTCAAGGTGTCTTCTTAGACAAACTTTAAGAATTGGTAGATCACATTACAACAAAAAATTTTTGCATACAGGTGTTGATCCAGGCAAAAATTTGGGATTTCGACAAATTACATAAATCACCCCCCCCCCCCCCCAAAAAAAAAAAAAGGGAAAACCGGAACAGAACCAAAAACTTATTTTTGGTTCGAGAATGAAAACTGGAACTAGAGGAAAACCGGAAGCCAACCAAAAACTTATTTTTAAAATAATGAAAACCGGAACAGAACCGAAATATTCTATTTTAACTCAACTATAACCAGAACGAAAAATACGTATTATGGTTCAAAGCCCTGGACTAATTACATGCCTCAATCCGAATATTTATTGCGAGTTAATGGACTAGAGAAAAGACAAACAAATCCACATTACCAACACTAGGGGATCCAACCCGGCTTTCTCCAGGTTACAGAATATAGGTAAAAACATTTATTATTATTATTGAAAACATTGTTCAAAAAATCCAGTTTTTATTGTTTTTCTACATTTACACTAGATTAATTTTAACACAATTATTTTAATCGTTAAACAAATCCTCATGAATTGTAATTTTCCAACTGTGCAAAAAATGTCTAGTGTCTAGTCCAGGATTCGAAGTGAAAACGAACTGAACGGCTGAAGCTGCCAATGCTCTGCCAACTCAGCTATCTTGGACGAATCTGGAGGACTTAATGACCTAACTAACCTTAATTATTACAGCATCTGGTCTGATATCTGCATCAGTTCAACAGAATAAATCGCAGATGGAATTCTAGTAAATGCTGGACACGTAATTACACTTGCTATGATAAATGAAGTTTGCGAGCTTAAGTCTTGCGAGCTTAAGTCCTTTGTTGGCAGAGCATTTTACATTTAATATATTTTTTTTTACAGATTGCCTACTTACAACATTGAAAGAAAACATTTATATATGAAAAATGTCAATAATATTTTAAAATAAAGTTTTGGAATTTATTGAAAGCAATACTTTCGTATTAACCGCATGCCAGGAGTTAATAGCCGACGAAATCGACAAAGATTTCGCTAATTACAGTAGGCTTTTTGATTGTGATTATTTGAGTGGTTTCAGCATGTAATATGATTACATTGTTAAATTTGCGTTTTACTTATATTATTGTATTATTTTATTTATTTATTAATGAAATTTTAATTTCGTATACAATATTAGACGGAAACAAATGTTGAACTATTTATATTGATTTAAGTGCAAACGGTTTAATATATATTTTGTAATCTGGCTACATCCGATAGAGATAGATTTTTAAAAAAAATCATGCTTGAAAATTGTTTTAAAAACCATAAAAAATCTGTAAATGGAGATGCAGTTTTCAAACAAATTACATTTGAAAGATTTTTTTTTCCTATTTCCTAAAAATTTTTCCTAAAAATTTAAATTGTGCTATGTTTAAAATTTTTTTTTAAATTGCGGTAAAAGAATATATATATATTATTAGTCAGGTGTTCCCACTGTCAAAATGACGTCAGTCTTACCCACGTCATGTTTTTGCTTTATAATATAAATTCTGTAGTTATAAAATTTACTAATTAATCAAATCAATTAGTTCATTGTATGTGTGTAAAAATCAGTTAAAAAAATTATTACTAGAAAATAATGTTCTGAGCAAAGAAATCAAGCTAAATAAGGACATTTTAAAATTAGCACAACGAAACAAGCTCCTTTTTTTTCTTTTTTGCTTAACTGGCTATTTTTATTGTCATACTTATTAAGAACAACGGCAAACATCAAGAAAAAAATATTCAGCGAATAATATGCAAAAATCGACTGACGCTAACACATTTTTTTTCTTGTTATTTTCAAGATGACATTATTCTAAAAATCTTTCTTAAGCAGCTCGATACATAATAATGTCAACAGCGCTTGAAAATTTATCGCTGTGAGCACTTACTGCTTTGAAATGGTGACACTTAAAAAGAATCGCTAACGGTGAAAAGGCTTTTGTCTAATTAGATGAAAAGGACATATTTTAGCACTTAGAACATGCTGACACAATTAATCCCCGAATGTATTACCATGGCAACGAGAAAAATTTACAAAGAAGAGAAGAATAAATCAGAAGCGTTTTTCTTAATAAAGATGACGAATATTCACCAGAAAATTTTAATAGAAGCGTAGTATAAGTTGTTTTCAAAAGTTATCGCTTGCTAATAATGCTTTATTAGGTAATTTTAAGTTAATAGATTGCTTCTTTAAGTGTATTATAACGCAATTTTTGAACATAAATTTGAAAAAGAAACTAAACTCACCTAGGAAGAATAATATTTTAAAATGAATTTTTCCAAAGTGCGACGATTTTTAATATGATACACAAAAATGTATAAACATTAAAAATAAAATGTTGGCATTTGTTTCAGAAAGAAGTAGAAGTAGTTATTTTTACCTTTCGAACGCATAGTGTAAGAAACGGATTGTAACCACTATTTGTGTGTGTGTGAGAGAGAGAGAGAGAGTGTGTGAACACAATAACACCCAAACGGTACTTTCGATTGAGCTCTCATTTGGCGAATATGTTATAGACCACTGTCGCAAGAATTATATGTAGATTTTCGTAAAAATCGGCCGACGGTTTAGTTATTTAATCCAATTTTAAACCCTTTTGTGACCGTTTCTAAATATGGAAAACCACCACGGAAACGTAAGAGTATATGTGATAAATATTGCGACTATGTAATCAAGCATTAGTATCGCAGAGGTAATGTGTCCAGTTTCAAAAATGGAGGTCCAGTGTTCGAATACAGCCGATCCTATTGTGTCAGGAATTTATAACAATTCCTTTTTTCCCCTTTAAACCCTTGGGGACGAGCGACAGGTATACGTGACGCATAAGATGCTCAGAATCCTCGATTATTCCCACCAGTTATTTTTTATTGTGAACTTTGCCTCATTAAATCTTGGCACTTCTGCGATCCAATTAGGCGAAAATTTCTGTTTTAAAAAACCGGTGGTAAAAGATTAAAAATTCTTCAAAAGACGCTCGTCGCTTAGGGGTTAACTTTCTGGATACAAATTTTTATTTTTGTTTTAAAAACATACTTTTCTTATTCCCTATATCACCTTGTAAGATATTAGAAATTTGCTACAGTTTTTCAAAACTGAGTTCTTTTATAAGATGAAACATTCCAGTTTAAAGTTGTTGTGCGTCAAAATAAAATTCCGTATAACATAGTGGTAATTTCTGTTACTAAAACGGGATTTTTTTTCAAGTTAAAATCACCAATTTTAAAGGAAAAAATACTGGCATAAAAATTTGTCAGGAATATTACTTTAAGTAAAAATAAAGTGTTGATTTGAAAAGGAAAAGGTCAATTTTTTTGGATCAGGTTAATAGTTATACCAAATACGAAAATATTAAGAAAATGAACGATGTTTGCCGATATTGCATTCTGCTCGTTTAATGATCACTTGTCATGTATCTAAGTTTGAGGAAGGGATTATTCCTTCAAAAACTGTAGCTTTTCACAGCTTTTAATGTGTTTTTGAGAATTTTTGAATTATAACACTAACTCATTGTATAGGCGTTTAGTAAATATATTATTTTTGTTTTAAAAATTAATTTCCATTGACTTACACTACTCTGTGATGTTTTGGATACATGTCTATCACGCGTACTTAATACATTTAATTGCATTTTCACACATTTAATATCAGTTACTATATAATATAACGTTATAAAACTAAATATTTTACGCAATCCTCAATATATGATTAAATTTTTATTTCAGATAAAATTTTGTTCATATATTTTCTTTGAATTCCGTATTAAATTATTGTAATCTGTACTTATTATATTCATGTATCATGAAAAAAATAATAATAATAAAGTTATGAATAATTTTTAAAGGCTTATTTAAATGTTTCGGATGTACTATTTTATATTCAAAGTTGTTTTCATTTTTTATGTACTAAAACTACATCTATTATTTCCACACATTGATTTTTATTCTACATTAAATATTTGGAAATACTTAAATCTGTAAATAACGTATCATTTATTTTCATTTATTTATGTAATTAAGAAAAAAAAATAAGTAGGTAGTTTAATAATTTCTTTTAGTTGACGTCTCGTGTCTGGTTAAAACCCAATTATTATAACACCTTTAAAATATATAATTTTGCGTAACTTAATTAAAATTTTTAAGAAATAAAGCGACATTAGCTTATATCTCTCTTTAATTACTTTCAGTGATGGATAGAGATTTTCATAATTAATTATTCATCACAATGAGTTTTTAAGCATTTAGTAATCACTCATTAATCATTTTAATTAATTTCATTGTCATTAACTATTCTTTGAAAATTATGTCTCTACATTTTAGTTCTGATATTTAAAAGAAAGTATTTGGTACAAAAGGAAAGGGGGGGGGGGGGATATATTTCTGTGTGTTGTGAGCATTGCTTTATAGACAAATGTTAAGAATATATTTTTAAGGGCGGGGGGAAATAAGACCAACCTCAAGTGATTTATTTATTTTATTTTTTTATTATTATTATTTTTTTTATCTTACACTTTTGATATTTACTTATTGTACGACAGTTGACGTTGCGTGAGAGGTTAGGCAGAATAGAGTGTTTGTGGCAACCTTTATTCTTATCCACATAAACTTTAAACTCCATGGTTGCCAATATCGCTAAATTTTATGCACAATAGATGATATGTTGAAGCAATGATGTAATAAAATTTTTTGACGTGTCTCTGTATTAAAAACGCATTTAAAAAATATATATTACATTCTTTTATTTTTTTCATATTTTATTTTTTAGTGTTAAATCTAGTGGTGTTGCTAATGCATCAAATACATTTTATTTATATGTATAATTCTTCCTTTTTGTAATTTTTTTTCTTAAAATTGAATTAGTTTTAAGTGTGTTTTTATTAAATAACCACATAAGCTTTAAGTTTTTTTCTTTTAATGTACTGAGTGAAAAATAAATTTTTATTATAGCTAATGCTCAATTAAAAAAAAAAATCACCAATGATCGAGTTGTAATAGTTATTATATCTATATATATATATAGTATAGTATAGTTAGTTATATAAAAGTGCATTTCATTGGTAACCACAATGTGATAATTTTTACGCATCACAATTTTGTTTTTATTTAACGATGGAAAAATATAACTTTATGGCTGATGCATAGTAAAAAGAAAAATTACCAAAGATCGAACTGTTGTAATATCATATAAAGTTTATATGCATTTTCCCCTCTTTATATATATACTTGCTTAAAATTTAATGTTTAATTTTTAAATAGTTATAAGAGCGTATCATTGATAACCACATGCCATAAGTTTTACTCGTTTTTATTTACTGTTAATGTATTAAATAAAACATATATTTTTATAACTGATGCTTAAAAAAAAAAAAAAAAAAAAAAAAAAAAAAAATCAATGATTGAGCTATTGTAATATCGAATAGGGTTTATCGGCATTTTCTATTCTTTTAATCATTCTTTGCTGAAAATTTAATGCTTAATTATTAATTACTTAGTTATAAGAGCATTTCATTGGTAACCACGTTGTGATAATTTTCACGCATCACAATTTTATTTTTATTTAACGATGGAAAAATATAATTTTAGGGCTGATGTATAATAAAAAAAAAAATTACCAAAGATCGAACTGTTGTAATATCATATAAAGTTTATATGCATTTTTCCTTCTTTATATATAAATTGTCTTAAAATTTAATGTTTAATATTTAAACAGTTATAAAAGCGTATCATTGATAATTACGTTTCATAAGTTTTACTCAATGCAATTTTCCATTAATGTATTGAATAACAAATATTTTTTTATAGCTGATGTTCATTAAAAAAATTCAACCAAGATCGACCTTTTGTAATATCAAATAAGGTTTAAATACTTTTCCCCCCTTTTTGTAATTATTTGCTTAAATTGTAATGCTTAGTTATTAATTTAGTTTGTTATAAGAGCATTTCATTGGTAACCACATTGTGATAACTTTTATACATCACAATTTTATTTTTATTTACTGAAATAAAAATATCATTTTATAGCTGATGTTTAATAAAAAAAAATTACTAAAGATCGAAATGCTGTAATATCAAATAAGGTTTATATGCACTTTACCTCCTTTTTATAATATATATATATATATATATATATATATATATATATATATATATATATATAACCGAAAATTCCACATGAAAAGCTCATTGTGCAAAGCTTTTAAAATTCTCGTATTAAAACTATTTTAATAAACAGACTCTTTTATTTACTAGGATATACTTTTCATCTCAAATTAATACGCATACAAAATGCGAGAATCTCCTCGAAAATAGCACATGATAGGAGTTTTATAGTGCAGAAAAAATTCCTCTATCTCACCATAAAAATCGAGAAAAATAAAGATAATTAACCTTGGGAATTAAATAAAGATCATTAATGAAAAATGTTAATTTTTTAAATTATTTCTTAAATACAATTTACTTTACTGAATCAAAAAAAAAAAAGAAAAGAAAATATAAGAAAAAAAAAAAAAAGAAAGAAGGATTCGTTTGCAGAAATAGCTGTTTTTCTTACCATTGAGTTAATTACATAGATCTATAGAAATTTTTTAATAAGCTATATTCTGTACAAGTTTATCAAAAATCGAACTATTGATGCATTAAAAAAAAGAAAGTTCATACAAATTATCTCTGTATCTATTTATTATTACTGAAATAACTTTTCGCGGTTACTTTTCAATCGTAGCAAAAAAAAAAAAAAAAGAAATTACAAAAAAATTACAAAAAAATTATTGCACAAAGTTTTTAAAATTCTCTTTTTAAAACTTTTTCGATAAACAAAAGAACCTTTTAAAAAGCATATAATATGTTTTTAATGTGATGATTTTATTAAGCATAAAAAACGTCAGAGTTTTTCAGACACAGGATTTTTCCCCCACGCTTTAAAACTCACCCGCAAAAAAGGAAAGAAAATTAAAGAAGGCTAACTAAAGATTTTTAATTATAAACTGTAATTATTTAATTGTTTTTAAAATTGAATTTACTTTTCTTAAGCATGAGAAATGAAACAAAAGAAGGAAGATTCTTCCGCAAAAGTATCTGAGGATTTTTGTTTCTTTAAAGGTATTGATTTCTTTTGTAACTGTTCATTCTTGAAAAAAAAAATAGTGTCTGAAAAATCCTTTGGGGCAAATTCATACCGATTTATTGAATGTAATCCAAGAAGTTTAATTAGGCTCATGTTCTTTTTAATTACCAAAGGAAAACAATGAGGTACGACTGGATTATCCATTAGTATCTATCAGTTTTACCTATGTACTACTAACTGAAAACATGTAATATTTATAATATTAAGTGGATTTTAACGCTCGTATCCAATATCTACCTCGATTGCCGGTTAAGAGTGAAAGTTCAATGGAATGCTCAAATGGTATTCACCATTAACCTGATTGCATTTGATCACGGCTGAAATAAGGGTAACTCATTTCTTCTGAGAATTATTTCTTGAGATTCTTTGCACTTAAAACGTACAACTTTTTGCTTTGTCATCTATTATTGCACTCCTTTATTTAATTTGTGTTTTGTATGTAAAGATGTAATTTTGTAATCTATTTTTCATTCATTTTCTGATACGCTAGAACTATAAAAAAATATGTACACATGTGGGTTTCTGATGACAATACAACATTTTAATATTTTTATAACTTAATTATCTATACTAATAAAAAAAATGCTTCGTTCTGTGTGTATGTCTGTCGGTGATGGTTAGGAAAATCTACTGTACGTAGAAATCTGAAAGTTTAAATGAGGATAGTTCAAGGCAGGTCCAATGCACTTCAAATAGAAGATGATGAGGAAAAGGAAATTGTCCCAATTAATCGAAGATACGTCTTAAGGGAAGACGCATTAACGAGAGTACACCGTATACGGGACACACATTTGGGACGCATTCATATCGTTCGATTGAATGAAATCAAAAAAGATTCACTAGGTTTATATCTTTTTCACTTGCAGAAGGGACACGATGCGATACGAGTAGGTGATCCGTTAATATCTATCAGTTTTATTTGTATACTACTCATTGCATCTATATTTAAGTGTATCTACTGCTTATTGCATCTATATTTATAACGTTAAACGGATTCTAAGAGATCTTATGCAAACAATAAAATTATATATATATATTTATATATATATAACGCATATTATTTTTATTTATTTATTAATTAATAAGTCTTGGGAAACGTGATTAATTGGTAGACTTAAACAGTGTCAGTATTTTTCATTCATATAAAACTTTCCGCATGCAAGACCACTCACGCCCACATATATACATAGATATATTGCACGAACATGTTTTTTTATGGCCAGTATTTTATTAAATTCATCAAAAATCTTACTGTTGTCATATCAAAAAGGTTTATGTACTTACTTCTTCATTTTCTTCCATCAACAAATTGAATAAAAAAAGTTTTTTTCAATCATAACTAGAACTTCCGCATAAAAAAATTACTATGCCGAACTATTAAAATCATACTAAAACTATTTTAATAAACAAAAAGCCTTTCATAATGTAGATAATGTTTTTCACCACGATTTTATGAGGCATAAAAAACGAGAGAGTCTCCGTGAAGATAAATATTAATATAGAAATTTTCCTCATTATATAAACGTCTATCTCATCACAGAAAAAAAAAAAACAGAAATATAAAAGTTATCAGCATTAGAGGAAAAATCAAAGATTATTAACTATAACTATTAATACAGTGAAACTCGTTTAAGATACGCCCGCTTAAGATACGATCCCGTTTAAGATACGAATTATCTTCGGTCCCTTGAAAAATGCCTATTAAACCTTTGTAAAATTACCCGCTTAATATACGTACGCATAAGATACGATCCCGCTTAATATACGAAGAAAATCTGTCCCTTGATGTAAAAAAAAAACAGCTTAATATACGAAATGGTGCTTATATAATCCGTTTATCACGTGTCTTTAGGACAAAATAGCTAAAAAGAGCAACTGAATTGTGCTCGAGTCTTTCTCTTGGCGGTTTTTACGCACCCCCCTACCCGTTTCTTCTTCCCCTTTTAAGTTCGAAGTCCCTATGGAAGGTTTGGGAAAGTTCTCCTTTACGTCATAATCACGTGATGTGACGCAACTCCATACCCTGCCTTCGCAGCGTTTTCCGATCTATGGGAAAATCCCTAGATCTAGGGAAAATCAAGCCTATTTAGTGAATTCCTTCTTATTTCTAGGGAATTTTTAGAAGACTAGCAATATTTTCTCGAAATCTAACGGAAAAAAAGAATCTTTTTTAGACTTCTGTGTTTTTCTGGCAATGAACGTAATAGATGGAAGAAGAAGTAAAGGGATGGGCAGTGGGGAGAAATTGTCTTCAAGCAATTCTTTCGCTAACAGAGGGTGGGGGGGGGGAGGGGGGAGGTTGTTTTTCTATAACACAAACCGGTGCTCATGAATCTCGTATGTGATTCAGCCAAGTCGTTACAGCCAATCAAAATGCAGAATTTCTTCTATGTCACGTGACTTTAGAATCTAGGGAATTTTTATTCCGTAGTCTAGGGAAAAAGGTAAAATCTATCTGAGAACACTGTGCCTTCGAAACCTCTGTACCGGTAAGCTGTCGAAAGGTCATTGCGTAAATCTAGTCTTTTGTTTATCCGCTGAATAGTAATAGGAGTAAATAGTGGATGAGCAACTTAAAGTAAAAAGAAAAGCACTTTCTTTGACTGAAAAATTGGATGTCTTAAGGAAATACGACGCTGAGAATGTGATAAACAAGACAGTCTTTGCCAAATCTGTGGGAATCCACAAGTCAACTCTTCGAGCTCTGTTAAAAAATAGACAGAAACTGGAAAGCAGTGCATCAGCTGGTGGCTCTGGCAGAAAGAAAATTAAGGTGGCAAAATTTGAAGAATTGGAGAAGATTTTATTTGAGTGGTTAACCCAAACCCGATCGATGAACATCCCAACTAATAGATCATTGATTAAGGAAAAGGCCTGCGAAATTGCTACACGTCTTGGAGTGGATTTCACGCCTAGAAACGGTTGGCTAGACCGCTTCAGACAAAGATACGGCATAGTTTATAGGAAGGTATGCGGAGAGTCGACAGCTGTGAATGTAGATGATGTCAATTGTTGGAAAAATAACGTGCTTGCGCCGCTATTGTCAAAGTACTCAAGATCCAATATTTAAAATGTCGACGAGATGGGCCTTTTTTTTAATTAATGCCTGATAAAACTATGGCGTTTAAGGGTGAGAAATGTTCTGGAGGCAAACTTAGCAAAGAACGTAACACTGTTCTTGTTGGTTCAAATATGAGCGGAACGGATAAATTAAAACCCTTCGTCATCGGCAAGTCGCGGAATCCTCGCTGCTTTAAAAATGCTAGAAATCTGCCCTGCGATTATGAAAGTCAAGCCAAAGCATAGATGACAGGCGATATATTCGTTAAATGGATCCGCAAGTTCGATGAACGAATGAAAAAAGAGTCCAGGAAAGTATTGTGTCTCGCCGACAACTGTCCCGCCCATCCCAAGGATATCCCCGGTTTAAAAAACGTCAGAACTAGTCTTTTTACCCCCTAATGCAACTAGCGTTGTTCAACCCATGGATCAGGGCATAATTCATGTTCTCAAAATGAAATACATAAGTCGTGTAGTTGTACGTCATCTACACCAAATAGATCATCGTGAAAAGGATCTGTCCTGCCCAACCTGTAAGCCTATTAACCTCTTGGACGCCATGCATTTCCTGAGAGCGTCCTAGGAAGACGTAACACCAACCACCATGGAGAACTGTTTCTGTAAAGCCTTTGACGTCGACAGCACTTTTCAAAACGTTGACATCGCAGAAGAGGAGCAGTATCAAGAAGAATGCGAAGATTGGGACTCATTTGTCAATATTGACGTTCAGCTTGTAACAAATGAATTCGTTCTATCCCGGATATAATCGCGGATGTCAAAAGTTCCGATGAACCAAGGCCTTCAGAAGAAGCAGAAGACGACGCGGATGAAGAAACGGATGTGCCAGCCATACCATCATTCGCATCTGTAATAAGCTCGCTCAGCTTAATTCGACAGTACGCCTCTTCGATAGATGCTGGTCCCTCCGTCGAAGATTTTTTCTACCACATCAACAAGGCAGAAAGCTTCGTGATAAAATCTCGCCCTAAGTTGCACCAAACCAAGGTAAACGACTTTTTTTCAACAAATTAAAACTACTTCACGTACTTTAATTTAGATAATGTAACAATTATTGTTCCTGGCATACATTTAGTTTGTCTTTCTAAAAGTAATTATGGAAATTTATTATTTTTCCTGCTTAAGTATGTAGTGTATTTTAGTTGTTTTCTAAAGATTAACAAAAATTTCGTTTTATTGTCTTTTTTTAATCTGGCATTTTAATTTTGTTATTGTACAAACGTGACTCAATAAAATTTTGGAGAAAAATAAAGTAAATCTTTATTTCAAAATCCTAAGCTCAAATTTTCTATAATATCTAAAAATTGTTAGAAATGGGTAAAATGAGAGTTATAAATGGTTAAAATACGTTAATAACAATGTGCACTGTCTTTGTATGCATTATTACTCGAGAATCTATGAAATCCGGATAAGATACGATCCCGCTTAAGATACGAAATGCTCTCGGTCCCTTGATTCGTATCTTAAGGGTTGGGTTGAATATTGACGGCCAATTATCTACACTTGGGATATAGGCCCGGGGGGAGTGCCCTTCGTGGGGGTCTTTCTAAGGGAACCTAACCCGTATTTACGCATGGATAAATCCACGGCTCGAAGAAAACCACGAAAACTCCGAACGATTAGGCCGACGGGCGCGATTGGGATCGAACCCAGCACCTCCCGTCTACCAGCTTCGAATGCAGAACCTCTCAGCCACTGGTGGGGCGATTCGTATCTTAAACGAGTTTCATTGTACTTTAATTAAAAAAATATATACAATTTACTTTAAAGAAGCACAACAAACAAAAATAAAAAAGTTTCTTCTTCTAAAGTATATTTTTTCTTTTTGTAAGTGAATTGGTTATATGTATCTTTTTATTCTTGAGCATAGTGTAAGAGAAATCCTTTGGGACAAATTTATACCGATCGATTGAATGCAATGGAAGAAGGTTCATTAGGTTCATGTCTTTTTTACTTGCAAAAGTGACGCAATGAAATGTGAGTAGATTATCCGTTAACATCTATCAGTTTTAACTGTGTATTACTGACCACGTACAGGTATTTTTACAGAATTAAACAATTTCTAAGCTATTTTCAACATATTTTAAAAGTACAATTAATAAAAATACCATAATTTTGATTTATTTAGTAAGTAACCAGCGGGGACTTAGCTTTGCGTTCAATTCGATATAACAATAAATTCTCGCTGCATTATTACAAAAATAATTTTATTTTTTAACAGTATTATTTGCAGAAACAATCAATATTAAAACTATGTACATATTTCTAAATTTTACATTAGTTACATTACATATTTACAACGAAAGGGCATCCTTCCAAACTACATTTATTTGAATTCTGTTTTCGAGAACGTTCTAGACTCTGATTGGTTGAATGATATATCGCGGCTTCTATTGGGAATTTCTAGAAAATTCCTTCAGAATCTCCAATGTTGCCAACATTTCATCAAATATCGCCAAATTTGACGAAATGTTACCAACTTTGCGACTTCGTTTACTGAAAACTGTTCAATAACTTAATAACTGTTACATTCAGTCCCATTGAAATGCATTGACCCAAAATGACCCACTAATCGAATTTTTTTGAGCGTCTGACCTAGTCCAATGGTCTTCTCGTGCCCGAAAACTGTAGGATACAAAAAGGTACTGTAGGATACTTTTTAAGATAAAAAATGCATACCCCCCCCCCACACACACACACACAATCACACACACACACACACACACACACAGAGAGAGAGAAAGAGAGAGAGAGAGAGAGAGATAATTTGCTCTTATTATGATATATGATATTTCTATGGAAATGTGATACAGTAGAACCCCGGTTATCCGAAAATCGGCTTAACCGAAACACCTTGAAACTCTTTTTCTTATATGGACATTGCGTAAATGCAGGCATTTTATTGCATAGACACATACAACACATCATTTCTTTACGAAATAAGTTGTGTTTTGTTTTTCAACTTTGCATTGCTTCAATGCTGCCTTATCACGCTACCTTTTAAATAAACAACATATCTGATGCTGTTGTTGCATCTTCCTGCACTTCAATATATTGAAGTGCCGTTATCAACTCTTTTCAACGCGTTGAGATCTTCATGCTTATAAAAATCCATTTGGGCTTTAACGTTTTGATTACGGGTTTTGGATTGGCGAATATTTTTATATTCACTCCTACCGGAAAACAACAGCAAAAGAACTTCGTTGTGTTAGATTTCTCTTGAAATTATCTTGGTATAAGTGTATGGCAGATATTGGTATTGAAAAAATGGTGAGAATGGAATAACGAAATAGTCTCTGGGACGACATATATCCCAACCCTGTATTCAAAAGGTTAAAGTATTACTCATCATAAATAAAATTTGGAGGAAAATAAAACACGTGAAAAGAGGAAAGGGAAATCGCATAGAATACGGACTCTTGCAGTTACTCCATCTAAGGCTCCTATAAGGCTATTATAGGTGCTCTAGTTGCATCTAGAACTACAATAATAGCAGCTAAGGCTCCTATTATAGCAGCCTTAGCTGCATCTACAGGCACGAACACGTTACCTGACTGTTCGGGAGTGAGAAGCATGGGTAGTGCCATTACTACAGTCATTTTAGTACTTTTTTTTGACAAATAGCGGAAAAAATTAGAACAAAGCTGGATTTTTGCACAGGTGCTCATTAAGGTATGTAGTTTAACATACTAAAAGTCCTCATCGATACGATGTGAGCTTTCGCCGCCAGGGGGCGCGAATGATCTTGAAAATTGGTTTTTCATGAATATCTGATTAACAATGGCATCTAGAAAAAAAAGTTCAATTAAAAAGATGTAGAAAATTTAATTTCCTACAAAAAGTGTCCATAACATTTTTTTGTCACACCAACCCTTCCCTGTCAAATATCAGAAGCAGTGAACATAACTAGAAAAAAATAGGGAAACAATTGTATTGAACTCGAACAAGAAGCAAAACAAATACCTATGTACATTCGAACCCTACACCTCCTCTTCTGTCCTTTTCTCTGTAGACTGATTTCGCAAGCTGATGAAATAGCCATTGTCGTGGCATCCCATGCTTATGTCGAAATATACCACGTGCTCGTATCTCTGCCGTGTTTTATTTCAATTGATGAGCACTTCGCTGGTATTAAATCACCCTAACTTACTGAATGAAGTTTTCTTTGTGAGTTTTTAGAAAGTACATAGTGTTACTTTCCACGCGTATTGTAGAAAGTTTTAAATAGTTTTTAGAGTGTATAAAATGACTCTTTCTTGATTGTTGATTGAGAGCGTTAAAATGGAGATTGACGAAGTATTTTGTCTTGTATGTGGTGAGAGCTGCGTTGTGAATGATTAGAAAAAAGGTACTGAAGTCACTTGTGACCTCAAGTTTGGAAAGAAGTAACAATTTGACAGCATTTAAAGAAATGGCAGAAAACAATAGTGGAATTATAGTCCATCCAACGTATAGGAAAAATTATACAAGAAAGAATTCTGTTAAATCGTACAAGAAATCTGTTGCATAAAACCATCAACGTTCACACAAATTACACCGTTAAAAGAAAAATTTAGAAAGACAGTCGCTTGTTTGAATTCAATGAAAAATGTTCGCTATGTCCTGATACATTGGCTGAAGCTTTTATACGGAAGGTAATAAAAAAATCTCTAAAGTATTGCAAAAGTGATAATAGTTAAAAGCTTAGAGGTAAAAAATAGTCTAATTCTGTCTGCAGTGAAGGCAAATGAGGCAAAGAAATCATTAAACGTTTGTTATTGACTTAGTTGCAGCTGAAGCAAGGTACCACCATAAATTCTTTATAAGGGGTTTTTACCAAGTAAGTGGAAACCAGCAAATAAGGAAAGGACATGTTTACAAACAATTCCATCAACCAATCTATATTTTCTCTTTAGCGATCATTGCAGGAATCATCATGTCGACGCAGACCAATCATATCAGAGATCTTTTTATCGTAGACTAATCAGACCGCTTGAACACTTGTGGACAATATAGTAGTCTTAACGACTGTCAGGTATTTATATCTTCCCCACAGTGACGTCAGCTGCACTTTCCTCATACAGGAGGATCGTAGAAAGTTATATTTCCTATATCCAAGAAACTACTGTGGTAAATGGGTAACTGTTTTCGATGTTTACTCTGACGAAGTTTATAATACAAAAGAGGCCAAATGAATTCATCGCTATTTGAAAATGGTAACTCTCGACATCGATATTAACGAAGAAATGGATGTGTCAATTAGTCGAAATTTTTTATCTAATCATCAAAAAAAGACACACCTCATCTCTATTCTCAAGCAGAAATTTATGGAGAATGGTTTCGAATTGAAACAGGCAGATGGAAATGCTGATACACTTATTGTTAACGCAGCCATTAAAGTAGCAAAGTCTGGTGCGCTGGCTGCTATTGTAGGCGACGATGCTGACTTGCTCGTATTGTTGACTGCCTTAGCACCTCTAGAGACAGAGATATTTTTAATAAGCCTCGAAGAACAAGAATTACAACCCAACCTTGTGTTCGTCACACAGTCTCAATAAGGAAGCAGTTCTGAAAGATCACATATCGTTTCTTCACGATTTTTGAGGTTGTGACTCTACACAGCAATGCTTGGGAAAGGCAAAATGCCGTTATTAAAAATTTTGAAAAGGATAAGAAACCGTAACATACAAGCTGCCAGCACTTTTAAAAGTGGCAAAGCATTCCAAATTAAAATATTCGAGAGAGGGAAAACTATTTTTTTTTTTTTTTTTTTTTTTTGGCTTTATATGGTGGTAAAGCAGAAATTTCCCTGAACAAGTACCATTATATGTTTCAAGAAAGGAGTTGCTGTTGGTAAAAAAAAGGTTTTCATCGTTACCGCTTACCGGGGACGCATCTAGATTGCACAGTTTATGTATTTATCATCGAATACAATACTGCGCTTTGACAATAAACTTCTTCCTGAGAACTGGGGCTGGCAAAATGCACTTACTTTGTCTCCAATTCCTGCTACTACCACCCGCACCAAAAAATATTATTTAATCCATTTTTTGTACTTGCTCCAAAGGATGTGGCAAAACGTGTGGATGTCAAGAAATTGGATCCAAGTGCTCTTACATTTTCGTAAATTGTTGCAGAGTGTCATGTCACAATGCAAGTAAAGTTGAATTAGAAGATGATGAGGAGGATACTGATAATATCATGCCCATTGCAAGGAATGCGGGAATAGCTAAACTTGAATTTAGTGATAATATCGAAGACCAACCAGAAAATAGTGAAGGTAACACAACAACTGAAGAAAAAATACAGATGATGACGAAACTAAATCGAGTGAAGAAGTTGTAGATGTGCAAACGACTATTCAAGCAGTCAAATGATTGAGATTTGGACAAGCCAGTCATTATATGTTGATTAGGCCTAGGGGAGAAACCAGAATTTTAAAAAAAATGCGCTAAATGCTTTAACTCAAGGATGGTGTGGAACCTTCTTTCTTCAAAAGAGAGAATTTTGCACATTTCAATATAATTTCTTTGGAAATAGCAGCAGGTTTTTCGTATTTTTATCGTTTTTCTTCCAAGTACGTTCATTGTTCTTGATTTTTGACAGAGAAGCATTGGTGTGACTAAAAAGTGTTATACACACTTTTTGTAGAAAATTAAATTTTCTACATCTTTTTAATTGAACTTTTTCTTCTAGATGTCATCATTAATGAGATATTCTCAAAAGACTGATTTTCAAGATCATTCGTGCTCCCTGGCGGCGAAAGCTCACACCGGATCGATGAGGATTTTTAGTATGTTAAACTACATACCCTAACTAGCACCTGTGCAAAAATCCAGCTTTGTTCTAATTTTTTCCGTTATTTTTCCTAAAATGACTGGACTACATCTGGTAGAATAAATATAGGAAGGCTCCCGGTTATCCGAAAATTCCTATGGAATCCCGGTTAACCGAAAATCCTTTGGTTCCATGCTTTTCGGATAACCGGGGTTTTACTGCATATGTACTTGAAAATTTCGAGAATTTTTATTTTGACCTTCACACACACACAAACACACATGTTCAGTAGATTCCGGTTATTTGGGACACCGTTTAATTTGCGCAGCCGTCGAATTATGACGAAATGTCCTGAACAAAAATAAACTTAAAAAAATTACCTCTGATAGTTGAGGCAGCGTCGCTTTATTGAACCAAATCGTGTGTCCCAATTAAGCGGAATCCACTGCATATATATATATATATATATATATATATATATATATATGTATATATATATATATATATATATATATATATATATATATATATATATATATATATATATATATATATATATATATATGTATATATATATATATATATATATATATATATTAATTTGTAGGATTTCATTTTTAAATCTTACACTAGCATAAATATTTACTTGACTTATGACTACATATGACTATATCTTTTCAATTTGATTTTAAACATTTTTTTATTACTTACTCAAACAAACAATTAGGTGATCAGATTATAATAATACACACTTATTAATATCATAACATCTTCATAAACATAAGTAATAATTGACCTATAATTGTTATTGAAATTCTTTATTTGACAAAAAGGATTTCTAACCTTCATATTTTGGTACAAAACTAGGGAGTAAATCATTTCTCTCATTTTCTATTTTTGACTTCACCTTTTCACGAGCCTCATGAAAAATCTTGCAATATCATGTAGTTATTAATTAAATCTTTGAGTTTTTATTGTTGTGTATATTGGTGCATAGATGGGTATTATTTCTTTTTTCAATCCCACATTTATATATATAGCTGGCTTCGCCTGCTGCTCTGGTCGGTTTCTTCAAACGAACTTTGAATCAGACAAACTATATCGTCGAATTTGACCTTGTGTTTTAAAGTAATAAGAACCTTTACCTGGAATGCCCTTTCGCATTGCTGAAACGATACGAACGACATTGCGCTATTATATTTTCTAATGTGTCAGACAAAATATGAGCTTAACAATTAAACTATATAAATGACAAAATTGAACTATATTTTAAAATATGAGCTGTTAAGGACCAATTTCTTCAGTTGATAATTTATAGTAGGATTTGGTAAAGAAAGGTAGAACGATATACAATATACTAAAACCATCCATAAAAACTATTTAACTAAGAATGCAAGTCTTATCAAAATTCCTCTAGTAGAACTTTTTAAATAGGCTAATCTTTCGTAATTGAATTCAACATGATTGTAGAACTTTACCCCATATTTTTGCAAACGTAGAACAATATGTTATTTAAAAAAAAAAAAAAAAAAAAAAAAAAAAAAAAAAAAAAAAAAACTTTTCTGAAAAATTATCAAACTAACAGTTCAAGTCCCATCAATATCCATTTATCAGGATGGAACAAAATTCCCATTTGCATTATATATATATATATATATATATATATATATATATATATAAGTAGATAGTAGATACCACAGTTACAGTATTTAAAATGCCGTGGTAGATACCGGTGTTTCAAAAATTCGAGGTTACAGGAAAACCCGATAAAAAAAAATAGGTGAGAAAAAAAGGGGTCCTAGAGGCTTGTGTTTTGCAGATTAGAATTTATCATAATAGGAAAATTTGTATGGCATAAAAAAAAAAGTTCAAAATCTGAAGAGCACGGGAGTGCTGCTCTTGATAATGAAATGGAGGTGTAGTATACATAAAACTTACACAATGAAAAATTAGGACGAAGCCAAAATACAGCGTGTAAAAAAAAAAAAAAAAAAAAAAAAAAAAAATCCCGTATGTATACGGATGATTTCATGTGAAGTTTCTATCTTTTAACGGAAACTGTCTATTTAGAGTGGAAATTCTAAAAATTCCCGAATAAACAGAAAATTTTCTTTATATCCTAAATCGTTGAATATTAAAAACGAAAATGTTCCTTTCAAGACAAGACAAACGGAATTGTTCATTTTCCGTTCAGCGAAAACTGAAAAATTCCAGTTAAATTTCCCGTATTTGTTAAATTTTCCGTTAAAATTTGTGTTTTGGCTTATAACCGAATTGTTGGACGTGGCCGGTTGGTGTAGAGAACAGAGCATTTATCCTCTAATGGTGAGAACCGAGGTTCCAATCCGGAGGAAAGCACTGCGATAAAGATAAAATGGAGTGTGATATATTCAATAAAAATACCTATTCCGTGTAAATATGCATCAGTGTATATATATATAATTATTATTTTTTTAAATATTGCGTAATGCTCATATTGAAAAATAAAATCTGAAATTTCTCGTCATGAATAGCGGAAAATTTCCATCTAAAAATAAAAAAATACCGAAACAAAAGTTTTGTGTAGGTTAGAAAGAAAAAAAAAGGAGAATTAGCGTCAAATTTGCTGTCAGTACTGTTTCAGTTTATTTAGGGATTTTTTTATTTTATATTTATTTTATTTTAGAGCGCATCTAAAGTTATGTGTTTATAGAATAAATTACCAATTTTTACCAGCACTGAAAAACACTATACGGCTGGAAATAGCAGCCATTCCCGTTGCTGTGCTGTTTTATGCTGAAATCATGCGTAATATGACTCATAGAGGTAGTTGTAAATCACGCTTAAAAAAAAATATATTATTACACGACTATGACCTCTCATTATTTTTTTGCAGCAGCAGCAGCGCCCTCTACCGTCGAGATTTTGTATTTTGCTTTTTTCATCCATCACGGTGAAAAAATATGATTCCTCACCTGTGGACTTTTTAAAATCGTGTTTTACTTTTGTTTCGAACTTTTGAAACACCCGGTATATATATGCATAAAATTTTTTCTATGGAATTCTTGAAACTTCGCATTGCCATAATATTTATTTATGTTTTTATACCCTCCTTTTTTTATTATTTGGTTAAAAAAACCAAACATTTTCTGCGCTATTTTCCAACCATAATCATATATTCCACATAAAAAGCTCATTATGCAAAGCTATTAAAACTCTCCCATTAAAACTGACTTTTCATCCCAATTTTATGAAGCATACAAAATGCGAGAGTCCCTTCAAAAATAGCTGTTAATATTGGATTTTTTTTCCACGCTTTAAAACTCTATCTCACCGTGAAAAATCGCGAAAAAAAAAGGATAATTATCCCCGGGATTTAAATTAAGATCCTTAATTATAAATGTTAAAATCTTTAATTATTTTCTTAAATCTAATTTGCTTTACGGAAGTACGACACATTAAACAATAAAATAAAAAAAAAATAAAATAAATAAATAATAAATAAAAAAAAAAAAAAAAGAATAGGAAGATTTTTTTAAAGATGTATCTGCTTTTTTTTTTCTTCAAATTTATTTTGCAGACGTAACCTTATCTTTCAAAATTTATCAAATAATAAAAAAATAAACTCTTATACTCATAAAACTCGCATACTAATACTTTTTTAATAAATAAAGAGTCTTTTATGAAGAAGATGTTGATTTTCATCGCTATTATTTTATGCGGTATACAAAACGCGAGTGTCACCTAGCAAGTATACCTGCTTCTATTGGAATTTTTTACACGCTATCTCACCATAAAAAAAATGGAGACTGAATAAGAACAATTAACCTTGGAAATTGCTTCAAGATTGTTAATTATAAAGGTTAATTTGTTAATTATTTTTAAATGCAACTTACGTTACCGAAATATGACAAATAATAATAATAATAAAGATACATTTGAAAATGCCATTAAAATGTTGAACAACTGGTGTGACACAATGAAGGCAAAAATAACTTCCTATTAACACCATAAAATTAATAAATGCGCAAGGTCTTTCGAAATAACCGTGTCTTTCTTCTTCAGGCGGAAAGAAGACGTCCTACCACTTTGAAGGCAGGAGAAATATAGGATGTACCGTCCTGCTCCTTCCTTCAAAGTAGTAGCACGTCTTCTTTACGCCTGAACAAAAAAGAAAAAGTTCTTTCGAAATGCTTTGCACATTACTTAATTTTGCGGCGTTATTAAGAAGTTATTTTTGCTTTCATTTGCAAATGAATCTGGATTTTTCTTTTCTTTTTTTTTTTTAAATTTGTTACATGGATCTATAGAATTTTCATAAGCAGTGTTCTAGACACACAGTAAAAGATCCAGGAACGTTCCTGGCAAATAATGGGCAGCTGGTGAGCAAAACCAATTTCCTTGAAATTTCTGGTTTTCTATTCTCAATATTTCCTGATCCAAATTGACGACAACTGTATGCGAATATGCGAATGGAGTTTCCTCGATGTTTTTGATAAGGTGGTTGTGATGATGATTTTCTTAGGCTGGATTTATTTTATCGAAGTGATTATGATTAACAATAAATTGAGCCGTAACTTCGTACATTATTTACGTTGGAAATGCTAATAACACATGATTCGAAATCCAGGGGAAAGGAACATAAAGTATTGAACTAAGACGAAGTCATCTCAGCCGAAAGTTTCTTTATTGAGACATATAGAAGACGTAAGATGGTGAGAATGGTTGGTGGCCTCGCTGTCAGAGTAATCAATTTTTTATTTTTTTTTAGTCCGCTGACCAGGCCTAGCTTAACGAGTTGATACTTGGCGACGGGGCGAGGATTCGCCTGCTCTCCGCTTGGTGAAGATGTGTTTGTTAACCCTTCGGGACCGGCAGGTTTTACACAAATTTTATTCAGTTAGCATCACTTTTTTTAAAAAGCTACCTTTACTTAAACTATTACAAAAATGCTCTAATTAGAGAAAGCAAATATTACTTATATTTTTTACTGGTGCCTAAAACAAATTCTGTATGCTCTTTTTGAGGGTGCATATATGCATCCATGGTCCCGCGTGTGTTAAATCTATAGGCCGACGTGGCTTCAGTGCGTCTTGTTGCTTTAATTGCTTTTTCTTAGTTGGCCGGTTGCTAATTGATTTTGGATGAGGCGGTTCAGCACTGCGCAGTGTAGCGGAGTCATACTGGACGGATGTGAGATGCTGGGATATTTACTATTCAGACTCAGAGTAATCAATTAGTTGTTGACAGGCAAAGAGCTCAAGGTGATCTAATTTTTTTGGTAATAGATTGTCTCGCCAACATTCGATGGACAGTGAGCCAGCACATCCCAGGCACATAGAAGAATTTCTTTGTACGTTGTGAGTAATTAATGTAAATATCTGAGCGAGAGGATTGAAATAGTTACCACATCTGGCGAAATGGTAATTTTAATGAATTAACAATTAGGTTAGGAAGATTGTAATTTTGAATAAAAATATGTATAAATGATTTCATGTCATAGTGGATGCACCAGTAAATGCCCTGTGAGATAAAAACTGTATATACTTTTGGTTGGTATACTAATGAAAATTAACACATCCTTTCATACCAACCGAAGTTAACTTATCCGTGCTTTACTTTTTGTTATATAAAGTTTTGTGGCTCACTGGTAACTATTGCCATGTGTCCCAATTTTCAGGGATACCAAGACTTGTCCGCGGAGCCACTGCGCTGGACGCCGAAAGTCTCGATTTCTTATGACGCGCAACTTCTGTTAAATTTCTTTTAGTATCCTAGTCTGTATTGAATGAAACTTAATCTAGTAAAAGATGTGAATACAGGACCTGTCTATAATGATTTTATTATTATTATTATTATTATTCTACCGAAAGGAATGCAGCACAAATCTATCTGTACAAAATGGAATATTCTTCCAATCCCTATCGATTCCGTTTTGACAGGTTTTATTCTACTTTGTTTAATAAAATGTGTCAAAACGGACCTTTTTTATAACGAAATCCTGTGTTAAACGTGAAAATTTATATACTATTATAAACTCTCTACAACGGAATTTGTTTCGCATCCTAGCGATTCCGCTTCCACACATTTTACTGTATAAGATTATCGCGTTTATTTAGTACGGTAAAACTTATTAAAACGGAATCTCAAATGTCCAGAGAAAGATTCTGTTTTAGACACGTTTCCATCTTATCAGGTATAATTGTATAGTATTATTTCTGTAGGGACCATGAATTTTTCTTTTACATTTAAGATTAGGATTCCGTTATAGATATGCTTCGTTTTCATAGGATGTCCCGATTTAGGCGTCGATGTCCCGCTTTTTTTTTGCCTCCTTGTCCCACATTTGGGACAATGGACCTGGAAACACTACTCGCTGATCAATTATTGATGCACTCACTCTATTCTCAAGACAAGTTCCTTGAAACTTTTTAGGCAACTAAATGCCTATTATCTCGCAGGAACGTTTCTGGATTTTTTTTACAGTGCAGGTTCTTCAATCATCCAGCTGTTGACACATCAAAAAATTTATATAATCCTTATTTTTATTAATTTTTCAAGAAAATTTTCTCACGTTATTTTCCGATCACGAACAGAAATTCCAAATAGAAATAGTTTACTATGCAAAATTACTAAAATTCTTGTACTAAAACTTTTTAATAAACAAATAGAGTTTTAGAAAAAAATATAGATTGCTTATCGTTATTTTAAACGGCGCACAAAACGATTGAATCTCGAAGAAATAGCTGGTGATACAGGAATTTTTCCTGGTATGAAACTTTTAAGTCGCCACAGAAAAACGAGAACAAAAATAAAAGTAGTAATTAACCTCGAAAGCATAACTAAAAATTCTCGGTTGTAAAAATTAACTCTTTAATTATTTTTCAAACGCAATTTACTTTAATGAATCATAGCGAATTAAACAAAAAAGGAACTTTCTTTTGTAAAAATATCTGGACCTTTTTTATTGTTTAAGTGAGTTAGTCACACGTATCTGTATTTATTCTTAAATATCTTAAATATAGCGGTAAGAGGAGTCCTGTGAGACAAATCCACACTGATCGATTGAATGTAATCGAAGAAGGTTCATTAAGTTCATGTCTTTTTTACTTGCGTAAGGAATGCGATGAGACACGAGTAGATTATCCGTTAGTATCTTACTTCTGCTATCAGTTTTATCTGTGTATTAGTGACTCCGTACTACTGTACATTCATATTAGTAAGAAAAATCTAAGCTACTATCATGTTGATTTTTTTTTTTCAATGAGTTAGTAAGTTTGAGGAAATACGATTTATTAACATAATTAAAAAATATGAGTGTTTTTCTCGACATTTTCTTTACAAACACATGTATTGAGTGTCTCTTCTTGATTTTGACGAATAGATAATTCCTAAACCGCTAATTTTAGAGGTCTAGTTCAATTTCAAAAAGGTCTGTTTTTCATCACATGAAAGTCCATTTACGACAAAATAGTTATTTTTTAGATAGTTACGGAATTTAAACATTTATACCGTTCTTGTGTTCTATAAGTTATACGTAAAGAAACTTTCTCAATGCTCTAACAAGTAAAACAATAAAAATCCTAGTCTTTGTCGACAAAAACTTGCTGAGTTATGATACTTTGAATTTTACGAATTTTCATCACCATCAATAAGAGGGAACCCCCCATACATAAATACATAATGCATAGGAACAATTTTTATCGCTAGTTTTTAATAAATTCCATGAAACATTGATCTGTTGTCGTATAACAAAAAAATTATATACAAACATCCTTCTTCCGTCTTTTTTTACTTATAAACTACTGAAAAAAAAAATTCCGAGGTGTTTTTTTTTTTTTTTTTTTTTTTTTTTTTTATCAGCCATAAACAAAAATTTCACATAAAAACTGATTAAGAAAATCTATTAAAATTCTTCTTTTAAAACTATTTCAATAAACAAAGAACTTTTCATATAACGGGTAATGTTTTTTTATCGCGATTTTATGAGGCATACAAAATGGAAGAATCGTCTTGGAAACAGCTGATAATATAGATATAGGGATTTTTTGCACTCTTTGGATCTCCTTCCCATAGATAAAGAAGGAGAAAATAAAGATAATTAACCTTGCAGTCTAACTAAAGTTTCTCAATTATAAATGATAATTCTTTAATTATTTTCTCAAATCCAATTTACTTCATTGAAGCGTAACAAATTGAACAAAAAACAAATTTATTTTACAAAAGTATCTGTTTTCTTCGCTTTCTGGGGAAATTATTTATGCATTTATTTATTCTTAAGAATATTGTAGAAAGAATCATTAAGTTCATGTTTTATTACTTGAACAAGGAAAGCGATGAGATATGAGTAGATTATCCGTTACTATTTATAAGTTTTATCTGTATATTGTTGATTGTGTACAACTAACTGTAATGTATAGTATTAAGGAAAATTTAAGTTATCTTCAGCTTGCCTGAAATCTTATTTAATACAATGGACTTTATGCCCGTGATGTCACACGCCAGAACTGGCGGTGTCGTGATCCTATATTCTAGCAACTGTACCGCCAGAATACCAGTATGCGCAGTCACAAACATCGCCAGCAGACGAATTTTAGCCTGGACCTAGGTTGTGTGCATAAAATTTAACCGAAATTTTGTAAATTTAACGATTATTCTGGATAAAGAACAACATTTTGAATTTATATTATACCACAATAACGAATTGATGTGCGGTATTTTTATCAAAAGACCATTAATAATGTATACTCTATAGAACGTTATGCTAATGTTAAAAAATAAATACTGCCAGCAAACGAATTTTAGCCTCGAACTCAGGTCGTGTACATAAGGTCCATTATTGTCATTTTTATTTTTATTTTATAAATTAATAAGTTTAGAAAAATATCATTTCTTATAAACTTTAAAAACAGAATATATATATATATATATATATATATATATACAGGGTGTTTCAGTTAAACGTTTCAGAACTTCTAAGAGGGGTACGGTACACCTTCACGAACCAAAATCATATACCAATGGGCAGTCAGAAATGCTTTCCTGACGCGTTAGATGGCGTTGTGCGAAAGTTCCGAACTTTCGTGCAGGGAATCTTCATTTCGCACAAGAACGCCAAGTTAGTAGGATGGATGATTACACGAACGCAGAATTAGCCGATATGCATTTGGTGTACGGGGCTGCAAATTATAGTGGGCCAGCCGCACAGCGTTTGTACGCGGAACCATATCCGACGAGGCGTATTCCCAGTCATAATTTATTTGCAAGACTGTACCAGAAGTTAGCTGAGACAGGTTCATTTGACAGAGCTGACAGGGTCAGGGTAAGAACAGCACGGACTCCAGCCGTCGAGCAGAATGTGCTGCAGCATGTACAGAGGAATCCAAGAACGAGTACACGAAGTCTAGCAAACGTAGTCGGGGTTTCCCCTTGCAGCGTCTGGAGGATTCTCCGAGAACAAGACATGCATCCGTTTCATGTGCAGTGCAGCGTGTCCAGGCACAGCAACCGGAGGATTATGCACCCCGTATTGCTTTCGCACAGTGGTACCTTGGAAAATGTGCTGCAAATCTCACTTTTCCTGCTGAAGTGTTGTTTTCCGATGAGGCATCCTTCACAAGGGAAAGAATTTTCAACTCGCATAACGACCATATCTGGGCGGTCGAGAACCCGCATGCAATACGACGTCGTGCAGCACAGATTTGATTTTCGGTCAATGTATGGGCCGGTATTATGGGAGATCACCTCATCGGACCTTACCTGTTACCGTGTCGTCTAATCGGAGCTGACTACTTGCTCTTTCTGCAGCAAGTATTGCCACAACTTTTGAGAGATGAACAGATTTCTGCATCGACGCAACAGACAATGTGGTTCCAACACGATGGAGCCCCTGCCCATTATAGCGGAGCTGTTCGTAACTACCTGGATGTCACATTTGGTCAACAGTGGATCGGACGTAGTGGTCCCGTGCATTGGCCTGCTCGGTCACCCGACCTATCATGTCTTGATTTTTATTTCTGGGGTCATATGAAATCGCTAGTTTATGACACCTCTGTTGACAATGCTGAGGAGCTGGTTGCAAGAATCGAAGTAGCTGCCGGAGAAATTTGAAATTCGCCTGGAGTATTCCAGAATGTTCGGATGTCCATGCGTCGGAGATGTGAGGCGTGCATTGTAGCCCGTGGAAGCAACTTCGAACACTTACTTTAATCCATGTACCTTTTGCTTCTTTTCATGTATTATTAAACCGATTTCTCACTTACGGTCTATTTTCTTTATGGTGCTTCTGTGTACAACACCGCTTCAGGAAAGCATTTCCGACCCCACATTGCTATATGATTTCGAGTTGTCAGGATGTACCCTACCCCTCTTAGAAGTTCTGAAACGTTTAACTGAAATACCCTGTATATATATTTTGACCTTTTTTAAAACACACACTTAATGCATAATGCATATATTATATTTTTTATTGCTGGTGCTTTTCGAAATCTATCAACACTCGAATTGTTGTTATATCTCATATCTTAAAAAATATTTATATGCAAACATCCTTCTTTCTTTCTTTATTAATAGCTGAAAAATATTTCCGGGTTAATTTTTTTTTTCCAGAGCCATAATAAAAAATTCTACATAAAAACTCATTATGCAAAGCTATTAAAATTCTCCTTTTAAAACTATTTCAATAAACAAAAAGTCTTTCATAACCGGGTAATGCTTTTCATCGCAATTTTATGAGCCATACAAAATGCGAGAATACTCTTGAAAATTGCTGATGATATAGAGATTTTTTTTGCCCCTTTAAAACTGCTCATCACAGATAGAGTAGAAAAAATAAAGATAATTAACTTTGTCGTCTAACGAAAGATTCTCAGTTATAAATGATATTTTAAAAATTATTTTTCAAACCCAATTTAATTTATTGAAGCATAACAAATTAAAGACAAAAGGAAGTTTCTTTTACAAAACTGTATGAGTTTTTTTTAGATGATACTATAGGACCACAAATAGAGGAACAGAAATAAAGATAATTAACCTTACAGTTTAACTAAATATTCTCAGTTATAAATGCTAATTTTTTAATTATTTTTCAGTTCCAATTTACTTTATTGAAACATAACAAATTACAGAAAAAAGAAAGTTTCTTTTACAAAACTTTATGAGTTTTTTGTTTAGCTGATACTATAGGACTACAAGCAGAGGAACATAAATAAAGATAATTAACCTTACAGTTTAACTAGAGATTCTCAGTTATAAATGCTAATTTTTTAATTATTTTTCAGTTTCAATTTACTTTATTGAAGCACAACAAATTAAAGAAAAAAGGAAGCTTATTTTACAAAATTGTATGAGTTTTTTTAGCTGATACTACAGGACCACAAGCAGAGGAACAAAAATAAATGTAATTAATCTTTGAGTCTAACTAAAGAATCTCAATTATAAATGCTTATTTTTTAACTGTTTTTCAAATCCAATTTACTTTAGTGAAGCTTCTTCTACAAAACTATATGGTTTTTTAAAACTGAAGCTGTAAGAGCAGAGACAGAGGAACAAAAATAAAGATAATTAACCTTACAGTTTAACTAAAGATTCTGAGTTATAATTTTTAAATTATTTTTTAGTTCCAATTTACTTTATTGAAGCATAACGAATTAAAGAAAAAAGGGAGCTTCTTTTACAAAATTGTATGAGTTTTTTTAGCTTATACTATAGGACCACAAGCAGAGGAACAAAAATAAATATAATTAATCTTTGAGTCTAACTGAAGAATCTCAATTATAAATGTTTATTTTTTAACTGTTTTTCAAAACCAATTTACTTTAGTGAAGCTTCTTCTACAAAACTGTATGATTTTTTTTTTAAACTGAAGCTGTAGAAGCAGAGACAGAGGAACAAAAATAAAGATAATTAATCTTGTGGTCTATCTGAAGATTCTCTGTTATAAATGCTAATTTTTAATTACTTTATTGAAGCATTACAAATTAAATATATACATATATTTCAAAGCCTTTTTTGTATGAGTTTTTGTTAGCTGATGCTATACGACCTAAGACAGAGGAACAAGAACAAAAATAATTAACCTTGCACTGTAACTAAAGATTCTCAGTCAGTTATAAATACTAATTTTTCTTATTTTTTCTTTTTTCGAATCCAATTTACTTTATTGAAGTATAACAATTTACACACACACACAAAAAAAAAGGAAGATTGTTCTACAAAATTACCTTAATTTTTTAACTTGTAATATAGGGATTTCCTTTTAAAACACTAACTTACCATAGATAGAGAAGAAAAATAAAGATAATTAATCTAGAAGTCTATTTAAAGATTCTTAGTTATAAATTTTTATTCTTTAACTATTTTTAAAATCTAATTTACTTTTTCAAAATAAATAAATAAATAAAACAATCTCAATTTTTTAGCTTATGATCTAAGGATTTTTTTTTCTCTTTAAAACACTAACTCATCACATACAAAGGAAGATTAGGAAATATATTTAACCTTGCTGTTTATATAAAGGTTCTCAATTATAAAGGCTAATTTTTTAATTATTTTTCAAATCCAATTTACTTTATTGACACATAAAAAAAAAGCAAAAAAACGGAGTTACTTTTACAAAACTAGCTGATTTATTTTTCTTTCAGTGAATTAGCTACATGTATCTATGTATTCGTAAATGTTGTGTGGGAGTAATCCTTTGGGACGAATTCTTTCTGATTGATTGAATGTAATTGATAAAGGTTCATTATGCTCATGTCGCTATTATTTACCAAAGCAACGCGATGAGACATGGATTCGTTAGTATCTGTTAGTTTCGTGTCTGTGTATAATGTCTGCATAAAACTTGTAGAAGTTAAATTATACTTACTAAACGAAAAATCTTATTTAAAAATGAAAAAAAAAAATAGATTTATAAAGTTGGTTGTTTGGGTGATTTTTGGTGCTGTTCTTTTTTTTTATATAAATTTGTTAATTTGTTGCCAACTCTTCAAAATTAAAAAAAAAAAAAATGAATGTGTAATACTATAACGACTGCATAAAACGTGTAGAAGAAGATGTTTTTAATGTTAAAAAATCTAGAATATACTACTAAAAGACAAATCTTATTTAAACAAGTTGGAAATTGTACGTCATACGTGACAAATGAGGTGCGTTCGTACTGTAGCTAGTTATATAAATATTCAGATCTGGATGATTTTTAATTCTGCGAAATGAATTATATCGTCTGCAGATTAAGTTCTGTCCTAAAATAAGTATCTCGCTCGCTTGACGATTAAACTTCGGAAGCTCCTCTAACAAGAAAGCACCGATTTTTAAAAAGAAAATTCAAATTTCTTAATAAATATTTTTATTAATATCTCGTAAAGCTTTGATTCGATTTAAAAAAAAATTGAAATGTCTCGACAAAATTCTGCAAAGATAATATATCTTAAATTCCAAACCATTCGGTTGGGTAGTTTTTGCGTTGTTATATGCGGACGGACTGACAGACGGACGGACAGACAGACGGACGGACGGACGGACAGACGGACGGACCAAGCGACGACAATAGGTGCTACGTATTTATATAATTACGAACGCACCTAAAAAAGAAAAAAGAATTTCGATTTATTAAGTTGGTTGATTGGGTGATTTCTGGTTCTGTCGTTTTTATATAAATTTGTTTATATACTTCCTTTTAATTGCTAAAAGGTGTAAAATAAAAAGATTATAAACAGTAAAATAGGTTTTATTAGACTGCTGACATAAACAAAAGTATTGTATAAATGCACGGTCTATGAAGTTTTTTGAAACGCAAACATTTTATTTTTCAGACGTACTTTTTAAAAATTACGCGCGTTATTTTTATTTTTTACTTGGATGCATAGTTCCATATTTGTAACCATGGAGTTACTCGAGCCACAATTTTGGTTAATTAAATGATGTTGCATCGTTACACGTTGTATTTTTACGTGTTACACTCTCTATGTTTTCTCTTATAATGGATTGATAGTATAGATTGCAGGGGAAAATTATTTTACTTTCATTGAAATTTATTTGGATGGTTTCTTCTTGATATAATCTTGCCAGGGCTACGGTTTTTCTATTATATACTTAATATCAGCTATGTGCTCCTATTTTCTGTAACTAAATTTCCTGTTTGTCATGCCAGTATAGTAATTATTTGATCCGTCTTCGTTAATAAATTGTATTTTAGATATTCCTGAATCATTCTCAAAAGTTATTGGGTCAATTTTACTGAAAATGATTTTCTTTATTTTCTAAAAAAATAAAGAACATCATTTGCAGTAAAAGCGTTCTTTATCTTTAGAAAACTCAGAATTCAATATATTTTTTAGATTTAATGAAACATTTATAAAAACAAATTTTCTTTCGCTCCCGCTGCTTTTCGGAAACGTTTCCGAGTAGTTTTTATAGAGTATTTATCAATTCTCTCAAAATAAATGATATCATGTTTAGGATACTATCAATTCTCAACGTAACTGAACTTATCCATGCAAGTAAAAGAAAATAATATTAATTTTAATGTTAATGTTAATATTGTTAATTTATGATGTGTTTCTGTAAAACATGTTTGTTGAACATGAAAATGTTTACTTGAGAGTTGATAGCATCCGAAAAAGCTTCCCGGTCGAGAGAACTGAGTAATACACTATAAAACATCCCTGACGGCTCGGCCTACAGGCACAGGTAGATTTCGAAGTAGCAGACCGTGGGCTACCTGTTTATTGAGAATTGCAGAAAAAAATACCTTTTTTGCCATGATGCGGCAGTTGGGACCGCCCACTTCGAAATCTACCTGTTTCTGTAGGCGGAGCCGACAGGGATTTTTTTGTTTATATTTTTGTTTTTATTTATCATTATTATTATTATTATTATTTTACTGTAAGGGTTGTTCCTATAAAAAACTTGTCAATATAAAAGTTGTAGATAATATTAAGAATATTTATAATAAATTTAAGCGGATTCGCTATCTTGTGAATTGACGAGGTTATGAATTTTTTTTTTCTTAAACTCCTATCCCTCCCCCCCTTGAGGCCATTTTTAATTATATCAAAAATCTGTCATACATAAATTTTCGGCCCTTTTCCTAGAAGTAATAATAACTTTAAACGGATTCGATATGTATCATAGTTAAGAAGTTATGTTTTTTTTTTTTCACAACCCCCCATTAGTGAACTTGACTTAGATTTTATGCCCCTTGATTTTATGTATCAGTTTGGATGAGATTTGTGCACAATTATTGAAGTTATTGTGTCTATAAAAAAGTGATATATATATATATATATATATATATATATATATATAGATAGATAGATAATGTTTTGAACTGGGGGTGGTTTTGGGTTTTTTTTTTCAAGAATTCCAACTTAGAGGAGAATGTAACAGGTAGTATTTCTTACGAAATCTACCTAAAACTATTCGAACTATGCCACTGTATTTTGTAAACCTTTTACAAAATACAGTGGCAGCAAAAAATTTTTTTTATTTGTTTTTATAAATGATTTATCAAATCTCGAAACTATATCTTAGTTTCTGAAGTTTCTAAATATAACGAACGCTTTTTGGAATCACGAGTAAGTCGGAAGAGGTTATTGTTTATTTTTCATTGATTAAATTGTATTTTCCTAGATTAAGAAACATTCGCCTTTTTTTACAGTACACTCTTAGATAAAGTATATAATAAAATTACTATTATTTACAACTATTATATTATAATGTAATATAATATTACATTATATGTATTATAGCACATTATATAGTAGAATATTACAATACATTATATAATATTGTGTAACATACTCTAATGTATTTATAAGTAACTGAGTAAAATTCCTTCTGACATTCAGTGAACTTTGTATATCCTTTTATATACTGCCGAAATGTACCCAATTCGGAAAAATATTTCAGTCCTTTGCGATTACGATTTCAAGAAGTGTATACTGTACATACATAATGTATATATGGAGAGAGTAAGAGATTTCATGCATATGATTTATAAGGTTCAAATTCCTTTTCATTTTCTGAAAATTAATAGATGATGTTGTATCATTCTATCCTTTCTGTTAAATTAGAAATGCGTATCTAAATTTCTGTTTATTTATATACGCCTTTCTGTCATGCTATATATAACCGATATTGTCTGAAAAAAGAAAAGAAAACTTTTTCTATCAGAATATGTTTTTTTTATCCTTCCATTATATTTTGTTTCATGAAATATTGCAAGTGCTATTTCTCCATTTCGAAATGTAAAATCAACTGATCTTGGAAATTCTGTAATATCCACCGAGAGTTGAATCTTTCAATGCAATTTGTTTTCAAAGAATTATTATCTACACTCTAATATATTTAACTGAATGTATATTCGCTACTGACTGTAAGAATTCTTCAAAAATAAATATCAAGTATTTATATGAGTAATTTTGTTCAAGAAATTAAAATTTTAATGTAAATATCATTATTTCTATTTTTAATCTTTCGAGTTTTTCAAGTGAAATATCTCTAACTGTATATATATATATATATATATATATATAACATTAGAGATGCGTTCTGGCTCTTTTTTAACACTTTCGAACATAGTTGATAAGTGTTTATGAATTCCGTTTGTCTGTCTGTCTGCCACTTGTCTGTCTGTTTGTCCATGCTCTAACTCTTGTAAATATACTCGGATTGTCATGGAATTGATATATGTTATTGATGTTTACCTGTTATTGTATGTTCGTTATTAAAAATGCAGTGGGTAGCATAGTTCTTTTGTACGGACACTCTACAGAATTCTATTACATAACGGTCTATGGAGAAAAAAACATTTGTGGTTCATTTTAATGATATTACATTATTTCAAACACATTTAAGTTGATATCATTGAGCTACAAAAATAACAAGAGATCTGTCTTCCTAATGCCCAACATGATTTCCAGCGGTCAGCGCGGAAGGATACAGTGACGATAATTTTAACTCGCATTCATTGCAAAACATGCTGTCTGTCGCATTCCTTTACATGATTTGTGAATTATTTATGAATTAGATAAGCATAGCTTAATTATAAAAGAATAAATTAGGATAATAGTAAATGAGAATAACTAATATCTAACATTGACAACACGGATTATTTTTTACTTTTGGCTTGCAAGCTTCATTTGCCTTTCATGCTTCAGACCGCTGATTCTGAACTCCTATTATATATAGAGCTCAATGGTTGATATACAGTGGTGGCCAAAAGTGTGGACATTTTTTGAAAGTTTCATGTTTTTCAACTTTGTGTGCTTGTAGAATATATTAATTTTCACTTAAATACAAACGTTTATATATCAAATTAAAGGTAATTTAATGTAGAATTTAATAATAAAAACAGTATTACAATATCTATATTACAAAAAAAGTTATGCAACTAATAGTAAGATCTATCTTAGAATTGCATTTTTTTAAAGTGATGCTTACACAATCAATACTTAGTAGGATAACCCTTATTTTTTAAGTCAGCTTCACAGCGTCTTTTCATCGAGTGAACGAGTGTTTGGAGTTCATCTTTCGTAATCACATGGTGCCAAGAATCCATTATAGCTGCAATAAGTTGTCTTTTATTGGATGGACGTTTTTTTCGTACAAGAATTTTCAAACGTCGCCACAAATTTTCAATTGGATTGAGATCAGGGTTGTTTCCTGGCCATAGTAATATATCTATGCCTTTATTTTGAAAAAATGCTTTGCATACTTTTGCTGTGTGGCATGGAGCTGAATCCTGCTGAAAAATAAATGGTGCGTTGTTGGGGAAGAGATCCCTGATGAAAGGTATCAATTTTGGTTTCAGGACAGTTTCGATGTATTTTTTGGCATTCAGGATGCCATCAATCACTTGAATTCGGCCCACACCATCTGCAGACATACAGGCCCAAATCATGACATTTGTTGGGTTTTTTGTAGTTGCTTCAATGCAATCAGGATGAAGTGCTTCTCCTACTCTACGTCTCACGTATTTTCTACCATCACTGCCATAGAGCGATATTTTTCTCTCATCGCTCCAGATTACTTGCTTCCATTGATTTTCTGACCATTTAATGTGTTCTTTTGCCCACTTAAATCGTTTTCCGCATTGCTTTTGATTTAAATATGGTTTTTTCCTTGGAATTCTAGCTTGTAGTCCAAATCCCGATAACCTTCTTCTTAGTTCTTGAACTTACTGCAATACCCGCTGCATTTATTTCACATCTAATGGCATCTGATGGAATTTTTCTATCTTGAAGGCATAGCTGTTTAATTTTTCTATCGGCAGTAGCACTTGTGCATTTTTTTCGGCCTGATTTGGCCTTATTTTCCACTGATTTCGTTTTTTCATAACGTAAACAGAACTTTCGTACACCAGAACAAGTCACTGAACCACCAACTTGTCTTGCAATTTCAGCATAAGAGCGGCCATTTTCTCTCAATATGACAATTCGGCTTCTTTTTGTAGATGTCCAATGAGAGCTTCTTGTTGATGACATTGTTTAAAATTAGTTTAATTAAAAAAAAGGACTTTAAATATTCAAAAACAGCAATACTCTATTTAATTGTACTAGTATGCATCATTCCACAAAATATTTCCACAACAATAACTCTTTTACCACCCAAATAACCTAAACTATAGTTACCGACATTTGATTTGTCCTCAGAACAGTGTTTGTGATTGGCTAGTACGCTTTTATTACAAAACACGTCCTTATTCAAAACGATTTGTGTTTGTTTGTTCTACTAAAATGAGCATAGTGTAATACTGTTTTTATTATTAAATTCTACATTAAATTACCTTCAAACTGATATATAAACGTTTGTATTTAAGTGAAAATTAATATATCCTACAAGCACACAAAGTTGAAAAACAAGAAACTTTCAAAAAATGTCCAAACCTTTGGCCACCACTGTATATATAAGTGAGGTGCACTACAAGATACTACTATATAATATGGTGTGCATAGCATTCATTGTTCATTTACAGGAACACAAAATAATTCGCTTACAGTTCTGTCAATGAACAATAATTGCTGAAAGTGCATTTCCAGTTGTCGTATGAGTTTTTAAATTTAACTAATGCTTAATGCATGATTTTTCGATCTTGTATTTTTTTTTTTTTAGCAATATTTTTTCAACAAACGAAAATACAGATATTGTTGCTATAGGAAACCCTATTCACATACCTTGAATTTGAGAAAGAAAATATGAAAATTTTATGCGCATAGGAGATCAGTAATATTTTTTAGATGAGAAAAAAAAATACAAAAGCAAGATTGCGATTGAAATAAAATAAATGATCTTAAAAACAGTCCTAACACCTGTAGTAATTAAAAACGACAGAAACGAGTAACTTATTTCACGTATATTTGTTTTGAAAGTGGAAAAAAAGAGGTTTAAATTTGAATATGAATTTTGTTCGTGACCAAACTTAATGATGTGTTTATCATTTACTGAACGTTGAAAACCTCTTCGGCAAAAACTAAACTTATTACTCAATCTTATTATTCATAGAATTGTGGTTGGTTGGTTGATTTATGACGACTGATTATCTACTCGAGTGATATAGGCCCTAGGTGGGAATGCCCTCCGTGGGGGGTCTTTCTAAGGGATCCCAACCCGTATTTACGGCAAGGTTCGAAGAAAATCACGGAAAACACCGGACGGTTAGGTCGACGAACGCGGCAGGGGTTTGACCCCATCTCCTCCCGTGTACCAGCTTTGAGAGCAACTTTGACATTCGCCTTGCTTAAAAAAAAATTGATTCGGCCGTTTATAAAATAAGATTTCTTTAGTTATAAAGGCTTTAAATTTTTATTCTACTGTAGGATTTAGTTAAAAAAGCTTTAAATTTTTATTCTACTCTAAAATTTATTTATAAAACGTTGTAGACGTTTTTTAGGTATCATCGATAGGTTTCAGAGAAAGTTTTTTCCCAAACTATTTAACAAAGAGATGGTAAATAAAACCAGTAATGGAGTAGCGATTTATTAAAAACTAAATCAAAGAATCGAAATTTTCTGTTTTAAAAATGAATTTTAGAAAAGATATAAAAAGAGTTTTAGAAAATATATTTACTATACAAATCACATGCTGTTTTCTTTTTCGGCAACACATAACGAATTTTTATTAAACTTCCATTTAATCTTCGTCATCTTTTTATATTGATTTTTTAAAGTGTCTCATGAATATTTTTACTGTATTATGCGTTAAATAAAATAAGCCTTCCTCCGATTTAAAACTTCAAATATTCTGAAATATTTTTTCCCCTTCATTAGATAACATTTATCATTTTAACGTGTCCTGTAGTAACTCCTCTATACCGACCCGATAAAAGATGGTGAGTGGTAGCGAGATCGGATCGCTGGCACAGAGAATTTCTCGTATAAATTAGAAAATAGAATTTATTGCAAACCAATATTAATTCTAATGAAAATATGTACAAGAAAGTTAATTACAGCATTTAATTATTTTTCGTGAGTCAATCGCTTATAAATTAATGACCTCTTGACTCCAAGTGTAACTGAAACAAACAAAAGTCTCTAAACATTACAGACAGTCGTGACTACAAAACAAAGTTCATTCGGACCAAGGCTCGTCCGTTCCTTCTCTTCGGAAGATCTACTAATACTCGTTAATTCTGAGTCTAAGAACTCTCACTCTCGCACTTGGTGTGCTTTTTCACTTCGCTGGGATTTTCACCGGATACCTGCTGTATCAATTCTAGAGGTCGGACCTCACTAGCGCTTACACCACGCTGAATTCGAAACTGACGTTTCCTTTTCCCTTCTCCAGAGAGTCAACACTCTCCTTTTCGATCTCTCCAAAAACTGTCCTCTCTCACTTTTTCATTCTCGCAGGAGAACTTCTTCTGGGGGCGGGGGCTTTGTCGAGGCGGGCCCCTCGAAACTCTCCAGCCTCTTAGCAGCCTTGAGATCCCTCTGTTTCGTTTTCACTAAGTCCGTCATTGGACGTTCTAAGACAAAGGGCAAAGTTTCGGGCGCAAACCTAAAAATCGTGTGCAGAGATCGTTTCTCTCGCAGATGAACTCTTTCCCACGAACTCGGCAAGGATCAAAGCATAAGACCCCTTTTTGGGTAACGCCTCACCACTTCATCACTGTCCGAACTTTCCGCTCACAGTACAATAGAATTCGGCGTCTGCTAGTCTTCAAGGCAAAAATAGCGAGGGAAGGTATGCAGTTAAGTGTACTCACAGGAAATGCTAGAATGACACATAGTGCAGCTGGATGTCGAAGTTCAATTCTTTACAGAATGACACATAGTGCAGCTGGATGTCGAAGTTCAATTCTTTACAGCACCTCCTCCTCAAACGATTCTTAAGGGTGAAACACTAAGAATCTCTAAGAGTCGGATAAAGAATTGCAAGCTCAAATTACATCAGAGTGGCAAGAAATAAAACATACATGAATAAGATAATACTACCTTCCTTTTTTTTTCCGCGCTCTGATAAGAAATCATGAACATATAAAGAAATAAAAACACAGTGAAATAAAAAATAAAAAATCTTAAAATAATTATATACAAAAGTTTATCAAGAAATCTCCTTAAACTCGACTCAGACAATCAACATGCGGAATGTCTTTGCCTGCGCGATGAGAAATGGCATAATTATAAGGTTGCAGAGCTAAGGACCACCTTAATAATCTGGGATTATTTCCAGAATTTCTTTTTAGAAACACCAAAGGATTGTGATCGGTTTCGATAGAAAAGTTTTGTCCATCAATATAATGCCTTAACTTTTTTATCGCAAAAATAATCCCTGCACACTCTCTTTCAGTGGCGCAGAAACTTTTCTCACTATCAGTAAATTTTCGACTTAAATATATTATGGGGTGCTCTTCCGATCCCTCTCTTTGAGCCAAAACCACGCCAATACCTAAGTCACTAGCATCAGTTTGTACTATGAATTCTTTCTGAAAATTAGGAGCGTAAAGCACCGGTTCTTCAGTAAGTTTCACTTTCAAAGTCTCAAAGGCTTTTCCCATTTCGTCGCTCCATGCAATCTTTTCTTTTTTATTTTTCCCTTTAAGCGCCCTCGTTAATGGTTCTACAATCACTGCATAATCTTTTATGTACCGGGAATAATATCCAGCCATTCCCAAACATCTACGAATTTCAGTTTTCGATTTCGGAACCGGTAATTCCTTAATTGCCCTTACTTTCGCCTCAGCTGGCCTCCGTCTGCCCTCCCCTACAATATGCCCAAGATATTTTACGGTTTTCTGAGCGAACTTGCATTTCGCCAATTTGATTTTTAGTTTCGCGTCATTAACCCTTTTTAATACTGTTTCTAGATGACGCATATGGTCCTCCCAACTGTCTGAAAAAATCGCCATATCATCTAGATACGGTAAACAGAATTCCTCAAGCCCTCTCAATACTATATCCATAAATTTTGAGAACCTGTAGGATGCATTCAGGAGTCCAAAAGCCATGACCAGAGGGAAATAGGACCCAAAGCTTGTAACAAAAACCGCTAATTTTTGAGCCCTCGGGGTCATTGGAATTTGCCAGTAGCCCTTCGTTAGATCTAAAACCGTAATATATTTAGCACTCGAGACTTTTTCAACTCTTTCTTCAATATTGGGTAAAGGATAAAATTCTACCTTTGTGATGGCATTTAGTTTGCGGTAATCTATACAGGGTCTCGGGTCCTTTCCTGGTGTTTCCACGAGAATAATCGGAGAGCTATATTCAGATTCGCCTTCTACTATAAGATTTAATTCTAACATTCGCTTTATTTCTTTGCGCAATATTTCCGTTTGTCTGGGTGATGTTCTGTAGGGTCTCGAACGAACGGGTTTTAACTCCGACAATTCTATGTCATGCTCGATTAGATCGGTACGCCCTGGATCATTCGAAAATACAGTCCCATAATGGTCCAATAAATTTTCCAATTGTCTCAATTGCTCGGAAGTGCATCTAGTTGTTAAATCACTCTCTCTTACGACTTCATCGAACTTATAAACTTCGGAATCGGCACAGGGAAAAACTATATCTAAATCTTGTTTATCCTCAACCTCGTTTATCACTCGCGTTAAGATGTTTACTAACTCCACCCGTTTTTTATAAGGCTTTAATAAATTCACATGATAAATCTGGGATTTTTGTCGCCTCCCAGGAACATTTACAATATAATTTGTTTCCGAGATTTTCGATTCAATTTTTCCCGGTCCTATCCAACTTACTGACATTTTGTTTGGTTTACTGGTCGCCAAAACCAAAACCTCATCTCCTACGTTAAATTTTCTTTCTACCGCCTTTTTGTCAAACCAAAATTTCCTTTTTTCTCGTTCAGTAGTCATGTTCTCAACGGCTAAATCCTGACACCTTTTTAATCTGTTCGTGAGGTTAAACACATATTCCGTCACTAGTTCATTTTCCTCCGCCTCTCCCATCCATTTTTCAAACAATAATGTTTCCGGGGTCCTCAAATTTTTTCCGTGCACTAGTTCAGCGGGGCTGAACCCAGTCGAATTATGGGGTACCGTCCGTAATGCTAACAATGCATAAGGCAAGTTTGCTTCCCAATTCGACCCGTTTTCTACACAAAGCACTTTTAAAAGCCTCTTAACCGTCCTGTGCCATCGTTCAACACTGTTACTTTCAGGTCGACACACACTTGAGTTTCCTATCTTAACTCCGAACTTTTTAAGAAAGGCGGTCGTTAAATCGCTAACAAAGCTCCGGCCCAAGTCCGTTTGGATTTTCCTTGGAAATCCTAATCTACTGAATATCATCATTAGGGCTTCGATAATGGTCTCAGACCTCATATCTGACACTGGTATAGCCTCAGGGTACTTTGATGCTAAACATACCGCAGTGACCATGTATTTGTTTCCTTTGTTTGACTTCGGTAAGGGCCCGACGAGATCACAGCTTAGTTTCGAAAATATTTCACCCACTATTGGTACTAGCTTAAGTGGCGCTTTCTTCTTTTCCCCTGCTTTTCCGATTCTTTGACACGGGTCACAAGATTTGACAAAATCCTCAATTTCTTTTATTACATTAGGCCAAAAGAAATACCGCAATACTTTATCTTTGGTTTTCATTTCCCCTAGGTGAGACGAAATTCCTTCATGACACGCACCTAATATGTCAACACGAAATCTCAAAGGAACAACCACCTGGGTCCTCTCGTTCCCGCGATTATCCTTCGTGTTTCTTATTATCAGAGAATTTCTTATTTCAAAGTGAGACTTTTTAACTTTAGCCTTATCTCTAATCTCTTTGAGTGATGGATCGCTGTCTTGTTCCATTTTAAAATCCTCTCTCCCTATCTTAGCCAGATTCGTAAATCCGTCTTCGATCAATAATGGCAGCAAACCTCTGTCTAAACTATCCAACTCGATGGGGTTGTCTATCTCCTCACCCTTTTCTTTAGAATTCAACGTTTCCGTTTCACCGTATTCGCGAAAATTTGCTTCTGCTTCTTCTTTCTCTTTCACCGAGTTCACAGTTTCCGCTTCATCGCGTCGGTGAACATTCTCCCCTTCCTTATCGGAAAGCATAATCCGCTTATCTTCCAACTTTGGAGTATGGTCAATTTTTTTCTTTTGAGCGCGCGTCAGAACTGCATTTACTAACTCCGGTTTCATGTTCGCCTGCTCTAATAACTTTTGAGATTGATTACCCAACAAATAATAATTCATATCTGAACCTCTATTATTTACTCCCGCTTTCGTTTCAATAACCCCCACGCCTTCAATTTCTAAAGTGACCTCTGCTATGGGTAGACAGTATAATTTACTGTCCAGCGGAGTCTTAATCCAAACGTGATCTCCATTCAATTTATCTTGACTGACTAAATCGTATGCAACCAGATCAATATCACTCCCTGAATCCCTCAAGGCAGTTGCCCGAATTCCATTCACTAATACTTTACTCAAATAAGGGGAGAAGGCTTCTCCAAGTGTCGGCTTACTATTTAAGTGACTGACCCGCGCAGCCTCTTTCTTTTTAATTTCCGGACAATTTAATTTGTAGTGACCACTTTGCAAACACGCGTAACACTTGACTTCTCGCCTTTTTTCGAACGCCTTTTCCCTTTCTTTATTATCATTTCGATCTCTCCAGTTAAAGTTAGTCTCCGGATTTCTGTTTCCGTTTCGCCCATTTTCAAAAGTTCTGGGTCTTTCAAATTTCTTCTCTGTCGGTGGCTTAGGATTCCACGTTTTTTTAGAAGGGCGTTTGATCGCTTCGTACGCATCTAAAAGCCTTACTAATTCTTCGGGATCTTTAATCTCCGCCCAGTTATCTATAAAATGTTCGCGCATTTCTGGAGACGCTCTCCGTTTGATTTGGTCCGTGACAAGCAAATTTTTCAAACCCTCAAAATCCGAAACTTGTAAGCATGACAGCCAACCTTCTAAAAAACTATTAAGTTCGAAAATCAGATCCTTCCAAACTGAATTAGGATTTCGTGGATGTTGACTAAATTTTTGTCGGTATGTCTCTGCATTCAAACGATAGCGTTCTAACAGTTTTTCTTTCACATATTGAAAATCATCAATTTTGTCTTCGGGTTCTCTTAAAATTAACTCGGCCATTCCCACAGGTAATAATGATAGTAAATTCGTCACCAACTCATCCGAATTTAGATTACATTTTTTTGCCTGTCTCTCGAATAAATTCAAAAACAACGAAATATCCGAATTCTTTTCATCAAAGCGATGCATAATTGTTTTTAGGGGTAAATGATTCGTTCTAACTGAGATGCTACTGGATGCGGTACTCCGGTCATCTGACTCTTGCGTCGCTTTTAACATAGCTAACTCATGTTCGCGCTCTTTCTCTTTTTGAAGTCTATCGTTCTCTTCCTTCTCTGTCAATAATTTATTTTCCCTGTCTTTTTCTAACAGTTTAATTTGCGCTAAGGCTAGCTCTTTATCAAATCCCTCTGACGACTCTATTTTTTTTATAATTTTCGGTACAGTATCATTTTCCTCTAAAATGACCTCAAATTCGTAAGCTAACGTTTGCAAATCAGCTTTCCTAAAATATTTAAGCTCCGACATTTTTAAAGTATAAAATTAGAAATTATCTTTCCCACAAATATAAAACAATACAATAAGATTAAATCAAATCCTACCAAGTGCGTCAAAATATTACCAAAATATACGCTCATAAAAAAGTACGCTTAGCAATAATATAGGAAATATGCAACATATAAAGATAAGCAACTCTATCCTAACGTCTACATTCACCTTGGTATTTGGTTATAAAATACATATGGGATAAATTTTACACAAAACAACAATTTCAATTTCAAAAAGCACAGTAAAAATATTTTAAATTGCAAAAGTCTTATTCAATTCCTTTCTCTTTTAATCAATGGTGGTCTTAGTCTCTGCATCCACTCTTAAAAGATTTAGAATAATTCACAAAAAACATATAAAATCAACTCTGTTATCGTAAAATATGAAATGCGTTCAATACTTTTTTTTTTTTCAATGAACTCTCATTTATAGATTCAGCTAAAATTTTGTAACACTGCACAACTCTCAGTTTGCATTAAATTAATTCAACAATAATTTAATTTTTAACTACAAAATTTGTCTATTAAATAAGTTGCAGTAATCTCGGAAGTATCTCATCATACTTTTTTTTTTTCTACCGGAAAAATTTCTCAAAATATTTACTCTCACAAAAATAAACATACAACTTTTTTTTTTTTTTTGAAGCCTACAACACCTATATAAACACTATTAACACTTAAAGCCACTCTGAATATAAAAAGAGCTTACCTCCATTACTAAGAGTCTTTCAGGGCGTCAGAAGCACAGACTTCAGAGATTCTCAGGAGCACAGACGGGGTTCTCTGTCACACTTCTCGGATGGGAGAACACTCTCCAGAATTCTTGGTAGATTTCTCTTTCTGATGGGGGAACACTCTCCAGAATTCTTGGTAGATTACTCTTTCTGATGCTGTGTTGATCCACAGGGGTGTCTAAGGAGACTCAGGTCACAAGTCACAAGGAGACTCTCTCTTGGAGCACTTTGATGATTTAAATTTCAGAGTCCACTCTTTGTCTTTGAAGATTGTCATTAATTTTTGCTAATTAATCCATCACCGCAAGCCACCAGTTGTAGTAACTCCTCTATACCGACCCGATAAAAGATGGTGAGTGGTAGCGAGATCGGATCGCTGGCACAGAGAATTTCTCGTATAAATTAGAAAATAGAATTTATTGCAAACCAATATTAATTCTAATGAAAATATGTACAAGAAAGTTAATTACAGCATTTAATTATTTTTCGTGAGTCAATCGCTTATAAATTAATGACCTCTTGACTCCAAGTGTAACTGAAACAAACAAAAGTCTCTAAACATTACAGACAGTCGTGACTACAAAACAAAGTTCATTCGGACCAAGGCTCGTCCGTTCCTTCTCTTCGGAAGATCTACTAATACTCGTTAATTCTGAGTCTAAGAACTCTCACTCTCGCACTTGGTGTGCTTTTTCACTTCGCTGGGATTTTCACCGGATACCTGCTGTATCAATTCTAGAGGTCGGACCTCACTAGCGCTTACACCACGCTGAATTCGAAACTGACGTTTCCTTTTCCCTTCTCCAGAGAGTCAACACTCTCCTTTTCGATCTCTCCAAAAACTGTCCTCTCTCACTTTTTCATTCTCGCAGGAGAACTTCTTCTGGGGGCGGGGGTTTTGTCGAGGCGGGCCCCTCGAAACTCTCCAGCCTCTTAGCAGCCTTGAGATCCCTCTGTTTCGTTTTCACTAAGTCCGTCATTGGACGTTCTAAGACAAAGGGCAAAGTTTCGGGCGCAAACCTAAAAATCGTGTGCAGAGATCGTTTCTCTCGCAGATGAACTCTTTCCCACGAACTCGGCAAGGATCAAAGCATAAGACCCCTTTTTGGGTAACGCCTCACCACTTCATCACTGTCCGAACTTTCCGCTCACAGTACAATAGAATTCGGCGTCTGCTAGTCTTCAAGGCAAAAATAGCGAGGGAAGGTATGCAGTTAAGTGTACTCACAGGAAATGCTAGAATGACACATAGTGCAGCTGGATGTCGAAGTTCAATTCTTTACAGAATGACACATAGTGCAGCTGGATGTCGAAGTTCAATTCTTTACAGTCCTAATATATATTTACGAAAAAATGTTATGCAGTACACCCCCAGTAAACATATTTTCTGTACAAAATACATGCTATTTTCTTTTCGGCATCAAATAAAGAATTTTCTCTATTTAATCTTCGTCATCTTTTTATATTGATTTTTTAAAGTGCCTCATGAATATTTATACCATTATGCACTAAATTGTATATAAAATTAGCCCCGATTTAAAAATTCGAATAGTCTGAAATATTCTTTTTTCCTTTATTAGATAACATTTATCATTTTAACGTGTCCTAATCTGATAAAATGCTATGCAATACCTGTCCCCCCCCCCCCCCCCCCCAAAAAAAAAAAAAAAAAAATCCACGTTGTACAGATATTGTTTGTATAATTTTCATGTCTATTTCTTTTACATAATTCTTTTTCATAATATTTCTTGTGTAAGGCTAATTCCAAAATGAGTTTCCTAAAATTATGAGGCCACAAGGGTGGGATGGGAGGGGGGAAGGGGGGTATGAATTTTTGAAGATCATCTTAATAGCGTGTTTATTATCTACTGTAGTTTGAAAAAAAATTGTCGAAAAAAAAAAAAAAAAACTAAACTTACTACGCATTCTCATCATTATTCATAGAGTCCACATTTCTCGTGGCTTCGAGGGAAAAAAAGGTTAATTCACTCCCTCTGGAAAGGAAAAAAAAAAGACTGTTTTAGTTAAAAAGGCTTTAAATTTTTATTCCAATCTAGAATTCAATTGTAAAAGACTGTAGACTTTTTATAGATGTCATCGATAGGTTTCATAGAAAGTTTTTTTTCCCCCACTATTTAATAAAGAGATTTTAAATGAAATCAGTAATGGAATAGCGCTTTATTAAAAACTGAATCAAAGAATCGAAATTTTCTGTTTTAAAAATGAATTTTAGAAAACATATACGAAAAACCGTTTTAGAAATCATATTTGCTATACAAAATACATGATATTTTCTGTTTTGTCATCAAATAAAGAATTTTTATTAAACTTCATTTAATCTTCGTCATCCTTTTATATTGATTTTTTTTAAGTGTCTCATGAATATTTATACCATTATGAATTTAATTGTATAAAAAATTAGCCTTCCCCCGATTTAAAAATTTGAATATTCTGAAATATTCTTTTTTTCCTTCATTAGATAACATTTATCATTTTAACGTGTCCTAATATATATTTACGATAAAATGTTATGCAGTACCACCCCCTCACCTTCCCATCCTAAAAAAAAAATAAATAAATAATATAAAAATAAATAAATAAATAAAATAAAATAAAATCACATTGTACAGATATTGTTTTTATAATTTCCATGTCTATTTCTTTTACATAATTATTTTTCATATTTCTTTTGTAAGGATAATTCCAAAATGAGTTTCTTAAAATTATGAGGCCGCCAAGGTGGGATGGAGGGGGAGAGGGGGGGGGGTATGAATTTTTGAAGATCATCTTAATAGCCTGTTTATTATCTACTGAATTTTGAAAAACTTGTCGGGAAAAAACTAAACTTATTACACTATCTCATTATTATTCATAGAATCCACATTTCACGTTGCTTACGAAAAAAAAAAAAAAGTTAATTCACCCACTTTGGAAACAGAAAAAAGACAGTTTTAGTTAAAAAAGGCTTTAAATTTTTATTCCAATCTAGAATTTAATTATAAAAGGCTGTAGAAGTTTTTTAGATGTCATCGATAGGTTTCAGAGAAAGTTTCTTCCGCACTATTTAATAAGGAGGTGGTAAATAAAACCAGTAATGGAATAGTGATTTATTAAAAACTGAATTAAATAATCGAAATTTTCATTTTTAAAAATAAATTTTAGAAAACATATAAAAAAGTTTTATGAAATATATTTGCTATACAAAACATATGTTACTTTCTTTTTCGACATCAAATAAAGATTTTTTTTTATTATAAGTCTATTTAATCTTCGTCTTCTTTTTATATTGATTTTTTAAAAGTGTCTCATGAATATTTATAACCATTATGCGTTAAATTGAATATAAAATGAGCCTACACCAGATTTAAAAATTCGAATATTCTGAATTTTTTTTCTTTTATTAGATAACATTTATCATTTTAACGTGTCCTAATATATATTTAAGAGGAAATGTTTTGCAGTACAAAAAAAAATCACGTTGTAATGGAATTGTTTGTATAATTTTCATGGTTATGAGTTTCTGAAAAATATGAGGCAGGCCGGGGGGGGGGGGGGGGTGAATTTTTGAAGATCAACTTAATAGCTTGTTTATTTTTCTGCTGAATTTTGAAAAACTAAACTTATTATGCAATCTTATTATTATTCATAGAATTAACATTTCACGTTGCTTTGAAAAAAAAAAAGTTAATTCACTCACTCTGGAAAGAAAAAAAAAAGACAGTTTTAGTTAAAAAGGCTTTAAATTTTTATTCCACTCTAGAATTTATTTTAAAAAGGCTTTAGACTTTTAAGTGTCATTGACAGATTTTAAATAAAGTTTTTTTTTCCTCACTTTTCGATGAAGAAGTGAAAAATAAAACTAGTAAATAGAGTACCGATCTTTTAAAATATGAATAAGAAAATTGTAATATTTGGTTATATATTGAATTTAAAAAAATCTATGAACAAAAGTTTTGTAAAATGTAATTACAGTAGAAACTGTATGTTATTTTTTTTTTCGGCATCGACATCAAATAAAGAATTTTAATTAAACTCCAATTAATCTTCATCATCTTTTTATATTGATTTTATTTTAAGTTTCTCATGAATATTTAGACTGTGATGTGGTAAGTTATACACAAAATGCGGCTAATCTGGTTTAACAAATAAAAAATAAAACAAATAGATAAATAAACATACATTCTAACATTATGATTATTATTTTTCTTTTAAACATTTATCACTTTAACGTGTAATATCATATCTCCAATGAAATGTTATCCAGTTAGAAAAAATCATATTATAAAGCAATTTCTAGCATAATTTTTATGTTATATTACATGCTTTTATTTAACTTGCAACATTCGTATGTAATATATGTATGTCTTTCTGGTTGAAATTTTGTACTGGAATTTTAACTCATTTTCGATTATCCTATCGGTCTGAAATTTTGCATACATATATAAAAAAAACGATATTGCAACATTATTCTCATTTCAGATGCGTAGCATTTATACTTGTTTAACATGGCCACACAAAATTTTGCATACATATATAAAACCAACGACATTGCAATATTATTCTCATTTGAGGTGTGTAACATTTATACTTATTTAACATGGCAACACAAAAATTTCGGATACATTACCGCCTATAAGCAGAAATTTTAATCGAAATTCAAGAAAATTTATATAGGTTATTGAGGTATACAACAGCATTTTACCAATTGAAAATAAAGCGTATTTAATTGATTTTTTACAGGTCCACACAAAAGAACATTCGACCAAGTATTTTAATCCAAATTCAACAAAATTTGTATAGGTTACGAAGGTACACAGCAGCCTTTCCCAATTGAAAATAATGCTCGTAGCATTTATACTTCTTTTACAGGGTCACACAAAAGAAGCCACATAGATAATATATTACGATGCATAAGCGGAGATTGCTTAAAATACATTTTAATGATAGTAATTAATTTTTAGTCCATTTTTAAGTATTAAATAGAAGCTTGTTTATTTTCTTTTTGTTTGTACTTTTTATTATTTAAAAAAAAAATAAAAGTTCGTGTTCGTCCCTCATGTGAAGCTAATTTGCGAAAATTAGGTCTTAAATTTATGAGAGGGAGGGGGTTGTATAAATCCTTAACAGTCACATTAATAGTGTGTTTATTATTTACTGAATTTAAAAAGAAAAACTTATAACGTAATCTCATTATTATTCATATAATTCTCATATTCACGTTGCTTAGAAAAAAAATAATAATTAACTCGCTCGCTGTAGAAAAAAGATAGTTTAGTTGAAAAGGTTTTTAATTTTTATTCTACTCTAGAATTTAATTATAAAAGGCTTTAAACTTTTTTTTTAGATGTCATTGACAGGTTTTGTAAAGAATATTTTTTCTCATTTTTTGATTAAGAGGTGGTAAATAAAAACAGTAATAGAGTAGCGATCCCTTCAAAAAAGAATGAACGAATCGTAATTTTTGGTTATAAATTAAATTTTAGAAAATCCATAAAAAGGTTTTAGAAAACGTATTTACAAAAGAAAGTTATTTCATTCACATTTTTGGCATCAATTAAAGAATTTTCATGAAACTTCTTCATTTAATCTTCATTATCTTTTTATCATAGTTTCTTTTTTAAGGTGTTTCGTAAATATTTAGACAATCATGACATTAAATTGCATATAAAATACTTCTTTACCGATTAAAAAAATCTAATACATTTAAACATTTTTCTTCTTTGCAGATTCATGACTGCTTGTTTTCGTCTTTTTAATAGTAAGACACGCGTATGAGCATTACTCTTGGATGTTATAATATTTAACAAAAAATATTTTCTATATATTACACTCTCGGAAGTACCTCAGTATGCTTTTTGCGTACGCAGCCAGAAAATATAGTCTGTCTTTTTACGCTTTCTTATTCGTCAAGACTCGCTTGCGCATTGCAGTAAAAAATCGTGCTCCTGCAGTATTTATTGACGTACCTGAGCTTCGGAGAGAGATTTTTGTGTGTTCTTAGATGGTAAAATATTCGGGTCACCAGGAAGTTGGATTTTTTACAGTATGGAATAATTGTATAACATTTGATAATGAAAAGTGCTGACTGAATGAGTACTTGCATGGGAATTCTAAGCTGTAGCTCATAACAGTGCTATGATGGTTTTAAAAGGTCTGAAAAATGATCGTTGTGGATTTTTTAACTGGGAAATAAATAGTTTTCGTTAAATGGATATCTGACTGCAAGTTATTTCTGGGAAAACCCTGGGGTACCCTAGTAACTTTCTTCGAAAAAAAAAAAGACGACTGTGGATGTCATTGGCGTTATGCTGGTTAAAAAACATTGCTAACGTTGCATATTAATGTGAGTGTCGGCTGGCAGGCATATAGAGAAATACGACCTCGTATGGAACTGGTACTATTGAGCTTTTAACCTCGAGTGGTAAATAAAATTTATGATAAAGCATACAATGTTGGTAGTAAGGTTAGAGTGTACTTCGTGATCACTGAAGATATATTAAAATCATGCCTATTATTGATATTATTACAAAGAGTGTGCCCTTCTTAACAAAAAGTGGTCCAAGAATCGAGTATGCATTCAAGACGAAAATAACATATATATATATGTGCCAAAATATCATAAGTGGGATTTTTGGCTACTGATTTTCGGCTTATATCTGATTTTTAAAAGTCTCCTATAATGCTGAATTTGAATTTGTAATAACCACTGATGCATTGCAGAATAATAATTAGTAGATGGGCATAAACTTTATGGAAAAATAAATATGATAGGACAGTTTTTATCAAACAAAACATAAATTATAAGGAGCAGAAGTGACAAGGGCTGTAGTGACATTTTTTGCAATTTTTCCACTTCACTTAAAAAAGAACATTTTTGAGATATTGTATTCACTATTTTCAAAGACATATCACATTTACGATTAAATCGATATTGGTTAATCTATAAATATCAATATTTAAATTAACAATGGGGCAAGAAATGGCAACTTTTTAAGAACATCATGTGCTCCCCTTACTGAAAACAATACTGAAAATTACTGTATATTGCATCTGGTAGAAATATGAGGAACCTCATACACCGGAACAATAGTGACCAAAAGTGAGGGAAAACAATTTTAAACACAACAAAAACAAATATCACACATTTCACTCATATGAAAATTGTATTATTATGCTCCATGAAATTTGCATTAATAATAAATGCATTGTTTTTTCAAAAATTTTTAATAATTATTGTTTGTTAATTTTATTGATCAAGTTATGGGTTGAGGACAAAGAACAATAGTGACCTTTGACATATTTAAATTCCATTTTAAAAGATTAAAAAAAACAGGTTTTTGCAATAGAAGTAACATAATATGGTAGAACAATCACAGAGAAACATTATAACATTTTTTTAATTACAAAGAAATGCAGAGAGCTATACTTTAGACTGAGAAAGCACACTTTTGAGATTTTGGCCCATATGAATTATAAACTTATTTTTATTAAATAAATGTTGTTTACGCTTTAAATCAAGAACAAAAGATATATAGGGTTTATGACCTTTTCTATTTCGGTGAGAATATTTCGAAAGTAATGACAAACGAGAATGTACACGTTCACGGATAACAACTTAAAAAAAAGGGGGGCGGGATTCCTCCTGTCTTTGCATATTTTTTATCACGTGACGCATGCTACTATATGTTAGAAATTATTGCAACGAATTGTAACGATGCTTGTAACAGTAGTTCAAACATAATTATAATTTTTTTCATAATAAATTTATTTTACATATAAGGGAATTTTCAGAGAGAACTACATTATACAAGGATTAATATATATATATATATATATATATATATATATATATATCACATTCACAAAGTAACCGAAGTTGATAATAGAGGAAATTACGTGTAGCATGTTACGGAGGTATACTTGTATTAACTCCGTCAAACATAAGAAGCAAATAAAAAAATCACAAATCATCAATTTTCATCAGTTATATATTTTTAATATGTGTTCTATTATGTACAACCTCTAAAACACTAATATATATATATATATATATATATATACATGAAAAAGTTACGTTTTTTAAAGAATGACTCAGATATTCATGAAAAAAACCTGCACTTAAAACATTTCTAGTATAATTCAGAGGTTTTGTCAAGTGTAGGCGGATGAATGCGCCCTTTAAAATTTGCGTACAACACATAAAATGTTTGTAATTCACAATTTTTCGCTTGTTTAAACGCTTCAGTTGCATACGATATTCTTAATCCCTTTCCTTTATCAGCAATAACTTTTCTCTATAAACATTATCTAAAGATGTGAGAACATTTTTGTTCTTTTCTGGGATACTGATTAAAAGTATTTAAATACTGAAATGAGATCATCGCATACTTTATTGCACAAAAATTCATTACAAAATCAACTAGTCGTTGGGGGCCACCGTAATACTTACCCATCATGGATATGCATAGTATAAAATATGAAAATAAAATATGTGTAAACTATTTATAAAATGGATTGCAATTCGAATAAAATCCTCGCTTGATGACATCATCAACTTTAAATGCTCTATTACTGAATTGCGTAAAAGAAACATCTTTATAATTCCAAAATTGATAATCCTATTAACTAACGGTTTACTGCTTCGGATTGAGCGTCTCATTTTCAATTAAAATATATTTTTGACGTGAAATTTGAATGAAATATAGGGTCATGAAAAAACGAAGAGTGTGGAAAATATAATTACAAATATTTCGGCAACTCATTATTCGATCAACTTCATTCTTTATGCAAAATGTATGTTTTTTTTTGTTTTTTTATATTCACTCCTTAAAATAAACAATTTCGAAAATTTTTATATACCTTTTATCAGAACGAATATTTCGAGAGATAGAAAGAAATAGTTCCGGATAATCGAGGTTACTGAAATTCAATAAGCTTTTTTCCATTATTATATACTAAGTACTACCAAATTTCAAGTCTATGCCGCAATTTGTTCGGGAGAGAGCGTTTACAGACACACACACACAGACAGACGGACGGCAATTTTCTTTTTTCTAAAAATATGTTTTTCGGAATCTCCAGTATCTGAAACGTGTAAATCCTTCAATTTTTTTTTTCGATTTTCAAAAGGATTACAAGATTTACCCTATACTACGTATGATGGGTACATAATAACATAATTTTAAATGTTTCATTAAAAAAATAGTTTTTCTATTAATTATTAAATTGTTTACAAAACTTCATCGAAAATTATCTTGGCACACCTCACACTCTCTCGCGACACACCAGTGTGCCAGTGCAGCAGTATACCAAGGCACATTGTTTGAAGACCTTTAATTTAATGCTTAGTGAAAGTATGACCATTTCTTTTTAAAGTTTGCATTTTACTATCGCACAATGCAAATAATTTTTTAGAGTTCTACAATTAATGTGATTTTCTTTCAAATCAATTCAAAATTTGCTAAGCATACATTATTTTGATTTAGTAAACGAAAATTTGCGTAGTTCAATTTCATATTGTGGATATAATCTGACAGTCCTGTTGTTAAAGAAACGTACTTCTTACATATTTGTTGGGAACTTTTAAATATTATATTTATTCGCCGGCATTCGAGCGGAATAAATCTGCGTCCATCAGATATATTTTCAAAAGAAAAATAAATCGAAAATTCTTGGTTCTCAAGTCACGTGATTTCTGGAAAATGGATTTTTTCCCCGCCTTCATTTTCTTTCCAAGGTAATTCCGTAGATTTCAGTTTTTTCTTTTCCTTTTCCCCCTTTTAACTAACTGACAGAAAAATGGATTCCTGTGAAATGTGATTTTACAACGTTAAAGACAGTAAATTATCAAGTTTCCTTTTACTACTAGTAACTTGTTAAAAAGTACGATACGTTTCTAAAATTTGGAAGTTTCTTAATATATATATATATATATATATATGTGTGTGTGTGTATTCTTGAATTTAAGCCTTTTGCGTATTTTTTTTTAAAGCATTAACAGATAATCATTTGGATAAGCAGTTTAACTATTTATTTATTTTTAGCTCACAGGCTATCAAAGCCTGAGAGCTAATGTGCCCGCCCGTTCTGTATGTATGTACGTATGTACGTAACGCGATAACTCTTGATAGAAAAAACCGTTTTGCTTCAGACTTTGTTTATAGGTTCATTGTGATAAGGCGCTTCCCTGATTAGTTTTGGGGGTTCATTGGTTAAGTATAAAAGGGGGGAACGGGGGGCTAACCCCCCTTAATTTAGATAAATGGGTTTTTCTTGCAGAATTATCCCATTTTCTTCAAATTTTGTATATAGGTTCATTTTGATAATGCGCTTCTGTGAATAGTTTTGGGGGTTCATTGGTTAAGTATAAAGGGGGAAAGGGGGGCTAATCCCCTAAAGTTACAGCATAACAAAAATCAGATTGCTTCAAAATATCAGCCAACCTAGAATTTTAAACAGCTATATCTCAGCCATTTTTTAAGATAAAGCCAAAACAAATAATGCTCCGTAATTTTTGTATCACGATCTAACACTTAACGAAAACAACTTTTTCAATTTATAATTTTTTATACATCTTTTTGAATTAAAAAAATTTTAATTAACTGGTCGCCATTTTGAAACAAGGTAGTGCATGAAGCTGGCGAACGAATTCGACCTTGGTACGTCCTGTACACATGATCAGTCACTTTCATATTGGTTCCTAAATATCGGAGTTACACCATGACAAATGTTAGATTATATATATATATATATATATATATATATATATATAGATAGATATATAATGTATACATATCAACATTTGAACGGAGGGTGGTTTTGGAGTCTGGGTGTCCTAATCTGTGAAAATATACCAAAATTTTCTGGAATTGCTTTCCTCCATAGCTGCAATAGGTAGCTAGTTACTTTTTGTAATGAAAGCTATACCTAAAACTGGTGGATAATTACTAAAAGAAGTATTCAAGATTTTTACCATTTTTTTGTTCAAAGTTTTGATGGTATTCTGTTCAACATATTACCAGATTATTCTTCAGTGTTTTGATAATTTATGGTTCAACCAAACAAAATTTATGGTTCAACCGGAGCAATGTTGGAACAAAACTTTACCATCTTCTAGTGGAAACTTTTTAGCACCATGTTTTAGTGAAACATTGAACCAAATTTTAACAGTATATAAATTTGCTTTTGTTGATCAGAATTAGTTGTCAGAATTGTTTGCTCTTACACTGCAATAAAAAAGTGTTGATTTTACAGTATAATACTGGCACCCCATCTGCCAGTATTATACTGTAAAATTAACAATAATAAACAGTAAAATATGCAGTAATATGCTACCGCACATTTTCTGTTAAAGTTTCAATGAAGATCGCTTTAAAGAAATGTTCTAGGTTTAGAAAAAATACTTATTTTAATAATTTTATTACTGTAACATTTTTTTTTTCTAAAATGAAGTTTGATTAAAGTAATATTTTCGGTCTGATCGGTTATTTTTAACCTAAACATTGAACAGAACATTATTTGGAAATAGCTGACAAAAGAATACGGAAGTATGCAAAGAAATAATAAACTTTTTCCCCAAATCGTCTTTTTTTTTAAGGCATTGCCAGAACCTTATTGTATTCAGTTTAAGATTGGATAAATTCAATTTATGAATTAAATTTTTATTTATGTTTTTACATTTGTTATTTACTGATTTTAATTGTTAATTTTCTGTTTGCATTTCAGGTGAGTTTAATCAGATACCTGTACCATTCACAATTTGACTGGGGTAATTTTCGGTATGTATTTTAAACTTTACAGTGAAAATTTGTCTAATTTAAAATTAAGAAAAAAGATGAAAATGAAAACACTTCGTAACTTTAAAAATTACATTTGCTTAATCATTGGACGGAAGTTCATACTTATGTAGATACGTAAAATTCTTCATGTTTGATACACATATGAAACATTTCTTTGATATCCATAATTTATGCCATCGTATTACTGTTTTCGTAAACTATTATTATTATTACTTTAAAGAAATGTATACAGCTCTTTTTTTTATTTTTATTTTTTACAAAAAGTATAAATTTTTATCATGATTATTCTTGCAGTATTCTTGATTAATCTGACTTATTTTATGTGCCAAATTAAAATTACTTCCACTGTAAAAACTGTTTAAAAAAAAAAAAGCTTTTTTTTTCTACTTTTGAAAATTGCTAAGGTAAAACATAGAATCATTTAGAAGACTGGAGATCTTAAGATTCTAAAAAGGTGAGAAAAAAAAAGTAAGATTATCAAGTGTATTGTGTATTTAAAAAAAAAAAAAAAAAAACATCCTAGTATATTTGAAGGGGGGAAAAAACACGATTAATATTTAATTCTTTCGGGAATTAAAATATAGTTTTGTTTTGAACAATTCCTTAGTAATTGTTCATTTAGATATTAAATTAGTCTATACCTTTCAAATCGAAGATTATTACACTGTAAGAATAAATAATCCATGTACGCTCCGAATAATAATCCGGAAATAATGGGCAGTTAGTTGCTTAAAGCAACTTTCTTGAATATTATATATTTCTGTTCTGGAACATTCCTGATCAAAGTTTACAACAGTGGAATTTGAATGGAGATACTTAGTAGTTCTTTATATTTTCAAGAAGCGTTCCTTGAAAAGTTTTGGACAACTTGTTATCATGCCCCCACCCTCACCCCCCCTCAAGAGTGTTCAATGCCGTAGCACAAAAAATAAATAAAGGGATGGGATCTCCGAAATTTCCTTCTATGCATATTTATTAAAATAATAATAATAATAATAATAATAATAATAATAATAATAATAATAACTTATTTCATTTTTATGAACTTTTTTTCTCGAAGATAAAAGGTGGACTATAACATATTGTTGTATAAATTATGTAATTGCAAGAAAACAATGTATTTCAAGATACATCTATAACATACTAAATTAAAATTTAAAACTGTAATCTCTCCCAAAATAGTTTTCTAGCTACGGCGCTGGGAGTATTCCTGGATTTTTTTTTTTCACACTTCAAATATTTATTCCAAACAATTAGTATTTTAAAATATCTTTGTTTCTTAGATCACTAAAAAATGAGTTACAAGTTTTCTCTAAACTAATTAGTGTGTCCTTCTTTGTCAAAAAGAAAGATTCCGTTTATACGAAAAAAAAAAAAAAAAAAAAACTATACTTCATCCACAAACTGTTAGTCAAGATACGAAATCCTGGGTTTGTAAACGAACTCGGTGTTTTTAGTATCATTAAATTTCTTACTGAAAGTTTTCTTGTTAGAATTTGAAGTAAAGTTTGTCTGGAAAGATTTAAGATATCTTAAAATTAAAAAAAAAAGTGCGAAGAAAATAAAGCATTTAAAAATATTAAGAAGTTAAAGGAAACACGACGAAGAATTAAGGAATTAAGAAATTTAAGGTGTTAATAAAAGCCCGAAGTAAATTAAAGGAGTTAAAAAATTTTAAATGTCAAAGAAAGCGTCAGGCACATTAAGATTGTTTTCCAAACCAAATGAGTTACTATCTGACACAATTCTGAATTCATTTTTGTTCGGGAACACATAAAAATGGCAGGTGTTTTTATTCAGAAACTGAGTAATCGAATGGCTCCCCCCCCCCCCTCATTTTGTGTGTGTGTGAAGGCCAAAAATCTTTCTTAAAATACTGGCAAAAATTTTAACAATGTTACCGAATTCCCAGTCACGACAGCCCGGGAAAGGAGAAAAACCTGCCGTCATGTGACAATAATCGCTTCAATAGTCAGGCCTGCAAGTGCTTTGCTTTTTCATTTAAAATTGAGTCCGTAAATGTGTCAGAAAGTTTCACGTTATTAAGCGTGAGAATTATGTTATTATTTATTTATTTATTTATTTATTATTATTATTATTATTATTATTTTATTATTATTATTATTATTATTATTATTATTATTATTATTTTGAGATCCGCCTTAAAAGAGTTAAGAAGTATAAGGTGTTAAATAAAGATTAAATCACATTAAAGGGACCATGTGGTAAAGAAAGCGCCAATAATAATAAAGTTAAAGCATTGCAGAAAAATTCAAGTAAAATTCAATTAGTTAAATTAAAGTAATTGAAATTTTTTTTTAAATAATTTAAAGCAATTAAGAAATTAAAAGTTTTAAAGAAAGTGTAAAAAATAATTAAACAGTCCAAAGAAAATATTTTGAGTCAAGAATCTAGTCTGGATTTGTTAACAAAGTGTTTATTTTTACCGATTATTATTATTATTATTTTTTAATACTTTCATAGAATTTTTGTTTGATGAGAGAAAATGTTAGGGGCAATAAAATATCCAAATGTTTAGGATGGATTTAGTTTGTCAAGCCCTTAACCCTTAACAGCTGTGACAGAAACTATCGCATCACTACTGTGAGCGGTCTCCGTAACCGCTTGATTCATAGATGACTGAAAGGTTCAGTTAACTCATAGGATACTGTTTCTGTGCTAAACTTTATATACAGGACTATTATAATTAAAAATCACTTATTCAGAAGTCTCCAGTGATAATACTAGGTCTCATTTCACTAATATCAATAGTTAAATTTAAAATTGCATCTTAAACTTTGAAAATCGAAAAAAAGCAGCAGTCTGTGAGACCGCTGACAGCAGGTTAAGGGTTAATATGGTCACTGCGGAAGGATTTCAAGTTGCATTTGGGCACAGGTAGTTCCCTAATGACATCAAAATACATTGTATAATTAGAACTCACCTACTCAAACTTTAATATAAATTGTAAGTTAATAAGATTAATTCGGAGGTGTAGTATTTAATTAAGTAGAAAATTGTAACGGATGAGATAGTTAGTAAGAATTAGTGAGACAGAAGACTTCGTCTTTCTTTCCACATTCTTAGGGGGAGGAAGGAAGTGAATGTTTTCTGAATTTCGTTGTGAGAATTGCAAGTATAGCGACTTCCTTAAGTACAGAACATATTGAAAGAAGCGTGGGGGGAGGGGATCATCATAATATTAAATAATAAAAAAAATCATTGTGACATGTAAGAGGTTCCATCTTTTTCAAAAAGCATACAGTAGAGTCTCGATAATTCGAGGTGGACGGGACCGGGCTTACCTCGAACTATCGAAAACTCGAATTATTGAAATCATAAAATTTAATTAATAAATAAATGAAGATAAAGCAATTTTTAAATTTCAGTGTATATTTGAATGAAAATTGTACTTACAAATTATTACATTACTGTTGATAGCAACATGTTAATTATATCTTAAAATAATTGTCAATTGTTTTTTATTTTGACACATTACCCCGTTTCCGATCAGCAATATCACGCCATCGTCGAAGCAGCATATTGTCGGCTGGAGTCGACTCAGGCTATTGCTCCACGTATCGCATGGTGGACTCTAGTGCATCAAGCAGCCCCTCGCTGTGACTCATTAGCAGTGTGGAATCCATGAACCTCTATACCAGGACTTCTAACGCCGTGTGAACATCGTGCCGAGACTTCGGCACGAAATGGCAGCTGCACAGCTACGCGCACCGTTCTGCGCAGCTGGCCAGAAACCGTGCTGCACTAGCGCCATGTCACTGTCAGTGTCAAACGGTGAAGCAGACGAATTTAGTGACGTAGGCAGAAACCATCCTCACATGCGCCACCTATTTGAGGCTTTTTTCGAGGAACGATTTCCTTCTTGGAAAGACTATTTCGTTAGAAGTCCAGGTATATAGGTTCATGGTGGAATCTGTCGGATTCTGGCAGAATCGTAAATTCTAGTTGTTCGTGACTATTTATCAATTCCTCTATAACTTCTGGCACAAAATCGTAAAAAAAAAAACAGTTTTTAAATATTTCTTGAGTCATCCAAGCACTTTTTTCTCCTATACGTAACCGGCAGTGAAAATATCGAGACATGCTTAAATGCTCTTGGCTTTGCAGCTTTTCTGATAACAACAAGTTTAATCTTGTGATTTCCTGAAGCATTTGATGCAGCAAGAAGTGTTAACCTCTCTTTGCTTTTATGTGACCTGCAGTACTGTTCTCTTAGCTTGACGCTATAGTTTTAAATGGTAGCATTTTGAAATTAAGGCCAGATTCATTTCAATTATAACTTCCTCAATTTCTTGCAAAATTGCACGGCAACGGCCTCAGAATCTTCAGATAGCTTCTCTCGACAGATCTCTTAGTTGCCGGATACGATATATTTTTTTTTCAACTTGTCAAACCAGCCTACACTAGCAGTGAAGTTTTCATCACTTTCTTCAAATTCTTTTCGAAACAGCAAAGCTTTTTCTTGAAGAATGGGACCTGAAAGAGGGCATCATTTTTTACTTTGCTGTGTAAACCACATATAAAATGGCTCATCGTTTTTTTCATACCCAGGCTTTTTTAAGGATTTTCTGTCCAAGGATAAATCAAAGCAGTTGTTAGTAGAAAACGCTTCTAGTTTACTTCAGTTTAGATACGTTCGTAGTCGACAAAAGAGTGAGTGGGGTGGGAGCTCGTTGAAAAACTATTCCCTGATTCTCTCCAATTTCACCCGGCGTTATCCCCGGCACGTATAGGAAGAATACGCCAGTTTTCTTTAAGAGGGTGGATTTCTGTAGGTGGCTTCAGGGTGCGCAGTTCACATATGACCCGTCGAACAACAATAAAAATCAGATACTTGAATTTTATGGTGCGAAATAATTCTTTCACCTGTTGCATATATGTTGGTCATTATTTGGAAGCTAAACTGATTTTTTCACTAACTCGGATTTATGGGAAACTCGAACAATCGAGACTCGAATTATCGAGACTCTACTGTATTAACAAAATATTTTACAAAATTTCATGATGTAATATAAACTTTAATTGAAAATTATGAAACTCATTTAACCTTAATCGATCGGTAATCGATTAAAGATGTGCCAACGGCAAACGATGCTGTACAGCATCCGTTCCAATCAAAAGACCAAAGTTAAGCCGCTTCGGGTGAGGGCAGTGTTTGTGAGGTAACCTATAGGAAACACTGCACTGTTGTTGGTTGTCACAAACCTGCACGTGAAATGTCATTTCATTGGGAGGAAGACGTTTGGTAGGAGAACGGTACCGAGTCGGGCGATTACTGCCTTACGGTAAGGACCAAAACTGTTGATATACGAGGGTGGTTCAATAATTATTGTCCCTGACTTATAAACAATATTATTTTTCCACAAAGTCTCAATTCACAGTAATGCACTTCTGCCACCTATGCTGTAAAGCCACTATGCCTGCTTCTTAGAAAGTCTCTGGCTGAGCAAAGAGTCATTCCTCCACAGCTTCCATAACAGCTGCATTCGGGTGAAACTTCATCACCCTGAGGAGCTTCTTCAACTTAGGGAACAAATGAATATCACTAGGGTGAGGTCTGGAGAGTAAGGAGGATTTTACAATACATCAAAACCAGTTGCATGGTTTGCGGGACCACTAACATGGCGTCAGTGGGCCGGAGCATTGTCCTGGTGGAACAGCACTTTTCGTTGCAACATCCCGCGCCGTTTTTTCTTGATTACTTCGCGTAACTTAGGGTATATGGCTGCATAATAGGCCCCTGTAAGAGTGTGTCCAGCCTCTAGATAGAGAATAAAGAGCACACACTTCGCATCCTAAAAAATTGTGGCCATAACTTTGGGTTCTAATGCTTGCACCTTGAACTTGCGGGGGGAGGTGAACTGCTGTGCTGCCACTCCATACTCTGTAGTTTGGACTCGGGATCATAGTGATGTAGCCACGTCTCATTCACTGTCACAAATATATCACAGAACTGCTTCAGCTCTGGCCCCATAAGCTCCAAACCAGCGCTTGAACATTGAATTCTGCCTTTCTGTTGTTGAAGGGATAACATTTTGGGTACCCAACGCGCCGACACTTTTCTGAATCTTAAGTGTTCATGCACAATGGTTTCCACTGAGCCTACAGAGATGTGCAAGATGTCTTCTAACTGGTGCACGGTGATTCGTTTGTCTGCCATAATTGTGTCATGCACAGCATCAATGTTTTCTGGGGTGCATGCTGTTTTTGGACGACAAGCACCAGGGCTTGTTGACAGCTTTCCCTGCCACAACTGAATTCGCTGCACGAGTTCTTTACCACCTGGTAGGAAGGGACACACATCACCCAATACACTGACCATGTCCTCATGAATCTCCTTTGGGCTTAACCCCTTTTTCTGGAGGTACTTGATGACAGCTCGTTGTTCGGTTTTCTCCATTTTTCAAGCTAGGTGTCACCTCTCACACTTAAAACGAAAACAAATATATTAATATAGAAGCTACAGTTCTGAAATTTAGCATGTAGGCATCTAAGACATTAGGCTTCAATATTCCACATCAACCATCGCAGTACAAATATTTTAAACACACTCGGGACAATAATTATTGAACCACCCTCGTATCTTTGAGAAGTCGATCTCTCTCGAGACTCTGGCATCACTTTGTAGGAAAGTATATTATTCTATTTCCCTTGACAAGGTAACGAACAACAATATCTATAAAAGTTATCCGTAAATAAAGGCGGCTTTATGCGGGCAAGGACTTTTGGCAAATTTTTTAGGGTTTGTTAAGTTGGGCTAGAAAACTTAGCTAGACGAGGTACGTCATAGAAAACTATATTTATGGTGACTAAGTTGATTGAATACTACCTTTTTAAAAATATATACTAAATTTACATTTCACGTAAAAACGTCATTGTATGTATTCTTAATGACATCAAATAATTCTGTCCGGATTCTTTTCTTCTTAATGTTTAAAAATTGAATTTAATATTTTTTCCATAGTGAATTTGTCTTTAGTATATGTACTGTATTTAATGTGTTTCATAAAGCTATAATTTACAAACAAAGAAGGCGAATTTTATACAGAAAAATTTAGCATTATGATATCTAAAAAAAAAAAAAAAAACTTTAACAGTATGATTATGTAAAAAAATCTATTGTTTACCACCTGAATATTTAATATTGTTCAGAAAATCATGGAGAAGCCGAAAGAAAAGAACATAGAATTTTTTTTCTGGATTCAAAGTTCTAGTAAAAATCAAAAGGAATATCCAAAGAGAGTTTTTATAAAATAAATAAAATGAAAACATGAATTCATTGCATAGCATAACAAAACAAAATTTCTGAAACTTTAATAAATAAAAGAAAAAGAAAAGTCTAGGGCCAGGTAAAGGCTAGGAAAAACGCGGCAAGGCTCTTTTCTTACTTTATTTTCCACCATACTTTTAGAATTTTTTTGTTTTTTAAGAAACCAAATCAGGAGATTTTCTCTGCGAAGTAAAAGGCCATGAGCAAGCCGAAAGAAAATAATGCTTGTATGTAAAAAGCAATGGATTGAACTTACCACAGGAAATATTTCTGCTTTTGATATGTTTATGTAGGCTTTAGTGGCACCAAAAGACGGGGTATTGGACTCAAATGCAAGTATTTGGAATCTTTGAAAATGTTTGAAATATCTGAAAGTATTTGAAAAGTACAAGAATGCATTTTGTCCTGATAAGACTAAAACAAAAGTGTTATATAGCATTTTATTTTTATTCTTCGAGCACTAGAGATTAGTTGGTTACGGCGCTAGTTATTTCATTCATTTTTAAATTGCAAACTTATTATGCGATGGTAATGAGCCATGAAAAATAATACTTATATGTAAAAAGCAATGGATTAAATTTTTAAAAAATATTTCTGCTTTTGATATTATTATGTATGCTTTAGTGGCAACATAAGACGGAATATATATGAGACTCAAATCCAAGTATTTCAAATGTTTGAAAATGTTTGAAATATCTGAAGCATTTGAGAAGTGCAAAAATGCATTTTATCATGATTAACTAAATAAAAGTGTTATATAGTATTTTATTTGTATTCTCCGACCACTAGAGATTAGTTGGTTACAGCTATAGTTATTTCATTCATTTTTATAGCCCAAACTTATTTAGTATACAGCAGTAATAAGTCAGAACTTAAAAAAAAAAAAGTCTAAGAAATTCATGATTGTACTTAAAAAGCTACGATTGAATTTACCAAAGGAGATATTTCTGCTTTTGATATGATTATGTAGGCTATAGTGGTATCATAAGACGGGGTATGAATGAAACTCTAATCCAAGTATTTTGAATCTTTGAAAATGATTACAATATCTGAAGCATTTGAGAAGTACAAAAATGCATTTTATCGTGATAGACTAAATTAAAAGCGTTTTATAGCATTTTATTTGTATTTTCTGAGCATTACAGATTAGTTGGTTACAGGGTTAATTATTTTATTTATTTTTAAAGTTCAAACTTCTTATACGGCGGAAAATGCCAGAAGTGAAAAAGAAAAGGTTCTGAAATAAGGTGAAACGCTAAGAAAGAAAGTAAAACAGAAAGCGAGAGGAAGAAACATTATTGTGATTTCGTGGGTTAGATATAATGCTACGATTTTTGGTACTAGAAGTTCAGCGAACGAGTTAAGAAATTTTTGAAGCTACAGATAAATGCAAATTGCATCTAATGAAATTTATATATATTAAAGCTATTTAGAGATTAAAGAATAACTCTGAGAACTAATACTCCGAGAGTATGGAGATGTTTTATTCTTCAACAATCAGACTGAGATAAGACTTACATCAGTAATCGCATAAATTCCATATTGCGTTAGCTGTTGCTAGACGTCATTAATCTCTATACACTAGAAAAATAAATTGATTGAAAGAAACTGTCAGATGATATGACAATAAAAAACCGTATTTTTTACTGAAAAAAAGATTCTTTTTTACGAATTCCGGCTTTTAATAATGAAATAGTGATCCTACTCTTAAACTCACATTTCTTTTCTGTAAAATATACAGTTTTTTTTTTTTTGACATTTTTAGGCTCTATTGACACTATACATTGTAAAAATATTTCGTTTCTACTTAATTATTTTCGGTAATTGTCCAGCAATTGTTTTAAACTTGACTTCTTAAGCATAGAAGTTTGTTGTGGTCCGCATAAAAGGGATAGTGGTGCAGCTTCACTCCCCCCTCTGGTTTTCCAGGGAGGAAAAGAAAAGAAACGCCTTTTCTCTCCAGCGATAATAGCAATTCAAGATGGTTGACGAATAATCGGCTATCCTTTATTTTGCACAGTGCACAGTGCACAAGGCTGCGTTCAGACCACATTTTCAAAAATCAGCTTCAAAAGGTAAATTATTTCTCTGGTCTTTCTTTTCCAGAGATTCTGTGGTTATCAACAAAATAAAGGGAGTCTCAACAAAAGAAAGGGGGTGATAAACATGTCATGGAGTCGCCTTCTTTAAACACTTCTCTCTTTAAGAGCTTCAGAAGACTGACCACATAAAAAAAAACGACAAAGGAAGAAGGAATCACTGCAGCAGAATTCGGTCTCATCGCAGTTTAGATAACATTTTAAAATTTTGCGACGAAAAGTCATAAATTATATGTTTGGGTTTTCTTTTCAAAAGACTCTATGGTCATTAACAAAGGAAACGGGAGGTGATAAACGTGTCAGGGATTCCCCCCCGTGCACTACTCATCACGTCAAAGAGGCGGACAAATCGCAATTTGTGATATGATCGCACCTTAAGGCTACGTTCGGACAACACTTATGTCAAAAAGTCATAATTATTTCCCCGGCCTTTCTTTTCCAAATGCCCTGTGGTCATCAACAAAAGAAAGAGGAGTCTGAACAGAAGAAAGGGGCTGCGACAAACGTGTCAAGGATCTCCGCCGCTGACCTCTGACCTGTCGCCGAGCGACAGAAGACTGATTACCTCAAAGAAAATGATTGACCCCATTAGGCAAGCCGCACACTGAGGCGACACAAGCAACATAATGCGCGTCTTAAAAGAAGAAACACGTTTGAAACCTGTTTCATCTCCTAGAAGACACGTTATGTTGCTTGTGTTGCTTAGTCTGTTTGCAGCTTAAGGCTGCGTTCAGACAACACTTGTCTCAAAAACTCATAAATTATTTCCCTGTGCTTTCTTTTCCAAAAGCTCTGTGGTCATCAACAAAAGAAAGGGGCGGTGATAAATATGTCAGAGATCTCATCCGCTTACTTCTGACCTGTCGCCGTGTGATGGAAGACTGACCACTTCAAAGAAAGTGACTGAATACATCAAAGATGCTTCTGTAACAGGATGTTTTCTGTTCGCAGCTTAAGGCTTGCATATTTATAAATATCCCTATTTGAGTCTACTAGTTATTATACAATGTCACTTAATTTTTCGGTCATACTACACTGTAAATGTAAAGCATCTATTTTAAACAAAGCAATTTCATAGAATGGTAGGTAAATTAAAAATGTCTTAGCGCTCATTACGGGGGTAAGGAGTATGTGTTTATGAGGAGGGGGGGGGGGAGGCATAATAAAAAACGATTATCTTACCCTAAATTTTATGTAAGGTGAAAACACAATTTTATTTTTTAAAGATACTTCAAATCAGTATCGGACAGAAAAAAAAGAGACTTATAAGACGTTAAAAGTCATTATTATTTTTTTTTTCTTGAATTTTTTTATTATACAATCGAGATAGAAAGAGAAGTTTATAAAGCATTCTTATAAAATGTTTACGTGATTTTAAAACACTATTATCTGTTGTTTTATCACTATCATAAATTTATAACACCCAAGAAAAAAATTTCATAAAGTCATATTTTTAATTATGCAGTTTTCAAGGTCAATCCGGAGACTACAGATGTTATCCAAATGTAACGGTATTTTAAATCCGTTATCACATAATATCTTTTCATCTTTTCTTAAAAAATTCAGCGTCATACAAATGCTAAGTTTAAATCCTATATTTAAAATCGAATAATAAACTTTAGCTTTTACTTGTTCATTAGAGGACTTATTAACTCTTAATTTGGAAATCTGATCATATCTCGCGTTCTTTCTCACACAAAAAATATACCTTATTTTCCCTTTCCTAATTAGTAATTTTTTTTTCTTTCGAAAGAAGTTCGAGTATGAGTCTTTAGCTTATTGTGTATCAACTGACAAATTATGTAACATTACATTTTCGTAATCGTTGATACACACACAGAATAATGTATTCAGAAAAAAAGGTAATAATAATAGACAGAGAAATCTAAATTAGCGAAAGACGAATAACTACATCAAATTAATATTTTGAGATAGTTTAAAGAATTAAAAGTTAAGTTTATTTATTTAATTTTCATGCGCCTGTATATATACTTATAAGTATGTTCATTAGTGAACATTAAAACAATGTTGTTATGTTTGTGATACTAAGTTGTCATTTTGTTAAGAGGGTTTGTTCTCAAATCGAAACTGACTACTGTCTGATACATTTTTAAATTCAATTTTGTTCGCAAACGTATGAAATTTGCAGGTGCTCTTATTCAGAAATCATGTAATCGAACAGTTTCAACAATTTATGCAATCGAACAGAAAAAAAATCTTTCAGAAAATACTGTCAAAGTGAGCTTTTTGAACCGAATTTCAAGTCGCGACAGCACGGCAGAGGAGAAAAAAAAACCACCGTCACGAAACAACAATAGCTTATAACTGAAGATGTAATTTAACAAAAAGAAAAAAAAAATCGATTACGAATCATATTTCAACAATCATGCTTGCAAGAGTCTTGATTTTACGTTTAATAATGAGTCCGGAAATGCGTCAAAGTTTCGTGGTGTTCAGTATGGGGGAAAATATATACTATGAATATTCTTATAAAGCCCTTCTGAAGATTCTATAAGATATTCATATTTTTCCAATTTTGCTTTTCCAATTTTTGCTTTTCCAATTTTTGCTTTTTCATCCTTTTGGGTATAATTCCTTCAGTGTCCATTCCATTACTTTTTATAATGTCTTATCTTTCGTTCTTCACATGTGTTTTCATTTATATATATATAAACTTAATGTAAAATTTAACCATTGAAACATAAGAAACTGACACACACACACACACACACACACACACACACACACACACACATATATATATATATATATTGAGTTGAGAATCGCCTTAAGTTAAAGGTAATACTCTGTTTATTAATTCAGTAAGGATAGTAGATGCGTTGAAGCAATTTTGCTAATTTTTAATCTGTAAATTATTCTAGAATTAAATATGAATTAAGTGCTGAAAACAGTTTACATAATTTGCAAATTTTAGCGTTTAAAAGAATTTGTAATGCTATTTCGTCGTAAAAGAAACTAAGTTTTCATAAACGAAAGTTTTTTTTTTTCACTGTAATGAATAATTAATTGCCAGTCGTTAAGGGGGGAAAAATAAGCAAGTTACAACTTTGCATGGTAATTAAATATTTAAAATCTTTTTCCTGTGCACTAGCGCTTTCTCCACTGAATTTCAGATATTCTACAAACTGGATTTAAAAAAAAAAATATTTTTAATCTTACGAAATTATTTTTGGTTAAAAGCCAACCCCATTAAACTCTCACATTTTCCACAAATTAAGAGTTCTGATAAATTTTTAATCATTATTGCGATTGTTTTCGAAACTTTCTACCTTTCCGTATTGCATAATTAATTTTAAAGTTATTAGCAGAAAGTTTGTTTTGAGCAGTATCTGTAAAATGTGTTATAAGTTCAATGTAAGAGCTAAGTAAGTGTTGTAGTAATTTTCTTTCTGAAGAGAGTCCGTTAATTCTTTTTGTCATGTTTGTAAAACTTTACATATACATACATTTAAAAAACGGATCTAACTTTCATCTGGTTTTGAAGATAGATTAACTAAAAACTCTATTAAAAATTAATAAAAACTTTATTACAGAGTTTTTTTTTTGTTATACTGATTAAAATGGGTATTACGAAATGCAGCTGACATGCATGCCTTTTTTGTTTTTCTAATAGTATTTCTATTTAAACTAACATTGTTAAGAAAATAATTTATAGAATTTTTACCTTATTACTTTTATTATTATCTCTAGTTGTAATTCTGTAATTATTTTTCATTTTAAAATAATCATTGATTAAATAAACATTTCATTTTATACAGCCAAAAAATGATCATTTAAAGTTATTCGTGTTTATTAATATATAATTAATAACTCTCTTGGATCAAAATTAGTTTGGTTTTAAAACTAGATTAATTAAAAAATCTATTAAAAATAATAATTCTACCTCAAAAAACTAGGAAATGTGTAATACTATGGAAGTACGGATAACTTTCTCGCAGTTTTTTCATTTTAATTTCCTGATACTAAACAAAAATGGGATCAATAAATATGCCGCTTATTTCTAATCATATATTTCTACTGAAACTAACATTATTAAAAAAATAATAATTATAGCATTTTTATCTTCATTCTTTTAATATCATGTGTAGCTATACTTTCCTTAATATGTTTCATTAAATACAATCATTTTTCAAATAAATATTTCATTTTATACAGCTGAAAAATTATCATGAAAAGTTATTTTTCGTCGTGTTTATTAATTTCACCATATATTTCTTGTTAATAAAAAATAATAATAATATAAAACAAAACTCAACAAATACAATATTTTCTGGACGATTGTTTTATTTAAATAACCATATATTTCTTGAATTGCATATTGGAATAAGGATAATTAATCTAACATTTTTTTTCCTTGAAAGAACAGAAAACAAAACTATATACTTTAAATTCCTTTTTCCTCCATTTATTCCCTGATTAAATTTTAGCTAAGTTTATTAAATGTACCGCTTAAAATTGTTTTGGGCGAAAGCCAAGGACGTTATACTTCTCTGTTATTTGGAAATTATGCAGTTTTAAATTATGTGACTGTATGAGTTTGATATCACTGCTATAAGCAGTATATTTTTCATTGTATTACTCACTGCAGTAACATTACTGTCTAAGAATACAGTTAAAATGTTTTGGAAGAGAACATATTTTGAATTATCCTTAGATATTTGAATTATCTATCAAATATTAAAATCCATACACGTTGCAACAATTTTATTCATTAAAAATGAACAAAGTTTATATTAAACAAGTCTTACAACTATATATTCAAAAAAACTAGCGGCCCTCCCTCGCTTTGCTTCGGGTTAACCTTGAAAACCTTCATCTCTTTGTGTTTTCTGTAGACCTTTTTAATGTGTACAATAATTAGTACATTATTTTGATAAATCTTGTAGGGTTCAGCCTGCGTTTGCAATGTATAAGCGGAAAAAATGAAATTATTTACGACATCACATTAAAAACCTCAAAAATAACAGTATTTCTCCACTATTTAATGGATATACATATAAACCTTCCTCTTGAATCACTCTATCTATTAAAAAAAAACTGCATCAAAATCCGTTGCGTAGTTTTAAAGATTTAAGCGTACATAGGGATATAGGGACAGAAAAAGCGACTTTGTTTTATACTATGTAGTGATTTATCTGAAATTACAAAGCAAAACATATGGTTATTATACATATAAACCTTCCTCTTGAATCACTCTATCTATTAAAAAAAACCGCATCAAAATCCCTTGCGTAGTTTTAAAGATTTAAGCGTACATAAGGATATAGGGACAGAAAAAGCGACTTTGTTTTATACTATGTAGTGATGATACAAGACTCACTCAATATGTATTCGAAAAATGTGTATTAAAAAAATAAAAAATACATCAATTACCGAAAAGTTATTTAATATTGTTATAATTGAATATTTATGTTTTCTATACACTTTTTCCGATGACAACATGCTCTTTATTTATTTATTTATTATTATTATTATTATTATTAAATGCAGCTTTTCTTGTTATTTATTGAATGAGATTTCGCACACTCTTCTAATTTTGCGATATATTTAAAAAAAAAATATTTATTCATATGGTACTCTCATTTACTTAAAATAATTTCCTTTGGGCAATTAAACATAAATTCTTGTTTCAAAACAAAAATAATTAGCTGTGTTTCATATAGAGGTTGCAAACTTCTCCTTCCATTTTTAATAATACTACATGGAACCCGTCAAAATTTGACGGCAAACAACTTGATAATACCATAAAAGTAAAATTTATAGTTGCTTTAACTTGACAAATTTCATAGTGGGGAGCATAATATGATTAAGTGGTCACAGACTTTTCCATCGATAAATCACATGAGGGGTGTATGCAAAATTTAGAAAAGTACACCCTTGGGGGGTCAAAGTGGGGGGATGGACATGGGAGATGCATAATATGATTAAGTGGTGACAGACCTTTCCAATGATATATAACATGAGGTTGTGTGCAAAATTTAGAAAGTACCCCTTGGGGGGGGGGGGGGCAAAGGGAGGAGATGGACACCGGAGATGCATAATATGATTAAGTGGTCACAGACCTTTCCAATGATATATAACATGAGGGTTGTGTGCAAAATTTAGAAAGTACGGGGGGGGGCAAAGTGGGGAGATGGACATCGGAGATGCATAATATGATTAAGTGGTCAAAGACCTTTCTAATGATATATAACATGAGGGTAATGTGCAAAATTTAGAAAGTACCCTTTGGTGGGGGCAAAGTGGGGAGATGGACATCGGAGATGCATAATATGATAAAGCAGTTACAGACCTTTCCAATGATATATAACATGAGGGTAATGTGCAAAATTTAGAAAGTACCCTTTTGGGGGGGGCAAAGTGGGGAGATGGACATCGGAGATGCATAATATGATTAAGCAGTTACAGACCTTTCCAACAATATATGACATGAGGGGTGTCAACAAAATTTAGAAAAGTATCTCTTGGGGGGGGGCAAAGTGGGAGATGGACATCGGAGATGCATAATATGATTAAGTGGTCACAGACCTTTCCAATGATATATAACATGAGGGTAATGTGCAAAATTTAGAAAGTACCCCTTCGGGGGGGGGGGGAAGTGGAGAGATGGGCATTGGAGATGCATAATATGATTAAGTGGTCACAGACCTTTCCAATGATATGACATGAGGGGTGTCAACAAAATTTAGAAAAGTATCCCTTAGGGGGGTGGGGGGGCAAAGTGGGGAGATGGACATTGGAGATGCATAATATGATTAAGTGGTCACAGACCTTTCCAATGATATATAACATGAGGGTTGTGTGCAAAATTTAGAAAGTACCCTTTGGGGGGGGAGGGGGGCAAAGTGGGGAGATGGACATCGGAGATGCATAATATGATTAAGTGGTCACAGACCTTTCCAAAGATATATAACATGAGGGTAATGTGCAAAATTTAGAAAGTACCCCTTTGGGGGGGGGGGAAGTGGGGAGATGGGCATCGGAGATGCATAATATGATTAAGTGGTCACAGACCTTTCCAATGATATATGACATGAGGGGTGTCAACAAAATTTAGAAAAGTATCCCTTAGGGGGTGGGGGGGCAAAGTGGGGAGATGGACATTGGAGATGCATAATATGATTAAGTGGTCACAGACCTTTCCAATGATATATAACATGAGGGTAATGTGCAAAATTTAGAAAGTACCCCTTCGGGGGGGGGGAAGTGGAGAGATGGGCATCGGAGATGCATAATATGATTAAGTGGTCACAGACCTTTCCAATGATATGACATGAGGGGTGTCAACAAAATTTAGAAAAGTATCCCTTAGGGGGGTGGGGGGTCAAAGTGGGGAGATGGACATTGGAGACGCATAATATGATTAAGTGGTCACAGACCTTTCCAATGATATATAACATGAGGGTTGTGTGCAAAATTTAGAAAGTACCCTTTGGGGGGGGAGGGGGGCAAAGTGGGGAGATGGACATCGGAGATGCATAATATGATTAAGTGGTCACAGACCTTTCCAATGATATATAACATGAGGGTAATGTGCAAAATTTAGAAAGTACCCTTTGGGGGGGGGGCAAAGTGGGGAGATGGACATCGGAGATGCATAATATGATTAAGTGGTCACAGACCTTTCCAATGATATATAACATGAGGGTAATGTGCAAAATTTAGAAAGTACCCTTTGGGGGGGGGGCAAAGTGGGGAGATGGACATCGGAGATGCATAATATGATTAAGTGGTCACAGACCTTTCCAATGATATATGACATGAGGGGTGTCAACAAAATTTAGAACAGTATCCCTTAGGGGTGTGGGGGGGCAAAGTGGGGAGATGGACATTGGAGATGCATAATATGATTAAGTGGTCACAGACCTTTCCAATGATATATAACATGAGGGTTGTGTGCAAAATTTAGAAAGTACCCTTTGGGGGGGGGAGGGGGGCAAAGTGGGGAGATGGACATCGGAGATGCATAATATGATTAAGTGGTCACAGACCTTTCCAATGATATATAACATGAGGGTAATGTGCAAAATTTAGAAAGTACCCTTTGGGGGGGGGGGGCAAAGTGGGGAGATGGACATCGGAGATGCATAATATGATTAAGCAGTTACAGACCTTTCCAACAATATATGACATGAGGGGTGTCAACAAAATTTAGAAAAGTATCCCTTGGGGGGGGGCAAAGTGGGGAGATGGACATCGGAGATGCATAATATGGTTAAGTGGTCACAGACCTTTCCAATGATATATAACATCAGGGTTGTGTGCAAAATTTAGAGAAGTACCCTTAGGGGGGTGGGGGGGCAAAGTGGGGAGATGGACATTGGAGATGCATAAAATGATTAAGTGGTCAAAGACCTTTCTAATGATATATAACATGAGGGTAATGTGCAAAATTTAGAAAGTACCCTTTGGTGGGGGCAAAGTGGGGAGATGGACATCAGAGATGCATAATATGATAAAGCAGTTACAGACCTTTCCAATGATATATAACATGAGGGTAATGTGCAAAATTTAGAAAGTACCCTTTTGGGGGGGGCAAAGTGGGGAGATGGACATCGGAGATGCATAATATGATTAAGCAGTTATAGACCTTTCCAACAATATATGACATGAGGGGTGTCAACAAAATTTAGAAAAGTATACCTTGGGGGGGGGGGGGGAAAGTGGGGAGATGGGCATCGGAGATGCATAATATGATTAAGTGGTCACAGACCTTTCCAATGATATATGACATGAGGGGTGTCAACAAAATTTAGAAAAGTATCCCTTAGGGGGGTGGGGGGCAAAGTGGGGAGATGGACATTGGAGATGCATAATATGATTAAGTGGTCACAGACCTTTCCAATGATATATAACATGAGGGTTGTGTGCAAAATTTAGAGAAGTACCCTTGGGGGGGGTGGGGGGGCAAAGTGGGGAGATGGACATTGGAGATGCATAAAATGATTAAGTGGTCACAGACCTTTCCAATGATATATAACATGAGGGTAATGTGCAAAATTTAGAAAGTACCCTTTGGGGGGGGGGGGGGCAAAGTGAGGAGATGGACACCGGAGATGCATAATATGATTAAGCAGTCACAGACCTTTCCAACAATATATGACATGAGGGGTGTCAACAAAATTTTGAAAAGTGCCCCCCTTAGGGGGGGGTGGCGGGATGGACCCCGGAGATGCATAACATGAATAAGTGGTCAAAGACTTTTCCACCGATATATCACATGAGGGGTGTGTGCAAAATTTAGAAAAGTGTCCCACTTTGGGGGGGGGATGGACACCGGAGATGCATAACATGAAAAGGAAGTCACAGCCGTTTCAACTTGCAACCTTTTTCTCGAAGGCATTTGACAATATTAAATTTTTTTTTACCCAAGACAATTTAACGATATTCTTATTTTTTTTTGCGTAATTCGTCTAACGTTCATGGAAAAAATCATGAAATTCGCTACTCAATAGTTGATAAATTATAAAATTCAACAATCGATAGCAGTAAAATTGGTCAATCGATAACGGAAAAATCACGAAATTCATCAAATGGTCTCCCGTAAAAAAAATTGTCCTGCACACTGATGTGATGATCAAAAGGGTTTTGAAGTATAGGACAAAATTAGCACTTGCCAAACAGCGAGTAATACTGAAAATTTGGCAATGGACTTTATTGCCACCACTGGTCAAACATAATAGTCACACTCACCAATTGCGATGATTGAATGGAAAAAGATTTTTTTTCTCTGCTGTCGCGCGACAAATTTTGAAACCATTTGGCAAATTTCATCCCCGAAATTGGCAGATTGTGAATTTTTTTCTCGAAGAAATTCGACGATATTCGAAAAATTTTTCTCCCGAAACCAGTTGATGAATTTTGCGATTTTTCCACTGTGTAGATTAATGAATTTTGCACTTCTTCCGCTATCGATTGACGAATTTCGAATTTTATCGACTATCGGTTAACGAATTTCACGATTTTTTCCATGAACGAACAAATTGCGCACTTTCTGCTAATTGACACATTTCGCCCTTTACAATTCAGTCAATGAGTTGAACGTTGTTTCTTTCGAGAAATGTCAGGAATGAAACAATGATTCTTTAGGTTGAATTTACTTCGTTCGATGCCCCATGGAAGAATGTGTGCGATGCAGCAACGGGCGTCACAGACTTTTTAGGGCACCTGCAGACTAAAAACATCTAACCAATCTTCGCGGGGGGAAAATAACAGATTTTGTCAAATGATTGAGGAAAAAACACTACTTTATCAAAGGATAATGGGAAAACATGACTTTTGTTAAAAGACCACAGAAAAAACATAATTATGCAAAAGGATCGTGAAAGATAAGCAAATTTTGTCAAAGAATCGCAAAAAAGGAAATTTCACCAAAAGATCACGCTTTTTTACTAAATTTCGTCTAAAAATTGCGGAATAAAATGTATTTTATCAAAGAATTGCTGGAAAATGTGAATTTCGTTAAGGATCGTGAGAAAAATGCGAAATTCTTCAAAGGATCGCTGAAAAAACACTAATTTCGTCAAAGAATTGCTGAAAAAACACGAATCTCGCCCAATAACAGAAAAATCATGTTTCATAATCATTATATCTAGTAGTATATGTAAATACAGTTTGTGATATAAGACAAAATTAACATTCACCAATCGGCGAGTAATACTGGAAATTGGTGATTGATGTTATTGTCACCACTGGCTAAACTTAGTCACACTCGCCAATTGTGATGATTGAATGTAAAATGAAATTTTTTTTCCCGCTGTCACTCAAAGAATTTTGAAACCATTTGGTGAAGTTTTTTCCGAAACCATTTTGTGAATTTCCCGATTTTTTCTTCAAAATCATTTGACAAAGAGACTTTTTTCTCGATGGCATTTGACAATATTCAAAATTTTTTTACCCAAGACAATTTGACGATATTCTTAATTTTTTTTGTGCAATTCGACAAATGTTCATGGAAAAAATCATGAAATTCGTTAATCAATAGTCGATAAATTGTGAAATTCAGCAATCGTTAGCGGTAAAATCGTAAAATTTGTCAATCGATAACGGAAAAATAATGAAATTCATCAAACTGTTTCCGGTAAAAAAATTGTCTTGCACGCTGATGTGATGATCAAAAGGGTTTTGAAGGCATTTATTTTATTTGTTGTATTGTGTATAAATACCTAGGTGGAAACAGTTTGCTTATTTTGTCAAATGTTTCAACAATATTCGACCCAATACGCATGCATAAAAAAAATCTTCCGGTAGGACCGGCCAATGAGGTGAAGGTCTATTACGGTCTCTAGAAACGTGTTTGGGATCATCTCCTGTTGTTTTTTTCTTGCACTTTGCGTTAAACCTAGGAAGGTATTTATATAGAACTCCCTGTGGAGTGTTTAGAAGGTATTTATTTATTTCATTTATTATAATTTGTATGAATACTTAGGTGTCCATTTCGGATTTACTGTTTAAAAATGAATTTAGGCTCTCTTAACGTTCGCGAAATCAATCCCGATGGAAATTGTCTTTTTAGATCTCTATCATTTTGTTTATATAGTACAGAAAATGATTATTCAAATGTATATAAAAATATCGTAGAACACGTAATACAAAATTGGACCACTTATAGTCCGTTTATTATCGGGGATGAATCTTATGGTGTTCCGATTGCTAATGAAGACAATTATGTAAATATATGGTTCTTCATAGAGGTATATGGTTCTTCACACTTCAATAGAAGCATTGTTTAAATTAATATAATTCTACAAATATGATGCAGTTTTAAAATATCGAGTAATGATTAATACTGTCAAAGAATATACTCATATACGTAATTAAGTTTTGGTACTTCTCTATTATCTCATCGACCACTTTTCATAAAAAAAAAAACTATCGCCAAATAAATGGGAGAACGTTGTCATTGGAATATCAAAATAAATAAATAAAATATAAGAATTTAAGGATACAATTGTTATTTTAATTAATGAAATAACTAATAAATCAAATAAACATAATGAAAAATACACGCAAATGTTGAATTAAAAACTACTTGATGACATAAAAAACACGTATAATGTTTTCGACATCAAGTAAATGGGACTGCAATTTTGGCATTTAATCATACAGTTTGGCGATAGTATTTTGTTATGAAAAGTGGTCGATGGGATAATACAGAAGTACTCAAGTTTTTTATACCAAATTTGAAAATTTATCTTTTTTTGACATTTAAAAAAAATAACATAAAAAAACATTACAAATTTGCCCATTTAAAACATTCAAGATTTGTATATATACAAACAATACAATGTAAATATTAATATTGTTACATGATACATTATATACATTGTTTGCATATATACTTCTTTGTATACATATATTGTTTGTATACATACAAACAAATATAATGTAAACATTATTCAAATATTAAGAGTTTGCAAATCAAAACATTCTAAAGATTTGTATACATACAAACAATATAATGCATACATACTCTTTACAAATAAAATAGCCCACTTATATAATGACAAAACTTTTAAATCGAATAGAGATAATATATTTCTGTTTTGTTATGAAAAGTGGTCAATGGGATAATAGAGAAAAGTACCTAAGTTATTTATACCAAGTTTGAAAATTTATCTTTTTTTGACATTTAAAAAAAATAACAGAAAAAACATTACAAATTTTCCCATTTAAAACATTCAAGATTTGTATACATACAAACAATACAATGTAAATATTAATATTGTTACATGATACATTATACATTGTTTGTATATATACTTCTTTGTATACATATATTGTTTGTATACATACAAACAAATATAATGTAAACATTATTCAAATATTAAGAGTTTGCAAATCAAAACATTATAAAGATTTGTATACATACAAACAATATAATGCATACATACTCTTTACAAATAAAATAGCCCACTTATGTAATGACAAAACTTTTAAATCGAATAGAGATAATATATTTCTGTTTATTTTATAACTTATATTCAGATGCTCAGATTCTGCTTTTTTCGAACACATAATAATAAAAATATTACTACCGTGCGTACTGTCTTTTGACATTATATTTACATAATCGAATTCATTATTAATCGGAACACCATAAGATTCATTCCCGATAATAAACAGACCATAAGTGGTCCAATTTTGTATTACGTGTTCTACACGTTTGAATAATTATTTTCTGTACTATATAAACAAAATGATAGAGATCTAAAAAAAAAATTTCCATCGGGATTTCGCCAACTTATGAGCCTAAATTCATTTTTAAACAGTAAATCCGAAATGGACATCTAAGTATTCATACAAATTACAATAAATAAAATAAATAAATAAAATAAATACCTTCTAAACACTCCACAGTGAGTTCTAGATAAATATCTTCCTAGGTTTAACGCAACGTGACAACAGAAAAAAACAACAGATGATACGATCCCAAACACGTTTGTAGAGACAGTCATAGACCCTCACCTCATTGGCCGGTGATTTTTTGACGCATGCGTATTCGATCGAATTTCGATGGAATATTTGATTTGACAGAATTACCAAACAGCTTTAAATATATGGATTGTAATAACATTCTTTGTATGCTAAGTTAAATCTCTTTCCAAAATACTCGTATTTATGGTTGCAAGTTTACTTATTTGTCATTACATTCGTGTTAAAAGCAAATATTTTCATTCCGAAATCTTTTAGTTCTTTATATATATAGCCCGAATCATGTATTACTTTAGCTAATTATAGCTTATACATGGAAGAAATCGTATATTTTTTGTAATTATCTGTAATAATTTTGGCCTGGCGATTCTGCTGCAGTGCCACAAATATTCCATATTTCCTTAATTCATTCCCCCCCCCCTCCAATCTGTTATATCTTATGTCGGTCATATATTTTCTTCTACTTTTCACTGGATATTATTCAAACAGGCATGCGTATTCGTTCATTTTTAAAATTTATCTTTTTTTCCCCATTTGTTGCATGATGTTTGTGTGTTGTCTTTTACGGTTATATATATATATATATATATACGAGTATATACATATGTGTCAATCGATTTACCGTAAAAATTCTTTAAGAAAAATTAAGCAAACTTTCTTTTTTTTTTCGTCTCCTACTTAGCAAATTTTAAAGCATTTCAATTATAGGAATTTGAGTTTTTTGTATATGAAGTGTACATGCCACCATCGTCGTTTTTACATAATTTTTCTTTTAACTTTTACAAATGAACCTATGTAAACTCTACGATAGCTTTAGGAATGCTTCATATCGAAAATTAGTTTGATTATATCTTCATATTCCAATTATATCAACAAAATTGATATAATTGGAATACATTAAAAATTTTCTAAATAAATCTATGTTTATGATCTTGAGGAACATATTTAAATAGAAATCAGTTAATCTTCATACAAAAATCAGTTAGTTACTGAGATAGATAGATATTAAACTATATTAAAACAATAAGGCCATCATAGATTTTTTTTTTCTGTATGGGGGGGGGGGGGGTGTCACTGTTTTTCTACTCATCTTCTTTCAAAAGGCAAAAACTGTTTTGTCCCTTTTTTTCGAAATATTTAACAATATTTTTGAAACATTGTTTAGATTCAGTTTTTTAAATATTAGTAAATCCAAATGTAGCACTGCTGCTAAGTTATTATTCTCTATAGTACTTGTCACAGATCCCTCGCATCATCCGCTACTTGTCATACGAAACTGTCAGTAAAATCGATGAACAGTTATGAGTGATGCACCGTAGCTTGTTTCCGAGAGAACAGCGCTGGCTGATGCTAAGTTAGGATTTCATTACTCACCAGGTATTAATGGTTATGATTCTATTACACACATCGTTATTATTTCCTTTCTATAACTTGCATGCGCATGTTACATATGATTAGTGTTGCCATGTTTACTGTCACAAACTGGGGAAAAAGAAAAAGAAAAAAGTGGGACATCGGCTTCTAAATCGGGACATTATAATATAGTAAATCCTATGGAAACGGAACCTGTCTATAACGGAATCCCGTCGTAAACGTAAGACATTCATGGTACCGACGGAAAAATTATCATACAAATGTACCTGCTAAGATGGAATCTTTCTCCGGTACCTTCAAGACCATTAGTTTCATTATCTTATTCTCAAGTGTTCACCATTTGGGGACTCCATTATGAACTCTGACTGTTGCTTTGTGATGAGTTACCAGATGAAAATACAATGAGTTCACCTTGTGATTCTTATGTGACCGTCATTTGTAGACTCTATTGTGAAGTCATCATGACCATTGCATTGTGATCAGTCACCAAATGGCATCACATTGAAGTCACATATTAATTCTCATTTGGTCGGCTTTTGGAGATTCTATTGTGAAGTCAGCATGAGCGCTGCTTTGTAACAAGTCACAAGATGACTTCGTTTTGATGTCATTTGGTGATTCGTCACAAAGCAACTATCATGGTGACTTCTTAGCGGAGTCCCCAAATGATACTCACTTGAGAGTAATAATGGGACGAATGAAATGTATCACATTTCAGTTCATTGTAATCACTGTGACACTTGTGAATATTTCTGACGTTAAAAAAGGTCACATGTACTGGCTGTGCTTTTAGGGTAGTACATATTTGCTTCATATGCCATTAAGATAATTTTCTTTTGGATACGTGCAATTAACTTTTGCGTTCAAAAATTACCATTTTGTGTTTCTTGAACATCAGTGTAATTGGTAGTAGTAATGAGATGAATGAAATGTATTCCATTTCAGTTCATTGTAATCACTATGACACTTGGTAGAATTACTTGAAATGATTTTCACTAATTATAACCATTCATCATTCAGTTTTATAATCCTAAAAAGCTATATACTAATTAAATTTCATTAGCGAGAAATTTGGTAACTCCTTCTAAATTCCCTATTTTATAACTTTTCTATACACTCATACAACATATATGCGTCCTTTTAAAAACAAAGAAAGATAGAATTCTACTTTGGTTAAAAAGAGATTGTCATTTATGATAATTGATGCCTTTTAAAAAAGATATATATATATATATATATATATATATATATATATATATATAATATCTATGAATTTCAAAAAACATATCAAGTTCTATTCTACTTAAATCTCCAAAGAGATAATCAATGATACTGTGTATACAGAATACCACATAGCTAATAATTAACATGTGCAAACATAATATTACCATAGCTGATGCTTCAATGGTAATTGGCCAAATTTTACTCATACCAAAAGAATATTGAAAAAAGAAATAGAGAGAAAGGGGAAAAAAAAAAATTATAAATTGGAGTTGCAATTAAGTAAACACAAATGGATTAACAAATTAAATATGAACCATACACAGTGGAAAATTGGACCACATGAGAATTAAATATGAATTGGACATGGAAAAACACATGCACATGTACTCATCAGCCTGGATGCACCCACATGTGTTTTAAATAATAATTCAGTGTTTCATAATTCTACTGGCATAATGCTAAGATCAGTAGAATCATCCAGGTACACTGAATTATTACCAGACAACAATTGGAAATATTAAAATTTGGAAATATTTAAATAGGAAATAAAAAACCATTAAGAAAATACAATATATTTCACTCACATCGATTATCCAAAAAACTGTAATTAACACCTCACTAAATTACCACGAGATAACAGTTTTGAAATAATAAAATTGGAAATATGAACGCGTAAAGTGTAGATAAAATATTTTACTCACAATAATTATACAGAATCCTTAAAATGTCACAACGTCTACATAATATTCACATCCACATGGCAATGCATCATACATGTTAACTAAGTCGAGTTGAGAGAAATGATTTGTAAGACAAGTTGAGAGCACACTTTTTTTAAAACACAACCCCATAAATGACACCCAATCACAAAATGATTCAAAAACACTAAAAATAATTCTGGTTTTAATACACTTATAACAAATTTATATCCGTGAATATATATTACTCCATCCAATTTTAATTCCTGAAAGTAAAATTAATATACAATCAATAGCTCCCTCTATAGTTAAATTAAATATAATATTAACAATATTATCTACAACTACCTGAAAGGTAAAGTGTCGCCATCTATTGGTATTATAATAGTTCATAATTAATATTTAGTTAAATATCCACTTTATTAGTTACATACTCACTTCATTAGATTTATTTATATAAATAAACTTTAAAAAACAATACTAACTTGTAGTTTTACTTAAAATTCAAATAAAATATAATACTACTATATGAATAAATCTACACAGAATTAATTCAACTTGCACAGCATTTCAGATATTCTTAAAAAGAATATATTATGTAAAAGAGATATTATTTTAATTCAAATTATTTTTGCTGCCAGCTGTGTTAATCCACTGATATTATAGACATTTATTAAATAATTAATGTTTTATTTTTACTACTACTTAAATATATATTAGACTTGTTTTTAAATAATTAATGTTTAATTTATACTACATTGTAAATATATTTTATATTTATAGATTAATTTAAATATCTAATTAAATAATTCATAAACAATTCAAAATATCTCAAAATTTATATATATATATATATATATATATATATATATATATATATATATATATATATATATATATATATATATATATAAAGGATATTTCTAAAATTCAAAATATTATTATTGATTCATTTCATGTCCTTAAACATGAACATTGAAAATTCAACTGACACAGTAAGCCATTTTTGTAACATTTTCTGCAAAGTTGCAAGAATATTTTTAGCAGATTATGAAAGGGATGAATGACACAGCGTCTTTGGATCTCGCAGCTGTATTCAAAATTTATTTTGCTGTCGAAAATTGAAAAGGTCATTCATTATACCGACAATCTCCTGACAGTCTCTTTTAGGATCTGTGGTACACAGTGAATGCAAAAATTTACATATTTGTTAATTTAATGATTTGTTATAAAGCTTAAAAAAGATGAGATTTGTAGGACGGTGTATGTAGAAATCCTTACTTAATCAATGTTTCGTTGCAGAGTATATTTTAGTCTTGAATTTTTTATCATTAATACTGATATGATAAATCTTTTGTTTGGATTAAAATACGTCTTAGAATTAATGTTCTTGTTTTTTTTAAACTAGTAATTAAGCTATTTTTTTAAATAAATATTTTTTAAACTTCATCAAATTTCTTTACTATTTTATTATACGTGATGAAACATCTCTTTAAAACTAGAGTCATTGCAAATATGTAACGTAGGTTGATGATTCAAACAATAGTGAACTTATTTTTTTTCCCAACTGATATAAAGGTGATACCGATAAGTAAGATGAATACCCCTCCTTTCAAAAATGTCAACAGACAGGCGCTCTGACACATGCACATTACTTTCTTCCCTGTCTTACGCAAATTTTGCACTTTGTTTTCAAAATTTCTCGGTAGAGGTTTGTTCATACGGTAACTGCAATATAACAGTTGCTAGTGAATTGCGTCATGTAGCAGAGGATCGATATGAAATGCTACTCAAGTGCCTCTTGGTGCGTATTCGGGGTGAACGGTCGCAATTCGCTGCTGCGGGATCATGCAAGTACTATTTTTTGCATGATAATGCACGGCCTCATATTTCTACGTGTGTAAAACGATTCCTCGACAAGCATGAGATTACTGCATTGTCCCGTGCCACCCTCCATACTCTTCTAATCTTTCGCCACTAGACTATTTCCTGTTTCCAAGACTGAGATCGGCACTGAAAGGACACAGATTTGCAAACATTTCAGATATCCAAGCTACTGTAACCAGGAAACTGAAAGCAGTGGCGAAGGAGAAATGTTCCAGATGTTTTCAATACTTGTATGAACGTTGTCAGAAATGCATTACATCCGACCGAGATTACTTCGAAAGGCAACAAGGTTCTTTTTTGAAAATATATAATACTGTAATATTTCTTTGATCAGTCACCCTATTTATCGATCACACCTTGTATGTCACTAGTTCAAAAATGACGCTCTAACTAAAGATTCTTTTAAACTATGGTCTAACATTCCTAAGCGTTTCTAGATTTATAAACTTGCTTTTATGATGGCTATTTTAAAGTGACAGTTAATGTGAATATCAATATTTGTCAAGTCGAACAGTAATTCGTTATCCTTGTGTATTGAATGCATGAAAGTTATATATATATATCATGCATCTCTAAATGTTTAGAAAAGATAAACAATAGCATGTACGCATCTTAACCCTTTATAACTCAACAACTCCGACTTGAAAATTTTTTACTCAGATGTTAGAATACATCATTTTAAGCATGTAAAAAATAATTTAAAAAATTTAGAACATCAAAATAAAAAATTATTGACTAAAATGTAATTTTTTCACATCTGCAATAAATAGAAAATTACATACTTCTCATAAATATTGGCAATTTACTAATACAAAATTGTAAAGCATACGAACTTACCTTTGTAAAAAATCTATTATTGGACATCTCTGGCCTTTTTAATTTGACAGAATTAATGAAGTTCATTTTAGCAAAAACAACGTGATTATAAATGAAAATTTGGCATGAAAAATTAACTCAGTATCTCCGACTGTTGAGAATTCTAGGAGCTATTTATATTAATTGATGTATTGTAAGATAGCAGCAATAAATAAAATCGTCTTTTAAAGTTCTCTGTATATAAGTAACATGGACTTTTGGGTATGGTGCAGATATGCAACGCGGTGATACAAACGATTAATTGCTATGAAATTAACATATTGCATACTTATTTTTAAAATGACATAAGTTAAAATGTTTTTGAGAAAAGATGCAAAACGTTTTTCAGCCTAAAAATTAATATGAAAAAAATATTGTCGAAATGTTAAATATTTAGAAAGGGTAAAAATCCTGAAACCAAAATAATTTTTTTTTTTTCGAGTTAGAAATTAACTTTTAAAGTATAAAGCTTTCCCGAAGAGCATTTTCAAACCTGAAAACAGATTGCTTTTGTAATGGACTAGAAATTAAATCTCAGAAAATTAAGTTCTTCAGAAAAGGTGAAAAGCATTTTCAAGCCTGAAAACAGATTGTTTTCGAAACTAAATGCATCGCAGTTAAACTGAAAATGCGAAAAATTTCAGAAAAGTGAAAAAAGTTTTAATGCCTGATAATAGATTCTTTTCGTAGTAAAATGTATTAGAAAATATTTACTATAATATTTTTTTAATCCGGGTTCAAAAGATAATAATCATATGAACAAAGTCACTACATTTTATTTAACAATTTTTAGATAAAAGTCTTTGCAACACCAGGCGCGAAAATTGATAAAATCGTAAATTTTAAAGATAAATTTTCCATGACAGACTGTAATGTAGCTGACATTATTTTTTAAGGGTTTAGCTCTTTCTTTCTTCCCTAACCCCCCCCCCCCCAATATATATATATATATATAAAGAAAAAAAATAAAGAAAAAGAAGACAAGAAAAAGAAAAACAGATCTGCCGAGCCCTCAATTTTCAAAGGTAGGAAAATCTTTTACTGTTATTGGGCATTTTATAAGTCCAGCATATCCAATTACGAGCCCCGGAATGCAAAACCTTTTAAGTCCCAATTTTAGCATTAAAATGAAAATTCATTAATCTCGTTGGTTTCGTTCATAAGCGCGGTACCCGGATGAATTACAACTACTGCAACAATCCTACAATAAGTATACAATATATACAAAACTTCAAGGAAGAATTTCAATTACGTTCTATTTAAAACTGTTTTGTACAAATCACTATTTTTGAAGATTCCACAAACCTCGATTGATTCAAGTTTCTACATGATCTGTGAAATTATATTTCTTCGAAAATTTCAACATTTTATCACTTTGTTGATATTTATCGAAGTATAAATGTTCTTCTCTCGAAAACTGGATTGCACTTATTCATTTCCTCATTAGATTGCTGAGGCATATAACCTCTGTTTTCCTAACTTAATTGTTTCAAATTTTTGTTTACTTTAATTTAAGAGGAAGTGTAGCAGAAAAGTAGAAATTTTACGACTTCTAAGTCTTTTCAACTGTAGTTTCGTTTTGACTGCTTTGGAAATATTTTATTCTTTCTACTGTAATTTAATTTATGAAGTTTAAGGAATATAAATGTACTAGTGATTTATTTTCCACTTAAAGTAATGTATTTACGCACTGTCATTTGTACGTTAAGTAGATTATGGATTATAGTTTAGCATTAAATTAGTGTAAAGCTTACGGTAGCATGTGTGTATAAACTTATTTCAACAGTCATAAAGTTATTCTCAAATTTAACCCTTAAGTCACATGCTTTTTGAAGAGATTTCATAATGATTTAACAGAGTGTTTATTTTAATGTGTTTTGTACTCTTTATATTTACGGTATAGATAAACACAAAAGAATAAAATTTTGCAGGCATGATTTCTATTTTGATTGCATTAAAAAGGTTCTTTCTATTTTCTAAATTATTTTTAAAATATGTTTTTGTTCAATTCAAATCTATATTTCCAAAATAAAAAAATAATAAAAAAATAAACATAATAAAAATAACCCATATTAACCATCGTTGAATTCATCCAACAGCAGCAGTGATTATAAAAAAAAAAAAAAAAAAAAAGTAAAATTCAGTCATATAAGTGCTTATCTGTTCAACTGTAGTTTCGTTTTGACTGCTTTAGAAATATTTTATTCTTTCTACTGTAATTTAATTTACAAAGTTTAAGGAATATAAATGTACTAGTGATTTATTTTCCACTTAAAGTAATGTATTTACGCACTGTCAGTTGTACGTTAAGAAGATTATGGATTATAGTTTAGCATTAAATTAGAGTAAAGCTTACGTAGCATGTGTGTATAAATTTATTTCAACAGTCATGAAGTTGTTCTGAAAATTAGCCCTTAAGTCACATGCTTTTTCAAGAGATTTCATAATGATATATCTGATAGTTTATTTTAATGTGTTTTGTACTCTTTATATTTAGGGTATAGATAAACACAAAAGAATAAAATTTTGCACGCAGGATTTCTATTTTGATTGAACTAAAAAAGGTTCTTTCTATTTTTTAAATTATTTTTAAAATATGTTTTTGTTCGATTAAAATCTATATTTCAAAAATAAATAAATAAATAAACAAATAAAATAAAAAAATAAACATTAAAAAAACAAAACATATTAACCATCGTTGAATTCATCCAGCAGCAGCAGTGATTATTTAAAAAAAAAAAAAGTAAAATTCAGTCATATAAGGGCTTATTTTTAAAACACGAATTAATTTTGAATGTGCTCTAGTCATTTTAACTAATTTATTTATTATATATATTTTTTTATATAAATAAATGTGATCATGATATATTTTTCTCATAAAATTTATAGCTAAAATTATTATTTTTATCCATTATCCCCTTAAGCACCACGAAGTACCTGCGTACGTCATGAACTTTTCTATTTACAATACCAGGACATGTGTGCGTACGTCCTCATTTAAAGTCCAGAGTGCAATGTTCTAAGCATCTAGTTTTTGCGTCGCTAATTGCTATTGTGATTGGTTTTGTACGGGCTTTATAGCAATGATTATTTTCGCATCCAATAGATGGCGTTACGTGAAAGTTATTAGTTTTCCCGCTGTTTTGTTTCTTTCTTCGTCATTAATTTATTTATTTATGGGTTGGTTGATCATTCTGTTCAGTTGTCTTTCGTAAATTGTAGTTTTTCGTTTTGGCTTTGTTTGTATCTCTGATAGATAGTGATTTTATATAATAATTATGTCAGACAGGCCAGTGATTATGTTCCTAATTTTTATGATCACATAGACGATAGTGATGATAGTTTTGAATCAAGCGATGAAGATTGAAACTTCGAACCTTAATTCTGTTTGTATAATATAAATAAACCTTTATTTCATCTCCTTAGATTACATGTAATTAAAAATAACTACTTTTGACGAAATTTAGCATATCTGGTATTCAGCATACTATCACTAAATTGAATATGGTGCTTAAGCGGTTAAATAATGTAAAATAAAATGACTAAATAATTAATGATAATCAAAAGTAATGTTAGTATTTAAAAACCAAAAAGTTTGGTACGCTAGCTGCAGAAACAAAATAAAAGAAAGAAAAAAAAAGTTACTAAGCACAAGCGTGCCATGACTAGTTAAAACCGAAATGCCTAATTCACTATGATAAATGTACATTTTTTGCGATAGTTAATTAGAAGGAGAGTTTTTCTCTCTTATTTTAAAAATCAAATTTAACTAAAAGCAGCTGGAAAAACTTTGACCGTTGATTAAAAAAAATGTATAAATAAGAGCAAAATATGCTATAAGCATACCCACTCCATTGAGACAAAAAAAAAGTACTTTAATGTCCAAAGTAACGTATCTATCACATTTAGCTAAAAGAAAAACAAACACGAAACATTCATTAGATCCGCAAACATTACAGCGAAATTTACGCTAAATAAATAAGCTCGCCTTGAATTACAGTTCGAGGAAAAACAAATCAATATCGCCTTTAGACCATAAAATTTATAGCTTTAACTGTAACTGAAGAAATAAAATGATCCCTCGGGGAGAAAGAAAATACAGGAAAAGATTCAAGAAATTGAGAAAATTCCACTTTAACGGTGTACTGACCTTTAAATTAAAACGAATGAAGTTTGAAACTAATCTTAAATTAGTTCGGAAGTAAGTGCTATATCAAGGCAAACTGTTTAAGTAATGATTAAGTCAGAACTTGATTCCTAAGCGGAAAAAAATATTATTCAAGTTTTTGGAGAGATAATGAATTAAACATTAAACCAAAATTAAGTTGAAGTTTAATTAGATTTTTCCAGCGAAGTTAAAACAGGTTGAAGAAATTTTATACATTTTTATTCAGTTATAGTAAGATAAATGAAGTATGCTTATATTTAAAGGACTTTATAACAGTGTTGAGCAAAGTATTATCTATCCTTTGTGATTTTGTTTTAACTGAAGGGTGTTACTAATCATCTATCATATTTTATTCGGCAAAGATAGTCAAAAAGAAATTTCTTTCTATAATATCTTTTAATTTGAATTGTATGCACCTTATCAAAGAAATGTATATCATATGAGCATTATCTTATTCACTGTTACAGATAATTGCTTAAAAATAAGCAAAATGTACTCATTTTTCAATATTTTCTGGGTTTATAATAACACCAGTATTAAGTCTCATTTCTAAAAATTACTCACCCCCTCCCTCTTTATTATTTTTTTTTTTGAGAATATATTTCGCTTTTATGAAATTTCGTTCTACACAATTTCGCTTTTACGAATATGTCCATGATAAATGACTACGTCAAAAAATATATAAATAATACGAGACACGTGTAGTCAAATCCAGTTTTGATATATGTGCCATGACATAAAACTTGTTAAGTTTGAAGTACGCAAATTTTATTCGTCAAACTATTCTGACAAAATATTTTAAAATTTTTAATTCCACGTTAATTAATATTTAATAACACCGTTTTCTTTAAAATTTATAATGCGTAAAATGAGTGACTAGGAAATGCTATTTATACGGTCAAACTCGGTTAATACAAAAAGCAAGAAAATCATACAATTCTTCCTATTAACCATTACTTGTAATACCCTTGAAGTTAATAAAAATCTTAAAATTACACGCATAATTAAACTAGTTACTACTATTAATTGCCCTAATTATCTCAATGCTAAAATTAACTTAATATCATACAGTTAACATAAAATATTCAGCCTTTCCTTCCTGAGTGTCATTTTTTTAAAGATGAATAACTGAATAACTATAGAAGACAAAATAACTGTACTGAAGTCAAAGCCTATAAAGAGCTAGTAATTCCAAAGGAGATGAACAGCGTACAGTAATACAACTGATCACTCCCCCCTCCCCCCCTGAAAGCAGTAGCACGCCTTTTTCCATTGTTTTGAAACGTTTTTTTATTATTATTATCATTTATTTTTAAATGCCGTTTTAAGTTCTTTTTTTCTTTTGTATTGTGAAAATCTGCAAATTTTTCATAAACATAAAAATACCTTCTATAACTGTGTTCCTGCGTTCCTGCGTTCGGAGCGATTTTCTTTTTAATATTAAGTAATTTAGAGGAGAAAAATGCTAAACATATTAAAAGATTCATAAATAGAGTTACAGAATTAAACTTCTATACAAACGTGGTTTAACACATAAAGTTCTGAATTATCTATCATTCTTTTTTTTTTTTTTTTTTTTTTTTTTTTTTTTGCGTTAATTTGAAATTTTTTTTTAATTAAAATTTGAATAAAGTGATCATGTATTTCTGTAAGCATTACGACACATTTGGTATTGCAAAAATACAACGCTAAAATAAAAATGTAGAAATTATTTGACATTTTGATATTCGTTAAAATTTTCTTCAACTTTTCTAATACTATAATTCAACACATACTTTACTGAATTTTAAATTAAATTTTTCTCATGTCAACCTTGATCCTCATTTACCGAGAATTGTCGCAAGTCTTTAATATTCTGGATAAGTTCGAAGTATTCCCGATCTTTCTTGAATTGTTACTTAAATATTTACAAAAACTCTTAAAATTTTCTTTATATCTTTCCTCGAGACATTTTGGTATATTTTGCTTGCTTCGAAATCCGTAACTTCAAATTATAAACCGAAATTCGCTTCTTCTTATTTTGATTGTAAAAACATCCTTGGCAAAAGAAAACTTGGATAAGATTCTATTAAAACTTTTAACTAGCCTGTAATGCTTTGCCCGTATCACACTAGATTTTGTAAAATGTCGAAATAGATTTATCTTTTGAATCGATTTAGAAAACTGTGTAAGTATTGTAATCCACCGTTTTGGGAAAAATGAATTATGTGTTTCAGTAGTATTTTGTTGCAAAAGTAGATTTTATTTCAAGTTAATGCAGTTATAAAGTTTTCTTGTCGGTAGTAATAGAAGAAATGCGTACAGATCTGCTATATAATCGCAATGCGTACATGTACTGTCGGTTACCAAACATTATAATCGCCAAATTGTTGCAGAGGAAAACAAAAATAACCATTCCATTGGGAATCCTTTTCAATTGATTTAGAAAACTTTCTAAGTATTGTAAATCGTCGTTTTGAGAAAAATGGATTATGTTTTTCAGTAGTATTTTGTTGCAAGAGTAGATTTTATTTCAAGTTAATGCAGTTATAAAGCTTCCTTGTCGATAGTAACAGAAGAAGTGCGTACAGATCTGCTATGTAATCGTAATACGTACATGTACAGTCGGTGTCAAACTAAACGATACACCAAGCATTATAATCGCCAAATAGTTGCAGAGAAAAACAAAAATAACCATTCATTTGGGAATTCTTTTGAATTTATTTAAAAAACTTTCTGAGTATTGTAAATCACCGTTTTGAGAACAATGCATTATGTTTTTCAGTAGTATTTTGTTGCAAGAGTAGATTTTATTTCAAGTTAATGCAGTTATAAAGCTTCCTTATCCATAGTACTATGAAAATATGCGTGCAGATCTGCTATGTAATTGTAATGCGTACATGTACAGTCGGTGTCAAACTAAACGATGCACCAAGCATTATAATCGCCAAATAGTTGCAGAGAAAAACAAAAATTACCATTCATTTGGGAATTCTTTTGAATTGATTTAGAAAACTTTCTGAGTATTGTAAGTCACCATTTTGAGAACAATGCATTATGTTTTTCAGTAGTATTTTGTTGCAAGAGTAGATTTTATTTCAAGTTAATGCAGTTATAAAGCTTCCTTATCCATAGTACTATGAAAATATGCGTACAGATCTACTGTACAATCGTCATGCGTCCATGCACAGTCTGTGTCAAACAAAACGATATACTCAAACATTTTAATCACCAAATTGTTGCAGAAAAAAAATTGTCTTTCGATTGGGAACTACGTCTTCCTTCAATGTAAGTTAAAACAACAACTTTGGGGTCGCCTTCATATCGAAATTGTAACAAACTTCGAAATTTTCAATATGAACATCCAACTTTTACATCATTACATTGAATTAAAAAAGATACTTGTACCTTTCCGAAAACTGCTCCCACGAGGTCTTAAATGGATAAAAAATTTCTTTATAACCCGTGTTCAGATATCATGTAATTAATGAAAATAAAAGAAGCTTAGAAACAAATGTGAATATTTGTTTGGAATGGATACTTACATTCCATTTTGCGTCTATGATAAATTTACTATTCACTTAAACTTTCTAAGTATTATAATTTTCTCACATGAAGACAATCCGATAAATTTACATTATTTTTGCTCTATATAGCTTTTTTTTCCTATTCTGATTGGAGAAAAATTTCCAGATTGCAATTTAAAAATTATTTTACATTCTATTCAATTAAAAGCTTGTCGACGTCATACATGTGAGTTATGTTAATTTTCAAAAGTCAAGTCCTTTGACATTGTGGAATAAAGATCAAATTATGTATAAAGAAAAAACTCTTTAAAATAATAATAATAAGTGTTTTGAATCATTATAATAATAAAGTGCATACAGTTTATAAAATTCAACAGTACTAACACGATTCAATTTGCAACGGAGATGTAGCATCCAATCACAATATCCATTATGCGAAATATATTAACACTGAAATATGTGAAGTGAAATATAATACTAATGCTCTCGAAATATTGAAGGTAATGCTAATTTTTAAAGAAATACATAACCTATTTATATGGATTTAAAGCCAACAAATACTAAACAAGGAAAGAGTTATTTGTTAATATTAACATCTCCAATTGAGAAAGCTTGTTTTAAAAGATAAAATATATAACAAATATTTCCCACAGCAAATAACAGCTTACAGAAGTCAATTAGGAACAGTGCTTTTTGTAAAAACAATAAATAAATTCGTTTTGGTATATTTTAATTTTTCCGTAACACTAAATCTACAAATGTTGCACTAACTTAGTTACATATATTACACTTCACTTTGTTAAAAGTGATCGAAAACAGTTAGAAAGACACGCTAAGCAACATTTTTTACTTGATTGTAGTCAGATGCGAGTTGAATTTTCAAAATATTTGTTTAAGTACATCTTTCGTCAAAGTTTTGTACGACTTGAGGCACCTTTCACCTTTGGAACCGATTCCAAAAATAAGAGTGTTAAAAAAAAAAAAAAAAAACTGCAATTTAAATTGAAAAAATACAAAGATATCCGGTTAAACATCGTCCTCAAATATCTATGGAACAAAATCATTTAAAAATATTAAAATGCAAACAAGAAATTGCAAATGGAGACGTATGCTAGTCACGCGACGACACCCGAAAGCTAATGTTAAAACAATGCGGCAGCGTTTCTTTTTAAATTTCTTGTTTGCATTTTAATATTTCTAAATGCCCCCCCCCCCTTTTTTTTTTGTTGCATAGGATAAAAGGTGAATGCCTAATAATCGGGACGTTTCTACTTTTTCCATTTTGGTTGCTGTTTTTTTTTCTCCTGAAGATTTAATCCTTTTTTGATCCTGAAGATTTTAATTTCAAAATCGGTTTATAAGGGGAAAAAAAGAAGATTATAAGATCCTTGAGTTTTTTTATGTTATGTGAATAAAGTGACACGTTTTTTAAGAAAAAAAGTGTGCGAAATAATAATAATAATAATGAATAATGATAATAATAATGAATAATAATAATAATAATTATTATTAATAATAATGAATAATAATAATAATAATAAATTTTCAGTGTACCTCTTCCAGGAAAAATTGCTGTCATGATGATCTTCAACAAATCTTTTTAACTTTAAAATTAAAAAAAAATAAAAATGGAAAATTTCCATGGAACTCGCGTAATACAGATAAAATCTATTATCAAGTTACCAATATATACGTCTATTCATTAAAATTTTTGTTCTATTTTCTAATTTCACCGAGCGAGTAGAAAGAAGGTTCCTTACTTAATTAAACATGATGAATATTTCAATGGCTTTAAGATAAACATTTACTTTATTTTGAAGCATTTATAAAACTTAACTATTTTCCATTATAAAAGCTATTCTGAACTCTATTAAGGCATATATCTTTTCGCGTCTCAATGAGTAAACACTTCAAAGAAATCCCTTAAACAAAGCTGAGAGTGAAGTCTTGCAGACATTGTAAAGCTCTTTCGTGCAAGGACACAAAAGTATAAGCTATAATGAAAAGACCAGCGCATAATATCGAGAAGAAAACTTTCAATCAGAAAACAACGCTTAAAATAGAAAATGTAAGTAAGCTTGAAGAAAACGTTTTCAGATTACAAGATGATAAACTGTGAAAAGACTTTCCGATTTTTACACTGGTAGTCCAATTTTTGAGTCATTAGTTACAAAAGTTAATTTAAAGTATTTTTTTAGTTTTAAAAGACGAAAATTTCTGCTTTGATTTGCCCATTTTCCCCCAGAATACAGAATTTCCCCCAATCTAACGTAAAAATTTACCCGAAATCCTCCAATCTAAAGCAGCATTTTGTCAAATAACAGGGGTGTTCCGTCAACTGTGCTGCGTGTTACTTTTTCGTATTAGAAACTGAATTTTTATATATCTCGTTTTTTACTCAAAACATGAAAAATTCACGAACCGACGCTTAAAATTTCCTCAAATTCCCCAGTCAAAAGACGTAAATTTCTTCAAGTAACAGGGAAAAAAAGTTCCGGAAGTAACAGAAAAACTTCTTCTAACCACAGGGGTGTTCCGGCAACTTGCTGTCTGTACTTTTTACGTTTTTTGACACTTCTTTTTGACAAATTACAGCCCATACAAAAATGTATATAATGTATAAATTCTTTGAATTTTATAATACTTTTCCGACTAATACGCGGAAGGCAATATTACAGATTTTAAAGACAAAAACGAAATATTTATAGAAGTAGAATTTAAATATGTCGTAACACAAATAATAAGAGATGAACAATGCAATACATTTCTTTCATAATTTCCAAATTATTAAATTTTAATTAAATTAACATTAACGATATTAGTATTAAAAAAGACTACTTACTAACTAAATAACTACAAAAAAGAAAATAAATTTACGCAAGATTGATGCGAATAATTTATATGGAAACTAACCTGGCATTATCTTCCTCGAATTTGTTCAATCGGTGAAATTTTAAAGCTCACAAATCCGTTAACAATATGCCTTTCAAACAACTAGCACTATATTAATCTTTAAAAACGTTCAGGCTAGCGACGTAAAGATGCATTTAGAAGATGATATATGAAACAATTAGAAGCGCAAGAGAAAGGGTAAGAAAAAAACAAATGTACAGCTAGTGCTGTACTTCAGAACAAGGTTGACATACATTAGAAAGTTTGCCGCTAATTTTCTGTGTAAAGGCCATTTAGCCAACATATTACAGCTTTTCAAAGCCGTCTTTTAATAAATTTACAGTATCCCCTGTCGACATCCATTAACCAGTCTGGGAATTCTTCAAGACATGCGACATTTTCCTATCTTTATGCCAGAGATTTTTTTTATGTCAGAGATTTTCTACGCGAAAAGAGCATGAGGTAATAAATTTTCTGTAACTCATTATAACTAAAACAAGCGAAAACATGGCCGCTTTTAATGTAATCAAATAAGGCCCCTTTTAATATACAGTCGTACTCGGTTAATCCGAGAAGCATCTTTTTTTAACATCCTTATATCTCCTTTCTTTTTTTCATTATTTTAATACTTCAGGACATTTTTGTTACTTGAATGGGAAAAGTTTAAATTATGTCTGGTAAAACTGAGAAATTACTACATTTTGGCAGCTGATTGTTCGATAAGAAATAGATTTTTTTCCCTAATTCTACCCTATTTTTCACCAAAAATCACAAAACAGACGTTTTGCTCGTATTAGCCGTGATCCTGCTTTTGTAGCTCGTAAAAAGCGTGAAAATTGTAATGTTTATATTATGTACCATTCTTAATGTGTACCAGTAGTAGGAAAACAAGAGTTTGAGGACAGCAGGCGAATGCACTGGTGCACTGTGCGCCCACCTCCGAATTTTCATCGCCCCCTAGCGTGAAAAAGGGGTTAACTTTGTACTGTAAGATGAAGGGTGAGCGTAAGAACTTAAGATGAGGTTAAATGGACAAGATTATCATACTATATAACATGAATATTAAATGTATACATTAATTTTGAATGACGAACATCTTAATGCGTATTACTAATTAAGCGAAACAATGGAAAATATCAATTTTAAGGAAAAAAGCCGAATTCTTAAAAAAATCTTCAACTATAAGATGAAGATATCAAACCATAAGCTGAAGATTAAACAAATATTGTAGTTTTTGAACAATCTTCACATTAATGAGTACTAATAATTAGACAAAACAATGTAAAATATCCATTTTTAAGGAAAAAAAGCCGATGTCTTAAGAATTATTCATTTATAAGATGAGGATATCATAATATAAGATGGAATTTAAACTTATATTATAGTTCCTGAACAACAGACACTTTATTGTGTATAATAATTAAGCAAAAGAAAATATCAATTTCAAGAAATAATACTTGTTTTCCAACTACTTGCACTTTTCTCGTTTTAGCCGTGCTCGTATTGGACGAGTTCGACTGTAGTTTTAGTAGGTTAATTATACCTAGTATAACATAATACACATTTATTTTAGGGTAAAAAAATTATTAATTTTTTTAATTGTTACAGGAGCTGATTTACTTCAGGATACAGAAAGAAATTATAAATATACAGTTAAATTAAGAGACATTAAACATTCGGGATTCTGAAAAACAATCAAAAATACACATATTTCATTATTATCATTTTCAGCAACACTGTCTTTGTCAGGTTCTTCTCTTACAGTTGCAAGAGTTGAAAGCTATTCTTAAGGGATTAGCGTATTGTATATGTATCTATTGTGTACCGTTGAAGGCTTTATAAGAAAAATCTTAATCCGAAGGGGAACGACGTGAAAGAAGTATTTCCATTGCAATGCGGCCTTTGATAGATAAGAAAGAGAGTGCACCCTTTTATTTAAGAAGACAGATCAGTCAAGAGGGAGGAACGGTTGTCAAGCGACACCTTGGAAACAGAGCAGACAAAAAGGTGCTCTGGAGAATGACCAGAGAGGAAGGTAGTTCTAGCGTGGCAGCGAGGTGTGTAGGTTGGTTTTCAGAGAGCAGCTCTGAGCACGTGTATGGAACGGGATCTCTCTAAAGGAAGAGAGATAGCGTGTGTGAGATTAAGAGAAATCTCGGTTCTGAGTGAATCAACGTAGTCTAACGGTACACGTAAAGCGTTTCTGTATTTATTTTGATTTAATATTAAACCGGATACTTTACCTCCGAGTTTAAGTGTAAATATTGTTAATAAATTGTTTCTTTAACTTTAATTGAAAGAGTTAAGTTTTTCCTGAATATACATCAAGTACCGTGCCCGATATCACGTTTTCATATCGGTGGTGGCAGCATATCAAAAGACCGGATTTATTTCGAAGTTGTGTGGACGGAGAAGTGGAATCCGACAATGTTGGCAGCGACGGGATCTGAATCACCGAAGACCAGTGCCAGTTAACCGTGTTACAGAGAGTTTGTGCCGGATCGCCCAGCGGAAGTGTTCGTGCCCTATCGTTGTAGACTAGTGCCAGATAGCCGTGTTACAGAGAGTTTGTGCCGGATCACCCAGCGGAAGTGTTTGTGCCCTATCGTCGTAGACAACCAGTGCCAGCTAGCCTATCGTCATTACAGTGAAGTGAATTAGTGGTGGTGTTAGTGCAGTGTTGTGCGTAGTGTTTTTTGTGCATTGTGAAGCAAGGTGCAGTGATTGTGGCCCGAGAGTGCAAGATTTACCCTGTGGAAAAGTGAGCAGAGAATCGCCCAGCGAATAAAGTACGAGGTAAGGTGTTTTGATCATTTTACTCTACTGACATTCTCGAACCTACTGTTTTTTATTGTGTATAATTTATGTTAATTTATGTGCAATATAATAACTGGTCTAAATCAAATGAGATATTAACAACCATTTTACACTATTGTTTTAAGAAAAGGATCTTATATTAATTACTAGAAGTGATTTTCTAATTGTTTTAAACGGATAAGATTAATGATTAAAATTAATGCATTGTGTTAATAGTTGGAAGGAATAATTGAAATTTCTTAAATTTAAATTATTATTAAAGTAATATTTAAATTAAGTGATATTGTTTGCTTTAAGTTTGAAATATTGATAGTAAATGAGGAAAGCAAATTTGTGTAGAATTTAAATTAAATTGAAATAACCTTCAAGGAAGAACTGAAGGCCCAGAGAAAAAAAAAAGTGCTGTGATTTACTTTTTAATGTGAGAATTAATTTTGAAATTGAAATATTTTATTGAAATTAAATTTAGGAATTTATGTGTATTTCATGCAAATTTTTGTTAGGTGGATATTTTTTATGTAGTGATTGGCATCAGTGTTTTATTCAAATTGCAACGTATCAGTATTATTGTGTAAATTGTATTTTATTATTTAATGGTATAAATTTAAAATCTGTATTGCATAATAGTAAAATTGAGATTATTGTTACTTTGTTATTGGAAGCAAATTGTGGTGTATCATTGTTTAAGGAAATTTATTATTGTATTATTACTTATTTGAAATATGTTAAATAGTATAATATGTGGAGGTAACTTATGAGGGTAGGATTTGAGGAAGTATTAATTTGATATTGTGATTAAGTATTATTGTAGGGTGGTAATAGTTATCAGTAGAAAGTATGGCTTTCTTACTAAAATTAAAAAGGGTGGATCTTCAGGCGATATGTGGAGAGTTAGGAATTGAGGTCTCGGAAGATGATACCAGGTTTAAGCTTAAGAAAAAGATAGTGGAGAGCGACGAATATGAAGAGGGAGCCGTTATGGAATTATCTAGCACTATTGTTACGGAACGCTTAGAACAAGAAGCGTTAGTAGTAGAACGGGAAAAGTTAGAAAGGGAGTTAGAACGAGAAAAGTTAGAAAAGGAGGAAAAGTTACAACGTGAAAAGCTAGAAAGGGAGGAAAAGTTAGAACGAGAAAAGTTAGAAAGGGAGTTAGACCGTGAGAAGTTAGATAGAGAAGAAAGGGCTGAAAAATTGAGATTGGAACATGAGTTAGAGTTGGAAAGGATAAAGATTCAAAGTTCGGCTAATAACGCTAATGGGACTAGAGAATCTAGTCATGAGAGTAGCCTAGAGAAATTGATTAAAAGTGTTAAAACTTTGTCTATCAAAGTTCCAGAAGGGACTGAGGGATGGAATCTGTTTTTTAGCAGTTTAGAACGAGCATTCCAAACAAAAAATGTACAGGAAACCCAGCAGGCCGAAATTTTACTAAATATGCTAGGGGATAAGGCCGATAATTTGCTAATATACACGACTAGAGAACAAATTGAGAGTTATGAGAAGTTAAAGGAATTAGTTCTAAGGGAACACGAGCCGACACCGAAGGCGTGTTTGGAAAATTTCAAGAAGGCTAGAAGGAATCAAAATGAAACTCATGTATTATTTGTGTCGCGTTTAATAGCAACGTGGGAAAATTACTGTAAGATTAGAGGTGCAGATACGTATGAGAAGGTTAATCAGTTGATTGTCACGGATAAGTTGTTAACTACTCTAGATGAGGAAACCGCGACGCATGTTGGATTAACTCAGCACAGTAATTGGTTAGAAGTTTCGAAAATTGCTAAGGAATGTGATAATTTCTTTGATGCTAAACAAAAATCTTATGCGGTAACTTATAAGGGTTATAAAGGTAAAGAAAGGTATGTGAATAATAAAGATTCTAGAAGGGCAAAAGATGAGGGATTTAGTAGTAATTGGAGACAAAATGGGAATAATGAAGTTAGTCCATTTTTGGGTAGAAAACCGGAATATAAGAAACCTAATGATACGACGCCTATCTGTTTCAAGTGTTCTCAACGAGGACATGTTCAGCGATTTTGTACAAAAGGAAATAATGAGGGAAGTAATCAAATTAATAACCGACAAGAACCAAGGGCTAGTATCAATAATGTCTCAGTGCGAGGAATTAAAGAATTACCAAGGGGAGCGAGTATGGCAAGAATGGGAGCAAGAGGGAATTGGAGAGCTAAAGTTATTGGAGAGAAGTTAAATAATCTCGAGAAAGTGGAAGTTAGTGTAAATGGGAAGATAACAAAAGGATTGGTGGATTCTGGTTGCCAAATTAGCGTCGTTCATAAAGATTTAGTACCAGCAGAGAAACTAAGAGGGGCTGGTAGCATCTATTTACAAGGGATATTTGATAAGGCAGTTAAATCGCCGTTAATTCAATTACCTTTAGCTATTCCAAAACGTGGTCAAACTAATGTAATTCATCAGGATGTACTTTGCGCGATAATTGATAATAGTAAGGAACAGGTAATTTTACATCCTGATGTGGCTAATGAATTGTCAGGGTTAAACAACGAGAAATCATTAAGAGAATCGGTAGAAAGGGAATGTAAGGAAGATAGTAGGAATAAAGTGAAAGAAAGGGAAAGGATTAGAAATGATAATAATAGCCGTTATGTCGTAGAAACGATATCGGTAAATTTGCAAAGTCATGAGAAGGAAAAAGCCGAGGTAGAGAAGAGTAAGATTAATCAAGTTACGGAAAGTAGTTCAAATGTATTTCAGGAATCCCAAATGAGTTGTAAAGATTTAGAGAAAGCTTGGGAATTGGCTGAAAATGAGAAAGGGTCTTACTATGTTGTAAATGGGTTATTGTATCATAAAGAGAAATTAGTAGATGAAACTGTAGCGTTTCTGTATTTATTTTGATTTAATATTAAACCGGATACTTTACCTCCGAGTTTAAGTGTAAATATTGTTAATAAATTGTTTCTTTAACTTTAATTGAAAGAGTTAAGTTTTTCCTGAATATACATCAAGTACCGTGCCCGATATCACGTTTTCATATCGGTGGTGGCAGCATATCAAAAGACCGGATTTATTTCGAAGTTGTGTGGACGGAGAAGTGGAATCCGACAGTCTTGTTGCTCAATAGTACAAGCTTGCCATTTTTTATACTAAGCATCAAATGGTTTTGTGACTTTTTGAGTAAATCACAAAACTTACAAAACTATTAAACTATAAGCAGAATTATGTTAAAAATTATCTGAATTATTCTAAAATTTTAGAACTAAAATATATACTAAAACTAAATTTCATAGGCGAAAATCAGAAGCATGAAGTTCTATGCATTTGTTTTCTGTTTTCTCCATTTCTTTCGTAAAGGTTAAAATATTTTATTGGTTTTATTTTTATTTTATTTTATTTTTTTATTATATTTTTATTATTTATTTATTTATTTTTTTTATTGGGGTGGGGGGGTGGGGGGGGGGGGACCTTTAAGCTAGTTATGAGAATGGGGTCACTTTCTTCAAGCCATAAATCACCAAACTTTTCAATATTCTGATTTCGTCTACTGAAAAATTTTGTGTTACAATTTATTTCCGAAAAGTGTTTAGGATTTTCTATTTCTGGAATACATTCATGAGAATATTTTCAATTTAAATTTTAGTTATTTTGAATATTACTTTTCTGTACTTCCATAAATCGTTGAAATTTTAAAGTAGTAAAATGCTTTAATGTTAAAGAAATTAATATAGAGTTGTGCTTTAAAAAAAAAAATCATATGTAAACGATCTCCTTTGTGAGATTTTTTAAGTGGAGGTGGAAATGATTTTTTTCCAACAGTGTAAAAAGTATTCAAGGGAGAATCGTACCTTGGCTAAACGTGTCAACGATGTATCTGAGCTACTCAAACTATTCTTACTTGACACAGTTTACTCATATGTTTGTATCATCAGTCCTGAGCACACGCAGCATTTTACCGATGAAAACTTACCACGAACGGATTCCACCCCCAATGGATATGATTATATATGTAAATACGAAGCCATTAAATTTTAAATACAAATTACTGAATTTTTTTTACAGAGAAGTTAAAGTTGAAGGAATTTTCCCAATAGAGCGAAAAGTACTGATGATGCCAACATGCGAGAGAATTGCGTTTAGCCAGAAATGTCTTGCTAGCTAATTTGGCGGAAGATTGGCTCATTGAGCCAAGGTTCAACACTTCATTTCTATGGTCTTGCATACTGCTGGGAAAAATTCGTTCAACTTTAATCGCCATCTAAAAAATCTCGGTAATTAGTAGTTGAAATTTAATGGCTTTGTACTTACATATAAAATAAGTACCATTAGTTAAAATAACACCAACGTTTCCAATTCTTTCTGCAGTTATTTTTTCATGTTGTATATGCACATGCGCGCTTAAACAAACAGACTTGTATACAAATGCATCCTCATACTCGCACACATATAAGCATATAATCTAGAATTGTGTACGATAAATTGCTCGTTGTTATTTTATATTGTAATGGTTTGATATTTTGTTCTTAATCAAGTATAATATTGTGACTGAAATATTGTATATAAAAATCCGTACATATTTAAAATAATAAAATTGAAATACGCGTTATTATCATACAAGAATAATACTTATTTATTATTTTTTGTTTGTTTGTTTGGTAATGATACAGTCTTGTTTTATAAAAGAAGTACTACTTTCTACTAACTGTGCCACAAATCAATCTATAAATATGAAACTGGTATCGATGTAATAACGTCAATTAACTAATGCTTTTCTCAAATTTTGCTTAGATGTTCGTCTACATATAGAATTGTAATAAACATTAAAATTTCCCATACTAACATATAATTTTGGCATCGCATTTAGACACCTCGGTAAATTTTACCTTCAGATATTAAAATGAAAGTCACTCGGTAAAGTAGTTTAAAAATTATGCAGATTTAAATTCGGAACTCCTAATGTTAAATTGATTTTTAATCGTTGCAAAACAGTTTGCAATGTGGAGAGTTTTTTTAATTATGACTGAAAAACTACTTGATGGAATGAGATGTAATTTAAATTCGCATATTTCAAGATTCTAGAAATCGATTTCTGTTAAAAAAATTCATAGGTTACAATTCATATAGTTTTAAAAATTAATTTCGAAAATATATATTTTTCACATTCATATTCGAAAAAATTATGAATTGTAACCTATATAAAGTTGTAAAAACTTTCTTTTTATCTTGATAAAAATGTAACTTTCTTCATCTTTATATTCAGAACCACGTTTTATCACTCAACTTATAGTTTCCTACAAGAATACCATTTCTTTTTCTTCTTAGTACATTGAGAAAATAGCCATACCTATCTTTTGTTGCAGGACTTGGAATTCTTTTCATAGATTGAATTCTGGGAAAATATGTTAGAACAAAACTGTTGTCGATTTATGTTCCAGAAACTGTTTTTTCTTACGCTGCTGATATTCATATCTGGTATCCACCTGCTTTTATATAAAGCTGTATTTGCAATAAATTTACCAAATGTTTTTCTATGGTTTGAAATACTTTTGCAAAGAATTTTGTTTTACATTATTTCGTATATGTTAGTTGCAATTTTCGTAATCAAATATCTTTTTGTTTTTAAGTGGAATAGTTTTATTTCCCCAAATATTTCCATAGCATATTATTCAGTACTCAAAAATTTGCAGCATGTATGTTTGTAACAGGTGAAATGAACCCTTAAAATTTCTCTAAAATCATATGTCACTCATAAATTAGAGAATAAACGTCTTTTTTTTTTTTTCTATTCTCATGCACACATACAATGATATACAAATATATGTATTAATATAAAGAAAGGCTTGCTTAGAAATACTTTTCTGAAATATATTCATAGGTGCTGAAGTAATATGTGCTGACAACTAGAGAATTTATACAGATTTTATTTTATTTTTCCTAGCCGCAGAGGTTTATCATGAATTTACATTGTGTATAAAAAAACTTTGCAACTGACAAAACAGATTTTTAAGGTACAATAATTTAAAAAAGATAATACTATTTTATTCTACGGGGTTTAAAATAGAAAATTGAAGCTGATTTGAACTTGGTTATTTTCTTTAATTTTCGAAACAAAATTCTAAAATACATAGTTTAATTTTTTTCTATAAAATTAAAAAAAATTTAAACTCATTCTTGTACTTTAATGCGAAGATTACTACTGAGTATTGGAGGACTAAGCTTCAAAGTCGGGCTTGGAAGTTTGGATGTGCCTTTGATTTGAATTTGATGTATTGTAGATTGATTGATTTCTTTGATTTATTGTAGAAATAATTGACTGTACTAGACATTATAAATCAGCGCATTTTTTATCAATACAAGTCTCCTAACCTTTCAAGTTTTTTTTATATTTTCTTATTTCCGAAAGATTTTATGTGGGAAAATAAAACATAACATTCATTAAACGTCACAGATTAATACTTCATCATCATTCCATGTAGTGATTACTAAAGAAAAGACTAATTGAACAGATTAAAAAAATATGTACTTTAATTATACTTTTTTAAGTATAATTTACAATAAAGTTATATAAAAACATCACTTAAGGAACAAAAAAGGGAATAATAGCTTTCAAATCATCTCCCTTTTCTCTAAATTCACGAAGGAAATGCTCTCTTAATCTTTTGTAAAAGTAATTTTACAGAGCGATTTATTCTTCTTTCTTTTTTTTTTTACGAAACAGTAACTATTTTATACGGAAATGGGAGAGTAATTTTGTGATAGAATTAATTAGAATTCTGGTTTAAAAAGAATTAACTGTCGTTGTCCTTGGTTTCTACTTTAACTTAATCTTCTTAAAGCTGGTTTTACTTAATTTTTTACTTAATTTGTTTCACTTAATTGTTTCTTAAATACAGGGTATAATTTTTTCTTCTTTTTGACAAAGTTAGTTTTATTTTTCTCTTTTTGCTTTAATACCGCTGTTTCTTTTTATTTAATATTTAAATCCTCTTAAAAAAGGTGTTTTTGTATATTTTTAATTTTTTTGTGTATTTATTTTACACTTTGAACAATCGAACACTCGTTTGTTTATTCTGTAACTATTATTTGGCTATCGAAAGTTTTTCATGTCGTTCAATTAATGTTTTATGCCTTTTTTAAAAATTACCATTTTCCAGCTAACCAACTAATTGGATTTTTATTGAGACTAATTGATTTTTTTTCTTCTTTTTTTTTAACTTAAATATTCATGTATATTAAGGTAATTTTAATTAATGAAATAATGTAAAGAGGAATCTTTAAAATAAAATAAAGGAATTAAAAAATAAATGGTCAATGCAAAAATATTTAAATGATTAATGATACATTTTTACAATATTATTTAAAAGAAATACTAAGAATTGACATTAAAATGTTTTTATACTTGTTTTTAAAAGTAATTTTGGTACTTTTATGTTAGCCGGTTGCAAATCTCGCCAATAGCATTTTTTCTCGCCAGTAATAACAGCATTTATTTTTTGCGTGTTTAAATTAGAAACAGTACTTTGATGATGAAATAAAAGGGTTTGCTTTATGGTATAATTTCTTATTTCTTATTTTTCTGTATTTTAATTAAAATGAATAAAAAGCATCTATTTTAAATGTATGTTACGTATGTATTTTAAATTAATTGAGGGAACTGCTTACGTTTAAAATGAAATGAATGCAATGCGAACGATGCTCTTGGGACCAATATTTGGCAATTTATCACCTGCGTCCGGCTAACATGAAAGTACCGTAATCTTTATAATTATATGATGTGCCCAAATGAAAATGAGACTTTTACTGCAGCGGCGTTGTATCTAATTGATGTGTTAAATATGTTTGCGATAGATTTCGCGGTGTTTTCCCCAGTTTTAGAGAACCTTTAAAATGAATGTTTTTATCCTTCCCCATGCTGAAAGAATATTAGAAAAGTGTTTGCATGAGCACATGAATAGTTTTATATTCGCTCTGCATTTGAAATTGTATTGTAAAATGGTATTCAAAATATATAATTTCAGTGACGCTAGGGTAATATAAACGATTTCATTCATCATACTTTTACAAGACATCTAATTAAGTCAAGAAGTAATTATGTATTGCTGTATTCAAAATAATTAATTTAAACGTTTTATAAATCGGAAAACTTTCCCATGGGTAACTTTTGACAAAATAGGGATGAAGAAAGAAATTAATGCATTGTTAATCATATATTCGTCTTAAAAAATGAGAAATTGATTTATTTACCCCTTGTCATTTTTAAAGAACGCGCGGAGGCCTTTCGTGGCCGAGTGGTTAAAGCATCACTCCGAAATCAGTTGCAGGTGTCGGAGAAGGCACTGGGTTCGACCACCGGTGACTGCGTTGCACACCGTTGTTTGGGGAGTTTCTGGTTGTATTCTTTAGTGTTGGTTATTTACTTGTGTCTATCCAGTCTTCATCTCGACAAAGGCTTGCAAGCGGGCATTTGTGCCAAACAAACCTGTCTGATGTACATTTTCACATAAATAAATGAAGAACACGCATTAAAAAAATAATTTAAAATAATAATAATAATAGCCAAAGCGTGAGTTAACACCAAGCGTCGAAACTGAGGTTTGCTATAGTTTGGATCCGGTTCGTCCATATAAGTAAGAATAGACTCTCCTTATTCTATGGTTTCGTCCATCCGCCATTTTGTTCCGTCCACTGAGCATGCGCACTGAGGTCATGACGTTTCTCCTATTACAGGTCCTCTAGACAGATTTCAACTGCAGCGAACGGCTTCTTTACTTTTTTCCTTTAATTCTGGAAATTTGTTTTCCGTGGTCGGGTGCATGATATAGATTTCACCAGATCAACACAAAGAACTGTTGCCCAATTTCACAAATTTAAACAGACAATCAAAAACAAGCACAGAGGGAAACTCTCTGAAGGAACAATAGTTGCTGCAGGACAAGGATAGATCTCTTGTAGCCTTTCTCAGTTTGTGTGAGTTTGTGCTTCTCGGAATCTGCGGTTTGCGGTTTTCGCTGTGGTTTTATCTTAATTACGGCTAGCCGATCATTCTGCAGGGTATAAAAGTGGATTTGATATTTGGTATATGTGGATTTAGGGCCGAGTCCTGCCTCATCGGGGGACACAAGACTTCTCGGGGTTCTCGCCTTTCGAGATTTGAAACTCGTATCGACGCCACGTGCGCTGAGATATTTTAGGTCTAAAGTTAGCTGAGAGAAACCGCCATATTTGGTATGAGAGCATTTCGCCATAGCTTAATAAAGTTCTTTTGGCAACAACTTGTTGCTAGTATTTAGTGACAGTTTACGTAACTTTTGAATTTGTGTGCTAACAGATTGTTTTCAGCGACAGTATTATTTGTTCGACATCGAAAACTATTTTGGATATAGTTTGAGCAGCCAGCCTTCCGTACGTAAATGTTATATTTAGATTTAATAGTTTTATTAATAATAATCATATTTTTTAGAGTTAATTTGAAGATTGAAGTGAATTCAATTCAGAGTAGAGTAGTCTAAATTTAGAAGATCTACTGCAGTTCTTTCTTATTTTATTTTCAATAAACAGTGTTTTATACTTTAAATCTGAGTATGTCTTAATTTCCTCGTTGTGGTCAATATGGGGTTGTGAGAAAGTAGTCTACAATTATATCTCTAATATCAATTTTATCTTTTTTGTATACAAATGAACATATATATACTCATTAATATTCAAATATGTAGTTTATTTCAATTGAAAAATGATCAGGACTTTTTTTTGAAAACTCGGATCAAGCCCGAAAAATCGGAATTCAACCCGAAACCGACCCGAATTCGAAGCATTTAATGTCAACTCAACTCACAACCCGAGCATTAACCCGGGTCAAGTCAGCTTCGGGTAAAGTCGAATTACCCACCTGTTGTAGTACTCTATGCCAGATCAATGATAAAACTGCCTATTAGTGGAAGACCCTATATTTTATACTGGAAAATGGCTGGGAGATCAGATAATTTTTTATGCAAAATGAAATAAAAAAAATTGAAAGAAATTTATTTACTGATAGGATGACAAAATTAATCCATTCGTTTGAATGCTACCTTACAAAAATATTTGTTGTGTTCTGTCTTTAAAAACGTTTTATTTCGATAAAAGTATAAAACGTATTTGTAAACAAGAAAAAAAAGTAAAGTTCAATAATCTATATATTAAAACTAAATCAAAACAATATAATTAATTATTTGAAGCATGTGTCTTACTTAATACTTTGTAAAAATCAGAATAAACATACTCCTCTCAGAAAATAAAATAAAATAAACATTTCTTAGGGGAAAAAAAAAAAAAAAAAAAAAAAAAAAACATATGTAAAGCTTATTATTATTTTTTTTTATTTAATCTTATTATTATTTTTTAATCTGAGAGATGCAACTCTCATTGTAAAATCCTTACATAAATCTTTTAAAAAATGTTCCTGATTTTTTTGAGAAATATACAGATTTCATCATTGTGAAATTTTTTCATATTTATTTTTAAGAGCTTTTCCTCTTAGCTAATTAACGTTTTTTAATGCAAGTAAATTTTTTACCCATGTTTACATTATATTCCTTTGTATTTTGAAAATTAATAATTTGTGTCATTTGAAAGAAAGGAAAAAAAAGCGAATTAACGTTTATGTCTTGAAAACAAATATTTTTTAAAAGTCGAGTGAGGTTTAAAATTCGATTTTTCTTTTCATTTTAATACGTAAAAAGTGTATTACCTTTTTATCTGTTTTACTTTCTTTTTTTTTTTTTTTTTTTAAGTGAAAATTATGAATTTGAATTATTTATTTACTTTAATTTTATCTACTAATTTTTTAGTTTTTTAAACGTTATTATTATTATTTAAAAATTATTTGTATGATGTTTTTGACTTTATAATCGAATGTCATATGGTTGCACTACAAGAAATTTGTAACGTACTGTAAAATAGAGGACTTTTATTAAAAATTGAAAAAAAAATACTAAGCATCAGATTGAAATAATTTAATTAAGAATGCGATAACTTAAAAAAAAATGACAGAAAAAAAACAAAATAAAAGCAATAAAGATTTTTAAAATATGAATTTATTTCGACATGTTGCCACTTATCTTATTTATTTCTTTATTTGGTTGTAGATTTATTCTGAATTATTATTTAAAAAAATCTTACGTTTATAAACAGCGAAGATTTACGAATCGTTTCACCAATTGAGGTTAAACAATTTTATTTTACTATTTTGAATTAAATATTAAGTCGCTGCTTTACTTTATGAGTGTGATAATTGAGATTTAAAGGATTGTCTGTGTTTATATACGAAAATACTTTTTTTCGGACAAAAATACGTAGAAACAAACTGACAAGGAAATTCTACATAAGCGCATACTCAAAAATTTTTAAAAAAATTACAGAATGTTCTTCTCATGAGGATATAAACGTCTATAAAAAAAAAATTCTGCGGAACCTCGATATAACGTCAGTAAAAAATTATGAAAATTTTGTTTATTTGGCGATTTATCACCGGTTGGCGACGGAATAAAATTAAAAAAAAAAATACGGTTTTATGACAAGTACTGTTTAAGGAAAACCTTTTTCATACTGAACTTGTTTATGTAAGATTAACTTACATAATAAGTTAGTTTTTCAAACTACAATTTTGTGTACACATTTATATGTATAAATAATGAAATTTAAAGATCGTAATTTACGATTTAAAACAAAATTTAAATTGAATGAAATTGTTTCAAGCTCAAAAAGAAGCTGGTTCTGAAAATTGTCAATTAAAGGAAAAATTATTGTTGCTATAGAAACAACTTCTTCGATATGGAAATGTACAATGAATGCGTTTGTCATCGGGCTTTTCTTTTTAAAATACATTTAAAAATTGCTTATATAACCTGTGAAGCCGTTTGAATTAGAAAAAAATCGTGGAATGGAGGATAAAGCAATAGCAAAATTTTATTCAATCAGTAATAAATATAGAAAAAAAAAATCGTGAATGATTTATAAATGTTTAACGCAAAATGCAAACGATTCTGAACAAGAGAGTGTGGTATCATGAGCCCTAGAATTAACCCATTAGAATAATTTTTTTAAAGCTAATGACAATTTTACGCTTTCAAATTTTACAAAAATCTCATAGCCATACTTGGAAATTTAAAAAAACATTGTTGAAAATACAAAAAATATACAAAAAGTAATAAACTTTCATCGTTTAAGTTTAAATTCATTAAGTATTGCGCATTCGAATAACCGTTTTAAAAGCAATTTCAAAATGCATTAAAAATGTTTGCGTTTGGCGAGGAAAAAATGTTGCTAGCCAAATCGCGCCTTTTTGCGCAGAAATACTCGAAAGTATTTTATTTTTTTGCAGATTTTCTACTGAGATTCCGCAGCTAAATTTCACTGTTCCTTTATTACATACATGAGTAGCCTCATTAGCATTTTTTTTCAAAATTTTCTGAGTATGCGCTTTAAGGTGACCTTCCTTGTGAGTGAAAAGTTTATTAATATCGGGATATGCTTGTAAAATATGACAGTCTTTCGTCGTTTCGAAACTAACACCAAGCATAATTTCAGTGGTAATAAATTGTAAAAAACAGCGGAATAACTTAAATGAGTGGAATAAATTAAATTAAATTAAATTAAAATCTTAACTTAATTTATATTTGCATTATATATTTTTAACGAATCAATAAAAAAATTAAAAGTTCTGCTGACTTTGAAATGGATAAAGATGTAAAACTGATTTTCGTTTGTAATGGTTCGAGGCAATGTTTGTTTCCCGTCAGAATTAATCAAATGACATGTATATATTGTTATTTTTAGAGTAATTTTCGTTTAAATGCTTCCTTATATATAAAAATTATTTCTCATTTTGGAAAAAATGTATATTTTAAGTTTGCTCTGTACTCAATGTCATTGTTTTCTTTTTTCATTCGTTCTTTTTTTTTTAAAGTACTTAAATAGACACGGTTTCGACATGATACTGTTTATTTAACTGATAAACAAATTTGACATGCATATATTTTGGAATTATTCGAAGCTGTTTGTAAAAAGCTTTTCTTATATTTCATAATATTTTCTTTCAAAAGAAGAAAATATCGAAAAGAAGAAAAAACCTTTCGAATTTATTTTATTAGAATATATAAAGTCAGTATCAATTCTCCACCCTGTCTCTAAGTTCTAAGCAGTAAGCAATATTTATCTGACACTAACGAAGGGTAACAATGTAGCTGTAAAGACATGCATCAACTATTTGCTACAAATTGTGTTACCATGAATTGTATAAATAGACAAACAATTCACAAAAGTGTAGTTTAGGTAAATGAACATGGTTTTGCGTATTTTCGCAAAACTCGCATAACAGATGTATTTATCAGAGATATACCTCTATAATGCAAATAATAGTTTCAGAGAAATATTAATTTTAGTTTTTATTAGACAAGTCATACAGGATATATAATGTGGTGTAAAGAAATATCATGCTATCAGGCAGTTGATTATATCTAAAAAAAAGTCAAACACAATTTTGAGATACTTCTGTTTTCTTTTAAAAATTTTAATATTTAAACACTTCAAAAAGATTCAAAATTATTATTATTATTTTTTTTTTTTTGGGGGGGGGGGTGTAGGGGGTATTTTGTTTTGATACTTATCACTGTATTCAATATCGCAGGAAAAATTCTAGGAACAAAACATGTAATGATTTACTTAAATCTAACATATATTAATTTAATGTAGAATATTCACAATTTCGGACGAAGTTTAAAGTTAAATGCGTGAATATTCTATTGTGTAGTATTAAATTGATTTAATATTTTAATAAATGAATAGTTAGTAAATTTTTCTAACTGTTAATTAGCCCAACATAAAATTGACATATCAGAATGCAAATTACACCATAAATTTTGACAAAAATTGGAAGTTTTCATTGCAAAATGAAAAAAAAATTGATCATATAAGTCCATTTACATTTCAAAAACTCATAAAATTTTAATAAGTTGCTGCATATAGCAATTTTCAAATGGTAACTTGGTAAATGGTCGGATTTTTTTTTTTTTTTTTTTTTTTTTTTTTTTTTTTTGTTAATGTTTTTAATCAATTTTTGAGATGTGAATCGAGTTATGTGACACACTATATATCTAATATATAGGTCCACTACGAGAGGGAAACGTGACTACCTCTGTAGGTTTTCACACACCTCGAGTTTCGTAGGGCAAGTACGAGTTGGAACATCCCGACTTAAGGCCTAGGGCCTGGTTCCCTTTTGGGTTTCCAGCTCCGAAGCTGTTGGGGGACGCCGGCCCGTCTCCAAGTGTCTCGCGGTGATTCCCCGTGGTTTCACCTCTTATCGCTATCGCACCGCCTACGTCTTCGACAAGTCGGTTCCAGGTTAGATGGTCCGTAGGTGACGGTCCTCTGACCGGCCGAAGCGCCGGGAGAGACAGATCCTACTGGCGCGATAAAAGTCTCGCAGGACTTGGGTTCGGTGGTTGTCCACGCGCGGTACGCTCCCTCATGGGCGCAGCTTACTTTTATATCTAATATATAAACAGAAAGTGAAAATATATCTCAGAGGATATATTTTCGTATCCGGAGCTGTCTGAATTTATCTCGGGCCTTCGCCTGAAATTATTCTGTCTCGATGATTATTGAGCGGAATGCCCGACACCATATTTCACAAGGTAGTTCTGAGATCGAAACTGGCTGCTTTCTGACACATATTTTAATTCATTTTTGATCGCAAACGTATCAAATTGTCAGGTGAACTTATTCAGGAACTATGTAATCGGACTGAGTTTTACCGTTTTCCGGTAAGAGCATTAGATTTTCCACAAAATACTTTCAAAGTTGGCATTTTGAACTGCATTTGCGGACGCGAAATTGCTTGAAAGGAAAAAAACTAACGTCCTGAGACAATAAACGTTTATAACTAAGATATAATTCATTTATCTGAAAATGAAACTCGATTACAAATCAGTTATATAATCATGCCTGCAAGGATCATGCTTTTATATTTATAAATGGTTCAGAAAAATGTCTCAGAAAGTATCGCATTGTTGAGGAGCGAAACATATATACATTTTTTTTAGAATCGCCTTAAGGAAGGTAGTTCTTAAATCTAATCTGATACTTTCTAAAACGTTTTTTAATTCTTTTTTGTTCGCAAACGTACAAAATATGCAGGTGCACTTGTTCTTGCTTCTGACGACCTTTAAAAAGGTGTTTTTGGCTCCGTATAAAGACTTCAGTGACTAAAAATTTCAACTTAAACGTTAATGCATTTAGAGTATCCGATCTTCATAACATCTAACTAACGGATGCTTTGTTAAAATTTAGAACGTCTATAATTTGACTTTTTTTTTTAAGTTATGCATTTTAAAAACATCTTGCGTATGTCTTTGAATGAAAATTATATAACTTTAGTAATAAACTTTATCTTTTTCGGAAGAAATTAATCTAAATGTACTCTAAAAAAAGTTGCACACGAAGATGTAATAACGGCATTGTTCAGTTTAATCAGCTTTTTATGTGGTATGTAAATTTTATTTTATTTTATTTTATATATTTTTTTTTCTAACAATGGCATAACCAGATGTTCTGTATTATGCAAAATTCCCATTTTTCTACTTTTTAATAAAATAACTAAGGATTTTCTTCATGTAAAAAATACAATATTCCTTGAAGGAAAAAAAAAAAAATCTATTTTTCGTACCCAATATTTTCTAAATAATAAATAAAAATATTATTTTATGAGAAGTTTATCTTTAAATTTTTCATTAATAGCATTTCCGGGAAAGCTTTTTCCATCAAATATTTTTAAAATAAAGTTCTCTTTATCGTTTTATTTATTATATATATTTTTTTATTTTTAAAAACATTAAAAATAATTACGGTTATATGAATAGAGATTTAAAATTTCTGAAAATTTTGAGGATAGGAATAAAAGCGTTTTTGTTTTTTTGTTTTTAGTTTAGTTTTTTTCTTGGAAAATTTATTTTTTATAAATAAAAGCTTTTCTTGCAGCTATATTGTCGTAGAAAATATGAATTATTTAACTTTTTTTTTTTTTAACTTTATATACATTTTTTAGTTTATAGGAATACAATACAAAAAGAGATAAATGCTTTTACTATTAAAATTTTAGCCCTTTAGTGTCGATATTCTACGGTAGCTTTTCTTGCTTAAAACACCATTGTTTGTAATATATGATTCAACTTAAAAATAGCAAATAAAACCTTTGTGCAAGAATATTAAAAGGCAGAAAACCAACGTTAAAAATGCACAAATAATACACAAAAAAGCAGAAAATTGCTGTTTCGAATCCACAAGCGAGATTCTTCTTCAGTGCGACAAAGAACAAAGCACAGCGTGCTAAAAAAAGCAAGACTGGGCAAAACTGGACAGAGAGGCAAAGAGCTGCTTACTGCTTTTTTGTGTATTATTTGTACATTTTTAACGTTGGTTTTCTTCCTTTTAATATGATTCAACTGTTTAAAGAGTTATTACAACTGTACTTTCTATTTTAAATTGCCATTAAAACTAATAAAAAAATTATATAAGTTTAACTCAATATTTGCTGGAATCCCGGTTTATTTAAAGAAGAATATAGTATTCAGTCAGAGTGATCATCTCTACAGCAATATAGAGTCAATTTATCCAGGCTCTGATTCAGAATAAAGTGAGTCATAAATATAAAATTTAAATTTTTTTTCAAATATATTTGAAAAACTTGCAAAATTGTAAACAAATAAATTTTATTATGGATTCCTTGATAATTTTTAATGTAAAAATTTTGCTAGAAAATTACTTACATTTTCTTTGCAAAGTTTATTTCTACGTACTTTCTGAAATATTAAGGTAAACACCCCCACTCCTCCCCCTTATAACAGTTAAATATTTCTGGTGATTACTATTTGATTATATAAAAATTAGCACATATGGTAATAAAAATATTGTTATTTTTATTATTCACTGTTTTCAATCTCAAACTTTTCCCAAATTGATATTATTGGAATAATTTCGCATAAGACAAAAATAGAGGAAAAAAACATCAGAATGTAGCTATTATAAATTTTGAGTACATTATTTTATAAATGGAATTTAAAAATTTCCAAATAAAAATAAACTCTTTCGGGAACCCCCCCCCCCTTTTTTTCCCGAAAATTCCCATTTCTAATTATGAATTACGTAATAAAATAAAGATAATTTAAATTTATTGGATAGAAATAACCCCCCCCCCCTCCCCTTTTGCATTATTCATTGCTTTATCTGCCTGTGGTTTAAAAAAAAAAAAAAAAAAAAAAAAAAAAAAAAAAAAAAAAACTATTTATACGTTTCCAGGGAATTAAATGTTTAATTATAAATATATAAAAGTACATATGTGTGATCAAAAATTGTTTCTACCTCAAAGCTTTATTAGAAGTATTATTGAAATTTTTCTACAGCATTTAAAATTTATCATGCTTAATTCAAATATTAATTAAATCTTTATATTTTCAAAGTAATACTTAGCTATGATATTGTATATTTTTTCTGCCATTATGTGATATGCAAATGTTTCTTTTAAAGATTTTTAAAGAAAATAATAAAAATACTTAGTTAGCACTGAATTATCTAACAGTAAAAATATTTAGGTGTCTGTATTACGCAAAATTGGACATATTTCTATCTCTAGAGGGGGAGGGGGGGGGTTATCTATAGATTTCTACATACATTTTTACTGCATTTTTTGTATACATTTTATTATTTTCTATACATTTTTACAGCAATTAAGGGGGGAAAAAAAAGCTGTGAAATACTTAGTTGTGAAAATACTTAGAAGGCTGTATTATGCTAGAATGTACATTTTTCTATTTTTAGAAAAGTAATTAGAGATTTTCTTTGTGTAAAAAATACGATATTCTATGAAACTTTTTTTTCTAAAAACATTTCTTATTTCTTAAATATTTCCCATGAAAATTTTCGTTATAGACTGTCGTTTAATTCTAGACCGTTTCTGAGAATGATTTTTTTTCCATCAAATATTCTTTAAATTCTGATTTTTTTTTTAATTTAATGTAGCACTTATTTTTTAAAAAGATCAAAATAATTACGGTTATAACTTTATAATAAAATAAAAATAATTTAAATTTATGGAATGTAAAGAAATGAAAACTTCCATTTGCATTATTCATTGCTTCATTTGCGTGTGTAAAAAATCCTAATGGCAACTATTAATATGTTTCCAAGGAACTAAATGTTTCGTTATGAATATGTAGAAAAAATGTGTAATTAAACATCATTTCTAAATTTATCACACTTAATGCAAATATTCAGTAAGTCATTTTTTTTAAATAATGAATTTAAATATGATAATTAATATCTGTTTCTGGCACACTTTGTTTGGCTCTTAAATATAAAGAATATCGATATATCGCTATAAAAATCATAAGCTAGAATAAAATTAGTTATGTTTTGAAAATAATTTACTATTTATAATGGCATCCAAATTTTTACAGTACCTGGCTTTTAGATACTTTCTAAAATATAAAATTTCTAGATTTTGATTTTTTTTTTTAATTATGTATTTTTAAAATTGCCATGCCTTTGAAACAAAAAAAGACACTTTCAGTAAACTTTTTTTTTTTTCGAACGAAATTAATTTAAATGTATTCTAAAAAAATGTTGCACTTTAAACACAAACCATATAATAAAGACATTTTTCAGTTTATTCATCTTTTATATGCCATGTAAAACATTTATTACTTATTTATTTATTTTTTGACATTTTATGCAGGAAAGAAGAAAAAAAAAAATACTGACACAACCAGATGTGTGTGTTATGCAAAAATTCACATTCCTCTATTTTTAAAATATATAAATAAGGATTATATTTGTTTGAAAAACACACTATTCCTTGAAGAAGATGTTATTTATTTAAACTTATTTCTCCTTCTTAATATACTGCAAAAATATTTATTTTTGTAAAAATTATTTTTAAAATATTCCTTGTTAACATGAGTTTTTTATTTGTTAGCATTTCCGAGAACGAATTTTTACATCAACTATTTTAAAAATAAACATATCCTTATCGTTTCAAAAAAAAAGTTTTTTAAGAACATTGAAAATAATTATGGTTATAAATTATATGGTAAAATAAAAATAATTTAATTTATTGGATAGAAAAAAAAAAACAAACTTCAATTTGCATTATTCATTGCTTCATTATTTGCATGTGTGCAAAATCCTTATAACAACTATTAATATAATCACATAATAAGATCACTAATTATAATTAAAATATAGATAAAATGCTTAAGTGATACAAAGAGAAACGCAAAAGACTTATAAAAACCTTTTAATGATCGACATATGTTTCAGCGCTCATGCGGCACCATTTTCAGGATATAGAAACGATAAACAAATATATTCTCGCAAATTTTGAAAATAAACTTGAAAACATAAATTACGAGATGATATATGTAAAAAAGCAGATGCTTTAAGTAGTCAACTGTAAACGTGAAAATTAATATTTCCTTATTGCTTTTTTTAAACTGAAAAGTACCTCGTGCCAAATTTTAGGTAATTCAAATGAGGCGATATAATGAAAGCACTCTTAATAAAGTAATTACAAGCATGGAGAAGCAGGAGAAGAAAAACTTCAATAAACAAAATTCAAAGTTATCTACCTTACAATATTTCCCTGGGTTCTTTGAAAGGTTAAAATATAAACTTAGCAAATTCAATGTATGTCTTATCGCAACACCATCCATAAAATAAAAACGGGTAGATTGTACGAAATGGACCTAATAGAGCCATAACAACTATCAGGTGTTTATTAAATCCCGTTCACTAAAGCATATGGAACATTACAATATTATATAGGAATGACCATTAGAAACTTTAAAACAAGATTAAAAAAGCATATGACAGGTATCAAATATGACAGAAGTACTACAGCACTGGCAAGACTACATAGAACCGAGATTTTAAAAATTGATTTCAAAAATAGTAAAATGATTTATCCATCAAGGCTTTATTTCCCATCTATTATCCGTGAATCAATAGAAATCAATATGCGTAACGTGAATTTTTGCAATGAATCCGCCTCATTTGAATTACCTAAAATTTGACACGAGGTACTTTTCAGCTTTAAAAAAGCAATAACGGAATATTAATTTTCACGTTTACAGCTGACTGTAACACCCGCTTTTTTACATATATGATTTCGTGATTTATGTTTACAAGTTCATTTTCATAATTTGCGAGAGTATATTTGTTTATCGTTATATCTTGAAAATGGCGCCGTATGAGCGCTGAAACATATGTCGATCATTAAAAGGCTTTTATAAGCGTTTTGTGTTTCTCTTTGTATCACGTAAGCATTTTATCTATATTTTAATTTTAACTATTAATATGTTTCCAGGAAACTAGATGTTTGATTATACATATATATATATATATATTTTTTTTTCTTCTTCTTAATTTGAATTAATAATGTTACTTTTATTAGGACTACAATTTTAATTTGTAAATTGACAGGGCTCTTTGGTATCGGGATTTCAGTGTATGTGGTCAGTTTCTTATGTTTCAATGGTTAAATTTTACTTAAAGTTTTATATATTGAACTTCCATAATGACATGCTGCATTTGCGCAATCATTTGTGGATAGTTATATTTTTATTTTAATTTTTATTTTAATTTTTATATTCATTTGAATATCGTTCTATTGCAGCCATCAATTAGATTTCATCTAATTACAGCCCAAATTTTGGCATATCTTATATTTTCATAATTATTAAATACATTATTTTAATGCTGCCTATGCGCATATTTTGATGTATTTCTTGTATTTCATTACCATCATTTTAAGTTGCTGCATTCTTAACTTTTTGTATTTTTGCTATTGAAATAACATGTTGATTTGGCCGTTTGCATTGATTATGTTTGGGTCAGAAGAGTTTGGTCATTTTGCATATTGAACTATCTGGTTTGTATATTCTGTAAGGGCTTCTATTGTTAAAATTTTAAATATGTACTAAGGTATTTTATACTAGTTATGGTGGGACATTTTTTCTTCTATGTAAATATTGTACATAAATTATAATTTTTGTAATCCAGGTTTTGTATTTTTATTATTATTATTATAATTTTTATTTTATTTTTTAAATTTACGATTATTGGTAATTAACATAGAATTTTATTTTTTGAATTTTTAATTATTGGTATTAATTATCCTAGAAGAAAAATGATAAATTTGTAATGAATATTCGTACTATTTAACCTAGAAATCAACTAATAAATTTGTAGCATTATGTATTACATAATCATATTTTTACACAATTTTATATTATGTATATTTAAACATTGTCAAATTTTATTTATGATATAAAAATCTCAATATGGTCAGTAATAATAAAAAAGATTTAGCGACTGGCAATTTAGGCGATAATAATTATATTAGGTCTAATGCTCGGTACTTGGAAATTGACAGGGATTTCTTTGGATCGTCAAACAGTTACCTGTCTTATTGTCCCAAAGTGAAACTCAAATTCAAAAAATGTTCGTCACCACGTTGCTTAACATGCCCACATGCAGATCCATTACAAATTGTAAATAGTTCTAACGCTAAAATTAATGTATTTTTCTGTAAAGCTTACAACATTATTTATTCGATAAACTGCAATATTTGTAAGATGGAATATATTGGTCAATCATGTAATCCATTGCACTACAGAATCAATCAACATAGACAGGATATTATTAAAAATAATTCTATAAATGTTGAGCACATGCACTTTAGACAACATGACTTTAAAGATATTACAATAAAAATCTTAAGTATGCACAAAAATTTCACTGATAGACTACTTTATGAATCAATTTTTATCAAATCTCGTAACTCATTATATCCTTATGGTCTTAATTCTAAATTATTTAATCGTACAAACCTTGTTTATACTAATACTACTAAACATGAACATTACAGTAGCACTTATGCTATATTAAATCATACAGCAAATACAAAAACTACACGTACAAAAAGGGGTAAAAATTGTAATAGTTCACAGTATATCTCTAGTAATGATATTGAACGGCAGTTATCTAATTTGGAATATGAATTCAATAATTCTTACAATTGGCTTGATATTAGGAAAAATATTTTTTCGATCAAAAAGAAAAATCTTAACAAGTATTATTAAGTTTTTTTTATCATTAAATCTATCGCCACATTTTAGTGATGTTTATTTTGATCTTTTATTATTTAGAATTAATCAACTTAATGTAAAAATTTCAAAAAACACTTACAAAAAAACTAACAACACTCTACTTATAATTACTTTTTCCAATATTGTACTTAATAAAATAAATATACACAATGTAATTAATAACATTGAGAACAAATTCCCCATAAAAAATTTTACAATACATAAATCGTACAAATACAATGTTACATTAGGACGTAGGATTTTCAATTACAATAAATTTTCAAAATTTCTAACATCAAATGATAAACCTCCTTGCTTATGTAATAATCCTAATTATAGCAATTATGTAGATAAGGTACATGGTCACATTATTACAGGGGATATTAATATTGTAGAGAATGATTACTTGCGTAATCTTATGACTAATGGGACTAAATTTCGATTACCTTCATGTTATACAATTTTTTCTATTTTAAAACAATTTAATCTGGATCTTGACCTTTTTATTTATAAAATATCAATAGATTATAATAAACCTCTTGAATTTTTTAATGAATGGAAATTAAATGTTTTAAGTAATTTAAATGCTGAACTTCATAGGAATTTGGACATATATAATTTTAATTTTAAACAACTAAATAGTGAAATAACGAATTTACAAAACAAATTTATTATTACATATGTTGATAAATCACCAAACAATTATGCTTTCATCTGCAAATATTATTATTCGCAGTTAATAACTAAAGCTATAAATACAAATTTAAACTTTAAAATAACTAATCTAGATAAAATCATTAATAATCGACATATATTTCAATTTTATAAATTACTAAAAATTAAAAACTATAACTTTAATTATCCATACATAGTTGTTATACCTAAATTCCACAAAACTCCTTTAAAATTTGGAACTGTAACAATCGGTTGTAATACTTATAACAATAATGCAAGCAAATTTTTATTAAGTATTCTCACTAAATTGTTTGAACTTACAAAACAAAAGATAATTTGTATAGCATAAAAAATAGTTTTCAACTTGTCAATAATATTAAAAATTTAAATAACATAAAATACATGAAGACGTTTGATTTTAATGACTTATTTAATAACATTGATATTAACGATATGTTCAAGATAGTAAATTTATTATATAAGGAATACAAGGATTCTATTAAATTAAAAAATAAAATTTCGTTAAATTACTTTAAAACATTAACTAAATTTATTCTCCATTATAATTATATTGTTTTTAATGATACTATATATATACAAAGCTGTGGACTCCCTCAAGGTGGCATTGTTTCTTCAATTCTTGCAGAATTGTATTTATATTATTATGAACGTAACTCTAATATTGCTAATTGTAAAATATACCGTTATATAGATGACATTATTGTCTTCTATTTTAATAGTAATTCAAATTATTTATTACCTATAAAATATCATAAAAATTTAACTTATAGTTTCAATGTTATGGCAAATAATGAAATTAATTTTCTTGATCTTAAGATAATTCTTAAAGATAATAAACTTTTGTTTGACATTTATGACAAGCGAAATGATTTTACTTTTAAGGTTAACTTATTTACTAACTATTTGTCATGTATACATAAATCAGTATTTGTAAATATTTTACTAAATTTTGCACATAGAATTAATAATCTTTGTTCAAATAACTTTAAAAATCAAAATTTAAAACATATCCTTCAAATTGCACAAGTTTATGGATATCCTTACTATTTAGTTAAATCAATTTTACACATATAAATATAGATTTAATTTGGGTTAAATGTCTGTATTTTTTTTTTTTTTTTTTTTTTGTTAAAATCTCCTTGATAAAAATGATAATCAACTTTTGATTGTTGATATATTTGGCTAAACTATGAATCCTATTGTGTGCGTTGCTGCATAGGATTATCCTAGTTTAATGTCATTCATATTTTAAAATTTAACGTTAATTTTCAACTTTTGACTGTTGATATATTTCGCTAAATTATAACTCATATTAAGAGCATGTGCTGCATAGGATCATCTTAGTTAAAAGTCATTCATAAATTAAAATTTACATGCGGGCAAATTCTATAATTGTTGTTATGATTATATGGAGTTAATATTATTGGGGTTGTAACAAAAGTTAAAATTATCAAGGATGTTACAATGGGTTAATCAATACAATATAATATTAATATGTTAAACATATTTAATTTTAGTAAATATTAAATATTTATTAAATATAGTACACTAATAAACATATCTCTTAGTTTTATATTATTTATTTTATTTTATTATTAGATCATTTAATTTAATTAATATTTATGTTTTTTATATATTTTTTTTTCATGGTAGATATTATTTAAATAGCTGGATTTAAATTATAATAAGTGCATTACCATATTGAATAATCTATGTTATTTCTAAGTATAATACTAATTTATAAAATGAAAGCATCATATGGATTCTACATTAATGTTTGGGTTAAATTAAGATATATTTTAAATGGGTTAGTTAAAATATAAATTATATTATACTAGTAACTCTTATTCTCTATATATATCATTAATATTAACTAGTAAAATTAATATATTTACACTACATTACAGCTGCATATAAGTAATTATACATACAATATTAAAGTTTTAGTAGAATATCTGTACACCAGATGTCAGCAGCAATGTATTTGATAGTATGCTAAAATAGTCTAATATTTTTACAATAGATAGCAGTAGTATAGCTTATTTAAAATATTAAAACTTGGAAATTTAGTATGGAGGTAATAATATCTATGAAATACTTTCAAATTATCAAGTAATATTATATATTTTAATTTATTAAATTAAAATTAAAATAAAATAATTAATGGTTTTTATTTATATGTATATCATAATTTTTTTTCTACATTTTTTTAAATGTTGTAATCTATTTAGTTAAATAAAAATAACTGTAACTGTAGGTTACAATTTATGATCTGAAGGATTCTCTATTTAACTGTGAATTTAACCTCTTCTTTTGGATACAACTTTGTACATGTGCTCACAATATACTAAATATCTTGGGATATTATCAATATAAGTAATATATATATTTTTTAATTTTTTTAATTCTTTTTCACACTCCTTTTCAAATTGTATGTATAATTTATAATATTCCATTGTAAAGGTCTTGTTATTCAATATTGTTTCAGCGATTGTTCGGGCAAGATATGGCACTATATTTAGCAAAAGCTGGTGTCATATACAGAAAACAATCGTTCTTTGCTTATAAATGTGATTTTCTTGCCCTTGAAAAAGTAAATTACTTTATAAGCTTTTATTTGTGTATATACTCGTGTGGTTTATATTTCATTCCTTATTTTCTATTTAATTTTTTTTTTCTTCTTCTTAATTTGAATTAATAATGTTACTTTTATTAGGACTACAATTTTAATTTGTAAATTGACAGGGCTCTTTGGTATCGGGATTTCAGTGTATGTGGTCAGTTTCTTATGTTTCAATGGTTAAATTTTACTTAAAGTTTTATATATATATATATATATATAATGTGTAATTAATAATTGTTTCTTGCGTCAAACCTTTCAATTATGCGCTTTAATGAACTTTTTTTTCAGCATTTAAAATTTATCATGTTTTAATGCAAATATTAAATAAGTCTTAAAAATTTTGAAAATAATAAATTTAAATATGATAAGGATTTTTTTTTTCTGGTAATAATTGTTGTGGCTGCTAAATGTAATGAATATTGATATTTCACCGTAAAAATCTTAAGTTAGAGGGAAATTAGTTACCATTTGAAAATAATTTACCGTTAAAGATTGCATTGTGGTTTTTTTTTTTTTTTTTTTTTTTTTTTTTGTACTTTTAAGAATTTTCATACAAATATTAGCGATTTTAATTTTTTATACCTGTATGGTATTCAGAATAAGTTTAATGTCTGTTGATTTAAACATTTGAAATTGCAAAATAAATTTCAAACAGAAGAGTTGTATTTTACTCAACATGAGTAACTTTAAATGCACACACAAATATATATATATATATATTTAAAACTAGTTACTTTTAAGCCTTGTAATGATATATGCTTTAAAAAAAATTAAATTTAAGAGATAAAAGATATGTTGTTGTTAAGTAACTATACGAATAATGAAAAACAAGTGAAAAATATTTTTTTGTCATATTTTTTGTACATATACTATAGAAAAACGTTTAAGAGTATCAGAAATGTATTAAAATAATTACATAAAAATCATTATTTGTAATATATATAATATGTTATAGAATATATAATATAGAATATTTTTAATATATAATATTTATAATACATCCTACATGATATTTAATAGAATATATAAAATTTATTATATTGTATACAGGGTGATTCATAAAAGATGGGCAGAACTTTAAGGGGTTATAGTACACTTAAAGACAAATAATATTAAATAGGAGACTAAGGGTCCCAGACGTATTCCCAAGGAGATAGGGGGCATTAAAGTTTAGGGTCCGAAATTTCAAATGATTATAAAACATGGAAAAATTGGTCGATTCGTTTGCGGTTTTTGCAAAAAATTTTCTTTATGCCAGTATTTTCTTGAAATAAAATTTTAAAGTTCAATTTCAAAAAATGCCGATAGGGGGCGCTTTAGACTTTGGAGTAACAAACAACTATTTTTTAACGTTATTTTTTGTATTTCTTTAAATGATTTCGAAAGCTTAGACTTAAACTTAAATTTTGATCTAAAAATCTGAGTCCTAACGAGTAGTTAAGTAGCGTAAACTGAAATTTGAAATTTGAAACCCTTCTCCCCCCAGAACAAAAATCAGTTATTCCCGATCTTTGTGTCGTAGATTAGGCTCTAACTACTGCCGCGTTTTGCTAAAATTATTCTTTATGTAAGTATTTTCTTGAAAATAAATTTTAAAGAAAATTTTCAAAAAATTCCGATAGAGGGCGCTTTAGACTTTGGAGTAACGAACAACTATTTTATACCGTTATTTTTTGTGTCTCATTAAATGCTTTCTAAAGCTTAGACCTTAGTACCTTCACACGTGAAGGTACATTTAACACACACAATGCACATGTATGGGCGGATGTCAATCCACATGCTACGTATCCACATGCTCATCAGAGACGCTTCTCCATCAATGTTTGGGCAGGAATCCTCGGAGACCACCTAATCGGACCGTACCTTCTTCCTGAACGCCTCAACGGTAAAACATACCTCACATTTCTGCAACATGTGCTGCCAGACCTGTTAAACGTTGTTCCTCCACGCATCCGGCGGGTCATGTGGTTCCAGCACGATGGAGCGCCAGCCCATTACGTACGAGACGTCCGCAACTATCTGGACATCACATTTCCGAACAGATGGATTGGTCGAGGTGGTCCTGTTGCTTGGCCTGCTCGCTCGCCAGATCTTTCACCCCTCGATTTCTTTTTTTGGGGACGATTGAAGGCTCTTATGTATGAGACACCCATTGAATCCCCCGAGGAACTGGTAGCCAGACTTTCCGCCGCTGTAGGGGAAGTGCTCGAAAAGCCTGATGTTTTCGCGAATGTTCGCCGTTCCATTCGTCGCCGTTGTTCTGCGTGCATAACCTCTGGTGGTCACAATTTTGAACATTTATTGTGATTACATGTTAATAAATATGCTTTGGTAACATAATCCTAATTTGTGTCTTTTTACCTCGTATCACAGCACACAATGTGTGGACATGGTAAACTGAACTGTGCTCAGGAGTAGAAATTTCAAACCCCTCTCCCCAGAAACTTAACCACGTCTAACGATTCAGATTTTGGGCTGAAAATTTAAGTCTAAGCTTTAGAAAGCATTTAATGAGACACAAAAAATAACGGTATAAAATAGTTGTTCGTTACTCCAAAGTCTAAAGCGCCCTCTATCGGAATTTTTTGAAAATTTTCTTTAAAATTTATTTTCAAGAAAATACTGACATAAAGAATAATTTTAGCAAAACGCGGCAGTAGTTAGAGCCTAATCTACGACACAAAGATCGGGAATAACTGATTTTTGTTCTGGGGGGAGAAGGGTTTCAAATTTCAAATTTCAGTTTACGCTACTTAACTACTCGTTAGGACTCAGATTTTTAGATCAAAATTTAAGTTTAAATCTAAGCTTTCGAAATCATTTAAAGAAATACAAAAAATAACGTTAAAAAATAGTTGTTTGTTACTCCAAAGTCTAAAGCGCCCCCTATCGGCATTTTTTGAAATTGAACTTTAAAATTTTATTTCAAGAAAATACTGGCATAAAGAAAATTTTTTGCAAAAACCGCAAACGAATCGACCAATTTTTCAATGTTTTATAATCATTTGAAATTTCGGACCCTAAACTTTAATGCCTCTATCTCCTTGGGAATACGTCTGGGACCCTTAGTCTCCTATTTAATATTATTTGTCTTTAAGTGTACTATAACCCCTTAAAGTTCTGCCCATCTTTTATGAATCACCCTGTATATAAGAAAAGAAAATGAGAAAAAATAAATTTATCTCGTATATGTGCAGCACGTATCTCGTATAATTATGTGTATACAATAGAGAATTTTTTTTAACAAATACGTGGAATTAATTAAAAAATAAAGAAGCCAAGATATTATTTTTTCATTTTATCATATATTATATTATTTAAATCTTTAATTTTTCCTTCGAAAAATCAAGCTCGCTTAACCACTACTTTAATAGCCTAGCTAAATAAAGTTTTGATTTCTTATCTAATTTAAGGTTACCTTAAAATTTTCTTTGTTTTAATTTAAAGGACTAATACACCTTTATAGCGAAATTTTCTCAGTTTTTTTGTTTTCCTTACCTCCAATATTTTCTTTTACCACTTGGGAACTTTTTATTTGTTCAGTAACACCGAAAGGGGGGAATTTTATAGTTTGAGCAATTGTTAAAGCGGTTCTCAAAAAATAAATATTTTTTCCCGTTTAACAGCGCGGAATTTTCCGACGCATTTTTAATCATATGAAAGCATACTTTCAGGCATGATTATTGGATTGATTTGGCACCTAACAGTTTTTTCATTTTTCGATAAATGAATTACATCTTGAGTTATAAGTCGTGACCGTCTCAGTTTTTTACTTTTCCTGCGCTGTCGCGTTCGGAAATTCGGTTCGAAACACCAACTTTAACAGCATTTTCTGAAACATCTTCTGCCTTTACCGAAAAAAAAGGGGGAGTTGGATTATATAGTGTCTTAATAAGAGCACGCTGCAATTTCATGCGTTTTTGGACAAAAATGAATTAAAAAATGCGTCAGAAGTAGCCAGGTTGGATTTGAGAAACAGCCTTAAACAATCATAAATTAAAAGACGGTTTATTAGGGGCGTTCGTAATTATATAAATACGTAGCACCTATTGTCGTCGCCTGGTCCGTCCGTCTGTCTGTCTGTCCGTCCGCATATAACAACGCAAAAACTACCCAACCGAACGGTTTGAAATTTAAGATATATCATCTTTCTAGAATTTTGTCGAGACACTTCAAATTTTATGAAAATCGAATCAAAACTTTAGAAGATATTAATAAAAACATTTAATAAGAAATTTGATTTTTTTTTTTAAATCGGTGATTTCTTGTTATAAGAGCTTCCGAGGTTTAACCATCAAGCGACCGAGGTACTTATTTTATTACAGAAATTAATCTGCAGACAATATAATTCATTTCACAGAATTAAAAATCATCAAGATCGAATATTTATATAACTAGCTATAGTACGAACGCACCTCATTTGTCACGTTTTAAGTACAATTTCCAACTTGTTCGAATTTAGCACAAGTTACAATACTGCCATTTTTTCTTATACTGTATGAGAGTCTTGCATCGGGTCCGATAACCCAATTTTACCCTAATGATCCCATTCGTGCGAGACTTGTTGACTCTAGATGTTTCAGGTTGAATTCTGACTCTTGCGGGTCGGGTTTCAGTTAACCCGATTTTTCAAAAGGAAGTCCATAATATTTTTCCATATGGGGGAGGAAAAAAAAAAAAAAAAAAAAAAAAAAAAAGCATTTATTTGAATATGAATGAATACATAATGAATACATAAAGTATTCATGATCTTAGCTGAACATTGCTTAAATATTTATGAAAATTTGGGCAAATTTTAATTTCGTCTTTCAGCAAGCCATTTTTATGTATCTTATCTTATATAAATATAAATCGAAACTCCGTTTCTTTCTTGTGCTTATTCTGTACGGGAAAAAAAAATTAAACTTTGAAAAGATTGTATTTAAATTTTCTTCGCATCTTCGGTAGTTCCTCGTTTATCTTGCTGAATTTTGCACAAAGTCAGATAAGATTATATTATAAGATAATTAGTTTTTTTTTTTTTTTTTTTTTTTTTTTCCAAAATATATTTTGAACAATGTAATCTGACACTTCCAGAAAAATACAAACTGTTTCTAAAGAAACTTTTTTTAACAATAGTTTTTATTCAATTTTAATAAATATATATTTTATATTGTCATACATCGTCTGAAGTAACAATAATAACGTCTCCGGTGTGATAATACACTTTTATTTATGTATAAATCATACCAAACACGGTTTCTGAATTTAAATTTTTTCTTATTATCGCGTTTTATTTCTATATAAATGTATTGTTATCTCATTTTCACCATTTAGTTAGTTGAATGTTAAGTTTTATGTATTGTCCAAAGATTCATTTAAAAAAGAATGAGATACAGATGTTTCCTTTCCAGTTAAAATAGTAAAAAAAAATTCACTTCAACATCTACCATTATAAAGGTTTAATCATAAATATTATTTCTAATGTCAACATTCCTTTTTCTATGTAGATACAAAACGCAGAACGATGAAGGAAGTATCATAAGAAAAAGTTTTGAACATGCTTTTGAAATAGCCTTTTTGAAATTCACTGGTTTCACTTTTAGATTCACTGGTTCTTACGCTGTAAATAAATAAATAAATAAATAAATAAATAAAAGACAATTGTTTCTTAATGTAGAAAAATATAATGTAACCGCGAACGAAATACATTAACCTAATATTAACCATACATTAACCTAATATTCCGAGATACCCAGGATTCTGAAAAGCGTTCTTAATCTTTAGAAACCTCAGAAGCTAATATATTTTCGAAATTTGAAGAAGCATTTATAAAAACAAAATTTCTTTTGCTGCAACTTATTTTCGTAAATACTTCCAAGTAGTTTTTATAATGTTTTAATCAGTTTTCTCACACCGGAATGTAGGTTTTTGAGATGCTATCAGTACTCAAGTAAAAAATTTCATGCTCAACAAATATGATAAATTTACAGCATAAACATTAACATTATTTTGTTATTCTTGCATGTATAAATTCAATTACGCAACTGAAAATATTAATTGTTTGCTTTATTTATCTTTAATGAAGTAAAGCGTAACATAACGAAATTAGAAAAGTGGTAATAGATTTACTAAGATGGGAAATTTAATTTATAGCTGCATGGTAATGAAGGAAATACACATTATTCAGTATACAATGTTTCAAATTCTAAAGATGTTTGAATATACATTTCTTTCAAAGATGAGTCATTTCTAACATTCTAAATTAATATCTATTTAAGGTATTTTCATTAATGATTATAAATAAGGATTTATAATTTTGTAAGGTTTTTTTTTTTCATTTTAGTAGAACCTTTTTCATTCCTTATGAAGTAAATCACATTTGTTTTTATTAAAATATAATTCTAGTTTTTACTTAAAATGCTTGTAATAAGTAATTGGCTAAACAAGACAAAAACAAACAAACAAACAACAACAACAAACAAAAAAAAAACCTCTTATTGTATAAAACGATGTAGCATTCTCGGAGGGCACATTACTTGAAGGATAAGCCATGACACTATATGTAACCTATAACAAACTTTTATTAAAATAGTAATGTTTGCAGTGGAGTGAAAATTTTACTACATTATTCAAATTTGCATTCAACTAAAAAAAATAAAAATAATAAAAATAAACGTTAAAAAATTTTAGAGGTTACAATTAATTTTTTTTTTTTCGAAAAAAAAAATGTATTTTTCGAAAAAAAATTTATAAATCGTAACCTATGATTTTTTTTTATAAAGATAACTTAATTTCTATAGGCTTTAAATATACGAATCCAAAATTACAGTCTACTCAGCCAAGTAGTTTTAGATTTAAGCTTTAAAAAGTACCCGCACTGCAATCTGTTTTGGAACGATTACAAATCAATTTAACATTTAGAGTTCCCAAAAACTTTAAACCTTCATAATTCTTAAACTTTTTGACCGAATGACCCGCGTGTTTACCAAAAAAGTCAAACATGAGGTCAAAATTAGGTGTTCGTATTGGAAATTTCAGAATTTGATATAATTTCAATATAAAGACGACCGCTAAGCATATATATTTTTTAAACATAAATTTAAAATAAAGACAAAATTTGCAATCGGATCACTAGTTTCGTTATTTTCTGTAACAATTTGGTGATTTAAATGTATGGGTTACTTTTTATTTTATTTATTTATTTATTTTGTCGATTGTGCATTCATTTACTATGTAATGTAAGATATTAAAATTTTATAAAAAATTTGGCAAATAACCATTTGTAAGAAATCGAGCTCGCATGTTGAAAAATTGTATTTTACATAAAATGACTTAAAAGCATTTCTTATAGACTGTATAACAATGATTAAATTTCATTTTATCATAGTTTTCTTCCCAAAATTTTGAATATGATTTTCTATAAAACATGACAAATTAACTTAATTTTAATATGATTTAATTAAAAAAATAATAATATGTATATTTTTTTGGTTGACTTAAAAATACATTATCAATTAATATAATCTAATTTGTATCTAACTTTCCTTATCGTAGAAATTATATTTCTATACATGTATCCGGTAGTAATCAGATATATTAAACTGGAGAATTTTGCTTACTTTCAGTTCTAATGCTACAGAAATGGTTAAAATATTTCTCAGTTCCTTTCGCAGACCAGCAAATTGGTTACGGAAATGACATCATTTTCCCTAGCTATAAATCAACGAACTTTTCAATATTCTTAATGTCGTTAAGCGAACTACAAAGTATTATTTTCTTTTTCAAATGTATTCTGATAGTCTTGTTTTCCCCGACTTTACTCTGACCGTTTAAATTGTATAAAGGAATGTTTTACTTTTTGTGCATTTCACACTCTTTTTTGCATTTCACACTCTTTTTTGCATTTCACACTTTTTTTTGCATTTTAAATGAGCGCAAATAAAGAAATTTGAATTTTTGAAACATATTTTAAATTTGTTTCGTTTACTATAGTTTCGTTTACTCTCTTTGAAATTTTCTGTTGAAATAGCCATTTTTCTTCGAATTCTACGCGTTTTACACTCTCTAAATCGGAAATTTTTTCCTCCCTCCGCGTTAAAACATGAAAATTTCCGCTTTGATTTGCTTACTTTCCGGCAAAATACGGAAAACCCACCATCTAACGTAAACATTATTTTAAATTCTACAATCTAAATTTGTATTTGCATGTTCCTTTTTTTTTTTAACAGAATTTTTACTTTTTCATCTCAAAACACGAAACTTCGCGAAAGGAAGTTCAAACATTCCTGAAATTCTCCACTCAAAAGTCGGAAATGTCTTCAAATTATAGAAAAATCTCTTCCAATCACAGAGTTTTTCCGGCAACTTACTGCCTGTACTTTTTACGTTTTTAGCGAATATTTTTTGAGAGTGTAGTACACTGGCCAATTATGCCAATTAAAAATGTCAATTATTTTTTATCATGCATTATGCTCACTATTATGACGGCTGCTATTGTTTTACTTGCATGCTGTTTTACATATTCTAAGAGGACGTGGCCAATTGCGTCACGGATGACGTGAACTGCGTAGGACATGGCCTGTTACTTTACGGATGGTGTTGCATTATCGGTATTTTGTATTGCTCTCTTGGGGTGCTCATCCAGGTGCAGGTCTCTCATCTGGATTTGGTTCAAAATTAAGAGATCAGCTTCTGGACGGGGCTTGTGAGTGCTTAAGCCATTTGGTAGGCCTCCCCATCCAGCTGACTCTTGTATTGCTCTCTTTGAAATCGGTACTTTCGTTTTTCAACATATCATTTTAAAGTTTGCCTTTTATTATTTTGGAAATCCCGTTTTTATAAAGTTTAATTTCTGGTTGTATCGGTTAGATCAGTCGAATTTGTAAATTCATTCGTTAAAATGACGTCGATGCTTTGCTGGAGAAAATTGCTATTTTTAATTTTTATAAAGTTGTTCGTTAAAGATTTCTTCATTAATAATTCTCCCAGATTGCTGAAATTAATTCTACAATTTTTTTTTATGGCCAAGAAGAAACTCTTCCTGCTATTTATATGATGAAATAAAGAAGATTAAAAAAAATTAAAATAGTATCATCAATGTTTCCATTTCTATTTCATTTTTATGAAAACTGATAAGAAATTTAATTTAATGTATATATATATTCTCTATTTGACACTTAAAGAACAAATTAGGGTTATTGCTATTCTTTTTTTTCACCACTATTAAAAATTTTACAGGATCGTTATGAACACCCTTATTAACACCAAATTAGGTAAAAATAATATTAAGTTAATGAAAGAGTAAATTATATTTATATTGTGCATTTAATTTATTAATCTCTATTATTTATCACTTATTCGGTACGTTTTTATACGTATTTATTTGGCGTCTTGTATCTTAGAAACTTCTATAAATGTATGAGGTGGTAGTCAGATATTTTCCAACGAAGAAGATTTAGTTTTAATTCTACATAAATCGTTAAAATATTTCTTCATTCTTTTAAATGATTAAGAAATTGGTTACGGAAATTTTTTCATATTCTGCAAATCATAAATCATTAAACTTTTCAATATTCTTACATCCAACATTCTCAAAGTATTACTTTTTATTTGCAAATATATTTTGATATTTTCTGTTCCTTGTTAATTCTGCGTCAGCCTTTTTAATGACATACCTTTTTTTTCAATTATTATTTCATTTCGTCTTTTTTTCACATTTGAAATGAGCGGAAATATGTGGTTTCTTTGAAGCTTGTTTGTTGTAAACAGCCTTATACAGACAGGCGCGCTATTAGCTTTATTAGTATTTTATACTAGCAGCTTTAAATATATGTTCAGTGTATTCTAGATTTTTTTTTTAATTATTCTGTTTTACAAGACAAATTTCATAAATTTATCCGACACTTTTTTTACCAAAAAAGGTAAAAAGAAAAAGAAAAAGAAAGAAATCTAGGTATCAGGGTTAAGATTTCTCCGACGTTTTGCATACCAGTATGTAAAATTCCATAGAGAAAATGTTGTTCTGTTAAATCGCAGAATGTTCCGATTAAATAAAAAAACATTTTCTCTAAGATTATACTGGTATGCAAAAAAGTCGGAGAAATCTCATCCCTGAGATATACAAACTTTTTTTTCTTTTAAAACAATGAACATTTTGGAACGCAAGAAATCAAAACTGGGTAAATATTATATAGTCTTAAATTTTGATTTATAACTTTGGTCATGCTGTTTACAATTTATATTCGAAAGTAAAATTAAAACTGCTCCTGCTCTGGAGCAAATGCAAACGAGACAGTGAAATTAAAAGCTTCACCATTGTACAGTAAATTAAACGAATCTGCTTCTGTAACATAAAGACATAAATTGAATTTCTCGTGTTACTAAATTTACCGTCGCTTTTCTAACTTAGTTACATTACTTTTTACTTCTTAAAGGATGAAAGAAACTTGTAAGAGATTTGGAAGACACCAAGTGATTTTCAGAATTCGATCGAAGTCAGCATTAGAGTGAATCGCCAAAATCTAATCTTAGGCATACATTTTTAGATCGATTCAGTGTAAAAATGGATAGTCTGAATTTTCATGTTTCTATATAGAACGATCTAAAAGAGCATCTTACTTTTCGATAAATTAAAAATTAAAGAAACTTTAACGAGAAAACGTTTAAGGTTTGTAATCATGCATATGTGTAAATTTGTTAAATTGAGCCTCTTAATTTCAAATAGTTTCACAGTCATTAAAAAAAAAACAAAAAAAAAACGATATGGTATTCTTATCAATAAAATGTAAACTAAAACTAATGTGAAAGTAATACAAATAAATGGTGATTAATTTAAAACGCGACGGAAATTTTTAAGGAATGAAAATAATGTAGAAGGAGAGATTCACAGAACATAAAAATGGAATATTTCAACTGTAATTAATGTTAAAGTGACCCTATTACGAGAAGATGGGGTTCTACGTAATGGGTAATGATGCATGTTTAATATTTGTTATTAATCACATACACGAGAATGACAGCTAGTTTGGCTAATCATTTAGTTCGCGCCCAGGCTTGGGACAACAGAATAGGGATCGGAACAGAGTCTGGACGCTACAGTCCGTCAGCCTTATGCAGAAACTGGGAATATCGAATTGAAAAAATCACTTAAAAATTAAATTTCACTCATATTGACTTGAAACAGTAGCATTTATAACTGAAATACAACTTAATTTTAACTTTTTTATAATTAATTATTTTTATTTATTTATTTATTTATTTATTATTATTACTATATTATTATTATTATTATTATTATTATTATTATGAGATATACATAGTTTCTTGTTTCTGTGTTGTTATTTAACCCTTAATTGCATAGTGATGTAAATTTCCATCACTGTTTATTTAACTTTTAATAAATAAATCAACTTCTTCGCCATCACTATATTTATATAGAAATATTAATCCAGTGAATTTCCCGTGAACTATGTTGCTGAACAAAGTTAAAAATCTATCTTAAAATTTCTGGTGTCTGATATTTAATATATGTATAAAAAAACACAATTGTAAAAGAAAAACTCATGCAAAGAAGGGTTAATAACTTTTTTTTTAATGAAATAAAACTTTTATTTATTTATTTATTTTTTGGGAGAAAAAACCACGGAAGGTTGATAGGTATGCACGTGTTTTTTTTTTAACTTTTTCTGATTTTTCGGGGGGGGGGGGGGGGTCTACTCTTTTGCAACTGGCGAAAAGGTCCTGTTCCATGTTGTTCTTGTCGAGTTGGACATGGATAAAAACAGTATTATCTGATTTGGATCAGGACTAGGACTTTAAATGAAATTTCTGGGTTCGGATGAAGCAAGCCCGACCCAGAGTCCTACACGAGTCGTGTTATATCCGACCCGAAAACGAAATTCATGCTTTTAAAGTCAAATCGAAACCGACAAAAATAAATAAATAAATAAAAATTCGTCAACCGGAAATTCGATTCGAATCCGATACACTTAAATTAGAACCCGACCTGAACCAGAAATATTCAAACCCGAACCCAAAATGAAAGAAAATTTATCCATATTTTAATGCAATTATGAAAAAAAAAAACGACAATTTACAGTAATGTCAATTTTATCGTTTTGTATAAAAATTAACACATATACACTTATTAATATTAAAATATGTAGTTTTTTTCATTCGGAAAATATTCAGGGTTTTTTTTAAAAATTCAGGTCAACCTGAACCCGACCCAAAAGAGTCAAAATCTAACCCAAACTCGAGCATTTAAAGTCAATTCGACTCGAACCCGACCTACAACGAAAAAGAGTGACAACCCCGACCGGACTCGAACCGTGGGTCGGGTCGGGTTCGGGTGAAATCGTGTTCCCCGATCCGATGCAGGATCGTCTGTAATTTTAATTCGCTATGGAAATTCACGCATGAACCTATGTTTGAAGGCAGTGGCATTTTTTTTTACAAGTAAACATAAACAGCGCCCTTCTCCTTACAAAATAGGTATGCTACTACAACTTATGAAGATATCAACCAGAAAATTATTACTTCATTTACAATAGTAAGACGTAATTTCCTTTTTTTTTTTTAAATAAAGATCCATAATAAAAGATAATCTTGCATGATATTTTAAATGTACCCAATTCGTGAAAATAACATAACGAAAACTGAGAAATCAATGTGTCAATCCAAGTAGTCAACATTCCTTTATTGCCGAAACGTCAGTTGAGGCTTACTGTGGACACGCGAAAAGTTTTTGGTTTCTGTCTGTCTGTTCCACGATAACTGCCGTAAAAATGGTCCGATTAGGTTGATTTTTGGTAGGTATATTGGCGAGGTATCCGGAATTAGCTGTATAGTTTTTTGTTAAATTTGGTTCATTCGTTCGGAAAATATAGAACATTTTATTTTAGGTCATAATGCTTTCCTATGGGGATGCAGACGATTTTTCAAATTTCATTTATATCTGAAATGAAAATGAAATATTTGCATAAGGGATTTAGACGTAAAATTATGATTGCTAAATTTTCGATATGGATTTCCAATAGTTTTAAAATTTTGTCGATAAATTTAATAGAATTTAGAAATTAATTGCTTAAAATATTTGAAAATGTTTTTACATCTGTTCGGGAAATATAAACATCATTATTTTCATATTTTTTACAATTTTTAAAAGCGTTTATTTTTACTTTCTACTTTAATTTATCCGTTCCTTAGCAACCGTATTTCAAAGAGTGTAAAATAATAAAATTCAAGGCACTCGCACTATTTTGATGAAATATCTTTTTCTTTCTTTTTTTTATGAAAACGAATGTAAATTTAAGGAGACTACGGGGGTACGAATGCCTGTTTATTAAAAATAAATATAATAATAAGAGGCTCATCAGAATTTCAGAATACCATCAACACCGTGTTTAATTTAGTGAGTCTAATTTCTGGAACATTCGAATAATTTTATATCCATATAAATATGCATGCAATTGAAAAAATAATAATTGCGGATTGTACGATGTTAAATGGTATCAAAAATGAGATTTAAAAAACAAATGACTTGAAGAGCTGACGTTAACGCTCCTGATCTGCAGATTTACTAGTATTTAGACATGTAAACGGAAGCAGAAAACAATAATATGTGCTCAATGTGAAAATTTACTAATTTGTGTATTGGAACAGACAATGAAAGCACACATACGCAGATATAGATAGATACATACCGATATACATAATACACAATCTTGCTGGAAATATAATCCATTCCGGAAATAAAATATCAACGAAAACATAATCCACTTTTCTCAAAATATCAGAATACACTGGCTAAAATGTACTGCAAATTTATTCAACGATAAATCTTGTTCGACGTTGTACATTCTTCTCGTTGATAAAAGGAAAGAGTTACATGCAGGTTAAAAGTTTAAATGAAATCTTATCCAAACTTTTTTAATAGAAAGAATTTAAATAGAATGTAGAAGGTGAAGGGGGGGGGGGGGATTTATAACTGCATGTTAGGACTCCGAAGCAGTAACAGATAAAGCAAAATGGTTTTCGAAGGATAAGAAAAGTTTTGAGAATTTTCATAAATATTTAAGCATGTAGTTTCGTAAATATCGACAAATATCTAAAATATTTTGAACGCATCGTGAATGTTAAAAATCTACAACAGCACAGGACGGTGGAAAAGTAAGATTGAAAAGCTAAGAAAATTCTTCGAAATACATTTAAAAAACTTGATTAAACTTGCAGTGTCATGTTTGATAGATAAAAGTTTCTAGAAATAGTTACAGAAAGTAAATAAATTATTAAACCTCTTTACTCTAAAACATTTTGAAATTTTCCACGTGTACCTTTCTTTTATTTTATTTGGTACCTCGTCATGTTGTTTAATATAAACTGGTGTTAATCTTAGGTACCACAAAAAGACAGAATAGTCTGTATAAAAATGGCACATTCAAATATCAATAGGGAAATAACTATTGCAAGCATAAGAAATACTGTACGTGCGATTTTTTCTTTCTTTTTTTTTAAACACTTTCCAACATAGTTGAAAAGTGTTCTGGCCTTCTGTCCGATATCTAACTCACACAAATGTACCCGAATCACCGTGCAGTTGATATACAGTGTGTTTCTAAATTAATATCGGAGTTTTAACGCTTTGTAATATATATTATAAAAAACTTAAATTTATATTTAACACATAAAATGAAAGAGCAACTCAAGCAGTTTTACCTACAAACTTACAAGTGTTCAATGTGAACACCTTTCGTCACACGGCACACATCAAGTCGATAGCTCAGTTCTTCCCAAACACCACTCTACGCTCACCCGATCTGACGCCATGTGATTTCTACCTGTTGGGGTTCATAAAGGATCGAGCGTATGTGCCTCCACTACCAGCTGACCTACCCAACCTAAGAAACAGGATTGAGGTAGCTGTTGCAACAATTACCCCACAAACACTAATTAACGTTTGGGAAGAACTGAGCTATCGACTTCATGTGTGCTGTGTAACGAAAGGTGTTCACATTGAACACTTGTAAGCTTGTAGGTAAAACTCTTTGAGTTGCTCTTTCATTTTATGTATTAATTATAATTTTAAGTTGTACGTAATAAATACTACCAAGCGTTAAAACCCCGATATTCATTTAGAAACACCCTGTATATTATTATGGTTTACCGATGGCATTTTCGGTATTGAAAATGAAGTGTGTAGCGTGCATTTACAGGGACACTCAAAAGAATTCAGTTACATTATGGCCTATGGAGAAAAATCATTTGCAGTACATTTGAATGATGTTACCCTATTTTAAATATACTGAAATTGATATACATCACTGGGGTGCATTTTAAGAAGCTTACTGTAGACTATGGCGTGCATAACATTTTATCGTTCCTTTACAGGGACACACAAAATAATTCGGTTATAGCCTATCGACCAGGTTTCGGTTATAATCTATAATAGGTAGTTCCTGGAAGTGCGTTTTCAGTTGTGGTATGCGTTTTTAAATTTAACTAAATTGTTGCATATTACATAAATTCCATTGATCACAGGGCTACACAAAAGATTTAGAGTGGATTTCAGTTTATTGACGGAATGTTACTGGAAGGGAATTTTCAAATGAATTATGCGTTTCCAAACTTAACTAAATTGTTGCAAACTATGCATTATATATACAAATATATAGATAAAAACTTATTGCAAAAATTAACCATTGAAACAGAAGCAACTGACCGTATGCAATGATATTATTACACCATATAGCACTGTCAAATTAAGAATTATAAAACATAGTCCTAACAAATGAAGTATTATTTATTCAAAAAGTGAAACATAAGTAAAAACACAAATGTAGGCTTATAATGTAATTTACGTTTTCAAGGGCTGGGAAACCACATTATAAGCAAAGAATGATTGTTTTCTGTAATTGACACCAGCTTAATACCAAAAATTGTGTCAACTCCAAGCCCTAACAATCATTGGAACAAAATTGAAAAACAAGGATACCTTTGAAAATGGAACACTACAAATCAAACCAGCAATGTGATATAGAGGGGAGAAAATAAATAAATGTATAAACAAATAAATACAAAGGAAGACAAAAAAAATCTATACATTACAACATCCTTTATCCATAATCCGAAGCCAAATTTTGCAAAGCACATGTTTCAAAGGTATCCTTGTTTTTCAATTTTGTTCCAATGATTGTTAGGGATTAGAGTTGACACAATTTTTGGTATTAAGCTGGTGTCAATTACAGAAAACAATCATTCTTTGCTTATAATGTGGTTTCCCAGCCCTTGAAAACGTAAATTACATTATAAGCCTACACTTGTGTTTTTACTTTTGTTTCACTTTTTGAATAAATAATACTTCATTTGTTAGACTATGTTTTATAATTTGTAATTTGACAGTGCTATATGGTGTAATAATCTCATTGCATATGGTCAGTTGCTTCTATTTCAATGGTTAATTTTTGCAATAAGTTTTTACATATTGAACTTCCATAATGACATGCTGCATTTGCGCAATCATTTGTGGATAGTTTTACTTTTTTATTTTTTTATTTTTTAATTATTATATTCATAAGAATATCGTTCTCTTGCAGCCCAATTAGATAATCATCTAATTACAGCCCAAATTTTGGCAAAATTAATATATTTTTCACAAATATATAGATCATATACAGGGCTTCACAAAATAATTTGAATAATTTTCAATGGTAATTGCTAAAATTAGGTTTTCAAATGTTTTATGATGTTTCCAAAATTTTTTTAGGTAACATTTTTCAACCTTACTAAACGGGAAGTTTTGTTACAGTATTCTGAATATGTTGTAAAGTGTTTCATAATCAATGCTTGACGCATGATTTATTTCTTTATTTTAGTTTATTTAGGCTTAAAAAATGCAAATTGTAATTTTTTTATCGGAGGATTGAAGTTTATATATTAGGGGGTGAAAGGCAAACTAAAATTCTTATCTATTAAATTTGTTATTTTTTTGTGAAATATATAATATTTAAAAAAGTATCAATTTAAAATTATTATTCCGAGCAAAATCCAACATATAATTAATTATATATTAAACTACATAAATTAGAGTCCGAATTTATTAAAGGTATACTTAAAGAAATTATTTTTTATTTCAGACTTGAATACACACAAATTAATACAATAGACCCAACACGAGGGAAAAATTACCCGGGGTCAGGACTCAAACCTTGGTCTACAGCGTAACGTGCTGTTGTTCAAACCACTGAACTAACCCGGCCGATATCCTAGCTCGGCAATTTCTGACGATTAATTCGTGTCGGGTAACGTCACCGGCTACAATCAGACAGATCTGGAAGACGGAACAACGATGAATACATTACTATTCCATCGATCACACAATATATACAGTAGATACCGCTTAATGTGATCACTTCAGGACCACGAGTTTCTGATAACAATATCCGATTGATAACAATAAGCAATTTAAGAAAATACCAAATCATAATATCTAGTAGTACTATTACTAAGAAAGTGATTACTCACCCTTGTTGCAATGACGAATTGTAAAGTGATAAAAAACATTTATTGGGAGAATTCTGTAATTTTTGTTTGTTTACAATTCTCTCTTAAAAGTTTATTAATGAATTGTTCATACACGTATTCTTTTTGAAAATTGTCCTATGATCTTGTACACCTTGTTCCAAAACATTTTGAACGCCTTCCTCATTTCTTCACCTGTAAGTGGTCTTTCAAAAAGTTGGCTTTCATCGTCCTCCTAATTCTCATCATCACCATGATTTTGTATTTCTTCGCAAACTTTTTGCAAATTTCAGTTTCTGTGAGCTTTGCAGCTACAGGAATGTCATTGTGGATCACCATCCAGTCCTCATAATCTTCATTCGTCATATCATCAGGGAAATTTTCCATAGTTTCTAATCTTTTCAGTTTCACAGAATACAACAGTAACAAAACAATTTTTAATTGTAGCAGATGATATTTGATTCCATGACATTAACAGCAAATGCAATGTTTCCAGAAGAATAGTGTTTTTTGCAAACTTTTCAGGAAATGCGTCTGTTGAAAAAGCGGTAACATTAAATGGAGTATTGATCACATACAGTGATTCTTTTAGTAGGAAGCGAAATACAATGGGTCGAGGCATGATGATTTTGATAACATTAGCCGGACGATAACATTAACCGCGATCACATTAAGCGGCATCTACTGCATATTAAAGCACATAAATTAACCCAGCACGAATTAATAGTGAGAAATTGCCGACCTAGGATATCGGCCGGATTAGTTCAGTGGCAACGTACAGCGTAACAACAGCACGTTACGCTGTAAACCCAGGTTCAAGTCCTGGCCCCAGCTAATTTTTCACTCGTGTTGGGTCTATTGTATTAATTTGTGTGTATTCAAAGATGGAAAAAAAATGTTCTTTAAGTATATAGTAAATTAACTTTGCAAAAAAAAAAAAAAAAAAAAAAAAAGTTTACGAATATTGAAGAATATCTGAAACACTAACTGTGTACTTTTATCATAACTAATATATCATTGTATTAAAATGACATGGACGCATTTGACTATAGTTTAAAACAAGTTATATAGAATATAATGAATTTTTTTAACTCGTGAGTTCTTAAAACTATCTTAATGTGTTTTGTTTTTTTTAAACGAAATTTAGACTAAATTACCTGCATAGCAATATTTTATAAAAATGCATGCATGAAATTATATATTGCTTTTAATAACTTAAGTCTTAGAATTTCTTTGTTTTAAAAATTTATTATAAATTATTTTATTTAACACATGACAAAAACCATTTCAATATATAAAGTACTAAAATAAATGATAAGGAATTGATGTATAAATAAAAATAATAATTTTTTAATGCGAGTTGCATTTAATGAATTAATAAGAATGAAATAACGATGTTTAATAGACTGTAAATAATGTACATTGTTCAAAAGACGAAGAATATAATTAAGTTTTTTCTTGGTTTATTTACAATTTAAAATAAGCCGGAGGAATTTTAACGAAAATACAATAGTTAAGAAATATGTGTATATAAAATATAAAAATCGACTATTAAAGATAAAGAACGTAATAAAAATAAAGATGGCTTTAATATGAAACTATATAAAATGTTACATTCAAAAAAATTAAAAAGAAATAGTAATCATTAATTAGTTACGCTAATAATATTGCGAAATTTGTGCTAAATAAATGCACTTCACAACTGAACAAAGCTCCAAGGAAAACAAATTATTGTCAAATTTAGAAAACAAAATATATAAATTTAGTTAGGATTGGAGAAATAAAGTATTTCCCGAAGGTGAAAGAAAAAGCTGAAAGCAGAAACAATCAAGATATTGAGAAAACTCTACGTTATCGATGTCTTGGGCTTTAAAGCGAAGGAAATTTGAAACTAATCTTAAGTTAGTTAGAAAATAACTGAGATATCGGAAGAAACTATTTAAGTAATTATTTTGTAAAAGATTAATTTCAAGACAGAACATATTTTTATAAATATTGAGTTACATATTAAATCAAGATTAGTTGTGTGCGATTTCGTCAAAATGTAAGTTAAAACAAAGTGGGGAAGAGTTAAACGTTTTTATTAGATAATAGTAAATAAAACAAAGTTATGTTTAAAATATTCTAGGAGTAGCATGATAGAACTTTAACTGTGTTAGACATTTTCAGTTAAATTAGATATTAATTGATGGGACAAGTTGCATATAGATAAGCAAGCAATAAATATATTTATTATATATTAGTAAGTAAATTATTTTTATATTTAAAATGCCTAGAAGTAACATAGCAGAAATTTTGGACGATTTCTTTAAATTCAATTAGTTTATGTAACATTGATATGCTGTGCGTCATTATTTATTATACATGAACATAGTACCGAGTATTTTTCACATATAGTGTCTTACTGTTTTCTTCCTTGCGCTGGAAATTCCCATCGATTTATGTTATAATTTCAATTTCTCTTTATTTTTGCACATATATTGTATTCACTGTCAAAATAATAACAGTATAATCTTTGTAGATTAAAACCCATGTCATTATATTTTCCTCTTCAGATAAGAATATAGTATTATATCAAGAACATATATATTTCATAGAAAGCTTACTTATACACAGAAAAAAATGAATGTGCAATAATACCTGTATTTCTCAACCATTTTTATATCACGGCACATTGACACACATGGTCAAGCTTCCACGGCGATCTGAAATGATTATTATGATGATGAAGAAACATTATGCGAGAAATATTTCATTATAAATTTAATTACTAAGACAAAATAAATGCTCCATTACAACCGAAAAAGAAAAAAAAAGAATGTATATAATGTTAATTATGAATTCTTATAAACTCTTTCTTATAACTATTAATTTTTAAAGAGATGTTTCAGTTTGACATTTTGTAATTAGAATGTTTTCTTTACAATTTATCTTAAATCATTTTACAACGATAATCATTTTACATTGTAACCCTTTCCTTTCAAAAGGCATAATTTATCTCAGAAAGAATTAAATTTATCTGAAGATGTGAAACCTTTTTTTTTTTTTTTTTTTTTTTTTTCTTGCATTCTCTTATTAATTCTCATATTAATTTTCTTTAATAGTATACAAGCAAAAACATAAACTTTTTGACACCACGTCTCATTTCAGAATAAATTGCAAAATATGAAATGTTAGATGTTAAAGTATCAATATGTCTATCAATTTTTTTAAATCTCGATAAAACTTGACTAAAACTTGAGCGGAGCACCGCTGCGTCATGTCGTGGATTACCTGTTGCGAACCACCGTAATGTAGAAATAATAAAATTGGCTTCTTAGCAAATGAAATGGAGTGACCAGAAATAAAAAATATTTAAAATATAATTACATTATATTCAATACAAAACAATACAATTATATAGAAAGATAATGTGCAATCATGTGTGGTATAGTATTAATAAAAAAAATTATTATTTTTTAAACACATTGTATGAGAAATTAAAAATATTTAATAGAGTTATAAATATGTTATTTAAAGAAAAATAATGTAATTACTAAGAAAAGAGGCTATGTAATATACTCATGTGGTATAGCACAAAATAAATTTACGTTTTAAGGAAATAAAATGCGGTGTACTGGAAATGCAAAATGAATAAAAAGATTAACAGTGTATTGCTTAATACAAAGCAATTCATTCAACAGCAGAATATATAACGTACAATATTAAATATTATTTAAAAATTACCTTTGTTTACACTCCCATAAGCACAAAGCCTTTAAATAAGGCAATACACGCGATACATAATTTTTAAACTTGTGTTTAAGAATACAAAAAAAAAAAAAAAAAAAAAAAAAAAAAACATATTATAATATGCTTACATTTTATCAAAGTAGAAATTTGTAAACAGTTATTTTACTCATTTCATTCTCATGCTCTTTAAATATATTAGAACATACAGAGGACTTCGTTAAAATGATACAGTCGTTTCCTACACGACAAGATATATGTAGCTAAATTTATGGGGTTTAAAATCCAGATTTCAACATAACCTCAGAATTGTTGAAATAAATAATCATAATGATATAAGCTTTTGCAGGAACTCGACTAAACGGAATATTACTTCGGAATTCGTAATCAATTTACCATATAAACAACGCGCGATAGTTAGTAACTATACACTAATAGGTTATATCAAGTGGAAAACTGATATCAATAATAAGTTAAAGCTTTGAATTTTATAAATGTAATTGCAATAGAAAGCATGATATATTCCCCGGAAGCTAACATTATACTAAGAATTAGAAAGACTTGAGACATCTAAAATTTCTGCTTCTATTGATGCATTGGCTTTTAAATTAAAGTAAACAAAAATTTAAATGTTTGAGTTAAGAAAACAGAAGATATATTCCTTAGAAATCTTATGAGGAAATGATAGAGAGAAGGATAGCAATTATATATTTAAGGCTGTTCTCAAATCCAAATTGGTTACTTTCTGCACATTTTAAAATTATTTTTTGTTCTCAAACACATGGAATTAATATGTGCTCTTATTCAGAAACTATGGAATCGAACTGTTTTCCATTCTTTGCTAAACGCAGAAAAATTTCAAAAAATACAATCACATTTTGCGTTTTGAACCGAATATCGTTCGCGACAACGCGCAAGAGAGGGAAAAAAGCAACCGTTACAAAACACCAATTGTTTATAATTCAAATTGTAATTCATTTATCGAAAAAACTATTCGATGTAAAATGAGTCAGAAAGTTTCGCGTTGTTGAGCGGGGAAAAGTATTTTTTATGAGAACAGCCTGAAATAATCTTGAAATAGCTTGATATAAATATATGAACGTGTTAGACGATTTCTTTAACTTTAATTAATGCTTGAAGCACTGATGTTTCATTAGTTATCAAATGTTAGCACACTGAAAAAAAAAATGTTGATTTTATAGTATAATACTATACTGGCATCCCAGCTGCCAGTATTATACCGTAAAATTAATAGTAATAAACAGTAAAATAAGCAGTAATACAGTAAAAAACGCTACCGCTCATGCGTTGTAGCCTATTACTGCTTATTTTACTGTTTATTACTGTTAATTTTACGGTATACTACTAGCAGCTGGAATGCCAGTATTATACTGTAAAATCAGCATTTTTTTTTTTTTTTTTTTTTTTTTTTTTGCAGTGCATGGAAATAAATATTTTTCAGAAATAATCACTATTGTTTACTTTCTTGTTATGGAAATTCTGTAAATTTCTATGCCTATTTTTTCTATTACTCATTATTAAAAGTATTAATAGCATTGTTTTTCTTCATTAAAATTTACTATTCTATGAATTACTTACATCTGTTTTTTAGATAAAATGAAGCATGCACAGAAAAAAAAGTATATTCAATAAGTCCGTGTCGTATAGCAATAATAAAATTTGCTCCTGCAAGAAAATTAAATACAGTGCTGATCAATGCCAGATGTTTAAGATATTAATATGTGCAATACAAAGCAGTACAATTATTATGGAAAAAATGTGTAATCTATTAAAAGTCATGCATTCATTAAATTTATTTCTTCAAATAAATAAAATAATCATACGTGATATATGCAAAATATTACAAATTCATATATGGTATTGAATACAAAATGGAACAAAAACCAAGACAGAAAAATGTGTAATAAACTCCCGAATTAAATATGTTTCTTTAGACAAATGAATACAGTCTACGTGGAATGAGAAATATTTAAGATACATACGTTATTCAATACAAAAGAATACGACAACAAATAATCTAATATTTAATATTTAATATATTTAAGAATTGCACATGCTTCCCGTAAGTAGAAAACTTCTAAATACTCAAATTCACACACAATAAGCATTTTTCTGAACTTCTCATTTGGAAAATTAGAAAAACATTATAATATCCATTATAATAAACATCCTATCAAAACAGAAATTTGTAGATGGATATTTAATGCATTTATTTCTCATGCTCATTAAATATGTTAGATCATACAGAGAACTTCATTAAAATGATATACAGTCATTTCCCACATGGTAAAATATGTGATACGAAATTTGCGTGGTTTAAAGCCTAGATTCGAACATAGCTTCAGAATTATTGAAATAAATAAACATAAAGGTCTAAGCTTTTATGGGAACTCCATTGGACGGAATATTACATCGGAATTCGTAATGAATTTGCTGTATAAACAAAGCGCGATAATTATTAACGTGTATAATTATACGTCATATCAAGTGGAAAACGAATCAATAGCCAGTTTAAGACTTTGAATTTTATAAATGTTATTGCAACACAAGTAACAAAATAATCTCCAGAAACGAAAATTGTAGTACTAGAATTACAAAGACTCTAGAAATCCAAAATTTCTACTTCTATGAGGCATTGGCTTTCAAATTAAAGTAAACAAAATTCAATTGATTAAGTTAAGAAAAAAAAGGCTATATGCCTTAGCAATCTAATGAGGAAATAATAGATAAGGGAAAAATAATAGTAATTTTAGATTTAAAGTATAGCTTCGTAATAGCATGTTAGAAATATAAACATGTTAGATGATTTCTCTAACTTTAATCGACGCATGAATCACTAGTATTTAATTATTTATTATTCATAAATCTTGATACGTGAATTATTCTTTTTATTATAGAAAATAATGCAATAACGAAGAATTGTATGCGTAAAATTTAATAAATTTAAAAAATACAGAGGTTTGTCATAAACACAAAGATTTTAAATTCATCAATACATACACGATGAACACGGACAGTTTTCTGAACTCGACAAGAAAAATCGTATGTTACAGTCTATCAAAACGGAAATTTGTAGGCGTGTGTTTAATTCATTTATTATGCTCATTAAATATATTTCAACATATAGAGTATCATTAAAATGATACAACCAGTTCCCGCATGATGAAATATGCGATGCGAAATTTATGTGGTTTACAGTCGAGATTGTAATGTAATGACAGAATTATCGAAATAAATAAGTATTGACGATTTCATAGAAGCTCCACTGAACTGAATATTACATTGGAATTCGTAATCAATTTACTATATAAACAAACGCGCGGCAGTTAGTAACTGTATGCTAATAAGTTCATCAAGTGGAAAACGAATGAATGACAAGTTTAAGATTGTGAATTCTGTAAATGTTATTGCAACAAAAAGCACAAAATATTCCCCAGAAACAAAAATTATATTAGAATTAGAAATACTTTGGGAATCCTTATTTTCTGCTGTTATTGATACAATCGCTTATAAATTAAAGTAAATAAAAATTAAAACAATTGGGTTAAGAAAATGAAGATATAATTTAGCAATCAAAGTAAGAAAGAATAAAGATAAAAATGATAGTAATTTTAGATTTAAAGTATCTTGAAATAGCGTTCTAGAAATATAATCATTTTAGATGAACTTTTTAAAAATTTTAATTAATAAATGAATCACTTGTATTTCATTATTTACTACAAATACAGAAGGAAATATGAATTATGCTTATTTAATACAAAGCAATGCGATAACTAAGAATTTTATCTGAGAGATTTAATAAATTACAAAAAATATATGCAGTCAAACTTCGTTAACACGAACACGCTTAACGCGAATTACTTTTAGCACGAACTGTTTCCGATTACCACGTCCAGTTGTATGTAATGTATTTAAGTTCGAATAATACGAACTACTTTTATAATGAACAAAAAAAGTTCCCCTTGAGTGTTCGCGTTAACGAGGTTCGACTTATATCTTTCACATAAACACAAAACTTTCAAATTACATCAATACACGCATGATAAATGATTTTCGAATTCACGAAGATAAATTGTGTAATATGCCATAACGAAACATATAAAAAAATGTACCATATAAAAATAATAATAATAAATTTGTAGACTGTTGTTTAGCTTACTTTTTTCTCATGCCCATTAAATAAGTTGGAACATAAAGAGGGCTTCATTAAAATCATATAGTTACTGCCCATGTGAGGAAATATCTAATGCAAAATTTATATAGTTTATAGTCTAGATTGCAACATAATGACAGAATTACCAAAATATATAAATATAATAAAGACCTCCACTCTCCATTAACTCCAGTGAAATAAATATTAGGTACATTGGAATTTGTAATAAATGTACCATATAAACAACACACGATAGTTAGTAACTTATACACTAATAGGTTACATCAAGTGGGGAAAAGAATCAATAGAAAGCTTAAGAGTTTGATAGATGGAATTTGATAGATTGAATTTAATAGATGTTATTGCAACACAAGCCATAAAATAATTTCTAGAAACAAAAAAAGTACTAGAATTAGAAAGACTTAAGAAATCCGAACTTTCTGCTTCTACAGTGCATTGGCTTTTAAATTAAACAAGAATTGACATGGTTCAGCTAAGAAATCATAGATATATATGGCTCAGGATTATAATGAGAAAATATATGCGCGTGATTATTATTATTTATTTTTTTTACCAGAGAAGAATATTTATACATCTCAATGAAATACAGGGTGGTGGGCAACTAACACATGGGCTGATAAGTTCCCGGTCTAATAAAGAAAAGAAAACTTTATAACTTAATGACTTTATAACTTTATAACTTTAATAAATAACAGAACTTTAATAATAAATAATAATAATTTAATAATAATAATCATTTAATAATAATCATTTAATAAATAAATAATAATAATCATTTAATAATAAATAACATAATTTTATAACGAAAAAGCTTCAAACAGGGCTCCAGAATCATCGACTCGTTGTTGATTTTGGTCAAAAGTCAACACGCGCGGCAGCCACTTTAACAACAGCTTTTTCATAGACAGATGTTCATTCAAAATAAAACCCACACGTTCCTTGGATATCTTCAGAGTCTGAGCTATCTCCTGCAACTTCACTTTACGGTTCCCCAAAACGATTTTGTGGACTTTTTTATGTTTTCCGGAGGAAGCCCCTGTTTTGCGTGTTGCATCACTGGTGTCCGTACGACCACGTTTAAATTCAGCAAACCAGTCAATAATGTTTGATTTACCTGGTACAGTGTCCGGATAACGCTTATCAAGCCAAGCTTTTGTTTGAACGGTGTTTTTCCCATCAAATAACAATTCTTGAAATTCCTGTTTATCCATTTTTTTTATCAACAAAGTCGTTCAACTAAAACCACTCTAACGTTTTATCGAAAGGGCGAATCGTCGTGACATTTTTTCTGCTTCCTTTTAAAGGTTAGTATTTACTAAAAAAAAGCATCGGTTCGGCAATTGCAATGCCATCTGTGTGCCAGAACGGGAACTTATCAGCCGATGTGTTATCTTCCAAATTTTTAAATGGTGGTAGAGGAGACCAAAATAAGCATTTTCTGCCGTAGAATGTGTGTCCTGAAATGACGCGTATAAGTTTTTCAACGTATATCTTCGTATATCAACAATGAATCTTGAAGTTTAAATCAATCAATCTCCACCATTAATGTTCCTCAGAAGTGAATAGTACCATGGCATATATCATCTGAGCTGAATATTACAAAAGCATTCTTAATCAATTTACCAGGTAAACAATTGTGCGAAACTCAGTAAATATTTATGGATAGATTTTACCATGCGAAAATGAATCTCTTCTAGATTTCAAGTCTGAACATGATAAATCAAATTACAAAAGAATAAGAAATACTAAATCATGCCTAGAGAATAAAATGTTGCTAGCACTAAAATGGCTAAAACAAAATCGAACATAATTTCTAAATACACAGATCTACAAATGAATTTTAAGAAATATACTTAAAACAAATTAATGTTTTAGCAATCCACTAAGAAAATAAATACAAGTAACTAAATTTTCGAGAATATTTTTTTTTACTTCTCAAATTAAATGTTTTAAGTTTTAGGGATTGCAATCCCGTAGAGTTTTCAATCCCATGGATCTTAATTCTAGTGAGCTCCCCAACTTTTTAAATTCAATCATGAAAGAAGACATTTTTAAACAACTTTAGGTAATTTCAGCAAATTAAATGAAAAAAGGAAAGCAAGGCTAAAAGTTTTAAATTAATTTTAATTATTAAAACATTTTAAAAACAATGTATAAAAATACATTTTTACAATTCAATTAACTGTTTCTGATATAAAAAAAATTTTAGCATATCGGTTAAAGTTAAAATACAGTAAGATAGCCTTGGTAAAAATTAGAGAGACAGAATTATCTATGTACCTGCACGGTATTTATTTACACTATAAAGGTGCGATCAGACTGCATTCTGCCATAGCGGTTTCTTTGTCGGTTTTTTTTTTTTTTAACTGGCTAGTCTTCTGCAGTACTGCAAGAGGGGAATACGCCTCGCAGGGACTCCCTGATATATTCATCACTTCTTCTTTATTTTGTTCAGACTCCCCTTTCTTTTGTTGATAGCTACAGAACCTATAGAAAAAAAGACTAGAGAGATAATTTGACTTTTTAAAGCAAAATTTCGAAAATTTTGTCTGTATGTATTGTAAAGAATTTGAGCTTCGACATCCAGCTGCACTATGTGTCATTCTAGCATTTCCTGTGAGTACACTTAACTGCATACCTTCCCTCGCTATTTTTGCCTTGAAGACTAGCAGACGCCGAATTCTATTGTACTGTGAGCGGAAAGTTCGGACAGTGATGAAGTGGTAAGGCGTTACCCAAAAAGGGGTCTTATGCTTTGATCCTTGCCGAGTTCGTGGGAAAGAGTTCATCTGCGAGAGAAGCGATCTCTGCACACGATTTTTAGGTTTGCGCCCGAAACTTTGCCCTTTGTCTTAGAACGTCCAATGACGGACTTAGTGAAAACGAAACAGAGGGATCTCAAGGCTGCTAAGAGGCTGGAGAGTTTCGAGGGGCCCGCCTCGACAAAGCCCCCGCCCCCAGAAGAAGTTCTCCTGCGAGAATGAAAAAGTGAGAGAGGACAGTTTTTGGAGAGATCGAAAAGGAGAGTGTTGACTCTCTGGAGAAGGGAAAAGGAAACGTCAGTTTCTAACTCAGCGTGGTGTAAGCGCTAGTGAGGTCCGACCTCTAGAATTGATACAGCAGGTATCCGCTGAAAATCCCAGCGAAGTGAAAAAGCACACCAAGTGCGAGAGTGAGAGTTCTTAGACTCAGAATTAACGAGCATTAGTAGATCTTCCGAAGAAAAGGAACGGACGAGCCTTGGTCCGAATGAACTTTGTTTTGTAGTCACGACTGTCTGAAATGTTTAGAGACTTTTGTTTGTTTCAGTTACACTTGGAGTCAAGAGGTCATTAATTTATAAGCGATTGACTCACGAAAAATAATTAAATGCTGTAATTAACTTTCTTGTACATATTTTCATTAGAATTAATATTGGTATGCAATAAATTCTATTTTCTAATTTATACGAGAAATTCTCTGTGCCAGCGATCCGATCTCGCTACCACTCACCATCTTTTATCGGGTCGGTATAGAGGAGTTACTACAACTGGTGGCTTGCGGTGATGGATTAATTAGCAAAAATTTATGACATTCTCTAAAGACAAAGAGTGGACTCTGAAATTTAAATGATCAAAGTGCTCCAAGAAAGAGTATCCTTGTGACTTGTGACCTGAGTCTCCTTAGACGCCCCTGTGGATCAACACAGCATCAGAAAGAGAAATCTACCAAGAATTCTGGAGAGTGTTCCCCCATCTGAAAAGTGTGACAGAGAACCCCGTCTGTGCTCCTGAGAATCTCTGAAGTCTGTGCTTCTGACGCCCTGAAAGACTCTTAGTAATGGAGGTAAGCTCTTTTTATACTCAGAGTGGCTTTAATTGTTATTAGTGTTTGTATAGGTGTTGTAGGCTTCAAAAAAAAAAAAAGTTGTATGTTTATTTTTGTGAGAGTAAATATTTTGAGAAATTTTTCCGGTAGAAAAAAAAAAAAAAGTATGATGAGATACTTCCGAGATTACTGTAACTTATTTAATAGACAAATTTTGTAGTTAAAAATTAAATTATTGTTGAATTAATTTAATGCAAACTGAGAGTTGTGCAGTGTTACAAAATTTTAGCTGAATCTATAAATGAGAGTTCATTGAAAAAAAAAAAGTATTGAACGCATTTCATATTTTACGATAACAGAGTTGATTTTATATGTTTTTTGTGAATTATTCTAAATTTTTTAAGAGTGGATGCAGAGATTAAGACCACCATTGATTTAAAAAAAAAAAAAAAGGGAATTGAATGAGACTTTTGCAATTTAAAATATTTTTACTGTGCTTTTTGAATTTGAAATTTTTGTTTTGTGTAGAATTTATCCCATATGTATTTTATAACCAAATACCAAGGTGAATGTAGACGTTAGGATAGAGTTGCTTATCTTTATTTGTTGCATATTTCTTATATATTATTGTTATGCGTACTTTTTATGAGCGTATATTTTGGTAATATTTTGACGCACTTGGTAGGATTTGATTTAATCTTATTGTATTGTTTCATATTTGTGGGAAAGATAATTTCTAATTTTATACTTTAAAAATGTCGGAGCTTAAATATTTTAGGAAAGCTGATTTGCAAACGTTAGCTTACGAATTTGAGGTCATTTTAGAGGAAAATGATACTGTACCGAAAATTATAAAAAAAATAGAGTCGTCAGAGGGTTTTGAGAAAGAGCTAGCTTTAGCACAAATTAAACTTATAGAAAAAGATAGGGAAAATAAAGTGGAGCGGGAACATGAGTTAGCTAGGTTAAAAGCGACGCAAGAGTCAGATGACCGGAGTACCGCATCTAGTAGCATCTCAGTTAGAACGAATCATTTACCCCTAAAAACAATTATGCATCGCTTTGATGAAAAGAATTCGGATATTTCGTTGTTTTTGAATTTATTCGAGAGACAGGCAAAAAAATGTAATCTAAATTCGGATGAGTTGGTGACGAATTTACTATCATTATTACCTGTGGGAATGGCCGAGTTAATTTTAAGAGAACCCGAAGACAAAATTGATGATTTTCAATATGTGAAAGAAAAACTGTTAGAACGCTATCGTTTGAATGCAGAGACATACCGACAAAAATTTAGTCAACATCCACGAAATCCTAATTCAGTTTGGAAGGATCTGATTTTTGAACTTAATAGTTTTTTAGAAGGTTGGCTGTCATGCTTACAAGTTTCGGATTTTGAGGGTTTGAAAAATTTGCTTGTCACGGACCAAATCAAACGGAGAGCGTCTCCAGAAATGCGCGAACATTTTATAGATAACTGGGCAGAGATTAAAAACCCGGAAGAATTAGTAAGGCTTTTAGATGCGTACGAGGCAATCAAGCGCCCCTCTAAAAAGACGTGGAATCCGAAACTCCCTTTAGAGAAGAAATTTGAAAGACCCAGAACTTTTGAAAATGGGCGAAACAGTAACAGAAATCCGGAGACTAACTTTAACTGGAGGGATCGCGATGATCATAAAGAAAGGGAAAGAGTTTACGAAAAAGGGCGAGAAGTGAAGTGTCACGCGTGTTTTCAAAGCGGTCACTACAAAGTAGATTGTCCGGAAATTAAAAAGAGAGATGTTGCGCGGGTCAGTCACTTAATAAGTAAGCCGACACTTGAAGAAACCTTCTCCCCTTATTTGAGTAAAGTGTTAGTGAATGGAACTCAGACAACTGCTTTAACTGACACTGGGAGTGAAATTGACATCATCGCATACGACTTGGTCAGTCAAGATAAATTGAATGGAGATCACGTATGGATTAAGACTCCGCTGGACAGTAAATTGTACTGTTTACCTATAGCAGAGGTCACTTTAGAAATTGAAGGCGTGGGGGTTATTGAAACGAAAGCGGGAGTTAACAATAAAGATTCAGATATGTTTTACTATTTGTTGGGTAATCACACTCAAAAATTGTTAGAACAGGCGAAGAAAAAACCCGAATTGATGAATGCAGTTTTGACGCGGGCTCAAAAGAAAAAAATTGACCATACTCCAAAGCTGGAAGATAAGCGGATTATGTTTTCCGATAAGGAAGGGGAGAATGTTCACCGACACGATGAAGCGGAAACTTTGAATTCAGTAAAAGAAAAAGAAGGGGGAATTTTTCGCGAGTGCAGTGAAGCGGAAGCGTTGAATTCAAAACTAGAGGGTGAAAATCTAGAAAACCCTATTGAACTGGTCAGTGTGGATAAGGGATTATCGCCTTTGCCGATATGTGAGGAATCTTCGATCTTAGCAAACATTGAAAGAGGGGTTAGTAAAATGGAACATGACAGGTATCCATCATTCGAAGAGATTAGAGGGAAAGGGGAAATTGAAGAAACGCATTGTAATGCGGGAGATTCTTTGATAGTGGCAAAAGCCAGAGACAATCGCGTGAATGTGGGGAAGCAGGTGTTTGTCCCATTGCCTTATCAGGCAGATATTTTTGGCGCGTGCCTTGAAAAAGTGTCATTACACTTAGGGAAAGTTAAAGGAAATGTGTCAGAATACTTGAACCTTGGGAAAAGATTGATAAGCGATTTAACTACCGCATTTCTAAAAAGGTTCGGTGTTAAGTTGAAAAATCCGAGAGTGTGTCGCACAATAAGCGATAGTATTGCATGTTGGCATCGAAAAGTTAGAAAGCTTCTGAAAGCGTTAGTATTTGGAGAATGGATAAGAGAAACGGAGGAAAATAAATTCGTGAAGGGATGTGTGTTTAATCTCACGAACAGGTTAAAAAGAGGTCGAGTTTTAGCCGTTGAAAATGTGTCAGAAAAACGAGAAAAGAGGAAATTTTGGTTTGACAGAAAGGCGGTAAAACGGAAGCTTAATGTGAAAGATGAGGTTTTAGTTTTAACTACCAGAAAGCCTATTAAAATGTCAGATAGTCGGGTAGGGCCGGGAAGAAATGACTCAATAATTACGGAAACGAATTATATTGTGAATGTTCCTGGGAGGCGACAGAAATCCCAGATTTCTCACTTGAGTTTAGCAAAGCCTTACAGAAAACGGGTGGAGTTAGCAGATATCTTAACGCGGGAAATAAACGCACTTAAGAATTTCTGTTTACCGTATCTAGATGATTTGGCGATTTTTTCAGATAGTTGGGAGGACAATATGCGTCATCTAGAAATAGTATTAAAAAGGGTTAATGACGCGAAACTAAAAATCAAATTGGCGAAATGCAAGTTCGCTCAGAAAACCGTAAAATATCTTGGGCATATTGTAGGTGAGGGCAGACGGAGGCCAGCTGAGGCGAAAGTAAGGGCAATTAAGGAATTACCGGTTCCGAAATCGAAAACTGAAATTCGTAGATGTTTGGGAATGGCTGGATATTATTCCCGGTACATAAAAGATTATGCAGTGATTGTAGAACCATTAACGAGGGCGCTTAAAGGGAAAAATAAAAAAGAAAAGATTGCATGGAGCGACGAAATGGGAAAAGCCTTTGAGACTTTGAAAATGAAGCTTACTGAAGAACCGGTGCTTTACGCTCCTAATTTTCAGAAAGAATTCATAGTACAAACTGATGCTAGTGACTTAGGTATTGGCGTGGTTTTGGCTCAAAGAGAGGGATCGGAAGAGCACCCCATAATATATTTAAGTCGAAAATTTACTGATAGTGAGAAAAGTTTCTGCGCCACTGAAAGAGAGTGTGCAGGGATTATTTTTGCGATAAAAAAGTTAAGGCATTATATTGATGGACAAAACTTTTCTATCGAAACCGATCACAATCCTTTGGTGTTTCTAAAAAAAAATTCTGGAAATAATCCCAGATTATTAAGGTGGTCCTTAGCTCTGCAACCTTATAATTATGCCATTTCTCATCGCGCAGGCAAAGACATTCCGCATGTTGATTGTCTGAGTCGAGTTTAAGGAGATTTCTTGATAAACTTTTGTATATAATTATTTTAAGATTTTTTATTTTTTATTTCACTGTGTTTTATTTCATTATATGTGCATGATTTCTTATCAGAGCGCGGAAAAAAAAAAGGAAGGTAGTATTATCTTATTCATGTATGTTTTATTTCTTGCCACTCTGATGTAATTTGAGCTTGCAATTCTTTATCCGACTCTTAGAGATTCTTAGTGTTTCACCCTTAAGAATCGTTTGAGGAGGAGGTGCTGTAAAGAATTTGAGCTTCGACATCCAGCTGCACTATGTGTCATTCTAGCATTTCCTGTGAGTACACTTAACTGCATACCTTCCCTCGCTATTTTTGCCTTGAAGACTAGCAGACGCCGAATTCTATTGTACTGTGAGCGGAAAGTTCGGACAGTGATGAAGTGGTAAGGCGTTACCCAAAAAGGGGTCTTATGCTTTGATCCTTGCCGAGTTCGTGGGAAAGAGTTCATCTGCGAGAGAAGCGATCTCTGCACACGATTTTTAGGTTTGCGCCCGAAACTTTGCCCTTTGTCTTAGAACGTCCAATGACGGACTTAGTGAAAACGAAACAGAGGGATCTCAAGGCTGCTAAGAGGCTGGAGAGTTTCGAGGGGCCCGCCTCGACAAAGCCCCCGCCCCCAGAAGAAGTTCTCCTGCGAGAATGAAAAAGTGAGAGAGGACAGTTTTTGGAGAGATCGAAAAGGAGAGTGTTGACTCTCTGGAGAAGGGAAAAGGAAACGTCAGTTTCTAACTCAGCGTGGTGTAAGCGCTAGTGAGGTCCGACCTCTAGAATTGATACAGCAGGTATCCGCTGAAAATCCCAGCGAAGTGAAAAAGCACACCAAGTGCGAGAGTGAGAGTTCTTAGACTCAGAATTAACGAGCATTAGTAGATCTTCCGAAGAAAAGGAACGGACGAGCCTTGGTCCGAATGAACTTTGTTTTGTAGTCACGACTGTCTGAAATGTTTAGAGACTTTTGTTTGTTTCAGTTACACTTGGAGTCAAGAGGTCATTAATTTATAAGCGATTGACTCACGAAAAATAATTAAATGCTGTAATTAACTTTCTTGTACATATTTTCATTAGAATTAATATTGGTATGCAATAAATTCTATTTTCTAATTTATACGAGAAATTCTCTGTGCCAGCGATCCGATCTCGCTACCACTCACCATCTTTTATCGGGTCGGTATAGAGGAGTTACTACAGTATCTTACAAGTAGCTCGCAATTATAAAAGGTGCCCTTTCTTCTTCTATGTTGTTCCGTATTTTGAAATTATTTGAATGAATGACAAGTTTAAGATTGTGAGTTTTGTAAACGTTATTGCAACAAAAAGCACAAAATATTCCCCAGAAACAAAAATTATATTAGAATTAGAAAGACTTGAAGAATCCTAATTTTCTACCATTACTGATACATTCGCTTATAAATTAAAGTAAATAAAAATTTAAACGATTGGTTTAAGACAATAAAGATATAATTTAGAAATAAAAGTAAGAAAGAATAAAGTTAAAAATGATGGTAATTTTAGATTTAAAGTATCTTGAAACAGCGTTCTAGAAATTATAAACATTTTAGACGAACTTTAAAAATTTTAATTAATAAATGAAACACCTATGTTTCATTATTTACTACAAATATAGAGGGAAATATGAATTATGCTGAACAGACATATACGAAAATATTTCAGCAGCATTTTTTACACTTCTTGAAATATATACAAGGTGTCCCGAACATATTGAAACGCGGTACAATTTTTTACCTGTTGGAGATACATAAGCAATGTAAATTGCAAAAGTGTTCAAAATAAGGTAGGAATGAAGATTATGTTGATGAAATAGTCCTGCTATTAATTTTCAAAAAGTTATATTTAAAAAAAATTTATATGGTCCATACATATTTAGTGGGGAGGAAAATCGTGCTCTGACACATACAACACTGCAAATTTCATCTTTTTACGACCAAAACTTTGAAACTTCAAAGTATCAAAACAATTGAATTTTGGTCGTAGAAGAATGAAATCTTCATTGTTGTACTCGTCAGAGAACGGAGAAAATTTTTCTAATAATAACTTTCAAGACCAATAAACAGTATGAAATTTTAAAAAGTGCAATTAAAAAATAACAAGTTGGAAATTGTACGTCAAACGTTACAAACGAGGTGCGTTCGTACGCACGTTTTAGAATTAAATTCATGATATCCCGTGCGTAGAACGGGTTAAACAGCTAGTTAAGTATATATTTTATGACACTGTTCATACAAATATCTTAACTAGTTATATAAATATTCAGATATATATGTATCCGCTAGTTATATAAATATTCAGATCTTGATGATTTTTAATTCTGTGAAATGAATTATATCGTCTGCAGATTAATTTCTGTAATAGAATAAGTATCTCGGTCGCTTGACGATTTAACATCCATCGGAAGCTCCTATAACAAAAAAGCACCGATTAAAAAAAAAAATCAAATTTTTTAATAAATATTTTTATTAATATCTCCTAAAGTTTTGATTCGATTTTAATAAAATTTGAAATGTCTCGACAAAATTCTGCAAAGATAATATATTTTAAATTGCAAACCATTTGGTTGGGTAGTTTTTGCGTTGTTATATGCGGACAGACAGACAGACAGACGGACGGACAGACAGACAGACGGACGGACCAAGTGACGACTATAGGTGCTACGTATTTATATAATTACGAACGCACCTAATAATGGCAGGACTAGTTCATTAAGATAATTTTAATTCCTACCTTATTCTGAACACTTTTTCAAATTACATTGGCTATGTACCTCCACAGATAAAAAATTAAAGCTAGCTTCAATCTTTTTGAGAAACCCTGTATAGTGCTAACATTGCGAATTATCTATCACCAAGTTTGTCCAATCATATCACTAATATCAGTGTTTCTTTAGAAACAGTTCAAATTTCATGACATTTTCCAAATTTTCCACTGTTTCAAATTTCTATTGAACATTACAAGTACTACTAATATATGAAAAAGGGGCATATAATCAAATTTTATGTAAAATTAATCAAATATTGCTCCGCAATTAGATTCCTAATAGATAGTAAAAATAGACTTATAAAAAAATAGACTGATATACGGATAAATAACGTATGATAACAGACTTTAAAATAGACTGATAAATGAAATCTTTTGTCAGAAAACAGATTTAATTGAAAATGCGAAATTAATCAATTTTAAATTAAAAAATAACGTAATGATTTTTTTTCATCAATTTTCATTAAGGTTAATATGCAGCTTCGCTTCTTGAATACGGCTAAGCTTTTAAATTGAAAATGTCCGCTTATAAAAAAAACAGTAACTAAGTCATAAAAGTAAAAATTAACAACGATAGGGATCGGCCTCAGCTGTCCTATGCAAAAAAAATCATTTAAAAATATTAAAATACGAGCGAGAAATCGCGCAAGAACCTTACCATAGACTTAACATTAGCTTGAGCGTATTTTCGCGTGACTGATGTAGGCTCTTAAGTAAAGTTGACTGTATATTTTTTTGCTCTAAACGCTTCATCTAAGCCAACCGTACTCAACCTTTTTTTCTCGCGGGCCGCAAACATATGTTTGCGACGTTAGGCGGGCCACAACACACTTGTATAATAATGTAAAAAAAATATAGATTTCTATTGAAATGCCGTGAAGATTGCTGTTTTGAAATAGTGGTATAAAACTTTTTGCTGCCAATTTTTTCTGCGACAGATATTTAACACTAATAAGCCTTATTAGCTATATGATAAGTATAAAACGTAACAATAATATCAATGCAGCAAATCCAAATCCTCAAAAAAATAGCGGGGGGGGGGGGGGGGGTTCTAATAAATCAGTTTTTTTTTTCTCAATGCAAAAACTATTTTTTTTTTTTTTAATGTAGAAATATACAGTGCAAATTAAATTAATTTGGAATAATGTTTGTTTAGTGTTCAGGATTAAGAAATGTATACACTACTATAGCACAAGTAAAACTACATGTGAAAAAAAAACTTTGACTAAGGAAACTTCATATAAGATATTTTCAGGTAATTTTAAATTAGTAATTGTAAATAACAGGAGATTGTCCTCCCATTAAAATATATAAAAGATCATTGAAAATATTACAAACTTTTCACACACATCTCAATTAATTTTATAAAAATAAGGATTAATGACTATGTGTCCTCGGACCGCACATAAAAGGTCGCCGGGCCACATGCGGCCCGCAGGCCGCAGGTTGAGTATGGCTGATCTAAGCTGTAATTATTTGTACTGCCAAGTTAGGTCTCATGCTTACTGTATTCAGTGGTGTCTTCTTCATCATTGGAAAGTAGACGCAATAATAGCCACTAAAAGAACTTCAGTTCTTTACTTTTATGCCATGTACTATCCTATTTTACTTTATTATTATTATTACTCAACAACTTCAATATATACCATAGTTTATTGAAAATTAAATTTTTACTCCTCTATAGAATTTTTTATTAGATTAAATAATGTTTGGTTTTGCTTACCGTTTATGTGTAGTTCTTTTTGCAGTTGCGTTTCTTTTGACATAGAAATAAATATACTTTCTTATAGTTATCATTTGAAAAACGACTACATAAACTTTTTATATTCACATCCGGCGCCACGTCAAATCTTTCTTAATGGTTAAAAATATTTCCTGAATTCTTTTTTTTTCACTATCAGAATGATTGCGAAAATGGCATCATTTTCGGCAAGCGATAAATCAAAAAAAAATTTTCTATATTTTCATTTCATCCCATGAAACATTGTGTTACTTTTTCTTTTCAAATGTGTTGCGATTTTTCTTATACCACCTTAAGGCTACGCTTTAGATGTATATTGTTAACTGTTTCTGTGCGTAACATCATTTCAAATAAAATACTGTATCAATCTGAATTGTCAGAATGAAAAATCGGGAGGTTACTGAAAATTAAATTTTTATTCATTTATGCAAATACTTATCAAATTAATAATGTTTGTTTTTTGGTTACTATTTATGTATAGATTCTTTTTGCAATGCCATTTCTTCTAAAACAAATTTTTTTATAGTTATCATTTGAAAGTCGGCTACATACAATTTATATATTTATGTCAAGTCTACGTTAATGTTTAAAGTATTTTTGAATTCTTTTTTCTTTCCTGACCATCAGAATGATTTACAAAAATGGCGTCATTTTCTGAAAGCGATAAATCAACAGCACTTTCTTATACTCTTATTTCGTCCCATGAAATATTATGTGGTTCTTTTTCTTTTAAAATGCGTTGCGATTTTGTTTTGACCATTTTAAGTCTATATATTAGATATTTTACTTTGTTTACTGATTTTCTGTGTTTAACACCGTTTTAAATAAACTACTGTGTTTATCTGAATCGTCAAAATGAAAAATCGAGAGGTTACTGAAAATTAAATTTTTACTCCTTTATAGAATTATTTATTAAACAATGTTTGTTTTGGTTTATCTTTTATGTGTATAACATAGAAATAAATATAATTTCTTATAGTTATCGTTTGAAAGACGGCTACACATAAAATGTATATATTAACATCGGTGCAAAGTCAAATCAATGTTGAATTTAAAGTATTTCTTAAATTGAGTTTTTCTGACTCTCATAGATGTTACGAAGGTGGCATCATTTTCTGTAAACGATAATTCAACAACAATTTCCCATATTTTTATTTCATATGAAATATTATGTGTTAATTTTTCTTTTAAAATGCGTTGCGATTTTGTTTTGACCATTTTAAGTCTATATTTTAGATCTTATGCTTTGTTTACTGATTTTCCGTTTTAAATAAACTACTGTGTTTATCTGAATCATCAAAATGAAAAATCGAGAGGTTACTGAAAATTAGAATTTTACTCATTTATAGACTTATTCATTAAACAATGTTTATTTTTGCTTAACGGTTATGTGTAAATATTTCTGAAAATGGATTTCATATAACATAGAAATAAAAAATACTTCCTTTATAGCTATCTTTTCAAAGAGGGCTACGTAAAAATTTATATATTAACGTCGGTGCAACGTCAAATCAATGTTGATGTTAAAGTATTTCCCGAATTTTGTTTTTCTGACCGTCAGACCGATTACGAAAATGGTGTCATTTTCTTCAAGCGATAAATCATCAAAAATTTTCTATATTCTTATTTCGTCCCATGAAACATTATGTGTTACCTTTTCTTTTCAACTGTGTTGCTATGTTTCTTCAGCTCGAAAGAAAAATAATGCCTAAAAAGATTTTTAGGCTTCGCTTTAGAACTTTTGTTTATTGATTTTCTACGCTTAAAATCAATTCAAATAAAATACTGTCTGTATCTGAATCGTCAAAATAGAAAATCGTGAAATGTCTTTTTTCTTAGTTGATAAATTTTTACTCCTTTATAGAATTATTTATTAAACAATGTTTGTTTTTGCTTACCATTTATGTGTAATTATTTCTGAAAATGGATTTCATATAACATAAAAATAAAAATACTTCCTTTATTTTCAATTATCTTTTCAAGGACAGCTACGTAAAATTTATACATTAACATCGGTGCAACGACAAATCAATGTTGATGTTAAAGTATTTCCCGAATTCTGTTTTTCTGACCGTCAGAACGATTACGAAAATGGCGTCATTTTCTTCAAGCGATAAATCATAAAAAATTTTCTATATTCTTATTTCGTCCCATGAAACATTATGTGTTACCTATTCTTTTCAAATGTGTTGCTATGTTTCTTATAGCTATGTTTCTTATAAGCTCGAAAGAAAAACAGAGCCTAAAAAGATTTTTAGGCTTCGCTTTAGAACTTTTGTTTATTGATTTTCTACGGTTAAAATCAATTCAAATGAAATACTGTCTGTATTTCAAAATAGAAAATCGTGAAGTGTCTTTTAGATTAAAATATTAAGTTTAGCTTTGTGGCCTATGTTGAAAAACATAGTGAGAAAATAGAAAGTTTATTATCTTTATTAGAAAGTTCATTGTTTACGAAAATTTATTATTTTTCAAGACTTTTAGAGTTCATAAAATTACATTTTGTTTTATTTATCCTTTATGAATTTTCGTTTGATTCTAGATGTTTATTACGGCAGTGAGCAAGGTATAACATAATATAAATATATTTAAATATAGTAAATATATTTAAATATTGTAAATATATTTAAATATAGTAAATATATTTAAATACAGTTTAATATAAAAATAAAACAAATTGCATGTTAAAAAAAAAAAAAAAAAAGGAGCAAACAAAGGCCAAAAAAAAAAAAAAAAAAAAAAAAACGTTCATTTACGCAAATTTATTCTTTTTCAAGTATTTTAGTGTTCATAAAATTATATTTTATTTTATTTATTTTTGACGAATTTTTGTTTGATTCTAGATGTTTATTACGGCAGTGAGCAAGGTATAACATAAATATAGTACATATATTTAAATATAGTTTAATATAAAAATAAAACAAATTGCATGGTAAAAAAAATAATAATAATAAAAGGGGGGAAGTAATGTTGTTACTCTCAAAATTTATATAAAATATTTTATATTATTTGCTTTTTCATACTAAACTAAAAAATATTTATAATCATTTTAATAATTTAAAACTTTATCAGAATAGCTGATATAGTTGATATTTACATTGAAATCTTCTAAAAAATACAACTTAAGGTATTATGTGTATTTATTAAATTTCTATAAATAGTATTAATTGAATTTTCGAATTTGAAATACATATATGAAAAAGACTAGTACAGTATATATATATATATATATATATATATATATATATATATATATATATATATATATATCTAAGAAAACGTTTCATATATGTAAATAATATCTGAAAAGCATTTGTAAGAGCTTTTTATCCAAAATTTCTGGTATGAAATATGTGTTATATAACGGTACTTACTAAATATTTATTTGCAAAAAGCTATTTGTTCATCAGAATTTTTTTACTGCTTTATTATATCTACTTTTCCCCCACTGAAAACATTGTAGCGGGTCTATAATGTCTCATAGGCAATAAAAGAAAGTATTTTATTTATGTATTTATTCATTTTTAGTATTTATTACATTTAAGTTACATAGTGCATTTTTTATTTTCTAGAAAATAATTTTTTACGTTCATAAATTAAAAGCCATTTTCGAAAAATCCTGTTGTCTTTTAGGAGCAATATCACATCCATTTTTTGATATTACAGCATAGTTGAAATATACCTGAGTTTAAAATTTGCATTTTACGTTTATGGTGATGTAAGCTTACCCCATAGTTATTCTCAATGCTGCTTTTTATTGCTGTATGTATGGCCTCTTATTCTGGTGAAATTTATTTATTTATTTATTTATTTATTTATTTTTTTGTTCTTTGTCATTTTCCATGCTTTGAAAATACCTAAACATGTCTTTTGTAAGAAAACTTGGAGTTCTTTACATACATTCAGCCAGAAAGAGAATACGTTTGAATAAAGTTATTGACTATTTATGTTACTGAAACTGTTTTATTCAGCAACTTATTTTCATAGCAAGATCTCCTTGCTTTCGTATAAAACTCTTTTTGCAATAAATATATAAAATGCTTTTAGATTGTCTGACATATTTTCGAGCTGAATTTGCTTTTATAGTGTGTCTTTAAAATTTTTTATATAAAAATATAGACTCACATGTCAGAAAATAGTATGCAAATACTTGAAAAAAAAAATCTGAATACTATCTTTCTTTTTTTTCCTACATAATCAAAATGAAAAATTTCTAAGTAATTTCTGAATATATATTTATTTTTATTCTATTTTTGACTAGAATGCATATTCTCCTTTTATCCCACTTTACCAAAAACAACCGAAAAAATAGAAAAAAATATATGTATATCAAAGTATACAACATTGTCTCAGTAATAAATTTATGAAATAAATTTATAGAAATTAGTGTAATGATAATGAAAATTTTGAAATTTGTGCATAAATCTTTCATTAAAAGTTACAATATGTACTAAAATCAAAATCTAGACAATTGGCAGAATTCTAGAAAGAAAATAAACAGAAATATTTGAAAAAAGGGATATTTTAGAAAAAATACACACTTTGACCTACTTTTCGACCTACTTTTTCGAACAGTACTTTTATGAGTAATACTTCTATGGGGGGGAAAATATTACACTTTATTGAAATTTATATCTGTAAAATACGCTTCAGATTTCTTTCGATTTAAATTTCAAAGCAAAAGTTTCTTCCCCGAGGAAACATTAAGGCACTTTTACAAAAAGGAAAGATAAGTATACATTCTTTAGTTTCATCATATCAGGTTGAGTTTTTATAAATAAAGTACTACTGCACATTAGAAATGAGTCCTGGCTCTTTTTTCTGAGCCGACACCGAAAGTACGCAGTTAGAAAATTATTAATAAAATTTTAAAATTGTTTCAATATTATTTTTCTCATTTAAAAATCTCTTCTTTACATAAAAATAAGTATTAATCCTAAATGCTCCTTCATGACAAAGTTTCGTGATTTTCGTGTCCGAGAAATCTTTAGAATAGCAAATTTGTCATTTATACTCAACAACTTGAAGATATCTACAAAAGTCACAATTCTAATTATTTTAAAATATCATTGCACAGCTAAAGCAGAAAAACTTCTGTTTTCTTTTAGTTCTGGAGAAAGACTTCAAACATAAACCGAGAATAGACACAGGATATTTGACGGCTTCTTTATGTTACTAACACTCACTGCAAATTACCAGCACACATTGTGAACACATATGGAACACTTTCATTCAAAAAAAGTGTTCCAGTTACCTTAATGTGTACTGAAATGTGCTCCGCTATAAAGAAAGTGTACCGAAAGTGTTCTGATCAGAATATTTGTTAAATCTAAACTTGGAAACACATTTGCGAACAGATTGGGTACATTTGTGTACACTTGTGAAATAATCGCTTTCAAAAAGTGTACTAAAAAGTGTGCTTGAACAAAAGACGTGTTGTCAGAAGTATTCTAAAAACTGTTCCAAAATGTGTGCTTCAAAGTGTACTAAAAAGGTGACCAAATAAGTGTTCTAAAAAGTGTTCTGAAAAGTGTATAAAAATTTGCAGTGCTGGCCGTGCAAAGACTTATCCTTCCTCATGCACTTTTAAAATGTCAGACATAATCTAAACTAAATTGGTCTCTATAATATTTGAATATTTCATTTTGTTTGATTTTTGTTAACAAAATTAAAGGGTAGTTTGTGTTAATTCAGATATAAATAATTTAATGTTAATATTTTTAAAGGCGATTCATTGATTATTTATATTAGGAAAATATTTTTGGTTCATTATGTTAATCACGGTGTATAAAAACTTCTGAAAATTATTATAGACTGCAGTACATCATTTTAAACTTTACTATTGGAAGATACGTGCTTGTTTAAAGCGTTTTAGTAACCTGGAAAACAATTTCTAAAATGTGTCTACAATATTCCCAATGAAATAATAGCTCAGCTGTCAGATTACGTCTTAGATTTATATCTAGGGATATTGAGAATTCTTTCTTTTAATTTATGATAAAAGAAAGATTACAATGTAAAATATTATTTATCTTCCCTTGCTTATAATTAAATATATATATATATATATATATATATGAATGTTTTTAGCTTCATGTATCATTCTTATTATGACGTCAAACTTTGTACACATATATGTTTATTCGTGGAAATGAGCTTATAAAAAATATGCCTTAGCAGTCGAATTCAAAAGACCACATACTAGAAGATATGGATTAGATAAAAAATTGCTATGTCTTCCATAATTGTTATATCTTTAAAAGAAATCCCACGTTCCTGAATTTTAAGATATAATTATAAAATATAAGAAAATATTTGTTAAATTTTATAAAGCAATATTATAAAATATTGTTCGTTTTTGATAAAAGGAAAAAAAATAATAGTAATAATAAAATTGTCACGTTGTTGTATTCTCATCAATGCATTACTTATGTTTTATTTTTTTAATGTTTACTAGATATAAGTATTAGATATAAGAAATTATTTGTTAAATTTACATAAATTAATGCTTTACAAATTTAGTGTAAAAACAAAACGACAATCATCCCTTTTTACTTTATGAGAATATGGTATTAATAAGGTAAAACAACTATTTCACAATCAACTATTAAAATAAAATAAAAAAAAAACTTTATTTATAAACTAGAACAGATTTTCAAAACAACGTTTATATGATTTCTCTGAAATAAAAAATGTTGATTTGATGTTTTGTAAAAACTATTTTATTCCTCGATTTCTTCTTATATTTATTTTTTTAATTTTTAAAAGAGGTTAATTAGCTCCTATCTAATTGTAAGGGTAATTTTGTGATAGATTTAATTAAAACTCTTGTTAAAAAAAACAAAAAAAAGTGTTCTTTCGTTTTTATAGCTTTTTCTTAAAGGTAAGGTAACATTTTTATTGGTCTGTAGAAAAAAGTTTTTATTTTGTAAAATTTTTTTTTTTTTTTTTTTTTTTTTTTTTTTTTTTTGCAAACATGTTTAATACATTTTATATGATAGTTTATTTTTTTATTTTGTTTCTCAAAATTCAACAATTGTTTTTCATTTATTTATTTATCTTTTTACTTAACTGATATTACAAATATATATATATATATATATATATATATATATATTCTTTTATATAATTGAAAATACTTTTAAAAACATTGATTCGATTCTTATGTAAATTAAATACCATTTTAAATGTATTACTATTTGAATTTTTATTCATCCTCGAAGAAAATATTATATAAAAATAAGAATCTAATCATAGAAAATTGTGACAAATAACATGCTACAATGTCTATAAATGTTAATACCTGACTAGATTATTTGGTATTTTAATGATATAATTAAAGTTAAGTTTTGATATTTAAAAAAAAATCAACTTTTTATTTTTACTAATTAATTTCTACTGACAATAGTTCTTAAAATAATTTGGTTTATTATTTATATCCAGTGAAACACGAAAACGCAATAACACATAATTAGAATATTTACAAATCTCGATGATAATTTCGTTAATTGGAAACTCTTTAATTATGTTTCATTAGCTTGTTTACAAGTTAATTAATGTCCAAAATATTTTTTAAATAACTCGTTTTATTATTAATGTCACGTAGTGTAAGAAAAGTAATGATTAAAAGCAACTATGAAACTTTGGTACATCTTTAGATTTTCAGTTTCCCCTGAATCTATTTTTGAAATTTGTATAGCGATTCTATATGTGTATGTTTTTGTGTGTGTTTATGTATGTTTTCAAGCCACTAGAATTGGATTCTGGTATTTTTAATGTGGGGGCAATGTAAAAAAGACAAATGTTTCTTAATCGTACGAGAATGTAAAACATAATCACGAGCGAAACATACAATAACCTTTTATGAGTTAGGCATGATTCCGAAAAGAGCTTTTTATCTTTAGAAATCTGAGAAACCAATATATTTTAGAGATATAAAAAAACATTTATAAAAACAAAGTTTCTTTTGCTGCCAGTAATTTTCGGAAACATTTCCGAATAGTTTTTATAGCGTATTAATCAGTTTTCTCAACCCAAAATATGATTTATAAGGATGCTATCAATTAATTAAACACCAGCTGCGTAATTGAATTTATACATGCAAGCTTAACAAAATAATATTAATTTAAAATGTTTATGTTAATGCTGTTAATTTATCATGCTCTTCTGTAAAACAAGTTTCTTGAACACGAAAATGTTTATTTAAGGATTGATCACATTCAGAAAACCTATGGTCTGGGTTGAGGAAACTGATTAACACATTATAAAAACTGCTGGGAAGCGTTTCCGAATATTCGTGGCAGCAAAAGAATGTTTAAAAATGTTTCTTTAAAACTCGAAAATATGCTGATTTCCGAGGTTTCTATATAGATAAAAAAAAAAAGCTTTTCGGAATTGTGGATAACTCGGAAGAGTTTATTGCACATTTTCATTCTTGGTTATATCATACTTTCCTATTTAAAAAAAAAAAAAAAACATCAGCCTTTTTTTACAGTATGAGTATTTGAACACTGCGAGTATTTGAACACTTTATACAGTTTTCAGAACACTTTTTAGAACACATATTTTGTCACCTTTTTTAGTACACTTTCAAGTGCACTTTTTGAATTTTTTTTTTTTTAGGCATCTTTTGTTCAGCACACTTTGTAGCGCACTTTTGAAAGCGATGATTTCACATGTGTGCCCAAATGTGCTCCCAATCTGTTCTCAGATGTGTTCCCAAGTTTAGATTTAACAAATATCCTGAGCAGAACACTTTCGGTACACTTTCACTACACTTTGTATTATAGCGGAGCCTATTCGGAACACATTTCAGTACACATTAAGGTAACTGGAACACTTTTTCTTTAATCAAAGTGTTCCAAATGTGTTCCCAATGCGTGCTGGTATTTTGCAGTGAATGAGTGAATACGATAGCGTCCAAATAGTGTTTTTGGTTTACCTAAAATTTGGCAGCTATGTTATAGGCCACTGTCGCAATAACTGCGTAGATTTTATGACAAATCGTCCAACGAGTTCGGTATCTAAATTGTTTTTAAACCACTATGTTGCTTTTTTTAAAAAGGAAAATCACTGTAAGGATATATATATATATATATATATATATATATATATTGTTAAATACAATCATGTAAAAATATCTAAAACTAGCAGGCTGCGTTCGTTCCGCTGTTCGGCTCTCCAAACTTTCAATCAAACGAAAGATATGGGTGAATTTGACGTCGTGTCTTAAAGCAATATGGAAATTTACCTAGAATGTCCTTCCACATTGCTGAAAACTGTATGAACGCCATTGCGCTATTATATTTTCTAATGTCTCATACAAAATTTGGGCTGTTAAGGACAATTAGTTGATCATTTAAAGTATAATTTGGTAAAGAACGATATGTAATATACTAAAACCATCCCTGAAAAATTAGCAATGCAAGTCACATCAAAATAACTTTTTAAAAAGGCTAATCTTTCATAATCAGGTTCACCTGATTATAGAATTTTCCCCCATAGCTCTATAACTAAGCAACGTGGAATGATATGTCATATACTTAAAACCTTCCCTGAAAAATTATCCAACAAACAATGCAAGTTCAATCAAAACCCATTCAGCATAATTTAAGTTATAAGCAGCCGGAACGAAATTATCATTGTCATTTTATATATATATGATTGATATGTAAACATTTATCTTTTAATAGAAATAGCATTTGATATAATATATATTTTTTTGTCTTTTTAGGTAAGTCCACATGTTGCATTTAGTCAAGATGTTTTATAAAAGATGACTAAGAATGAAAGTTTATTTTGCAGAAATGGGTGCTTCTGCTTTTTATAACGCAAGTAATCATTTTATATGATTTATTTATTATTTATTTTGATATCATTAATTATTTCATTAAACTATATATATATATATATATATATATGTGTGTGTAATTAAAACATTTAAAAGACGTAGTTAAAAAAAATTAGGCATTGTCGTTGATGATTTACCCTTTATTTCATTCCATTTTTCTATTTACTTTAGAATTCTTTTTTTAGGTTAAATTGACTTATTAATTTCTTAAAACAGTTTTTTTCCCCTTATTTCATTTATTTTATTTTATATCCTATTTTCTGTCAATTTTATTTACTTTTTTCTTTAATTTAAAAGATACTTTTTAAGCAAACTAAATGAAAATTTTAATACAAAGAAAATTATTATTATAATTTACTAACAGAGTTTTTAAATTCGTGATAGTCAAACGTAATTTTCAATACATCGAACATTATTATTGTTTTTTACTAACAGAAATTTTAAATTTGCGATTGTCAAACGCAATTTTTATGTTTTACTATTATGTTTATTTCTACGTTGTAAACGTTGATACGTAATAACATTAGCGCATTTTTGTTATTTATGTTTGTAATATTCTCGTTTATATATATAAAAAAAATTAATTACATTTACTTATAAAATATCGTATTCGTAATAATCTTCTATTATTAAGATTTTGTGATTTCTTCTGTCACCTCAATGATTTCTGTTATCAAGAATTCTTAAAAAACAAATGGTAGTGCCACTGGATATTTTAAAATGTATTTTACTGCGTGAATTAATCCTTACAGCTTTAATATACTTAGCTTTATTCTTAAAAAGATTTTTATCTAACACTGTTATTTTAACTCTTATTTTTAAAGTACAAATATAAATTTTTTGCGTGCAATTTTTGACCTGAGAGTGGTGTAACATTATAGGCGTTCAAACAATGTTTAGAGCTTGTGTTTCTAGTGCGTTTAATGTGTTTCTTTTTCCTGTTTAACACTTTCCAACATAGTTGACAAGTGTTTATGAATTCGGTTTGTCTGTCTGTCTGCTATTTGCCCGTGCTCTAACTCACGTGAATATAGAAATATAGTCAGATTGGCCAGGGAATTTTGATATATATTATTGGGGGTTTACTATCTACTATGGCAGCATTGAAAATGAAGTTTATAGGATTTCCGGTTCGTTTACAGGGAACTCAAAAGAATTCCGATACATTGCGGTCTGTAGGGGAAAATCCTTTGTGGTGTAGTTTAATGGTATTACACTATTTTAAACATATTGAAATTTATATATATCAATGAGGTGTACTTCAAAGAATATGGTGGGCTTAGAATTTATCGTTCCTTTACAGGGGCACACAAAAGAATTTGATTACAGTACTGCCTATGAACAATAATTGCTGGAAGTGCATTTTTAGTTGTGGTACGCATTTTTAAATTTAACTATTATTTGCATATTACCTGGTGTGTATAAATTCTATAGGTCATGTATAGGGCTGCACATAATATCTCAAGTATATTTCCGTTTATTGACTGAAATTTTAAAGGGGAATTTTCAACCGTGCTATGCATTTAATTGAGCTAACTTTAAGAGTACTATGTAGTATACATGCAAATCAGTAGATCATATACAGGGCTGCACAAAAAATTCGGATATGTTTCCGACTATTGACAGTAATCGCAGAAATTGTTTTTTCAAATGCGTTATGCATTTTCCAAATTGTTTATTTAGTCTGAGCGTAGCTAGTTGAGCTTAAGCCGAAAGGTAGGCCTCCTCGCCCGTTTTGATCTTGACCTTGTTTATTTAGACATCTTTTACTTTAATACACTGCGAAGTTTTGTTAAAGGATTCTGAATGTGTTGGAAAGTGTTTCATAATCTATCCTGGACGCATGGTTTTCTGTTCTTGTTTATGTTGTACGTAGTTTCTCTTAGTAGCATATTTTGGCCTTTGGCGTCTTTCCGCTGTTACCTGTCTCTGATTACTGCATTGATTACTGCAAATTAATTTTGAGTTTGAAGTTTTTTTTTTCACCTGAAACTATTCGATGTTTTTCAACATTTTTAACTTTAACTTAATCTATCAAAGAAAATACGATCACTATATATATTTATAAAATCTCCAAAAATGTCGTATTAAAAGTAATTAAATTAAACATTTTAAATGAAAGGTTTTAAACAATATATTCATTGACATTATATTATATATAAAGTAATCAAATATTTTTATTTATTCACTTGAATATGAAATTTTATTAAATACAAAATCAATATTTTGTCTATGCACAACTATACTAATAAAAGTAAAACGCAAGTCATATGGACTAAAATTGAAATTGAAAATAAATATATTTTTTATTAAACGCATAACAAAGGAATTTTTAAAAGTATAATTTGTTTGCTCAGTGTTTTGTCGATAACAAAGTAAACATACCTTTCTCAAAACATAAACACTGTTACTTTATACACTGTTTCTTAAAGACCAAAAATATAAAATTGCTTTTCGCTAATAATTTATTTTGTATTTATTCTTATTATGAAAATGTAAAGAAAAATGCAATTCTAATTTATAGATTCATCTTCTCGAGTGCTTTTTTTTTAATTTTATTTTATTATTATTTTTTAATAATTATTTTTAAATTTGTTTTAAAAAAAATCATGTTTTCCATGCCATGAATATTTTAATAATGCATATTTTGTAACTTTCATCTTCGTATTAATTAATGTTTTTAAGCGAGTTCATAAATTTAAAAAAAAAGTCTTGATATTTACTTTTGAAATTTCGAAAACTATTATTTTGTTTCAATTAAAAAATATGAAGCTTTCTATTTGTAATGATCTGTGGGAAAACAAACATTTTCTTGCTGCCGGGTAAATGAAAAAAAAAAAAAAAAATCTGTATTTTTAGCGCATGAAAAAAGTCTCTAGAATAATTTTTGCTTATTGCTTTATAAGAACCCAGTTGATATTTTTCTAAAAGCTACTTAAAAGATTCTGCCTATAATTTCTATGTGTTGCTAGTTTTTTTTTTCTTTAATTCTTTATTTTGTTTGCTTTACTTTTATTTTTTATAGATCTACTGCTACATTTTTTTAGTAGATTTTCGTTATTCCGTAACACATTCAATTAAACTATACCCTATTGCTAGGTACATATATTTATTTATATACACACTCTTTTGCTAAAAGTCATTGCACTCAATTTATACTTGTCTGAAATAATATGGAAGCTATATATTCGCTTGTTTTCTCTAATTTTAAAATTCAAGCTCCCTTTTTTTGCGTGTGAAATAAGTGCACTATCTTAATCTCAATATCTCAAAGAAGTGTATGCTAAAAATGTAGAAAGAAATGCGCATACCGGGTGTCCAAAAATGAACTGACTGCTTTTAAAATTCAGTAACTTGCAAACGGTGACGGATATTAAAAGAATTCTTGCAGGATAATAGTGTAAGACGTCAGCAGTTCGTTTTTTTTAAAACTATGGTTCCTGATTTTAGTTCGAGTTACCAGCAATAGATGGCGCTGCGAGCAATAGACGTCCAATCAAGGCAGAAGCAGAAATCCAGATCAGAAGGAAGGAGATTAAATATATGTAGTGAGTCTCATTCACCAATACAATCTTGTTCAGAATCGGACTCTAAGAACAATATTGTTTTGGCGAATGAAACTCACTCCATATATTTAATCTCCTTCGTTCATATCAGTGCTGGTTGATTTCAGTTTTGGCCTCAATTGAGCACCTATTGCATCCAGCGCCATCTGCTATTTGGAACTAAAACCGGAAATCGCAGTAAAAAAAACTACTGACATCATACATTACCCTCATGCAAGAATTTTTTTTTAATATCTGTCACCGTTTGCAAGTTATTGAATTTTAAAATCAGTCAGTCCATTTTGGGATACCCGGTATATTTCGATATGATCGTGTTTTGATTATTTCTAAAATTCCATGTTGTAATACTTTTATTAATGGATTTGGCTAAACATCCAACTATCTTACTTAACTGAGGATAACTGCTATTTCCAAGTTGTAACTAAGGAATGTACCAGTTGTCATAATGAATGATACATAAATAGTGGGGAAAGCTAATTGAACGGATTAAATACTAAATCAAACTCCACTCATTTTACAAAATGTATGATTATTAAGAATTTTGCATGTATATTCAAAGATTCCCAATTTTGTTCAAAAGATTATTTTTTTTTTAGACCTCTGATTATCTCTGAGGATAATTGGGGAGTATTTTTGGAATCACGACATTGGCTTCAACCGTTTTCGATTCATTATCTTCACCAAGCACTTTTTCCATATTTCTAAAGAAAGAATTGTGTTATTACAAACTTACGTATGTTGCCGTTAGTTAAAAGATAGTTAGAAGAAGTTAATTTGTACATATATATTTAAATAAGGGTATATGCTACAATAACTAAAATCATCCTAAAATATTAGTAAAGTGCATAGAAAGTGCCAATCTTTAAAATAAAATATGTATGTTAAAAGTGATTACAGTAAACATAAAGGCCTAAAAAAACTTTTAATAAGCAAACCGACTTGTTTCGTACACACAATAATGGTGACATTCTTAAGATATGTAATGATAATAAAAACTTTTTCATAAAAATTGAAATATGTACTTTATAAGCAGACATCACGAGATATTAGGTATCACTAAAACAGGTGCTTGAATACAAATGATCATCTATAAACGTGATTTAATTTATTTTATTTTTAAACTGATGAAGCATCTTGCGCCAAATTCTAAGTAACTCAAAGCAGCCTGATTTATTGAATATATTATATAATTCTATAAGTGCCAATCTGTTTTGTAGTTAAAGTAAAATGACTAGACAATATAAACTAGCTTTAAGTGCTTAAAACTCATTTACCAAATTTTATTCTTGAAAATTTCCAAAAATACATTACATCTATCGCTTTCATAAAGCTAATATTTTTATCTTATATTTTATAACAATACAATTATTATATTTTTAGTTTGAATTTATCTTTTATTATTTTACATTCATTCTATTATATTTTATTTTTCCCCCACAGGGATACTTTCTCTTTCAGATTGTTGTAAGTGACGTATAATTCAACACAAATAATGAATATGTACGTACATGCATTGGATTTCAATATCTGAAGTAATTTAAATACATTTATATTAAATTATGCTATGTTTCAGTTCGTATTTAAGCAAGCACTAATATTTTAAATCTGCTATATTTTCAGTATTTCGAATACTGGATTTCTCGCTGCTCGGAGATTTGCTTTCGAATACCGGTAATGTAAACAAATTTTGTTTTGAGATGTTTAAGTATTTCAAATCCTTAATTTTTAATATTTAATTTAATGAGAGAAAAGTGTCGGCTTACGAATTCCTGGTGTGTTATACATCTGCATTTCAAGTAATATTTAGCATCAATATAGAATTGGTAATTGTTCAGCTGAGTGTTTGCCGATTTCATTTGATCTTTATGGATCTCGATTTACGTCCTAACAATCAAATTATTTATTAAAGGATTTTGGACTAGAAGCTTTCCATTTTAGTTACTTAAAATCTTATGAGTAATGTGTGAGAAATGTGTATTATTAGGTTTCATCTCCTTTCTTGATTGTGGCGCAGAAATATGAAAGATAATTATTCAGAAAATGGTGTTTATAACTCAAAAATGGATGGATTTTATTCTATTAATAATTTCTCCCATTAAACGTACATAAAATGTAATATTGCGAATCAATGTACATGGGGAAGATATGCTCTTATCTTTAAACTCATTATCTTGATAGTGAAATTGTTCACATTTATAACCCAAAAGTAATTTGATGTTAAGGAATTAGTAATTTCTCGCATTAGATGTAACAAAAATGGCATTGCGTACCTCCTTGACGTAGGGGAAATAAATTGTTAGACTTTTCTTTTGGGTGGTTCACATGTGTGCATTGGTTAGGGAAGTTTGTAAATTAAAAATGAATTAATTTTAATGTATCAGTAATTTCTTAGATATACGTTACAATTTACGTTTCTTATTTAGTGTAACAAAAAAGTAAAAATGAGAATAATCTCTCAGCAATATTTGAAATAAGAGACATCATTGTCTCTTTAAGGGAGTCGCTTTTTTTTTTTTTTTTTTTTATCTTGACTTGCTGGCATTTTTTTTTTAATTGCAGAATGAATCAGCGGCTATTAATTTTTCCCAACCTTTTGAATGCCACACATACTACATAGTGAACACTTAAATGCAGCAACAATAAATAAATATATAAAGTAATATACGTGAAAACTGAATCTGCCTATAATCGAATCCTGCCTTAAACGAAAAACTTTCACGATCACGGAAATAATAATTCAATTCAACTATAAGAGACTGTGTATTTTCAAAGACAGAAACTTGCTTAAAACGGATTTCCTTCCCAATCATTTGTTATTCGTCTTAAACGGTTTTACCTCATATTTCTTCCGCTAGGATATATGGATAGAATACATTCTATGATTAAGCAAAGCTGAATGTGTGCAATCACATCATCGTATTTTGAAAAATTGTATTTTATATTTTTTTACTGACGAGATAGTATAATAGTATAGGGAGAAAATATGTATACAGTGAAACTTCCATTTAACGAAGTCTCATCGTTACTCTTAAAAACTTCGTTATGAAGAAAATTCGTTAAATAGAAATAAACTTAAATCATGAAATTTTTCCTTCAGATATGACAAGCAGGTGTAGGATTCAGAAGTATTTGATTAAGTTTTAATTATGAAGCCGTCTTTTACAAAACAGTTGTGTGCGGTCAATGAAATCACGTCACATTCCCCAAGCTTCGCCTCAAACTTTCATCAGCTCTGATACACACGTTCTCAAACTAATGTTTTCACTACATTGTCTTTTTTCTGTCTTTTTCCATCATGTACTTCAAGATTTTTTATTTTTCAAAGATTTTTTATTTTCCAGACTAACGGCTGAAGTTTCGAAGTTGTATTAGCAGAGACAAAAATAACTTCGATGTTCTTCGATTTGCATTTTGAAGCACATTCTTGTGGATGTACAAAGCAATTGTCTATCAGCAATGGAAAGTCAGAATGGTAACTATCTGACTGTAATTGATATTTTTTGCTTCAATGCATCTCACGCCATTGCGTCATTGTATCTTCTATATCATTGAATGTAAAAAGGGATTTTGACTTCCCCCAACTGTCAGCGCTGGAGTCTCGGTGTGGGAGAGTAATGATAACAAGTGTTTTTCTTAGTTTGAAAAATAAAATGTTTTATTTAGCACCAAGCAGAATGGAAATTATTTAAATGTGTTTATTTCCATACAATCTGCTGAAATGATTCGCTTATCCATCGCAACAGCAACCTCTTAGTTTGAATTCTGAACACGTACAAAAGTGGAATAAACTTCGTTATATAGAATATATTTTTCGTAATATGGAGATTAATTTACATGCTAATGGTGTTCTAAGTCAAAGTTCTACAGAAAATTTCGTTAAGTAGAAAACTTCGTAATATAGGGACTTCGTTAAAAGGAAGTTCCACTGTATATGTAAAAGCTGATAATGAATGGCAGAAAATTATATTTAAGTATTTTTAAATTAGTGACCATCGCATTTTTTCCTCCTAATCTATTTTTTCCTCTATACATTTTACAAATTACGAGATTTTCTGTAAGTTATAGTTTGTTTTACGCATGCTCTTCACTTGTTTAATTATGGTGACGATTCAAGCAATGAAATCAATTTGATCCAAATTTATAGGGTGGAAATTTAAAAAAAAAATTCTCATTCGTTTTTATTAAAAAAACTAGAAAAGGGGAAAAACTACATTCTTTAAAATATCATTAAAAAAATCAGCAAATATTTAAATGTTTACTGAAGGTTAAATTTTCGACTATGAATTAGTAATCTTGTTTCTGCGTTAAAGCTTTTAATTAAGCGGTTTGATGAATTGTTTATTTAAGGTTGATATTTTATTAATATTAATGAAAAATATGTAATATGCTTTAAGACTTGAAAAGTTTAATGATTATTAAGATGATGATGAATAACTTGTTATGAGTGTTACTGTTGCAGCTCTAAAATATGATGAACTGAGCTACACTAATTTAGTGTTTATAAGGTAGCGTAAAATACATCGTGAAATAAAAATGAATGACTTTTTAACTGCCTGACCGCCGAGCAAAAGAGCAAATTTGTAGTGTTGTTTTCTCTGTAATTTTTTTTAAATGCTTAAAAAATCTGAATTTTCAAACTTGAGATAAAAAACTTAATTACGTATATAAGTATAATCCTTGAGAGTATCAATCATGACTTGATGTTTTAAAAATGCATTATATTTGTAGAATTATCTTAATTTAAACAAACCTACAGCATAGTGAACGGATATATCAGGTGGCGGCGGTGAGAAGGTTAAGGATCTCATTTAAAAGCACTCCAACAAACTGTTTTCACTGGGTTGTGAAATATAAAATTCAGTAATACTTATTCTTATTTTATAAATATAAAATAGTTTTGATTGGCTGTATATACATAGGGTGTTTCAAGAAAGGATTTTCTTAATTTTAAAATTCCATAACGCATTAACTGTAATTAATATAAAGATGAGTGACAAGTTCATCAGATAGTTCATAAATGTTGCATACAGAGGTTTAAAAATAGTTCAAATTCTCGTCAATAACTTGCTGTGCTCTCTCAAGCTGTAAGAATGTTCAAACTTATGTGTAAAACTGCGTCAAAGATATCTCAGTTTTTCTTTTTATTCTATTTAGCTGTCCAAGAGCAAAACAAAAAGTTCCTTAACGGTAATCTAAATGTTTATTTGAGCATTCTTAAAATTTGAGACTGCAAAGCGAGAAAGCTATTTTCAAAAACATTCAGCTTCAGTCATAAGTAAGACAACACAACAAGCTTAAAATTTTAAGGTGTAATGCATGGAGTCCTCATTAAAATAATTGCTGCTATTTAGATGAGACTTCGTTAATACAAAACTATTAATAATAAAAATAGAAAAATCATTACTATTTGAATAGTTCATCGTTGTCTTATATTGTCTAATTTCATTCAATTAAATCTTATTTTTAGTTTTACCAATCTTCAGGGCTTAGTATTTTTGGAGAGCAGTAGTAGTATAAATGTGTCTTTTTACGGTACTATTTTTGTTAATTAACATTATATTTCTCTTAAATAAATGTATTTGTATTGTATCAATAAAACATATACATTGACAGTTACAATTAAAAACATAGTAGTTAATTTCTTAAAAACACATATGATATATTTCAACGTTTTAAAAAGTATAATCCATACCCAGTTCTCCTGCACACATTTCTTTTAACATTTCTTCTTTTTTTATTTTTCCTATCTTTCATTTCACGTTTCTCTTGTTTCTATTTTTTTCAAAAAAAACCTCTTATATTTCACTTTAAGCATGCAGACACAATCACACTATATGCTGTCTCTCTTGAAAAGCACTTTCACTCCTATCTCTGGAGCTTCTTCAGTTCAACTGATGTTCAATTTCAATTACATTTTTCTTGGCACGAGATTCATAAAGCATTTCACTATTTCTCTTCGTTTTCTCCTCAATTTCTCCTTTACTTCCCGCAAATGGCTCTCAATGGTTGCATGGATCATATCATTAGATACATTTTCCCCCTGATTTGATACATACTTCCAAGCAAACGAAGCTGACGTAAAGTTAAGTGGCGTTACGTCAATTAGTTGTTAAAAAGTTATTAAAAAAAAACGGGCAGTACAAAACAATAAAATAAAGTTTTCTAATATATATAAAAAAATATAAGAGGTTTGTAAAAGTAACAATAATACGAACACATATTATAAACACCAATAAAATTTTGAATCAAATGCCGCCGTCTGTTACAAATGTATTCTTTTATATGCCGCCATTATTTTTAAGTGGCTTACGTATAACATTACCTATGCATTTGCATATCAAGAAAAATACAATAAAGATTAATTGAAATGTTTCAGAAATAACAAACACACCCTGTAAATTTCGTCGCTGCAATTTAATTTAAAGATATTTAATCGTTTGTTGCAAATCTATTTTTTTTTCTAAATTGAGTTAGCATAATTTATTCAGATGGTAAACGGATTATATCCAATTCCTTTGTTTGTAAATGTTTCGTACCAGAATTAACAATTGTTTTCTTTAAACACACACACACACACACACACACACACACACACACACACACAAAAAAAAAAAAAAAAAAAAAAAAAAAAAAACAGTTACCGTTAATTCTGATTCTAAATTCTAAAGGCTTTAATACTGCCAAGGGGAATAAATGGTAGAATAAAATTGGGAGAAATGATAGCATAATAATTTCAAATTTTTAACAAATTAGTATTCCCATGAATATTAATAATTATAATTTGTTAATAATCTGTTAATAATTATACTAATTTTAGCTTTTTTTTTTCTTTTTCAGCGTCTCTAAGTAAATAGAAAGAATTAAGTTTTCTATGTTACGATAAAAACACTTAAGGGTAGTTTTTTTTTTTCATATAAAAGAAAGAAAGAAAAAAAAAACGGAAGCGAAAAATATACACCAGCCATGGACTGTGAAACCGTTTTCAACACTAACAGGATATTATTAAAAAATTTCATTTTTCATACAATGAAATGAGATATTTAAATAAGCAATTTAAGTAAAAAGCACCTGAAATGATTTTTCTTCATAGACCATAGTGGAACGGAATTCTTTTGCGTGTACTTGTATAAACGAATTACAAAAATGCTACACATTTCTTTTTCAATAGTGAACATTCTTTAGTGAACCTCATTAACATATAAAAGTTATATGTCAATCCGAGTATATTTACTTGAGTTAGTGCACGGACAGACAAATTGTAGCTATTTTCAGCTGTATTAGCTCTCTGTACACAGATGTCCTTTGACATGTCGTATAGAGTTGATTACAGCTAGGAAGAGCATTAACAACAAAAGACTATTCAAATATTCAACGGTTCAGTAGATTCTTATAAAAATTTTCGATTCTTTATTAAATGAGTTATGTATAAAGCAGAACAAACATTTTCTAATTAGCAATCAAGATCTTGAAATTGCAACCATATATGACTTCACCACATTTTTAAATCAAAGTCCCAGTTACGTAGAAAATAATCATGTTTTAATCATTATCTGAAATCGGAAGTCAAATTTTTGTAATTCTGTAATAGACGAAAGAATTTTTTTTAGGCTGAAATCAAATGCTTATTTTAATATAAAATACTATTATAATAATGTTAAGCACTCTTTATATCATTAGACGCTTTCCTTCAACAATTGTAACTAATTATAATATATACATGTATTTTCATATTTCATATCTAGTAATCAGTCAGCCAGATGCTGAAATATATATATATATATATATATATATATATATATATATATATATAGAAAGAAAAAACGAAATATCATCAGCCATAATTGTGAAACAGTTTTCAACACTCACAGAATATTATTAAGCAATTTAGTTTTTTTCATACAATGAAATGAGATATTTAAATAAGCAATTTAAATAACAAGCACCGTAAATTATTTTTCCCTATATGTCATAATGTAACAGAATTCTCTTGCGTGTCCCTGTAAACGAATTACAAATGCTACACACTTATTTTTCAACAGTAAACATTCTTTAGTAAACCTCATTAACATATAAAAATTATATGTCAATCCGAGTATTTAAGCACTCATTTTCAATTAGCGGATTGTCTCTAGTAAAAAGTTTTGAAACAGAATATTACAATCTAACCACGCAAAAACCTGCTAACTTAATTAATTTATTAATACTCATTAGCATCTTTAATACCAAAAGTTAACCAATAGTCTATTTCAAAAGTCGACTTAGGCTTCTTATTACTTATAGCTATGATACGAAAATTTTCCCATTTATTAACAAGACCGAGAGCTGCCAACGATTGTTCCAAGTTTCTAATACCTCGGAAAGAAAACTGTTCGCGAATAAGTCACTACGATTAGGAATTACTCCACAAACTATTTACGAGAAATTGATTCGAGAATTGGATTGCATTTACCGTAAGGAAAGAACTACTAAATTAATGTAACTTTAAGAAATCAATATGTCAGAAGTCGTTTCATTTCATGGGCATAAGAAAGACATTACCATATTAATTAATTGAGATTTTTTTTTATTTATTTATTTCAACAATACTTTCAAAGCTCGGCCGTGGTAACTATTTAGGAATATCTGATAAAAATCAAAGGACAAAGTTGAAGTTAAATGTTAAGAGTGGGAAATTTATCAAAAAGCAACGATCCAGTAAAATTTAACAGACTGAATGTAACCCATAAATGCCTAATCGATATTAAAAATCTGGATCAAGCAGAGTTGTAATCTGCAATTAGAATTTTAACCTTTTAGTGCGTGCTGTTTATTTATTTATTTAGTTTGAATTAATAGGTGCGTGCCGTATTTTTTTTCCGTGTTACAATACAAATTTGAATTAGATTTGTTCAGATGTAATTACGTCCAGGCCCTGATGTAATTACTGGCCTGCTAGTAGGCGTATGCCAGCTAGTTTAATAATAATAATAATAATAAACTTTTAAAAATTATATCGATGTTTTAACATCCGTATTATAAAACTAAAACATATATTTTTTTCTTTTTTAGTTTGTTATAAAAAATTTCAAAACTGAATATTTTCACTCTTTTGTATATTCGTGGACTGTAATAATATTTCATTTCTGTACAAAACTCTGCTCAATCATTATCACTCGTATCTGCATAACTGCTTCAAAATAATTTGTAGTTTTTTTTTTTTTTTTTTTTTTTTTTCAAGAATAGTATTTTATCTAACGTAATGATAAAATTGAGTTTTCCATTAAGAACATCTCCAATTCCAATGCCTTATATCGTTAGAAACATGTTGATATCATGCCAAGACTAAATTTTATTCCTTTTTTTTCTTCTTCTTTTTTTTTTTTTTTTTTTTTTTTTTTTTGAAGAATGATAAATTATTTTCATATCTTTGTTATTTGTATTTTTAGGTGAAATAACTTCGCTGTAATTCTTTCAAATGTAAATCCAGGAAGAAAAAAACAATCCTGAAAATGTTTTCCTCTTTCCTGTAGCCAATGTCGAATTTCTTTTTTCGAAAATCTATTTCTTAAATTTCATTCGGATTTTTCCAGATTCTAAAGCATATAGATATATTGTTAATAATACTTTCGTTAAAATACGAATATTTTAATATCCATATTATAAAAATCAAAACTTTTTTTTTCTATGTGTCACAATGCTAAATTGTATTAACCTAGCCTACATATATCACTTCTATACAAAACTCTACTCAATCATAGTAGCTTTTTATATTTCTATCTAAATAGCTTGCTCGAAATAATTCATATTTTTTTAGGAATAGCATTTTATGCATTTTATCTAATGTAGTGTCAAAAATAAGTTTCGCAGTAAGAATAACTCGAGCTTAAAATGCCTACTAATCGTCCTTAGATATGTTTTGAAATCATGCCAAACCTACGTTTCATTCGTTAAATTTCTTGACTGTAGAAAGATAAATTCTTATTTTTATTTATTTATTTGCCTGTAAATCAAACAATTTCTTTGTAGTTTTCTCAAATCCTGGGAGAAAAAATAATTTTGGAAATGATTTCTTTCTTTTTTCAAATGTCGAATTTCATTTCCAAAAAAATTATTTCATAAATTTCGCTCGTGTTTTTCTAGATTTTGAAGCACATAGAAATAATGTTAATAACACTTATTAAAATACGAATATTTTGATATCCATATTATAAAAATCAAATGTTAATACTCTTTCAATGTGTCAGAAAACTAAATTGAATAAACCTAGTCTAGATATTTCACTTCTATACAAAACTCTACCCAATCGTAATCACTTTTTATATTTCTTGTCCAAATAACCTGCTGAAAATAATTCGTATTTTATTATTATTATTTTATTTATTTGTATTTATTTACTTATTTATTTGGAATAGCATTTTATGCATTTTATCAAATATAGTGTCAAAAATAAGCTTCGTAGTAAGAATAATTCTATCTAAAAATGCCTACTAATTGCCCTTGGATATATTTTGAAATCATGCCAGATCAACGTTTTATTCGTTAATTTTCTTGCATGTATAAAGATGAATTCATATATTTATTGGCTTTTAAATCAAACAATGTTGCTGTTATTCTAACAAATATCAATCCAGTGAGAAAACAGAATTTTAGAAATAATTATTTTTAAATTTGAAAATTTTTTCGAAGAAATATTTTAATTTTTTTTTTCCATATTTTGCTTAGGTTTTCGGCCATATAACACACGGGTTGAAAAGTTCCCGGTCTGGCACACAGATGGCGTTGCAATCGGCGAACCGATGCTTTTTTTTAGTAGATACTAAACTTTAAAATGTAGCAGAAAAAATGTTATGACGATTCGCCGTGTGGATAAAACTTTAGAGTGGTTTTATTTGAATGACTGTTGATAAACAAAAAAATGGATAAACAAGAATTTCAAGAATTGTTATTTGATAGGAAAAAACACCGTTCAAACAAAAGTTTGGCCTGATAAGCGTTATCCGGACACTGCACCAGGTAAATCAATTACGACTGGTTTATTGAATTTAAACATGGTCGTACGGACACCAGTGATATGCACCACGCAAAAGAGGTGAATACTCCGGAAAACATAAAAAAAAAAAAGTTCACAAAATCGTTTTGGGGAACAGCAAAGTGAAGTTGCAGGAGATGGCTCAGACTCTGACGATATCCAAGGAACGTGTAGGTTTTATTTTGAATGAAAATTTGTCTATGAAAAAGCTGTTGTCAAAGTGGGTTCCGCGCATGCTGACTTTTGACCAAAAACAACAACGAGTCAATGATTCTGAGCACTGTTTGGAGCTTTTTCGTTATAAAATTATGTTATTTATTATAAAATTATTATTTTTATTTATTTATTAAATTATTATTATTAAATTATTATTATTATTATTATTATTATCATTAAATTATAATTATTTATTATTAAAGTTATGTTATTTATTAAAGTTATAAAGTTATACAGTTATGTAAAAAAGTTGTGTTTTCTTTATTATACCGGGAACTTATCAGCCCATGTATTAGATATAATGTAAGAAGCACTCTTTTTAAAATCTGAATATTTTGGTATCCGCATTATACAAATTAAATTTTAATTCTTTTTCGATTTGTTATGAACCTAAAGTTTCAAATTAAATATTTTCATCATTTGTTTATTTTTGTACATTCGTGTAATGTAACATTGTTTCACTTCTGTAAGACAGCTCTACTCAATCATAACTCGCTCGAAAAATTCTTAGTCTTTTAGATGTAGAATTAATTGTATGCATTTTATTTAATGTAGTTTTTAAACTGAGTCTTGCGTTAAGGGCAGTTCCAACTCAAGTACTCATAATAATCGTCCTTAGATTTTGAAATCATGCCAGGCATACATTTCATTCATTAATTCGTATGAATGTAGAAAGAAAATTAATATGTTCATCATCTGTGTTTTGAGATCAAATATCTTTTCCATAATTCTTTGAAATTTCAATACAGGGTGGAAAACTGTTTTGGAAACGATTTTTTAAGCAAATCTTTGTCACTGTTTATTTGAATAATTGCATTTCCATTGGATTTTTAAGCATATCGATAAAATATAAATAACTCTCTCATTATATATATATATATATATATATATAAATGAAAACACATGTGAAAAACAATGGATAAGACATTATAAAAAGCAATGGAATGAATACTGTAGGAATTACACTTTATAGGATGCAAAAGTAAAAATTTGAAAACTATGAATATCTTATAAAATCTTCAGAAGAGATTTATAAGAATATTCATAGTAAATATATGTTATTTCATCAAATAGTGTCAACATTATGCCTAAAATCGACAATATTAAGTCCCTAATAACATATATATGTGAAACAAGAAAATGAATAACCTACATGAGTTTCAAATAACAAAATAAATAAATAAATAAATATGCAACTTAAATAGAAATTGGATAAATAAACAATTATTCAACTTAAATAGAAATTAGATCATAAAATAATGTGCAAGACTCACCAAAAAAGACAAATTTTACTGTAGATTGAACAAAATTTTATGTACTTGACAAACAGCCAGCCATCATTAACTCGAAATGGCTGCTATGTCTATGCTCAAACATTGCTTAGAAAAAATTATAATAGAAAATAAATTGTGTAGTGCTGTCAGTAGCTGTGTAATAGCTATCACAGAAAAAAAATAAGTAAAAGCTGAAATTATAGACAAGTTAAGTAATAAGTCTAGTGCTGCCATCTACTATGAATAAAGAGAAAATAGACTCAAAAGAAAAAAAAATTGACAAAGCAAATAATATTTGAAATGTGAGGAAACTAAAGGAAGTAAATAAAATTTAAATATAATAATAATTATGAAATGGGAAGATAAGTACAATAATTAGCAATGTATGATGAGACATTGTGTGAGTAAAATGAAGAGTGTATTATTTATGTTGTAAAAATGATTTTGTTATGTAAATAAAATGATTAAATGCATAAAACACGTTTATTATTATTATTATTATTATTATTATTATTGCATTTAATTAATTAATTTATTTTTACTCTAAAGTACTTCTTTTCTACAACATTCCATTATTCTACTTTTATTATCTGAGATTAAAATCAATCCATTCCGAATATTCTTTTTCTTTCATAAGCCTATCTTTGGATTAATTGATTGACTGGGAATCCGGTTCATTCTGTTTTTTAGACTCCTCTCGATAGCCTTTTGCACAATTGCACAATTCATACTTAAACCTCTCGGAGTAGATAATTTCCTGTTTTCAGTTGCTTCATAAAACTTTGGCAGCTATCATGCGGATTTCTCCACGCTTTTTGCGTAATTATGTGGAAATTTCATTTCTAAATAAATCCTATATGAGTAAAAGGGTTAAGTGGCAAGCGTGATATATCATAGACTTCTGATTGATAGCCGTAGATGTGAGACTCTCGGTGCTTATTATAATAAATTGTATAAAAATATGTTAATAAAGAGAGACTGTGAGCCTGCTGCTTTTTATTTTGGTGGAAACTTCCTAATGAATTTCAATTCATTTCCATGTTTTGTCTTCATTTTACTTACCCATCATACGTAGTATAGTGTAAGTCTTGTAATCGTTTTGAAAATCGAAATTTTTTTTTGACGGATTTACACGTTTTACACTGGAGATTCCAAAAAACATATTTTTAGAAAAAAAAATTGTCTGTGTGTCTGTAAATGCTCTATCTCCCGAACAAATTGAGATAGAGACTTGAAATTGGGTGTGTACTTAGTATGTAATAATGGTAAGAAGCCTATTGAATTTCAGTAACCTCGATTATCCGAAACTATTTTTTTCGGACTCTCGAAATATTCGTTCTGATAAAAGGTATATAAAAATTTTCGAAATTGTTTATTTTAAGGAGTGAATATAAAATACAATAAAAAAAAACATAAATTTTGCATAAAGCATGAAGTCGATCGGATAATGAGTTACCGAGATGTTTGTAATCCTATTTACCACACTCTTCGTTTTTTTCATGACCCTGTATTTCATCCAAATTTCAATTCAACGATATATTTTAATCGGAAATGAGACGCTTAATCAGATGCAATAAACCGCTAGTTAATAGGATTATTTTTTTTGGAGTTATAAGGATGTTTCTTTTAAGCAAGTCAGTAATCGAGCCTTTAAAGTTTATGACGTCATCAAGCCACGATTTTATTCGAATTGCAATGCATTTTATAAGTAGTTTACACATTTTTTATTTTAAGATTTTACATTATGCATATCCATGATGGGTAAGTATTACGTTGGCCCCCAACGACTAGTTTCTCTTACTAGTAAGATAAATTTCACGGCTGAAATTATGTTTGCTGCAAGTTCCCTAATGAATTTTGCTAATGTGTCCCCAAATCATCACATATATTTTATAATCTTAGTCTTGGTATTGTGGAATTCTCACTTATTGCTTCATGCTTTTGAGTATTAATTAATTTTGATTGATTAATATGTGATTAATTTTGAGTATTGTTTTTGAGTCATGTTTCTTTTATTGCCCAAATTATTCTTTAAAAAGTGTTGTTAAAAATCCAAGTAACTTACAGAATGTAATAAATCATTAAAATCTATTCGATAATAATTATTTTTTATTTCGTATGTGAACAATTCGCTCGAAATAATTCGCATTTTTTTAAAATGGTATTATATATTTTTTTTTCTAATTTTGTGTCGAAATTCAGTTCTGTATTAAGAATAGAAATATCTCAAAATCTTTACTCATCGTCTTTAGAAATATTTTGAAATCATGCCAGGCCTACGTTTCATTCATTAATTTCCTTCAATGTAGAATGATAAATCATTTTCATATCTTCATCACTTTTATTTTGAAGTCAAAATTTTCTCCGTGATACTTTCAAATTTCAATCCAGAGGGAAAAAAAAAAGTTTTAGAAAATCTTTTTTTTTTTTCACAAACATCTGTCTACATTTATCCAAAGAATAATTTTACTAACTTTGGTGTTTTAGAAGTAATATATATATATATATATATATATATATATATATATATATATTTGTATTTTTCATAATTTTTCAGGGTAATTTTCTATTCTATTAGTGCTAGATACTTCTATTGCACAAAATAATCTTTAAAACTTTTTTTTAATATATGTAACATGCAGGATATCATAAATCATTAAAATCCACTCAAGCATTAGCACTTCTTAATTCATATCTGAAATAATCCACTTGAAATAATTCGTTAAGTCTTATAGGAGTAGAATTTTAAGCATATTATCTACCGTAATCAGAAAATCGTTTTTGCATTAAGAACAACTCCAACTCAAATGCTTACTTGTAGTACTTAGAAATATTTTGAAACTATGCCAGGTCTACTTTTCACGTATTAATTTATAGAATGTAGATAAATTAATTAGATAAAGTAAAAAAAAAAAAAAAATCCAATTTCTTTCACCTGTGTCTTGACATCAAGCAAAAGAAAAAACAGTTTTAGAAATAACTTTTTTAAAATCATATGTATGTCAACATGTATCAGAAAAATGATTTAATTAATTTTTGGGTTTTTTTTTACGATTGATTTAAACCATACAGATATAATTGTTGAAAGGATTTACAGCAGTTCCGCCATGTTTTTCTAATTTTAATTTTAATAGATTAATTATTGATATTTTATATGTGTGTTTTTAGTATCTATATATATATACTTTAATTTTCAATTTGAGGATCTAAAGACTTTTTTTAAATCACAAAATCAGTATGTGTTATGATATTTCATTGTACAACTATGCGTTAAAATTTAAAGTAGATATATTGTTTTTCCAATACCAATTGTTTAAACTTTCACAAGAGGTAGCTGGCTCCTACATGATATAAAAGAAAGACAGTGTCTTAAATATTATTGGACTGAATTTATTGTTTTCAAAGGTGGCCCAAGAAGGGGTCAGATAATGAAAGTCCTATCTTATTACTATTATTATTATTATTATTTTACAAATGTAGAATTTGGACCATTAAATATTTTTACAGTTTCTTTATTTTGTATTGGTAGATTGTCGTAGCTTTTCATTTCTGTACAAAATATCGTGATGCGTTTATGTACATAAGTAGTTTTGTTAATTTGTTAACGTCGTATCATTTTTTTTTACCACACTGCCAAAATACGTCGTTATAAATAAATATTTGATTGTATTAAGCATGTAAGAAATTTTCTTTAACGTTGTTTTGTTTTACGATTGTTTATGAGTTTATTTTATGTATAACTAGCTAACCCGCCCAGCGTTGCCCGGGCCCAAGATAATTACAATCTCAGAAAAAGGCGTTAACTCCCTCCCTCCCCATACCCGCAAATATAATGAATAATTTGTTCAGGAAAACCACCGTCACCTACATTAACGCGATCATTAAAAAAAGAATTAAATTTTTCTGATAATTAGAACATAACGAAGACGCTACGCTAAAATAGCCGGCAGATGACACCCCTTCCCGACCTCAATTTCAAATCTATATCTGAATTAGTTACCTAAATTTTTGTTCATTAGTAAAAATTGGCAATTATTTCCTTTCATTTTCGCAAACTAAATGGAGGGATCGGCCCGAGAAATAGATCTCTTTGCAGTTCAGTTTTTAATGGAGGCAGATCCCTTTTTGAAACTTTCTCGGATTGTTTTCACTGGCGCCGGCAGATTTTTGGCAGTTTTTTGCATAAATTAAGAAAAATTACCGACCGAATTTTTCAAAAATCACATAGTCAGATGCAGAATTTTTTTTTTTTTAAATATGCTCAGAAATTTTCAAATTGATATCTCAATTAGTTTTCTTAAAATTCGCTAATTAGTAACATAATTTCGAATTCGTCCATTTCCGCTTGCAAATCCAATGCGTTTGTTCGTTTCTTTAGCCATTTTGATTCAAAAGATGTCATTTTAGAAGCGATGGTTAATCAGAATCTAATTAATATCTTGGGTAATTATTAAAATTCTGAGGCTCTGGTGCACATGGCAACCTTGAACTACCCACATCTAAATTTTCAGACTTCTAGGTGGGCTAGATTTTGCTAGCCATCGCAGACAAACACACACACACAGAGAGAGAGAGAGAGCGAAACTTTCTTTTATTAATATAGATCTTAGCTAGATATCAAAGACAACAAATTACATTCCGTACTTCTTAAAAAAAAAAAGCATAATTACAAATATTATTATTTGTTCATTACGGAGAATATGTACCGAATAAAAATATTAAGAAATGATTTGAATAACAAATGCGATGAATACGTGTGCCAAATATATAAATAAAGTGTAAAATAATAATTATTATTATTACTTATCAGCTATACATAAAATATGATGCATTCTCTTATTTTAATTGTATATTAGGGACATTTAATGCCTACAGACAACAGTTTATTGAGACATTTTAGCAAATGAATTAATATAATAAAAGATTAAAAATATCTTGCAATTATCATGAATCATGCTGCGAATTGCAATATACGTCAGGAAGGAATCCGTGTAATAAATTAATAAGCAGAAAATGCAGTAAGTAAAACTCATACTGATGCACTAATTTCAATTTAGTTTCTCGCATTGTATGAATAACGAAATACGTTGAGTATTTTGCAATGCATCTGAATTTATGAATACCTACATTCTTGTGAATATTGAAGTGAAAATATGAATATATTATGAGAAGTTCTTCAAAGTATATGTTGAATAACTGCATAAAAATATTGTTCTAAGTATGCCGGACTTGCTAAAATGTTAAAATCTGGCTATACCTCTACATTTCTGGTATACATTTCTTTCTTATTTTCTGGTTATAATATAAATACATACCTGACCTTTTTAAAATGCATGTTTTATGGCTTTCCTTCCCCTTTTAATGAGAGATTTCACCGATCTATTATAGCTTTAATTCTAAAATCCCCACTCGCTGATTTTTTGTTTGAAGTGAAAATGTTAATTTAAATCGATTCTAATAACTTTTTCTTTATCCTCTTTTAGATCTTTTAAAGAGAGAAAAACCGTTATGAAAAAAAGATTTATTCATAATCTTTTGAAATAGCATATAATGAAGATCTTTTGGAAGGTACATTCCAGATTTCACATAAAAAAAATTAAATAGGGAAATTTTTGTGGGAGAAGCTTTAAGGAAAAATTCTTTTGAAGTCCTTTGATGCAGGTGAAAATCCTGCATCAACTTTCGTGATCTGGGATGATGGATGCTGATGCTGACTGATGCATATTTTTTTCTCAACCCCATGAGAACGTAAAGCCACCACTCCACGCATTCTTTAAAGCTTTTCTTTCCGTAGAGTTTCGTTTCGTTTAAGTAAGCTAATTTATGAACTTGCGCAGAGTTCTGATGCTCTGAATAATCTCATGCAAATTAAAAGTTCAGAGTTCAGACGTTTTTGTATCAAACTGATTTTGTCTGTAATAACTTCATTTGCTCTATAAAAATGTTCAGTATACAGTGTTTTGATAATAGCAGTAAATCGTTCGGGGTATTTGTAAAATAACTTTTTCTTTTAGTGGCCTTGGCGTTTTTTTAAAAAGCTTGTCACAATTCGGGCTTCAGAAAGTGAATTTTGTTGCCAAGTGATATAAACATCTGTGAAAAGAAACCTGATGAACTATTATGCTTGTTTATATATGTGATCGCAATAGTTCTTCTTCTGAACTTCGGATTGCAAAGCAAAGTACATAGTTAATTGAGGCTTGTGAATTGGTATCTAAGTTCGACGATTCCCGCACAATAGAAATTTGATGATATGCATTTTCATCGTGAGAAAAAAGTAGATGTCCGAGAGCTTTCGAAATATTATCATTAATAACAGACACCAGGATATAACATCACAGATATCACAGGATCACAGATATAAACATCTGTGAAAAGAAACCTGATTAACTATTATGCTTGTTTATATATGTGATCGCAATAGTTCTTCTTCTGAACTTCGGATTGCAAAGCAAAGCACATAGTTAATTGAGGCTTGTGAATTGGTATCTAAGTTCGACGATTCCCGCACAATAGAAATTTGATGATATGCATTTTCATCGTGAGAAAAAAGTAGATGTCCGAGAGCTTTCGTTCCGATCAGACGGATCGAGGGATTGTATCTCCTGGTAATGTAATTTTATGCCGGTTGGTGGACCGCCCATTTAACTAATTTTTAAACCCGACAGACGGGCGGATAAATTGCAAATGTTATACCAGTTTAAATTATTATTGTAAATAGTTTATATTCTAATCAAGATATTAAAACTATAACGTAATTAACTTTGAAAACCGTTTGGACTATTCATTGTTGACCCTAGACACTGACCCATTTCCTACATCTTAATATAATAGTTATACTTTCACATTCATACGAAGGAAAGACGACAAGTTATCCCCCATATATATATGTTACGGTCAATATGATTAATCCGGCCATTGTCCGGATTAATCATATTGACCGTAACATATATATATATATGAAAGGATAAAAAGTAAATCTTTGTAATATTAAAAAATAAAAGTTAAACTTTAAAAGTTAAAATCCCCAAAAGCAGTTTCTTTAACATGGAAAAACCAGTATTTAAAACTAATTTACCAGTCATAAACATCTTTAGCCATAAATTTTAATCAGCTTTCATCAACATGACAGTTATTATGAACCAATAATGTAATCGAAGTGGATATTTCTTATCGGAATTGCATCATAATATTTCGTAATATTAACAAATGCATGTGATGCATGATTATTTAGAAAACAAATTGTAAACAATATATCGTTGTTGCAGTCCAAAATTACATTTAGATCATAAAGTTTAATCATTTTCACCCAAAATGACAGTTATTGCATTCCGATCAAGAAATCAAAGTAAATAACTCTGTTTAAGATATAAATTCAAAATTATTGTCAAAATAAGAAATTAATGATTATATTTTAGGTTGTATATCCTAATTATCTTTTGTCTGTTTGACAGTTATTAATATGATTGGTTCATAAATAACCATTAACATTGAATTTAGAAATGACTGTTGATGCAATTAGCAAAACCTATTGCATCATAAGACCACATTAATTAAGCCTTCCATTCAATTAAAAAAGTAAGTTCACGCCTACATTTCATTAATTCGCCCTCTGCTGGAGAATACCAGAAATGTCAAACAAAAACAGGGAGCCCGCTTGTTTCGAGAGCTTTTTGAGTCTAGTGTCGAATCCAGCTGATTCCATCGTATCACAAATTTATCTGAATCCGCAGTATTCTATAAAATATTTGAAAAGTCGAGTGCTATCACTTTAGATTATTTTTACTTAAATTTTATTTTAAAAGTAGGAATTGTTTAATGGGGAGAGGGGAGGCGAATATTTTGACGATAATAATACTTTTATTTGTTATACAACAATATTCCTAATATCAATTTAATGAATTTAGTCTGTCGTCATAATATTTATATATTCAATATACGATTGTCTTCCATCTCTTTAAAAAAGGTCTTTGGTTTCGGTAATACCCATAAATCGTTTGGAATATTTGTAAAAGGTTTTGAAAGAAATCGATTTGATAAAGTACTAACCTTTTTCCAGATATAATAAAACATCTTTTAAACTTCTCTCCTAGAGTTGATTGAAAATTCCTCTAGAATTATTACTGTTAAATAAATAATTTTCTTGAATAATAATAAGAAGCGGATGTTCGTTAAATATATTTTTTTTTCCTTTTTTTTTTAAATCAGTCGAGATGCAAAAACAATTTTTTTTTTTAATTTAAAGAAGAAGGATATTTATTCTAATATTTAATTCATGCACTGTTATTTAGTTTTTTTTTTTTTTTTTTTTTTTTTTTTGCAAATGAAATGTATGTATGGCTTGAAATGATAACATCCATATGACATTTTATAAATAAAAATGTTTTTTGAGAAATTATTTTGCCTAAAGCGGAAAGTAAATAACTATGTGAAAATTAATAAGCACATCAAATTTCAAACATTCTTTGTTTCTCTTGTAAAATGTAAAATATTGTACTGTAAATGAATGTTTTTTTTTCTCCATTTATTTCTGTTTTTAACACCTTCTACCATAGTTGAAAAGTGTTTATGAATTCGGTTTGTCAGTCTGTCTATCCGTACTCTAACTCGCTTAAATAAACTCGGATTGCCATGTAATTGTTATATGTTTTTGGGGTTTATTATGGCATATTTGGTATTGAAAATGGAGTGTGTAACATTTATAGTTCGTTTACAGGGATACTCAAAAGAATTTCGTGACATTATATGGTCTATGGGAAAAAAATGTTTCCGGTGTATTTTAATGATGTTACACTTTATCAAACATACTGAAATTGATATATCACTGAGTGTGGTGATGATCTTGGGCTGAAATATTTTTATGCTTAAACGATGAATTCGAATAATTTATGAGCCGTAACTTCGTACATGCGTTGAACAAGCAATTACCACAATGTTCGAAATCCACGAGAAAGGCAGACACAAAATATTAAATGAAGGCGAAGTCATCTCAGCTGAAATCTTATTTATTGATATATAGAAGACGAAAGATGGTGAGAATGGGGTGGTCTCCTTTATCGGAGCAAATCAAACACCTGTTGACAGGTTGAGAGCTGGGAGTGATCTGGTCTTTTTTGGAAATAGATTGTTTCGCCAACATTCGATGGACTTTGAGCCAACAGATCTCAGACACACAGAAGAATTTCTTTGTACGTTACGGGTAATTAATGTAAATGTTTGCTCGGGAGGAATGAAAAGGTTACCACAGTTTGCGAAATCGTAATTTTAGTGAATTTTAGCGGACACATGCGGGCAACCCCATAGGAACAGAATTTAGACAAAGAAAACAGTTTAACTCGTATCTGGGAAATTTCATTGATTTGCACAATTGTTTATGGGCAGAAAGAGGTTGGGTGCACCATGCAGCTGTAAAAATGAACGTCTGAAAAACATTACATTACATCTGTTATAACCGCAGTTGGAATCAAAAATAGATTTTTTTAACGTACATGCCGCATTTAATAAAGATAGCCTTTTATATGAGGGAAGGAAATAACATTTGAGGTTTTACAATAAAGTGATATTTTAGCGAACAGAATATTAATTAACGTATTAAAAATTAAGTTAGGAAGGTATTAATTTTGAATAAAAATATGTATAAATGATTCTATATCATATTTTAATGATGTTACACTTTATCAAACATACTGAAATTGGCATATCTCTGAGATGCACCATTATAGAAAGTGGTGTGCATAGCATTAATAGTTCATTTACAGCGACACAGAAATGAATTCGGTTACAGTACTGTCTATGAACAATAATTGCTGGAAATGCGTTTTCAGTTGTAGTGCACGTTTTTAAATTTAACTTTTTTTTTTTTTTGCATATTACTTGGTGTGTATAAATTCTGCAGATAATATACCGGGCTGCACAAAATATCTCGTGTACATTTCCATTTATTGACGGAAATTGCAGTTGGGGAATTTTCAACCGTGTTTTGCATTTTGTAACTGAAATAAATTTTTGCATAGTATGTAGTATATAAACAAATCTATAGATCATAATACAGGGCTGAGCAAAAAAAAAAAATCGGATATTTTTTCGACTAAAGATGGTAATTGCTGAAATTGGGTTTTCAAATGTGTTATGCGGTTTCCAAATTGTTTACTTATACATCATATTTCACTTTATTAAAGTGTGAAGTTATTAGTTTAATTTACTGTGTTCTGAATGTGTTGGAAAGTGTTCATCTTAATGCATGATTTTTCATTCTTTTTTTCCATTATGTCGAGCTCTGTTTGATTTGATGTGACATGATTTTAATTTCATCGGAAAAACGTATTTTTGGTGAGAAAACGCTAAGAGGATTAAGGAATCAAATGTTCTTACTTTACAAAATTGTAATCTGCATTTGAAAAAAAAAAAAAAAAAACATTACAATATTTCTGAGGTGATTCTTTACTAATTTTCACTGTTATACAATTCCACATACAAATCTTCTCTCGAATTTTAAGTCCATTTATTTTCTCATGCACAGTGACCAAGCGTTAAAGCACAAACCATTTCAATAAATAAAACAAACATATTTTTTTCTAGTCAATATTTTAGGTTTAAAAACATTTTGTTGTAAAAAAATATATTATAATTCTTATAATTCCATATGCATGATTAAAAAATTACAGAAAATAGCAACACTTGACAATTTTATAATAATTAGGACTCTTTTCTTTAGTATAAACAATTATTATTTTCGTAGTCTAGTTAATCAATTTGCTAAAATGTTGAGGAAAATGTGTATATTATTATATATGTAATACAATCATACATTATTTACATTGAAAATCTTAGTGAATGTTATTTGCAAAATATCAATTACCATGGGAAATTAATTTATGATGACTCTCCAAATTATATTTAGATAATTATGATAGTTAAGTTATATATTAATCTATACATAATGCTACTCAAAATGTGAGCTTTCACTCATCGATCAAATGTGATAGGATACAATATAATTAAGCCATATTTCTGAGGCTGGATGTTCTTTCATTCATTAAAAAAAAACTATCGTTTGTGCTACAGTTTATTAATCACCGAAAATAATCAGTTATAAAATAAAAGTCTCATATGAAATTGTAATTTTCTACATTATGACAATACTATATATAGCACTTTAAATGTTATTACCAATCAATGTGTAAGTAAATTATTTTTCTATTACAATTGATTTAAAATGTTTTTCTTTTATAGTGTTTGTATCATGTGGTTTGTTTTAAAATGAAAGTCTGCTAAGAATTTAGATTTTGTGGAAAAAAAAACTGAATGTTGTGACTTCCAGCTAGTGTGCTCCAGCATACATTCAAAACTAATATAAACTAATTCTGAAGAAAATTGGTGAATTCTACTAAGTGTATTTAACTTTTATTTTGCTAATTATGTGGAAAAATGAAAATCTCGAATATTTAAATTATTATTACACCATGCCATAAAAGTTTTTTTTTGTTCTTATATTTTAGGGAATGTAACTTTGAAAATAAAATTAACAGCCAAATCTGTATCAACATTTTTAACATAGTAAAATGTAGTTTATAAATATTTCTTTAAAAACTCTGCAGACGATAATCATACAGTTAGAAATTAAGAAATCGAAAGTAAACATTTAAATGTAATTAAGAGCCTATTCTGATAAAACATTTATTTTATCCAAATTACTAAAATTAACATTAATTTTATGTTCAACATAAATTGAAAATCTGTCTTTTCGTTGTCAAATTTTAGTGCGGTATCTTATTGTTAATCTGTTTTGGTTTTGTTTTTCCTTTTTAAATTAACTGCTCTGGGCAACCAAATTCTAATTGAGGTAACTCTGTGTCACTAGCTATTTTACATTATTGTAGCAAATTATCTCGACAACTCTTGTTGAAATAGATTTTTAAAAACTTGAAAATTATTTAAAGTCATAAAAAAATCACCAAATTCAGCTACAGTTAATATATATATATACACACACACAGGGTGTCCCAAAAAGGAGTACCTATTTTTAAAAATGAATAAGAAACAAACGAATAGAGTTATTAAAAAAATTCTTGCAGGAAACGGATGTGTGAAGTCTAGAATTTTGTTTAGAACACATTATTATGATAGTTCAAAATCTGACCGACAGATGGCGCTACAGCACATTTTGGTGCCTATATGAACAAACGGAGCATTCGTGAAGACCACACAGAAGCAGACGTGGTCAGTGAAAGTTCATTCTAAGACTCCGGCATATTATTGTGATGAATTGAGGACATATTGAAAATATTGTCATTTAATTTTCAACTATTGCTGATGAATGCAGTAGCCGCAGCGCCATCTGTCGGTAAGAATTTTAACTAACATAATAAAGTACTCTAAACAAAATTCCAGACTTCACACAACCGTTTCCTGCAAGAATTTATTCAATAACTCTATTCGTTTGTTTCTTATTCATTTTTAAAAATATGTACTCCTTTTTGGGGCACCCTGTATATCAAAATAACTATTTTCCCTGTTTAGTGATGTAAAAATTAAAATTATGCAAAATTTAGAAGTGATGTATGAGCAATAAAAATAGCAACCGGTTTGTTGACAGGCTTCTTAAAGTGACCGCCACATTTCTGATGAGAACATAAAAGTCCGCTGTGAAAGAAACAGGACTTTGTTGCGAATAATATAGGAATATTATTCGCATTCATTTCACTAATTATATGGGAACTTATTTTATCATTATTATTATTCAAATAAAATGAAACCATAGACATTCATTGAGTTGTTCAATAATATATAATGTTTGCCAAATGTATTGACTTATATTTTGATAATTTCATAGGAAAGTAAAAAAGGTACTTTAACTACAATTAGACAACTACTTAAAGGCTTTTTTAAAAAGTTCGTTGAAAAGATTTAAAATATATATATATTACATGTGTAGCATATCAAATATATTTAACTTTCATCTTACTAATTACACATAAAACTTTATTTCTTTAATAACCGTGATATATAACCATTGAAATTCTGCAACTGACACTGCCAACATATATTTAACTAGTTACATTAGAGAATAAATAAAATATTTATATAAATATTCTAAGTGTTATTATACACCTAGTTTTTTTTTATTATTATTTAAAGAGAATTTTGATTCCTCTGACTGCCATTTTATATTTATGAAAGTATCTGATTTATCTTTTCTTTTAAACCAAATTAATAGAAATGTTTGTTTAATTCCGTAAACTTAAAGAATTTAATTTTCTTAGTTGTGATTTTTCGATTGAGTCTGCTTTCAAGAAGCTTCTTACAAAGAATTTTTCCAAGTGGTATTAGAAGTTAGAGGATCAAAATTTCATTTTGGACTTTCAGAAATCGTCTGCGGATAAATAAAACATTCGAATACCGAACAGGAAAAAATATCTTTTGTCTGGTTTATAAAATATTTTCAGCTGGCGATAAATGTCAAGCCTTATTTATTTAACTTCCTTGGCTTTGAAAGTTGAAGTATTATGTAGAAGGATTTACATGTAAATAAAGAAGAGGCAACGTTGCATATCTGATCTGATAAGAAATCTGTGTCTGGCATATTTTTTTTAACTTTCAAAAATTAAACTATTCTTTACAATAATTATATAGGCTATAAAAGAAATTAATTATTTTACCTATCACTAGCAAATATTTAAAAACATTTTATAATAACACGATGGCAATGTAATTATAGAACTAATATATGGAATATATAAGCATATTTAACTTTTGCTTCACTAATTGTGTGAAAAAAAAAATATTTTTCTAATTTGCAAGAAATGTAACCATAGAAACGATATATTCAAGTTACCAAATATATATTTAACTTTCTTTTCACGAATTACATTAAAATTAAATGTTTTAAGCGTTTTAAGTTATCATTCTATTATTCCAGAAAGCATTTTTTAATGTTCACAGGGATATTGATACTTTTGTCTACGATTCTATATTTATATAGCTACTTGACTTGACTTCTTTCTTAATTAAAATTATCTGAGAGTTCAGTAAGCTTAAAGAACTTTTTGTGTATGAGTGCGTGTGACGAAAGTCGAAGTATTATGTAGACGTAACTGCATGAACTAATAAATAAATAAATTATAAAAATCAGCATTGTTCATAAAAAAAAAAATAAAAAAAATCGATGATTATATATAACATATTTTTTCAAACTCACATAATTAAACCACATAAATGGTATAAAAAATATCCCAGACGCATTGACTATTCAATTTATTAATTACATAAGATATCAAATAGCTTAATTATTTTAAGTATCATTAGGCAACTTATTAAAACATTTTGTAATAACATGCTGAATATATAATCATAGAAGTAATATAGGAAATATATATTGTTTAACTTTCAATTCATTAATTATACCGATTTTTCTAATTTGCAAGAAATGCCACCCCAGAAACGATATATTAAAGTTACTAAATATACATTTCACGTTCTTTTCACGATAATTACATTGGAAATTAAAAGTCTTAAATGTTTTAAGCACCATTGTACAACTTAACTAAACATTTTTTTTAATGCTTAAATGAAATATTGATTGTCTACGATTCTATATTTATATATAGCTATTCGAATAGTCTTCTTTTATAATTGAAATTAACTGAGAAGTTTATTTAGTTCAAGTTTAAAGAATTATTTTTTTCTTCTTTTAATTTTAATTTCTGGCTCAAGCTTGCTTTCAAGAATCTTCTTATAAAGAACTTTTCCAAATGGTGTGAGAGAATCAAAATTACATTTTGGATTTCCAGAAATTAACTGCGGATAATTAAAATATTGGCAACTTCGCGCGGAAAAAAAATACCATATTTTGATCGGTTTATAAACATTTCCAGCTGACGATAAAGATAAGTGTCAAGCCTTATTTATTTAACCCTACAGTGTATAAAGTAGCCAATTGGCAACACTTTCTATTTAACTTTTAATAAATAAATCAAGTTCTTTGCAACCACTATATTTATATAGAAATATTAATGCTGCAAAAATAACATAAATATGCTACTAAATAAAACTAAAAATCTATCTTAAAATTTCTGGTGTTGAATTCTTAATATAAGCATTAAAAAACACAATTCTAAAAGAAAAAATCATGCACTGTAAGGTTAACTTCCTTGGTTTTAAAAGTCGAAGAATGGATTTACATGTATACAAAGAAAAAAGTTAACATCGTATGTCTGAATAGAAATCGATGTAAGACATAGAAGAACATATTTTCTCAAACTCATGTAAATGAAACATAGAAATGGTATAAAAATATGCCAGACGTTTTGACTATTCTTTTCACTATTAATATGGAATCTTAACCCCTTCGCGACGAGCGTCCTTTACAGAATTTTTAATCTTTTACCACCGGTTTTTCAAAACAGAAATTTTCGCCTTATTGAATCTCAGAAATGTTAGGATTACATAAGGCAAAGATTACTATAAAAAGTAACTGGTGGGAATAATCCAGGATTCTGAGCATCTTATGCGACACGAATACGTGTCGCTCGTCCCCAAGGGATTAAAGAATTTAATTAGTTTAACTGAAATTAGGAAACAATTTGTAAAAACATGCTGTCGATGTAATCATGTAATATGGAATATATAATCATATTTAATTGTTACCTTATAATTACTAAAAATATTTTTCTGATTTGCAATACATGTAACTATAGACTTGATATATTGAAGTTACCAAATATATGCATTCAGCTTTTTTTTTTTTACCAATTTCATTGGAATTTAAAGTATGATTGTACAACTTCAGAAAACATTTTCTAGAGCTCAAAGGAAATATTGATTATTTTGTCTACGATTCTATATTTATATAGCTATTTGACCTGTTTTCCTTTTTAACACTTTCCAACCTAGTTGAAAAGTGTTTATGACTTCGGTTTGTCTGGCCGTCTGCCGTCTGGTCGTCTGGCCGTCTGCCGTCTGCCGTCTGTCCGTGCTCTAACTCCCGTAAATATGCTCGGATTGCCCTGCAATTTTTATATGTTATAATCATTATCTATAGCATGTTCCCTATTTCAACGGAAGTATGTAGCACTTATAGTTTTTTTACAGGGACACTCAAAAGAATTCCGTTACATTGCGGTCTATGGGGAAAAATCATTTGCGGTTTATTTAAATAATGTTTCACTATTTTAAACGCATTGAAATTTATATATATCACTAAGGTGCATTAGAAGAAGCTTAATATGGAATAGGGTGTGCATAACACTTATACTTACTTTACAGGGACAGTCAAAAGAATTCCGTTACATTACGTCTATGGAGAAAAATCGTCTGCGCTTTATTTAAACAATGTTTCCCTATTTTAAACGCATTGAAATTTATATAAGGTTCATTACAAGAGACTTACTACAGAATATTGTGTGTATAGCAGTCATCGTTCATTTACAGGGACACACAAAAGAATTCTCTACTGTATGTTAACAATAATTCCTGGAAGTGCGTTTTAAGTTACTAAACGCGATTTTAATTTTAAATCGCTTTTTGTCTATTACGTGATGTGTATAAATTCTGTAGATCCTATACAGGGAAGCACAAAAGTTCGGGAAAACATTTCCGTATTATTTAACTCCAGACGGAGAATTTTAAACTGTGCTACGTGTTTCCTAACTGAACTAAAATTTAGCATCCTATGTAGTATATATACAAATCTATAGATCCTATACAGGGCTGAATAAAAGTATTTGGATTACTTAGATGTTATCTTTTAGCTTATTGAAGAGTATGATTCGTAAAATTATTTTGGAAGCGTTGGAAAGTGTTACATAATCTATGCTTGACGCATGATTTTTCGTTCTTGTTTTAATTAAAATTTAACCAAGAAGTTTTTGGTTAGTGCCGCAAGTTTAGAGTTGTTTTCTTTAAGTTTTAATTTCTAGATCAAACTTGTTTAAAAGAATAAAGAACTTTTCCAAATGGTGTTAGAAGATCAAGGTTTCATTTTTGGTTTTTAGAAATCGTCTGCGGATAAATAAAATATTTGAAGACTTTGAACGTGAAAAAATATTATCTTTTGACCGGTTTATAAACATTTCCAGCTGACGGTGAAAATATGTGTCAAGCCTTTTTTTATTTAACTTCCTTGACTTTAAAAGTCGAAATGTTATACAAAGAGTTTACATTATTAGACATCCTTTAAAAATTTTTTAACATTCATAATATGATCATTAAGAATGAACAGGGTGTCCCAAAAAGATTGAAACGCGGTTTAATTTTTTACCTGTTGTAGATACATAGGCAATGTACATTGCAAAAATGTTCAAAGAGTAGGATTTAAGATTATGCTGATGGCATAGTCCTGCTATTAATTTTCAAAATTTTACACTTTTTAAATTTTTTATAGTTTTTGGATCCTACAAGTGATATTTAGAAACATTTTTTCCATGATCTGACAAGTACAACAGTAAAAATTTTATCCTTCTACGCTCAAAACACACTGGATTATAATACTTTGAATTTATGAAATTTCGGAGCTTCCTGGTACTAAAAACGCGTTTTTCTGTAGTTAGTGCTGGAAAGCTCCGAAATTTCCTAAAATTCAAAGCATCAAAACATGGCGTATTTTGGTCGTAGAAGAATGGAATTTTTACTTTCTACTTGTTAGAGCATGCAGAATTTTTTACAAATATAATTTATAGGATCCAGGGACCATATAAAATTTTTTAAATTGTAATTTTTTGAAAATTAATTACAGGATTATTCCATCAACACAATTTTAATTCCTATTTTATTTTGAACACTTTTGCAATTCTTATTGCTTACGCATTTCAGATAAAAAATAAAATATTAAAGGGCGTTTCAATCTTTTTGGAACGTCCTGTAATAGCAGATTTAACTTTCGAGATATCCCTAATTACACGTAATATATATATATATATATATATATATATATATATATTCGCAAGAAATTTAACCAGAGAAATGATCATTGAAGTTACAAAATTTGTATTTAACTTCCTTTTCACTAATCATAGTAAAAATTAAAGGTCCGAAATGTTTAAGCATCATTGTACAGTTGTGGAAAGCATCTTTTTAACACTTAGAAGTGTTCATTCTTTTCCTATGAGATGACTATGATTCTATATTTACATGACTAACTTACTTGAATTCTTTTTTAATCAAATTTAACTGAGATATTTGTTTAATTGTGCAAGATTAAAAAAATATATTTTTTTTCTTTTTCGTTCTTTTCTTTCTTTCTTCTTTCTTTCTTTCTTTTTTTTCTGTATGTCTCGGCTTAAGCCTACATTCAAAAATCTTCTTATAAAGAACTTTCCAAAATGTTATTAGAAGTTAGAGGATCAAAATTTCATTTTGGATTTACAGAAATCGTCTGAGGATAAATAAAACATTCGGGAAAGTACTATATCTTTTTTGACCAGTTTGTGAAGCAGTTCCAGCTGACGATAAAAATAAGTGACAAACCTTATTTACTTAACTTCTTTCGTTTTGAAAGTTGAAGTATTATGTAGACGGATTTACATGTATACAAGGAAAAGCCAACATTTTATATGTGAAAAGAAATCAGAGTAGGACATTTTGGGACATAATTTTTCAAACTCACAAAATGAAATCCTAAAAATGTCATATAGAATGTGCCAAATGTATTCGCAATTCTTTTCACTGTTTGCTTAGAATGTTATAGAATTTTAACTTTTCTAAGACAACTTTTTAAAACATTTTTTTAATAACACGCTAGAAATGTAATCATGGAATAATATAAGGAATATGCAAGCATATTTAAATTTCATATCAATAATTACGTGGAGAAATATATTTTTAATTCATAAGAAGTATAATTGTAAAACTATATATTGAAGTTACCAAATATATATTTAACTTTCTTTTAACTAGCTAACATTGGAAAATAAAAGTCTTTTATGTTTTAAGTATCATTGTACAACTCCAGAAAACATTTTTTGAAGATCAGAGGAATATTGATTCTTTTTTCTACGATTCTATATTTATATAGCTATCTATATTATCTATTTTTTAAATTCAAATTGACTAAGAAGTTTGTTAGTTCCTTAAGCTTAATTTTTTTTATTTTTTTTATTTTTGTCTCAATTCTGCTTTCAAGAATCTTCTTATAAAGAACTTTTTCAAATGGTGTTAGTGGATCAAAATTTCCTTTTGGATTTTCAGAAATCGACTGCGGATAAATAAAACATTTGGAGACGTTGAGCGGGAAAAAATAATATATTTGACCGATATATAAACATTTCCAGTTGACGATAAAAATAAGTGTCAAGCCTTACTTATTTAACTTGCTTGGCTTTAAAAGTCGAAGTATTATATAAACGGATTTACATGTATACAAAAGAAAGTCAACATAGTATTTCTGGGAAAAAATCAATATGGTACATTGGAGGACTATTTAAGAATAAATGTTTTAAAATATTTTTATCTAAATTTTTGTGCATAGAAAGGAAGAAAAAGCACAAATGTTTAACACGTAAAACATTTATGCTTTTTGCTTTTGTGAAATATAATATTTTGGGATTCAATACAGTTTTGTTATGGATTGGTATATGTTTTTATGGTATTCAAAAATGAGTACGTGTAAAATTTATTTTATTTATTTATTTTTATTTATTTATATGTGTGTCTATATATCTTTCTGTTATGTAAATATTTTTTATTTTCTCCCGTTTGAATCACTTTCCGGGACGGCATTTGGTTCCTAAGTACATAATTGCAATTCAACCAAAAAATATAGAATTATTTTGAATTACCTGGACAATACGTGTATGTATGTATGTGTTTATATGGTATAGAAGTTTCGTGTTTGTTGTCGTTGGAATAACTTTGCAAAATGATGTTGATTTCACAGAAAATAAATAGCAATCCACCTGAACATGCAGAATTGTGTTGCCATATCCATAATAATATCATATTAGGATTTTACTTTAAGCAACCCTCAGCAACTGTACTCATTTTATTTGTACTCTGTTATCACATATAAACCTCATATGAAGTTCATTAATACTTATCAAATACAGCAATAGATGGCAGAATCATTTGTTTTTTCGAATGCTCAGTTGGAAAATTCGGCTTTGACAAATTTGTTTTTGTTCTGCAGGAGAGAAATTTTTCTCAGAGAATTTCAAGTAAACACAATGTAAATAAGATATAATAAAAAATGGAGTTTGTAATTTTATTTTTTACTCTAACCATATGTTTAAGTTATCACAAAGATATCAGTTTGATAACTAATAATACTAATTTTTTCAAACATTTAAACCTCAAATGAATTTCTTTTGTAATCTATTTTGCAATAAATGAACAAGTACTAAAGAATCCAACATTAATTGTTCTTGCTAATCCATTTGAAATCTACTTTAAGTGCAAAGTATATTTTGTATCCATTTAAAATAATTCTTGCTTGGAATGATAAATAACCTGGGCCAATAAATATATATCGGGAGTAGCAAAAAAAGGGAACCTATTAAAAAGAGTAACCTTTTTAAAATAGAATAAATTGAAAACGGTTAACGATTAAAATTCCTAATTTGTTGCATCTTTATTACAAAAGCGATAAATATTTATCCATAAGATTTCAAAATTAGTTTAAAATTTTGATAATAGGTGGCGCTGTAAGCTGGAAAAACTAAATGACAATATTTGCCGGATTTGAATCTTTGCGATTTCTTTTTGTTGGGATTCTTAAAACACAAAGTTCACCTACAAAATCTACAAAATTTAGTGGAACTGGAACATTGCATCTGTAAGGTATGTGAGGACATTGCTGATGAGATAAATTCAGAAGTATTGACTACTTTTGTTTTGAGACTACGTCTCATATCTATCCGCCATTTGCACGCCTTGTATCTGACGTCTACAGCATATTATTACTGTAAATGGCGGATACTTTGAAAATATTAACATTTAGTTTTTTCAGCTGAAAGCGCCACCTATTGGTGAAATTTTAAACTAATTTTGAAATCGTATGGTTAAAAATTTGTAAAAAGATGCAACAAATTGGGCATTTCCATCGAAAACCATTTTCAAATTATTTAATTTAAAACAGGGTCTCTCCTTTTTGAGATATCCGCTATGTCTTTGTGTGTCTAGGACAGAGGTGACCTGGAAGTGAACTATTTAAACCACAGTATATAAAACATTAGTGTGACTTTAGATTTGTGGATTTAAAAAGCAAAAAATCCGCAAGTCGTTTTAACATTAGTAAATAAAACCGGTATTGGAAAATCTCAACTTAATTTAACTTCACAGTTTTCGTAAATGTATTATATTCATGTAATATATACTTTTTTCTCACCAGAAAAAGTTCGTTTACGTTTTCAACTTGGTTTTCTTGATCTTTTAATTTTAACTGTATTACCATCTTATCCAAATTTTAAAAAATATTTAAATGGTAATAGTTTCTAACATTGATTTACAGTCTATCAATAGCAAGTTTAACTCTCCATTTCTCTATAGACAAAGTAAAAAAAAAAAAATCGCCGAAATTATTAAATTATTTTTTTATTTGCATATTGAAGATAATTTTGTATGCAATATGGTAGAGTGATTTTTCCTATCTGTTTTTTTTAATCCAAAACAAACAAACAAAAAACTTCTAAGGAAATATTGAATGTTTCTTTTTTGATTAAATGTAGCGTTCGATGTTCCGCAAGCTATGTAATAGCAGTACTTTACTCGAAAGAATTCAAATTATAGATTTCCCATCATCATCGTAGCAATTTATTCCCTGTAAGCGATTTTTCCTCAGATCTTCTTTTAAAATTAAAATTACAGTTTCATCGAAAATCCCCACCACATTTATGTTTGTAAGTTTTGTATCAATTTTGTTTCTACGCTTGTAGAATAATATATAAGAGATTTAATTTTTCAAGAGACTTAAAAGTGAGAAATTTTATGGGATTTTTTTTTTTTTTTTTTTTTTTTTTCAGTTTACACTATTTTGGAATAAAAATAAATTTCGACTTATTTAACTTTCACATTTAAAATATCTCACATTTTCAATTTTTGAGAATATTTTGCCAATTATTTCAAGATAATTTTCGATTTACTATGATGACCATATCGAAATAATAAAATAAAAAATCTGTAAGCAGCATTATAAAGCCTTATAAAGTCCATTAAAAATATATATTATTGTTATTTTATGTAGTTAGTATTAGTGCGACAGCTAAAATTAAAAAACAAGATTTTAACGGGTTTTATACTATTTATATCAGATGGTATCGTATATACATAACAGTTAATTAAAACAACACAGAAACATCGTACAGCAATTGGGGGGGGGGGGGATATAAAAAAATGAACACGTACCTATTTGAATAATATCCAGAAAAATGTAGTGAAAATAAATAAATAAATAAATATAATTTAAAACAATAAATAAATAAATAAATATAATTTAAAACAATAAATAAATAAATAAATATAATTTAAAACAATAAATAAATAAATAAATAAATAAATAGAATTTAAAACAATAAATAAATAAATAAATAAAATAGAATTTAAAACAAAGTGAGTGTAAAACAGATTGGAGGGAAAAATGAAAAAAAAAAAAAATTAAAACATGAACGATGAAACTCAAATATGTTATGAAATGTATCCATAAAATATCAAATATATATTGGAAGGAGGGGAGGGGTGGTGGATAAAATTAGCTCTCAATTAATAGTAAAAAAAAAAAGAAAGAAAAAAAAGAAAGAAAGAAAGAAACGTCTTAAATGAAAGGGGATATCACTGGAGTGTGACAACCTGTGACAGAGATCCCATGCATCATGAGAGATGCATAAAAAGTCACAAAATTTGCATGACGTAATAATTGGATGATCTCTTTCTTAATAAACTTAATAATAAAGAATGATACTTATTTTTGTTATCCACATATAGATACTTAACTAGAACGAAAAGTTAGGCATCAGGCATAGATTATGAAACACTTTCAAACGCTTTTATACAATTAAATCGATCACAGTCCGTCCTCAAACCGAATTCTTTTGTGCGTCTTTGTGAATGAAGATAAATGCTACACAGTCTTTCATTCATATAAAACACGTGTTAGTGAACCCCAGTGATCCTTTTTAATTTTATTATGTTTGAAGTATCATAATATCGTTAAAATTATTGGAAACGATTTTTGCCCATAGTCCATAATGTAACTGGATTATTTTGTGTGCCCCTGTAAACGAGCTATAAATGCTACACATTTCATCTTCAGTACCGAGCTTTCTATAGTAAACATCAATAGCATATACACATTTCAAGGCAATCCGAGTATATTTACGAGAGTTAGAGCACGCACAGACAGACGGCGGAGGGACAAACAGACAGAAAAACCGAATTCATAAACACTATCAACTATGATGGAAATTGTTAAAAAGAGCAGAACTATTTTTTTTCTTCTTTTTGGAAGGCACAAAAAGTCCGATATAGCCGAATGAGCGAAATAATTTGGAGCAATATAAAGATAGGCTACTGTTCTGAAAGTTCAAATTGGAGTTCAGAACAATTAAATAAGTTTGGTCGCGATATAGTTTAAAGCATTTTAATTTGTTATGATCTCTTGCAGATTTACTTCTTTTATAAATTTATTATTTTTTTAAACTAACAATTTAATTCTCGTTTTTGTTTTTTGAAACTGATCTTCTCTTTTAAAAATAAAATTCTACTTAGGGAATTTAATAGTGAAAAGTGTTATAGCAATATATAAGGGCTTAAAGTATCAAAAAGTCCTCTGTTAATAGAAAATGATTTATTCTGTTCACATATAAATTTTTCTTTCTTCAGTTTTAAGAAATACTCCCTGTCCCTCCGAAAACAGTTTCTCAACAGGTGAGTTCATTTCAATGAAAATTTTAAGGAGACTTTCTGCTTCGTCGGCCATCAAATCACTGCGTATTTCTCAGGAGGCTGCTGAAATTCAGTCTAAAGTGAACTGATCAATAATTCTACGTTCATGTTTTACATTTCATCAAAAGTCATGTTCGCTTACTGAAACTTTTCTTGCCTAAAGGTATTGCTTCATCCATGTATCAAAAGAACAAAATGAGAGCACATGCACTCCGGCACATGCATTATTAATTATCAGTTTCGGTAAGCTTCTGTACTTTGTCTTCTTTATACAGAAGCATGTCAAGAAATTATGAATGCCCTTGTCACACCGAAGGTGTTACGCCTCCTAAAATATCGCGGCATGCCATAATATTAGTGCATGCTTTATCTAGTTCATAAGGATATGAATAGATCTTTTATTATTATTCTATCATTTCTTGTTGGAAAACGATTTGGTTTTGAGAAATTGATACGTTATTGAATTAACTTGCGTATGTAAAGGGCAATAAAATCTTACTACAAGATAAACCAATGATTTCTAGCGATTTTTTTTTTATATAAGTCTATATTTTATGTTTTATTAGAGATCAAATAATAATAATAATAATAATAATAACATGTATATTAATGTCATAATATTAAAAACCGAAAAATGTTGAAAAATGCCGAAAAACGCTAATTATGAGATCGCAAAAACAAGTTTCGACTGTGAAAATTCATATATCCTGTTTCATAAAAAAAGGAATAACTTTAAAAGGTTTGTAGAGCATAAACAGTTTTTGTGAAGCAAATCAGGGTCGCAATACATTTATTGTCAAAATACAGGGTGTCTCATTCCAATTCGAACCCTGGTTTTTGTTCATAAATTTATTAATAATAAATACTCCCTGACCCTACAAAAAGGTACGTTCATATCATTGCAATTTTTTGAGGAACCTTTCTGCTTGTTTCTCAGGAGGCTGCTAAAATTCATTCTAAAGTGAACTGATCAATAATTCTACCCGCATGTTTTACCTTCCATCGACAGTTATGTTCGCTTACTGAAATTCTCCTTGCCTGAAGGTATTGCTTTATCCATGTATCAAAAGAACAAAATGAGAGTTCTCCGACACATGCATTATTAATTATCGACTTCGATAAGCTACTGTACTTTGTCTTCTTTATACAGAAGCATGTCAAGAAATTATGAATGCCCTTGTCACACCGAAGGTGTTACGCCTACTAAAATATCGCGGTATGCCACAATGTCGGTGTATTGTTTATCTACTTCATAAGGATAGGAATAAATCCTGCAATAACTCTATCGGGTTTATTAGAAAATGATTGGGTTTTGATAAATTGATACGTTTGTTGCATTGACTTGCAACAATTGCAAGTATTGACTTATAAATAATTTGCTGTTGCATTGACTTGTAAGGAATCACAATAAATAAAATATTACATGAAAATAATTTGACCTTTCATAGCACATGTTTATTTTGGTTAGAAAGTTTTTTTCTTTTTTCTATTTTTTCTTACAATTTTTTTTTCTGGGAAAAGTAATGCCTCGGTGTAAATATAAAAGTATTACAGGCAAATTTTAAAAATAAAATGTAAAAGTAAATTTTTAATTCAATTTTTTTAAATTCAAAGCATGACTGCAACCGGAAGAATTGTGTAGTGAAAAATGAGAAGATTTGGCGCTATGCAGCATAAATATATAAAACAATGTTTAGATTTCCGAAACATTCGCCAAATATTGCCCGCTGTGTTACTGTCTGCTGCTTCCAAATATTGCATACTGGTTTCAGTAGCATTTAGTATATTTTCATTAGTTCATGACTAGCACTGATAACGATATGCTTGGCGCTATGCAGCATAAATATATAAAACAACGTTTAGATCATCAAAAGATTCGCCAAATATTGCATACTGTCTACTGTTAGCAATTCCCAAATATTGCATATTGGTTTCGGTAGCATTTAGCATATCGTCATTGCTGTATGACTCGCAATGACAACGGGATGCAATATTTGATGACTCGTTTGGTTCGCTAAACGTTGCTTTACACACTTACATAGAATAATATATATTTTTAAATTTACAGCTATTCTGATATTTATATTTTCTCTTAACTTTTCTGGTTGTAGTAATTGTATTTTTGAATTTGTATACAGCCTTTTTGACTATTTATTGAATGAGCCTGTATTTATATCATCTTTCAGTATCACACCTGAGAAAAATTCCACACATGAAATACTCTTAAGACCATTCACTACTCACGTGAAGACACTTGCAAGCTAATATTAAACTAATGACAGCGTTCTTTTCAAATTTTTCGTTTTCCTTCCTTTCTTTTTTCTTTTCTTTCTTTTTTTTTTTTTTGCATGGGATATCTGAGGTCGGTCTCTAAATGGGTCCTTTTTTTTTTCTATTTTGGTATTCACTACTCACGTGAAGACACTTGCAAGCTAATATTAAACTAATGACAGCGTTCTCTTCAATTTCTCGTTTTCCTTCCTTTCTTTTTCTTTTCTTTCTTTCTTTTTTTCTTTTTTTTTTTTTTTTGATTTTTGCATGGGATATCTGAGGTCGGTCTCTAAATGGGTCCTTTTTTTTTCTATTTTGATACCAGTTTTAGTTTAGGGGGATATTTCCACTTTCGGAACCGGTTCCGAAACAGAAAGCGACAACTTGAACATACACTGGGACCAAAATCCAAAAGTAAAATAAAACAATCCTATTACAGATCGACTGCAGCTTTCCTATGCAAATAACCGTTTAAAAATATTGAAATGCAAGCGAGAAATTTGAAAAGAGCGCTGCTATTTGTTTAACATTTGTTTGCGAGTGTCTTCCTGCTCGTCAGTAAACTTCCCGATTCTCCTCGCTAGTGTTAATCCTCTGGGCGTAGGATGCATTCACATATTTAAAATATCTCCACAGGAAATTAATATTTTTAACTTTGTAAAAATGTTTCTAAAATATATACTTCATTTTATGTGAAGTGTTAAAATCTTATTCAGTTTCACTAAGATTTTAATACTTAAAATTATAAATTAAGCATTTTAGCATTTAATTTTAGAAATAGTTTGATAACTCAGAAAAAAAGAGACATCCTTTAAAAACAGTGTTTGTTGCCAGTCCTCTACTTCTTTTTAGTTATTACTACTGCTTGATTTCCCCCTCTTTTGTCAAATATTAACATTTGCTTTATTTAAAGACAGGTGAAATAAAACGAAAATAAAGCGAAATAAGGCTATTTCAAAACAGTGGTAGCAATCAAACAATCTGAATAAAAGAAAAGTAGCAGATTGGCAACATTGTATCTTGCATGATATATTTCCAGTCTTTGAAGAAATTTAGTACAGCTTTTAACTAGATTCCAAGATGTTATTTGGGGCTGGATGTGCTGAAATTTTGAATTACGTCCTACCTTACGGATGAATAATTTTTACATTGAAGTTTTTTACAGGCAACTTTTTAAAAGTGTTATTTTTTTTTAATTTAAAACGTTTAATGAAGACAAAGCAAGTACAAGCAACCGATTTTATTTAAATCCCAATATCAGAAAATATTTTTTTTATGTATGTATAAACTTTACTTTTCGCTCTTATTATTTTAGCATACCACTTTCGAGCTAATGTTTTTTTATGAAGCAGTCAAACATAGGACCGATAGAGGAGCGCGCCAAAAGAAGATTTGGTTCGTCATTCGGTACAAAACACAAACAACGAAGTTAAGGCGAATAATGTCATGGAATCGGACAACTCAAATTAAAGATGTATTCGTTAATTTTATACGCTGTGCTTTGAACAGGGCGATTTTTCCATTAGGTGACCTCCCAAAGGCATCAGAAGGATACTTGATTAACGAATTCATCCAAGATACTTGCAAGATCAATACACTGTCCCAATTAAGTTTGAATGGGTTCAATATTTCGGATATTATCGTGTTGCCACGTTTTGCATCATGTTACGCTTTTGTGTGTCCCTGTAAACAAACTATAAGATCTACGTACTTGATTAACGAACTCATCCGAGATATTTCCAAGATGAATATACCGTCACAATTAGGCTCGAATTGGTTCAGTATTTCGGACGTTATCGTGATGACAAGATTTGCATGCTATATAGATAGATAAACTAACTGATTGCAATTACATAAGAAGGCAGTACAATAGGTCGACTTCTAAATAAATCAATTAGGAAAATCTTAAAAATTAATCTTCCTACTCTGTTGAAATTTGATTCAATTTTAATAAAAACGTTTCACACCAGAAATTTTATTTAAAACTAGCTAACATATTTATTTAACTTACTTTATGAAGAAACTTCTGGATCGAATCGAATGAAATAAATTATAGAAACGGGTCGATTCGACCCATTCAGGATAGGAAGGTAAATATACTTCCTAGCGATTATTTCATATTTAAAATAAAAATTAAGAGAATGGATTGAAAACTTTTCTTTATAAATTTATTTTAGGAAAGATGGAAGGGTTGGGCGCCAAAATTCATGCTTGACCTGGGTGAAAGAAAAAAAAAAAAAAAAAAAAAAAAAAAAACATAGTTTTGTCCCGTCAAACATGCTATTTCCTCGAGAATTATTCCTTCTATCATGATATTCATATATGTTATTACTTACAAACTTTTTTTCATTTTCCTATATTTCAAATTTTTCTATCTCAGTTTCTTATAATTTTAATTTTTTTCTTCGTATTTAAAAAATATTACAATGTCGTAAAAGATAATTCATCGTCATCTGCTCGAAAAACATTTATTTATTACGTTGATCATTATCAGACGAAAATTCTTTTTATTTTCTTAAACAAATCTCTGCTTAGTTAGTCTCATCGGATAGTTCGACTGTAAAATAACATAAATGCTACATTTAGTGGTTCTCTAGTTTTGAAACTATACATTTTTTTTTTCTTTAAAAACTCATCATGCAAAAATAATTTTTTCTTAAATCATTCCACCTCATAAAAACATATTATTACCCTCATGGACCAAATAAATAAACGATTGACTTACTTTAATGCGACTTAGGGGACAATTATTAAAGTTTTTCGAAAAAAAAAATTATCGGTTCTTTTTAATATTCCCATTAACCACCTGATTTATTGCTGAAGGCTTCCAATATGACAGCACCAGATTAATGCTTATTATTAAAACTCGCGGACTAGGGGGAGTTGGCTGGCGCCATCTGTCGGCTGCAGCGCGAATATTTGCCGGGAGATATTTGACAGCAAGAAACTCGCCTCAGTATGTTGTCCTGAGCAATACCCGTTCGCAGGGATAAATTTTTCGCTGGAAAAGCCGTGTGTACCGTTAAAGCGTGCAAGCTCGTGGGGAAAAAAGTTTAACAGTGTTACTTTAACTTTATGTTGTGAATGTGTTATAATAGGGATTATTATTATTATTATTTTTAAATCAATAAAATGTAAAATCTGTTAAAAACTTTTTGGATAAAACAAACTTTTTCAGGAAAAAAAAATCCCCTGGAATTATTTTCAGTTTTCTAGATTTTCCCGTTGAGATTTATCAAAATGTTTAGTTAAAAATGACGTTGTGTTTATAATTGTGGCCGAAAATTTTTGTGAAAAAATTATGTGTGCTGTAAAGGAAAATAAGTTCATTTTCTAAGTTCCATTACATATTTTGGATACATTTCAAGAATATAATATTGAATAACAATATTTCTGATAAAAGTGATTAGAAAAAAAATGTGTTGTGGTTCCGCTGAGTGATATTAATTTCAATTTAATTTATTATTGCTACTTTAAAGAGAGTAATTATTACACTTTATTTGTTATATAAATTATCTTTAAATTTTTTTTCTGGTGGCTAATATTTTTTTTCAATTAGTTCTTACAAATAACTGTAAAAAAATGTTCATTTCTTTTTCGATTATTAGAGAATATATTATTCTTTCTTCTAATTAGAATGTTGCAGTATTTGTTCAATATTTTTAACACAATTTGCTTAAGATAAACCTTATTTCACTTTATTTTTTATTTTTTATACGTTATTTAGGAATTTTTTAATTTGTTTTTATAAAAAAAAATGCTTTATTACTTTCTGTTTTAATAGTTATTTATTTTATTTGCTTTTTTATTACGGTTTCAGTTTAATTTAATTTTAATATTTTTGTTGCCATATAAGTAGCCGCATACTATTAATTATTCTTTAATTTACTTTTAATTAGAGATCATTTTAAACGATTTTTTTTACTCCTTATATATTCTCTAACATGGTTTTATTAATTACACATTATATTCTCAAATATCACAAATGCAGATTATTACCATAGTTGCTTAGATGAAATCCCGTAGGAAAAAATATGTAGATGAAGATGATTTTCTCTATATTTTTTTCCACTTGTGATTGAACTAAACCATATGTGTTTCTTACATCTCTAGACCAATATATATATATATATATATATATATATGTAATTAATTACACTCGTTCCAAGATGTTCAAAATGAAGAAAAATCAGAAATAAATCCTGTGATACGTGTATTTTTTCACCACATTTTCACAAAAAAAAAAATATATTATTGCTCAATTAACTGTTTTTACGATCATGTGGATTTTCATAAAAAATTCAAAGCCTGCCACTTTATTCATTTATGAGCTTTTACATTCCTACCGTCTTTTATCTCTTTCTACCAATTCATTTGCTTCAGTGTGTGTTGTGAAAGTTGTATCCTTCAAAGGATCTTAATTATATACACTATAACCATGGATACAACGTCCGAAACGTTTCCTTTCAACTGTGCCAAGATAGTGCGTGCTTTGATGGTGCGCTAATTGTTCCTGTTGTTACAAGAGGATTTTCATCTCGGTTGGATTTAATAATTATCTCTAGCAACCATGATATACCGGTATATGTACTTCCTAAAGAACAGCCATGAGCCACATAAATCAAAAAATAAGGAATATAAAGAGTATAAGGAATACAAATCTGAAGGTAAGATTTTCTTAGCCACTTATTTTCACGTTATGATCGCAAATAATTCCGTGTCTTTATAGTTAGCACTTAAAATAAATAAGCGAAAATTAACAACTCTTGTTTGTTCGTATTTTGGTAATAGGTAATTTCATAGGGCTAAATCTATCTATCTATGTCTCTCTATATCTATCTATTTATATGTAATATTCATCATATGGATTTTATTAGAAATGTACATAGTTTTTGCAATGTATCGAACAGAGTTTTTTTTTTAAATAAAATTCTAAAATCATAAAAACTATGAGAAAATAAAGCACGAAATCTTTTACATTTACATATTCAACAATTGGTTCACTAATTGTTCCTATTATTTATTACAAAAGGTTTTTCATGTCAACACTTTCATTACATTTCAATTTCAGCAAATTCTCTTTACTTAATAATGATATTTCTGTTGTAGAAAATATTTCTTGAATATATAGAATATGAAAGACAATCTTTCGTCAAAAATAATACCTTGTGTAGTTGATAATATTTTGAAAAAAAAAATAGATTTTGAATTTTTTCTTCTAAAACATGTGCGTTTTTCTTGTTACTTAGGTTTTATATAATGTAATATGCTGCAATATAAGTTGCGATTTGTCGCATCCTTCAGATCTAGTTTGAACCTTAATGAAGCACATTATAACTATATATAAGATACAATGTCCGAAGCGTTTCCTTTTAACTGTGCTAAGATGTGTGTGCTTTAATAGGTTCGCTAATTGTTCCTGTTATTACAAAAGCATTTTCATGTCGCTTGGATGTAATAATTATCTCCAGCAACCATGATATATCGGTATATGTACTCCTTACAGAATAGCGTTGAACCCAATATATCGAAAAATAAAGAATATAAGGAATACACAAATTTGAAGATGAGATATTTTGCGTAGTATATATTATGTTATAGTGTGTGTTTGTAAGGATTGTATTTACTTAACTTTCCAAGTAACCGTAGTATTTTATTTTCGTTATTTAAAGGTATGCTATGCAGCGTATGCGAATAATAAATTTAGCGGTTGACTATTCCCATTTTCTTAAAATTAAAATATAATACAAGTATATTTTCCATTTTTTTTTCTTTTTAACACATAATGAATAATAAATAATTATCGCGTATTCACGATTTTCACATGTGTACTGAAATATATAATTCTTTTTTTGGAGTCATTATCATAATCATTCATTGCAAAACCTGAAAAACTGGAAGAAACATCAACTTTTTTACCATGAAATTAATTAAAATTTAAATAGCTATATTATAAAGCAAAAACATGTCCGTGAGTAATGCTTACGTCATATTGACAGTGGCAACGACCTAACCAATGAATTTCGCTTCTACTGCATTTTTTTTCTCAACATCGCACAGTTAAAATTTTTACACCGTCCATGACATGGTGATAACGCTTTAATTTGCGATAATTGTTTTTGACCAATTATGTGCATCCAAGTTATGTCGGTATAACTTGGTGATTGGTTAACTACATCGCGACGAGTCTTGAAATTTCGACTAAAAAATTTTACCTTATGTAATCACAGAATTTTTGCCATTTAATTAGGTAAAAATTTCTATTCGGAATAAACGGTGATAAAAGACTAAAAATTCTGTAAAAAACGCTCGTTGCGAATAGGTTAATATTAGAGCAAATGGTTAAAATCACATTTAAAAAACATTATTAGTTTATAAACTAATAATGTTTTTTAAATGTGATTTTAATCGTAAATAATTCGTAGTTTGTAAATAACTAATTACATTTCGACAAAAATGTAATTACGGCATTTAAAACATAAATACTTGCTTAATTTTATTCATTGCAGTTGTCAAAGAGTCGGAAAACATGATTTTAATATTATTATTTATTATAAAATAATTTAAGTATATAAAATCATAAAAATACACAAATAAATTATTAAACAAAACTTTTGATTAATTTTTCTGGTAACATAAAATGTATATTCACAATATAATTTTGGAATAATGTTTAAGTTGTAGTTTTCAACAAGCTGCCTCTTTCGCACTATTTCGATTGTTTAATAAACTGAAATGATGATTCAGAATAATCCGCATTTAAAATTTAAAAGCGTTACAAAGTTTTATGCATTTAATATGCTTTTGCATGTGTAACCCTACACTTCCAAGCTACATTTTCCCTAGAATATATTTTTCATTCTCTCGGGAAGGCACTGTGTTATTAGTCTTTGGCGAGAAAAGAATAATACCAACAAATCTTTATGGAAATGTTTCAAACATATTAAAAAACATGTATCATAAATTGCAATATTAAAGGAAGAAAATAAAATTGCGTACTAATATTACCTAGGGCTGGGGTTCCCAAACTATGGTACGCATACCAGTAGTAGTACGCTCTGCTACTGGTATGGTACGCGAAATTGCGATGCTGGTACGTAAAATGAAATACCAGCATAATATTATAAAATCAAAAACGGCATAAATTTATCACTTTGGAAATTTTCGAATAAAAATTAGAGACTTTAAACGCTTTTTTTTTTTTGTTGTTAGTACTAGAAATATTTGTTATAGCAAACTGTCTGAAATTCGTACATGCTGCTTATCATACAACCAGTTTTCCAGAATTAAACACATGTATTTATTACATTTATGCTGGAAAAAAACTAAAACTTGTAAATAAATAAAGACCTAATTTAAATTTTAATGAATGAAACAGTTTAAATTAGCAGAAACACTGTTTTACACATGTATTTTAAGTGTATTATCTGAAGGTAAAGTCTGAATCCGTGAAAGTAGGTGGAGCTTGTTCAAATAGGAGGAGTTAAAACTTTTTTTTTTTTTTGTACTTGTTATTTCAGTGTTGAAGTTTTATTTGAAATATAATTCATTAATTATTTAAGTCTGTCAGGTGAAAATTTTCTCTTCCTCTGTATACCAAATGCGTCAGTTTTCTTTCTATTTCATGGGAATCGGTTTTTAATTTAGTGAAGTTACTTAAAATGGTGATTTGTAATCGAACAAAATATGGGAAGCTCCACTTTCACAGTTTTTCCTTTATTAGCATTACGTTTGATGCCTGGTGGTAAGCGGAAGTATGAACTTCGATTTAGTGGTACGTTGGTCTAAAAATTTGGGAAGCCCTGACCTAGGGAAAAATATTTTCAAGTTATTTCAGAATTTAGCTAAAACATACAAATAAATGCATTTAACAGAAAAAGAATGTTTATTTTTATGATGTAAATAGTTCATACAATGTAGTATGGGACAATTTTAAAACTGTAAACAAGCTGCCCCTATGAAATTTTTTACGACTGTTTAAAGATTAATCTGATTTGTTTTTAAGTATATATAAGAATATGGAATGCATCAAGATTTTGATTATTTGATTTTGATTCTTGTATTAAATAAGGCTAGGTATAGTTTATAAAGACACTCTACCAATTTAACTTTTATAGGCAGTCCGAGACTTGTAAATACAGAAGGCAGGTCAAAATACTTAAGAAGTGTAATAATTTTAAATATTCGAAAAAGTCGAATTTTGAAATTAGTATTTTCAAGCAGTTTTACATTTCCTCTGCGAAGTTTTTATTTATTTTTATATATTTTTTAAATTGTATAATTTTAAAAATTTAGCTTAAATACTTGATAAATACTCGAAAAAGTCGAATTTTGTAATTAGTATTTTCAAGTAGTTTTACATTTCCTCTGCGAAGTTTTTATTTATTTTTATATATTTTTTAAATTGTATAATTTTAAAAAAATCGAAAAAAATATCCTTTAGCTCTTCTAGATATCGAAATTTGAATTTGTAATTTTAAAAAGTTAATTCGCAATCTTTTAGAAAAGAAAACGTAAATCAACAGTGTCGTTTTAATTTGATATAGTGTCTAGGATTTTTTTCACGGTAAGATTATTTTCTTAATTCATAAATCTTTGTTTCTTTATAAATAAGAAAAATAGGTATTGACTGAGGTTTGGAATATTTTTGGTGATTTTTTGAAGTATAGTGTTAAAATAATTTGAATATTCCTTTCATGAGTTAAGCAAAATATTATTGTATGATGAATATTTCATCCCTCAAATAACTAAACATATTACGTCTGAATCAAATTATTAAGATTTATTAAACGTCTGCTTTTAAAATATCTTTATAATTTTAATGTTCCATGTCGTTCAAAAATACTGTATTAACGGTTTTTTTAAATGTATAATGAAATTCCAACTATTTAGTTTGTAGAAAAAAAGGGCAAAAATCTGTTTGTAACCACTGCTACAATTTTCTAAAATGTAAAAAAAATGTGTTATGAAAAGATGTACTACATTTTAAATCGCACATTAGAGCTGTCAATTTACCTCCTAGTTATCTCCTAAAACTGTTTCATGTTCCAAAAGGAAAACTTTTAAAATTGAAAATATATACTTGTGTTTTCTTTCATAAAAATTTGCTTACTTCATATACGTTTGTTTCAATTTTAAAGGGAATATTATGACTGAGCTAGCTACCCTTTAAATGACCAGATCTGGGGGGAGGGGGGGGGGGTATTTACTAGTGGAGCTTCACTGGTTGGTTTTTTCGAAACAAACTTGGGGTTGGGGATGCCTTTGCCTTCGGTAGCGTCTCGACACAAAAATTAAGTCTAACTCAGTAACTATCCATGATTCTGGAAACCTTTCTATATTATCTTTAGAAACCTTTAGAAGAAGAACCCACCAGAAAGTTTAGAAAGGAATATGTATCCGAAATTAACAGCAATGTTTTTTTTTTTTTTTTTTTTTTCCGAAATCAAAGTTTCTCTTATTTCAGAAATGTTTTTTAAATCTTGGAAATACATTGTTTTTTTTTGTTTTAGGTTTTTAATTGATCCAGAGAATTTCGGTATCGTTGGTATCTAAGAAGTAACGCTGAATTTTTGTAAATGTTTCTGTTATAGCAAAAAAAAAAAAGTTGCATTTTTTAGCATTTTTTGCAACGTATATCTTTTTATTAGAATGAAACTGTTCGGTATTGCCTTTTTTTTAAATAAAATTTGTTGGAATTTACTTGTTGTTTCATCTGGCAATATACTCTATAAACAAATGCATAATTGTTTCCGTTAAAGTATTCTGGAAGTGTTGAAAAGTGTTTCATAATCTATGCTTGACGCATGATTTTTCTTTTTGTTTCTCTGTTGTTATGGGGATTACCTTAAAAATTCTCTTTGAGAGTCTGTTAGGTTCTTCTCTTCTTATATCGATTCTTATTATAAAAGTTTACTTTCTACTTACATCGAATGCTACTTACAAAAATTTAGTTTATATTATCACTATTCAATTTTAATATTCTCCTTATTTAATATCTCCATTCTTCTTACTATAACCTGTACTATCTGTTTATTTATATTTCGTAATAATGCAATTGTTTTTAAAGAATTTATTAAAACATTTTGTTGATATAAAAATAAAATAAAATAAATAATAACCATTTGATACCATATTCAATAATATGAAAAAAAAATCAAGAATTTGGAAAAGTTGCTTTTATAAAACTGCGATTATCATGTTGTTGAACACAAGTGATTAAATATTATTCATTTGCTAATTGGTTGATAACTAGAGCTACGTATTCCAAATGTCAAACCATCGGCATAAGAGGAATTATTGCATTCCTGCAAATCGAGTATTTATACAAATAGAACATCTCGGTAATAAATATTTGAAACATATGAATAAGGTTTTGGGTGAGACTATTGAAAATCAAATATTATTTGTTTTAATATATCTATAAGAGTAAGTCATTTGGTCTTATATGACAATGTAACTTAGTTAATATATTAATCTTGTACTGAAACTTTGTTAAGTTTTATATGCAATTTTTAACATTGCCAGCATGTTATTGCAATAAAATATTCTTTTGTTGTTATTTCCCTCAAAGAAATAAATAAACAATGATATTTTGTTAATTTATATAAAATCATTCAAATCCAAACTCACATTTAGCTAAATATTTCGTAATAATATTCAAAATAACAGTATTATTAAATATTAATTAAAATTTAAATTATTAATTAAAATTATTATTGATTACTAATAGGAATAATGAAAAGCTACTATTCATGTATTATATGTGTTTTTAAACACTCTTAGCTGAAAATATTTTAATTATTTGCTAAATGCTTTACAATTTTACTTTTTTTTTTTAACTGGACATTAAAAAAATCTTATACCTTTTAATTTATATTAAATTGTGATGCTTACAAAATTTATTGTAACATATGTTAGTTTAAGTAAAAAGTATATTTTTACAATTAATTCAACATACAAAATCAAATACTCTCGGATATTTAATTATATATATATATTAACCAACAATTCAAATAAGATAACAGTATTTTATTGCGTAAATGTTTACGGAAAGCTTTAACGAACCTTTTAAAACCATTCTATGTTTTCAGTTTTTGCTCATAAATAGAGATAAATTAGTTACACAGAGGTACAAAAGGAAATATTTGGGAATCCCTATTTAAATTAATACCCCCTCCAATACCGCACTCCCTCAAAAAGAAAAAAAAAAGAAAACTTGGTAAATGTCAGCCAATAAAATATGTGACAAGAGAATATGTGACATGTGTGAATATGTGACAACCCTTTTTATTTATGGAACTTAATATTTTTTAATTGGAATTTGTCAGCAGCTTATTATTTCTTTCAGTGAAGATAAATTTTCAGAGAAATAAATGTACGAAAATAAAAATTAATTTGCATATCATTTTAATAAAGTTTTGAATGCAATTTATTATTCAAGCAACTTAAAAATTTATACTAAATGCATTATTACAGCGTATTTCATAATGAATTTAAATAGAATTACGAAATTTCAGTTAACGAATTCTTCTTTCCTTTCTTTTTATTTAGCGAATACTTTTTTGGAAACCAATTACTTTTTTAAACAGTTGTGAGTGACGTTGATAAACGGTAGACTTCGTAGAATAATTAACGTATATAAAAATTTATTTTTATCTAGTAAACTCAGTTTAAAAAAATCATCTATCATCAGTTGTTTACCGCTTCTTCTCACGTAACGTTACTCGAAAATGTTCTTAAAATATTTAATTTTGTTTATTTACATTAACCTACTTCTTACTAAAAAATTGAATATCATGCAATTTTCTATTAAAAACGGCTCATTTTGTTTATTTATTTTAAATTAGATTGTTGTTATAAACTTATATCAAGAATTAAGTGAACAGTATTTTACGTGAAAATGGAGTATCTTGGGAGATGGGGAACCTCGGGACATCTAATATTTTAGAAGTTGTAGTTCAAATAAACATAAGTACTCATAGGCGGTGATAGATGACCGAGTGTAATTATGACATTCATAGATCAATAGACTAAATCTTATAACTTTTTTTGTTTCGACAAGGTTGAAGTAATTTTATTCTGTTGCTTTATGGGATTTTTTTTTTTAATATAAAGAGTCATTTTTTCCCCCAAGAAATGTCAAACTTTTAAAATGCACACATTTATAATGCTATTAAGTGTTAAAAATCTTATTATAGTCCCAAGCTTAACAAGCAGAAATAGTAAAACTAGAAGATAGGAAGTGTAGTTAAAACCCCAAGTGTAGTTGTAATTAAGTTGTAGTTGTCGTAGGGAAGTGTAGTTAACCCCAACCTAAAGTAGGTTAGGGTACACCGTATTGAGACAACTTATTCGCTCGAGTATTTTTAGTGCATATAAACCCATTAATAAGCAGTTATGAATAAATATGACAACAAGCTTCAATTTTTCAGTAAAAATAGCTTAATTACGGTATTTACCAATGTCTTCGTAAATATTTAAAATAAATACTAATTTCTTCTTTAGTGATTTTAATTTATAATTTAAGGAGTTTTATTATTATACATCACTAGGTCAAATCCTTCTTTACTGAATAATGTATCTCAACAGCGTCAACAGTTTGCAAAGCAGTACTCCTCAACCTGTTCCACCTGGTGAAGCAGAGTGGGTCAATACAAGGGGTGTGAATTTCTTTTAATCAAATTTTGTTTAAAGCACCCGCTTTAATCACTATTTATTCATTTTTTACTCAGACAAGCGATCAAGCATCAAACGACATATAGCAATCAGTGTGTAAAATTTGGACAAAAAAAAAATGGAATGTATTGTAATCCTTAGTTAATAAAATGTCTAAGGTTCCTTACCCTCCCTTGTTTTTTAATTTCAAAAATGATAGAAAATCTCACACTTTCTTATTGTACTGATTTAGATTAGGGTATTCTAATTTAATTCTTCGTAAATAGCATGAAATACAAAAATTTACAATCCTTTTCTTATTTTGTCGTATTTAAAAATATAATTTTACACTTTTTTTTTCACTGTGGGCGTTCGTGAATGATCAAATGATGCGACAATCTAAAGTAAAACCGCATAATTATAAGGTAAATAAAGGTGTTATTGATATACTTTTCTAAATGCGCTGCATTAACCTGAGAATTTAAAAATAAAATGGGACAACATTCATTTAACTCAAGTTACTTGTTTGAATGGGATGTGTAAAGGTAGAATTGAGTTTAACTCAAACCTATAAGAGCAACAGTTCCACAGCGAAACGTTACATCGTCAAGTTATTTTTTCTGCTAGTCTCAGGCAGCAGAAACATTTTTAAAATAAATTCAAAAAACTAAAAACCTTAATTGACAAGGTAATATTCCTATACAGGTGTCCCTTCTAAACGTTGTCCAATGGCTAATTCCTAAACCGTTAGTTTGAGAGGTATGTTTCGAATGTAAAAAGATTTCATATGTCTCCATCATATAAAAAAAATTACGCCCCAATAAAATAAAATAAAATAAAATAAAACAATAAAAGTAAAAAAAAAAAAATATATATATATATATAAGACTCCTGGTTTTAAGTTATATAGGGGAAGATGGGGTACAATGAAACAAGGGGTACAATGAAACATTACTTGTAAAATCAGTAAAATTTGTCACAGAATGTTGCAATTTATATATATGTTATACAACTGTATGTCTCAGTTACTGATGTGATTTGGATACATTCACACTTCTACAACATTAGCAATAAAAGATTATTGATTTTTACCCGTTGAAAGTAAGTTTCTTTACTAAAAGTAATTTTGTTTCGTTTTCGTTGTTGTTATAAGTAATAATTATTTTTTTTATACATTGTTATCTTTGGGTTGTTGTCTTCATACCTCCAAAAGCAAAATAAAAAAAATAAATATTAGAAGATTGTAAATAATTTTTTACTTAGTAACCTCAGTGCGGGGTACAATGAAACAATTGCAGACGGGGTACAATGAAACATGTTGGAATATTGCCTTTCAATAGAAATTTTTTTTGTGAAGACGATTATTTGTGTTTGTATGTGTCAGATAGGCCTTGTTACTTCTGAAAATTATTTCCATAGTCAGATTAATGAAACTGGAGAGCTGACTAATAAAGCTGCAGTGCAGACTAATGAAGCTGAAGAACAGACTGACAAAACCCAAGAATCAGAAGCTGTGGACCTTGCCATAAGTTAAGTAGATCATTGCAGGTTGTTCAGCAACTGTTCGGACACCATACACAAACTCTAATCTTGTGGGGAAATACATTTATCCTCAAGGGATAAAACCTTATCCCAAGACTGGTCCCAGAAACAGAAAAAAAAGAGAAATTTTTTTTATCACACCAGTAAAAAATGCTCTTGTTAGGCAATTAAAAAATAAAAAGAGGAAAAAAGCTAAGAAGGGATTGTTTTCAAAGCAAATTCTGCCTCTACACTCTGAAATTGACTATGATCCAGATTATTTTCCAGCTCAAGCTGATCATCAAGGTGCTAAGAATGAGATATCCACAAGCAATATCTGTATAAATGATTATGTTTTAATCAAGGGGGGTGAACTGAAACATAAGGAAATATATTTTGTTGGAGAAATCATAAATTTAAATGAAGTCGAATGTGAAGTATACTTCACATAAATATACTTCAACCCTTTACTTTAAATTTGAGCATTCTGCAGAAACTAACATTTTTGAAAAAACTCAGATTGTGCTGAAACTTTCACCTCCTATCCCTTCAGGAGCAACTAAAATAGAACTAGAAATGCTAATTTTTGAAACTGACTTGAGTCATTTTAATATAAAATGAAAGATATTTCTTAAACTAATAGAATTTTCTCTCTTTTCATCTAGGACTATAATATCTATATCAAGTTCCTTTTTTGTCTTTTAAAAAAGTTCCTATTTTGTATTTTAATCAAATTTCTTTTTTGTATTTTAATCAAATTTCTCTTTTGTATTTTATTAATTAAGTTTTGTTTTTGTATTCAGCTCATTGTTCATAAAATAAACTATTATTGGGTGAAAATTGCTTGCATCATTTAGAGTGTTTCATTGTACCCCGGCATACGGGGTACAATGAAACACTGTAAGACATTTACTTTTTGTTATTTTTCAAGCATAAAAATATTGTTCAGAACCTAATAAAAATTTATATAGATGGGGAAAATACAAAATTAAAAGTATGCATTAATTATATTTTTGTGCATGCAAAATTGTGGATAGGAAAAAAAAATAGTGAATTTTGTTTCATTGTACCCCGTCTTCCCCTACAGTTGATAAAAGGGTTATATGTATGTACATAAGATTTTTTTCCATTTTTAACAAAATAAAGTGTAAGAGTTAAATTTAAAGAATTGTACACTTGTAAATGAAGGTAAATGTTACTTAATCTTCGAAACTAAATATAACCACGTGCGAAAATATACAATAACCTCTTCCGAGTTACCCATGATTCCAAAAAGCTTTCTTTATCTTTAAGAAACCACAGAATTTAAAATGTATTCGAGATTTGAAGAAGCATATATAAAAACAAAGCTGCTTTTGCTGATTTTCGGAAACATTTCCGAGTAGTTTTTACAGTGTAAATCAGTTTTGTCAAACCAAAATATCGGTTTTTCGGATGGTTTTAATTCTCAATTAAACAATTTCAATTGCGTAACTGAATTTGTATATGCAAGAGTAACGAAATAATTTTAATTTTAATGTTAACGTCAATGCTGTTAATTTATTATGTTTGTATGTAAAGCATATGTGCTGAACATGAAAATGTTTGCTTGAGAATTAATAGCATCCAAAATACCTATATTCCGGGTTCAGAAAATTGATTAATACGTTATAAAATCTACTCGGAAATGTTTCCGAAAATCAATAGCAGTAAAAGAAACTTTTTTTTTTTCATACATCCTTCTTTAAATCTCGATAATATATTAGTTTCTGACGTTTCTAAAGATTACGAATGCTTTTCGAAATTGACGGTAACTCAAGCAAATTAATGCTACGTTTTGACCCCCAAAATCGTCCAACACTTATTTATCTCGTTAATATTATCGTACATTCATGCAATAAACGTGTCTCTAATAACGTGTGATGGTTCAGTTGATAACATTAGTCATCAAATTTATTTGATTATTTTTCCATCTTGTACACTTTGCGCCTTGTTCATCTTATATGCTTTATTTGTCTATTTTGTTTAATAAACAACTTTTTTTTTTTTTTACATTATTTAGTTTTCTACTTTACAAAGTTCATGTTGAAAATTTTTAATATATTTTATGTGCCATTGGCACCTAAAGGATTTCACTAAACTTTCTGGGTTATGTCATTTTTCTTTTCATTCTTTTTTTTCAAAATTACTTGCCGTAAAAAAGAAGCGTCTAAACTTATAACAAAACCAAAATTCTCCGTCTTCATAAATCTGTCTCTTAATAAAAATATGAAGCTAAAAGAAGCTTCAGTAACTACTTAAATACATTTTATATTGCCTGGGTTTGACATACAGTATGTCAAACTCAGATATATAAAGATTTAGCGATTTGTTGCAGTGGGAAACAGTCGTTCAACTGATGACCTTTATTTTCTTGACATCATCTGAGTTTCATGCCACATTTACTTAGGGATATATTTTTGCGTATTAGCAAGTTCCCTTAACGAGTAATTACTTTCGTGCAAGTTAAAACTTCTGAACTAAATTATATTTTGGGTTCAACTAATCTTTTGGGATCTTAAGTGCTATCAGATGACTTTTAGTAAATGTTTTTTTTTATGTTTTATTGTAATTCAAATCTGTTTTATAAAATGTAATATTTTATGAAAAATACATTAACGTTTCAAGTTTATAAATTTTTTTATGTTTGTAGTAATGTTGAATAAAAAAATAAAAATAAATAGAAAGATAATTTATCATGCAAAACAGTCGTTCAACTGATGACATTTACTTTGACATCATGCCACATTTACTTACGGATATATATTTTACGTATTAACAAGTTCTCTTAATGAGTAATTACTTTCGTGCGATTTGAAACTTCTGAACTAAATTTTATTTTGGGTATTGGATTTCAATTAATCTTTTGGGATCTTAAGTGTTATCCGATGACTTTTAGTAAATGTTTTTTTTTTAAATTTATTCTAATTCAAATCTGTATTATAAAATGTAATATTTTTCTGAAAAGATGTTATCGATTTATGTTTATTGATTATTTGTTAGTTTTGATGTTTGTAATAATGCTGAATTGAAAAGAAAAAAAAAAATTCATTATGCAAAACAGTCGTTCAACTGATGATTTTGACTTTCTTGACATCATGCCACGTTTACTTACGGATATATTTTTACGTATTAACAAGTTCCCTTAACGAGTAATTACTTTCGTGCTAGTTAAAACTTCTGAACTAAATTATATTTTAAGTATTGGATTTCAATTATTAATCTTTTGGGATCTTAATTGCTATTAGACGACTTTTAGTAAATGTTTTTTATATTTTATTCTAATTCAAATCTGTATCATAAAATGTAATATTTTTATGAAAAGACGTTAACAAATTATTGTTCAGAGTTGCCAAGTCTCCGGCTTTTTGGACACCAGTATTTTAGTACAGAAAATGTTGTTTTAAGTAATCGGAACAATCTGCGATTTAAAAGAACATTATTTTCTCTAAGATAATACTGGTGTGCAAAAAGCCGGAGACTTGGCACGTCTGATTGTTTATTGATTATTTGGTAGTTTTGATGTTTATAGTAATGCTGAATTGGGGGGGGGGGGGGGGGGGAGGAAGATAAAATAAGACATCATGCGAAATAGTCACTCAACTGATGTTCTTGACTTTCTTGACATCGTTTGAGTTTCATGCCACATTTACTTACGGATATATTTTTACGTAGTAGCAAGTTCACTTAACGAGTAATTACTTTCGTTTAACTTTTGTGCGAGTTAAAACTTCTGAACTAAATTATATACTGGGTATAGAATTTCAGTTAATCGTTTTTGGTATCTTAAGTGCTATCAGATGACTTTTAGTAAATGTTTTTTATACTTTATTATAATTATAATTTAAATCTGTGTTATAAAATGTAATAGTTTTATTTAAAGACATTAATGTTTCAAATTTACTGATTATTTGGTAGTTTTAATGTCTGTAGTGATGTTGATTTAAAAAATAAAATAAAATAAAATAAAAAGAAGGTAGAAATAAGTCATCATGCGAAATAGTTGTTCAAGTGATGATCTTGATTTTCTTCATTCCATATGAGTTTCATACCACATCTGTTTAGGGATGTATTTTTACGTATTATCAAGTTCACTTAACGAGTATTACCAAAATTCTGCCAGTTCACATATGCTTGAAATCGTGGCCTAAAAGTATTTTAGCATGTATGCTTGCTTTATAAATACCTAAAAAATAAAAAAGTAACTTTTAAACAACCTGTGAAGTAACAAATGAAATAATTAAAAAGATTTATTAAAAGCTCTCTTTTTTTTTACACTCGCTATATTCGCTTTACAGTTATAATACAAAGATTATAAAAATAAAACTTTTCCCGGCCAACTTTTAAAGCAATTCGTTTAAAAACTATAGTAAAAAAAAAAAAATGAGAATCAGATATTTATGATTACATCATGCGGCTTACATAATTTATTTAAAAAACTATTATTTAATGTTTTTAGCGTGATATACATGATACATTGTAAAAAAAAAGAAAAAAAAAACATAATTTGCTTTAAAATAGCCAAACATCGCATATCATAAATTAAAATATTTATGACACTTATGTGAACAATGAAAAAAAAGAAAAATCTGTTTTCACCCTATAAAATATAAATTAAAAAACTGATAGGTTTTTTTTTAACTCAAATTTTTGTTTTTACTATAAAATACATTTTTCTTATACATTTATTATATATCGTACTTTTTATCGCAAAATTATTTCTTTAATGCTGAAAATTTTTTCTGCTCATGTCTTCCATAAACCATGCGTGATCACCCTCTATTAGCAAGCTTAAGAAATCCTAGGAAATGAGGGTGTTACGACAGTTTTGTTGCTGTATCCATTTTTCTTTTTGGCACGTAAATAGTGGCCACATTTATGTACTTTTTTTTCCTTTGCTAACCATTTTTATAAAGAAGCGAGACACTAATAGTATTCTCTTAGCAGCTGCACTGTTTCACAGAAAATGCTGTTTTATATAACAGAGAATGCCCTTAATATAATTCTAAATTTTGTATAGAACTTTTTTTTTTTTACAACTAAATAGTCTGTCGAAGTACGTACTCAGTTTTTTGTTCCTTTAGTTGACTTTTCTTTATTTACGATGTTGTAATAACTGTTATAATTTATGGTTATTTTGAATTATACAATGACTAATTACGGCTACTAATAACATTGTTGAAAGTCTCATATAATAAAAAAGAATATTCTTGCACATGTACTATATAACTATATTATAAACAAAGATTATTCTTACGTATAAATTTTGATTATTTTCAAGTATTAAATAATTTCAGATAGGTCTAATCAAAATAATCGTCTGAAAACTAGTCCTTTAAATTCAAACAATTTAATAAAACTACATACTAAAATCACATTAAAAACATTAAAGAGCATGTAGACGTTTCGTACTAACATTAGCCCCTTAATAGTACAGTAAAAAACAATCAAGTCATGAAAGATGAAAATAAAAAATCTTAACAGAAGGAACCATGTCAAAACAATTGAAATCGAAGTTAGTCATAGCAAAACCATGTATTCTGAAATAACATGGCTTGCTCTATTCAAGGTTGAACAAACTAATCTTGTGTTCCAGTCTTCACACACTAGATATAGGCTACATCCCGGGTTTTGCGAGCTCAACCATAATTAAAATGAAATGCATACCATACGTAAGCCGAAATTTTCTTGACGCCTGATACACAAGATTACTATTTTCACTATTAAATGAAGCAAGCCATGCCTAGAACATGGTTTTATTATGACTTTAACTTCAATTTTAATTGTTTTGACATGTTTCCTTCAGTAAGTTGTTTTTATTTTCATCTTTCATGACTTTTGTCTGAAACGTCTACATGCTCTTTAATGTTTTTATTGTGATTTTATTGTGTATTTTATTAAATTGTCTGAATTTAAAGTGTTAGTTTTCATATTAAATAATTATTTTTTAACGTATCTTTCGTAAATTTAACAATTCAGATACAGCGAACTCCATTAGTGCGCACTTCAACGGGAGGCCATTTTTTGTCTGCACCAACCGAAGTCTGCAAATTGAATTCAGTTTTTGACATAAATTAAACACGCTACTATCTTAATGCTAAAATAAACAACTTTTTCTGTAATTTAGTAATTTTAATTAAAAAGCAAGACAGTGGCAATTCAATACAAAGTTAAAATTTCAGTGCAAATTCACCCTGTTTAATAATTAAAATTCATAAAGATACAACTAAATGTAAATATATCGCTTGAAGGTGCGTAAAAACATACATAAAAACATTTAAAAACACATTAAAGTCCTTTTAAAAATCAAAACGCTTTCAACCGAACTTACTCGGTCATCATCAGTGAAAAACTTTCAGTCTTTTGTTTTGTTTGGGTTTTTGTTTTTACATTTTGTTTGTTTTAAATTTTTCAGTTGAAAAGTTTTTCACTGATGATGACCGGTTGAAAACGTTTTGATTTTTAAAAGGACTTTAATGTACTTTTAAATGTTTTTACGCACCTTCAAGCAATATATTTACACTTATTTGTATCTTTATGAATTTTAAGTGGCAATTCGTTAATACAAAAGAATAAATTACTTAAGACAGACAAAATATGGAAAAAAAATTCCAGTTACTTACATAATTTAACTTTAATGAATGTAATCTCTCCCGTTTCTTTGTGTTACTTGGACAAATGATCTTTTTACCAAATCATTTTCCAGTTTTATGACACACTCGAAAACCTGACACACTCGAAAGTTCAATTATCACATTTTGATCGGTAATATCAGCGAACAGCCATTAGCAATTTTTGAACCTCTCACGTTTTAGAAGGTAGAAAGTTGCCTTTCTCTTCATTGTTGTCACTGATAATATCTTGATCTCTCAATAAATAAAGTTACATCGAAATTGTTTTAGAAAAAAATAATGTACAAAATCAGTTTCGATCCTGTTCGGTCAGTTTGTGAAAAAATTGTCCGCACTATCTGATGAGTAGTGTGCTTTAAGCGATGTCTTTTACATTTCCACATTATCTGATGAGTAGGTACTTTAAGCGATGTCTTTCACATTTCCGCATTATCTGATGAGTAGTGTGCTTTAAGCGATGTCTTTAACATTATTTACAAATAGGAAATGATGAGGAAAACGAAATTGTTCTCATTATCTGTAGATACGTCTTAAGCGGAGACGAATTAACGACTGTCCATTGTAGTTTGTTAGTCCCTTGTAGTCCATGTTAGTCCATTTTTAATCTTAAAAGGACATTTAAAATTAGTTTGAGATACCAAAAAATTACATACGAATAACAAAATTAAAGTAAAAAAAACTGATGATTGATTCCAATAACTTTAATAATAGAAAAACAAAAATTTTCGTTCCAAATTATGAAATTTTCTTTAAATTGATATTGTGCTGTAAAAGCATATATACATCTAAAAAAATAAGAATTGAAGAAAGGAATTTTAGAATTAAATATAGGCTATATAACCTATCAGAGGGCGGAAAAGAAGAAATTTTCAAAACCGAACATGTAAAAGGAAATTTAATATCGGAAACAATAAACAGAAAAGAACATTGTGAAGAAAACAAATGGATCAGAATCACAATAATAATAATAATCAAATGAAAAGTAATTAAAATTAAGATGACTTATTACATTAGAATTAAGATTATTTATGTCAGAAGTGAAATAAATGCGAAATATTAATTAATTAGAGTAAATTTTGAATAATTACAACTTAAAAAATGAAAGAAAGTAAGAGAGGTGGGAGTTAGGGAATTAAAAATTAAGAGAAAGATAATAAGAGAGGTGGGAGTTAGGGAATTAAAAATTAAGAGAAAAATAATAAGAGAGCGAACTTATGAAAGTTAAGGAGAATACTATAGACGTTGAGTTCTAAATTCATGAACTAGATTTTTTTAAATATTGAAAGGTGTAAAAAAAATAATAATAACTATATGAGAAAAAGCAAGATATTACTGAATATTTCGCATTGATAAAAACGGATATGTTCTGTTGTTATTTTTATTAAGTGACTAAGAAAATCTGTATACATTGCAGTTATCGTAGACATGAGGATCTGGCCCGTGCTTCCCGGTGTACAGAACATATTAATTTTTTTAACTCTTTTAATACTTTTTTTTTATATTGCCCCGCTTACCACACCAAAAAGCATTTTTATATGAAAAATCTCAATTATGTATTCAAATAAAATTTTGAAATTTATTAAATGTGATACTTTCGTATTAGCCGCATGCGAAAGATTAATAGCCGAAAAAATAAAAAATTCCGTTTTGATTCTGATTATTTCAGTGCTTAAGCGGGTAGTTCGATTAAATACCTGTTACATCTGTGTTTTATTTATTTATTTATTTACTTATTGATGAAGTGTTAATTTCGTTATGCAATATTAGCCATAAACAAACAGCGAACTATTTTTTTTTTCAGTGCAAACAGGTTAATCTTCCGTAAATCGAGCTGCACGCGATAGAGATAGATTTTTAAAAAACTTATGCCTGTAAATTATTTTAAATATAAAAAGTCAGTAAATTTAGATACAGTTTTCAAAAAAATTGCATTTGAAAATATATTTTTCCCCTTATTCGACGGCATAAAAATTTAAATTGTGCGATGTTTAGAAGTGATTAAATTTGCGTAAAAGGGAAATGGATTGTTTAGATGTCGCCGTCGATATGATGTCAGCGTTGCTCATGGACATGTTTTTGCTTAGGTATTTTATGTAAAATTATTTTTTTAAATGAGAATGAATTCAATTAAAATGAATAGTAAATATATGCAAAACAAAACATATAGACATTTTTAATGTAGGCTTCAAAATTGTATTGAAATTTATGACAAGCTGGACTCATCATAAATTACAAGTATAGTTATTGATTAATCAAGAAGCTATTGGAAGTTATTTTCTAGTAGACGAAATATCCCAAAAATGGATAACGAAATTGCTACAGTACTAATCGAAGCGGGGAAATTCAATCGATACCCACGCAGTGATAACCAACTTAAATAAGACATTTGACAAACTTTGCCTGACTTACTCTTCCGATATTTGAATCACATAAATTCCATGTAACCATGCAGATGATATCCGGAAATATTGATAGATCTGTAAAATTATTATAATGTGTGGATTTTTTTTTAAATAAAATAATTATAAGATGTTCTATAAAGGGACATGAATTCTGAGTTTGATAATATATGATATAAGAAAAGCGATATATAAACCATCACTATAGAGATTTCTCAGTTGTGTTAAAACTAAAACAATTAAAATCGCTATATGCTAGTTGCGCAAAACTTCTGTTTTCTAAAATAAATTTTGATTTTCAAATAAGGAGTGGAAAGACGTAAGCAGCTTATAGTAAAGAATTTTATGCGGTAGTCAAATGTTAAGAGTCATTGTAAATTTGTTATGAAAGTTTTCGAATATTACAAGTTTTTGATTGTTTAAATAAGCAATTTAAATCCTGTAAGTAACTTACACATCCATTTACTAAAACTGATATTCGAAATTACCACCGCCAAAACAAAATTATTAGATCGCATACAATCTTATTTCTCAAAATAGACTGTGATATCTTTAAAATCTGATGTTTCGTAAATGCAATAAGTAAATTATTTTGTCGATAACTGCACATTTCCCCCCTATAAACTGCATTTTCGAGTCTGTCCTTTGAAATAGCAGTTAATAATAATAGCAATAAAAATGAGAATCACGGATTGAATGTTAAATTATGCATTGATATTTATAGTTTAGCACTTCTTATTTAACTTACAAACAGTATTAAATTATTTTAATATTTTTTCTTTATATTTATTTGGACATAATTGTTTGCATGTCTTTTATATGCATGTCGTTTGCATGTCTTTACATTTTTATCAAAAGTCTTTATATGCATGTCTTTTGCTTGCCTTTATCTTTTTGGCATAAATATTTGTTCGTGGACTGGTAACTTTATGTACATAAAGTAAAATGTTCTTTATGTATTTTTTTATTTTAGATGAAGAAAGATTTGATATTGAGTATAATTGAAAATATGTCCAGCCTCTTGGTTTACATGAATGAACATCCATACTTTTTAAATAGTTCTTGCACAATAATATTTATTAATTTGTATCGTATTTGAATAATACGATAGTATTATTCAAAAATACACGTATTTATTTTATTTATTTATTTTTAACATTGATCTAAAAAAATGATTGGGAAATACCTCTAAGCTTAACATATTTAAGAATCTACAAAAACATGGGTCTATTTTTCCAAATTTGACGAATGTTTAGTCAAGATTATTTTTATGTAAAATTGTATAACTTAACAATCTAGAAATTCAGAATGACAATCGTTCTGTTTTTTTTTTTTTTTTTTTTTTTTTTTTTTTTTTTTAACCTCGTTTTTCAGCTGGTTTTCTTTATTTATAAGATAGCTTATTACTTTCCCAAATATGAAAATTCATAATTTCAATACATATCTTTTAATTTGTCATAAAAACTTGCACCGCATTAACCGATATCCTTTAGCTATCGGTTGCGAAGTTTAATCTAAAATTTTCCTTAGCAGCTTTTCTAAAACACTGTTGCATTGTAAAATAAATTTAAGTTCATACTATTCATTACATGAGATTTTAAACATAACATAATGCAAAGAATCTGCAACAGCTGCATTTGTTTTGCGCAACTAAAAGGATACACTTATGCATTAAAATTAATTTTTTATTACAGTTTGCGGAAAGTTTTCAAGTTTTTATTTTATACTTCTTGCTTTATTTCCATTTTAACTTTGTCTGTAAGCAGATATTTTAAACACGATATTATCATTTTATTTTTCAGAAGTACTTTCTTTTCACAGCAGGTGCATTTAATTGGTTTTTATCTGTTTTAAAAACTGAATTTCAATGAATTTATTTGCGGACTAATCAAGTGCGTTTAACATTTCTTGTAAAGGAGAATTAATTTGATTTGATTTAATTTAATACTACTCCTACCTATGTTAAATTGCACCTTTTAAAGCTTTCGATTTATGGTTATTTGGTTTGAAATTTTTAGATTGAAATAATCGCAAGTACTAAAATAACTAAACATTTATTTTTTTAACGTCTGATATATAAAATTTAAACAATAAAAATATCTCATTTAATCAGACAATATCAGTTAAAAACACACAAATACACAATTAAAAAAGCAAGCAGACGTTTCAAGCTACGTTTTAGCCACACATCAGTGCAATCACATGCGTTGACCAGACAATTTCAAAACATGTTTCCAGTCAATAGTTTTATCAGTTAAAATCGAAAAAACTGCATAGAACTTACATTAAAACAAGACCGTATATGTTTTAACGTCTGATATATAAAATTTAAACAATAAAAATATCGCATTTAATCAGACAATATCAGTTAAAAACACACAAATACACAATTAAAAAAGCAAGCAGACGTTTCAAGCTACGTTTTAGCCACACATCAGTGCAATAACATGCGTTGACCAGACAATTTCAAAACATGTTTACAGTCAATAGTTTTAATAGTTAAAATCAAGAAAGCTTCATAGAACTTACATTAAAAGTAATACTTTATATTCAAGTGGAACTATACAAGATTCACTAATCGGCGAAAGCTGCATACGAGTGAAACAACCTTCAAGAAACACTCTACTCTTAACGTTATTACAGCTGGATCTGATTACTGTGATACTTGCGAAATCCGGACTATGGACAGTACCCGAAGAATGTTGTACTAGTTTCGGTTGAAGGCTTCGAAATTTGTAGGCTTGATTTTTTAAATTGTATATTTATGTGCTTTTAACTTATATTGTCTGATTAAATGTGATATTTTTATAGTTTAATCGCAAATAATTTTTAATACATTGAAGACATATTTTTATACTTATTAGCTTTTAAAATTACAAGTAAAATAAACACAAATCTAAATTTTAACGGGTATCATTTGACTCCGGTAGAAATAGTGTTAGTTTAATTTGACGATTTAAATTTAAAATTCTTTCTTATATACGTAATTTTAATGATTTTGATTAAAAAAAAAATATTATTATGAATTAGAATCCAGTTTGTGTTCGTTCTATGGATTATATCCTCACCAGCACCAGAGCCGTATTATTTTCAGTACACATACACACACACACAAAGAAAACATAGGATTAAACAAAAAATGCTTGGTAAATTTATATTGAGAATTGCGACGTCAATCTGGTAAAAATGTCAACAGAAGTTGTAAATTTTTACGCTTTGCATATTAATGATATATATATAAAAAAAACACTACCCAATTAATTTTAAATTTTAACCATATGTAATAAATAATGAAAATATCATCCACTGCACGTTACATATGGTGTATTTTCTAAATTCTTTTGTCTCAGAATTACCGGTGCCAAAATTCTACTGTTTTCAGCACACATATATCTAAATACACACAGAGAGACGAAAATAACTAAATCTTAAAATGTTTGTTAATTTAATATTCAAAATAATAACTTTACTGAACTAGTTAAAATAACAATATAATTTCTACATTTCTCATCTCAACATAAGATTGACACATGGAGGAAACACACTACACAACATATTTAAAATTGTTATGACATAAAAGAAAAAGAAAAATCATGTATTTTGCATAACATTTTCCTGAATTATGAAATAGTATTGAGCGTAATAACGCTAAAATGATTAGATATTCTATTTGCCATACGAGTGCATTCAGTTTGCAATTTAAGTTTTATAAATGTGATGCACCTTTGATTACAGTATTTAAAAATTGATCTTTCGAAGCTTAATAAAAGATAAATTTTAAGAAATAGATAAGTAGTATATATATCTTCAGTTATTTCAAAGTTTAATTTCTGTATATCTAAAATTATGATAAATGTGTAGATGAAAATTATTTAACATATTTTCTCCTAAAAACAGGCTGTAGGAAAATGTTTTCTTTTATCTCTTTAGAATTTCATTTGTGAAAATCTTTCTTGAAAATTTCCTCGAGGCTTTATAGATAAATTTTAATAGATAAAATTCAAATGACTTCAAAATCGCATATGTCGTATAATGTTTATAAAAATGTGTTTTCCACTTTTTTCCATTTATTTTATATCCTGTACTTATCGGTCCCAAAGTACTTGCAAGATAAATGCTGAGTTTTCGATTCTATTTCATAAAGCCTTTTCTTTGAGAAAATGTTTCCCTTCCGTCGTCTTCATCCATTCACGTCTGCCAAGAGAGAGGAGTCACTGAGGCATGCAACTTTGAAAAAGAAGTTTTCAATGCTTCTTCTTTTCACAGCTTTGTATTTGAATTAGGTCCATTTTAATTTTTAGCCTCACCATTATTAAATTGCAGTTTACATTTTCAGAAGTATGATGAACTAAACCTTCATTTAATATTCTTATAGAATATTGAAAGTTCTTCACAATTTGTATGTGAAAAATTATGTGCTGCATCATTAGTCGAGTCTTATTACTTTAAGAGAAAACAATTTTAGTATTTTAAGGTGTGATGTGATGCACCTATTATCTTTATCTAACAGCTATTTCTTTCCTGAATACAAAAAGTATTTTACTGAGATTATATTGGAAACCTAATACAAATACAAGTACAAATCTGTAGACTTTTATTCTTAATATTACATTGAAACTTGGATCGAAAACATTACTGAACTTATTTAAAGTTGTAATAATCTAAGATAAAAAAAAAAAGGAAGAAAGAAAAAAAAAATCATGCATTGCGCCTTAAATATTTGAGGCTTTACTGACTCATGAAATCATACAAATATATTTAACTACTTTTTATTACATTTTTAAAACTGTGGTGCATTTATTATTATTTTATTGTTTAAAATTTATTCTGTTATTGCGTCTCAAAATAACATTTTTTTTAAATGTAAAACGAATCTTTAAAAAAATATTTTCCTTTATCCCTTTATGAATTGAAATTCGGGAAATTTTTATTTGTTTGTTTTTTTTCTTAATATTACATTGACACTTGGATATAAAACATTAAATCTTTATAATGTAAGATAAAAAAGAAAAAGAAAGAAAAATCATGCATTGTGCATTAAGTATCTGACATTTTCCTGAATCATGAAATCATACCAATATATTTAACTACTTCTTATTACATTTTTTTTAAAAATTGTGATGAATTTATTATTATTTTATTGTTTAAAAGTGATTCTGTTATTGCATAACAAAATAATTTATTTTCTTATAAAAATATTTTATCATAAAAAAAAATCCTATTATGAATTGAAATTCGGAAAATTTTTATTTGATTTCCTCAAGGCTTCAAAGTTAAATATTAACAGATCAAATTCAAGTTACTTTCAACTCGCGCATGTCATATAATTTTTTTTTAAATTTAAATATGTATTTTATATCTAGTACTTATTGGATCCAAAATATTTGCAAGATAAATGCTGAATTTTCAATTCTATTTCATAAAGCCTCTTCTTTAAGAAAATGTTTCCTTCCGTTGTCTCCATCCATTCACGTCTGCCAAAAGAAGGAGGGCAGTCACTGAGCCATGTAACTTCGAAAAAGAAGTTTTTAATGCCTCTTCTTTTAACAGCTTTGTCTCTGAATGAGGACCTTTTAATTTTTATCCTCACTATTATTAAGTTGTACTTTATATTTTTCAGAAGTGCGATGAGCTAAGCCTTCATTTAATTTTCTCATATAATATTGAAAGTTCTTAAATGTACCTGTGAGAAATGAAAACGAATGTGCTGTATCATCAGCTAACTATGGTTATTTTAAGACAAAATAAATTTAGTATTTTAAGGTGCGATATGCATGTTTTCCTTATTTAACAGTTTTTTCACCAATACTGCAAATAATGTATTTTACTGAAATTATATTGGTAATTTGGTATATCAGAGTAATATGTACACTTTTATTCTTACTATTATACATTGACACTTGGATAGAAAACATTACTCAATTTGTTTAAAATCTATATGATATAAGATGAAAAATGAAGAAAGAAAAAGAAAAAAAAAAATGAATGATGAAATCTATTCCTCATACCAATAAATTTAAATACTTTTTATTGTTTTTTATTTTAAACTTTAATGCATTTATTATTTTTTTATTGTTTAAAAATCATTCTATTAATGCGCCTGAAAGTAACATATTTTGATGTAAAAATAATCTTTAAGATTTTTTTTTCCTTTTCCTCTTTATGAATTGAATTTCAGGATTTTTTTCTTTTTTTACCTCAAAATTAAATGTTAACAGATAAAATTCAAGTTGCTTACAGATCGCGCATGTCGTAAAATGTTTTTTGAAAACATTTTTTCCACTTTTTTAAAAATTTATTTTATATCTTGTACTTATCAGATCTGAAATATTTGCAAGATACACGCTGAGTTTTCGATATTTCATAAAGCCCCTTCTTTGAGAAAATGTTTCCCTTCTGTGGTATTTATCCATTCACATCTTTCACATGAGCTTAGCCACTGAGACAAAGAACTTTGACAAAGAAGTTTCAGGGATTAATTTTTTTTATATATAATTTTATCTTTGAATCGAGCCCATTTACTTTTCAACCTCACTATTATTACGTACCACTTTATATTTTTCGAAAATGTGACGAACTAAACCTCCATTTAATTTTCTCAAATAACATTAAAAGTTTTTCCCAAATTTCGTGTGCAGAATTAACACAAATGTGCTGTATCATCAGCTGAGTATGGTTACTTTAAGACAAAATAAATTTAGTATTTTAAGGTGTGATACACAAGTTACCCTTATTTAACAGTTTTTTTCACCAATACTGCAAATAATGTATTTTACTGAGATTATATTGGTAATTTGGTACAAATATCAATAATATGTACACTTTTATTCTTACTTTACATTGACACTTGGATAAAAAACATTACTCAATTTATTTAAAATCTTTATGATGTAAGATGAAAAATGAAGAAAGAAAAAGAAAAAATTGAATAATGAAATCTAATACTCATACCAATAAATTTAAATATTTTTTATTGTTTTTTTTTATTTTAAATTGTGATGCATTTATTATTATTTTATTGTTTAAAACTCATACTGTTAATACTCCTGAAAGTAACATATTTTGATGTAAAAATAATCTTTAAGTTTTTTTCCGTTTTCTCTTTATTAATTGAATTTCGAGAAATGTTTCCTCTTTTTTACCTCAAAATTAAATGTTACCAGATAAAATTCAAGATGCTTCCAACTCGCCCATGTCGTAAAATGTTTTTTGAAAATATTTTTTCCACTTTAAAAAAATATATTTTATATCCTGTCTAAAGATCTAAAATATTTGCAAGATACATGCTGAGTTTTCGATATTTCATAAAGCCTCTTCTTTGAGAAACTGTTTCCCTTCTGTGGTCTTTATCCATTCACATCCTTCACATGAGCGAAGCCACTGAGACATACAACTTTGACAAAGAAGTTCCAGTGCTTATTTTTTTTTTTTTTTTTTTTTTTTTTTTGTCTTTGAATCGAGCCCATTTACTTTTCAACCTCACTATTAGTAAGTTCCACTTTATATTTTTCAAAAGTAGGACGAACTAAACCTCCATTTAATTTTATCATATAATATCGAAAGTTCTTCCCGAATTTCGTGTGCAAAATTAACACAAATATGCTGTATCATGTGCTGAGTCTTTCTACTTTAGAACAAAATAATTTTGTGTTTTAAGATATGCCGTTTTTCTTTCTTTTTTCTTTTTTTTTCTTTTTTTTCTTTTTACTTTTTTCAATGATGCAAAAAATTTCATTTTACTGATATTATAGCTAGCACAAATAAAAAGAAGTTCTAAATTTAAAACTTTTAATCTAAGTTCAATTTCTAATGTTCGAAATTTTTATTCTTAATTTTAGAGTGACAATTGTATAGAAAACATTACACAATTTACTGGAAATTGTAATGATGTAAGTTAAAATAAATAAATCATGCATTGCGCTTTAAGTCTGTGACATTTTATTGAATCATGAAGTAATATTCATTCTAATTTTCGAACCAGTGCATTTAATTATTATTGTGAAGCTTTTTTTATTGTACTGTTGCTTAAAATTTATTCTATTATTGTGTTCGAAAGTAGCATATTTTTGTGTAAAAATAATATTAAATAAAATATTTTTCTTTTTTTCGTTGTGGATTTTATTTTCAGTATCACAACCCCTCAACGCTTTAAATATTAATAGGAAAAATTTAAGTAATTTCCAACGCGCGCATATCATATAATTGTTTTTTGCATTTTTCTATTTTGCTTTATATCCCATGTTTATCGGATTCAAAGTATACTTGCAAGATAAATGCTGAGTTTTCGATTCTATTTTATAAAGCCACTTCTTTGAGAAAATGTTTCCCTTCCGTCGTCTTCATCCATTCACGTTTGTCAAAAGACATGAGCCACTGAAGCATGCAACTTGCACAAAGAAGTTTTTTAATGCTTCTTCCTTTCATTTACTTTTTACCCTCACTGTTATTAAGTTGTTCTTTATATGTTTCAGAAGTATGAGGAACTAATCCTGCATTTAATTTTCTCGTAGTTTATTAAAAGTTCTTCCCGGAAAATGTGAAAAATTAACACAGGGGCTATACCGTCAGCTGAGTCTTACTACATTACTTTAAGACCGAAGATTTTAAAACTTTTAGATATGATACTTTTATATATTATCTTAATCTAACAGGTTTTTTATTTATTTATTTATTTGTCAAAATTGTACTTAAAAAAAATTAGCATTGTATAAGTAAGATAGCACAAATATCAGTGTAGTTTGCAGATTTTTATTATGAATATTAGAATGACAATTCAATCGAAATCGCTTATCATTTGATTTAAAATTTTAATCATGTAAGATAGAAAAAAAAATCAAGCATTGAGTCTGAAGAGGCTACTTCACTCAGGCAAAAACAGCTGCTCGCTAATGTTAATCCTATGGGGTAAATAATTTACAATATCTCGTTCGCATTTCAATATTTAATTTTTTTTTCATCGAATAGCTGAGGTCAATCTCTATGCACGCTTGTTTTTACTTTTCTAATTTTTGTTGCAGTTTTTTTTTTTTTTTTTTTTTTTTTAATTAAGGATACTTTTACTTTCGAAACCGGTTCCGAAAGTGAAAGCATCTTACTAAAGAAAAAAAAAAAAAAAAAAAAAAAAAAGCTTGTAATCAAAATCGAAAAAGTACAAAAGAACGTGCATAAATATTGACCTCAGCTATCCAATGCAAAAAAAAATCGTTTCAAAATATTGAAATGCGAACGAGGTATCGTAAAATATTTCTCCCATAGGATTAACATTAGCGAGCGGGCGTTTTCACCTGAGTGAAGTAGCCTCTTAAGTATATAGCACTTATTTGAATCATGAAATAATGTTCATCATAATAATCTTAACTTTTTTAGTTATTCTAATTGCCATACCAATACATTTTTTTCCTTTTTAAAAAAAATTGTAATGCATCCTTGACTATTCTACTTTATAAAACTTTATTTGTATTATGTTTGAAAGTAATATATTTTGATATAGAGCGTTAAAAATATCCTCATCCTTTTTCCTGAAATTTCCTTTTGACGATTTTAATTCCGCTTAAAAGCTTCAAAATTAAACTATCAGTAGATAAAATTCAAGTTATTTCGTATTCGCGCATGTGATACAATGTTTTCAACAATATTTTTCATATTTATTTTATATCTTTGTACTTATGAGGCCAAAGTACTTGGACGATAAATGCTGAGTTTTCGATTCCTATTTCAAAAAGCCTCTTCTTTGAGAAAATGTTTCTCTTCCGTCGGCTTCATCCATTCACGTC